>CM056203.1:36865363-39265363 GCA_029692085.1 Gymnothorax javanicus
TCTGAGAGACTCAGCCTCTCTAAGACATCCCTTTTATAGCCAATCGTGTTACACACCTGATGCCAGTTAACTTGATTACTTGCTAAATGTTCTTTCAGCTGATTCTCTTATATATATTAATTGCTTTTTCAGCCCTTTTTTGCCTGTGTCCCAACTTTTTTGAGACCTGTTGCAGCCAGAAAATTTGAAATAAGCTCATTTTGTGGATAATAATGTGAAATGTCTCAGTTTCAACATTTGAAATGTTATCTATGTTCTATTGTAAATAACATATTGGCTCATGTGATCTGAAAGTCATTGCATTTTGATTTTATTCACAATTTACACTTCGTTCCAACTATTTTGGAATTGGGGGTGTATTTATCATAGCCAGTATCAAGCAATTTTTTATATATATTTATAAGTATATGATATCATGTACTGTACAATATATGTTTATACCTTATAAATACACCCACATACCCATATCAACTATTTACATATTTACAATCGTTATTTCCTGACAGAAGTACAATAATCCCTGTGAACACCTGGTGACTGTCAAACCCCTTCCTCACCCCTGTACCTCGTGAATATCATGTGTTTGTACATCCTTTTAAACTTGGTCATGTTTGAACATTGCTCTAACTCCAAAGCCAGTCTATTCCATAATAGACAATAAAATAATAATGTATAATTACGAGACAGAGTTATTTTCAAGGCATATGCATAACCAGAACTACATTCCAGACATACCGGCTGGGCGGAGGGATTTCAAAAGTGTATGTTTACTGCAGCTACTCCGGAACTCAAAGCAATACCTTGTTCCAAATAAGAAAGTAGTTCCGAGTATTTGCTTCATGTGTAGTAATGTTACATAATTATACATTATTATTTCACAGCGTGGTGAATGTCCAGGTCACAACTTGTCCACGAGAGAGTTTTGGAGATGTTGGATTGTGTATTTGATGAGTTTTGAAGGAGCGAGGGACCTGTACCGTTCACTTTTGTTATATTCGCTGAGCAGCTCGCGTCCCTCCCCCACCGAATCTCAAAACAACAGGCACGGATAACTAAAGTTAATGTACCAACTCATATGACTATAGGGATTATGGCAATAGGCCAATTTGCCAAAATGTTGAAATATCCCCTTAAAATTTTGGGATTGCAACTGTGGTTGGAACAAAAACCAGAGGACACAGTGGGTCCCCAGGACTGAGTTTGGGGACCACAAGGTTAAACAAAAAACCTAGTTTTCCACATAAATTACAAGACCCCAAAACAACAAATTCTCTAGTGGCAACCAGCACACTTCATAGGCTTTGATTTAATTGCGCAACAGTAAGAAGCTACAGTCCCGTGTTTTAAAAAACCTTTAATTAGCTAAATCATCTATTCTGGCAGATGTCTGGACTTCAGCAACTGTTTTCCATCAACAAATTTTATTGCATCGAAATTTCATGCAAAATTGACGGTAACCCAACAGTTTTGACAGAATGAACCCACAGGCAGCACAAAACGGTCCATGGAGATCTTGGTATCAGAGATGCCAAGTCTCACGCATTCGGCATGAGTCTCTTGCCTCTTAGTGGCATTCACGTTCCTGTGCCGTAGTCACGTCAGCAATTATTCAATCAACGCGCACTGAAGAAATTCACTCGCGGAATTTAAGTCACTGTGCATTAAGTTAATCAGTTTCACGTGCATTACGGTGGATTTCCCCACTAGTGACACGAAATCGATGATGACTTTGGAATTCTCACGCTTGTCTTCACTGAGGGATTGAAAGCAGTGGAATTGCATAAAGATGTTTCAAATGGTCTTATTTCATTTCATTTAAACGATCATGAAACACATGCATTGTTTCCCTGAGTAAAGAGAAGCAAGAGACGTCCGGAGTTATAATCGCTTTCTATGTTACTTGTGGTGAGGTCCACCTTTACGCAAGTGAAACTGAAACTTCAATGCAAAAGGATTTTAATTCCGCATGAGAATCTCATTAATAAGCGTTCATAGAATAATTGCGGACTACGGTGAATAGGCCTAAGCCTAAAAAATGCGTGAGACCTACGCCGAATGCGTGAACTTGGCATCTCTGTAGATCGAGGTTTTCACTCAAAACAAAGCATACCTCCGTCAACGACCTCAGTCAAATTACAACTAATCATGTGCGGCAAATTAAGACTGAAATGAGCAAGCAGTTACGGGAAGGAACGTTTGAATTAAAATATTCCATAAGCGTGTGAAAAAAAAGAATTCAGATGTCAGGAAAAAAAAAAACTATCACAAATCATGCGACTACATTTCACGAACGGGTAAATGAATTGAAAATTTCGGACACATTCATGTCAAATGCGCAGCAAACTCCAACTAAACTCTATTTAGATGTAACGCTGTTACATCGCAGGGAATCAGTGTCTAGACATCCCCAAATTTCTGCAGGGATAAAATGCTGGGACAGCCTGTGTGAGCGTTTTGAGATGGTGGGGGTGGGGGGTTCGAGTCGGGATGCTGTGACAGTGATCAGCCATATCAGTCCGTTCGGGGAATGCAAGGCGTTGTACAGCGCAGCGCAGAATCACCACCGGGACAGCCGTTTTCGCAGCAGACCTCCCAACATGAGTGGAACATCAGAATTCATCAATACAAAGAATAAGCGACTGGCCAGCAAGCCAGCCGCCAAAGCTAAGCATGTCTACATGTCCATTTACTTATTGTTCATTTCTTTCTTTGTTGAACGCTGCTGGGCATCTTAAACGCTGGGAATCAAAGCGTGGATCTATTTTTCTTTTATCTCATAACAAATTATCGCATTCAAAATTATAAGCAATATCCACTCAGTTGTGAGCTCATCTGTTAACTTAACGATTCATCGCGCAAGAAACCTCTGAATTTGGAACCTTCAGAGTTGCATGACTTAGTTAAACATAAAAAGATGATAATTTCAGTTGATCAGTCTAACGCACAAAACTAAGTGAATAAATAAATAGGTGCAGCATGGCCAAATAGTCAAAAGTTACTTTATTATCACTTTAGAGCAATACTCGGCTAAATTTTGACAGCTCATTGATTTAATTTCTGTAAAACATATGATAGCAGCAGCCCAACAAATTATATTATTTGTTCATACTCATTGCAACGTGTTTCCACTACGTGTTGGACCGTGCCTGCAGTAGTACAATAAAAACCAAAGCGATGGTAATTTCCAATAAATTACCTGCGAACATTGACGAGCGAAGACTCGCACCGAAAAGAAAACCGATTTCGCGACACCTTTGTTGAAGAAATAAACTAAATCTCTTATACCTCATATTCAGTAGATATGCTGTAAAACCCATTCAGATGCTCAGCGCCTACACATTAATTACAGACAAACACTACAGCCTACCTTCTACGGTCCACACCGTCGGTAGTAGTCCGATCCACAAAATCCATAAAATATCCATCATCGCGCAGGTTCCTTACTTCACAAATGTAAAGAGCCCAGGCATTCAAAGAGAATACATAAACCAAGCCATTAGCAGCGTAAACTGATGGAGATGGGCAGACCCTTCAGCGCCGACAGGCTCTTGCAGCAGCTCCATAAAGAGAGCGAAAATCCAAGCCAAGTTTGGGCGACACCAACAGACAGCAGACGAAGGGGAAACCCTTGCGCCAGATGAACAATTGTTCTAAAAATGAAATGAAAACGGCAATATATTTTCGTCGTACGGGAACAAAATAAAATCAGATTGTACGCCGTCACAGTGCAGCGAATCTTAAATGCCGAAATTTCTTGCATTAGTGCATACTAGTACGAATTTTAACCTTACAAATGTCTATATAAAATTATCCCTGTCAATCAGGTAGCCTACATTAAGTATCAGTTTGGAGTTCCTGTGTACGATTTGTAGTAATTGGATTTTTCGGAAGGTCCCACCGAGCGCTGGGCTAAATTTGAAAAGGAGGCCAGGCACAGAAAGCAGTATTTATGCGGCTGTTGTATGAAATATTATCAGCTAAATTTTGTCACCCACGCTCCGCTACCTTTCTGGTCCATTTCCTCCTGGACAGGTCATGAATGGAATTCGCCGTCAGAGGACTAATGCTAGTGACTTTACGTTTGATATTCGCAGTTGGCTTGCAGTAATGATGATGTTCGATTGCAGAATCGGGGGAGAGGAAACATTTGCCATCGAAAGCTTTAGGCTCACAATATAATTAAACATTGGAGACTTGTAAATAATTTTAAAGGAACTCAGATGCACTTGTGTTTTTTTGAACCGAGCTACAATTCCCCTTTCTGCCTAATTCAAATGGAAATTAAAATAAGGCGCCCTTTTCAAGGCTCAATACGCAGTTTCCGCATCCACCTGCGATAAAATATAGCCTACTTTAAGTTTTAACTTCTTATGTTGGTTAATAGTATTATGATAAGAGTACTGTTACTTTACACTTGTTCTCATTCCTTTTCTCTTGAATCTATAACCGGCCCTGTGTACATATTCTACTTTGAACCGATTTGCTTCAAATTAAATTTGATCATTCAGCGCTCACTGCATGGCTGTCAGTGCAACAGTCGGCGAAGTTTTGAAACGCTCCACGAAATATTTAACTGCCTCCTTATTTGTAGACTAGATTACGATAAAGTAATCAACTCTGGGCAGAGGGATAGTAACAAAAATTCTGCACGAATTTCAGAAAAAAATCTGCCCCCTTTCCCCGTTCACAAACTAATATCGGCTCAATAACTATTTTCAAGGGAGTAGAGATTTTTCAGAACTTTCTACTATATTTCAAGGCCATACGTTCAATGTGTTGAATGTAAAATACAAAACAAAATAATTTATTATACGATTTTCTAAAAATTAAATCTTTGAAATTACAAACAAATACAGATGTTCTGTTTATTTTTCAGATAGCTGCTAATGATGACCTATCCAGAATAAATCTGAGATTTATAATCTGGGATTTTCACCAAATTAGTTTGATGCTGTTCATTGACATTAATAGACGTTAACGCTGGATTATTATAAGATACTACTTGTAAGCAACATAGTAAATTTATCTTGGATAAGCATATGAAGCAAATATCACCCCACAAAATGTTTATTTTCTTTTTATTTGTACACAGCAAAACAATTCAGACTTTTATTGGCAGTATTATGTATTATGCTATTTATTATATTTATTTATTATTATTATTATAATGAATATAATTTATTAATGTTCTCACATAGCCTACCACATATTTATCCCATTGTGGACAGATAATGTTGCCTTTCATGACTCTTTTTTGACTTCTCCACCAAGTGCATGGAAATGTTATAGTCCTAAAAATAAACGCTCATCTCATCTAATGTTTGTCTGTTTTTTTTATCACATGATTAATGGGCTGAAAAGCAACTTTACAACAGTTGAGAAATCAATATTTCTGGGCATTCAGAATGCAACTCTGCTGTGTTAAAACTTTTGTGATTTTTAGTTCAAGCTATGATGTTACAGAAAGTATATGCAAGACCCACAAGTTTGTTTCGGCAACACAAGAAAATGTAAGCAAATAGAAAACCTCTCTTATTAAAAAACTTGGATCCTATTAACCTCTTAAACCCTTACTTTTCATTTAAGTTTTCCCTTAAGTAACATCAAAGTCAGAAAAATATTGTTCCCATTTTGTAGGAAAACTTCACAATTTTGTATCTGCTGGTTGCAGCACTTCACGGAGGCTATGTCACTGGATGCTATGTTTTTATGGCCCCAGCATTACATTAAATGAAAAATGTGTGGATTTTGTTGTACACCATTTAATACACATTTCTGTGTACTTCAGCAGGAAATATTTGAGATTGTTGGAAACCTTGGAATCTCCACTGGAATTTAAAATTGGCATGAAGTTCCACAGGTTTGAATACTGCAGCTGCATTTTACGGACCCAACAAATGATCTGGGTCTGTAGGTTTTATGCAGTTATGGCTGAGGGGACACTTACCCATAAGAAGTGGTTCTCTTGTACTTTCACTCATAATTAATATTCCGTGGTGCCTACTGATTTGTTACTGCAACATGCATTTTTGTGCAGTGGTCATCCAAAACAGTCTGAGCAGGTCCATAATGCAATGGGCTTGTAGGTTGTGTTTTAAATTGAAGATCCTTGTGCTAAAAGCACTTAAGTCACAAAACGTCTATTTTTGGAAAAAAATAAAACATCTCAGAATATAATAGATCCATAAAATCTGCTAATTGAAGACCCCAGTGCTAAAAAGCCCTTCAGTCACAAAATATCTATTTTGTGAAAATTGAGAAAATTGACTTGGGTAATCTCACAGTATGTGAAAATGTAACTTAAAGGTCAAATGTACAGGTTCCTGAATTTTTAAAGATTATGCTTCCAGGTGAAAGCATACACATCAAGCTGCCAAAACACTTATTTTACTGACCATAATTTGGATTAATATAATGAGTAAAAAACTAACCAATTCGCACCCTTTTCCGATCTCGGCCTGATTTTGGGTTTTGCTGTTAAATTTGCATCACTGCATTCGTGAAGTTCTCATGAAACACCACAGATTTGTGTTTACAAGCTTGACTATTCTAAAAGCGGTAGCCTATAGCCTGTATTGCGTTCAACAAAAATTTGAAAAAAAAAAGTGAATATTGAGGATGGAATGCAGAGAAATTAAGATTTTTTTTTTAATTAATGATGCTGGTGAAAATCATTGCTCTTTTATGTCATCAAAGTCTGACACAAGTAAGAAGCTCTATTCAGTATGTTGTCCTCAAGTCACAGTTTGACTCATGTGACGTCAGGCAGACATAGTTTCCGAGTGGGTCCAGGAAAAAGGTTAAACTTTTGGAGCTGTGAAAAATACGCAAAAAATGCCAAATTACTTCTTTACCAGAACGTATTAGAGCGAAATTTCATGCTTAAGATTCGGTTTGCACTACCCTGCATCAACCTATACATTTGACCATTAAATATTTTTAGCTGTCCAATTTGCACATGAGACATTTGTGTCACATGCTGAGTATTTCCTTAATTGTTTATTTTTCGCTGTCCAGCGCTCTGTGTCAGTTTCTGTCCCATTTCTTTAATTGAATATTTGATCATTGTCTTATTCCACCCTCCTCCCCCTATCTTTCCTGCTCGTGCCTGCACATTCCGTTCCTATCTTTTAATTGTGGTCTATGTGTATTTAAGTCCTTGCATTTCATCTCCCCTTCACTGGATTGTTACCTTTTCCTGACCTTTGTGCCAAAGCTCAATCTAATCTCTATAGCCTTCCATCTTTGGCACTGAAATTGAAAGAAACAAGTAACTATTTATTAGGGACTTTCTCCCTGTGTCAGTGGCTCCATGAGTTGTGCTCCTTCCAGTCTCTCTTGCATCGGCGGTTGAGAGTGTGCGCAGTCAAGCGTGCCCAGTAACCACAGCTTGCCTTACTGGGACAGACCTCAGACCACTCTCCCCTGCCGCGCCTTGCCTGATATCCAGTGCTCACGTTTGCCCCTGCCTGACTGCCGTCTGACTATTCTATTGTTAAAGTGCTTTTGGAGTTATTCTTCTTCTGCTCATTAAGGGTGCCAACTGCAGCTTGATCAGTGATCTGCGCTTGGTTCTTGCTTCTGCTGCTCATAACACATTTGAAAAATGCTTTTCAGTGGCAGATAACAGATGATAATTTACTTATTTTTAAGGGAAGATATATAAACTTTTATTTTTTAATATAGAGGATTCACGTGCACTTAACTCATTAGCAGAAATCAATTAAAGTTAGGGCAGGATTACCATCCAAAAGACATGTGTAGTCAGGTGCCAAGAACACCAGTGAAGTGGATTAATGTTAATGTAATTAAATACAAATGGTTTAAGAGCCCATTTTTGAGAGATTCAGGCAAAATCAGGCACCTTGAATTGTTGACCCCCCTGGATTTGGCTGATTTTTTTATTTTTGAGATGGGTTTAGTACACAAACTTAAAAACCCAAACCGTTCCTCTGTCGACTCCTTCTGTCCCGAGCTATTTATATTTCTATTTCTCAAAACTTCAAAGAGGTAGCCAAATGTTGCTAATTACACGTGAAAGCCATGGACCTATATATTACAATAAAAGAAGAAATCAGCTGGGATCTTGCCTCATTTGTCTCATTTGCGACCGCGTCTGTTGTTGGGACTGCTCCAGATTTGAAGCTCTCAAACAAAACCAAAGGGAAGCACAAAGAGGTGTATGAAGTTAGCCAGGAGAAGCATACATTCCTGCTTGCTCTTGTGCAGTGATGGACAAGAGGACTTCTGAAATGTGGCAGAACATTTTCTCTTCACTCATTTGTCACTGTCGTGATATAAGCTTACGGTTATTCTCATCTCATCTCTCATATCTGTGCTTTATGAGCCTGGGCATGAAAAGGCAGCAAGTATTCAATTGTATCAAGAACATATTCCTGACTGCACATGTATGCATACATGCATCTTTTCACAACAAAGTACAATGTTCATGTTTTTTAAGAATTAGTGCTGCCACCTACATGCTAGATTTTTTTTTTATTTTGATTTTGTTAATTATAAGCTAATGAGATAAGATCCCAGCTGTTTTGTTGTTTATTTGTAATAAATAAGTCTATGACTTTCATGTGTAATTTTCAGCATTTGGCTACCTCTTTGAAGTTTTGAGAAAAAGGGTCCCAAAATGACCCCTTTTTGGCCCTTTTTTCTCCAAACTTCAAGGTTGTCCCACACAAGTAACCGTAGATTTGAATTAAAGGTGCACTATGCAAGTTTGTCGACATCACTTCTGTTGACATTCGAATTCAAACAAAACAGAGGTAGCCCGCCCCTCCTTCCCATGCTTCCGTAACTGTCAACTCTTGTTGGTGATTGGCCGGAACGGTTTGTTATGTTATGGGGCACAGCCTGTGCCCCTTGTGTTTATTTGCAGTTTGTGACGCCTGCGCAGTCTCCAGAGCCCGGGTTTTTTTTTTTTTTTTACAGTGAATTCAGGGGCAGGCAGCTAGCGGATTGTGGAGAGATGTTGGTGAATTGAGACAAAAATATAATCTTGCAGAAAATAAACAAACTTCCATAGTGCACCTTTAAGGTCCTGCCAACTAAAAGATTCCCTCAAAAATGGCAACTGGGATACCTTCGCAGTTTAGAGAAAATCCGCGACAAACTTAAGAAAAAAAAATGGTTTGGAGCATTTTGAGCACCCCTGATTGGCAAACTTCAAGGGTGCCCCAGGTGGATAACTACATTCTGGTGATCTGCCCCCCAGTAGACCCACTTTCAATGGACTTTGAGCTTGGACACCATTTAAGTTCAGAATAAGAGAGGTGGGATTTTGTAAAACTGGCCAGAAAGGGCCAAAATAAGGGGTCGCTGTAGCTCGGGACAGAAGGGGTCAACAGAGGAACGGTTTGGGTTTTGAGGTTTGGGTACCATACCCATCTCAAAATAAAATATCAGCCAAATCTAGGCCAGTCAACAGTTCTGACTGCCTGAACTTGAAAAAAATTGGCTCTTAATTTATTTGAATACAGCCTACACTATTTGAGAGTGCCATATCTAAGAAAGGCCAGAATCCTTTTTTTTTTTTTTTTTTTTTTTTTTAGCTTGTGATTCATTAGGGCTTTTCATCTTATACCACAGGTGTGACAACGACAAGCATCAAAATGCATTCAGAAGAATTTTCTCTGCTCTTAGCAATGAAAATTTTAAGGGAGAAAAGAGTACACAAAAAGAAAACTGCCTGTTTGTGGCCATGTGTAGATCCATAAAAAGGCACCTCGCTAGTTTAGGTAAGCTGTGGAGCAGCGCACTCGAACTCTCACTTTAAAACTGGAGTTGGTCCCCTGGTGCTGCAATGCAGCTGCCCTTTGTGGCTGCCCACTGCTCCCAAGTAACTAGGATGGGTCAAATGCTGAGAACAAACTACAACAAATAGTTCAATAAAGTGTGTCTCTTACCTGTTCAGTGACAAAGTTCAGTTCAGTTTTATTTGTATAGCGCTTTTTACAGAAAAAAAAATCATCACAAAATGCTTTACAGAATAGCAGTATGGCAGTCCTTAGAATTAGAATGATTCTGTTAGGTGTAAATGAATGAGTTACTATATGGTTTGTGAAGTGTACTTGGGGAGAAGTGGGACAGGGTGTCGATCTTACCGCCTCCAGTCTATTGTATTTTGTAATTTACTTTGATGGCTTGGATATACCTTAATACTCTGACTATCACAGATATGAAGTCCACTGATAACAGGCTAGCTGCTGAATTAGAATTATTCCATTGATTTTGAGAATGTTTCTACATTTCCAAGACTTGGTGCACATACTTTTTGGTGTTTTTCTATGATTTGGGGCAGAAACACCACCATATGTAGGGAGTCCCATTTCACCCCATGGTGTCTCACCTCTCCACTTCCACTGTCCCATATCTCCGCAAGGTTTCCCATCGGTACCCATTTTCATTTGGAATCAAAAATAACCAGCTGGGCAAAAATGTGATCTTGTTTCACCAAAAATGAAGTTTGTTCAGTTGAGGAATCAGTCATTCTTTAAAATATCTGGTTTGAATGAGTGAAAATATGGAGGACCAGGCGGTTAGGAGACCTTTATTGACTCTAAAAAAAAAAAAAAAAAAAAAAAAAGCCCTAGTTCTCCCCTGTCTCCACTATTAACTTTGCTCAGGTTAGGTTAAGTGTTTCATGAAAAAAGACTGAGTTCTCACAGTGTGAAAACAGCAATGTCAGCAAATCTTCAGAAAATTCTGGAAGCATTAGAGAAATCTACAAAAAACGATGCACATGTTGGCTGAAGTGCACACCTAAACAGATATTCAACAAAAACAAAACCTGGAAAATGCCTTCTGTGGGACTGTGCTGCCTTTACAGGATTGTCAGTCCGTGGGCTTGAGTGAATGAATATCTGAAGTAACTGCATCAGCATTGATCTTACCACTGGGTTTGTGTGACACTGACTCAGTGTTATGGTATCAAATGTGAGGTTAAGTAAATCTGGCACAATCCTTCAGTCATTATGTCCACTGAGTAGCTGGAGAGGCAGCAGAGTGCCATTGGAAAGTGAGCAGATGGGGTGAGATTTAAACTTGGCCTCTAGGACAGGGTTATGCTGATGAACGCAAAACCAGGAGAAACCCTGCTTGGTGCCATGAAGGCTGTGCGTAAACATGTGACCTTTCAGGCAAAAATTTACACTAATATTTCATACACAACTAAAATCTGTACGCTCATACACATTCATACAATGACTGGAGTATGGACGGCACCAACTGGAAATGAGAACCACAACTCAACAACTGACATAGGACATTTGCACTTTCTTAGTGCTCACGAGCCGCTTGAAAAGATTAGTTTCTCAAATTTTTGGGTGTGTTTAAATACATTGGTCAGAATTTTGAACGCAAGAAACACAAGAAAACTCCAGAATCCAGAGAAAGTGCTGTAGTCCATGGAGATCCAGGCCACAAGCTGTGTATGCTTATTGTGGCCAGTGTGGCCAGTTATAGCCTAAGACACTGTGTGCTGCCATTTCATGCAAAGGGCACACTGAAGGCACATTAGTAACGAAGCTTGGAATAAGAGCTGGGTGTCCGAGGCTGAATGAGTGGTAAAAGGACGTGAGGCTGTTTCTAGACTGGATGATTACAGCGGGCTACTTGAGGGTTAGAACTGTATTGTTAGTTGGAAGATGTAATAAAAGCAACATATTACGGTGAGGTGAGAAAGTATTCTCACCTCCTTCTTCCCAATTTCTTCTATTTTGCCTATTTGTCATATTTAAATGTTGATTATGATATGAGACAAAGAAAATCTGATTAAACTCAAAATGCAGCCTTTAAATGAACGTGTTATTTATTGAAGGTAAAGATTTATTCAAAATCTATATCACCCATGTGAAAAAATGATCGCCCCCATAAACCTAATAAACTTGGCATTAACAACTGTAATCAAATTTTTGTGATAGCTGGTAATGACATTGCTGTAGAGGAATTTTGGTCCACTCTTCTTTGCAGAATTGTTTTAATTCAGCCACATTGGAGGGTTTTCAAGCATGAACTGCCTGTTTAAGGTCATACCACAGCATCTCATTCAGATTCAAGTCAGGACTTTGACTAGGCCGCTCCAAAACTTTCTTTTTGTGTCTTCTGAGCCACTTAGAGGTGGACTTGCTTTTGCACTTCATATCATTGTCCTGCTGCATAAACCAACCGTGCTTCAGCTTTTGGCCTCTCACAGTCGGTGGTTCCAACTATGTAAGTTAGCATCTGTGCTTTCGGTAAATGCACCCCCAGGCTTCCCGTGCAAGTTCAATGCAGGTCAGGAGCAAAGACTGGTGGGAGAGAGTCATTGTGAAAGAGTTTTCTGATGATAAGTGGAGGTAAAATTTTCAGATGACGCACAGGTCATTCGATAAATTATGCGAATTAATGGAAGAAGTTATGAGTCCCCAAGACGTGACTGTCCGAGCACCATTACCATTGCAGATAAGGATTGCTACTGTTCTGTACAAACTTGCTACTTGTGCAGAGTACAGAGTTGTTACAAATCAGTTTGGTGTTCACAAGTGCTCAAGACTTCTGGGTCAAAGCACTGCGCAATGAACTATGGAGCATGCACAGAGCGCATAGTCCAGTTCTGTTTGATTTAAGGGCATACATGGAGGAGTAATCTGACTCGTAACCGCATTATCTGGGTGCGTTAGTGAGAAATTCGATTTAGTATGATTCTAGTCAGTCTAATGTTTACATGTATTTTAAATGGCTGGTTTTAGTCAGACTAACGCAATAAATGGATTTTCTCTTGCATCATGTAAACGCACTCACTGTATGGTCCCTGGCGGCTGCTGCTGTTCTGATTCTGTGCTAACCCTGATTTGCTCCCACACCTTGCCACATCCTGGAACCGCAGAATGCATGGATTCTTATCACACTGTTCTTATCCAACCTATAGCACAATCTGTCAGGCAGCAGAGCCCACTGTAGTGTGATTTCTCCTGATTTTTCCCAATGGGGTTTTTTTTTTTTTTTCAGCTTATTTGTTTTTTGGAGTATTTAACCTAGGCATTGACCTCCTTCTACACTATAAAACCTCTTTATGACTGTCCTTCTTTGGAAAGCACCAAGCAAATACATTTTATGGAATTGTTTGTTAAAAATCCATCCCTTAGCCCAGCTTTGTGTTATGCATGCACTGATAATTAACCACTGCGAGCCTTAACGAAATTATGATGTTATTATGAATCTACATCGCAATCAATCAGTTTGAAAGACCATTTTTTTACACGCTGAAATCTTTACATTATAATAATGCACACTGCTTGTGCGTCTAATCAAGAAAACGTGTGGGCAACAATCCTATTACAATGGGCTTGGCAGGTTTTGGAACAATATCGTCAATCACACAAATTGCTTTTGTGTGATAATCTGCTTCATGGACTTGCTCCAATTTGATTGATTGCTTAACTAATTTACTCAATATTGCAACTTCTTTCCCAACAGCCCTGGCTAGTTTGGCAATCACTGAAATAAAAAAAGTATTCAGATATTGGCATTTAGTCATTTAAAATTGAATTTTCCCCTGGAGAAGAGTGTGCTAAACATTATTATATGCAGCTGTTAATTTTAAAACTACTTTTTGCTCCTCTCAGCCAAATTTGTTTATAGTTGCTAGGTTACTGAAAATTCCTGTTGGAGAGCTTTTCTGGCTTACTTTATGTTAAAAAATAAAAAGCTTCAGTAATTTGTTTGCCATGTTCTGAGATTAAGATGCACTGGATCACAAAATGAACACTAAAATGGACACTCTCTCTCTCTCTCTCTCTCTCTCTCTCTCTCTCTCTCTCGAAGAACTCAAATGAGGGTGAAAGGAGCTTAAAGAATACAAATGCCTTCTAACAGTATGACCAGTATTCTGTTATTCTGCTAAAACCACATTCAGTATCAAACCTTCACTGTAGCACTTAATTGCAAATTGCTTCAATACTGCCATCTACAGTTTGAACAACTAATTTAAGTTCCAGCACATTCAATTTGCCATGCATATAGCCAATTTTTAAGGAAGTTATTCAAACTTGTTGTATGTGATTGTTCCTTTAATAAAACTCTGGTGTTTGCTGGCATGGTCTAACTTGGTAAGTTGTCATAATCTTTGCTTTTTGAGTTGCCCATCGCTGATGTTACTGCAATTCCCGCTCCAGGGATTTTCTGCACTTCGATCATTCACCATCACTTCTGCACCGAGAGGGAGACAGAGGATCACAGAATTAAAAACAGCAGAACGGACGATGTCAGAGGGTAATGTTATCCTGAATGGGCTAATAATGGGTGCCATCTTGGGTAAGACTGAATTGTTATTGTGAACGGCAGTGAAATCAGAAAAATAAGACCATAGAAAAGATAAAGGGAAGCTGAAGTCATACCCAATATTGCCAACAGATTGACATTCACACCAGAGTCATGCTAATTCTACTGTTTTAGAATTCTGTGGTGAGGTCATGCAGGCTTCTCCACACTAACAGGAATAAATGCTAACGTGGGAACTTCTCGCTGTGAGGGGAGAGTGCTATCCATTGCATCGCAGTACCATGCCTGTTAAATTTACTGGTTAGAGTAAATTGCACAAGGAAAGTATGTCAATCTCTCATAAATGTCACATTTAACTGTTAGGTCTGCAGACACTGATGAAGCACATTTGCATTTGAAATTAAGATGGTGAAGGAAAAATTTATATATTTCTAGGAAAGTTTCCGCGTAACCCTTGACCCCAGTCTGAGTAAGTGTACATGAGATTTGATCTGACCCATGGAAAAATGGCCTAATACAAGCCTTCCCTTTTTTTTTTTTTTTTTTTACCAGAGATGAGAGGTGGAATAGTTCTGTCATGGGTAAAATTGCTAGAACTAAGCCTGCTTTTTCTTTGTCATTTAAAACATTATGGTTCATTTTAAATGTTTTCGGTTTTAAAAACCAAACTACTGGCTGCTGGATAGTTCACTCCGTAAAGCATCGCATAGCAAAGCAGAAGTGACTACCACGTCATGGGTTCGATCCCCGCCTCGTACCAGCCGATAGTGGTCGGCAGCTTTTTCAGAGTAGCGCACAATTGGCTATTGTGCTACAGGGTTGCAAATTGGGAAGGGACTGCCGGGAAGGGAAAATAATAGTTGCCTTGTTTGTTGCTCAAGCGCCTCCTGTTGGCCAGACGGGCGCTCGTCAGGAAGATTCTAAGCCTGTTCATGTCCGGGTATCCTCCGCCCTGGTGCTGAACTTGCGAAGATTCAACCAATGAGTGTTTAAGAAGCGGTGGCTGACAGAAGCGTGCTTCGGAGGAGAGCCGCAAACTGTCTACACTCTCCTGAATTGGCAGCAAGGGGTCGCATACGAGCAAGGCTTGTACATAGTTCACCAATTGGGCATTCCAGATTCGGGTGGGATTGGAGATGCCAAATAAAAAAAAAAAAAAAACAAACTATTCATAACTTTTGAGAAAAGAGAAATCTCTTGCTGAGAGTATGCAAACCAAGCCTCTCTGTTCAGACTCCTGTCAGTTTGATGCGGGAAGGTTCAAGGCTCTTAAACTTAATATTAGATTAGCTTCACAAAGTAAGGAAGTAACACAAAAATCAGTCAAATATGGACACAAAAGCAAACTAGAAAGTCCTTCGGTGCGTATGGAAAGGCAGTCAGAAAACCCAATGCCAGGTGGTTGGCGATTCACCGATTCACAACCTGCAGGAATATTATCAAAAGGACGCCTGTCCAGTCTTGTGCAAGCTCCTCTGCTGGGCCACTATATAGTAAGCGTTACCCTTTTTTTCCTGCTTTGAAGTTCTTCATGTGCAGGCTGTTCTCCAGAGTGTGCTAAAGATAAAACAGTCCAAAATGAAATCAGGAAAATAAATGAGATGTGAGCATCTAAATAAATGCCCTCACAAACCTTGAGATGCAGCTCTGTTGCTTCCTCTGCCAACAGAACCGAAGTTTTTAGAGCAGAAGACAAGTCTTTTTACGCTGTTCCTCAACCACCAGAACAGTCCTGTCCTGCTGTAACGAGGAATGAGCTGCTGGTGACTACAGGAGGACTGAGGTTCCCTTTTAGTGGGACAATGAGACAAGAAAGCAGTGTCGAGGGATTAGGAAATCCATGTGGCAGTGATAATGTCATTTATGATGCATATGTCCTGCAGTCTTCACTTTAGAAATATAGGCACTCTAAATATTTATTATTTATCCATACTGTTACGTGTGTTCAGTAGCTGTCAATGTGTACACTTAACAGAATTAATTGCCAATTCAATCTTTAAAACTTCACTCATTTATGTTGGGTTTTATCAACTTTGAGCTCACTGGCAGTAGTCATGAATTTCAGATGCCTTCTAAGTCATTGATTCATGGATAAATGTGGTAAATGTTGCAGAAAGTGCAATAGAAATCACTTCTAGTGACTGCAGAATGTTATGAATATTTCGCCTTCCAATTTATGTCGGCCATGATTGCAAACGAATGGTGACAAATTATGTACACCTTTTCCCCTGCATAAATAAAAGCATATTCCTTCCGAGGACAAATAATCCGTTGTTTAGAGTGTTTAGAATTTCATTTTTTTTTTTTTTTTTTTTTGTGCACAAAAAGTAATTACAAATAAGGAGCAAACAAACAAACATAAACAACCAGTGACACAGGAAATGAACAGAAAACATACATAAACGTACAATTACAAAGTAGGTGAACAGAATATATACCTGACTAAGTACAAATACTAGAGTACAAAAGAGATGCAAGATTAGGGTATGAAAAAAACCTGGGGAATGAGGGAAAGAAAGGAAACGAGAGGTCTGTGTGTGTATGAGCGTGTATGTGTGTATGTAGGTGTGTGAGAAAGTGTGTGCATACATATTGAGACCAATATGAAGGTAGTAGGCCTATGTGGTGAGATATTTAACAGATATCTTTAATTTGAGTAATTTGTATACATCATAAACCCATGCAGTAACATATTGGAGGTGTGGGAGGAGGACAGAGTGAATGATGCTGATAGTGGAGTGAAAATCATAACATTCTTTTCCTTCTTCCCTTTCTCCCTCCCTCTTAAGGCAATACTTTGATGCTGAATAAATAAATAAAGTAAAAAAGAAAAAAAAAAAAAAAGAGAAAAAAAGGAGATTTCTAAACAGAAGCCATAATAGTAATAATGGTGAGAGAAAAGAGAAAAAAAAAAAAAAAAAAACATTGATTTATAGATGAATGTGTGTGTGTGTGTGTGTGTGTGTGTTGTGTGCGTGTGCGTGTGCATGTGAGTAAGAATGCGTGTGTGAGTGTGTATCAGAGGGAACAGGAGTTGGGGGGGGGCAGGGGGAGGGGAGTGTTTAGAATTTCAAAGAGTGTCATTCCCCCATTTCCACTTGTCATTTCTTGTTATTTCGTGCATATGATTTATCCATGTTCCATTTTCACTGAGACGCATCTCTGAGGCAGACACATGCATCTTTGCAAAACAGATACAAATCTTATTAGCAATTCCCCTGCTCAGTAGACAAATGTCAGCTGATCGACAGTTTTGGATAGTAGCCCAAGTGTGAAGATGGCGGGAATAATAGAAAATCTTTGTTACTGCTGTTGCAAATCCTTAAAAGCCGAAGTCAGTTCCAGATGTTAGAGCATCTGTTGGAGACATGATATTTCGGGTGGAGCGCAGCACTGACGCATGTGGTTTCCACTCTGCGGCCACAATATGTCTGAAGACTCCTCCCGCGGTGGTTTGTGAAATACAGCTCAAGTGCATCTTGGACCATTTACACTTGACCTTTGTGCCATCCAATTGCTATCCGGTCAGCTCTGTACACATGAAGTGGCTAAGTATAGATGGGGTCAAGCTGTTCAGAGGTTTTGGACCTGACGATCAATGCTAACTTTATTTGTACGTGCTCCCTTTAGACATAGAGGTAACAATCATTTGAAAAATCAGCTGCCCAGTTCAGTGCTATCAAACAGCATCCATTTGATTCAGCTGTGAGACATCAACCTGCTAATGATTTTAATACACGTGGATACCTCATGAATCTTTTTCAACCTTTCTGATGATGCCGACTTCCTTCATTAGGTGTAGTAAGAGTTGTACTTGGTCTGAAACAGAGGTGGAAAATTCTACATCTGATAACCTCACCTGGATTTGTGAGTAAGCACATATTTTTTTGTTTTTTAGGCTCTGACTAATTTGTGAAATCAGTGAGTTAAGTTTATGGAGGGAAGATATACATGGAAGAACCCTAATTTTCTGACATCTGAGTGTCATTCGTGTGGAGAGCTTATTGTGCACAAGTCTGGTCCAGTTATTCTGAGGTCATGTGTGGGAGATAAGCCCAGTGTGATGAAGAAGATTTTCTGAAAGCATACAAACAGAGCTTGGGGTCAGAGATTCCTGCGGCTATCCTTGGAATGAATCTTGACTCATCTTGGCCAGGGAGAAATGTTGTACGGCTGTTAAAAATGATACTGGTGGGTCTGCAAAGGACAGGCTCACTACTGCAACACCAGGCAGAAAATTGGGCTTGTCTAACCTTCCAGGGGAAAATAAACCAATGTTTAGAGTATTTAAAATTTCAAAGTGTCATTCCTCCATTCATACTTGTAATTTCATGTGACATTTCATGCGTATGATTTATCCATGTTCCATTTCCACTGATATACATCTAAGTTAGAAAGACACATCCTCTTTGACCAATACAAATCTGATTTGCTATTTTACTGCAATTCTCCATCCTCACCATTGCCACACTGGCCAGAAAATCAGCGGTCTAATGATTTAGCTAACCAAAAAACTTGACAAAATAGCCAAATCTCTTTTTAAAAAATGCCAAGAAACAATGGCCATGTCTGAAAAATATTTCTACATGTTGTTCTCTTTATGACTACGTAGTCTACTAAACATAGCGCTTGTGTATTCGAGAAGTAAACCAAACAAAACAAAACATTAGGACCATATTTATCCCCAATAACAGCTGAAAAGATCCTAGCAGAAATGGGCAGGTGCTTTTTTATTGCAAGTGTGGACACCCGACAACATGCCTGTCCTGTGTAGGCAATTGGATAAAAAAATCACAGTCTGCACGGTATGTTTATTCGATCTTTACTCTGGGCATGACCCTGCAAGCAAAACGAAGGAAATTAGCATAACTTTTATGGTGCATATTTTAAGTATGTGCTTCCTGAACACGTTTCTTATTCAGTGTACTAAATTTATGTAGACAAGTGTAGGCTGTAAACTGCTTTCAACATTGTATGTATTTTGTACTACTGTTTGTAATATATTGTAATTCTTTGTAATGAAAATCCCCCTTTATCATTCAAATGTAATGTCTGATGTTGACTCTTTATCAATGACATCTGGCCCTCAAATAGTGGCCTAATTAAAGCAAGTAAAGGTAAGTAAGTGAAAGTAAGTAACTAAATAACTAAGCAAGTGTGCAATAAGTGAAATTAAGTAAGAAAATAAGTAAAAGTAAGTAAGGAAGTATGTAAATAAGTAAGTAAGTGAAATTAAATAAGTAAGCAAAGGTGCATGAAAGTCATTAGGAAAGTAAAATAAGCAAGTTGTCGCAACACTTGTGTGAATGCCTTTTGTGTCTCTTCCTATTCAGCAACTTGCGTGTCTATTAGAACTATTTCTCCTCTGATTGATTTACGTCTTATGTGTCTGCCGATCCCCAAATACATATTGTGACATGGTTATTCTCTGATGGCTATGTGACTGGTATTTAAGCTCTCCGCTGTGTGTTGCAAGTTGCTGGATTGTAATTTGCCTTTTGTCCTTAGAACATGTCAGTATTGTTAAAAGAAACTATTTGTCAAATACATGTACTTTAATGAGAGCTGTTTCTGGAAGCTTTCTTCTTAACTTCGAACAAGCTTCCAAGCCCAACCAGGGTCCAGGATTGGGACTGCACTCAACTTCACTCAGTTCAAGCCTGTTCATCAGTCTAGTCAATAGGAACAAGCTCCCATGTCTGGTCAGGGTCCAGGATTGGGACCACGTTCTTCTTAACTTCTCCAAGTGTGTTCCTCTATCCAGTTTATTTGAAACAAATTCCCAATCTTACTACCGCCGTTAGGATTGGAATGGAGTTCCCCACAAGCAATTCCATCCACCTGTGGGACAGTTCAGTGATAGCGAAGTCTGCAGTCCACCCGGCTGTTGTCCCAAAAGCAACTCGCCCACAATTGACAGCTCAGCTTCATCTATTACAACGTACATCTGTACTGAACAGTTCCGGGATTCTGTCTTCTGTCTCTGTCTTCTTCCTGAGGGGTTTTGTTCCCTAACTACCATGTGAAGCTGACAGTAAACTACCTTTTGGATTGTAGTCTGCCTCTGTACATGATTCCTGGTCTAGATCATAACACAAGTAAACGTAAGTATGTGAAAGTAAGTAGGTAAATGAAAGTAAGAAAGTAAGTGAAAGTAAGTAAAAAAGCAAGATTAAGTTAGTTAGTTAGTAAGTAAGTAAGGAATGGCTTCCTACAATGTCCTGAAACACTTTCCTGCACTGGAGGCATGTTAAACCCACTGTATTGGGAATTGTAGCCTATAATCTGCAGCAAAATACCAAGTTCCTCATTTAGTGGAAGCAGCTCTTAGCGATTCTTTTGATCATCTTTTCCTTCTCAGACATAGGGATTCACCACATGGAAAACGTGAATCACTTTAAGCGACTCACTCAGTGACATTCATGCTCACTGCCTCAAACTGCTCTCCCTCATACTTACTGAGGGCTGCATTTCCCGCAGCTGTGTTCAGTGCGGTTAGTCTGTGTGTGTATGTATGCTAGTGTATATGTGTGCTTGCCTGTTTGAGTCATGCATTATGATCATTTAGAGCATTTTAATGAAAAGCAGTAGCATATGAAAAATCAGGAGTGAGGTGGCATGCCGTGGACATTTTGTGTGAAATTATGTTTTATGTTTTGTTATTTTTCACCTCTCGTGCATTAATCCATGGATGATATTTTATTACTTTAGACTCATGAAAATGTCATACTTTTATATTAGAAATTAATTAAAAACTTTTAATTATATTGTACTTAACCCCTAATTGCATTTAATTCTGGATTACAGCTGATACTCAGGTTAACAGCCCTGGGGCCGCACTTATAAGCGGTGCATAAGCACAGAAATGATGCTTATGCTAATTTATTTGTGGATTTCGAATTTATAGATACAGAGTTCACATTTGAAAAACACAAAATGAAAAACAATTATGCGTATTTGAAAAATTTCAGGTTAATCCTGCTTAGTTACATAATTTCATGTGGTTTAGGTTACCCCTGGTTTTATAAATTATTATATTTTAATATATTTTTTACAACACCATTTTTTTTGGGCGTATGCAATATGAATCCAAGCAATTTTTTAAATATGAAAACTCCTGATGATTAGTTGCTTTGTCTCTTCTGTCTCTTTAATGAATGTTTTAAAAGTTGGCAATTGATCAATTATTTAGCTATAGTAATGCATAAATAATTCATAAGCATAAGTTTCAGGGTCCAGGTAAAAATGCACTGTCAAGTAAAAATGGACAACTATTATTCAAAGCCATTTTAAAACTGAATGCACTCTTCCCCATACTCTAACATGCTGCGTTGTGGTATTGTCTTCAGGGATATGGATAGCAGAGTTGGGTTCAAGTACTTTCAAGAATTGGATGAAAGTATTTTTTTTTAAATACCAAAGTGCTTGCACTTGTATCGGAGTACTTCCTATTAATGCCTAAAGTACTTGTACTTGTATTCAAGTACTTTTCAAAGTTCTTGACCAGTCTGTCTCCTAAGTGCTGACAGAGATTGGTCAAGTATTTGAAAAGTACTTGGATAAAAGTACATATACTTATTATTAGGTATTGTTAGGCATTAGGCCTAATAATATTATTAGGCCTAATGCCTAATATTAGGCATTATTAGGTAGTACTCAGATACAAATACAAGCACTATGGTATGTAAAAAAAAAAAAACTTTGCATACAATTTTCAAAAGTACTTGAAAGTACTTGGACCCAACTCTGATGGATAGACATATCCCATTACAGAATGTTGGCATAATATTCATTGATCTTCAAAGGCCTGGGGAGTTCTTGATGTAAACTACTTGGAAATAACATGAGAACGTTATTGACTGTCCATTGCTTTTCCATAGGGTCTCAAAATAAATCTGGCTATTTGCCTGGCAGCTCGGCTTACATTGGACAGATATCACCCAAACATTGGTTTACTTGCATGTTGGTGCAAGTAGCAATAGGAAAAGGAACATTTAAAAATAAATTTATGAAAAAATCTGCATTTTGTTTACATGAAATATTCATTGTTAGTGAGCAAAATTTACCATTAGCCATCAGTAAATTAGTAGCTTTACATAATAATTATGTGCTAATTATGCCAAAGAGCTGAACTAAAATGGTAGATGAATAGTACATCCATTCAGGACCAGTAAGATTTTTTTTATTTATGAACGTATTTATTGAGTTAGGGAGGAAAAAAAAGGATGCACTGTGTAAGTGGGATGCCACCATTAAAACAGCAAAGCAGCAATTACAACAGAGAAAAAGAGGAGAGATAAAAAAATTAATAGAAAAATAAAAAGATTAAAGGGAAATTTATGAAAAATATACACACTGTATATTATTGGAGATAATTTACAGTGGTGCACTTAGCAGAGAATCTGAGGAGAAAACCTCCTGAGAAAACAGCTGTTGCCTGAGGTCAGTCACCGCTGTGTGAATTTCCTCTGATAAGGAAAAGCTACAGGGAAATCATTCAAATGCTACATAATAAACACACATAATATAATCATGTGCTGAATTCAATACAAATTTCAGACCATTTTTCTCCAGCAAAGAAAAATCACTTCAAAATTATGAAATTTACAGCAAAAATGAAATGCTTTTTAGATAACAAAGCGCTTGCAGACTGTAACATGGTAGTGCATACTTATAAAGCACAGACACTATGAGTAATGAGAGAGAGGGAGAGAGAGTCTTCGGATAAGTGTAGATAGCGTGAACAAAGCAACCGCAGGAAAAAATGGTGAGAGGATCAGTATTGTGGGATGGAGTGATAGAGAGGAATGAAGAGAGAGAGAGAGCGAGGGATGGATTGAGAGTAGAAAGGAGGGAGGGAAAGATGGTGGGGGGTGAAGAAATGGAGCGGAAGAATAAGGAAGATTCATAAAGGAGTACAGTGCGACTCTGCCCCAAGACGAGCAAGGCCAGTATAAAAAGCAACCGACTGCGGGATTCAGAGGTCGTTCCCATGGCAACCTTCGCCGAGGGAGACCAGCGACCCCTCCCGCCTGCTACAGCGAGGGGGTGGGGTGGGGTGGGGTGGGGGGGGGGGTGCACATATGGCACCAACAATCCTGTCAGACCTAATCTGTCCTGACTCCGGAGGTCACAGCACAGAACTTGTTTCTGACTCCGCTGTACCTCGCTGGCTCTCAGTATGACAGCACAAGAGGACGCCATGTGGCAGGTGATCGGATGATTTTTTAAGATTTTTTTTTTCTTTTTTTTGACTGGAATCAAACAAAGCACAAACCACATAGCCCAGTCAGATCTATGGCAGAGCGTCAGATGGTCGAATACACTGCACAGCACTGATCTGTGAGAATGAGATGGCATATACTGACTTCTCCCATCTTGTACGTCGCCTGTAACTGGCACAACCTCCAACTGACGCTTCTACAAAAGACATTCCATTTCTCATTTCACGGGCCATGTTCTGAATTGCACTCTTTTACAAAGTACTGGACCAGTATGTACTACTAGTATGTACTATGCTACATGCTGTTCTTTGTAGTAACATACAAAATCATAACCAGTATTTGATGATAAAAACAACATATACTACACAGTCACATAACCAACAGGTTATTCCTTCTTTTTATTGCATATTTGTCGCTCTTAACCTGATGAAACCTACAGAGCCATTTACAGGTCTGTCAAATACATCTGCTGTATTCAAACCTGTGGCACTGCAGGCCTATTTCAAACTCTAGTGGAGAGCCCAAGGTTTCTAACAATCCCAAATATGCCCCGGTTAATTACAAGAAAATGCGATTATGTTGCTGTACTAGATATTTTTCCATTTGATGTAATTCTGCGGCCATAAAAGCATGGTATCCTGAATTTGAATATTCCTCTCAATAAAAGCGTGATGGAGCTTCAGTGAAGTGCTGTGAACTGCAGATACAGAACATGCATGTGACATAGTCCAACAATACGAAAAAATGCCTTCTCTTACTTTAAAACCTCACAAGGTAAAAATTAAGACAAAAAAATTTGAGTTTGCAGGACTTCATGTTTAAGACCCTCAAATTAATTTGAATATTCAATTAAGATTTCCTGAATAAATAGGAAATGCAATTTTTTTAAATGATGATTTCATTTATTGAAGGAAAAACTATCCAACCTTGCATGGCCTTGTGCAAAGGTAATTGCCCCCTTTGTTACAAAATCAACGTATTAAATAAATTTAATTGATAATTCGGTTCAATTTCACTAAACAAACCCAAGCATGATTACTTCAAGCATTGTTGAATCAAAATATCACTGTGAAGTGTGCAGAAATCAGCATATGACATCACAATCTAAAGACATACAAGAGCAGACGAGAAACAAAGCCTTTGACCTCCTTCAGTATGGAAAGGGTTTTATTGCCGTTTCTAAGGCTCAGGGACTCCAGCGAAACACAGTGAGATGTACAAATGGAGAAAACCTGGTACAGTGGTGGACCTTCCCAGGAGTGGTCTACCAAAATTCCTTCAAGTTTGCATTGAGACTCATCCAGCTGGTCACGAAAGAGCCCAGACTAATGTCTAAAGAACTGCAAGCCTCACTGTCCTTAGTTAAGGTCAGTATTCACAATTCCACAATAGAGAAAACTGGCCACAAATGGCAACCATGGGAGAGCTGCAAGGCAAAAACCGCGGCTCACCAGGAAGAACACAAGGCGCATCTCACGTTGGTCGAAAAACATCTCAATGACCCCCAAGACTTTTAGAATAATATTCTGAGGACCGATGAGTGAGAACTGGAGCTTTTTGGAAGACATGGCTCCTATTACATATGTCACAAAGCTAACACACCATTCTACAATAAGAAAATCCGACCAACAGTCAAACATGGGGAAGGTAATGTGATGACCTGTGGCCGGTTTTTTGTTTCAAGACCTGGATGACAAGAATGATGGACGCATGAATTCTGTTCTCCACCAGAAAATCCTGAAGGAGAATGTCTGGCCATCAGTTTCAGACTTAAAGCTCAAGTGCAGTTTGGTTATGCTTAAGGACAATGATCCAAATCACACAAACAAATCCATCTCCAAAAGGCTCAAAAGAAACAAAATGAAGGTTTTGATGTCGCCTATGCAAAGTCCTTTCTTGAATCAGAGATGCTGTGGCATGACCTAAAACAGGCAGTTCATGCTAAAAATCCCCCAATGTGGCTGAATTAAAACAACTCTGCGAAGAACAGTGGGCCAAAATTCCTCAACAGCAATGTAAAAAACTCAGTGTTAGTTACCGCAAATGTTTAATTGCAGTTGTTTCCGCCAAGGGTGGCTCAACTAGTTGTTAGGTTTAGGGGAGCAGTTATTTTTTCGTAAGGATGATAAAGGTTTTGAATAATTCTTCACCATCAATACATGAGATGATCATTTGAATGCTGTATTTTGAGTTTTCTTACATCATCTTTTTCTTATGATAAAATTAGACGGATGATCTGAAATATACAAATATGACAAATCAGAAAAAATAGAAGGGGGCAAATGCTTTTTTACAGCACCGTGCCTGATGCTTGAACATGAAGTTGTCAGAACTGTATTGCATTATGGGATAAAATACACCACAAAGGCAACTGCAGCTCCATATTATGAAATTTGGCCGGTGCTGTGTGTCATCTGGGCATCTTTGGCATGCTGGCGAATCTCATGTTGGTCACATTCTGTATACTACTTGTCTGGACCACTGTCAGTAGTAAGTAGTGGGTGACTCCGAACAGGGCTTATGATTGCTCATCTTTACTTCCTTTTTTCTCCTCTTTTCCACCCCAATAGGAGTAAGGAAAGGAAGGAAGGGAAGATAATAAGTGGTTGTAATGAGCCATTGCCTGCAAGCTACGCAGCCAGGCTTCCTTACTGTGATGTCATCAGATATGATCTGCCATCTGTCCCCACAGGTGACCAGAGGCATCTCACCCCACAGCCATGAACCCAGCGTGTGCTGAGGTGCCCCCACTCCCCAGTGGCAGCACCAGAACTGGAAACTGGGGGGGGGGCACAGAAAATCCCTTATAACAACAATTAGTCCTGGCTAGTTGTCAATCATTTTCCTTTATTGGCACGTTTTCCAATTATAGTAATAATCCACTGGCAATTGAAAACACGGCTTCTCTTCCCATGCATTCTAATCGACGAAATAATGGGCTAAATTCAGTCCAGAAAAATAATTTACTTATGAATAGGCCAGTGCTTTACTAATCACAAAGTGCTCTGGAAGTTCCGCGCAATCTTTTCGGCATATCAGGCGATCTAACCTGTGCTTCATGATAGTTTAAAATGTTTTAATGTTACAAAAGATCATTTGAAATGCCTTTATGCAATATTGACCAATGCTGATTTAAATGCACCAAAGTGTGCGTCTAGATCAATGATTGTTGTCAACTTACTTTAATGGGGATAACTAACAACACCTGATAGTATGGAGTGTTTTCGGAGTGAATGTATTTTTAATTTAGAGAATGATTGAGAACAAGTCAGGACTAATAATTGTTTTAAAGGGATGTTCTGTGCCCCCCAATTTCTGGTTCTGGCACCGCCACTACCTCTCCTCATAGCGCTTCAAGGACCACAGGGGGAAGCAAAAACTGCATGACGGATTTCCGGACTGTTTTGCAACTGCAGAGCCATGACTCTGGGCTCAATCTAACCATTTATTTTTCAGTCTTCCCTTTCTATCCGATACACCCTGAAGTCTCTCCATTTCCCCATGGAAATAACAGCTCTTCAGTGGTTAGGCCACAGGGTCATCATTAGGAACACACAGTAGGCGGGCATGGTTGGGCAGAATAATTTTTGCTGAAAGGCAATGCTTGTTTTGGCATGTAATGGTGGGTCGTGGTGTGTTTCCAGATCCCTGTGTGAATGGGAAGCTGGAAGGAGATCTGGGTGGGTTCCATATGTCCTCTAGTCACTTGTTAATGCAGAAATCTGTCTGAAAAAGTTCACTGCTCATACAAACACAGTCATGCATATGTATGTGTACATACATTTTGCCATATGTACACTCATACAAAATCTCTCTCTCTCTCTCTCTCTCTCTCTCTCTCTGTGCATTCCAGACACGCTGTACCTCAGTAGTCTGGACCTTAATAGGACACTGTCGCAGGGCTAGCCAATGATTGTCAGTGGTAACTGCAGTTTCGAGGCAACTAGCAATACCTGTATTAAGATACATGCAGGCAGTCGAGGGTTGGTTTGGGCAGCAAGTCGGCCCAGTTAGGGTGAGCGAGGACCTCCATGGCACCGGTGTGATTGAGCAAACAGACAGGCGTCTGTGTGGTATACGTTTGGCAAGCCTCGGGCTCTCCAACTGGAGTTTCAGAGCCAGGAAATGACTGCTGATTATGATCATACCACAGCTATCATTTTTGCATTTCTTTTTAAGAAAGAAGTCTTCCGCATTTCATCCACTTGCAGAGCTGAACGTTTTTCTGTAGCTATTTGGTTAAGAAATTTACCATGTTTTACCAGTGTATGCCGAATTGCCAAGTTAAACTGCAGACTTTTTTTCTGAATTTGCTTATAAAGAGTATGTGGAAATATATCGAGGAAATGAAGGCATGTCTCATTTGGACTTCATTTATCATCATTCACCAGACAAAGACCTTGCTGGTTGACAAGTAGTGATGATACACTTTTGAAAGCTAATTATCAGTGTTTGGACATAAGTGCTTCTTTCTGCAATAGGGATTATTGATAGTCGACTGCGCAAGTTCTGATGGTTCAAATCTCCTGTATTGGCGCACCACACAGAGCGTCATATTTACCCCTGCGGCTACAATGCAAATAGGCTACACGCTTTGAAGTGCCAGGTTCACCCTGGATGCCAGTGTCTGTGCAGTAAACGGGAGATAACATATTACTTTCTAACACGCATTGATTTATTAATCATTCCTTTGACCAAACCAGAAATGCCCCATAGCTGACTCATGCCAAGTCTTGTAATATACACCAGGGAAGAGCCTGGCTCAATTAATCCCACTTATTGACAGTCAGCACTTCAAACTATTCATGAACACAAAGCACCCACTTAATGTTATGATTATCCTCTCAAACCAACGCACAAGGCTCTCTTTCTCTCTCAATCGAATACAAAGTGCTTTGCTGTAAAGTGGCTAATTAAAAGCTGCTGTCAAAAGAGGTTAGCGATAAAAAGTGGCCTAAAATTGGATCTGAACTGTAGCCAAACACACATTTTCTCATAACATTTTACTCATTATAATTCCTTTCAAATGAGTTCTGCTTTATCGGTAAAATGAGCAGTATTTAATCCAAAAATAGAGCACATGATTTAGAAGAAAGTGTTACCACAGTCCAGTCAATCTGGTGGACAGTCAATGGCTGCTGGTAGCTCAAGACTGAGTGAAAGACAGAAAAACATCTGCAATAAGATAAGAATTTATATTATACACAAAATGAAATGAAGCCAGTGTGATGTTTGACTCACCTCAGTTGCTGTTCTGACCAATGAGTAGCAACCAGTGGCTGAGGGTGGAGGTTGGCCAAGGGGTTAGGAAATCCCCCCCACCCCCATTTTGCACTTTTTCAAAGCTAAACAAGAGGGCAGTATCCCGGAAATGCATAAATGTTGTTATGGATCCTCGCAGCACTCAGCCCTCGCTTTCAAATCCAGTCCAATGTCCGTGCCCACTGTCATCATGCAGGCAGCTAACTTGCGTCAAACTTTTGTTAACTGGTTTATATTACCTACATTTGACATGAGTCTACAAAATACTGTTTGTGTTAAATGGCTGAAAGACTATAGATTACACTCTGCTGTTTATAAATTATGTGTGAAGGGAATATTTGAAAGCTTTCAATCTCTCAAATGCCCGCTGACAGAGAAATACTCACTTGACCTGTTACACACATACACCCAAATTCAAATATGAACTTATATTCAAAAGGCATCTTCTGGATGTGGGTTGCATGCCTTTTTATCCCTCATGTGTTGATCGGTCTGTCTGTACATCGCATCTCTTTTCCAATCTGAGTATTTTATGCTTGTTTATTTTTGGGCCGTTTATTTGTACCTTATAGATGCTAAGGATTTGCCTTATGGGTTGTTTTGCCTAAAAGATGGCAGTCATATTAGCTTCCCACATATTCAGCTGGATTAGAGGTAAATTGTCCTTAGATTTACTTCACATTTTAAACAATAAGGTCCGGACTTTGATTTTATTTGATTAGATTTTTTGGAGGACACAAACATACCTTTATCACACAGGCTGTCCGTATAGACTACATATAACTGTGTGTATGCAGTTAGTCAAGCCTTCATTAGTGCTATAGGCTACTTTATGGGTGTGCAGGTGGTAACTCAAAGTAGCACACCAACGAAAACCACTCACCAGCAAATAAAGAAACAAATTAAATGGGAAATCATGCTCTTACATTTTTCTAGTCCTTTTGCCTTGCTATTGCTGTGCTCTTAAGAAGAAATGATTACAGCACATCTAGCCTGTGACAATTAGCATCCAGTAACTTGAGTGGCATAAGCAGCAGGTTGTTTTATTGATTTATTTTTCTTCAGTGAAACAAGGTGGGCATTTAGTGGAGTTTTTGGAGTCTTTGCCTGCAGCTGTGGCAGTTATACTGCTTCATTCATATTCAAATCCTATGTAAAGAGCCACATTTTCTCCAGAATACATAATTCAAAATTAAAGCTGCAAGCAGTGTTTGAGGGTCCAAGTAAAAGCTGCTGTCTGCTGCCCCTGTGACAACAAAAAGTTTATTCTTTTTTTAAAGTGCCCCTATTATGGTTTTTCATTATTTATGTTCTTGTGTGTAACATGTAGATTTTCTGTGAATGTAAAAGGTCTGCATGTGAAAATAACCCAAAGTCACCACCGGAGGAAGTTTTCTCTCCCACCCAACCCACTGCTCCAGAGCTGCCGGAAAAGCCCTGATAGCATTCCACTATTTCGTCCTTCAACTGGTGATGTCACCAATTGAATTTTCATGCCAGGCAGCTAGTTTGGAACACCCTTGAATCAAGCAGGTTACTCCCACAAACACAGGTACTTAGAGCATGCGATATAAAACCCAATTTGTATGGACTTCCAAAGGACGAAGCAGTGGCAGTTTTGTGTTACCATCATTTTACTGAGGACTGCTTTGTGAACTGGACACATTTCAATGCTGGATATTCTCAATGATTACTCCTGAAAGACGGAGCAGTGCCCACTTTGTTTGGACCTGGAGTTTCGAGTTGTTTTGGAGTTAGGAATGTAATGAACTCACAATGCTAATGCTTAGTCACCGTAGCTCGTCACGTGTTTGGGAGCTATGGTGGTTTTTGCCCGCCATGTCCTATGCCAAAGCTCCCTTGTCCTTTTGCTTGTTTTGTAAGGCTAGTGCACATCCTTAAATGTCAGTATGAGTTGACAGGGACTGTATGTTTTCATGTTCAGTTCTTATTTCAACGTAAAAAGTGTGATGTTAACTCTGCTAGCTTTGTGGTTTTCCTATGGGATTTCCCATTCGATTCTGTTAGCATTATGCTAAGCGAGGATTAGCGTCCTCTGGTCCAGTAAAACTGGAAACCGGTTTGCAAACAGTATTGCACTTATAAGAAGCTTAGAAGCAGCAGACCGAATAAGTTAGAATATATTGTTTTTTATTTGTGTATGAAGCGTATGGGGCGCCGTTTGTAAAATAGGGTGTGTTGTTTTATACCATACAGTTTTTGCACATTTTGCGTCAAAAACCGGGAAAAAAGATTGTTGCCATTTTAAATCGTCTCTTTTTCACACATTTTTCACACTCGACTAATTGTTGAACGGTAACAGTGCAAATGACGCACCACCTCTCGGCGGCTGAGTCCTGCCTGTAACATGCCAAAGGCTCTTTTTCTCTCTCCTGTGTCTCAAGCCGTTCCATTTTCTTGATGCAGTAGCATTTTTCTTTTTTTTTTTGTTGGCTTTATGTAAGCTATTGACCACACCAAAAAGAACAAGTCAAGTGTCACTGTACACATCACGAACAGCTCACTGTTTGTTATTACTGAAGTGCTTGGCGCGTGCACGTGGTGCGCGTCAGGATTACAATACCACCCGCTTTTCTTTATTTCCTCTCGTGCCTCACTGGAAAAGCAATAAAAATCAATCGATTCTTCAATTTGCCGCAAATACAGTACATACCCGTGCGTTTTTAATGGAGCTAAGTATATATATATATATATATATATATATATTTAATTATATATAAATATAATTTAGATTTATATTTAGCAATTTGATTTATATTTAACATTTATATTTAGTATTTAATGTTTTCTTTTTCCTTCTACAAAAAGTTATACTACAAAAAACGATATCACCTTTTCTACACCAATTTACCCATATTTGTGCGTAAATGTGTGAAAAAGAGACGGTTTAAAATGGCAACGATCTTTTTTCCCGGTTTTTGACGCAAAATGTGCAAAAACTGTACGGTATAAAGCAACACACCCTATTTTACAAACGGCGCCCCATAGAAGCGCACATGGCTGTTTAGTTCTAGTTTTTCAAGAATTCTACATTCATATTGTTTTGAGCAGTGATTTTATTGTAATTCTGAGAGAAAGAAGTGGGACTTACATATAAAGTACAACTGAAATACATATTTTGTTTAAATAAAGACCAGCAGCAGTGAGGGAAGGAAAAACACAACCTGTCGCCTGTCTCATTCTTTTCCTGTTTTTTGCATGAAAATATAATCTGGTTGCAAGTCCAGTGGTCCAGGTGACCAATCACAGCATGCTGTGTTTTTCATGCAGTGGGGGGAGGGTTGCTGCGGGAGCACAAACTGTTTAAGAAATGGGCAGGATGAGAAAACTGTTTTTTTGAACCCTGAAGCATGTCTACCTCTCCTAGTAGACCCCATGAATACAAAAAAGAGCGTAATAGGGGCAGTTTAAAAGTAGATACTTATGGCATTTCTGAACACGTGCAATCCAAGCAGACCTAAGGCATGTAATGAGCATGCATCCTACTTAACGTCCATATTAAACATCCATTAGTGAGTGAGTGAGTGAGTAAGTGACCACTATTTGCAATGCATAGCCCATGGCAGCAATTTGCAGCATCGTGGGAAAAAGTGGCGCATTTCCGTATCTCTTGCAATGCAGCATCATCGTCATCAAATGGGAGGCACTTGTCGGTTGCCCGAGCGACAACAGGATGCTTGATTCTCCAGCTAAAGACTTGAGGGGAAGGTTTTTCTGAACATTCGTGAAAAAATTGCCCTTTCTCTATGAAAAAGTTCCGCAGTGACATTGGACTCCCTGTTTGGTGCCTTTGTCCTTAACTATGGTGACATGATGCACACGTGTGCTTTGTTGCATCAATGCTATATTTTATGCACTGACTTAAGAAGTCTTCTAGAAAGCACAAACAAAATATGGAGCCAAGTGGTTGAATGGTGAAGGAAGTATACACAGGGATTAGAAATTTATCCAAGTCTACCTTATTTATCCAATTTAATGTGGAGCGACACCACAAGCACTCAGATCAGTGGCTAGTGTTTTTATTTACTTTATGCTATATCACAACTTGTTCTTCCTGTCTGAGGAGCAGTGCATCCTGTTGGTGTCATTTCTGCCAGTCTTTGAGTGATAGTTTTGAGATTTTGTGGTGCATGCCGGATACCCCATCTCTCATGTGAAAATTCTTTCTAAAGCCACGTTTCCATTGGGGTATTTTCGGTATAGTACCCTTGCAACCTTACTTTTGGTACCAAACCCCTAGATCTGGTTTGCGTTTCCACTGCCGACAGTACCCTTAAATGTAGGCGGGGTTTTTTTTTTTTACCAGATGGTAAAATGCAATGCAAACACACAATTACACGCGAAACGCATTGACATTGAATGTAATCGGTAGTGCGAAAAATTTGTTTCGCGTCCGGTGTAAAAGCGGCTTTAGCTGGCAACCTTTTTATTTTAATGCCTACTAGCGAGCTAAATGCTCTCGTGCAACTCCAGCCAAATTAGTTCGCATAATAATGGCTATACGCATTTTAAATTGACTAAATTTAAATGCATGAAATATACATCTGCACCTCCTCGTTGCTCCATGGCACGTTGCTGCGAACAGACATTTCCAAAATTGTTTTTCTCAAAATGGTAGGCGAGATGGGCGTTTTCCTACTGTTTCCTTATGGAAGTCGTGCTAGAGTGACGATTGTGTTGGCCAATCAACAGATGGCAGTGATGATGATTCCCGACCAATACAGAAGGTGTGTTTTAGCTCCGCCTCATTAATATCGGATGGTAACCCTTGGTACCCCAGCCGGAGGGGTGACGAAAAATGGGAATGGTTAGGAACGGTTCCAAAGGTACCATCCACAACTTTTTTAATGGAAACGCTCTTAAATGTGACACGACCCGTACCGAACCGTTCCGCTTGATGGAAACGCGGCATAAGTCAGTTGAATCACAGTGTGCTTTTATGTGTGTTTGACCATGAGTGTGTTTATTTGTGTAGATGTGTGAATATGCACACGCTAATTATGTAGACATGTGGTTCATACAGATGGAAGCAAAGAGGATCTGAACCTAATGGAAATGTCTTTTATCCACTACTGTGTAATCCTTGCATTGGGGAAGTGGCACTTGCTGTGGTTCTATGTGTATTCTGTTGGCTGGGAATATCTTGCTTGCATGGATTAGCACAATGACATGCCAAAGCCAATGAGTCACTGCTCTTAGCAGCATATTGGGCCAGAGCAACATACACATTGAATTCTCAGAATTATAATGCGTGCTGGCTTCACATTTAAATCCTAGAATGTTGTTATTTAGATTCTATTCCTTCCCACCAATTCTGATGAAAATGACAGCTCACAAAATGGAGAAACATAGCAGCAGTTGCTTTATGTTAAGAAACCTGGTGAGCTTGAAAATATATTGAGGATTGTCTGCCCCCTTGTGGTGAGTATGCATAACACAGTTTAACATTTTGCAGCACTTGCCTACTCGAAGCTGAATAGTGATATAACTATTAGGGAATTGCTAGGATTTCCTGATGATTTCCTCCTGAGCGCTTTACATTTTAGCACCGGTGGGATACATCTTAGCGGTTAAGAATCCATACATCCATTATCAAACTCGCTCCCTCCTGGTGTAGGTTGCTGGAGCCTATCCAGGCCTCCAACGAACAAGAGACAAGAACACCCAAGATAATTTGTCTCTCTGTCACAGGATAAACAAAATGGACTATTTACATTCCCTAAGAAGCGTGTCTTTCAACTGCGGGAGGAAACTGGAGTACCTGGATAAAACCCACATAAGCACTAGGAGAACATTCCAATTCCACACATAAAGGCCTCGGGCCAGAATAAAGCCCGCAACCCTCCTTCCAGGAGGCCAAAGGGCAACAAACTATCCAGTGCTACCCGCAACATTTCTTGCCTGCTCACGGTTAATCACTATAATCAATTTTTGTCATATTTGTAAGACCCCTTTTAGGCCATTCCTGAGCCTGCCAAGAACAGTAATCGCTGTAAGCATCCCCTTGCTCCACAGAAATGAAAGAGATCAAGTTTTTTACTTAGGAAACGGGATGGTGTGCCAGGGTCATTAGTGTGGTCCTGTGCTCATGGACCCTGTCACATAATGCAACAGAACGGACTTGCAAGAGCTGCTGGGAGGTCTGTACCGTTAGGGTTCTGTTTCTGAAAATGGATAGGCTTGAGGTCTGGACCTGTGGGCTGGTTTCTGTTTAGGTTCTGCTCCAGTGTGTGGATGTGCCCCACGGTCTGGTATCTGGTAAAGTTCTGCTCAAGAGGGTGGATGACCCCATAGATATACGTATATATATAGAACACTTGATTGCTGACAGGTTATGCTCAAGTGAATCATCTGTTCCAGCAGCGTATACACCTGGAAGTAAAATTCACATGTAGACTCCCATTCATTTTCGACTACTTAAAAATTACATTTTCAAAAACACTTGCGTGTGAGTCTGTGTTATTTTGGCATTGCTGTGCAGAGCAACATTTTGTCTCCCTAAATATGAGCCTTTTTTGGGGTGGAAAGAGGCACACTCACGAAAGGGAAGACCGAAAATGTGACTCTGCAGCAGTGTTAACATACGACCAGAGAAGTTAACAAGTTAACGTGGCCAAGGCTTTTAATGACCCTCTGGTAAGATAATTGCTTGGAATTGCAGCGTTCCAGAGGTGAGGTATAGGGCCTACTTGGTAAGCTACATTTTCGCTTTTTATTTTGAACTTTATTACTGCATTATAGTAAGGACCGGAGCAAAACGTAATCCAATGCTATGAAACAGCTATGATTCTGGGGATAAGAAAAGAGGAGGGACTATGATTTTTAGACATAGGGATGGATGGATATTTGGAATGGTTAAGTAAGGGAGCAGCTTATTCGGTGTCTAAATAATTTTTTCCAAAAAAGTGCATGTATTTCAGTTTCATATACGTGAGGCATTTATTTTCTTTCATGAATAAAAAATAAACTTGAACACAGGTGATGAGCAATGCAAGACCAGAGACATAAGGAAAGACGAACACTTCTCAGGATAGGAGCAGAGTTAAGGCAGGAAAACCGCAAAATACAAGGAGATGACTTGACAGCCAAATGGAAAATTATATGTTTGTAACCCTGCAGAACTAGTCGAGGCATTGATGATTGCTATGACGACCAGTGCAGACAATGCCCGCGAATTGGCCATGCCGGGCGCAGGAAGAAAATGAAAGTTATTCTGACAACAACAGAAGGGGGGGAGCATATTTAGGGTCATTTACGTTTTGTTTCTAGCGGTTTTATTGGACACTGGATGCATTCATTTTAGCTGATCTTTGAAAAAACAGTGCCAACGGGAAAAGCACTTTCTGGGCTTAGTGGTGGTCAGTGGATTCAGAATGCTGGTCCAGGCCGACCGGTGCCGACCAGCATCAGCAGAACCCCGGAGAGACTCTGCCTCTCTAAAGAGTTCTTTTTATACCCAGTTATGTTACTGACCTGTTGCCAATCAACCTAATTAGTTACTCCTTTACTTACTTTTCCTGCCTTTTGTTTCCCCTATTCCAACTTTTTTGAGATATATTGCTGCCATCAAATTCAAAATGAGCTACTATTTTTCAAGAAATGGTAAAATGTCTCACTTTCAACATCTGATATGTTGTCTATGTTCTATTGTGAATAAAATGTGGGTTTATGAGATTTGCAAATCATCGCATTCTGTTTTTATTTACATTTTACAAAGCATCCCAATTTTTTTGGAATTGGGGTTGTATAATCGGTTCATAAAATCTGCCGACTGAAGACTCCAGTGCTAAAAGTTCTGCAGTGTTATCAATTGACCGTAAATTTACAGTTAATTTAACTGGCAGCAGCAGTGCCAATGTTAGCAGTAAAATAACGGGAGACCGTAAATGAAATCTAACTGCAAAATTACGGGTAACCGAAACCTAAATTTAACCTAAATTAAACTTGTCCCATTGCTTTATCATTTGGAAAAAAAAAAGAATTTTGCAGGCGGGTGCTTGGCAGATTGTGGCTGGGATATTTAGCCTGTGGTCCTAACTTCTAATGCGTGCTGGGTGTTAAAAAAAGGCTTGAACGAGTAAATTAACTTTAAATTTCAGTGAAATGCATGTGGGCGAATGGAACATTGCATTTACTGTGAATCTGCACCTGCAATGTGCTGTAAAATTACTGCAATTTATGACAGTGTAAAGTCATAAAATGTCTATTTTGAGGAAAAGAGAGTCTGAATATATATCCATAAAATTTGCTATGTGAAGCTCCTGCTGCTAAAACTACTCAAGATACAAAATTTACATTTTGAGGAAATTGACCATATTTTCCCATCCTTACCTCACGGTGTGTGAAAATATGACTTAAGTACTTATAGCGCTGGGCTCTTCAAATGGAATGTCAACACAAACCATTGATAAATAGATGAAACATTTTCTTTTTTTGTTCTGTTTCTTGCAGAGCACGCAAACAGGAGCATATAAAGACAGAAAAAATGATTGAATTTCAAATATAAAGAGAAAAAGAGATTAAGTTTAGTCCAATAAAAGCAGAGGTCAGCGCTAATTGATTTCAACTGCATTTTTGATTTTTGTATGAACTAACCAACAAATCAGTGAGTTTCTGCAGCCTATAGTTTCCATGCCGCAGGCTCTTAAGGTAAGCACCGTCTATACGTGAAAAGACACCTGGATAAAGACAGAAGCGGGAAATGGGTTCATTTTTGGTGTTTTTTACACCAGGCCAGCAGGTGTATGTTCAGGAGAGGCACTGATGCTGGAAGAGTTGGTGGAGCAGGACTTGTAGAGTGAATCTGATTCATCCTGGAGATCTGGAACAGAGTCCGCTGAGCCGCTGGATGTCCTTTGAGGAATAAGGCTGTACTCTCGCACTGGACACGCTGGCTCAGAGAAGCTGGGCTTGAATCCCTCTGCAAAGTCTGGAGAGATATTGAGCCAGTCCTGCTCAAAGAGGAAAGAACAGGGAAGAACATGGGAGAGAATTAACAGTTGAGAACATCATTATGGCGAACACCAGAGTCACATAGTTGGGATATGCTGAAAATCTGCAAAAAACAAGGGTAATACCCACAATTGAAAGGAATAAGGCATTAAAATAAGACATAACAGAAAGCGGTACCTCAACGTTTCCATTATACGTATTGAGAAGCTCATCCAGAGTCTTGCCAGGTTTTGGTACTACTGGAATGAGGATGACCCTCAGCCTGTCAACGAGGGGCGACCAGAATCAGTTCTCAATTCAGAAACAGCAAACAGCACAAAAGCTTAATACAAAACCCAAAACCAGTGAAGTTGGCACGTTGTGTAAATCGTAAATAAAAACAGAATACAATGATTTGCAAATCCTTTTCAACCTATATTCAATTGAATACACTGCAAAGACAAGTTACTTAATGTTCGAACAGGTAAACTTTGTAATTTTTTGCAAATATTAGCTCATTTGGAATTTGATGCCTGCAACATGTTTCAAAAAAGCTGGCACAAGTGGCAAAAAAGACTGAGAGAGTTGAGGAATGCTCATCAAACACTTATTTGGAACATCCCACAGGTGAACGGGCTAATTGGGAACAGGTGGGTGCCATGATTGGGTATAAAAGCAGCTTCCCTGAAATGCTCAGTCATTCACAAACAAGGATGGGGCGAGGGTCACCACTTAGTGAACAAATGCGTGAGCTGATTGTCGAACAGTTTAAAAACAACATTCCTCAACGAGCTACTGCAAGAAATTTAGGGATTTCATCATCTACGGTCCGTAACATCGTCAAAAGGTTCAGAGAATCTGGAGAAATCACTGCACGTAAGCGACAAGGCCGAAAACCAACATTGAATGCCCGTGACCTTCGATCCCTCAGGCAGTACTGCATCAAAAACCGACATCAGTGTGTAAAGGACATCACCACATGGGCTCAGGAACACTTCAGAAAACCACTGTCAGTAACTACAGTTCGTCGCTACATCTGCAAGTGCAAGTTAAAACTCTACAATGCAAAGCGAAAGCCATTTATCAACAGCACCCAGAACGCCGCCGGCTTCGCTGGGCCCAAGCTCATCTAAGATGGACTGATGCAAAGTGGAAAAGTGTTCTGTGGTCTGACGAGTCCACATTTCAAATTGTTTTTGGAAACTGTGGACGTCGTGTCCTCCGGACCAAAGAGGAAAAGAACCATCCGGACTGTTATAGGCGCAAAGTTCAAAAGCCAGCATCTGTGATGGTATGGGGTGTATTAGTGCCCAAGGCATGGGCAACTTACACGTATGTGAAGGCACCATTAATGCTGAAAGGTACATACAGGTTTTGGAGCAACATATGTTGCCATCCAAGCAACGTCTTTTCATGGACGCCCCTGCTTATTTCAGCAAGACAATGCCAAGCCACATTCTGCACGTGTTACAACAGCATGGCTCCGTAGTAAAAGAGTGCGGGTACTAGACTGGCCTGCCTGTAGTCCAGACCTGTCTCCCATTGAAAATGTGGGCGATTATGAAGCGTAAAATACGACAACGGAGACCCCGGACTGTTGAACAACTTAAGCTGTACATCAAGCAAGAATGGGAAAGAGTTCCACCTGAAAAGCTTCAAAAATTGGTCTCCTCAGTTCCCAAACGTTTACTGAGTGTCGTTAAAAGGAAAGGTGATGTAACACAGTGGTAAAAAAGGCCCCTGTGCCAACTTTTTTTTTTGCAATGTGTTGCTGCCTTTAAATTCTAAGTTAATGATTATTTGCAAAAAAAAAAAAAAAAGTTTCTCAGTTTGAACATTAAACATCTTGTCTTTGCAGTGTATTCAATTGAATATAAGTTGAAAAGGATTTGGAAATCATTGTATTCTGTTTTTATCTACGATTTACATAACATGCCAACTTCACTGGTTTTGGGTTGTAATATAAAACTCTCTCAGTACAGTTTGGGCACTTAATTAAATGCAAATGTTGTCTTGTATGCAGTACTGAGCACTGTCAGTACTCTGTAGGTCCAACTGACAGTGTGAAGGATTCAATATCTACTCAGTTGATGAAGAACTTAAGTGCATAGAAAGTCACTGCATTTGTGCAAAAATAGTAAAACATTACTTTGGGCTTATTTGTGTGTGGGATGGAAAATACCCTGCCATCAGTCCCTCAGAATTCAGAATTTCTGCATTTTTTTTTTGTCCAGCCTACCTTTCATTTTGAAAAACAAAAATAAACCCTGTGACCACAGCCGCACAGCACACGAGTGCTAACGTGTATGGCAGCCAGCCCATGGAGTTTCCACCGACCGGGTCTGTGTGGGGGAGAGTGAGAGGGCAAGAATGAGTGAGAACACTGTGGCAATGCAGCCAGCAGTCCCCAATTAATACAGTAGCTTTACAAAGAGCACCCTCTTTGCACAGAGTTAGACAAAGGCCTTCAAGTTAAAATGCTTCAGCGGAACGTTACCTGTGCTTGTGATGTTATTTAGTTTTTTTGGACCCCATTGCCTAGGTGAGCTCCAGTCACTCCAGGCGGACTGTAAACAGGACTCGGTCACTCGCACTCTCACTTTGAACGTGTAACGGCTTCTCTCTGACGGGAAGGGCAGAGTGAAGGATCTGCCAGACAGCTCACCAGTCTGCAAAGATAAACATAAAAAATGCCAGACTGAGATGAAGAGAGGATATTGCAGTTAGCTGACAGGAGATCTGCGATGTCTCTTCAGATTTGAATGTCAAATTTTCTTTGTATGCCAATTCTGAATGGTCTTTGCTAGTTTAAAAAAACCCATCCGCACCCTTCCAGTACTTAAACATCAGTGAGAAGGATGCACATAGGATTAAGATGTGACCGGTCAATGAACAATACTCCACTTACAATGACTGATCAGGTGGGAAAATGAACCTTTTAAAACGTAAATACAAAACCAAGCATAACTTTAGCAAATTCCTATGTAACCAGTAGTTGCAATATTCATCAATGCCATTATGACATCCACAGGAATAAAAAGATTCCAAGTATCTTATGTTATGTTTTGGATTATTATACAACCCCAATTCCGAAATAGTTGGGATGAAGTGTAAATTGTGAATAAAATCAAATGCAATGACTTTCAGATAACTTGATCCAATATGTTATTTACAATAGAACATAGATAACATTTCAAATGTTGAAACGGAGACATTTTACATTTTTATCCATAAAATGAGCTCATTTCAAATTTTCTGGCTGCATCAGGTCTCAAAAAAGTTGGGACACAGGCCAAAAAAGGGATGAATAAAGCAATTATTATATTAGAGAATCAGCTGAAAGAACATTTAGCGAGAAATTACATTAACTGGCATCAGGTGTGTAACATGATTGGCTATAAAAGGGATGTCTTAGAGAGGCTGAGTCTCTCAGAAAAAAAGATGACCAAAGGCTCTCCAACCCGTGAAGGCTTGCGTAAAAAAACTGTGGAATACTTTAAAAACAATGTTCCTCAATGTCAAATTGCAAAGACTTTGAAGGTCTCATCATCGACAGTGCATAACATCATCAAAAGATTCAGAGAAACTGGAAAAATCTCTGTGCGTAAGGGACAAGGCCGAAGACCTTTACTGAATGCCCGTGATCTTCGGGCCCTCAGACGCCACTGCATCACTCACCGGCATGATTCTGTCATTGACATTACTAAATGGGCCCAGGAGTACTTCAAGAAACCACTGTCTGTAAACACAGTCCGCCGTGCCATCCACAGATGCCACCTAAAACTCTATCATGCAAAAAGGAGGCCATTGTTGAGCATGATCCAGAAGCGCCGCCGTTTTCTGTGGGCCAAGGCTCATTTAAAATGGACTGTAGCAAAGTGGCAAAGTGTCCTGTGGTCAGACGAGTCCAAATTTGACATTCTAATTGGAAATCATGAGCGTTGTGTCCTCCGGGCTAAAGAGGAGAAAGACCACCCCTCCTGTTATCAGTGATCAGTTCAAAAGCCAGCATCTCTGGTGGTATGAGGATGCATTAGTGCATATGGTGTGGGACACTTGCATGTTTTAAAAAGCACCATGAATGCTGAAAGGTATATAAAGGTTTAAGAGCAATATATGCTTGCCTCCAGATGACATCTATTCCAAGGAAGGCCTTGTGAATTTCAGCAGGACAATGCAAAACCACATACCACAGCAATTACAACAGCATGGCTTCGTAGTAGAAGAGTCCATGTGCTGAATTGGCCTGTCGGCAGTCCTGATCTTTCACCGATTGAGAACATTTGGCGCATAATTAAACAAAAAGTCTGTCAAAGGAGACCCAAAACTCTCCAGCAGCTGGAAGCCTGTATTAAGAGTAAGATCAAATTCCAATGGCTAAACTCAAGAAACTTGTCTCCTCAATGCCCAGACGCTTCCACTCTGTGTTAAAAAGAAGAAGGGATGCTACACCATGGTAAACAGGCCCCTGTCCCAACTTTTTTGAGACCTGTAGCAACCATTAAATTTGAAATGGCTCATTTTGTGGATAAAATTGTAAAATTTCTCAGTTTCAACATTTGCAATGTTATCTCTGTTCTATTGTGAATAAAATACTGGCTGGTGTGATTTGAAAGTCATTGTGTTTTGATTTTATTCACAATTTACACTTTGTCCCAACTATTTCGGAACTGGGGTTGTACTCCTGAAACTCCCTGATGTAATTTCCCAAGCCACAAATTAGTTTTCTTGACTGCCTCGTATTGTCTGCCGCCTCCCTCTTGTTCCAGCCCAGTCCTCTAAAGGGGGGAACTACGGTTCTGAAATGGTGGGGTCAAAATCCTATTCTGTAAACCAACTGCACAACAAACAGTTATGTGAAAATTTGCCTTCTTACGAACTCCCTCTATAATTCCCTATTAGTCACAATAAAGCAGTAAATAACTGCAGATTCAAAGAAAAAAAATATTATTTATTATTATTATTATTTCATTATTATTAAATTATTAGTGAACCAGAGTAAATATTTAACACTTTTTTTTTTAACTGTTTTGTTATTCTGTTAGAGAATGAAAAAGCCACCAAGCACACAGATAATCCATGGCTGCGGAAATTAATTAGGCCCTTAAATCTAATAACTGGTTGCGCTACCTTTGAGGCATTAAGGATTTCAGCCAACACTTCCTATAATTTATATCCCTGCAATGAAATTGTTGCTCATTTAAATGTTTATTTTCAGAACTGCTTTAATCCAGACAAATTGGTAGGTTTAGCATGAGCTGTCTCAAGTACTCCCACAGTCTCTCAATTGGTTTTAATTACACCCGGAGACTGGTTACGATTATTGCTGCATTTTTTAATTTTTGACAAAATATATCTTCATTTTTGATGTTCATTTTTAGGGGAACCTATAAACATTTAAGGCAATGGCTCAGCATAGCAGTGTCAAAATCTGCATTTCGTCCAACCATGAAAGAGCACCAAGACCGGTTCAGAAATGGAGTTGATATCCAAAAAAAAAAAAACTTATGTTTATCATGGGAGAACTAACCAGTGCAAAGATGCAATGGAGAAAAAATAAATCCTTTCATAAAGCAATGCAGTGCAATCCTGACAATTTTAATGGACTTGCCTATGAGCTGTCATTTTTCCTCAGAGGCTAATTTGTTTGATATCGAGCTAAATTCACCACATTTTACCTATTTATTCCCACAGTAAGTTGGATTTAAAGGGAATGAATGATGAAATAAATATAGGTGCATCAATTCATGCCAAAGACCCGTAAATTAATTCATTAAGCCACTGGATCAAGCTCCTTTGAACCTTACTGCTTGTTTTGTAATTGACTGTTGCCCCTTCAAACAAGCAGATGGTGGCGACACCCCCTCGCAGTAATAGTCTTCATACTTAATCCCCAGATTTCAAACTGTAGAAACAAATAAAGGTCAGCCGAACACCCAAATAACGGCACTGAAAGGAATACTGTGGCTCTTCTTCCATACCATTTTCTCCTCTGGGCCCGAGTCTTTCCTGTACGACACCTCACTCCCCAGACAGGAGGCTGACGCCCTCGCACTTATGTTCCAGCTCAGCCACAGCTCAGAGCTGCCACGCATCTCCACTAACAGGCCATGGGGGGGGCAGCAGTTTCACTGGAAACAATGAGAGAGCTCAGTCGTATCTGCCCTAAATGTAATACATTGAGGTTTGCATTCAAGGGTTTAACACTAATAAGAATTCTCCAAAATGTGCCAATGAACAGTGAGATCGTAGGAGGGAACATTAAAGTTTGTTTGTTTTGACTTCCTCTTTGGTAGAGAGCTTTGAAGTATAATTGGGCAAATGTATTATATACACCTGAATAGGGTCATTGAAACACAAATTTAGGACTATATGAATACCTCCATTGGCACTGTCATATAGAACACTGTCAGAAGTAAATAAGTAGAGGAATTTATGCGTTGATGCATCGAAACATCTTATATCTTCAAGACTTCTAAGGACGTTATACTTCGGCTTGATCCATCCAGATTTGTTATATGGCATCGAGCTGTGGGATAATACTTACCAAAAGTTTCTTCGTCCATTGCCAGTACTCAAAAAAAGAGTGGTGAGAATAATATCTTTCTCAGTTTATAATGAACATACACGTCCTCTGCTCAAAGCAAGCGGCATCCTGTACTTGCCCGACTTGTACATCTAGATCATAAGTTGTTTTATGTACAGATTTGTGGGTGGTGATCTCCCAAAGTCTTTGCTTGAATTATTTGAGTATCATAGCAATATCTATGAAACTAGGCATAGTTGTGATCCAAAAGTGCCGAATCTGACATTGCCAGACGAAGCTTCCTGTACACATCGCCAACTCACTGGTTGAACATGACACAAGATATCAAACAGTCTGTCTCACTTAAGAGTTTTAAAAAGAAGCTAAAGGGGCCAATTTTATCAATGTATTAGTTCTTTGAATTTAGTGGCATTATCCTTTGTTCTTGGTTCTTTCTCGTTCCCTTTGCTGTATTTTGATTTGATTTGATTTATTTGGCAGAAATATGACATTTTAGTATGCTAATGACACATAATACTATACACATACACAACAAGAATAGTTGGAGCACACATATTAACCAAAAATTAAGAATTCTGCCGAGGATAACAAAAAAAGTTATAAAAACTTATTTCCCTTGTGGTCCTCTTACAAAGAACTAAAATCACATACAAAATAACATAACAAATTACAGTCTTAATTGTACAGCAGACATACTCGTAGTAAAACATAAGGTTTTGCATTATAAAAACACTATCTAAATGCAAGCTTGGTTGGAAAAATAATTCTTAACTTTGCTTTTAAAATAGGTCAGATTTTTTATATGTTTAATGTCATTTGGCAAGCTATTCCATTGCTTTATTCCGCAGTAATAAAATGTTGTATTGCACTTCCCAGTGGCAAAAGGAACCCGAAAATTTGATGTACTATTTCTAGTGTTGTATTGATGATGACTACTCATTCTTTCAAAGTGGATTAACATGTATGGAACAGACTTATTATGAAATATTTTATGAACATGTGACAGCTGTAACAGTTTTACTCAGCTTTCAACGTTAATACAGCCAGCCATATCGAGCTCTTTTTTCCCAACATGATCACGTGGTTTTAAATCCAGAATAAAACGAACTGTCTTATTCTGGATGGTTTGCAATTTCTTTTTAAGATCTTTACTTATTCTAGAATACCATAATGTACAGGCATAGTCTAAGCGGCTTTGTATAAGAGCATTACAGAGAGTTTTCCTGGTAGCTCGATCGAGAAAATGTGCATTTCGGTATAAAAATTTTAAGTGACCATTTATTTTAGTAATAATTGAGTGAGCCATAGATTTGCCACTTAGGTCATTGTCAAGGAGGCATCCAAGGTACTTAACATTGGTCTTATTTGCTATTTCTTTACCTTGAAACATCACTTTAAATTTACTACTTTTATCTTTAAGTTGTTTATGAGATCCAAAAAGGATAGCTTCAGTTTTCTCAGGATGAATGGATAATTTATTATCAATGAACCATTGGTTACAAAGCTGAAGATTTTGGGAGAGTATTTCCGCAATAACCTTTGGCTCTTTCCCATAACTTATCAGGGCTGTATCATCAGCGTACATAAGAACTTTACAGTTTACGCTAGAAGCTAAGTCATTTATATAACATAGAAATAGTGTTGGGCCCAAAATACTTCCTTGGGGAACACCACATTCAATGCAGACAGGCAGGGAGTGGACCCTGCTTACCTCAACAATTTGCATCCGGTTAGCAATATATGATTCAAACCACAGAACTGAGTTTGAATCCGCACCCATTTCTTTGAGTTTTTTACAGAGAATAGCATGATTAACAGTATCAAAGGCTTTTTGAACATCGACAAGAATCATTCCAGTGAGATTGCCTTTGCTCGCTTCAGTTTTTATATCATCTTGTAAATTTATAAGGCTAGTGTCTGTAGAGTAGATGCCCCTAAAACCGGACTGATAGTCGTTGAGAATATGATGGGCCAGCAGATAATCATGTAGTTGATCATTAACAACAGATTCTAAGATCTTGGAGATACATGGTAAAATGCTGATGGGGCGATAATTCCCTACTTCACTCCTATTATTCTTTTTGTACTGGGGTTACACCTTTGCATACTTGAAATCATCAGGAAAAGTCCCAGACCTAATTGAGTTGTTAATAATACTAGTAATAGGTATTTTTAAAATGGATGAACCATCCTTCAAGAATTTTGCAGGAATTAAATCAAGTCCAGTACTTTTATTAGGGTTTAGCTTATCTAACCTTACCATAATATCATCTTCTTCTACAGTCTTGATAGAGAAGCTATTAGGTTGCACATTCTTTTCCTTATAAAATGTTTTAAAATAGTATGAAGAAGCGCTAAAAAGACCTTTGCCGACAGGAAGTTTGCTAACAAGTGAAGAAGCAACACTTGAAAAAAAGCAATTCATTAAGTTCGCAACCTGGGATGGTTTATGATATGAATTATTATTTGCTTCAAGAACAATTTTAGCAGAAGTTTTGGATTTTTTAAGTCATTAAGTGGTTATTTAAGTGTTTCCACAGTTTATTTGAATCATTCTTGCATTCACTAACTATAGATCGAAAACAGTGAGATTTTGCACTCTTTGCTGTGCTATCATTAAAGGTGTACAAGGATTACCTGTAAACATAATCTGCTCAAATGAAATGCGAACAAGTACTTAGGTGCTCTACTTGTGAATTCCCAGATGTATTCTTTTTTCTGTTTCTTTCCTCTTTTTCTTCAAATTTTGTATTGGTTTTTTTTTTGTCTTGTTTTCTCACCAAATTCTATGGTAAATTTTGTCAGATAAATTCTTATTTCTACATCCTACCTTCAACAGGAAATAACCAGATATTGTGCAATAGGTGTAGGTACAGACGCTGTCTTTTGTATGAACCACTGGAGTACAGCAAACAATAACTGCTCTCACATGCCTTTAAGTAACTCATGCTTTGTATGTATCATGTACTTTAGAAATAAACCACTACCACTACTACAAACATCAACATTTCCCTTTGTGATTGATTTGCATTACAACCACTGTATTGTACAATGGCCTCGCAGTAACAGAGGATAGGATTTATGGTACTTTCCTGAGGGGTTACTGGAATGGTCAAATCTTTCTCACACTCTACTGTTCAAGTGAGCCCACACACATTTAACTGACAAAACGGGCAACAGAAAAACATGCAAGATGTTAATGCATCTTCTGGAGGTCTGCTTCACCTTACAGTCAGCCTGGTATATTAATAGTGTAGTAGAGTCATAATGGTGTTCTAAACACAAGTGAGTGAACCACACCACACCTAAAACATCACTCCATTTAACCTCGTCCTAACCAGTCAGCCTATTTATACCACCTTCTTCCTCCAATTGTTAGTCTCATTCTATCGGACCCGGATTCTCCATGACAAATGTTCTATCGGACCCGCATTCTGACAGACCCGCACTCTCCCCGATCAGCATTCTACAGGATCCACATTCTCCACAAACAGCATTCTATTCGACCCACATTCTAACAGACCTGCACTCTCCCCGACCAACATTCTACTGGACCCGTATTCTCCCGTGCCAGCTTCTCGCTAAGTTAACATTTTCTCTTGTTATCCGATGTTTCTACTTAACAAGCAACATGGATTCTGGAATTAAAACTCCAGCTCAACCATCAAATGCCAAATTCGTTTCAAATTCCGTCGTTTAACCGAACCAAAGTATTCCAGCTAATTCTCTAATGCCCCCAGTTCAGATGCTGTCATCGTCCCAGATTAGACAGACTATCTTCTAAGACGGCGGATCAAAAGCAGCTGTTCCCCACATCTCACTGGGCTTCTCCCCCAGGCAAAGCTACAACTTCATTGACTCCAGTCATCCCACCCCCTCCCTCTTGGCTAAAATCCCAATGTATTTTGCTATGTACATACACACATTTACAGATGCGACATCTGCTTGAAAAAAAAAAGCTATAAATTCTATTAATGAAATTGCACACCCCTCATCCCCCTTTGTCCCCTTCCCTCGTTTCCTTTTCCCTACATTGAAAATTGCTATAAATTCTAATAATGAATCACACACCCTTCATTCCCTGTTGTCCCCCTCCCTCATTCCCGTTGTCCTTTCGTCTCCTTATCCCTACATGATTGTGTGCATTTTCTTAGACTTGCAAAAAATTCAACAAGGAAATATTACACCCTTGCATCCCTTTGTTCCCTTGTTCCTCTAACCTCAATCACATTATTCCATCGCATTTCAATTTCAGAAGCCTTACTTTATATCAATGCATGATTAATTCCATCAAATTCACATCCAGATTTCTCCCCATTTACTCATCCCTTCGTCCCTTCGTCCCCTTCCCTCGTTTACCTTCCATACCCTCGTCCTTACATGATTTTGCATTTTTTTCTCACACAGCTTCGCAAAACTCAAATAACGAAACATCATGTCCTCTCATCCCCCTGATCCCTTGTTCCTCATCTGTCACACAAGTTACAAGTATTTCACTCCATTTCAATTTTCAGAAGCATTACTTATAAATGCACGTCAAACTCCATCGAATTTTCATGCCCTAATTTATCTCCCACTTACTCATCCCCTTGCACATCATTCCATTGTCCCCTTGTCCCCTTCCCTCGTTTCCCTTTTGTCCCATCATCCCTACACGACTTTACAGTTTTTCTTACAGATTTGCAATATCCAAATAATGAAATATGACACCCCCTTATTGCTCACTCCCTCGTCCCTCGTTCCCATTGTTTCTTCATCCCTCCCCCTCATTTTCCTTTCGTCCCTTCACCCCTCCATGGTTTTGATGCATTTTTTCTTATAGATTCACAAAAATTCAAATAATGAAATGTCATGCCCCCTCGTCTGCCGATCCCTCGTTCCTCATCCCTCGCGAAATTATTTCATTGCATCTCAATTTTCAGAGGCTTTACCTTATAATACACGACAAATTTCCATAGAATTTTCGTGCCGTAATTTCTCCCCCATTTACTCATCTCCTTGTCCTTCATTACCCCGTCTCCTATTTCCACACAATTATTTTATCAAAACTATATTCCATTGGTAATGTACCATATTTACAATCTGGTAAACAAGACAATAACATCACTTCCCTCCAATCATTTTTTTACGTTGCCCCCATGTTCCCTCCCTTCCCTCAAATGGACTCATAGTTCGTAACTCACTTTCTTAACATGTCATCTACCAGATACGAACATTCAGTAATTACTGTTAACGTAACGTCTCCTTCAAGAACTACCTCATTTTTTTTTTTTTTTTGGGGAAAGCACTTTCGTCTCTCCCAGACAAACTGGGCAAAGTCAATACAGTATACAGGAGAAATCCACTTCCCGAAAGTCTCCCACTGGAAAATCATACTTAAATGTGATGAAATTTGACATAAAGAAATTAATTTGCTTGCCCGCAGAGGATGGGCTCCCCACTGTAGCTGGGTCCCTCCTGAGATTTCTTCCTACTGGGAAGATTTTTTCTCACCAGTTCGAGGTTTTTTTCTCCTTATTGGGAGTTTTTGCCTCATTTGGCTGGGTACTGCCATTTTACATTTCGTTAATCGTGTCTGTGACAGTCCTTCCGTGAAAAGCTTTTTTTTAATTATTCGGTGAAATTTCACTCTCACCAATCAGTTAGCCATTTTCCCTTCAATCCCTGATCTAGCAAAAGACTTGCTATACTCAACTTGGCGCAGCTTCGCTCCTCAAACCTTGGCAATTATATCAGTCTACAACTTTCCATTCTAGCCGCTCATCCTAGTGAGGCAACGAGAGGCTTTCTGAAGTACTGAGCCTTCCCGCCTGTCGGTATCTCTTGTGGCCGGTTAAACAAGATGTACAGTAACAACACATGCTAGTCAAATAATTTACAGCCAATTCACGCCATTACAAGAACGCTCACGCTTCATAACAACCTCGGCCAAGCATACAATCTCATTTAATCTCTTCACTCTTCTGGGGACTTGAAGAGCCTTTATGACTCTGAGAAGAGACGCAACCCCCACCCTGAGTCTCGTTGTCTGGGGTTTCCTGTTAACCAGCACTAGTCTCCTACTCGATTCTATTCCGTCCTTCATCAGTACAATTCCCATGCTCATTCGATTCAGTAAAAATCGTAGTATCTCCCCGCCGACGATAATCGGGAGATACTATGGTTTAGTTCCAGGGCCGCCGCCGCCACAGAGATTTTCTGTTCTGGGCTCTGGAAGCCACAATTATTATAGGAATTTCTCCAAATTTCACACGGGTGAAGATATTGATTATCGTGAATTTCGGATGTCCAATATGGCTGCCGGCGGCCATTTTGTCCAAAATTTGGGGATTGGGGAGATACACGACTCGGTCCCTGTGGCGACCGAGTTATCTAGTTAACTTCTATTTTAGGTGTGGTCTGGAATTCATTAACAGTGCCTTACAGACACTTTGCATCTACAGTGCCTGACAAAAGTCTTGTCACTTATCCAAGTTGTAGGAACAACAAATAATAACCTGACTTGTAGTTGATCAGTTGGAATCAAAAATGGCTTATATAAAAGGCAAAGCCCTCTAGATTATGCGAAATATACCAAAATAGAGTTTTGAGTCATTGATTGAGTTTTATAATTTAATTTGTACAGAAAGGTCTGATTTTGCTTGGACAAAAGTCTTGTCGCATTGAAAAAAAATGTGGAAATTATACATACACTTTATTTTGAATACACAAATATGCCACTATAATATCAGAACATAAAGCCATGGTGCCTTGGAAAAAGAATTAATATTGCGTATGACTCCCATTAGCTTGGAGGACTGCATCCATACATCTTGGCAATGACTGAGATAACTTGATGATGAAATCATCTGGAATGGCATAGAAAGCAGTCTTGCAGGACTCCCAGAGTTCATCAAGATTCTATGGTTTCCTCTTCCAAGCCTCATCCTTCATCTTACCCCTGAAATGCTCAATAATGTTCATGTCAGGTGACTGGGTTGGCCAATCCTGGAGTACCTTCACCTTCTTCGCTTTCAGGAACTGTGACATGGAGGCAGAAGAATGAGAAGGAGCAGCAGTATAAGTAGGGCAGCAAGAACTTCTTGATATTTCAGGCTGTTGATGTTGCCATCCACTCTGCAGATCTTTCTCATACCCCCATGCTGGATGTAACAACAAACCATGATTTTTCCTCCACCAAACATGATTGTTTTCTGGGAGAATCTTGGGTCCTTGAGGGTTCCAACAGGTCTTGTACGGCGACTGGCATGCAGTTCAATGGATGATTCACCAGAAAAATAAACTTTCAGCCACTTTTCCAGTATCAATCCTTTCTGCGAGCTGTGGGCCTTGGCAAATGCAATGCAGGTTTTTTGTTTTCAGTTTAATGCAGACTTCTGTGTACTAATTTGGCTATGAAAACCACTTTGAGAGAGAATTTGACAAACTCTTCTTGTAGATACTGGGATTTTTGGTGACATTTCCTCATGTAGCTTCGCTGTAGTTGAAGAAGGGCTAGCCTTGTACAATTGAAGCAACAAACGGTCCTTTCAAGCAGTTGTCATACCGGGGTCTGTCTGACCTGCGCTTGCCATGAACGTCACCAGTTTCTTCAAATCTTTTTCTCATCCCCTCCACTTGACATTTGGATACATTAAAGATGTCTGCCACCTCAGCAGCAGACTCAGTCTTCAGGCTCTTGATGATCAGCACTTTGGTCTGTGGTTGAATCTTTGGTATGTTGTCAGAGGTCTAGTCGCACCTCATATGAAAGTCTGGTGTGCTGGGGTTATTTCTATACACATCTGGGAATGTGTTAATTACAGTATTTGTCATAGGTTAAACTCTAATCTGCGATTTGTTGCATCATCTGAAGAGACGACAAGACTTTTGTCCTAGCAAAAACAGATGTTATGGGCTTAGCCAAGCTGTGAACATCAGAACACTTTTTGACGGTTTCATTTTGCACCAAATTATTAATGTGAAAGCCCTTGACATTAAAATGGACCATTTATTGTAACAATTGATTGGTTAGAAATAAAGTTATATGCTATTTTTAGTTACTATGTCCTTATGCGACAAGTCTTTTGTCAGGCACTGTATATTGGCAAGCAGAACAATGGCAACAGTTTCACAGGAAAGAGGTTAGATATCAACTATTGCTGCTGTAATGAATTAAGTGAAGAAAATTGAAACAAAACAATTGGGAGGAGTCTCTTACCCCTCTTTTCAAGGTTGGTCACCTGCACGGGCCCTGAGGACCTATTGTTCAGAGACAGATAACTAAAGAGCCGTGCAAATTTATCGATGTACGGGAGGTTGCAGCCCACTGTGTGCCCTCCCATCAGCAGGTAAGAGGGACACTGACTGTAGTTACCTTCTTCTTTTAACCTGAGGATGGATGTAGATGAATGAAATTTGATTTACAGACCACACACAAATAAGCAAAACCGTACACACATGCACACACACACAAATGACCACGCACACACACGCGCACATGCGTGCACACACACACACACACAATCATCATCCCTCTCCACTGATGGTTAGTGTTCTTCAGCTCATAAATTACTGTCTGTCCTTGGCCGTCTTTTTACCCAGCCTCCACTTATCTCTCTACAATAGGGAGACACAGCAATAGCCAAAGTGCCTCTGCGTTATTATGAGGCCTCATACAGTACCCAATCAGCAGTGTGTGATTCTGTCATCAGAGGTTTCCAAACTGAACATTCTAATGCTGTCACAGTGACTTCAAGAATTTGAAAGCTGCGGTATTCCAGAACACTTAGAATGTTGAAAGATATTCCAAAAACATACTCAAAGGGTTAAATAGTTCCATTATCAATTACCATGTTTCAATTTAAAAAGGAATATGCACTGACAGCTGTCTGTCTGCGCACCAATGTTATTCCTGCCCACTGATGTACTTGCAGATTGCCAGTGACTTGCCTGCTGTAGAAAGTATAGTTGAACTCCGGAATCCCATCTGCATTCCAGACACAGTCTATGTGTTGTAAATTGATGATGGTACAGCTCACATCTGCACAGGAAAACACAAGAAAACTGTGAAACAATGCATGAGATGAGTGTTAGCACAACCACAGATATTAAACAACGTGCAGTAAAAAACTGTGTGTGGGTGCCATCAAAGATGACGTGTGTTTGAGTGTCACACCCTGACACCCCAAGATGTTAATGAGGGTGCCAGGGCGCAATTTTTTTTTTTCCTGCACCTTTTGGGCATCCGACGTGTCCCTTAGCCAATCACAGCAGTCATGACGTCACAGTACACAAAAAGTGGCTGAGGAAATATGTATTAGGTTAGGTTAGATGACAATCCCGATTTGATGTCGTCTGCAATGAAGTTTGTAAAAAAAAAAATTTTTAAAAATCAACTGAGTTGATGACTAATTCAGCTTTAGAATCAGCTTTGGCCAGTTGTGGAAGTCACATAGGTGCAGTGCTTGCCAAATGCATTCAATCCAAATTAAAAAGGGTGTCACAAGATACCAAGATTGGGGTTCGGCTTTCTGCTGTGGCTAGGAGAAAAACAACATTGGGGGTCGTCAGTGTTTAATCACAGAAAGGCCAACGAAACAATCCAAAATGCCTTCTAAAGAAAGAATCCAAATGAAGTACAAAATGTTTAACCTAAAAAGAGGCCAAGAAAGGCTTCTGATAATTTGTTGAGATGTTTGCAAAATTATGAAGTCTTGGTAAATCTCACAGTACCATGTGAATTTTTTATTTTTGCCTGGTATCACTAAATTGCGTACGAATAACAAGCCAATCATCCGTAGTCATTTCCCGTGTTAATACTACATATTTTCTGCTTTTAGCATGATGTCATGCCATTTAGTTCCCATTGATTCATACTGTGCAAAGACGGTGTATGATTTTACATGGAAATCACACAAAAGCATTATGTTCGGTGTTTCATGGGAAGCGTTACATGGCACGCAAAAAACTTAAAATGCATTAACATGACACGCTAAATGTTGTTAGTGGTGTGTTATATGCCTTCTCATGAGATCACGTTAAGTGTGAATTTAAGTAGTATGTCTTGTCTTCGTAAATTCAACTAAGGGCATTTGGTTCACAAATAGGGCAAGGTTAAGCTAAAACTGTTTTACTGTTCAGCAGCCAATTTAAATGATCTATGAAACTGAAGCATAAAGAAAAAATTAAAAACAAAAGTACTTTTGACTTGGCCATAAAATATTTCCTAGTCAAATTAGAGCTGGACTCACAAGAGCCCATACCTCCGCCAGCATAGCTGGATTTGAACTTTGGCCTACATCTCAGCTGTACTTTGGCCTAGATATGCTAAAATTTTATCTCTTGTTCCTCTTGTGCTACTCTAACATCCTGCAAAGTTTGGTTAAAATCTATATGGCCATTTTTGAGATATTCTGCTAACAGACAGACAAACAAATAAATAATAAACAAATGGAAGCAAAAACATAACCTCCTGGCGGAGGTAATAACCCAAGGAAGACACACAACAAGGCTTAGACAGAATTCGGGGGAAATGTTTATTTGATAAAAAAATCAATCCACTTCAAATTTTCACACAACATCAAATCGGGATTGTCATCTAACCTAATGCATATTTCCTCAGCCACTTTGGGAGAATTGTGACGTCATGACTGCTGTGATTGGCTGAGGAACACGTCAGATGTCCGACAGGTACAAGGAAAAAATATTCACTGCCAGGGCAAGGAGTGGCGAGGAGGACCCATTTGCAGGGACGTGGAGTTTAAAAAATAATGGGTGAAGGAGAAACTAAACTAATACGATCATCAGGAAAACATAAAGGGCCATGCACTAAACACAAATGAGAAAACCACACAGGAAGGCTACCTGCCCGAGTGAGGAAAACTAAAGCATAAAGACTCTTAGATAATCAGATTAACTGAAAGGAAACAGGGGAGGATAAACAAGAGAGCGGTCAACAGATCATTAAATAATTGAAGTAAGACAGGTTGCCAGGAGAATGGAATGCCCGAGGGGAGGGGCATTACACTGAGATTATGGCCATGACATTGACAATTGAAAAAAGACAACAATTGGAGAAACATGGGTTTTACAAAATTGTCCTCCCCCTCATTTTATTGACAATTTATTTTCCTTCTTCAATTATGAGTTGACGCTTGTCCAGCCTGTTCAAAAAGGTACATTATATGTTTTTGCAACTGGCATCATGCTGTTGCACAATACCCCGAAACAGTGGCCTCCGTCTTGCAGAGTATTAGGCAGAAAATGAGTAACAGACAATTGCAGGGTGTGCAATATGTAGCCAGCGACAGCAGCCTTTAGCCAGGCAAAAAGAAAAAAAAAAGAACTCATTATATTTGCCACTTACTATAAAAGAACATAAATTCTACACATCATAAACATAGGTAGTAGTAAGCAACACTATTTTATTGCTTAAACTGGAGGGAAAAAGCAAAATATTACGAACACAAACCAGGTATTAACAGTCCCCACATTGGAGAGGCTAGACAGGTATGTATTTCGTTATGATTTGAACAGTTTTCCAAACAGGAAATGGCAAATGATGCACCTAACTGTTTTGTACTCTCTGTACATGGTATTGAAACAAAAACCTGCTGTACACCTGTAATGTACTACAGTTGGGTAAGTGACTAGGTTGTGCTAACCAGTCAAGACCATTGTTAAGTACGTAACTCAATACCATCTGTGAGGATTTTCCATGTAAATCTCTGGGGCCCACTTGAATGACACATCCTCGATAAGTATATTGTTATACGGTAGTCCGATCAACTGATCAGACCTTTCCAGAGAAAGTTGGCACCTCAGCTTACTGTTGATGCGATTTTTATGGAAGCAATCTAGATTGGCTTGCGTTGAAAATCTCTTTTGATTGGCTCTGCGGCCAAGCGCCAATTTTACGTGCGAGCCCCTGAGCCCTGAAGTAGCTCAAAGATCAGGCAGAACTGTATCACTATGGCAACAAAAGCTAATCGCAGATAAGTATGTGAGGTACTTAGTAAAACACGAGGCAACCAAGTACATTGTAAATTATACCAATCAAAGTTTAATGACCATTGCACCGGTGACCTGATTACCGTGGTAACCCAATAATCGTGCTATTTTTGTAAATTAATCAATTCCTCCGTTTATCATTATTTATTTATTATTTTTGTCGCCAGTCGCGTTTTTATTTTTTGTTTACACGATGGAAACGAACGTCAGATTTCTGGGAAGAAAGAGCCGAGATTGGTAATTAAATATAAATAGCCTACGGCTTTACGACCGAAATACATCCAAAGACGCGTAGATCAATGAAATCATAATTTGCACATGACAGGCTAACCACTCTTATTCACTGCCTGCTCTTTCTCCGTTATCACAATAATTGGGTCACTTAAAACGTCCGATTTGACATGGTTTTCTATTTCGACAGTAGGCTATCTGCACAGATTTCTTGCAGTAATAATTTAGTTTCTTCTTGATTTTGGTCATTCAAATTACTACTAATATACAGCAGACTAAGTTTTATTCTGTTGACAGTTGGACTGCGAGTTTATTTCAGTAATACCACGATTATTGAATCCTACGCCATACAATGCGTCAACATATGCCATTAAAGCATAAAGGAATCTCGCTTTCGGAAAATAGGCTATATCATAGACTGTATAAAGAGATTGACGAAGCTACCATGACGTCACCCATTGGTTTCTGCATACCATAAAGGAAGCCTCGATTTTGGCAATTTGAATTGCGCCATGTTGTCATTTTGAAACCGGATGTGATTTCTATTGGATGAGAACGAGAATCAAGATCCGGGGAGGGACGAGAGGGGTGGATCTGACCGTATCGGACGAGGACCAGAGGATAGCCACACCCCTAAAGCATATTCTGGCTTTATCCTTTATTCTAGTCTACTTGGGACCATAATTTACAAAAATGAACATCATGATATATTGAAGGAGACTTGAAACTTGCTAAAGCTACCGTAAAATAATGTGAAAAATCATTATTTAAATGAAAAATCAGGTGGCAAAGTAGGGTCATTTTCTCATAGACTTCTACAGCATTGAACTTCTTTCTGCAACCACCGACGTCGCCATCTGCTGGCCATTAAATAGAATGCAAATTTTGCGGTACTTCCGCATGGGCTTCATTTTTCAGACCAGGGTGCTGCGTCCATCGTTTTATACAGTCTATGGGCTATATACGCAGCAGCCAAGGATCACAGCGTTCAGTAGCGCATGAGGCCGCTGTGGTCCCATCTGAAAGTAGAATACCACGAGCTACGTTCTATAGTGCACGCCTTTGCGTTATTACCTAAATTTAGTGGTCCATCATATGCTTTTTTGTTACGTTTTGTCAGTTGTGAATACATTTTTTTAATATCAAATGACAACTGTGCTTGTTTAGATTGAAAATAAGCATTGGGCCAAGCATCGGATATATTATTGAACACTGATTTTGTCTTTTAGATGCATTCTAAAAGTAGTTTTCACTTCGAGGATTTGATCCATTCTCGAGTACTTCATGCGATCAGTCGATCTGGGAAAACATAAAACTCGTTGCCATCCCTACTATACAGACAAAAACGCATGTGCCTCCATGCCCATGCCATGGTTGTTGACAGTTTATCACGGACTGGCTCTTTGCGACGTCCGTTATACTGCCTATAATGAAAGCCCGCATTTTGTGAAGATAATGGGAAAAGCCTCGCCTTAGTCTAAAAGAAAAACTCAGGAATCGTTTCCCGATTTTTCCTGTCACTAAGATCATCCTGGGTACCCTCGCACTTAGGCTTCCCCATTCCGAGAGATAATAACTTGTAACGACTTTGACCATTTCGCTGCATAACCACGAGGCACGAGATCGGTTGGCAAGCGTCCAGTCTTTTCACAGGCTACAGTGCACGCATGCTGCCGCGCCGATTTCCACGATAAAAAAAAAAAAATCCCGGGTGTTACGATTAATCTCCGAATATGCAAATTAGCCAGTTTGGCGAAGTGTTCAGTGCTGGAGCAAACAGTACTTGGCTGGCGAATTGGCAGCCATCACTTGCTGGCTGCAAAAATAAATCAATAAACCAGGCGTTGCGATATCAGTCGGAAATAAAATTGTTCGTTCAACAGGTGCATTCGGCGGTGAGCAGGCTAAGTTTCATCTAATAGCACTTGCGATTGAGTTTCACATTGTTGTTGTTGCTGTTACTGTTGTTGCTGCAGGGAACTTATTCAGCTTAGTTTTGGTTTCAATCGCGGGCGATCAGCCGGACCTGCAGGTTCTTCCTCTACAACATCTGTAGAATCCGTCCCTTCCTCATCAGCTATTCAACGCAGCTCCTGGTCCAAGCGCTGATCCTCTCCCGCCTGGACTACCGCAACTCCCTCCTCGCCGGCCTCCCAGCATCGGCCATCAGACCGCTGCAGCTCATTCAGAACGCTGCAGCTCGCCTGGTTCGCAACCTCCTGAGACACTCCCACATCACCCTCCCGCTCACAAGGCTCCACTGGCTGCCTGTTGCAGCTTGCATCAAATTTAAGACATTAGTGCTAGCCTACCAGGGAGTCAACGGAACAGCTCCAGCATACATCCAGAGACTGTTCAGACCATACACGTCTGCCAGAGCACTCCGCTCTGCTACTTCTGGTCGCCTGGCTCCACCCCCTCTCCGCTCCTGTCCTTCCCGCTCAAGGCTGCTATCTGTTCTGGTTCCTCGTTGGAGGAATGATCTACCTATCGAGTAGCCTGACTCCGCCAGCCTTCGTTCTTCCGCTTAATTTCATTTCGCTTCATTACTCAGTCTGGTCACTCAGAGCTCTGCCTCGTTTACCTCGGCAGAAAAGACGCCGGACCAACCAACGAACAGAAGGCGTGGCCGAGAGCCATGATGTAGCAGCTGCGCCGAGTTTGAAATTGTAGTCTCCGAAATCAACAATGGCCACGGACATGGAGACACGGGAGGCCATTCGCTCTGTCGTGGAGAAAATCCCGGGTATCAGCCACAACAAGATGAATGTTTGGTTAGTTTTTTTGAATGGAAATGAGGTTGTAGCGCTACTCCCTACAGGCTTCAAGAAAAGTTGTCACTTAATATCCATCATGAAACATGAAATAGGCACCCTGTTCATCTCTGTGAGAGACAGCCGAACCACCTCAGCTAGCTTGTAGCTTCTAGTGTTACATTGCTCGCGAATTTCACACTATTTAAGTTAGCAGCGGACTTTTTAAAAGCCATGTTTTTGTTCATGTCACAAGACCTATTCGCTGTCTTAGTGTTATGTTGTCATTATCCATGAATGAAATGGCTGTCCGAGACAGCCAAACGCTTAGAGCCAAACTATGTCACTATAAAGTTAGATAGTAAGCTCAGTATGATGTTAGCGCAAGTATGGTTAACGGTTCAGTTTTCGTGTCAACGCAGATTTCGTCCTGATGTAAATAATGCTTTATTCTCGCCGATTCTGCCGTTGGTTTCGGGTCTCTTACGTTTTTTTTTTTTTTAACGGCAGCAGTATTGGCAGGAAAAACGATAGCTCAACAGTTTGTTTCTTGTGAGGAGAACAGAAAGAGCACCTTTGGTTCTTTTAAGTGAATGAGTGAAGGGTGAAATTTGGTAGATGGGCATATGTATGGGTACAGTATTAACTTTAATGTACTGATCAGTTTGTTTTCGCTGCATGCCTGGTATGAAGGACTGTGTTTGCTGCGGAAGTACTAGGCGGCTGAGCCGGCGCATAACATACGTCATCGCCAAACGTTAGTGATTAGTTTACGGGTACACCAGTGATTTTAAACTTCAGACAAGCGCCCACCCACCAGGAAGTAAACACATCTCAATCACGTCTGCCCAGACTCTGTGTACGAAGCAAAGTGAAGTAGCAGAGTCTGGTTTTACAAGCCTACCTATCGAGCTCCGAACATCAGAATCCTTGAGCACCTTCAAGCGCAGCCTGAAAACCCACCTCTTCAGGCTCCACCTTTCCCCTCCTCCACTGCCCAAAATCCTCTGACATTACATCCCACACTGCTTTGTTGCCCTTTTACCTGATTTTGTTGCACTTGATTTTGTTGTCTTGTTAATTGATTTTGTTGCCCTTAATTTTTGTTGCTCTTGATTATGTTGCCCTTTAATTGATTTTGTTGCTCTTGATTCTGTTGCCCTTTTAATTTTGTTGCACTTGATTTTGTTGCTGTTGATTTTGTTGCCCTTTGATTTTGTTGCTCTTGATTTTGTTTCCCTTAGTATATTAGTATATTTTAGTATATAATATCATTATATTTGGTGTTTACCTAGTGGCTTGGACCTGTAACAACCGAATGTGTTCTCTGTCACTTTTACTGGTAGCACTTGTACTTGTCTTCTAGGAGCTCTGCACTTTTGTACCGATCTTTTGCACTTTTGTACGTCACTCTGGAAAAGAGCGTCTGCTAAGAACCTGTAATGTAATGTAAATGTAACAGGTTTTTAGCAACGTAATTTTCTTGCCATGTCTTGCATGGCCTGGAAATAATTTTGTAAGCTGTCATTCAGAAAACCGGCTGTGTTTTTCTGACAGGGGCCGTGCAAATTACGGCTGCACGGCTCGCTGCCTAACACCATGCCGTCTTGACTGATATGATCAGATATTTCCTGAATGCTTTTCTGAAAGGTCATATGCTGCGTAGATGCCAACCTTTAATAACCCACAGTTACACAGATGACTCAGTTGCTGCCAGAGAAAAAAATGCCAGGATGAAAAATGTAATTTGATGTTAACAATTTCTTTTTTGGAATATTGAGGTTATGTTGAGGTATTCTTTCCTTTGTCATACTATTTGTCTCATTTAAAATGTTTAATGAACAGTGCAGTGAGTTACAGACAGACAGACAGACAGACAGACAGACACACACACACACACACACACACACACACACACACACATATGCGCGCACACACTCACAGACGCACACACACACTTGTTGAATTGAAATTCTTTTTGACATTGTAATGATGTTTCCAGCCAAACACTGTACAGGAAAGCTGTTGAGCTCTGTTATGATTTTGGTGTGAAAGGTAAATAATGCTCATGAAGAAAAGGCAGTAAAGTCCAAGAGATTAATGTACGCCACACAATGTTATTGCCTGGCAGCAATAGAGCGCACACATTTTGCAATGTATAGGGCCGACGGTGAAGCCTACACAGAAAAATACTCACTTTTCCACAGCATTTAAGACTATTGGACAGTGTTTTAGGCTTAGATCAAGCCATGCCTTATCATAACCTTAACTTTTAGCGGACATTTTCCAAACAAAACACAATTTACTCAAGGATTAAGCACAATATGTGTCTGAGAAACCTTCCTGCAGTCTTGGAACTCCCCACATGCGTGGCATTGTCCAGTAATTATTACAACCAGAATTATTACAACCTGCGGTTACAGCCCAGAGGTTTACCAGAAACCTGCCAAAATTATTGCCAGCAACACATTTCACATGTCACTCGATCATTTATAAAATTCCTGAGGCTAATTAATTTATATGAAATAAATTCTCAAATATTTTCACTGAGAATACATCATAGTGAGTCTATCTAGTGAACCGCGTTATGAAATAAATGACTTAACTGATTGGAGAGAAACATCTATCAAAAGGTATATCTGACTCTTATGTAATTTTCACGTCATGAAACAGATGTGAAATGGAAAAAAAACAGAATAGAGCTTCCTGTCAATCCGTTGCTGCCGACAGGGGCCACCTGATGGAAAGTGAAACTAACATAGAGTCCAGCTCCATCTTCTATTTTTATTATATAAAATGAAACAAATTCAAAGCTAGAAATATGCAAAACGAGCCCTACAATTGAACCCCATGTTCATGGAGTGGTGACGTTAGACCTCCACCAAGACCGGACAGTGGCCACGGTATTGTATGTAAGTTAAGTAAATCCCTCAAAATGATGATAAACCTGAGACAGTGATGTGATACTCACTCGGCATGGAGCAGGCCACACATTCCAGGGAAAGGGAAAGGAGGATGAACCCCAAAATCATGTTCAGAGGAGTCGGCCAACCCAACGCAAACATGAGGTGAAACAGCTCCAAGTGTGTTGGTGCGTTCGCGGCTCTTCCTGTCTGAGTGTCACACTTCCTCCTACATGAATTTCCACCCAACCACATTTGCTCTCGCATGCATCGAAATGTTATACTTACATTATGGCTAATTGGAAGGCTTATTGCTACTGCTTGTACATGCAGAATGAAGGGGAAATACCAATATACTGGCATGATTTTTTAAAAAATCAGTTAAAGGAAGAGGTGGTTTAAATAATGGATGGAAGGATGCATTGACTTAGATTATTATCTTAGGGATAACGTAATGAGCTGGTCACCATTGAAAAATAATCATTGACAGGGTGATACTTGCAGAGGGGTCTTGAATCACCCTGAAAGGGTTAATTTTATAATTATGACTGGCTTGCTATGCATTATGCCATTTACTGCACGGCTACTTATAAAAGAAGTCAAAAATTTGACACAAAATATTGATTCAAAATTTATTTATTGATTTAAAATTGCATTATGTCTGCCAAAAAAAAATTTGATTCTATGGTTGAAACCACATCATGACCATAACCAGGGTGGTCTGTTCTTCAGAAATAACAAACTTTGGAATGCTGTAATTGACCAATCAGAATTGTGTATTGAACAAAGTCATGTAATCAGCAATGTTCAGGATTTAAATTAACAGTTCAAACAAAAACAGATTTAGTAATCAAATGGAACATTAAAATTAGAAACTACTAATAAGGAATTATTCTTCAGGCTAAAATATCAATCATATTTTATCTGTGAACATAACAATTCTGATATCAGATTTCAAGTGAAGCAGCACACAAAAGCACTATTTTATGACAGCAGCAAGTAAAATACTTGCAGAAAACAGCCGCATCTGTAGTTCATATCATAGCAGGCATTTTCAGTTAGTAATGTGTGTGCATGTTTGTGTGAGTGTTGGTGTGCTGGGTTGTGTTTGTGTGTGAGTGTATGCATGTGTGCGTGTGTGTGTGTGTGTGTGTGTGTGTGTGTGCGCATGTGAGTGTCTGTGCGTTTGGTTGTATTTGTGTGTGTGTGCGTGTGTGTGCGCGTATGTGAGTGTCTGTGCATTTGGTTGTGTTTGTGTGTGTGTGACATAGATAACATCCTGTAGAGGGCCTCACCACCAGCTATATTTTGAAGGCTGAGGTTTTCTGTATTTTCACACTGCTTATATGCACACACACACACACACAAACTCTCACACATATATACACAGCTTAGGTTTTTTCATGCTTTTGGGACTGAAAAATTTCTATATTTTTTCTTGCCAAATTTCCAAATCTTAACAATTTCCTAACCCTAACCTTACCTAAAACTACCCCCACCCCCCAAAAAAAGAATATTGAACCCTAACCTGAATTCTCAATTCAATTCTGTGCTCCCATATGTGGGTTTGTCAAAAGCTCCCGAGGTTTCCAACAATGCTATATACTGTATGTCTGGCTGAATTATAGGGAAATGTGTACAAAATGTTCATGTTTCAATTTGTTGTAATGCTACAACAATGAAAACATGGCATCCTGAATTTGAATACTTTACACAATATACAGTGCCCTCCAGACTTACTAGCACCTTTAGTGAATATATGCAAAACAGGCAGTGAAAAAATGACTTGCTATTTATCCTCTTGGTCTTTCACTCAATACATTTACAAAAATCTCAAAAAAAAATATTGAAGAAAAACAATTAAAATGTTCACATTGAAAAAATATTTTCCTCTAATATGTGTACGCCTTAATTACCAGCACCCCAAGAACATCTTACGATTAAAATCAAACCAAAGTTTAAATCCAGTCATATTTTGCATTTTAAGAGGTCAAACATGACTTCTTTTTTCACTGGGGTATGAATATTGGGGTGACACAGGCCAAATTCCCTTAGTCATTTTTTACAATGGGAAAGACCCAAGAATGAAGTGACGATGCGCAACAAGAAGTTGTTGAAACGTGCAAATCACAAAATGGATATAAGAAAATCTCTAAACAGTTGAAAATATCCTTCCCATGATCTAGGCAAGTAGCCTGATTACAAAATTTAATGAGACCAGAGATGTTCAGAATCAGCCTGAAAGAGGACGTGAGTGTACATTGACCAAATGCACGTGAGGTGGATTGGTTGACTGGCAAAAGAATCTTCAGGCATCACAGCTGGAGAATTGCAGAGGTCAGTTGAGTCTTAGGGTCAGAAATTCTTCAGAAACACCATCAGATTCCACCTACATCACTGCAAGTTGCTTGAGAGGACCGCCAGAAATAGCCACTGCTGTCAATCAAAAACAAACCAGTGCATTCAGTTTGCCAAACATTACTGGGACATTCAGTGGAACCAGGTTATATGGTCAGATGAGACCAAAATAGAGCTTTTTGGCAAGAGCTTTTTGGTAGATAGAAAAATAGCAATTCAGAAAAGCACCTCATACCCACTGTGAAATATGATGGTGAATCTTTGATGTTCTTGGGCTTTTTTTCTTCCAAAGGCCCTGGTCATCTTGTTAGGGTACATGGTATCATGGACTCCATGTTTTTACTTCCAGACATCAAATAAAAACCGTACAGCCTTTGCCAGGAGGCTTAAAAGGGCTGTTGTTGGAACTTCTAACAGGACCATGATCAAAAATAGACTTCAAAATCTACACAATAATGGTTTATCAACAGCATAATTAAGGTTTTGCTTTGGTCATCAATGTCCCCATACCTAAACTCCAGAAAAAAAATCTGTGGGATGAACTGAAGAGGAGAGTGCTCATGTATCGACCTCAGAATCTGTAGGATCAGAAAAGATTCTGTATATAGGAATGGTCTCAGATCCTAAGCCAACTTCACACATTATAGTAGAGGACTCAGAGCTGTTATCTTGGCAAAGGGCAGGCTGCGCAAAATATTAAATGAAGGGGAGTCAATAATTGTGGCACATATTTTTAGAGAAAAATATTTGTTTCATAATAAGGATTGTATATTTCTTTGAACTATTTCAATTAAAGGTTAGATTTTTGTGAATATTTTGAATGGAAGATCATGAGGCTAAAGAATAAAGACATTTTTTCTCATCTCATTTTGTTCATTTTTACTTAAAGGGAGCCAATAATTATGGGGGGCACTGGAAATCTGATGTAGCTTCAGTGAAGCGCTGCATGATGCAGAATATGTATGTGGCATTATCCCACAATATGAAAAAAGCTTTTTCCAACTTAGAACCAAATTAATGGGAAATTCAACCAAAAAATCAGAGCTTAAGGGGTCGATTGAACAGCTCACCTTCGCCTACAGCATAATAATCGTGATACTAGACCCAGCCCTAACAGTAAACCCACTGGTAACTTTAAACATGAAGCCTTGTCCCCACTATTATATAAAAACATGTACTCACATGCACATATGCACACAGTATTTTTAGTACGTTGTAGATAGTAGGCTATATATTGTGTGCAGAACAGCTTCGGTCATGGCCACACTCAGTGAATCTGAGGTAATGCTGTGTACATTAACATGCTGGTGCTTTAAGTATGCCTTGTTTCAGACCGTTTCCATTCAGCGTGCTTAATTTCCAGGAAAGGCCTTGTAAGCAGTTTCATACATCACCACCGTCCTCAGTTCCAAGTAACAACAGTTTTGAATACGCTGGAAATGGGCTTGTATCACAGGAGGGCTAGAGCTCTGATTCTGCCCACATGAACACCATCCAATCACAAATCAGCCTTCTGCTCAGACTGCAGACTTGGATCAGTATACTGCCATCGATAAATTTTCTATGATACATCAGGTATTATATTAACTGGAGACATTTTTAAGTGAGCAACTACTATTATTTCAATAACGTATTGTTTTAAAATAGTTATTCTAGAAACTATTTTTAACACAAATATTTCGAGATAGCATTTTGCCTGCGCTGCATTATATTATCTGTAACAGACTGAAAGTTCGTCAAAGTTTTTCACTCGTTAGTCACGCTTTCAGTAATCTATTTTCAAAGGGCTCTAAATAACTTAGACTAATCTCATCATATTCTTGAGGAATTATACTTCATAAGATGTAATTGAGATTAAGCAATTCATCTTGAGTTAGTCAAGATACATTTCCCATAATTTTGAAAAAAAAAAAAAGAGCACAGAAATAGGTCTAATACTGGTCATTTTCTCTCTTTGTTGACTAAGCAGATAGCAGGATAGAGAAGTTCAGTCAGAATCCGGCAAACCTCATGTGAATTCGGAAACTAGTACATACGGTAATTATGATGGTGTGATTTCTGGCTTTGTGAGCATTTTAACACTGTGATTAATTTAAATCACTGAGGGCCCTAAAGTGTCTCCACATCACATTTATAAAGCCATGTTCATGACAATTCACAGCCAATCAGAATTCACAACCCTTAAAGCCACTTTGAGCTCCGTGGCCATACACAAGAGCACTGCTCGAAGAGGATCAATTTCTTCTCATGCCTCTCTAAAAGTTATTTGGTGGAAACCCAGGCAAGAAAATGTTCAGTGAATCAGGGTTATTGCAATAAGAAACTAGAGAGGAGCTTGGAGAGTGCCACAGAGGGTAACTATTCTATTTGTTTAATTGGCAATGTTTTTCGCATTGAACTTCACTACTATCTAGTGCAGTGTAAAATGTATTATACATATATTCCAATCTTGTAATCCCACAATGGTCCTTTAAAATATTCCAGGGTCTGCATGGTGATCCAGATTACCACCAAAAATATGATTGATTGTTCCTTGAGCCATGGCCCACACTTTCACAAAATATCATTGAGAAAGGGATTTAGAAATTTTGAGAGATATTGTGTGGACAAAAAAACTGACAAACAGACAGTCCACAATTTTCCCAGCTTGGCCACCAATTACTCAAACCGTGACAGTAAACCCAGCTGTTAAACTGGCTTAAATGCAGAAATGTAATCTGTGACCAAAATGAAAAGGTGAAACGAAATGTAATATCTGTCTCTTTTGGAGGCAAAAAAACCCCCATTAAATCGTATATTTTTAATTTCCTTGCTTGGATAATGATATTTTTTGCATGAGCCCTTTGTATTAAGACGTGAGGAGGGGGAACTGTCCAATTGGACACGGCTATAGCAGTGCGCCCAGTGGCAGTTGCCAATGAGAACAGGCAGAGATAATCCAGGATCTAAGAGCTGACACAAGCCATGTTTTACCGCCTCCACGATGTCAACATCTGTCAGGCAGTTCAGTTAGGCGCAGGGCAGCATCAGGAGTAACATCGTCTCTATACCGCCATCACGGGAATAAAGGACCAGACCTCCGGTTTGGGATATTTGGTAAGTGTGTAGGTGAATGGGGAGGGTGGTCTATGGAAGGACTCAGCATAGAGGAAGCTTAAGTACGTCACTGCAGCAGCCAAATTAATGGGTTTTTATGTAGTCTCGTCATTCACGTCACAAAAACTCATTGTTGCCGTTGATTGTGGTTCTAATGGCTAGAATAATTACATTTGTTAAAAAAAAGACATTGCTACTGATGGGAGTAACATCTTATAATATTTCAAGCTTGATAATAACAGGTTTACGATGGATACATCTATTGCATGGTGGTTTTACTTACCGAATGTTGCAAGAAAATTGTAGAAAAACAATTTTATAGTTTAGTGATTTTCATGGTATTTGTGCCACGTGTCATTGTCTGATGCAGGAATTTTTATCAATAAGTCAATTTCTAACATTCACACACAACTACTTTAATGATTTTAATAGTAAATTGTCATTTGCCTGAGAATGGGTCAGGCAGTAATGTGTTTGATGTGTTGAATAGTCTAAAACAATATGTCTGTTGCAAAGGAATAGTGTTCAGAAATATATCTTTTCTTCTGAAATTATGTGAGACATTTTATATCATTGAGATTTCTGTAAACTGGCTGTTATTCAGTCTACGTGTACTTAGTTTTTTTATAGATGATTTAAAAAAAAAACTGCACCTCAGGGATTTTGTTTGTCAAAACAATTTGTTAGGGGTAGACAAACTAAATTATCAACTTAAAATAAATTACAAAAATATCCACGGCATGTGTAAGTGGTTGTACATTTGAATTCTTGGAATGCAAAACCCACAAAGTCCACTCGACCTCTTTCGTTTTAATATATGCTGAGTAAAAAAAAACTCAATTTAAAACAAAAGAGGTTGAGTTGACTTTGTGGGTTTTGCATTCAAACTCTTCATTTGTATTCAATGATTACATGCTCACTGATATTGAAATAACACAGGCTACTCGCTCACCATTACTAATTGAATTGGTCAGTATGTAATTGGAATTTGCCACAGGAATCCATTGGAACAATGCCTTGAAAATGGCAATGTTCAAATGACCAGGTCAGTACAGTAATTACAATAATAAAGTAAGCTTTCACGTCTGGTCTGCCGAGTGATATCAGTGGCATCTCCCTCATGAGCAGAGTTTAATTACTGAAATGGGTTGTTGAAGTTATACCAGAGTGATATTAAGTGCAGGGTAAATTTACTGCACACTGATGGGTACGCATGCAGGGATGTGGTTGTTTGTCTTCTGGCAGGATTATCTACTTTATGAATACACAGTGATTATGTAGGAGAGATTACGCACTTCTGCCTATCCACTAGTTTCAAAAGCAATGAAAGCACAGGCCCATAAAAGCTGAGAATGGGGAAACAAATGTGATAGATAGCCAAAGGTGACTTAAAAATTCATGAAATCAAAGCTAACAGTTCAGTGACAACATTGAAAATGGCTGTCATAACACTGAAATTTGCAAATAGTGGATGCTAGTGATCATAATGGTGCAAACTTTTACCTTTGGCAGTTCACGGTTTACCTGTATGACTGCTGTTGATGTCATGAAATTCAAGAAAATTTGAGGCCCTGAACTGCCACAGAAATGAGAAATCCATCATAGGATCTGAGATAGAAAATTAAATCAGACAGTGGAATGTATTATAACCTCCCTATCTGCATCATCAATTAATTAAAATATTGAAAATCCATGGCTTTGGAATATCTACTGTGATAATGGAATGCATTTTCCTGTGAGGATTAAGAGCACATTTTTTCAAAGCTACTCCTCCACCCCGACACACACACACACACACACACACACATATGCAAATGCACCCCAGTATTTATGCATTTTTGTCCAAAAACTTAACATAACAGTATAGTTAACACTTCTTTCTTAAAGTTGTTCACTAGTATATGCACAATTCATTCAGGATCAAGGGGGTTACTGGGCCTTTCTAACACCAAACACATCAGGCTATTCTGAGACGTGCTCTTTTGGTACAAAGTATATAAGCCTTTTTTCCATTAATGTGTTAATCCATAATTTTTAGCTTTGGTGGATTTAGTGGTATCTCATGGTCTCTGGTAGTCACAAAAATTAATCTTCACACTTCAAATACCAGAGCTGCACTCAAAACAATGCTAATTCATCAGAGTGCATTGAGTTCATTTTAATTTCTTAAAACTAAACCACTTCGGGCATATTTGAAAAAAGAAGACCGGCTAGCAATAAAAATGCTATTTGTCTCGGTGCCAACATTAATTTTTATCTGGATTCAAGATGCTTTCTTGTTTTTCAAAGTTTACTTTTTCCTTGTGTGTAATGAAATGCTCTGTCCATGTAACAGGATTAGGAATACGCTCTCTAGCTCGGGATACATCATCGCATTCTCTTTCCATGTCTCCAAATTTTAATGGACGATGAGGTGGAAATGTTGCACCAGACACAACTCTTTTATGACAGCACATGAAGGGAAAATGCATCTATGCTTTGAATAAATATTGCCACAAAAGTGCTATTGTGAGAGGGTCTAAAATATTCTTTTAGTATAAAAAAAATGAAGTTAGCACTTCAGTCAGCACGCATTGATCCAAACTTCAGGTTAAAAGCACTCTTTTCAATCGCACTGGCCTTGGCGGGTTTTGTGTTGTTGTCTGTCACTCACAGATTACCAATGAGTCGCTGGCTTTACAGAAATGATGGAATAGGCGCAGTATTTCACGCGCATGTGAGAGGTTTACAGCAGCTCAGCCCTAGAATGCGAGCGGGAATGACGCATGTTCCTGCGTGCGAGGGCAGTCTCAGGGGAAAAGTAAACTGCCATCGAACAGCAGTGGTAGCTCACCCCACCGGGCCTGACGCATTGTGCTCAAACGTGACGGGACCGATTTGGACAAGGCTGAGCGGCAATGAACCAACAGATAAATAAAAATACACACACTGTGTTTACCACAACTAGGACATACACGATGATTGGCTTTCAGATGGGAGGTTATCTCTCCCGACTGAGCAACTTGACAGTGAAAAAAAATATGCCCAAGATTTGAGAACACCCTGGCCATAGCATGTCATGATGAAATATGATTAAATGCAGTGAAGCCTCAGTATGTGATCTGTGGCACAATTTTTAAAGGGCCATCACACGGTTCACTGAATATAGACGTAAAGATTCCCAAATTGAAGTTGACAATATGCATCTTATTTTGAGGCTATGGACATACACGTGGAGTGAATTGTATTAAAACATTAAAATTCCGTCATAGTGCAACAGTGTGGAGAACATTTTTGAAGTCAAATAGCCTGGTTTACTATCATCCTCAGTGCATGCAAAACCTTTAGCTCATGAAACCCTGATAATATGACCAATCAATGAAAACACCCTCAAATCAAAGCTGCTCTTCAGACTTATTGTCATTGAACCTTTCAGACTCTAAGCGCTAGAGTACAGAACCAAAATTACAAATATGTCACTGTCCAATGAATTATGGTGCTCACTGTCATTCATAAGTAGATAAGATTTGACCTCAGACATTACTTGTGTTCCCTGATGACACTATAAAATTGATTGCTTAGAATGTGCTTAACGTAAAGAAAAATTTGCAAGTGTCAATATGAAATCAGTTTGAATGCTTGTGGTCATGGTTAAAAGAGTGTTTGTATTAGTGACTTGAAAACCTTGCTTCAAAATGTACAACCCCAATTCCAAAAAAGTTGGGATGCTGTGTAATTTGTAAATAAAAACAGAATATAATGATTTGCATATCTCATAAACCCACATTTTATTCACAATAGAACATAGACCAACATATCAGATGTCGAAAGAGGTTGCTGCCATCAAATTCAAAATGAGCTAGTATTTTTTATGAAATGGTACATTGTCTCACTTTGAACATGTGATATGCTGTCTATGTTCTATTGTGAATAAAATGTCAGTTTATGAGATTTGCAAATCATTGCATTCTGTTTTTATTTACATTTTACACAGCATCCCAACTTTTTTGGAATTGGAGTTGCATGTATGTGAAATCAAAAACTAACTTAAGCAGTGAGAATATACAACACTTCAAAAATGAATTGTTCATCATTCTGGGTGGTGACAATCACAAATGCGTCAGTAAAACGCTGCTTTCAGAGATCATAAATAATGAAGGGACATGTTTCCGTTTGTCCACAATACAAATGTCAGCACAGTACCATAAATCTGGTGATTTACACAGATCTGTTTACCTTCACAGACACAGTTTACTCAATCCCCTGCGTGTTCTACTTCAAATATGTATTTGCTGGTTTAGTGCAGAACTATTGAGAAAATGGGACATTACCACTGGGAATCAAGAGAGAGAGAGACAGTGAACGAGAGGAAAAAGAGAAGAAGGTCCCAGTCATGCACTATATTCTGAAAGCACAGTCAGAACGACTGTTTGCTGTTGCTTAGTATAAAGAAAAATGTACGCTATTATTTTTATGTGATGCAAAGTTAAAAATGCCTACCCTAAAACAACCAATGTATTGTTGTCTAAAAAGCATCAGCTGTCAAGCCAGTAATATGCTCAACAGTAAGGTTGTGTGAGCACGTATTCTCCAGCTATTTATTTATGTTATTTATTTATTTAACTCAGGAAGTCCTGTTGAGATTGAAATCTCTTTTTCAAGGGAGCCCTGGGGGTTGAGGTGGGGAGGGAGAGGGCAATTTGCACAGCCAATTAGATCAGGGGATGATTAGGTGGCAGGTCGAAAGAGCCAGGTTGGGACTTTAGCCATGACACCGGGGAACTCCCTGCTATTATTGAAGAGTGTCATAGGATCTTTAATGACCACAGTGAGTCAGGACCTCGGTTTAACGTCTCATCCAAAAGACGGCGTCTCCTTCAGTACAGTGTCCACGTCACTGCACTGGGGATTAGAGGGAATCTTCCACCAGAGGGAAGATTGCAACCTACTGGCCCACCAACAACTCTTCCAGCAGCAACTTGGTTTTCCCAGGTGGTCTCCCATCCAAGTACTAACCAAGCCCACACCTGCTTAGCTTCAGTCACACAGCTGGAGCAGATCAAATAGTGGTATAGCTGTGTTCCCTGGGGTAGCTATCAAGCCCCAGGGAAGAAAAAAATGAATAAAATTTAAAAAATAAATGGATATTGAGTGAAATGCATTTTTCATTCTGTCTCTTTGTAAGCATCATCCAATCAACTGATTCTTCCGTGATGGGAAAAGGCGGGAGTAAGGTGCTGAGAGAGACTTCCACTGACAGCGTCCAACAGCAGGTAAAAAAAAAAAAACAAAAACAAAATGGTGGACAGACAACTTTATTTTACACAGTGCCAAAATGTGCTAGGCAGAAGTGTAATTTTGAGCAACACAACACAACATTTGACGAAATGTAGCAATGATGAGTACAGGCCATTTGGCCCAACAATGTCAACATTTTTCTACCTCTGAAGTGTGTTAACATTTTACTGAAAAGCTAGATCTGGGTCCTGAGAAACTTCTTAGGTTGCAGCCTGCACAACATGACCTGGCAAAGCCATTCATTCAAAAACACCTCCTAATATCTGTGTGAAATTTACTCTTTACCAATTTTAATTGTAACCCCACATTCTGAATGCAGCCAAAATCCTCTGTTCACCTTATAATCCCTTCTATTCATTTAAAAGCCTCAATTAAATCACCCCTTTGCTTCTACTAAGGCTGAAGAGATTTAGGTTCTTAAGTCTCTCCAAATACGTTTTATTCTTTATTAAAAAAAATAAAATTTGGTCACCCTGTTTCAAACCTTTTACAAAGTCTCAACATCTTTCCGGTAGTAAGATCCTGTCACACCCTGACACCCCAAGATGTGAATGAGGGCACCAGGGCAAGGAGTGAATAGGAGGACCCTGTTGCTGCGACGTGAAGTTTATTCAATAAAGAGTGCAGGGATAAACAAACCAATACTTTGGGAGAACATAAAGGGGTTACATGCTACAAACTCAAACAGGGAAAGCAGAAAAAGGCTACCTGCCCAAATGAGGGAAGCAGAAGTATAAATACTCTGGGATTATGAGATTAACTGAAAGGAAACAGGCGAGGATAATCGGGAATGTGGACAACAGATGATTGAATAATTGATGAAGGGCAGGTAGCCATTACAGATCCTCAGAATTGCTCTCAATACTATAAGTGCAGTCTCATAAAATTATTATTGCAGATATCTTTCCTGGATTTGAAGTGTGAAAATGAACGAATAATGTACAAATAGTGCTGTACATTCCAAGTACTTTACCGGGCTTTCCAGAGAACTGCTATTACAGAAGTCAAAGAAGGAAGTCAGTCGACAAAAGTAATTTGAATTATAATCATTTTTCATTAACCTCATTTTTGTGCATTACACAACTAAATTGAACCCAACAAGCCATCAGGCAATATCATTTAATGTTATTTTATCCATGAACGATTATTAATGAAATATTATGCATGACTAAATTCTATCAAATGAGTAGCTCAGTCAAGGACAATGATGGTAATTTACATCGTGAGATTACTGAATTGGTTGGCACATTGTACTGCATCATCTGATATGTCATAATGAGAATCTGTTCCAACACATTATAAATCACTTTTGCTCAAAGCTATTTTCTATTTTTGACATTAACATCCCTGAACTTTTCTTCTAGCAAGCTGTCCGTTTTCAATGTCATTAACAAATGGCGTAAGCTCTAAACATTGGCAGCATGGTCTATTGCATCATGCTGATGAATACATGGTAAACAAACTCAAACAGGCCTCACTTGTTCTCCATATCTGAAAAAAGCACTTTAATTTTAAAAATGCAGAGACAACACCACCTAAGTTGCCCCTACTTTGATATTATTGTAGATGTTACCCTCTGCCTTAGATCTGCAATGACAAGCAGAGAGAACGTGAAAACAGCTCCGTCATTGGCCGAATTTATCACCTGACACTAATTCCAGTTTGACCCACATTAAAATATAATTCCAACGTGGAACACCCTTTCCTTTTTTACCACAGCAAGCTCAGACAAAACGGTGTCTCCCTCTTCCGGTGATTATTCACTACTTATTTATAGACAAGGGTAAAATTATCACCTACGTAACACCTCTGCTCACTCCACAACCCTGTCTCTAATTCCAACTTAATTACCCCCCCTTTGCCAAAGGTGACAGTACACTAACTAGCCCAGACGCTGAAAAAGTAGCCTGACTGCAGGGGTTATGCTGTTGTGTAGCCAGATCTCCTTGCATATGATCCTTACTGAAATAACACAAGCACGTATAATACTATGCTGACCAAAATGCTGAGTTAAATCAACTCTCACAGAGTCAATGGGCCCTTTTGAGCCCAGTCTTGTTTGAGTGGGGTTATTGCACTGGTATTTTTAGACTCCGCCTGCTCCAACATGTATTTTATTCTGTTCAGTATTAGTTGCACCACAGAGCAGTATTTCCTCAACTTGGAGCAATGAACCTAACAATTTTGTGGACAAGAGCTTGGATTTGCTCGCTGACTGTTTATGCTGTCTGACCTTCAACATCATGCCTGTATAATATTTAATTAAGGCATGGTATAGTTTTATTCACATAATGCATTTCTTCAGAGGAATCAGCGATCTGAAATTGAAGGTGGAAATAAGCTAGCATTCTGATATTGAAGGCCACCTGTTTGACACGGTCAAGAATACTCACGGCTACAACATGGATTCTCACCATTGAAGCCATCACTCTGTGAGGGAAAGACATGGGGTGGTGGATATAGGGAACCACCCCCCCTCCCCCCTCCACCTGGGACTGTCCCAATCCTCAGAAATCAAAGTGATCTTATTGGCTGAGATGGGAGATCAGGACTTCCCCTACTCTCCGTGCTTAAGAGGTGCAAAGCTGAGGATTATGACGGAAGGGCAGGTGGAGAGAGAGGTAAAAATCGAGTTGCGGGCTGAAAAGGGAGCAGGGGTCATAGTTAGGATTTCTCCGCTGGCAGGGAAATATCTCGGCCCATGCTGAACATTGGAAGTCATGGCTGTTCCATGCCGAATCCTAATTGACAAAGTGTAGCACCTCTGGACACGTGGAGCCTGGCATGATTATGTGGGTTCTGTAAAAACTTCCCTCAAAGAACGGATTTATTGCACATTTTCAGTGGTAAGTCAGTTTCAGTCATTCATTGATAAAGTTCCTTGGGGTGTTTGTCCCCAAGACCATGAACTATTCCTTTCTGCTCTTTAAAAATGATTTTCAGTTGTTTTCAGAACACACTTATTCAAAAATTTCATGACATTGTAGTTACTGTCCATGACTTGAGTGCGCTGAACGTGCGGGCTTTTCAGGCTCAGACATGGTAACAGACAAGTTTAAACTGCCCACTGTCAGAGTAAAGGAATACATCTCTTCTGTTTACCTTGTTTCCCTGTGTGATTGAATCCCTGACTGAATGATTGTTTCATTTGTAACTTCGCTGTCTTACCCACCTGATTACCGTTCCTTAATTTACCTGTGATTTTAGTCTCTTTTCTATCTCTGTTTCAGCGTGATTTTGTCCCAGTTGCTTCTGCGGTGCATCTTACAAGCCTTGCTTCAAGTCTCCCTAATTCTTGTTCCTGACATTGTTAGCCTAGGTTTCTGTTCCTGGGTTTGTCCTCATATCTGCTTTGCCTGCCTTTCGCGGCCCTGCCTGCTTTTTGACGCAGACTTTGAACTGAGATTTTGTACTGCATTCTGCCCGCCTGCTTTTTAACCACTGCCTGTTTTTGAACACACCCAACACAGCGATTTTTTTTTTTTACTTCAATCCTCCCCTCTGGCTTTTGACCTTGTCTGTCTGACTACCTCTGTCCTTAAACTTTGGTTTAGTTTTCACATCTGTCAGCATCAGAGTCCCTGAGTTCCCCTGACATTCTTACTTGAAAATGTATTGAATTGCAAAAATATGCAGGGTCCTCCAACAAGTAGCAGAGCAAGGAGGGTGAATATTTTGACTAATATATTTCATTTACTAGGATGTTTCTTCTTGCCTGAGTAGTACTCATGCCGTTTTCCTCACTTTATACCCTAGAGCTGCAGTTAAGATCCCACAGCACTGCAAAGTCAGCTTGAAATAGCCCTACACAAACAGGGGACAATTTTTTTTTTCAAAGCCACTTGAAAAAACTCATGTCGCAGGTTGTAGCTGTGGAATTGGGCGTGGGAAAATTGACTCGTCAAGGTAAAAAAAACTATTACGCATGCAGTCAAATAAATGACGAAAGAGTCTACTTTAAGAGGAGTGAGATCAAATAGTCTCTGTAAAAGTTGATTTACCTTTGAACGTACTATTGTGGAAGGATACAAGACTCCGTGCAAAAGTATTTTTCCCTGTTTCCCCGGAGCAGGTCCCGGGTGTAGTGGCGGGCCTAACCAAACCCAGCCACATGAAGGTGAAGTGGACCCAGCTGGGCTTGGTGTTCTTCCTACTCCTCTCCGTCATCATGACCGGCTGCTTCCTGTGGCAGTACCAGCTACCAAAGCTGGAGCCAGGTAAGAGGCCACTCCCACCCACAGGCATTGGCTCCACCCCTTTCCTCCCGCTACGAGCACATTTGCGTGACAGTGCGACAGCCTGTGGGATCCTGACCTCAGACCTACCACCTTAGAGTCTGATTAATCCCAAAGCCCCTCTAATGCTGTGACTCCAGAGGTCTGCTGAGCTGTGTATGAGTGATCTCTCGTAAGGCCCCGGCATTGTGTGTCTGGGGAGTATTTCCTGGTATAATCAATATGGTCAAAGCTCACACCAGACAAAACACTGGAGCACCTTACTGGTGCCACACACCGCAACAGTTTAATGAATCTGGGTTTGCTCACCGATGGCCAGAAAACTGCTGCAAGTGGCAATTATGCGGTCAAAAAGAAAAAAATAAGCAGAAGTGCAATGTCATCTTACATATGCACTTTTAAAGATTAAAATCAGCGCAGTGACTGTGTGGGGTTTAAACAGCTGTAGCCCACTGTCAGTTGTAGGCAAGATGATGGGGAAGGCAGAGTACAGGGGAGGGAGAAATCTTGAATGCTAAAGGAGGATTGTGGGTAGCAATTGCAGACTGGGGTTATTTTGCGGACAATCCATTTTTATCATGATTGGTACAATGGCCTTACACTTCATACCCTGACCCAGTGGTTTCTACACATATTCCTCAACTGGATCCAAGTATTTCTTGTGTTCAACCTTAAGCACACCTCATGCATCAGGTGTGATTAAGGTGGAACAGCATCTCGCCAGGGGCACTTGAGGAGGTATTTGGAATCCACTACCCTAAGTGAGTGACTATACTGGTCAGCGTGAACTAAAAACAGAATCACTGGCCCCAGTGGAGGAGATATTTACAGACAGGATTAAAAGAATGGAAAGCTAATTTGGCCACTTGGCTGCTTGAGCTCCTTACGCGAGCCTGCTCGTTTGTAAGTTAATGCTGGAGATTACACCAAAGCCCAAAAACTGAGGTGTTACTGTCTGTAGGCCGTGTAAAGCCTGATTACTCCCTGTGATGTGGGGGGGTTTCAGCATTACAATGGCAGCATGGCGGAAAAAATGGCGACAGGGCAGACCATACAGGTGAAATGGATGCTGGGTCATCTGAGATACAGCTGGTATTACTCATCTGGGGCACATTCTGTTTGTAGCCTATTGTTTCCTCTGGAGATTTCATGTCATACGGGAAATGTTTTCCTTACCACTGCCACCTTCCGCTTGGTTTTGTGAAGGCAGAGGTTGCGGTGTGTTGAATCAACTAAGTGTTGCTTACATAAAAAAACACAAAGTGCAATGACGTGCTGCCAAAGTATAACTCCAACCACATCTTCTGCAGACGAGAATGTGGAAAAAGATGCCAAAACCGAAAAGATGTGCCCCCGTTTTCCTGAGCCCACGCCTCTGGAGCACCCCATTCATCACCTGAGACAGGCATTGGAGAAAGTAAGCATTAGCTATTTCCTAAAACAGGATAAACCACTTTCCTGCCTGAGCTCCATGCATGTTCACATTCTATTCATTAAAGAGGACCATGATGAATAAAAGCGGCTTAAACACACTGAATTCCATGGGTACATCTCAATTCTCTTAAATTACATCTACATTTTCCTCACTTGCATCTTTTCCCTGCGTCAGTCCTTCATACCGGGGATGCAAGGAAGCAATGCAAGGAGAGAAGACACAAGGAAATATGTTTCTAGAGAAATAAGACGTCCTTTCCTGAGAAGTGTGACTTGAAGAGACATCCATTTCTGATGACGGTGCACTGGTTAATCTGTAGCCAGCTTCTTTCATTACCAACTTACGTCACGGCTTTCAGTTGAAAGTGTCATGGAAAGGCTGCTCTCGTGAAAATTTGCTCATAGCATCTCAGAGTTCCCACCCCAATCCTCTGTTCTCACAGCTGAAATTAGCACTTTGAGACAGTCTGCAAGGTGGTGCATCCAGAATAACATCTGGTTCAAGCAAGGATCGAAGAGCGAGCAAATGTCAAATAAGAGAATTGGAATGGACCCCAGAAGTGTCTGGCCAGTGACATAATTTTAATTGACTGTGGTACCTACATACTCACTCTCTGTGGATGTGAAGACCCTCAACATTGTATACTTTACTGAGGGTACATACATCAGCCATTTAAAAATTTTGTTATTATTATTATTATTATTATTATTATTATCACTGTGCCTCTGCAACAGCAATGCACTGCTATCACTATTGAATTAAACTAAACCGACCACTCAGAAAGATTTCTTGTGTAAAGCAAAGTTTTATATTCACCATTGCTGCATTCATTGCCAAAAATAGAAAATGCTATTCTCAACACTTGTGAATTTGCTCATATTTCCTTACAATTACATTAAATTTAGTAAAAGTACACCATCAGCTCGGTTTTTCTTTGTCGTAAACAAGTTACTGAATACACAGTATCACACACACAGTGACACATACACAGTGACACCATTCTTTTAACATAACAGCAGTATTTTAACATCAGATGTGCATTTACCAGTAATGACATGTAATCACTTATATTGCAGGCATAGGTGCTAATCAAGGGAAATTATTGTAAACATTGAAACATTCTATCCATTATATACACTCTCAAAAAAATAAAGTACATCAATAGCTTTCTTACCGGGGTAACACCCTCTGAGGTACCCGTGTTGTACTCTTAAAAATGTATATGCACCTTATAGCCTGCAATAGTATGCTCATAGTAACTAGAGTCCCGATTCCTGGAAGAAAGTGATAGGCTATGCTGTTTGTTGTAGGTTATAGATAAATGTTCTGTTGCGAACTATCAATGTAGGTAGCTTAGGTTTGGTGCTGAAAGGCTATGTGATGATATAGTCTACATACACATTAGCATACAAGCTCATATATACATTGTATAAAAGTATGATTCCTCTTCAGAGACAATATCTCCGTCTGCCCACATCCGTTGTTTACTTTGCTTAGGTCTTAGGTTTTGTCACCACCGTGCCACTAAGATTCAATTCAAAAATCAAATAATGCAAAGACATTTTCCAACCGTATGTCTTTCAGCTTAGCAGACGCAACAGGTACACACAACATGTACAATCTGCAATTCAACATGAGGTCTTTTGCCTTTACACAGTGGAAATACTGATTAAAACAAATTAGTTTTTAATATTAAGACAGGGCAAAGAAGAAATGGTTAACATCAGCAAGCAAGTCTGTCAGTCAAAGGTTTTACTCAAATCACGTTCAGGTTCCCCACCTTTTGGGAGAAAAAGGTCAGGTTTTCTACAAGCACCTGTCGTCTAAACACAGGTTAACTCACCATTCTTAGGTGGATGCCCTCCTGCGATCCAGCATCCATGAAACCAGCCTCCCCGCTTTGTCCGCCATCGTGGTGTACAATGACTCCATTCTGTGGACTGGCAATTTTGGCAAATGCAACAGGAGTGACCCCCAGTCTGGCCCACCCAACGAGTATACCATATACAGGTGAGCGGCCATCAGTTCATTTAGGGTCAGGGTCATCCCGCTTTCTGGGAGAAAAAAAAAAAAACAGTGGCACAACCGTGCACAGTTTGTTGATATGACAATGTTACTCTGCATCTGTCTAAAGATTAAGTCAATACATTCATGTATAGGAAAATGTGATTGCGCTTGGAATAGCCCTTTATCGAAAATTTAATGTCGAGATCGTATTGCTACGTCTTGTTGTGCCAATTTCAGTATGGAATTCCCTCCGCATTAACGATTGAAAGCTAAATAATCTGGACTGAAATGCTGAGTTCCATCTGCTGTTTCCAGTCACAATATTTTTTTTTTTCTGACCAAATCACTACAATGACTTCCTGTTGGCTGCGCCCCATCTACCATGGCCCATGCGAACACAGCTAAATGTAGAGCACTGAGAAAAAGCTGAAGGTCTGTGACAATTAGCCCGATCAGACTACGCAAAACTACGCAAAGGTTACTTCTCGATGACTTCCTGCAGTTTCAAGCGCGTGATCACACTTCCGAAAAACTTCTCGTGCGCAAAAAAAAGTAAACAAACTGATGACATGGCTAGAGATGGTATTAATCATTGGACAAACTACGCATAGTTTCAAGACAGCCTCATGTTATAGTGGGGAGTTTCGCAGGAAGTCTCGCTGGTAAGTTTTTGAGAAGTTTGCTGTCAGACTATCCAAACTGCGAGAAGTAAAATACCGGGTAGTGACACTAATCATGGTTTTATGTAGTCTGACCAGGGCTTATGATGCTTGAAGCAAAGATTCCTTTATACATAAAAAATGTTCCTGAATATCAAAAATGTGCAGTATGAAAGACTGTTAAGCAAAAAAAAAAAAAAAACTAAACCAAATCAATACTTCATGTGACTGCCCTTTTTCCCCAACACCAGTTCTCTTCGAGACACTATCGTGCAGCTGGACAAGAAAATGGGCTGGTTAGTTGTCCCAAGCATATCGGCGAACTTGTCACACTTCTCTTGCAGACTGGCTGTCTCTTTAGCCTCAGCCTTTTGAGTTAATCCCAGACAGCCTTAATGATGTTCAGGGCTTTGTGGAGGATTTACCATCTGCTATCTCTTTTTGGCAAGCAAAAAATGTATCTGTAACCTTTTTTTTTTTTTTTTTTTTAAACCTTTTTTCATCTTAAATTTGCTCTTTTTACTGACATACTACTGGGATCAAAAAAATCCACCAAAGAACAAATTTATGCGAAAGCCTTAAGTGCCAAGCTAAGGACGTTGCTGAAAGTGCCTCTCTCGCAGCTGATAGATTTCCCACCATCTCAGGCAGCAGGCAGATTGAAATTTAAGGGCGCATGAAGTCTCAACCTCCTTACCAGCCACACTGTGTGCAGGAAGCCACAGAACTGAAGCAACCGCAGCTCTGAAATACATTTTAAATACTGATTAGGCGGCAAAAACAAGTCGTCTATTGAAGAAATAGCTGTTGTGTCCACCCTAGGACTTCATATGTACAAACCCCAATTCCAATGAAGTTGAGACGTTGTGTAAAATTTGAATAAAAACAGAATACAATGATTTGCAAATCCTTTGAGACCTAAATTCAAATGAGTACACTACAAAGACAAGATATTTAACATTCAAACTGATAAACTTCATTGTTTTTTTTTTTTGGAAATATGCACTCATTTTGAATTTGATGCCTGCAATTCGTTTCAAAAAAGCAGGGACAGGGTCAAGGAAAGACTGGGAAAGTTGAGGAATGCTCAAAAAACACCTGTTTGGAACATTCCACAGGTGAACAGGTTAATTGGAGACAGGTGAGTGTCATGAATAGGTATAAAAGGAGCATCCCCGAAAGGCTCAGTCGTTCACAAGCAAGGATGGAGTGAGGTTCACCACTTTGTGAACAACTGTGTGAGCAAATAGTCCAACAGTTTGACAACAACATTTGAAGACCACAATGGAATAATGATCAGAGTCACATTTTCACGTTGGTAAGAAATGATGAATTAAAAATTCAAAACGATCTTAGAAACAAAGCACTGAAAAAATATGCAAAAAATATAAACTATTAAATATTATAATAATATATAATTATTCATAATTATAAACATTATAATAATATATAATATATAAAATATACAAAAAAGCTAAATTCGATCGTTTTTCCTTTGTGGTCTTCATTTCTGAACGTGCAATTGCAAGGAATTTAGGGATTTCATCATCTACAGTCCATAATATCATCAAAAGATTCAGAAAATCCAGAGAAATCTCTACATGTAAGCGGCAAGGCCGAAAACCAACATTAAATGCGCGCAACCGTCGGTCCCTCAGGCGGCATGCATTAAAAACAGTCATCATTCTGCAAAGGATATTACCATGTGGGCTCTGGAACACTTCGGAAAACCATTGTCAGTTAACACAGTTTGTTGCTACATCTACAAGTTTAAACTTTACCATGCAAAGTGAAAGCCATATATCATCTACGCCCAGAAACGCCACCGGCTTCTCTGGGCCGAGCTCATCTGAGATGGACTGACGCAAAGTGGAAAAGCCTGCTGTGGTCTGACGAGTCCACATTTCAAATTTTTTTTGGAAATCGTGGACATCGTGTACTCTGGGCTAAAGAGGAAAAGGACCATCCAGATTGTCATCAATGCAAAGTTCAAAAGCCAGCATCTGTGATGGTATGGGGATGTGTGAGTGCCCATGGCACGGGTAACTTAGACATCTGTGAAGGTTCCATTAATGCTGAAAGGTACATACAGGTTTTGAAGCAACATTTAATAAAACATAACAGAACATAACATAACATGAATGGCGAGCACAGGCCGTTCAGCCCAACTAGGCTCGCCAGTTTCTTGCTGCCATCTAAGCGACGTCTTTTTCTGGGACGTCCCTGCTTATTTCAGCAAGACAATGCCAAGCCACATTCTGCACGTGTTACAACAGTGTGGCTTTGTAGTAAAAGAGTGCAGGTAATAGACTGGCCTGCCTGCAGTCCAGACCTGTCTCCCATTGAAAATGTGTGGCGCATTATGAAGCGCAAAATACGACAACGGAGACCCCGGACTGTTGAGCAACTGAAGTCATACATCAAGCAGGAATGGGAAAGAATTCCACCTACAAAGTTTCTACAATTAGTGTCCTCAGTTCCCAAACGTTTATTGAGTGTTGTTAAAAGTAAAGGTGATGACACACAGTGATAAACATGCCCCGTCCCAGCTTTTTTGGAATGTGTTGCAGGCATCAAATGCAAAATGAGTGAATATCTCCAAAAAAAAAACAATAAAGTTTATCAGCTTGAACATTAAATATCTTGTCTTTGTAGTGTACTCAATTGAATATAGGTCGAAAATGATTCGCGAATCATTGTATTCTGTTTTTATTCATGTTTTACACACAGCCAACTTCACTGGAATTGCGGTTTGTACATCAAGATAATCGGAAGCTTCCTCTGGGATCCTGGGATAACTGAATATCTACAGACATGTCCCTCTATAATTACTCATCAATGGAATAAACCTCACTTTGACCAGTTCCAGTTTTGCTATTCCTGTTTTGTCAATTAGATACAATATAATTACATTTAAAAAAAATAATTTTCTACTGTATATTTGGCTTTTTGTTTTACGCAAATGGATGACATTGGCGCAAATAGGCCACAAGGGTTCATAGCATACTTAGTAATCCCAGTCAGGTTGCCTGCTCCCAGCTGAAACGTGCCATCTAAGATAACCCCTAATGACCCAAGATGGCCTCTGAAAATAATTTACTCTTTAATAGACTTTTTTGTCTCACAAAAATGGGCGACAATGATGCAAACCCTACTCAAGGCTTAAAGCACAAGTAGTGGTACTAGTCAGGTTGGCGACTGCTAGTTGTAACTGCTGCCAGCTGTAACACAAGCAGCCCAAGATGGCATATATAGACCTAAGATGTCCTCTGAAAAATCATTTACCTATTCTGTAGTTGATTATTATTTCTCGAGGTTAATAGCACACTCAGTGGTACCTGTAAGGTTGACAGCTGCTGCCAGTGATGAGTTGTAACTGTAGCAATTTTGAGTGATTGCCACCTGAGATGGCCTCTACATTACATTACTGACATTTAGCAGACGCTCTAATCTAGTATAATGTTCAGCACTAAGTGTATTGTGTAGGAACGGAGAAAGAGTGAGGGAATCTCAAAGGGGAGTAAAAACTAATTCACCTGTGGGGGTCATATAAGTAAATTTGGATCTTTGGATCAGCACCAAATGAACCCCTGAAGAACTGAACAAGTGCACTCACGACCCGGGCGCATCTCCCTGCAGGATTGCCAGCGTCTCAAAGCTCTTCCCCGCTCTGATGCTGTACAAGCTTTGGGAGGAGGGTAAGGTGGGCTCCCTGGACGACCCGCTGGAGAAGTACGTGGAGAACTTCACCATAAAGAACCCGCTGGGGAGGCCGCGCGACTCGGAGCACAAGCACATCACCGACGGCCTCATCTTCCTTGACAGCGGAGAGGTGTCCATCCGGTCCTCCTCTGTCACCCTGCGTAGGATGGCCAGTCAGCTCTCTGGTGAGTGCAGGACCCTACGAGGCTGACAGCAGAGTGCTAGGGGAGAGGGTCTGAGAGTTGGGGGGGTGAGGAAGGTGGGATCCTGCAGAGGTATTATACTGAATACAATGCTTTCCAAATATTTAACTTGGAAAAAGCGCAGGAAACAAAATTACATTTTTTTTAAAGTGGGAGGGAAGGTATTAATGTTCCTTTTCCACTCCTGTGTTCTTATGGGCTATAAAAGGAACTACAGTTACTAGTATACGGTACTGTGTAAATGTTTTGGGCACCCCTGATTGTTCAATGTAAATTTAGTCCAAGATGATGACATTTTTTCCACATTAATGATTACTGGCAAAAAGGACATTTAAGAAATGAAATGTCAATTGATTTTTTTTTTTTTTTTCAAAAATGTCTGTAATTTTACCAAAGATCATTGATACAGGCAATGTAGCCTTGAAAAGCCTTGATCTCAACATCATCAGGCAGAGTGGGATTACCTGGAGAGAAAGACACAAGTGAGACTGTGAGCCTGCAGAAAAATGGCAGCACATGCTTGGAGCAATCTTATGAAAAACAATTGAACTGCAGGATAGTGTTCCAGATTTTTTAAGCAAACGGTTGTCACACCCAATGTACAACCCCAATTCCAAAATAGTTGGGACAAAGTGTAAATTGTGGATAAAATCAAAACGCAATGACTGTCAAATCACACCAGCCAGTATTTTATTCACAATAGAACAGAGATAACATAGCAAATGTTGAAACTGAGAAGTTTTACAATTTTATTCACAAAATGTGCTCGTTTCAAATTTGATGGCTGCTACAGGTCTCAAAAAAGTTGGGACAGGGACCTGTTTACCATGGTGTAGTATCCCCTCTTCGTTATAACACAGAGTGGAGGTGTCTGGGCATTGAGGAGACAAGTTTCTTGAGTTTAGCCATTGGAATTTGATCCCACTCTTGTTTAATACAGGCTTCCAGCTGCTGAGAGTTTTGGGTCTCCTTTGATGGACATTTCCTTTAATAATGTGCCAAATGCTGTTGTAATCCTGCAGAATAGGTTTTGTTGTCCTGCTGGAAATACATGTTGCCTTCCCTAAAGATGTCGTCTTTATATATACCTTTCAGCATTCATGGTGCTTTTTAAAACATGCAAATGTCCCACACCATATGCACTAATGCATCCCCATACCATCAGAAATGCTGGCTTTTGAACTGAACGCTGATAACAGGAGGGGTGGTCTTTCTCCTCTTTAGCCTGGAGGACACAACGCCCATGATTTCCAACAAGAATGTCAAATTTGGACTGGTCTAACCACAGGACACTTTGATACTTTGCTACAGTCCATTTTAATTGAGCCTTGGCCCACAGAACACAGTGGCGCTTCTGGGTCATGCTCAACAGTGGCTTCCTTTTTGCATGATAGAGTTTTAGGTGGCATCTCTGGATGGCACGGCGGACTGTGTTTACAGACAGTGGTTTCTTGAAGTATTCCTGGGCCCATTTAGTAATGTCAATGACAAAATCATGCCGGTGAATGATGCAGTGGCGTCTGAGGGCCCGAAGATCACGGGCATCCAGTAAAGGTCTTCGGCCTTGTCCCTTGTGCACAGAGATTTTTACAGTTTCTATGAATCTATTGATCATGTAATGCACTGTTGATGATGAGACCTTCAAAGCCTTTGCAATTTGATGTTGAGGAACATTTTTTTTAAAGTATTCCATAATTTTGTTTTTACGCAAGCCTTCACTGGTTGGAGAGATTCTGGCCATCTTTACTTCTGAGAGACTCAGCCTCTCTAAGACATCCATTTTATAGCCAATCATGTTACACATCACAAACAAACACAATCATGTTTGTTTGTTTTTCTGTCTGTCAACAGGATAACTCAAAAAGTTGTGAACGGTTTGGCACGAAATTTAGTAGGATGATTGGTGGCTGTCCCAGGATGAGTTGATTCAATTTTGGAAGTGGTCCGGAACATATTCTGGATTCAGGACAATTAAAATATATTTGTTTAATGCGGGGCTGTGTGATATTTCTGTCCAGATAACTCAAAAAGCTATGATTGGTTTGGCATGAAATTTGGCAGGATGACAAGTGGTAGTCCAAGGAGGAGTTTTTTTTTTAATTTTGGAAGTGATCCGGAACATATTCTGTCACCAAAAAAACAGATATATGGCGTGGCAGAGGAATGTGCTCTACCAAGTGCCCTCGAGTTTTGAATGTGCTTAAAACTTTTGTACAATACTGTACAATGCAGTAGAATTAAAAATAGGTCAGCACAGAGCTCACACTGCTATTAAAGGAGTGCCATGTGACCTGTTAGAATCTGGAAAGGTTGTAAACCTCCACCCACTTTGCTAGTAGTCAGGGATTCACAGGCTCAAAAATGGGTTGAACCTGACATGGTCTGCCATACTTTTTGTTTGTGTTTTTTCTGTTTACTTGGACACTAAAGTCCAATAATTGAAGGGTCTGCTCTGCCGGAAACATTGCTAATCAAAACAAATTAAAAAATATGGTTTGCCATACATGCTGAGGAAAAAATTTGGAGTGGCCATTTTAGTGTATATTTTTACTTTTATATAGGTTTTAGCACCCATTGTTAATTTTTTTTTTTTGTGACATGAAAAAAAATGTGTTTTAGTGTAAAAATGAAAAATTTTTTTTTTCAAATCCTCAGTGGGTTGGGTAGGCTGCCAATAAATGCATTCCAGATACACAGAACACATGTGGTGACATCATCCACTGAAAAAATAACTCTTAAAACTCATTTCTACATGATGTGGGATCAATTAAATGCAAAAAATTTTGGCATTTTCTCACTTTTTTCCAATATTTTCATCTTTACTTCATTGGCAATCAACTATGGCCCCAAGTTATGACATCAGTCAATATGCCATTCTTTTCACCAAACAGTATAAGAATTATAAAAATCCATCAAAAATCATTGGTTCTGTGATGATTTCACTATTAGTTGGCGATCAACAGGCTCAGAAGCTCAATAGAATTTCGGGTTACTCTCAAAACTCCTAAAGACATACTGTATATTTAACATGATTGTGAATATTCTCACTATTAAACATCATGGCCAAGGAATTTTTTTTTTTTTATTTTAACATAACCCAGTTCTCCCAGTGGAATTGTGCATCACAAGAAATATAACACAGCATCTTCAGTTGGTGGAAGGCAACGCATGTCTCCCTTGATGCTCGCAAAGAGATGGGCTCGCAGTGCATCCTGAGTACCACCAAAGTCACTCCTGTCAGAGAGTGACACCATGTATCGCCGTGCTGCTGTTATAACCTCTTCCTGAACATCCAGGCTTTCCTCAGGGTCACCGTACCTGCACTGCGAGCCCATCTTTTTGCGAGCATCAGGGGAGACATGCGTTGTCTTCCTCCAACTGAAGATGCCTTCCTGTTACACCTTCGCCGTGCCCTGCATCAGTTGGCTGTGTGTAAGCGGGCACACATGGTTCAGCCAACCTACCCGGCTGCCAGCGATTTTGGGAGACAGCTTGTCAATGGCAAATTGGTGGCAACCATGATGCTGAAAGAGTTAAAACCTTCTGAATTCAAACACAGCAAATACTGTCACTGCAAGAAAAGCATGTGTGCCCGAGGATGCTCCTGTGCAAGAGCCAATGTGAAGTGTGGCATCGCATGTCTCTGCACGGGGGACCCCAACAGATGTTCAAGGATTGAACTTGCACTTGAAGACAGGGACATGCTTTAAACCTAACGTAAGTATGCCTTGTGTGTGTGTGTGTGTGTGTGTGTGTGTGCGCGCGCGTGCGTCTTGTGTTGCGCTGCTGTGCAACCCACCTCACCTGTCTTTTTTTTTTTTTTTTTAATTTAACCAGGGAGATCCCGTTGAGATTGAAATCTCTTTTTCAAGGGAGCCCTGTGGGTTGAGGTGGGGAGGAAGAGGACAATTTGCACGGCCAATTAGATCAGGGGATGATTAGGTGGCAGGTCGAAAGACCCAGGCTGCGTCCGAATAGTCTTTTTTGCTTAGGAAAGTTCCTAACTCCTAAAAAATGATCCGGAAATAATTACGTGGCAGCCATGATCAGTGGATTTGAATTCTTCAAATGTTAAGGAAAGGTGTCTCAGTGCTTCCTAATTTACCACCTTTTGTATAGGGTACACAGAGCCATCCTTTTCATAAAGAAAGGAGATAAAGCTATCCCACAATTCTGCGCAGCTGCAATATTTAAAGCGGCGACCACTCATCCGGCCAATCGTGTAAGCAAACGTATATGATGGGCAGGGGACTCATGATCACGTTGCCTAGTGTAAGTGCATTCAGATTCTCTAATTAGCGCGGGTTGTATTCCTAAGCCGTTAGGAATTCCCTAAAATACCTTTCCTTTCCCTTATGACGTTTTCCACAAAGGTTAAAGGAAAGTGGTTAGGCCACAATTTTTGACTATTCGGACGCAGCCCCAGGTTGGGACTTCTAGCCATGACACCGGGGAACCCCCTACTCTTATCGAAGAGTGTCACAGGATCTTTAATGACCACAGCAAGTCAGAACCTCAGGTTAACATCTCATCCGAAAGACAGCATTTCCTTCAGTGCAGTGTCCCCGTCACTGCACTGGGGCATTGGGGATTATTCCACCAGAGGGAAGATCGCAACCTACTGGCCACCAACACCTCTTCCAGCAACAACTTGGTTTTCCCAGGCGGTCTCCCATCCAAGTACTAACCAAGCCCACACCTGCTTAGCTTCAGCCACGCGGCTGGAGCAGATCGAATAGTGGTATGGCTGCTGTCTCCTCCGATGGTGAGGGTGAAGGTCTTCACAGATGTCCCAGAGCAGTATCTGCAGTGTGCATCCCTCCTGACTATCCCAGCTCACAGGGACCTGCACCTTGTTAATTAAGTTACGTTAAATTATTTTGTTCCATTAAAGTTGTAATAGTTGTCATCTGATGCAATAAAATAATAAAAATAATTTTGCTGTGTTATATTTCTTGTGTTGCATAATTCCATTGGGAGAACAGGGTTATGTTAAAATTAAAAAGATGCCTTGGCCATGATGTTTAATAATGAGAACATTAACAATCATGTTAAATATCCAGTATGTCTTTAGGAATTTTGAGAGTAACCCAAAATTCTATTGAGCTTCTGAGCCTGTTGATCGCCAAGTAATAGTGAAATCATCACAGAACCAATGATTTTTGATGGATTTTTATGATTCTTTCGGTGGAATGAGTATACTGTTTGGTGAAAAGAATGGCATATTGACTGATGTCATAACTTGGGACCATAGTTGATTGCCAATGAAGTAAAGATGAAAATATTGGAAAAAAGTGAGAAAACGCCAAAAGTTTTTGCATTAAATTGATCACAAATCATGTAGAAATGAGTTTTAAGAGTTATTTTTTCAGTGGATGATGTCACCACATGTGTTCTGTGTATCTGGAATGCATTTATTGGCAGCCTACCCAACCCACTGAGGAATTGAAGAAAATTCTCATTTTTCACATTTTTCTGTCAAAAAATGAAGGGTACATATACTGAAATGGCCACACTTTTTTTTTGCAATGTTTCCGGCAGAGCAGACCCTTCAATTATTGGTTCTTAGTGTCCAAGTAAACAGAAAAAGCACAAACAAAAAGTATGGCAGACCATGTCAGGTTCAACCCATTTTATTGAGCTTTTGAGCCTGTGGATCCCCGACTATAGTTGTGAGTTGTGAAGGTGCGAGGGAAACGATCATCCGCCCGCCCCCTTCCCCCATTGGTAGTGGTTCATATTGCAGTCTTTGAACAAAAAGGAGCACTGAAAGGATTCTCTGTTTTGCCACTACAAGAGAATACTTCTCAGTTCTTTATGGAACTATCATCAGTAGGTGTGAACACTCCCAGACAGACCATTTTTTTCCCACAAAAAAACATTTAAACTACATTGAGTTCAAGTCAAAATTTTGAAGAGATGTGATTGAACACTGGAAAGCCTTCATTAAAAATAGAAAAGGAAAAGACTGAAGTTTAGATGATGTTGAGCATGGACCGAGGACATACTATTTAAAATTGAAGCATGTATTAATGCAGGACTAGAGAATAATGACTGACATTAACCATCTAATTTCTGCATTAGTGCACTCAATGGACTCAATATCTCTCAAGAATTAAGTTTGCGACAACATGGAGGTTTGGTCAGCACTCTGTCAGACAGACACAGGCCATGGTGACGCACGCAATGCTTAGAACACTGTGGGTTGGCACCATATTCATTCTTCCGGTGTCTTCTACAGGTCTACCCAGAAGACTTAGGGCTACTAACCTACTTTGGAAAGGAAAAACACAGTCAGCTCTTAACCTCCTTCAAGATGATGTCCTTGTGGCTGACCCAGGCACCAAGTAAGGCCTTATTATACATTACAATCTGTTAGTGTATTTAATTATAAACATGCAATGAGGTAGTTAGGAAATCATTGTAATAACTCTTTAACTTGGGATTACATCATTGTAATTACACTTTAATTCTTGTGAACACGGTGAGAGTGTGCTGTGTGTTGAGTGTAAATTTTTAAGTTCAAGTAAACACTGCATTTTTTATCCTTGACCAGTAGTCCTCCTAATCATCTAAAATATTATAATATTTCCATGATACCTGTCATGTACTTCTCTTATTCACAGTTACGCAATACAACATGCTGGGGTTTAGGTTGTTTGTCCATATCAAACGTAAAAAGCTCTCCTGTGAATTACTGCGGACTCTGTAGAGACATAGGGCTCTAAATTCGTTGACCAGGCGCAGGCGCGGTGAATGGGGGGAGCGCGACGCCAATGGGGTGTATCCAGGCGTATTTTGCAATTTTGTGCCCCGCGCAGCCCGGCGCAAGTACTCCTCTGTCCGGCCTCTGTCCCTCCTGCCGGCACAAGTGGCAAAGAGGGAGGAGAGAAGGCATGAGTGGGTTTAACACAGCCGAGTCAAATCTTCACCAATCAAATGAGCTCCTCTCTTCACCTTTAAGATGTTGGAATAAAGAAGCCTCTGTCCTATATCTGCATGATGCGTTAATGTTGCATTTTACTTTGCTGCTTCAGGCATGTTTTCTGCACCGCTTACGTCTATGTATATTAAGCATTAAGAATATGAGTTAGCTGGCTAGCTAGGGCATTCACGAATTATTACCATTAGCGAACTTGAATGGAATTTCAAAACGAAACTATGTCAGATCATTCAAACTTATGAAGTTGGAATGAAATACGACGGTTGCTCATTTATTTCTTCTGCCTGCATCATTGGGAAGAGAAACGATGGATAGCGTCTTCCTATTATTACACCCTGTTGCTGCTTAAAATTTTGGGATTAACATGCATGGACAACAATGCAAGATACGTTACACATTTATTTCCACTATGTGATCTTAACTCAGTATGAGATCATAGCAATCAGGCTGTATTCCTTTCCCCCACTAATACGATAAAACGTAAGTGACAATAATAGTATTAAGCCGCTTGCACACTGGACGCGAAACAAATTTTTCGCACGACAGATTACATTCAAAGTCAATGCAAAGACGTGAATACACGCGTGTATTGGTAGGCTGTGCCACCCTGCGCTGCGCCAAGAAATTAGCCCATAGAGTTCACAGTTTTGATGTGATTATTATTATTATTATCTTTCAAAAAAATAAATGTCCTCTGCAGTGAAGGCTTGGTTGCATCAAAACTGCCATCACAAGAAAATGTTTATTTTAAGGGCGGCATTGCTCAAAATGTGATTATTTTCATTGCACAGGACTGACATCAAAGTGAAGGATGTACCCCATGATAAGTTCTGTTTTGTAGCTGTTTCACTTAACTTATTTTATGAGCTTACCATGCATCGCTTTGGATTTAAAAAATTATAAATTTAATGTTCTGCCTTACAGGAACAAAGCTGCGATTAAAAGCCAATCCAGTGATTCATTTTTTGAGTATACCAACGCCACCCAATGCTCCACAGCCAGAATCTGCTGAGATTTCCTCCCAACATGGAGCTTTTACTGCTCTTTTCAAATTCCAAAATGGCAGTTCTTTTAGCATGTGGTCTTCAGGGATTCAGAAAGGGCCACTGGCCATCCATCTCATGTTTTTTGTAATAAGTATTCAAATGGAAACCTAAAGCATAGTAACTCCCAAGGAACAAATTCAGGAAGCCCTGCTCTAGCTGTTGAATAAAGCGTGATTTACACAGGGTTGGAAGTGAAAATCTACTGGATGGAAGATCTCCTGGAACAGCGTGAGGCAGCCCTGCTCTAGCAGTTTCATTACGTGCTCTTGTTAGGGTTGGAGTGAAAACTTACAAAATGGTAGCTCTCCAGGAACAGAGTTGGGCAGCCCTGCTCCAGCAGTCGAATGAGATGTGCTTTGTTAGATTTTAAGTGAAAATCTCCACGTTGGTAGATCTCCAGAAACTGGGTTGGGGTGCTCTTCTCTATCTGTGGATTGAGGTGTGTTTTGTTAGCGTTGGAATGAAAAACTACCGGATGGTAGATCTCCAAAGCCCCTTTCAGATTGACAGTTCACTCTGTATCAGCACTGCAGCAGCTCCAGAGCAGCACCGGGTTATAGTTTGATGTGAATGGATTTATGGCGGAGTAATTAACTGCGGCATAGTTTACCCCGGAGTAATTTAAACCACCTCTGGAGGTCGTTTAGCTCCGGGGCAGCACCGGAGAAGCACCGGATTAAGTGCGATATGAATTGCACTCCTGCTCAGCACCATATTAAATTTACTCAAGCAGAGCGGAAATGGTCAGCGTTCGTTGAACAGTTTTCCGCTCATGCACCAAATGAAGGCGCAGGTGTCCAGGAAGTGTGTGTACTGCTGATCAGCGTCATTCACCCTCAGTTTGACTAATGAACGTATCGGTTTTTTTCCCCCTCGTAAAAAGTTACTATTTACTATCAGATATTTTTAATCACAGCAATAATGGCCATGCCAAGGCTTCGGTTTAGGAAAACAATACCATGACGACTAATAGGGTGGCGAGATTTCGATATGAATGGGTCTCGCTGATTTGATGCGGACATTTCATGACTTTTATATGGTGTTTTGAGGTCAAAATGAATGGGTTTAAGCAGGAGTGCCGATCTGCAGCAGCACCGGATTGCGATCGGGTGTGTAGATATGAATGTGGTATAAGAAGAGGGTTGGGCAATCCTGCTCTAGCTATTCATTTAGGTGTGCTTTGTTAGGGTTGGAGTGAAAACCTACGTGATTGTAGATCTTCAGGAACTCAGTTGGGCCATTCTGTTTAACGCACCCACCCCCCTTGGTGCTTGTCCTTCTCCCAGGTGTCACTACAGTAACCTGGCCTTCTCCCTGCTGGCCCATGTTTTGGGAGAGAGGGTGGCCGGCCCAGACTACCAGCGCTGGGTCTCCGACAACATCCTGGAGCGTCTGGGCATGGAGGACACAGGCTTTGATATCACCCCCAGCATCCAGAGTCAGATGGCAGTGGGTGTGTACGCCAGCGGACAGCCGGCGCCGCTTTATGACCTGGGCTGGTACCGGCCGTCAGGCCAAATGTTCTCCACCACGGCGGACATGGCGAAACTGGCCATGGTGCTGCTGGGAGCCTACAGGCGTAAGCTCTTGGAGCCTGACACCCTCAAAGTGATGCTGACACCCCTCTTTCGCTGCGACAAGAGCTACTTCGCCAATCGCACTGGCACACCCTGGGAGGTCAACGAGCAGCTGAGGTACGAGGTTTTGAGGAAGGACGGCGATCTGGACGGGTACTCAGCCTCCTTCTCCCTGGTGCCACGCATGAAGCTGGGTATGGTGATTCTGATGGCGGGTACAAAGCCACAAAACCGGGATGTGGTGAGCCAGGCCTACGACTTCCTCATCCCCGCCATGGAAACCGCCTTCAGAGAGGCCCGCCGCATAATAGTGCCCCCGCCCAGCGCTGCGCCCTATGTGGGCTTCTACACCTACAGCAACATCACCTTCTACGAGATCCGGGCAGAGGCGGATGGGGCGTTGAGCATGCAGCAGTTTGGGCCGCACATTGAGGGCCTGATCCCGGAGAGGTACCGGACCATAAAGCTGAACTACCTGCAGGAGCGGGTGTTCAGGGTGGTGTTCGAGACGGAGTACCCCTGCATTTTAACAGTCAACTCCGTCTCCGTCTCCCTGGAGGCCCAGGACCGGCAGCTCTTCAATTTTTACATCTTCAACCAGAAGGGTGTGTCCCCAGGCTTCGATGCCCCGGGTTTGAACACTTACAACGTGGTCCGCATTCCTCAGAAGCCCTCCTTCACGAGCTGAGCCCTCCCAGCGCAAAGGGGGCAACATTCTAAGACTTTCTGCAACTTTGAGTTTATTCTCTCCGGCAGATGCTGACCCTTTCATTGTGATAAATATTTGAATATTCCTTCCTGTTCTAGGCTATGTCTTCAGTTGGTACTTTTGAGAAGTAACGGTTAAGACATGGTACTTGCGGATATTTTCCCCTTTTTTTGTCTGGTGTTTGGTATACCTTTTATAGTTTTTTCAACATATGCCGCAGACTTCGGTTTCTCTGTAATAATGTAGATCCTCCTTTGTGAGACGCTCTGTAGAAATAAGCATATCATTTATTTTTTTCCCCCACAGCAAGCTACATTTATGTTTTGTCAGTGCAGTTGCTTGACACACAGAAAAAGTTTCTCAGTAGATTAATATTTTTTATACAAGTATATGAATTCCATGTGTATAAATAGGATCAGCTGTTAAGAGAAGAAAATAGAGTATTTCTAATGATCATAAGCACAATAACATACTGTAAATATATTATTTTGTTATATTAATGCAACATTATTCTTAAAACATATATTATTTTAAAAAAAGATGTAGTGAGGGGCAGCTCTTTTTGTCATAATTTGTCTTATCCAATATCCCTAAGGTCCATTTAAATGTTGTGCCTTCATCTGGCCAATAATCACTTGACTTATATAGCCCAGCAGTTGTTGTAAATTACTGAGCCGTTTTCCTACTCAAAGTAAATTGGACGAATGCCAGTATAAAGAAAAACTTCTGTACTATTTAAGGACCGAAATCTGCTATATATTGTTAAATTTGTATGAAACAAAAAATTTACGTTTATTTTTAAAATGTATTTTTATGAAATTACTTGTGTCGTGTGTAGGTGTCTTCATTACAAAATGCGCACTTTGTGAGACAGATCAGAGTCTTCTGTGTATTACAGGGGAATAAATGAATTGCTGGGCTTTAAATGGTTGTATTGTAAAGAACTGTTGTTGATATTGTCGCAAGCTTTAATGGGAAAATGGTGGCAGATAATTGTTGCGTTTTTCTCTACAGTTTTTCTGCATTCTGCAAAAAATTTAATGTGTAAGGACACTATCTGAGAATCAATACAATTCCTTTTGCTCCAGTACTTATTATCTCACCCACAACGGAGTCAGCGGGGCGAGGCATTGTAATCAGTGCAGTTTGTCTTTTTGTTTGTTTGTTTATGTGCCTGTGTGTAAACAATATAGCGTCTAGACGGTTACACTGATTGACTTTGGACTTTCAGAGTAGGTGAGTAGTGTTCTGATTACCTCATTAAATTTTGGGGGTGACCGGGTCAAGGTCAAGGTCAAGGTCATCGAAAATGTCAAAATCTTTTTTTTGCGATATCTTTCTTCAAATTCATCATATTGACTTCAATCTAAAACCTCAATGTGCAACTTTCAATTCTGCTTCTGACCATATGTTGCATGATGGGGTAACTTTGATAGTCTCCGTAGCGGCTGGGGGTTAAATGTCAGGGGGGTCAAGGTCATTGGTGAAAATAATATATTTTCTATTATAACTCAAAAACGGTTGCAGATTGATGAAGGTTTACTATTATGAGCATATGGAAATTCCAGTATAGGCTTTAATTTGACACATAACCTCTGACCTTGAGTGAACTTGAAAGGTCGAACTGAAAGTCACAGATTTTCAAAGGACTATATGTTGAAAATGGTTGAGGTCACACTTGTAAAATTGAGTCAGGATCAAAAGCACTAAAATATGTGCTGGCAGGCAATGTTGTTTGCCTGGCAACACTTGTTTTTGTTACCAAACAATTCCAGATAGCAAGAAAACTGTGTACGCATTTCATCAAATTGTGCCAATGTGTGAAACAGCTGCAATGAAAGGTGATTCAATTTGGCAATTAAATTTAAATAAATTATTCAAACGTGATATTTTACTATAAATCAGACATTTAAAAAGTGAACACCTTGGTCCAAAACCAGGCATCTGGCAACCCTAACTCAATTTTATCATTTTGCTACTCAGCTATATAGTGATATGGATGTATTTCTGGTCAGTGCTGCAAGTGTATAAGTACTGTATGGCTGTGACTTGCAAGCCACTAAAAAGTCAGTTTTTCATGTCTACCACTGTAGTTTGTAAATATTTTAAAGCAATTTTGTCCTAAACCCTGGTGAATCAGATTTGGCCCAGGGCTTAGTGAAGAAAACAACAACAAAACATCTCTGGGTTGCTGGCCAACTGTGGCACAAACCGTGGTGAGTTTGTGAGTTTTCAGATCGGTTTTAATGAATAAAGGCAGAGGTCAGATACTGAATCAGGTGGAAAGGCCTGAGTCCAGAACAAAACCAGAGTTTGCGTGAGTGAAACTGTACTACTCTGTTATGCTTTTGTTTGAATCACAAAATAAAGGAGATTATTTGGGAAGGTGTTCATCAGTTCATTACTGAACCACCTTTCAGGGGCCTGAAGCCTTCCACAGAATTTTCAGGGCAAGGCAGAAATGCACTCGACAGTCTGCATGCTGCACACACACAGTAAATGCTCATGCAATAAATTTTTATGAGGTAGGGCGTTTTAGTGGAGAACCAAATACGATGGCAATAGGGGGTCTGAAAGCCAATTGACCGATTGGCCACTAGGTCCCGTAGGACTGGGGATAAACCAAACCAACCAAAAGGAGAAGAAAAAAAAAGCGACCCTATAAGGGCAAATACACAGACTCAATTAATAGTGCTGCTTAAAAAAAAAAAAAAAAAAAAAAAAAAAAAAAATCTGAGGAAGGGTTGAGGAAAAACCAAAATAGTAAATAGGGAATTCTATTCCCAACTGTGCCGAATGGCAAAACAAATTACAGCACAGAGGTGTCTTGGCCTGGATAAACAGAATCTAAATACGGCACAGCAATAACAAATGAGATGCAGAGTGATAACCAAAATAAGAAATCAGGTTCTGTATAGAAATAGGTAATGTGCCAAGAAAATAAATGAGGGGAAATTCCTTATCCGGGACACAGCCCAGTAACACAAATCAAATAAGCAAAAACAGAAGAAAACTAATCCAGTAAGGGAACTCCATCTGAGATGCCCCTCAGAAGAGCGAAGGTTTCGTGGACAGCGGGTTGGAACAGTAGAGGTTCCTCAGCTGTTGACCAGGAAATGCAAGCCGCAGCTCATTAGAGATTAAAAACCGGCAACCCGAACGCAGTCGGGAATAAACCCCCACTAGGAACAACTGAGTGAAATAACCAAACCCAAAATATACCAAGCAGGGTTACAGCCAAAAATGAAAACAACACCAGTCTTAGGAATGGTTCAGCAAGAAAGAATTAGAACCAATAGAAAATGTAAAGTGAAAACAATAGGTGATTGTGTCTTTTTCTGAAGGCGTATTAATGCAGAATGAACCCACTAAGCGGATGCAGAATTTACAATCTCTTTTTACAAAGATTCTGCCATACCATCCCCAACCACCTGTACCTTACTGGCTCTGTGCAAGGCAAGATTACACAGAAGCACAGACTGGAGAGAAGTCGGTGCTTAAATACAGGCAAGCCCAGAAAGAGAAGCAACGAGGAACACCTGATACCAGTGAAGGCATTCCAGAGGCAGATTGCCAATTTGTGGCCGTATCAAGGAGCTGCACCCAGAACCATCACAATTCTATTATACTGATTAGATACTTGTAAGTCTCTGAACTGTTGGAGGTAACTGGAGTATCTGGAGAAAACCCTTGCATACATCTCCACACAGATACCTCATCATCTCAAAAAGCACTACAACTAGCTCTGAGAAAGTTGGTTTTAGACATTTCTGAACCGAAGATGACCCATATGAATAACTGAACTTATACTTCAGTATACTCCAGCGCTTCCCAAATCAGAGTCACTGAGGGCTCCATCCTCCCGTTACTTGGGACTCAGGTGTGAGGACAGTCTGGCCAATCAGTGGCAATAACTGTTCACTTAATTCTCTGGAAGGAGAGAAAATCACGGCTGGATTAGGATTCGAGGGCCAGATTTTGGGGATCCCTGTTATACTTAGTCCAACCTCCCATGGCTCTTGTAGGAAGCCTAGGAAACCACTGCTGTATGTTAATATGGAATCATCTCTATGTCCAAGGCCACCCTCTATGCTTTGAAATTTTACAGTGGATCCAATCCAGCTACAGTTAGATCAATACCGCTGTTTGGCGCTTGGCTAAAAGTAACCAAATTAAAGGAAGATGCAATAAAATCCTTTGCTAAACATATTGATTATAATTTCAAAACCTCTATCGAACGCAGTCAGTGTTCTCAGAACGTGCATGGGTCAGGAAAGAACATTATAAAATGTCTTTACCCAGGTGTGCTCACTGTTCTTTTTTTTTTTTTTTGAGGGTGGGTTTGACAACAGAGGTGTGCATATTACAGGTTCAGTAAAATCCATCATTTTAAAGAGCTATAGGTAACTGCAAACAGAGGCTGGGCGGGCATGGTTTATGAACGGACTGAGAATGAAAGCTGGCTTTGACTATCTTTATGATTCTAAGGTTCAACATAAAACAGAAGGTAGTCTGTAAAAACGCCCCAGTGTTTTAGCTTATCTGTATTAAAGAAAAAAAAAAAATCCCAGCTGCAATGTGAGTGGGAACGTATGCAGTTAATCTCTCCTACACACATACAAAGAGGTATGTCTAAGGCATGTTGCTGAAAATATGGCACACACTTCTCTTAAATTTTGAGAAAATTTTTCAAACTAATCAATCAAAATCAAAACATATTACTATTCTATAAACATATCTAGTTGATGTAAATATTCATTTGATACTAGTAGCTAGAATTTGAAAAATTTTTGAATTTCATTCCAAGAAGGTAACGTGTCTTACATTACTGCACTCGAAAACGTTTCGTAAATGTGAGAGGAACAGCATGCTGCATAATTTAAATCTCATGCTGTTGAAAACTAATTCCGATTGCGGCTCACATTGTAACACGAATCACAGTTTAAAACAAATCCTGTGCAGATCACGATGATACCTTGATTTTTGCCTGTTTAGGCAATTTAAAAAACTGTCCAAAAAAAAAAAAAATCCTGAGTCATTCTTACTTAAATCCATCCCAAATTGGGTGTATCCAGGAGAATTTCTGGGGGAGCTTGTTAATGAAGGGCATGGGAAGGTGAGCAGTAAGTACACGCAAATAGCACTCATGCACAGCACACGCCACTGCAGCCATGACAAACAACCTCTTCCCTGAGTAATGTGCAGCCCTTTGCTGCCCCCTGTTGTGAAAATGAAAATGTAAGGAATCAACTGGTTTCAAACTAATACATGGTGTGTTGTATCAAGCACCCATAACAAGCACCCTAAAAGCTAAAACATTGGCTACAAATAGAACAGAATAGAAAAGAATAACTTCATTGTCTTCTGAGAGGAAATTTGTTTTTATACTCAAATCGCAGGAAAAAAACACAAACACTCTTGACAAGCGCAGACAGCAGTAGGGCATTAAACAGAAATACTGTGTAACACACACACATGAGATACACACACACACACACACACACACAGAGAAAGGGAGAGAGAGGGAACTGCAAGGGTGTATACTCCCTTACTAAAGAAACTATTTACGCAAATGGACCAGTGAAATCATTTATGTGTTTCGCTGTTAATATATGCAGAATTATAAGATTCAACAATAAGGTTTCAGGTTTGACATGCACTAACAGTATACATGTCTTATTAGTTTCATTTTCGTTTTCAGTTTCTACGAATAACAACAAATTTTCCCGTGGACAACCCCCAACCTGCCAACACATATGCCTCAACAACCCTGATAAAAGAACCTATTTACATAAATGGACTTGTGAAATCACTAACGTGTTTTGCTGTTTATATATATATATATATATATATATATATAAGATTCAACAATAAGGTTTCAGGTTTGACATGCATCAACAGTATACATTTCTTATTAGTTTTTATTTATTTGTGAGGCTAAGTCTGCTTTCAGTTTCTATTTATGAAGAATTTACTTTTTGACACACCCGTTCCAGCCAACACATATGCCTCAATACACTACATAGCCAAAAATGTTTGGACACTTTACAGAAACCTCATTTAATACATGGAAATACATTTCTATATTCTACAACCCCAATTCCAAAAAGGTTGAGATGCTGTGTAAAATGTAAATAAAAACAGAATGCAATGATTTGCAAATCACATAAACCCATATATATAGAACATAAACTAGATATCAGATGTTGAAAGTGAGACATTTTACCATTTCATGAAAAATATTAGATCATTTTGAATTTGATGGCAGCAACACATCTCAAAAAAGTTGGGACATGTTTACCATTGTGTAGCATCCCTCTTCTTTTAACAACAGTAAACGTATGGGAAGTGAGACCAATTGATGGAGTTTTGGAAGAGGGATGTGGCCCCACCCTTGTCTGATGTAGGATTCTAGCTGCTCAACAGTCCTGGGTCTTCTTAGCCAGATTTTCTGTTTTATCATGCGCCAAATGTTTTCTATTGGTGAAAGGTCTGGACTGCAGGCAGATTATTTCAGCACCCGGACTCTTCTACTGTGAAGACATGCTGTTGTTATGGATGTAGTATATGGGTTAGCATTGTCTTCCTGAAATATGCAAGGCCTTCCCTGAAAGAGACGTTGTTGTAAAACCTTTATATAATTTTTAGCATTGGTGGTGCCTTTCCAGATGTGTAAGCTGCCCATGCCATAGGCACTATTGCAACCCCATAACATCAGAGGTGTATGCTTTTGAACTGAGCGCTGATAACAAGTTGGATGGTCCCTCTCCTCTTTAGTCCGCACGACACGGCGTCCGTGGTTTCCAAAAAGAATTTCAAAATATTGATTCATCTGATCACAGAACAGTTTTCCATTTTTCCTCAGTCCATTTCAAATGAGCTTTGGCCCAGAGAAGACGGTGGCATTTCTGGATCGTGTTCACATGTGGCTTCTTTTTTGCATGATACAGCTTTAACTTGCATTTGTGGATTGCACGGCAAACTGTGTTCACAGAAAATGATTTCTGGAAGTGTTCCTGAGCCCATGTAGTGAATTCCAGTGCAGAATCATGCCTGTTTTTAATGCAGGCCTGAGGGCCCAAAGATCTTGAGCATCCAATATTGATCTTCGGCTTTGGCCCTTGCGCACAGAGATGTCTCCAGATCCTCTGAATCTTTTTATGATATTATGCACTGTAGATGGTGGGATATTCAAAGCCTTCGCAATTTTACATTGAGGAACATTTTTCTGAAATTGTTCCACAACTTTCAGACTCAGTTCTTTGCAGATTGGTGAGCCTCTGCCCATCTTTACTTCTGAGAGACTCTGCCTCTTTAAAATGATCTTTTTATACCCAGTCATGTTACTGACCTGTTGCCAATTAACCTAATTCGTTGCAAAATGCTCCTTCAGCTGTTTTTTATTAGAACCACTCACTTTTCCAGCCTTTTGTTGCCCCATCCCAACTTTTCTGAGATGTGTTGCTGCCATCAAATTCAAAATGAGCTAATATTTTTCATGAAATGGTAAAATATCTCACTTTCAAAATCAGATATGTTGTCTATATTCAATTGGGAATAACGTGGGTTTATAAGATTTGCAAATCATTGCCTTCTGTTTATATTTACATTTTACATAGCATTCCAACTTTTTTGGAATTGGGGATGTAAATAGCTGACATTTTATTTTAACTGGGAATACATTGGTCATTATAAGGTGATAGGTCAGACTTTAAGATTTTACCTAACAGTATTTTCACACAATTCTCCTCCACAATTTAAAAATAGTTAGCTATTTCTCTAAGTGCTCCCTCATAACTCCAATTAGTTTCAATAGAGCCTTCAGTGTTATATTGGGGAGGGGGGGAGAAGGGCTATACAAACTGCTACAAAATTCTAAAATGGATGTGAATTGCAATACCCTCAAATGGAGGCTAAACGTCAGCTATTTAGAATAAAAAATTTCCTCTTTCAAACTATGTCAATTGGTTCTCAGGGAAGTGTCCAAACATTTTTGGCTACATAGTGTTTGAATGCATGTGCTCACAAAAAAAATCAGTACAAACACACACACACACACACACACACACACACACACACACGCGCGCGCGCGCCCCGAAAGACCAACCCATGTGCGTCAGCACACAAACTCACCAACAATGACATGTAGCCATATCCTTTCTCCCCAAAATTATGACACGATCTGCAAACGAACGTGAGATAAGAATATCCTATTGATCCCCTGCATGTCACGTTTAATGTGTCTGCAGTCTAGGCGCATTTTTATAGTGCTTGTTAAAGCTTACTCAAGATTTCTATAAAGCTGTAAAAATATGTTCTCACCTTTTTACTGCAAAACTTTATGATAGAGCAAAGCAGTGGAGAAGACTAATTCATCACAGTCAGAGTTATAATTCTTTACGGACATTTCAATATAATTTATTGGAATTAGTCTCGGCATGCTTAGGGGAGAATGGGGTAATAAAGGACTAGGGGTAATAAAGGACACGCCCATTTCTCCAATTTTCCAATAGATGAGGTTCTCCTTCTTGCGCAAGGCAATTGAGGGTGGGTAACGTGTTTGCACGGTAGCTGCATTTCATAGTTTTTTTCTCTCGAGGACAATAATATCCAATGGAAAGGCAAATCTGACCCTGAAACTCTGGTTTTGAGTATGAATCGTTTGTTTTGTTGATGAAAACTGAATGCGTGATGCACTGATATTACAGGTCGGATAGATTCAGTATATATCACTTCTCTTGTTCCCATGAAACAAATGCATGAAGTGTACACCATTTGCATGGGAAGGGCTGTTTCCCTCATCAAGGTCATCACGGGGTAATTGCAGACAGGTGTCTGCAATTGCCTTACGTATCTGGCGTCGAAAAATCCTGTTCCATAACTGTTCATCAGAGCAGTTCTTACCGCACTGTTCTGATGCAATAATGTTTTAGAAACATTCATCTGTTCATTTTGCATTTTGATTTGTGCATTTCAAATCGCAAGTTAGCGACATGATCGTATTTTCCGAGGTAGGCCAGAGAGTGTCCCTGCCCAAAATTTAAAATGAGGGGAGAGTGGATTTTGGCATTCTACTGATAGACTGAGCACTACTGAATCATACACTTACTCCGGCTTTGGTGTAACCTTGTCTAAGTTGTTTGACACACCTCGGCCCTCACTTGAAACACTGGATTTGGACACTGTTTTTGGTCAAACCTCTGTTCACTTTATAAACATTTGCAATTGTGGTATTTCAGTTTTATGTTTAATTTCATTAGACACCTCAAGGTGACAGGAAAACATCTTTTATATTCTAGTGTTTACAGTAGACGAGGAAGGACATTTCTGGCGACTTGTTGGCCGATGCTTCACTGTTTTATGTGGTAATTCAAAGTTTTTATACAATGTTTTTTCGACTGTTCATAATTTTTCAATTTCTTTGACGTTTTTAATAAAGATTTACTAGTTTATATCACAGAATTTCGGTCATTAATCTAATTTAACCAATTATTTTTACACCGTTCGTTGGTACCCCATGGGGTGTCCGTTATTACCCTGTGATGAGCGGGGAATAACGGATGTGCTGAAAATTTGTTTTTCACAGATTAATTCGTAATTGAATAATCTTGGGCATATTTCTTAAGTGCATCTTAAAGGGGTACCTCACCTTCATCTAACGCTGGAAGGACTTTGACTAAGAATGGCTTGTTAAGGAGCTACAGTGGTTAAATAAAGGTTAAAAAAAGTCCGTTATTACTCTGTTCTCCCCTATGTGCTGACGCACACAACCAACAATACTGAATACACACAAACTGCACCAAACAAAAGACAATACAGAGTGCTGCATTCAAGAACCTAGTGAAACACTGTAACTGTTAAAATGACAAGCACTGATGCTACTAAAATGAAATAAAACAAAAGTAGATTCAATAAAAATCACCAAGTGGGCACAGCTTGTGTAAAATTACACCGATATAGGACTCATTGAGTTGTTAAACACACGTGATTGCCACTGAGGTTAACTGTGCAGTACTCTTGTACAACGTATAAAGAGAAGACAAATGGTTTCAGAGACAAAGATAGCCTGGTTGGAAAAGGCCTGAAATCAATACGTACAGGGAGAAAAGACTGAAAAATATGGAGAAAATGAGAGGGCACTATCAGTTCTCGCCCTCTATGTTTTCCTTTCCACCTACGAAAGATCTGTAGCCATTTTTCTGGTGCTCAGAGGTTAATTTATTGGGTAACTATAAAGATCCAGGGCCCAGAATGGTTGCCAAGGACATTATTACGCCATTTAGCGCAATATCTAGAGTTCAATGGGTGTTTATAAGGGCCCCAGGCTTTACACAGAGAGAAATTGCCTGGTTTATAAACATTTTCAGTACCTGATATTGGTTGTATGAAACATGGGAACACTGTGAGCGTGCTCTTCACTTTGTGTCATTTTTCAAATCTGGGGTTCTATGTTTTATAGCATTTTTTCAAAGGCTAGGGAAGGACATTTATGTGAGCCCTGCCTCACCCTGCGAATAAAACATTCATTGAATCTCTTCATTATCCCCCGCCCTAGCTCACACACACACCCACACACACATATACACACACAAATATATAACAGAAGTTTGGTATTTGGGGTGTCATTTTTCTGTACTGTATTTTCTCATGCATATTACTCACTTGCTTGAAAAATGACATCAGTTCCTCGTACCCGAAAACTTGGATGTTAGATTTACTCAAAAATGTGATGTCAAGTGGTTCCACATGGATGGAATTAGTTACTTCCATTTAACTTTTTGAATTAAACTGGCTTAAAATCATTGAATTTTATTAAAAATTCTGAAGAGAAAGAGAAAAAGTTACTGAAGAGAAATTGTTTGGAACCACTTGACATAACGTCGGCCTGCTGATAAAACCTTGTATCTGCAAATTTGATAAGAAACAAAAACTTGTATGTCCACGATAATAACATAAGCATCGCAAAATACAAAATATTCTTGGAAGAAAAATAGTCATCCTACCCGAACACAGCTCAACTGCATTCTTACATGCAAAATTAAATATTTTTTATGCTCTCCTGTAAAGTTTATCATTTTGAAGATAGGAGGTTTTATCAGCAGGCTGACAATAACATTTTTCAAGTAACTTTAACATCTCATGTTTTTGAGTGTGAAACTACAAACTGGTCTCTTCCTTCCTTCACACTCGTCCAGCTCTCATGACCCACATCAGAAGGAGGGAGAGTTCAGCCCAGACTGCAGCCCCAAGACATTGACATGCACAGAAGCACAAGTGAGTGAAGAGGGAGGTGATCTTTTTCCCCTCTGGGTCACACCCCAAACTCAAAGGCTCAAATTTTCTTACGTATTGGCAAGGATTGATCAGTTACTGAATAACATAATCAGCGTGCAGTTTAACAGCATGTCATATCCCGGTATATGTAAACCAGCCATGATGTTGTTCACTCAAACAAAGCTGAACAGGAAATAACCAGCAATTTATGTCAATTAAAGTTGAGGAAATCCTCGATATATACATGCTCCAATTGACTCTGTATTTATGCGGCCAATGATTACATCCAAATCAGCTGACAGTTGAGTAAACTAAGAACGGACCAACCCTTGCTGGAGCATGGAGGGCTCAAGGGCGTTGCTCAGCAGCACTGATCTTACTGCAACTGCTCTGGGACTTGAACCACGAACACTATAAGTCCCACACTTAAGCAGCTAGACTATGGGTCACTATAGGCGGCTCTGTTACAGTTAAGCATGAAGGTATAACATTTTACAATCCCTGGAAGAAATATTGAGTGAACCCATAATTTTCCCCTCTACTTTATTATGAAAAAAATATGCCATTAAGCTCTTAAGAACTTGGGCTTTTTTGACAATTTCCGCCTAGAATTGCATGCCCAAATTCCAAGGCCTAGATCTCTGTATTACCATGAAATTATGCAGATTAGAGACTTATAGTAACAGATAACCCTTTGAAATGTTTAGAACAACCAATACAATACTTATTGTGCCATGTGAAATATTTGAAATGTGCTGATTACTATCCCAACATGTATGCGTTTTTTCATTTTATTTTTTGTCAGATAAATATTTCTTTGAGTATAAGATTGTTATTGATCTGAGAGGGTGGATTTTTCAACTGAATGAGGTACCCATAAGGGTATGCTATCACCAGAAAAAGAATGGACTTTTAATTCAAATAATTTAATCTAATTTGTTTGAGGTGTGTTTCATGAAGCGTGAATATTAAGCTATTAAAAAAAAATATTTTGTGTCATATCTGCAATTTGTTGATTAGCCACAAAGTAAAAAACCTGGATAAACATTCTCTATGTGTGGTGATTTCATCATTTTTGCCAGGGGTTGTAGTCTCAGAAGCCTGAAGATGAAGCCCATACTGAGAGGCAGTTGTTAGACTCCCGCTGGCTACAACATTTGACTGGGACCCAGAAGGTCATGGTCCATGTCCCTCTATAGCCCTTGAGCAGGGCCCCTCACACCCCCACATAACCACCCAGCGCACCACCCCCCATCACTCTACTCCATAGAGGATTGGCCCCTGCTTAACTAAGCCAATTTTGACCTGCTTTGGGTTAGAGTGTCAGCTTGATAACTGCAATGTAATGGAACGAAATGGTTGAGATATAGAAATAAGAAATAATGTAAATTAAAACATGACTTTAGGTGAGACTTTCCCAGAGGAAATGCTAGAGAATGTGAGAACATCTGGCACAGTTTACTTTTTATGCCCTTTACTGAGGAAGCTGGGCAGAACTGTATACATTGGAGTGCTTTCGTCAGAAGTCTCATCACTTACGTGTTGGTTATTGCATATGATGGGACTTTCATATGTGAGCTACAGCCACACTTCCCCTGAGCCAGCGGCAACACCGATGAACAAACTAGTCAGCTGCCCTTCCTTCGGCTCAAGTCCAAATCCCACAGCCTATCTCTCGCCCTGTGTCTGAAATATAGGGTGAGACACCAGCGATAGCAGGAGATCAGGGGATGGGCTTTGGAAGCTGTAAACAGCTTTACCTCCAGTAGGCTGTGGGGTGGGGGTGGGGATTGGAAACAATGGCACTGCGGATGAGTGATCATTTACAGCCAGGGCGAGACCTTAATGATCCAGCACATAAAACAATATCTCCACACAAAGAGTTTACACAGAAAATGATCCCTGTGAACCTGCTTTGAGTCACTTCCTAATTTCAAATAAACACTCGTTCTAAAAAATCTCTTCAACTGGTTTGAGTATCTTTTTTCAGCAAATTCCCGCAAAACTTAGAAATGCCAGAGAAGATATCTAAACATATTTACTTTTTTTTGTTTTTATTTTCATAATGATAAATTAGACTGGCTTACCTACATTTTGTTAGAAATCAGTGATTTGTATGCTTGTTTTTAGTTTCTAGTTTTTAGTATTGCTATTATTTATTTTATTTATTATATTTATTCATTAGAGCATGTGTGTTTCTGGATGATTGCTCTGTCTCTGGTCTTCAGTGTTTTCCTCCCGTTTCTGTCTCATGGCATCTTGTCTTTTTCATCACACTCTCTTCCCTGTAATTTCGGTTTGGTAATTCCTCTTCCTTCTCTCTTGCTGTTCTGATTGGACTATCCACACTTAGAGCAGTTCAGTTAGGCATGGGTGATTAGTTAGTTCAAAGTTAGGATCCCACCTACTTCTCCTCTCTCTCTCCTATCACCGTCCTTGCTTTTCTAGATCCGCCTCTCCTCTCACCTGTTCTGAGTTTAGCTGGGCCTCCACTTAATTTGTTTATGTTTAAAAGACCCACTTTCCCGTAGTTTCTTGTCGACTCGTTTCTACCACAGCTCGTTCTTGGTCAGTCTCGTTTCTGCGCTATTCTGCTCGTTTCGATTGTTGAAAGCTCGTTTCTTGTGATTCTCCCGTAAGTTTTGTATTTGATTGTTTGTATTGCGTTGTGAGATTGCTATTTGAGTGATTAGTACTTCGTTCTCCCTAATTCCCATTTTGTATCCATCTGTTTAGTTTCTCCTGTGTTCTCCCTTGTCCCATCCAACTCCCTTTTTCCTTCCCCTTCCATTCCCTTAGTTTCAACCCTCTTTGTTACTGTCTTTGTGCGGATTGATTATTCTGGTTACTGGATCTTTTTGCTTGTCCCCTGACTTCGATTCTGCCCATCCTGCATATCTCTGTTTGCCTGGCTATTGATCCATTTCTGTCTTGACCATGAGCTTTGTGAATCCCAATAAACGCCCTGCCGATGCTGAACTGCATTTGGAGTCTATGCCCGTTCCTTTCACATTTATGTGATAATAATATGAGAGGGTAGTGCAGTGAGTAGCACTGCTGCCACACAGCCAGGTGGTTGTGGGTTTGAATCCAGCCTGGAGGCTTTCTGTGTGCAGGTTGCATATTCTCCTCATGTTCACATGGGTTTTATCAGTCCAAAGACATGCATGTCAGGGCTAAGACGAGACTCTAAATTGCCCATAGGTGTGAGTGTGAATGGTGTGTGGGCCCTGAGACGGATTGGTGAGCCGTCCAGGGTCTGTTTTGCCCATAGATGGCTGGGATAGGCTCCAGGTCATGCCTGCGACTCCGATAAGGTATTAGGGGTAGAGATAATACATAGATAAATAGAACAGCAGATACGATTCAAATGGAAACCAACTATAATGAGTGATAAACACTGATTTGCTATCAGTAATCTTGATTTCCAAATAAATCCTGATGAGATCTTTCAAAAATTGAACAACAGAATTTGTTGAAATATTATGCAAATGAGTAACAATTAGCTGTCCTTTGTACCTCTGTTGGCATTACAAGAGAACTAGCATAACATCAGCATGGCTACAATACATCAGGCCAATAGCAGACGAGGTGACATTAATTGTGGGAAGCTGGGGCCAGAAACAATAGGCGTCACAGAAGACCAGAGGCATGTTTACTTCATATCTCTGAGGTCACTGATGATTTATGCATCTTCCTTTATGGCATCATAAAGGTGATATCATTGCACTCATTAACCGCCAGGACCGCCCAGTCCACACCCAGCAGCCAATGGCCTGCCATCCTTTTTCCAGTTCACACTCTTTAAAAAGGAGGGAGAGCTGGAGAGAAAGGCAGATGAGGAGCAAGCTCTCAGCGCTAACGCTAACTCGGAGACACGCCCCACCGAAACACCTCAACGAACGGAAACACCAGCAACAAGACAAACATGAAGACTGCACTCTGCCTCGCTCTCCTGGCCCTGACTGTTAGCCTGCACTGTAATGCTGTCCAGGTCAAAGTAAGTGTCCTTCTATCCAGCAGACAAACTCGCCTCCAACTGATTGATGAGCAGAAGGATCACGAATGCAGTTACAGTCTGAGCAGACACTTTGGGCCTGACTGTTGCTTGCATTACCTAAATCTAACCTGCATTACACTTAGCTGGCCCATGGAGGATGGGCTCCCCCAGGAAAGCTGGGCTCCTCCTGAGATTTCTTCCCATTTCAGGATTTTTCTCCGTACTGGGAGTTTTTATTTTTTACCTCATTTGTTATTTTAGGCATTTATGTAGGGCACTGCTGTTTTTTTATTTTATACTCTGTGAAGTGTTTGTCACAGTAATTCTGTGAAAAGTGATAATCAAATAAGATTGAGATGAATTGAATCATTTTGACCCAAACAAGACGATATGACAAAGGCTTCGATCCAGAAAGTAATAAACCGTCAAATGCAGAGGCATTTTACCGATGGCAAAAGCTTAGGACAGACTTCCTCCTCCATCAAAGATTTTCATAAATGCGCAGAGTAATGCCCACAAATGCGTGGAAATCTTTCATGGATACGCAGGTCTGCTTGAGTGCCATGGCAGTCCATGGCAGTATGGGAGTAGTTCAGGGAAAACATTAAAAACTGCATACACTTGATTGAGGTGAGCCCTGCAGTGAGCTGCTGTATATACACCTGCAACTGCCTTCGATTTATCTGTCAGCCACCTTTTTGACAGTTCCTCACTGAAAAACGGTCGATGCACTGCTAAATTCTTAATAGGGCACAAGAGGCCCGTTTTGCTCTCTCCCAAAGTTGATTCAACACTGAAACACTGCTGTTCTCTGCCTCCAGGAAAGGGAATTCACATTCTCACTGGAATCTGTGAGACAGCTGAAAGACCTGATGGAGAGTGACCTGGCGGGGAAAGAGAGCCCACGTGTGGCCAAGACCAGTACTGCGATTGTGTGTAATGACCCAGGCCTACCAGCGGACTTTCGGTCTCTTTGCCAGAGCAAAGGAGCCGGCCTGTCTCTCGCCAGACTGGGTAAGCAAGGGCGGGAGAAGGTAAAGGGTGGGGGTGGAGGGGGGAGGCAGGAAGGACATGGGGTGAGTGAGATTGAACAATCTTTGTTATGTACAAAAACACTGCGATCATAAAATTAAGGACAAATTAATTGACCATAGGAAAATTTCTGCTGTTCTAGATACTCACCTATATAGTCTCTACAGTTGCCTCAACTTACATTTAACTAAACAGTAACAAGTAGCAATGCAATTTTAGCACAATATTCAAACTGTTGTGTACATTTTATCTGTAAGACCCAGGAAATTCTAACACCAACTCTCAATAATCATTGCTTATAATGAATGATCATTTATTCTGGTGAAGTTGTGCAAGTTTTATAGTGGCTGTAAATTTGCTTGGCAGAGGCACTCATCTGTGCAAATCTCTAGTAAACCATTTATGTGCATGCATACAGCTACGTGCCCACATCGAGATAACAAGACGCCTAGTTATACATTATGTACATCTATATGTGTATATGTGTTAATTACCTCAAAGGTTTCAAAGTATAACCATCTGAGCGTGCGTCCTTCTAACCACTGGGTTTGTAGGCCACCAATGAATAATTATCGTGCACTGCTGTGAAATAACTGTCACGTCCCTGATAGGCAAAGTTTCATGAAGTGACTTTGTGTTTGTTCGTTTTAACAGCTTACATCGGCAATCACTACGATGAATGCGAGATCTGCATGTTTGCCGCCTGCACTGGTTGCTGAGCGAGGGATCAGGATCAAATCGGCATCTGAAGCCCCTGATATTTCTGCACTTCCTGCATCCTCTTGGTTACATTTTGTTTAAGTCTTCCCGGTCATAGGACCGCAATACTCCTCCGCAAGTTCACTACATAGAAATGGCAGCTGGTGATGGAGAGAAAAAAGATACACAAGATCTATCATACTGTTGATCATCTGAGCACTAACATACATATGGGCACAATTAATATTTGTACATATATGATTACTAAGGTGTTCGCTAATTTTTGTTTTTATTTGCTGCACATCAAGGAAAAGTGCAGATTACATCACATAAACGGCTACAGTGGCATTACGTTACAACTCACCCTTTACATACATTTCATTTTATTTTCCCCTCTGTTGTTACTGGTAGAGTTTGAAAATAGATTTGTACTTATTTAATGGTACGACCTTTTTATAAGAATGTTTTTGTTATGAAGCTATACTTGTTTATTAATTTCGATGGCTGTGTTTTTTCATTCGTAAAACTTTTGATTAAAAAAATTGCTCTGATTCATTGCCTGCATTTCTTGTGGTCCCTCGCTTCAGTCCAAAAGCTATAATAGCACTGCTGTTAACATGATTAAAATGAGATCACAGCCTGAATTGACTCATGTTCTCTGAGTGAATGAATGAATGAACACTGCATTTATATAGCGCCTTTTCATAGATTCTCAAAGCGCTTTACAGTCATATGGGGTAATCTCATCTCACAAACACCAATGTGTAGCCCCATTCTGGATCATATGATGGGAGCAATTTTGAGCCAGACCGCTCAGCTTGAGGTGGAGTGGGAGAGGACAAATTGCACAGCCGATTAAATCAGGGATGATGAGGTATCAGGTTCAAAAGCTAGCACTCTAGCTAAATTCTCTGATCATGAATGTCAATAGTGCACCTCGCCCATAATTTCTGTGAGCGCTGACATGTGCAGTTCTCCTCTGGAACACAGGGTGTCACTGGTGCCCTTTCCTGAAATGCCTCACAGTAGTAGGCATCAAACAGAGTGGATTCAAGAGCTATCATACGCGGTTTGTTTGTGCCTAAATAACTGACGATAGAGTAACAATTAGAAATGGACTCCCAAACTTACTGAACTCTCCTATACCCTAGATCAGTAATTCTCAACTGGTGGGTCGCGACCCAAAAGTGGGTCGCGGACCCGTTCTGAGTGGGTCGCGGACAGCTGGTTAAAAAATAAATGAACAAGAGCACTCAGAGAGCGCAGCTCCTCCGCCACGCCAAGGCAACTCTGTGCATGAGTTATTTTTTCTGGCTGATGTAGGGTATTGTTTCATTCCACCGCCAGGTGGCAGCAAAACCCAAAAGCACGGCGATTGGAAATCCGGCCCATTGGAAAGACTTGAAATCTTGAATTTTGGCGTATATCCCAGCCGTACTTTGGCCTAGATATGCCATTTAATCACTTGTTCCTCTTGTGCTACTTTAACATCCTGCAAAGTTTGGTTAAAATCTATGCGGCCGTTTTTGAGATGTCCTGCTAACAGACAAACAAACAAACCAACCAACGCCGGCAAAAACATACACCTCCTTGGCGGAGGTGAATAATGCGCATCGGACTCTTGAACCATGGTAACCATCATTTGATTGACGTTCTCATTAAGTGTTGTGTTGAGGTTCTGGAGAGTCGAGGGGGAGTTAAGCGGAAGAGGAAGAAGCGAGGAGAGTTGAGCTCACAAGTGACGATAGGAGTTTGAACTTAAAGCGCGGGTTTGTGTGAAATGGAGGTTATTATTTATTTATTCATTTATTTTGCGTATTAGAGATGTATCATAGTACAGCTGACCTGTGGTCGGCATTAGTACGCTGCGCGTATAATGCAGAGCGATTCATAGACGCGAAATATTTAGTTTTGTGGCTTGATTTATGTTGTGCAGTTTTGATAATTTTATTTTATTCATTTTTATACATGCAAATGTCATGTTCCTCCTCATTTTGTGCTCTGAATGCAGAGAGATTCATAGACGTGAAATATTTAGTTTTGTGGCCTTATTTATTTTGTGCAGTTTTGGTATTTAATTGCATTTTATTCACTAATGCAGTTTTCATGTTCCTCATTTTTTTAATGTGCTCTGAAATGCACTTTGCACATATAAATAAATGTGTATATATGTGTAAAAAGATGACGTATGTGTTTTCAAAGGCTGTTTTTGAAAAACATATTTGCTTGGTTTCGATTCTATAAAAGTGGGTCGCGACGTAATGACCATGGGAAAATGTGGGTGCCAATGTGAGACCAGTCGAGAACCCTTGCCCTAGATGATTTATGGTGGGGATAAGTGACTCATGGTCATTGAGGGCTGAGAACTGCTGGTTTTTCATGCTCCCTTTACCTGTGAGTCAGGTGTGATGGCGATATGACCATCATGAGTACTGATTGTTCAGTTAATTACCTGAGAGAATAGAGATTTGAATGCTGGATATAGTGATCCCCGTTTCCCCTCTAACCTGCAAGTCTTCAGGTGCAAAGTAGTATGAGGCCTTCATTGCCGTATAGTTCATTTCATAATGTGCAATGCATTTTCAATCAGAGACAGATCAGGACTTCTGGCTGGCCTATCAAGCCCCTCACTCTCTGCTTGGGCAGCCATGAACTTGTAATATGTGCTGATTGAGATTTGGTACAGTTTTTGCCGGAAAATGCAGGGATGTCCTTGGAACAGATAACATCAAGTTGGCAGAATATTTTGCTCCAAAATTCATACATAAATTTGAGCATTAATGGTGCCCGTGCAATGTGTACTGACTCACCCCCTATGATGACAGAAGCTGACTTTCGGACCTGACACTGACAACAGCTTGGGCTCCCGTTGTCTTGGGTCCTGTTGGTGCCCGTTTTTTTTCCAAAGACCCCTTCACATGTTGGCTTATGAGACCACAACATACAATACCACTGAGCTACTGTCAATCTCAGACCACTCTGAGTGCGAAGAGGACGGTGCGGCTTTTGGACAGTGTGAATGTATGTCCTCAGTTTTTGCATAGCAAAGCTTTAACTTACGTCCGTGGAAGCTTGGAGAATGGTGTTGACTCTCAGAGGTTTACCAAAGTATTTTCAAGTTAATGTCATGTTATCCATTACAGTCACATGACAGCTTCGAAGACAAGGACATCTGAGGGATCAGAGGTCATGAGATTTCAGAGAAGGTTTCTGGCTTGCGTTGTACACACAGAGAGTCAACCAGATTCTGTCCAACTTTTAATTATATACTGTGCACTATAAAGGGAGAAATGCCCAAAATCCTACTGATTTGTCCTCAGAAAATTTGTTCTCAGTGAGGGATTATAAGCTTACAGATTTTTGGTAAAGTTGGTGAATGTAAATTCCTCCGTGCTCTTGAGGAACTAGGCAATGTACCGAAGTGGTAAATCAACTGTCCTGTTTTCAAGCATGCTGCAAACAGCAGCTTTTGCTTGACCCCTCAAACGCTGTTTGCCGCTTAAATTTTATTCGCATTTTCATGGTGAGACAAATTTTTCGGAATAATATTGTAATATAATATAAAGTACTGTGCAGTGGTGATCATACACCACCACTTTCATCTAAAAGGGGTCCTAATATATTACAACCCCAATTCCAAAATAGTTGGGACGAAGTGTAAATTGTGAATAAAATTGAAATGCAATGACTTTCACAACACATGAACCAATATGTTATTTACAATAGAACATTGATAACATTTCAAATGTTGAAAATGCGACATTTTACATTTTTATCCACAAAATGAGCTTATTTCAAATTTTCTGGCTGCAACAGGTCTCAAAAAAGTTGGGACACAGTCAAAAAAGGGCTGATATAAGAGAATCAGCTGAAAGAACATTTTGCAAGTAATTAAGTTAACTGGCATCAGGTGTGTAACATGATTGGCTATAAAAGGGATGTCTTAGAGAGGCTGAGTCTCTCAGAAGTAAAGATGGCTTGAGGCTCTCCAACCTGTGAAGACTTGTGTAAAAGAAATTGTGGAATACTTTAAAAACAATGCTCCTCAATGTCAAATTGCAAAGGCTTTGAAGGTCTCATCATCGACAGTGCATAACATCATCAAAAGATTCAGAGAAACGGGAAAAATCTCTGTGCTAGGGGACAAGGCCAAAGACCTTTACTGGATGATCTTCGAGCCCTCAGACGCCACTGCATCACTCGCCGGCATGATTCTGTCATTGACATTACTGAATGGGCCGCGGAATACTTCAAGAAACCACTGTCAGTAAACACAGTCTGCTGTGCCATCCACAGATGCCACCTAAAACTCTATCATGCAAAAAGGAAGCCATTGTTCAGCATGATCCAGAAGCCCCGCCGTGTTCTGTGGGCCAAGGCTCATTTAGAATGGACTGTAGCGAAGTGGAAAAGTGTCCTGTGATCAGACGAGTTCAAATTTGACATCTTGACGGAAATCATGGGCTTCGTGTCCTCCGGGCAAAAGAGGAGAAAGACCACCCCTCCTGTCATCAGCGTTAAGTTCAAAAGCCAGCCTTTCTGATGGTATGGGGATGCATTAGTGCATATGGTGTGGGACACTTGCATGTTTTAAAAAACACCATGAATGCTGAAAGGTATATCAAGGTTTTAGAGCAACATATGCTCCCCTCCAGACGACATCTATTCCAGGGAAGGCCTTGTGTATTTCAGCAGGACAATGTAAAACCACATACCGCAGCTATTACAACAGCATGGCTTCGTAGTAGAAGAATCTATGTGCTGAACTGGCCTGCCTGCAGTCCTGATCTTTCACCGATTGAGAACATTTGGCGCATAATTAAACGGAAAGTCCGTCAAAGGAGACCCAAAACTCTCCAGCAGCTGGAAACCTGTAATAAACAAGAGTGGGATCAAATTCCAATGGCTGAACTCAAAAAACTTATCTCCTCAATGCCCAGACGCCTCCACTCTGTATTAAAAAGAAGAGGGGATGCTACACCATGGTAAACAGGCCCCTGTCCCAACTTTTTTGAGACCTGTAGCAGCCATCAAATTTGAAATGAGCTCATTTTGTGGAAAAAATTGTAAAATTTCTCAGTTTCAACATTTGCTATGTTATCTCTGTTCTATTGTGAACAAAATACTGGCTGGTGTGATTTGAAAGTCATTGCCTTTTGATTTTATTCACAGTAACTTTGTCCCAACTATCTCGGAATTGGGGTTGTACTTCTCAATAACTTTTTGGCTCCCTGCGATTGTTTGTTACCGCATTGCGGCCTTACAGGATGCTGAAGATGTTAAATGCTGCCATGGCACTGTAGGAAACACCATTAAGCGTTTCAAAGAGACCAGTTCGCTGAAAACTAGTGGTAACGGAGGTACAAAATGGAAGTGAAGTGCCTCTGATGTTCATTATCTGTGTATGACAAGTAAAAAAAAAAAAAAAAAAAAAGGGAGGTTGACAGCACAACAACGTGATGATATTAATAGCACCAGAAGTGAAGAGATGAAAGTATCAAGATCGACTATTTCCAGACGCCTGTGTGAAAATGGTTTGATTGGTTGAGTTGCTGCCAGGAGCTGACAACATGAAAAAAAGACTTAAGTTGGTCAAGAAATTCAAGGACTGGACATCAATGGACTGGGAACGAGTCCTTTGGACCGATGAATCAAAATTCAAAATTTTCTCACCCAAACGCAGAACTTATGTGCACTGCAGAGTTGGAGAACATTTTAAAAATGACTGTTTAACCCCTTCAGTAAAACATGGAGGTAGTAATACAATGGTCTGGGGTTCAGATGGCTCAAAAGGAGCTGGTGATCTTATAAAAATTGACGGAAACATGGATCAAAAGAAATATCACAGCATCCTTTTGAGGCACACATTGCCATCTGGAAAGAGACTGACTGGTTGGGGATTTCATTTTCCACAAGATAAAGACCCTAAACATACTTCTAAGTTGTGCAAGAGTCGGAAAGAAGCAGCCGGTGACATTAAAATTATGACTTGGCCTGCTCAAAGTCCAGACTTTAATCCAGTTGAGCAAATGTGTTGTAGCATCGAAAGAATCTCTTTGGAATGAACTTCAAACCATATGGAATGGTTTAGCGAGTGAGGAAATAAAAAGTATGTGAAAACCATGCCTGAAAGATTAAATGCTGTAATTCAAGCAAAGGGTGGCCACATTAGAGATTGAATTTTTCCCTCAAAAGGACATTACTTTTGTTTTTACTATATACAATTATATGCTTACTTATTTTCATCTATATGATCCAATATTACATTAAATAAATACTTCAATAGTTCTTGGTTTCCTATTTATCTTCATTTTGCTCAGTGTATAATGATCACTGCACACTACTGTAGACCGCATTCATTCACACACGATCAGCAGAAAAAAGATTCTCCACTAGAGAGAGCTAGTAGCATTCACAGCGTTTTGGTGGCTGGTATCCTTTTTAATAATTCTGTGAGAAAGCATCAGCTGAAAAATTATACAAGAGGGCTCTTAGCTGCAATAACAGAAAACACTAAATTATTTAAACAATAGCAATGCGAATGGCAAAACAACTTTAAGGTATCAGAATTGATTATTTGTTCTTCCCATTTTCCAATCACAGAGGAAGATCCTGAACTGAATTTCCAATCCAGATGGTGAAACAACATTCGCCATTTTTGTTTGTTCGCAGTCAGTTCAATGTGATTGAGGCAGAGTTCAAAGATTGATCAATTATCTGGAAAATATAATGACTTTTATGTTTGTATTTCCACAGAAAGCATATGCAAAGTTAGGGATTCCTATTGCAGAGTGGTCATATGAGGACATTAGAGGTGATCAATGACCGCATTTATATTTTGTGGTGGTGCCTTGCTATGTCATGTTCCTATTCATTCCACCTTCTGTCCTGAAGAAAGGAGATAAGGAACAACTACGACAAATTATCCAGTAATGAGCAACAGTGGATTAGTGCCACACCCATTCTTTTGAGCCACACCCCCAAGGGACATATCTGTTCATAGCTGCGCTGGCGGCAAGTCATGCATATTCAGTGATTGGCTGAGGTAAGTTACTGAGCACTGAAGAGGATTATACAGTGCTTTAGTGTTCAGCCATGTTTGATGAATTTTCATGAGTCAGGCACCTCAGCCAATCACAAAGTGGTATTCCATCTGGGGGCTGCCCTGGACAAAGTAATTTGCAGACTTCGCAAACTCACCACCTCCTGTGTACAGCTGCCAGCGCCACCCTCTGTCTCTCCTGCCGGCCTGCTAGTCCCTCAGTCATTCCCCGGGGTGATTCGCCAGTGCACTTGCCAGAGCACTATGACAGAAATCCCACTACTTGCAGAGGCTTCAATCTCCAATGTGCGCTGTATTTTACCTACCATCCAGCCCCGAATGAGGCAAAGAAGATCACAGCAGTGGTGACCCGTTTGACTGGCAAGGCACTTGACTGGGCGACTGCTGTCTGGGGGGAATCTGGCTTCACCACATATGCCGATTTCCTCCAGCAATTTTGCTCGGTCGTCGACCACCCAGGCAAGAAGGCTGGGAACCAACTGCTGGACCTGTGCCAAGGGAGCGGGACCGCAGCTGACTACGTACTCCTGTTCCGCACCTTGGCTGCTGCTAGCGGTTGGAATGAGCCTGCGCTGGTGACCATCTTCGGTGAGGACTGCGCCCTGAGCTTCAGGCAGAAATAGCATGCAGGGACCTAGATGTCCTTGCCCACCTACAGCAGTATGGCCATCACCTTGGACCAGCTCCTCCAGGAGAGACGGCGGGCCCAGCCCAGAGGCTCCATCCAGCTGCCCAATGAGGGACTCGAGCCCATGGCACTGGGGCACTCCAAACCACCCGAACGTCGCCACTAGCAACAGACCGGCCCCCGCACTGAGTCAAGAAGGGGGAACAGCACCCTCCAAGGTAAAGGTATCATCCATGGCTCTCACTGGACAAAGGTTTCGCGTCCCAGTCAAGATATCCTGTAACGGTGTGAACCTACCTACAGAGGCCCTGATTGACTCCGGTGCAGCTGGAAATTTCATCTCCCAGCGGCTAGTGCGATGACTTGGTGCCCCGGTTCACCAGCTTGATACTCCCCTCACCGTGGCAGCTATTGATGGACAACCTCTGGGAAATTGCAGTGTGACCCACAAGATGGCCCCGATCACCCTCTGTGTGGAACAGTGCCATCTGGAGGAACTACCACTGCAACTACTACCCTACACCAGCCACCCCATAATCCTTGACCTCCCAAGGAACCCTTGACTATTACTACACAATCCCACCATTACCTGGTGCACAAGACATCTCCAATTCTGGTCACCCACCTGCTGACAGCACCGTAAGCCCCCTCAACCTTGCCTCTACGACTGTCGAGCGCCCTGACTGTGGAGACCAGCCAGACATCCCGGAAGAGTATTGGGATTTGCAGAGTGTGTTCAGTAAGACCCAAGCTACTCAACTTCCGCCGCATCGTCCCTGGGATTGTGCAATACAGATCCTGTCCGGCGCCTCTTCCCCCAGGAGCCACATGTACCCCCTATTGGTGGCTGAAACTCAAGCTATGGAGCAGATGTAGACGAAGCTTTACAGCAGGGCTTCATTCGCCAATCCACTTCGCCAGCATCAGCAAGCTTCTTCTTCCTGCAGAAGAAGGATGGAGGTCTCCGCCCTTGCATAGATTACAAAGGCTTGAATGACGTCACTGTGAAGTACAGGTACTCACTCTCCCTGGTCCCCAGCGCTGTGGAGCAGCTCAGAGGCGTGAAGATCTTCTCAAAGCTCAACCACGGCAGCGCCTATAATCTTATCTGTATCAGGGAAGGAGACGAGTGGAAGACTGCCTTTAGCACCACCTCTGGGCACTATGAGTACTGCATCATGCCTTCGGGGCTCGGTATCACCCCCTCCGTGTTCCAGTCCTTCATTTATGACGTGCTATGAGAGATGCTGGGAAGATTCGTCATTGCCTACCTAGACCAGCGTTTCCCAAACTTTTTTCTCTTGCGGCACACTGTTTACCATGAAAAAATCTCACGGCACACCATTATGATATTGTAGCGTTCCGCTACCTACCCCGCAGCGCGACCAAATGACGAGACAACCACTCAAGCTTTCCAACCAGGTTTCAGGCTTTTATGCAATCATAAAATAAATGACTAAAAGACTCATTTTCATTTTGACAGAACACACACTTAACATCAATATTGCAAATACACAAATGCAAATGGGCAAATATTCAAAATCGAATTTGAATATTGTATAAATGTTAAAAAAATGTTGCAAATAATAAAGCAGTATGAACGCTGCATGTTTGTGAAGCCTTTTGTTTTTTGTTTGAGAATATCGTATACACCTGAACTTTGTACTTTTAAATTTGTACATGTTATGTATGAGTGTTTTATGTAAAGCACTGTATATCATTTGTGAATGAAGATTTGTTACATACTATTTTTGCTGCCTTACTGGTCAGCTATTTGTTTATTTGTTCATCATTTAGCACCCTCTGGTGGTATGTCTGTGGCAAAACATGATCTGATGCAATACCACTTGTTTGCGATGAAATAGACTAGTGCTTTCTTGAGGTTTCTGGCATCTTCTTACCTGGATGGGGCCGGATCACCCAGGACTCCTGTAGATCTTTCCAGAATGTTCCTAGTCTACATAAATGCTGTGATTTTGGTCAGTGGAAGAGAGTTTTTGTTTTGACATCAGAGTTATAAAGTGGCATTAGAGTGTTATAAGATTGCACAGTGGATTATTTGTAGAAATTTTTGGACCTAATCAGTGAAGAATAAATTTGTTTAAGTTGTCATTGCTGGTTTTCTTTGTTGTGATTTTCAAGTCATAACATATACGATATGTTTACAATGAAAAAAAAACTGCATTTTATTGCCAGAGCACAAAAACAATCCTGGCCCCAACAACCCCACCGTGATTGGCCAAAACCCACCAGTTCGGCAGCTAATCATGGCCGCATGCTCCCCAACAAAACCAACCAATGGCTGGCAACAGCGACACAAAAAGTCAAACACCCCAGTCGCAACAATATTATGAATGAATGGATGATATTTTTTTGGTAATACAAAAGACAATTATAATAATTTAATAGGTCATTAAAAATATTAAACCTCATGAAAATATGAATTTTTATTAATTGGCCATATTTGTGAACTACTTATATTGGTGAACTACATTTAATGTGAATCATGTGCTTGCTTGGCTGAACATAAAGCAGGAATTCTGGCTGGCACTGATGAGAGACAAACCCTGCTCTGTATCTGCTGACATTTCTCCTAGTCGTCTGCCAATTTTATTGTTTGAGAGTGGAACCTTTGATATTTCATTGGCAGCATTTTGACCCAACATAGTCCCAACGATAGCTTTGCATGCTGGCAGGATAAGAAATTCGGCAATTGTGTGGGACGTCTTTGATTTTGCTACTAGTTTGGCGACCAGATAGCTAGCTTCTAATGCTTTTTCTGACACTGTAGCGGTTTTCATCATGAAACTAGCTTGTTTGTTCGTCTGGCTTCTCAACCGCATTAAATATTCGCGGACTTTTTTTTTGCGAAAGAAGGATGTTTGGTTGAAAAGTGTCTTTTTAATTTACTTGGCACAATAGCTTCGTTCGCCAGCTTTTCGCCGCAAACAAGAGACAGTGGTATTGGGGTAGCGGGATCTCCAGTGAATGTAAACCCGTAAGTCAGATATTCCTCACTGTAAAGTCTGCTTACCAATTTGATTTTCTTTTTCTGGCCAGTGCAGCAAGAGTGCACTGGATCAGGGTCATGGTCGGACGGGCTTTTTGAGGTTTTGGTCAGTATTTTATCCATTTTCGTTGTTTTGTTTCAACTAGCCTACACTGCTGTTTTAGCTGAGTTTTACCGGGGAATGTTTATATTTTTGCGGTAGACGATGTGTGATTGGCCAATCACAAGAAGAAATTGTACAATAGAATACATGATGCGGAAATATCGAGAAGGAATTTTAAATAGGCATTTGAATAAAATGAATTGAATGAATTGATAATGACATGAATTGTTATTTTTATATACTGTAAGTTCAGCCGTTTTATATTATTAGGCTATCAGGAAAAAAGCAGTAAGTGGGTTTTCTCGCAGCACACCTGGGAAGCTCTCACGGCACACAGTTTGGGAAACGCTGACCTAGACGACATCCTCATCTACTCCCGTAATTATGAAGAATGTGAAACACGTGAGAGGGGTACTCGAATGCCTACTTCAACTTCAGCTCTATGTCAAGATGGAGAAGTGCGTCTTCCATAAGTCCACCGCCTCCTTCGTTGGTCACATGATCGGATCAGAGGGAGTGGTGATGGAAGCCAAGAAGGTCAAGGCAGTAGCTGAATGGCCAATCCCATGGACGATCAAAGAGCTCTGACAGTTTATGGGATTCCCTAACTTCAACCACTGCTTCATTGAAAATCTCAGTGCAGTTCCCCATCCCCTAAATCGGCTATTCAAAGGCAAGCCCAAAATTCTGGGATGGAATCCAGAGGTGCAGCACGTGTTCAATACGCTCAAGAACCTCTTTGTAACTGCACCCATACTCAAGATGCCAGACCCGGAAAAGCCTTTCGTCGTGGAAGTTTACGCCTCCGATGCAGGTGTGGGGGCGGTCCTGTCACAGTGACACGGAACACCGGAGAAGGTGCACCCCTGTGTGTGCTTCTCACACAAGCTGACACCTGCAGAGGCCAAATGTGACGTAGGCAACCAGGAGCTCTTTACAGGGAAACTTGCATTGGATGCTGTCATTGAATGTGACAATCTTGGCGTAATGTTGTGACCCTTAGCCGACCACTATGTGGTCAATCTTCAGTGCTGTTAGTGGCATAAAATAGCTCCTGAAGACAATAGATGGTCATTATGTTAACACGGAAAGCAGTGGCAGCAGTTTGAGCACTGATCAGCTTGAAGACGTCCATGGCCTGCTCCCTTTCTTGACGTGACAGTCTTGGCATCTCTGTGGAGTGTTGGAACTGATTGAAAATGCAGTAACTTGCGTGTTCTTTTGGAGCCCTTGGTGTCATGTGTTGCACGTGCAGTTTGATTTTCATGGGGAATGCTTTGAAGCAGATCCCATACGTTTCTGTTGGTGTTGTAGTGTGGTGACATGTTAAAGAGGTTGTGTTAAGTATCCTAGCAAAATGATAAATAAATGGTTTTCAAGTGTAAAAGATGATAATTAAATAAAAAGTATCAGGTAAAAAAAAATGTACAAAGAGGTGGCCAGTAATTTTTCTTAGGGCTAAAATGCCAATTTTCCGAAGTCGATTCAAATTTTCCAGCGAAAGACGGCGAACCCGGAAGTCTGATGTCAAAACAAGAACAACACAGCGAAAACAATAGCAGAACAAGTAGAAGGTTTTTCGGAGAGCGAGTCAGAAACCTTCGTTTCCAAGGTTTCTGAAGTTTCTGGTGAGCCTCAAGTCCTTGAGGAGACAGATGAGGAAGAGGGCAATGCAGTGATGTATGTTGGACCGTATATGTATGAGCCAGAAAGCCGTGGATAATCCCGAGTATGTTGCCCCTGAAAGACCCGATCTTCAATGGCGTGAATGGTAAGTCTTGCTGACTTGTTTCATCCAGCGGCGTGCCGTCAGATGTCAGAAAGGCCTTCAGTAACATCACCCTTTCCCGCATAATTGCTCTTAAACTGTTTGCGATCAAGTTTGCCTGATTAACAATCAAACAATTTATTAACTGAACAACCACCACGAATGCATGACACGTAATGATGAAGAAATGCTAATGACAAAGCAATTTCCTATTGTCTATGTTATATATATATATATATATAACATATAGATATAATATATAGATATAATTGATGTGACTCTGCAAGGATGACAATCTGCAAAAAGTCTGAAACTTTCGCTGACTTCTTAGCAATTGTTTTCGCCATCACTCAGCTGTGCATCGTACCAAACAGCGTCCTTTAGCTTTCACTACATTCAGACTATTGAACGGATTCTCATGGCTTATTGCTCAATGAGCCTCGCAAACTAATTTTCGCAAATCTGTGCTGCTTCACAAGCTACATGAGTGCAGAAATTATAAAGACATATTGATATTTTTGGTAGTCATTGATGTGCGGAAGAAAACGCCGTATAATTTCATAGTGCAATGTATAACAAGGCTTTCAAAAATAAGTTAGATTCTCGTCGGTTCTACCAATTAGTCTGAGCAACTGTTGCTACTCGGGAGAGGTAAACTGCGAGATGTTTAGGTCATTAAGCAGTGAAAGGTGAGGTTATTGCTGGCCCTGTGTTTCTGCCGATGGACCGCCACTGGTTTCAATCGTATGACTTCGTCTGTCATTGATAAACATACATATAAATGCGACATTGACAATGAATTTATTGATGTTCATGTATAAAGTCATATTTATCCTAAATGAATACCCTGTATCTACGGTCATTTGGCGGTGGGACTAATGCATGCATATTCATGTACATGAATGTATCCGCGTCAGTGGCGGCTCATGAACTGGCAATAGGGGAAGCTCAAACAATCCCTTAAAGTTAATGAATGGTCATGGCCTGTTTGTCATTTAAATGAATGATTGAAATTACAGAAACTCCGAAAACTCTCAACATTGTCAGATGTGGCCAGTTTTCATTTACAAGGTATACTGATTATGACTTCGTATTTCTCACACTTTTCTTTACGCAGGGGTTGGAAGGAATGCATGTGTATCATGATCATTTTCAAGGGAGTTCCTGATAACGTAGGTTAATAAACAGGGCCACTCCCAATGCGCCTTCCTATTCATCCTTACGCCTATACATACCTCCTACATTCCCACAATCCCCGCTCGTCTCGTTTCTATGTCCCTTTCACCCTTCCCCTCTCCAAGAAGAAAGCAAGAAACAGCCACCTCCTGGGACCCCGGGGGGCTTGGGAGCCACACAGACTACTACAAGAGATGCGAGCCCCACCCTGAGTCTCACCACCCAGGGGGCACCCAACGTCCGTACAATCACAGACCAAGTCCAACACCACACCCGCCCCGATCTCCTATCCCCTTGATCTCCTAACCGCAATCCCACCCAATACTCTCCTCTACAGCGCCCTCCATAATTATTGGCACCCCTGGTTAAGATGTGTTGTTTAGCTTCTAATAAATTCAGGTTTTTTCTAAATAATATAGGACCACAATGAAAAAAAGAGGAAAATCCAACCTTTAATTCAAGTGCATTTATTCAGCGGGAAAAAAATCCCACATTAAGAAATAATTCTTTTACATCAAATCATGTGTGCCACAATTATTAGCACCGCTGATGTTAATACTTTGTACAACCCCCTTTTGCCAAATCTTCACCAAATCTTCTCCTATAATGTTTCACAAGATGGGAGAATACAGAAAGAGGGACCTTCGACCATTCCTCTTTGCACAATCTCTCAAAATCATCCAGCGACCTGGGTCCTCTCCTCTGCACTCTCCTCTTCAGCTCACTCCACAGGTTTTGAATGGGGTTGAGGTCTGGGGACTGAGATGGCCATGGGAGGAGCTTGATTCTGTGTCTGGTGAACCATTTCTGTGTAGATTTGGCCACATGTTTAGGGTCATTATCTTGCTGAAAGACCCAGTGACGACCCATCTTCAGCTTTCGGGCAGAGGCCACCAGATTTTGATTTAAAATGTCCTGGTATTTCAAAGCGTTCATGATGCCATGCATCCTAACAAGGTTCCCAGGGCCTCTGGAAGAGAAACAGGCCCACAGCATCACCGATCCTCCCCCCTACTTCACAGTGGGCATGAGGTGCTTTTCTGCATACTCATTTTTTGTGTTCTGCCAGACCCACTTAGAGTGTTTGTTGCCAAAAAGCTCTATCTTAGTCTCATCTGACCAAAGCACACGGTCCCAGTTGAAGTCCCAGTACCGCTTAGCGAACTCCAGATGTTTGCGTTTATGATTGTGAGTGAGAAAAGGTTTTTTCCGTGCATGCCTCCCAAACAGCTTGTTGGCATGTAGATAGCGCCTGATTGTTGTTTTGGAGACTTTGTGACCCCAAGATGCTACCATTTGTTGCAATTCTTTAACAGTGAGCTTTGGAGAACTTTTTATTTCTCTTACCATCCTCCTCACTGTACATGGTGGCAAAATAACCTTGCGTCCTCGTCCAGGCTTGTTTACCACTGTTCCAGTTGTTTTAAACTTCTTAATGATTCCTCTGACAGTAGATGTGGGCAGGTGCAGGTGAGTGGCTATTTTCTTGTAGCCATTGCCTGACTTGTGAAGGTGGACACACATCTGCCTTACTTGAATGGTGTGTTCCTTTGTCTTTCCCATGTTGAAGAGTGGATAAGAGAAATGGCCTCTGTGTCACGTCATATTTATAACCCCGGGAAACAGGTAGTGATGAATTACTAATTAAATATTCCTAGATACTCTGGTCAACTTTTTAAACTACTGTAGAAATGACAGAAATACTTCAATTACATTTATTTCCTAGGAATTGTTAGGGGTGCCAATAATTGTGGAACAGGTGATTTTATGAAAAATAATTATTTCTTAGTCAGAAATTTTTTTCCCCTTAAAATTCACTTGTTGAAGTTGAAGGTTACATTTTTCTACAATTTTCAGTGTGAGAGTATGCTTCTGCAATAAAAATTGAATTTATTTTAAGGCTTTTAACACATCTTAACCAGGGGTGCCAATAATTATGGAGGGCGCTGTACTTTGAGAGTGGTCCAGAATTAATTGATTAAATGATATCATTTAAAACGTCTTTATGCAGTTCCGTTGCTTCCAACCCCTGTATGCACTAGGACTTCAGCGCGAGAATCTCTTGCATATGCGTTGATTGAATAATTGTTGACTACAGTGGAAGAGCGTAAATATGCCACTTAAACTCACCAAATGCGTGAGAGTTGACAGGTGTGTGTTATTAACGAAAACTGGCCACACCTGATAATGTTCGGCCACACAAACAACTGTTGGGCTGAATGAGAGCAATACATCGCGATACACCGCCGAGGCATCCTTGGAATTTCGACACGAAGCCACCAAAACAGTAAAGAATGAATAAGGAATTTCAATGGCGTGCACAGACTCATAACAATGGCTGTTCTGGAATTGACGTCACTACTGGAGATTACCGAAGATCACTGAAGAATTTCGTCTGCGTTGCTAAGGGCATTGGATCTCATTCATGAAACGTGAGCAGAGCGAATTTGTGTGTAAACTGTTCGTAGACGTAAATTTACGTGAATCTCACATTCATCAACGTTTTAGTAGCTCAGATCTGTTCGTAGCTACTAACAAAATCTACACATGCTTTCGACCGTGTGTAGCGCTTGTGTAAATTTACGAACACATATAAATAATGCTTGTCACTATTGTAAATTACAATTTTAATTCATATTGCGCTCTGTTATGTAAATAATAGGCAGATCCCTTTGAAACATGTGATATAGCCTCAACATGACAAACGATTAAAAATATAACACATTTAGTTAAATTAGTTGGCAATTGGCAGGTTTAAGATCCAGATTAGGTTCATGTTTGTGAATGATCTATGTGAATCGACTCAATAGATTACACGTTCTTTCTACATGTTGAATGATGATAATAATAAAAAAAAAAAAAAAAAACGAATAGGCTATTCGCCCCGCAGCGGTTCAGCACGAAAGATCAGAGAGCGGGGCGGATTATAAAATGAAATCTCTTACTGGCCCAACTGAGGGGAAAATAGCAGAAGTGCTTCTCTGATCCGTCCCACCGTGGTGCGAATAGCAGAACTGCTTCTCTTGTCGGCCCCTTTGTGGGGCAGATAGCCGATCTCTTTCCCCCAGTTCAGCGCGCTGCGGGGCGAATAGCCACTTCCAAAAATAAAAGTGGAGGCATTTTGCTGTCTCCGTCAGGTATAATTCCTGACAGAGAGGTTTCCCCAATTATGCCAGCGATCGCTTTCGTCTGCAGTTGATAGTTGTGACTGTGAGCCTCCTCAACCTGTGGCTGATGTGCGCTTATGCGTTTCTTTGCCTCTAGTTTCATGTCAAACCATTTACGCTTCACCTCGGACATAGTTCTTTGAACTACAGAGACAACATTAACGGCATCTGTCACCTCCCTCCAAGCCTTCGTTTTGCCTGTCCCTGTCACACCACTGCTAACAGATGAAAATAAAATGTTTTTTCTAAACTCCACTTCACCCAAAATAATTTCTATCTCCGCTTCGGAAAAATTCCTTTTTCTTTCTCTTTCTTTCTTTCTTTGCGCCATGACTGACAGGTCGACTGGATGCATCTACACCTCCTTATATGGCGGTCATTGGCAATTCATGGGTGGAGATTTATGCAAATAGCTGATTACCGGGAGCGCGCTGTCAATTTACGATCGTTTGGCATTCATGATCTACACACGTGTTTACGATCAGATCTGAGTTTCCCGAACACAGTTTCACGTGTTCCTGAATCCGGAGTAGGTTTTTAGTAGAGTAGACTTTTATGTGTAAATCTGTTCGCAGATTTACGAACGTTTCATGAATGAGACCCATTGCTCGTTGCTGAGGGCATTGCTAGGGCCATTACTTGTAAACCGGAGGGATTTTTGGGAAAATTCCAACGCAGAATGTTTTGAAATGAGTGTCTCGCCACCAGCAAACAGAAAAACTGAATGAAAACGATATGTCTGCTGACTTCACACAACCCCTTTAAAGGGCTAAACGGGAGACACTATTGAACAATAGGTCATTTTCTGGTTTGGCAATTGTTGTTTCAGCATAAATGTGAATAAATCAGTTTGAATTATGTAACTAATTAGGTCAATTTTGTGTCAAATTTAAGATGAACTTCATGCTTAAATGCTTGCATTTTTTTTTTTTTTTTTTTGCTGTTCAGTATATAATTGACCTATTAGTCAACACAAAGACGTGAACTATCGAATGTGGTGATATTCTCCTTTCCAATGGGATCACAGCGGCCTCCCATAGTAATGAACGCTGTTACCCCTTGCTGCTGCGAATCAGCATTTTCCAAAAGCAAAGTTCCTCTCTGCTTTAACAGCATATGCTGACGCGTCATATGGCGTAAGACGTCATCATCGTGGAGGCAATTACATAAATTCACAGTCTGCAAAACCAGCTGTTAAGAAAAAGGAATTTAGTTCACTATGCTTAACAAGTCATTTGTATGTGACCGCAATTAAAAAGACACTAAATTATTCCTAAAATTTGTGCAGAAACTACCGAAATGATAACCAATTTCAACCAAGTTTTCGGATGTTTTAAGTGACCCAGTTATCTAGGTAGTGGAGAAAAAGCCTGACACTGTATTTACGAACGTGCATGTGACATGTTTTAGAAGTGGTGCGCACTGGAAAATGGGGGTCCCCTAAAAGCCTTTGTGTAATTCAAACCCTGGGCAGGAGCATTGGGGGAGATTACTTACCATGTGAGATGACTTTGCGACGCAATCAACAGCAGAATTGATCAATGAAGTGCAGAGCAAGAACAGATTCAGCTCATCCTGCGGCTCTTTATCACCCAGTTGCAGACCAGAGATTTTCTCAAAGTAAAATATGTTCATTTTAAAGTACAAAGTCATCAAATTTTCTCAAATAAAAACTAATCTGGTACAAGTTTAACCAAACAGTTCATTAACAATATCCTGCTTATTAAATGCCCCAAATTTGCCGCTTTTTCCTGAAAATGAGCCAATTATTGAGGTCCAAGCAGAGATTTCTGAAGACAAAATGAAGATTGACCCTAATTTGCCTATTAAGGGGTGTGACGCAAGAGGAGGTGTTACAAATGCAAAAGTAAGCTGAAAACAATAGTAAAACACAAGGTTGTCAAGCAATATTATTTCCATAAATTGACAAATAAATATTTTTCCCATCACCGGGGGAAAAGGAACAACATGACAATCAGCCTGTAGGTGTGGTGCACCAAAACTAAACACAAGTTACAGAGAGTTTTAATAGGCAATGAGGAGGAAAGACTACCAAAAATAGGCAGCCGACGCACATGATGACAACAAGCGACCCTCATTCCACAGTGCAAACAACACGGCCCATGCAGGTCAAATGAGGCCCTGTTTGCACAGCTGGCTGGCAAGCATGCTAAAGCTTTTCGCTATTAAAGGAATGTGTAACAGTTGTCATAGAAACTTAAATTGATTAATTTAATGTCGAAAAGCATTAGCAAGCAAGCAAGCAAATTATTCATCCCATTGGCTGCATTCGACTGGTGCTTTCACAGAGTAATTGTTTTCTGTAAATGTTCTGATTCGACTGGTATTGGAACCACAGAAATGTGATTACCCATTAGTGAGAAACCTGCGTGAAGTTAGTGAAGTAACAGAAAACATTGCGGAAGCATGTGAATGGCAAATTGCTACCCAAGTTGTTTGGTACTTTGAGTGTCACGTATTAACCAATTTTGTTCCAGGTAAAACTGTCAGAGGAAAAAATGTCAGAGGAAAAAGGGCAGACATAAAACCTATCAGAGCTGCCGTGCGTTCAAATTACATTTCAAGCGGCGTTTCTAGTGCTCTTTCTCTTTTCAAGAATAATAAATCCTTCCTCTAACATTTTTCTCCTCTGACATTTTTACCTCTGACATATTTACCACTAACATTTTTACACCAAACCCAAAACCAAGGTAATGATACAATGGGTAACAGATGTGGGTGATCACGCTGGAGCATGGAATGCAGTCCTGGGTCTTAATAGGCTGGTAGATTAGAGCAGTGGTTCCCAAACTCGGTCCTGGGGACCCACTGTGTAGGTTGGTTTTTGCTCAAACCACAGCTCAAATCTCAGAATGCTAACAAGTTGTTAATTGTTTTTAATTGCTCTATTATTGTTAATCCTGATTATTTACCCTTTTAGAAAACATGCCGAAAATGGCCATGATGAAAAAAAAATTTCATAGTGTGCTATATTGGAAATTACTTTTCTGACATAAAAACGTGGAAATCTGCAATTGATGACATGAAACTGTGAATTGGCTTCTAATTTATAAAATTTAGGACACATGGTCACTTAAACTAACTATCAATAGGCAATTTAGAATTGAAGACAAAGCATATAATAATGAGTCAAACCTGTTAAATGTTACTTGTTTGTTTCAGGAAAGAACTTCAGCACCTGCAATCAGAAACCTAATCAGCAGCTTTTTGATTGATCACAATCTTGCATTTGATCACATAAAACATTGCTCCCTTCACTTGCCATGCTTAGTTGGAATACATCAAAATACAAAATATGAATGTTGGACTTTGAAACATCATGGAATGCATAGCCATTTCTGTTATAATGTGGTTCAAGGGGTAAAATGTCCCTCTCATCTGAAAAGCAACTAATTAAAAAAATGGCTTGTTAAAATTTTGGGATCGTAATTCTGGTTGGAACAAAAACCAGCATACACAGTGGGTCCCCAGGACCGACTTTGGCAACCACTGGATTAGAGGGCTGGAGACGTGGCGTTACAAAGAGAGTTCATGTATATGTAATTATTCCAGATGGAATGGCATTTAATGGATAGATTTACAACCAATAAGCTCTTAAAACTGCAGCGGGAATATTCAAATCATTTTACAGTAAAATTGGCATTTTTACACTGCCTGTGCAAAAAAAAAAAACAAAACGCTATTTGCTGGCTGTTGCAATTACCAGTCTAAAAACTGAGCTATTTGTCAGTCGAACAAATTTTTGAAAATTTTATTTGTACTGCACTTTTCAAAATGAACTGAAGCTTCAGAAGAATGACAGAAAATTCCAGGCCCAGTCTCCCATAAGCGGGTGAAAGGTGACCCAGCAGAGTGGAAAACGTGTCGCAGCAAAGCCTAATTAAAGTAGCATGAGGGAATGCGGTGAAACTAACAGACAGCACAGCTGGCACGAGGAAGTACACGAACAGACTTCACCTTTGGCCTGCAGTGCACGTCTTCCGCAGCTGTCCCTGACCCGGGCTGCACAGTTTAATCATTTATTCCTCAGGGTTTCGCAGCCCTGCTTCCAAGGTACACGGTTTTTTTGTCCCATTTTTTCCTTCATTGATTTTTTTTTTTGGAGTCATCAAATTTTTGGCAGTGTCTGTTTGGCGAACAATATCAGGAAGGGCCTCGGAACGCACATTGGATGGTGGACTACGGCTGGATTCTGCAGGATTTCACCTTCAATAATCTATTTTCAAAAGGAGGCAAGGGGTGTATCAAATACCAATACATGTTCACTATACAATAGGCAAAAATTTGGACATTAAATTCGTAGTATGTCCGAATCCTCAGAATGGATCGAATTGTACGTGAATGATGCCCAGATGGTCTATTTGGCGGAATTCTGCAGTTTGTGGGCAATGGACACTGTGCTACCCTATACGTCTACTGGTCCTATTCTCAAGATGATGGAGGAAGCACAGCCTTATGTGGAAAACTATAAGTAAAATAAACAATGTATAAAATAAAGAGGAGTGCCATATTACCTTGTATTATTAAAATATATACACATATTTGCCACCCACCAATTTTGAGGTAAAGTATCGTCTTTAAATTTTTGAAGGAGGGATGATTGGGGGAAAACCAGGAAAGATGGAGGGTGACATGGCCGCTATTTGTCCGATCTAATGCATACAGTGCTAATACGTACCAACTGTGGCCTGCTTACTGTATTGATGGTAGAGTTTTAGGTATCAAACATCGACAGTATCAAACAGCATCAACTGTGGTAATGTAGCTGTTCTTCTGTGTTTAGCTGTAGGTGTGTGTGTGTTGGGGGTATGATAGATGAGGGTGTTGTAGGGGTTATGAGGGGAGTGTGGGGAGGTGGCATGAAGACTGAAAAGAGGAGAAGTATAAAATAAAGGTGTCCTCCATTTCAGAGTTAAGAACAACCCAAAGAGTGAATGCAGTGTTTGTTCACAAATTTATGGTCATAACAACTGGCGACAAGGAAAAATAAAAAACCTTGATATGTTGCACTGTTACGGTTCACCAGGTCATACTGTCAGTGTTGAATATGAATGATAAGTAAGTCACTTTGAAGTAAACTTTAGCCCCCCGGTCACTGATAGCAAGCTCTGATGTTACCTGTTGTGCACGGCTGCTGCCTCTTAAGTTACTGCATTTAGCGCCATTAGAAACACAACGGTGGGGTGCGTACTATATTTGCGGCAAAAGAATCAGTCAATTTTTATTGCGTTTCCATTGAGATATGAGCGGAAATAAAGAAAAGTGTGTGGTATTGTAATGCTGATGCGCGTTACATGAACGCACCGAGAACCTCAGCAATTACAAACATTGAGATGTTTGTGATGTGTACAGTGACGCTTGACTTGTTCTATTGGGTGTGGTCAATAGCCTACATAAAGCCAACAAAAAAAAAAGAGAAATGGTACATCATCATGAAAATGGAGTGGCTTAGGACACAGGAGAGGAAAAAGAGCCATTGGCATGTTACTGGTCTCAGCCGCTGAGAGGGAGTGCGTAATCTACACTGTCAACGGTCAACAATCAGTTGGCTATCTATCCGAGAATGGAACACAGGCACTGCCTCTGACTGACCCTGCTTTGGGCAGCCATGAGTGACTATGGCAGCTCAAGAGCACCACTTCTGGTTACAGCCTGTATGTGACAGAATCCGGACCGCCACCCAAACTGATCATGAGATGAGGGGTCTGAGATGTCTGAAGGTGAGTTCAAGTAGGCTGAAAAGATGAGAAGAAGTGTACAATAAGGGCGTCCTCCAGTTCGGAGTTGAGAACAACCCAAAGAGTGTGTGCAGTGTTTGTTCGTGAATTTAAAGTCATAACACAAATGCAGTTTTGTGCGCAGGGATGTAGCATGAGTATTTGGACACACCCAAGGTGAAATTCCCGTGGCTCGTGGCTCAAGTTGATTTGCTGAACATGCCAGTCTAATGTTAGCAAACGCCTGCAGTGTCTTTGTGCTTGGGCTGGTCATTTGCAATCTAAAAAAAATTCAAAAAATATATATATTAATATGTTCAAGTCATGAAACAACAAGGCGGAGTAAGGATCAACACCCTTTTCTTAATTAGATATAAATCATTTTAACATGACACACAAATGCATGACATCAGCAGAATGCAAAAAGATGTGTGACACTTGGTTAAAAACAGCAGCAAATGCATTTGCTCTCTCAAACCTTCCCAAATCTGCTGAGCATAGTCCATGTTATTTAGCCAAGAAGTCAGAGGTCAAAGTACAAAAATGAAAATGTACAGCAGACACAATGCTTGAGGTTGTTAACTTTATTAACTTTTTAAACATTTTTTGTCAATGACAAAAATGCAATCACAGGCTTTTGGTTGCTCCACACACTAATAAACACAGTCTTTCAAACGGTTTTAAAGGCTAGGGTCACTTACATAACAGCCGAGTCGTGTGAAGATCCATCCTCTCTGCCTGGTCCCACTTGCCAGCCAACATAAAATAATCTTGCAAAATTTCTGCAATGCTGTGGCAACATTATGTCATAAAACATTGCAGTAATATTGTGAGAACCCCTTTTGTATACTGGGTCATCTAAGCACTGAAAGAATAGTACTACACAGCAAAGAAAATGCTTGTATCATTCATTTCAAAGCCAACTGCATATATTTCACGATTATCTAATGGCCTACCCCACCCCTATTTTACAATAAAGTAATTGAGGGTGTAAATTGTGTAAAACCGGGAAAAATGCTGAAAGAGTACATCTTGTACTCATCAATGTGAGCACATATGACTGTGTCTTTTGTAATCAACATACTATGTTTGCTTTGGACCTGCTCTTCAAATGCCAACCATGAAAAACAGAATTCTAGTTTCATTAGAGCTCAAAAGAAAAAAAAAAGAACTTTAAGAGGCCCATTAAAAACTTTTTTATCTTCTGGGGTTGTACTTTGGAATCTGTCAAGTTGTGTTAAAGCCAGTGATGGTAGTTTACTGAAGAAAAAATACTGCAGAATAGAGCAATTTTTGTTGTCCTGTTGTCCAGTAAAAATCCACACATATCATCACTGTAAAATTCAAGCTCCACTTTGCATTTCCATGCTAAGGGATCAGAAGGAATTATTGCTACTGCAGTCTGTTTTTGTACACAAGATTACGCCCGAGCTTTGTACCTTTTATTTTGTATACAGCGCCTATTCAATGGAACAGCAAATGATCAAATAATTATTTTATGGCGCCATTCATCAGATAGCTTTAATCAGTCATTCTAAGTGCTCAAAACAATTCTTGGGGATGATAGCAGGCTAGATGAGAGAGCCTGGTTGGTAAGGATAACAAAACACCTTTTACTCTTGAAGAAACTGTAAAATTTGGGTTTTTCATACAGAATTTTGGCAAAGAAATACTTAATATATCTGATAGCTACAGCTTTAATAGCCTTCAGTTCCATATTTAAATATAGTGGAAACATTACACAGTCTATTCCAAATCAAAGCATGAGCAAATTTGATCAAGTCTGAGTTATACTTTTACTGGAAGCAAAGAAATGGAATATTAATCTGTTCAAAAAAATTGCAGTGTCGACAATTGTCTTTTCAAATTCAAACACTAAATTTAACTCAAGATTTAACATCATTTGAAATTACTGAACTAATATTTAGTTGCATAACCATTGTTTTTGATAACTGCTGCGTATCTGCGTTGCATCGAGTCGACCAACTTCTGGCAAGTAGAAAGAGGTATTTCAGCCCAGGATGAACAAACTACATTCCACAAATTCCTGTGAATTTTTGGGTTTAGCTTCAGAAACTTCATTTTTAATCTCAGCCCACAAGTTTTCCATGGGGTTGAGGTCGGGGGATTGAGCTGGCCACTCCATTACCTCAATGCTATTTGTCTGGAACCAACATGTTGCTCCCTTACTCGTGTGTTTAGGTTCCAATCAACTTTTTAATCAAATTACATTGTTCCTCCGAACAATGTTTGGGATGGCCCATTTTACTTCGCAGAAGGAAATATATTTTGTAATAATGGGACCTATTTTAACTATCTAAGTGCACACTCTGAAGCAAGTGCCGTGAGTGCATTTATGGCGTATCCAAATCCATTTTTGCGAGTTTAACAGCGGGTTATCAGGGTGCAATGCAAGGCGCAAGGTTCAAATGGATTGTACTTAATCTCTTAATTAATCATAGGCGTGCTTTGGGTGTAACATGAAATAAGCCAATCAGAGTGTCATTTCCTATGTCCTTTAAAAGCCAGATGCCCCTGCACCTTGGCCCTTGGCGAACTGCTATCATAAGGGCATACTTGCCTAGTAGCGGGGGGGGGATGTACACTGCAGATTTAAAGGTCTGCGAAGCGTGCGAGTAAACCATTACTTAAAGTATAGAAACTGCAACACAGCAATCTCCAAAAATGTAATAAAAACATTCTTAAATATTTATCAAAATTTTTTCATTCGTACCCTGATGTTAAAAATTATCACAGTGAATTTCCGGGACTGCATTTGAACTGTACATTACATCACATTATAACTTGTGGATAAAACCAGCAAACGAAAAAAGAAACAAAATTAATTTAGGGTTGCGGGTAAAACAATAATTCTGTGTTAAGGTGGAAAGACCAAACAGAAATTAAGACAAGTGAGAAAAACAGCCTGCAAGAAAGAGATGAAAATAATGTTATTTTGATTATGCTACCGTAACCCCTTTAATAATATCCGAAGAGTGAAAAAACTTCCTTCCAATTGGCTGACGATTGAAGGTCAAGTTAGATACATGGAAGAAATTTGGATTAATTATAGATGGTGACAATGTGTCTGTTGCTTTTGCTGTAACTAAAAGGGTCATTTTTTGTGGCCACTTTGTTTTTCAGCCAAATTGTAAGTAATAATTAAGACATTTCAAATGAAATGCAGGATTTTGTATTTGATAATAGAAGCGGGACAGACAGGTTGCAGGCATTGGGGGCCTTCCCATGTTCAAAATAGATTTTTTTCCCCCCATTTTTTGCAATTTTTCTCTTTTTTCCCTTTAAGGTTCACTAAAATGTGCACTTTAAGAGAATCAAAACATTTTGTCATTAATTACATCAATTTTGTCAAAAAATGACTTTTTCTGAAGCTCTCCCACCTCAAATAATTTTATAAGTCAGCTAAAATCTGGTGATTTTCAACACTTGCGGCACTGATAACTTTTTTATTTCTTATCCAAATGGCCTCAAATTTTGACTGTAGACTTCTCGGTAATTTCTGCATGCATTCACGTTGGCTTTTTCTGATAGGGCAAAGGTATCAATTTCATGGGAGTGTATGTGTAATCCAACTGACCCATTTGAGGATTTTTTTTTCTAGATAAACCACTAGAAAAAAATAAATACACAATATATAGAAAAAATCCTCATGTGATTGCATTGATATGACATATCTAACAGGGCAAAGAAGAATTAAGTGATTTGGTTGGGTGGTTAGGGAGTAAGGCTTGCCACAAAACAGACCATAATTTTGCTCATTAATGTCCATTTCATGGTGACAATGTACTGTAAATAAAAACCAACGGAATGGTACATTTTTATGTTGAATTAATAAACTGTACTGTTATTATACCCATGTCTGTGCTGGGACAAGGTAAATCAAATGAACCTGGAAGGCTCGGTAATGAATCAGATCTGATTCAAAATTGATTTTTCAAATAACTGCAGATAATGGGTCGTCCCATGCACGACTTATCCAAGGATCTGAAGCGCATTTTCAGCACTTCAAACATTTGTTCCAATACAGTTTGTGTTTTGTGTGATGGAAGGAAAATCCACACTGTTTTAGACGATGTGTCATGCAATTAATTGATAGGCTAACCATTATCCCTGAACAGCCACTCCTCCAGGAGAGATCTTCTGGAGAACAGCAGGAATGAGCTCGCCAATATCAAGAAGTCCTGGCTTTATCCTGAAGAATTTAAAACACCTGCACGCATATGCGCACATGTTGAATCACACATGACCTGATGGAACAGGTTCACTTACGAATTAAATAGCCTGTATCACAGCATGCCCTGATGTGCGAACGTTGGTTGCACTGACCATTCTGATATGGGTCATTCCACGTCAAATCATCCAGGGGGTGCCAGGTCACCTCCTAAAAATTCTTTGAAAAAATTAACGAGTAAATATTCACACAAAATGAAAAAATGCCAAATATTAGGACAGTATCTCAAATAGTTTTCAAGTTATAGGCCTTTGAAATTTGAATAATATTTTACGTTTTTTGGTGAACCCATTTTCAGTCAACTTTGGCAACTTATTGCCCCAAATTGATTGCTTATACAAGGCTGAAATTGGGTATACTAACCTTATTCACCCCCTAGAATCTGAAAATGGCCTTAAATTCTGTCTCTTGATCCACTTTTGTATGGTAAAGCCTGAAAATTAGCCAAAAACACAAAATGCCCAAAAACGAGACTACATTTTATGACCTGTAACTCAGGAACTAAGTAAGATAAAAGGCTAGAATTCATTTTTTATGATTTTATGAAATATCCCTCTGTAAAAATGCAGTAATCCAAGTAATATCATTTGTAGAAGTTTTTTAATGAAATAATTTCTAAGTTCATTTTTCCAGATTTGCTGCAAAATACTTTTTTTGTTATGAATTTTTAAATTATTCCAAAATTTTTGTTACCTAAATGGGTATAGGGCTGCTGCTTTTTTGTGGTGAATGTTTCTGGGATCTGCACAGTACCTTTGATTCTTCTCATAGCAAGTTAAAAACATTTTCTCACAATGACAACACGCAGAATCAATCTGCGGAACACCAGACTGCCACTGCATTAAGGCAGTATCCTCACTTGAGAAAGTATCTAATCCCAATAGTCCAGTTTTCCTTGAATGACATACATCATCTAAATGGATTCCAATACTGCACCAAGGTAAATTACTCCCCTCCATTTCAGTGCTCTTGATGATCTAATAATCCCCAAGTGGGACTGCCTCCTTTTATAGTGAACTATTATTGCGCAATTCAGTAATACACGTTTGGGCTCATTTAGGATTACTTCAGAAGCCTGTGATCAGTCAAGTCATGGCATGTTTGAGCCACTGATGTCATCACCAAACAGTCATCCCCAACAAAACCAATGAAACCAAGGAAATTGAGGAATAAATCTGTGGAATCTAGCAAACACTGAAATATTCTGACAAGACCTCTGTTATGTGTTGTACTTTTAGATGGTGTATCATGTTCAAAAAATATGTTTTTGTTTTATATTTAGCAGATAACAGCACTTGGAGCAGGCCTATACCCGTTTAGTCAACGAAAAAATACACAATTTCGCAACATATTTTTAAAAATCATAACAAAAAAAGTAAGCTGAACATCATTCTGATTTTTTTGTCAGACACTGTTCACATTTATAAGATTGCACAGTCAAAATTTCAGAGAGATGAATAACTGGTGACATGGTCATTTTTTGCCCCAAAAAAGGGGATTTTGGGGCAAAACCGGAAAAATTTACGTAGAAATTATTTCATTAAAAAACTTCTACAAATGACATTACTTGGATTACTGCTTTTTACATAGAGATATATCATAAAATCATTAAAAAAATGAATTCTAGCCTTTTGTCTTACTTAGTTCCTGAGTTAAAGATCATAAAATGTGGTGTCATTTTTGGGCGTTTTGTGTTTTTGGCTGATTTTGAGGCTTTACCATACAAAAGTGGATCAAGATACACAAAAGCTAAGGCCATTTTCAGATTCTAGGGGAGGAATATGGTCAGTATACCCAATTTCAGCATTGTTTAAGCAAATAGTTTGGAGCAATAAGTTGCGAAGTAGGCTGAAAATGGGTTCGCCAAAAAACTAAAAATATTATTCAAATTTTGAAAGGGTATATCTTGAAATCAATTTGTGATACCGGCCTAATATTTGGCATTTTTTTTATTTTGTGTGAATATTTAATCGTGAATTTTTTCAAAAATTTTTGAGGAGGTGACCTGGAAAATTTCTCAAAATCTGGATGATTTGACACGGAATGACCCATATGCATTTTTTAAATATCTTGACAGAAATCTTTCACATCGTAATCATTTTATTTTTTATCTGTTGCATGCGCTGCTGCTTGTCCCTGCACAGGTAGTATGTAGCAAGCATGTACGTGCGTTGCGCATTCGCCTGCAAAGACGCATAATAATATCTGATTATGCACCCTGAAATGAGCAGTCAAAAACTGACCATTGACTTTAGACCAGGTTTTTGTTGGCCAATAGCGCGATTGCTTTTTCTGGTCTCAAGACAGCAATACACCTGACCACACCTCATTTTATGACCAACACGCACATGAGCACTGAATTAGGTGCAAATATACTGGCTATTTATGCAGTGTGGATGCTGGACGGGAAATAGGTATTTTCATCAGCCGTAAAGTGGCAAAGAACACTTTACGCTTGACGCTTTGCGCCCCACTGCGCTGGGTGTAAGATAGAGGCCATTGTGTGAAACATTCTCTTCTTTCTTAATAATGGACAATTAATCACAAAATTCCCTAATTAAACTCCACACTGCGATTATTTTGTTCATACCCCTTTCAATGAATGAGTCAATTACTCAGAACAAGCAGTGTGCATGTCATGACAGTTGTTTTTTCTGTTGTTTTTCGATTACACTACGACATCTACAAGTAAATTATTTGTCATGCAGAAATATCACTGCTCCTAATGACAGTGGTTCATTGGGTTATTGATGTTGCACTGCTATTTTTTTGGACACAACTGTACCCATACAGTGAGGTCTGATAGTATTTGGAGATCAAAATGGTTTCAAAGGGTGGTAATTTTTTTTAAATTATATGACTGTCCACATACTTACAAACCTCACGGTATCCCTGCACTGCCAGAGGGTACAGCTGTCTCCTTCAGGCCTTAGAGTCGTCATAGTTACTGACAGCAGTCCTGCTCCCACCGGCACCTCCAAAGTCCGAGGGCACGACAAAGAACAGCTCGTCGTCATAGCAGTGCTCATCAGGGGGTGGGGCCAGACAGGGCAGCTTCATAACCAAGCCTGTCAAGACTCCGCCCACCACCGCCGCGATCACAGAGGAGGCCAAGGCAGCCGCCTGCCATAGGGCCTGTTCTTCTGCACTGCGGCCCAGGCCTGGGAGGATGTCGGGGATCCCCCTTCGCAGCTCTAGCAGTTTGGGGTCCCCCTCTGGCGGGGCGCGGTGGGAGAAGGTTTGGTACAGGCTGGGGCCGTATACGTCCTCGCTGGCACTGAGGATGGCCCAAATGCCCGCCAGGCTTGCAATGATGCCTGTCAGCCCATGCAAGTTGTGGATCCCGCACTGGTCCTGGATCCGGAATCGGCGGGCCAGGAATGGGGTCAGATACCTGTAGCCCAACATGCAGGCTGTCCCACCTGCAGCCCCCAGACCGAAAGCCGCAGCCGGCGAGATCATCATGTCCACCGACGCCCCCACGGTCACCCCGCCGGCCAGTGTGACATTCTGGATGTCGGCCATGGACAGCCGGCCCCTGGGGTGAAACATTGCAGAGAGAGCAAAAGCTGTTAGCGTGGATGCGCTCAGGCCAATGAAGGTGTGCAGGATGGCCCGGTGCTGGTCGTCCCCTCTGTGGGCCAGGGCTGCATTAAAGGATGGCCAGAACACCCAGAGGAACAGAGTCCCCATCACTGACAGGATGTCGGACTGGTAGCTGGTGGTCTCCTTGGCATGGCCGTCCCGAAGGCCTGGGCGATACAGAACGAAGGTGACTCCCAGCCCAAAGTAGCAGGCAAACAGGTGGATGAGGATGGAGCCACCAGCGTCGTTGATGCACAGGTACTCCAGCACTGCCCATTCGGTGGCGGCAAACACCGGAACCTCCAGCAGGGCCATCACCAGCAGCTGCACAGGGCTGGTCTTGCCCAGGACAGCCCCGAAGCTAATCAGCACCACGGCGCACGCAAACTCCGCACTTAGCAGGTTGGCCACGCTCAGCCGGATCTTCCCATCCTGGTAGAACTGGAAGTAGCCCTGGACCAGGATGGCCCACTGAATGGAGATGGTGGCCGTCAGGAAGTTAAAGGCCAGGCCTGCGAAGCCGTAGAGCCGGAAGAAGGACAGAAGGCAGCCGAATCCGATGAAGATCATGACCTGCACATCGGTGAAGAACAGGTAGTTCTGGTACAGTGAGTTCTCCAGGTGGTTGGTGCGGTTGTTCTGCAGTTTGCCGTCGAGGTCATCGCTGTAGGTGACAAAGCAGACGTACAGGGCAAGGAAGACAACCTCTGAGGCCAGCAGCAGTGCAGGCAGACGCACTCTCATGCTCCGGGGCTGTTCCTTCATCCTGAGCTCACAGCTCCACGCTCAGGCTCCTGCCCTTATATGAGCCACGGCCAGATAAGGGTTACGACCCACATTCTAGAAAATACACTCATGCATGCAGAATTACTGGTGTATAGACACACACACATGTGCACACGCACACACACACACACACACGCATACACACACCCACTGCATGCCCACACACTCACCTAAACCCACAGCATGCACACATACTCACCCCCATTCAAAGAAAACACAAACACCATGCCTTTTTTGTTGATAGAGACTGCGTGCACTTTGACCGCTGCAATAACTGCAGTGTAACAGCAGCGTTTTGATGAGTTAGCTGCATTTCACAGCTTCATGGAACGATGCCAGCAATAAGAAACAACAGAAAGCTCCAGTCGATAATCAAACAGGGACATGGAATTGGAATCAGTGACAACCGTAATTTAATACCAACATTCAAAAAATATTTAAAATAATTATAATAATATAAATAATAACTCGAGGTGGCTGAAATAGTTACTCTGAGATGTTCTTGATATCCTATAAAGACGCGGTCTTCAATCGTATCCAGAAAGGGCTGAAGTGGGAGCACGGTTTAAATGTAACTATGTAGTTACACACCTGATTCTACTAATCAATAACAAGAGTCTTTGATAAAGTACTTGATTAGAAGATTCAGGAGTGTAACTGCTTGATTGGAATGAAAGCCTGCACCAACACCGGTCCTTACTGGATAAGATTGAGGACTTTGCCATGGCTCCAATTTAAAATACTGTATAAATCCTGCTGCTATTATTATTTTTTTTATTATTTTAGCAGCATACTATTACTTCCATTGTTACCACTATTATGCACTTTAACAATTAAATAATATTGCCTATTGATTAATACCATCATTACTGTTATCATTATTGATTTATTTTCTGTTTATTTCCATCATAAAATTCCATTTATTTCCTTTGTTTACCTTTATATATATTTTTTTGTAATTTCGCCACACTACCATTTCCACAAAAATAGACTCACTCCAATCTATTATGTCCATTACTTATCAGACTGTGCACTCCAGACTTATCAATTCAACACCTCATCTGCTGTGCTTTTATATTATTTACTTTTTTGTTTTTTTTTCTGTTTTTCTTCCCATAGACTTGCTTCCATTTCTGTTCATGTATGTCTGTTGCATTCTGTCCTATGCTCTCCCATCTGTTCACTTCTTATCACCAATAAAAAAAAGATAAAATTAACAAAAAATAATAATGAATTTAAAAAAAAGATTGAGGACTCCTGCTATAAGACATTTCCAACACAGAAAATAATCAGAATATTGGGGCCAACACATATTCAGTCACAGGCTGAACTTACCCCAAAAACATCTCAGCTTCTGTTGGCCTGCACTGCAGTAAAACATGGGAAATCACATTATTGCTTTAAATTGAGTTGGGAGTCCACTTTTGAGTAATGACATAGCAGCTTAATGCAATTTGAATGCTGGATTGCACTAAAATTATTATGCATTTGCACAATTAATAGATATTCTTTTGTTGACTCAATATAACACATTTATACCACTTTGTACATTCATTCATTATGACCTCAGGAATCATTAACGTAAGGTTTAAAACTGTTACTCCCTGGTGACAAATTAAATTTCAAATTCAGGACAAACTTCATTCTTAATCTGCTACTTTGTCCTATTGCACACATTATTTTGAAGATATAACCAGACCTTTCACGTGTATATCACCGCTTATCAGTTAAGAATTAACATTTTTAAACAGCAGCCTATCGGCCGCAAATGACCTATTTAACCAATAAGCAGATAGTACAGAGAAAAACAGATGAGATTTTCATTTTAACACTCTCTTTAGGAGAATGTGCTCTGAAGGTGACTACACTGTCTCATATGAAAATGTTGATTTTAAAAATCCTGCATAAAATCAATTGTGATAACTCATTCATTGCACTAAAGAAGATTGATTAACTCAAACTTCAGTAACAGTTTAGCAAAATATTTTACCAAAATTGAAACAAAATGGTTTTGTTATTAGTCGAGCCCCCCTAGGGGTTTGCGAGACTATTGTAATCACCTTGTGAGTGAATCTGTCTGTCTGTCTGTCTGTCTGTGTATGTGTGTTTCCGGGCAGATATCTCCAGAACCACTTGACCGATTTCAATCATCTTTCACATGTAAACACCTTGGGCTGACCTCACAGCATGACATAAATTTCAGCCTGTTGGGCGAGACTATGAATTCTCTGAGTGCTTGTTCTTCTTGTGTGTGCTAAAAGGTTCTGCACATGCTAAAAGTATAAAATTTGATGTATTAACCATTAAATATCTGGTTACTGTAGCTCTGGTGACAAAGTGTTTGAAATCCATTAACCAGCCCATTAGTTTATGGTCACTTTTAATGTGGCTGGAAGTAGACAACAAATTAAGTTTAAGTCTGGTCTTGGATTAAATTCAGTTTAGAGTGAAGATTCTCCATACTAAACTGTAGCTCTCTAGCTCCATACAAAAGCTCTGTCTAGCTCCAGGCTTAATCTGTGTCTGCAAAACTTGCCTAAAATGACTTTTCCTCCAACTGGACAAAGACATGTACATTCAACAGAGTTACTAGCCTGGCTGCAGGGATTTCCACTGACTGTAATTTTCAGAGGTGCAAGTTATGTGTTTCGGTGCAAACTTACAGGAGAGGTGATCATTTAATTGTCTTTCAATTCTTGGACAAAAGCATGAAAGAGATTCACCACATGATACCTTGTAAAATATACTATGGAAACTCCATGAAAAATGCAGTGAGGTCCAGAAATGTTTGAACTTTTAATGGGGCGTAATTCCCATGCAATTCACCTCACGTGGAGGCACATACTCTGAAATATGAGTGGACTGCAGATTGTCAAATCTTCAAGACTGTGTCAATGTTGGAATGTTATAATGACCCCAGTGGATTAAATTATGCAAAAAGTGAGGTTTAAACTCTGTGCAAATGCCAGATTATGCATGTTCATAGTTTTGTCTGATACGAGAAATGCCAATCTGATGTTGAGGAAATTAAGAAATTACTCAATGCAAGCGTGGGCACAAAAGCTGGGAGCTCTAATCAGGCCACGTTAATCAGCTACAGAGCTCATTTTCAACCATCTCAGAAATGAGGGTATGAGAGAACTGCAGAAACTGAGAAACAAAAGCTCATTCTTTCCTTCGAGAATTACAGTGTTCAAGTGGTTAGATGTCACTGAGTCCTGATTTTTCAACATGATTTACATTACTTTGGATAACTCCCACATTACTGTAAAAGCAAAGATTCAGACCAGTTGTGTCTCGTGAACCAACAAGTCCAGAAATACAAGCAAATTTTGAGGGACACATGGCTTATGTTTTTTATTTTCAGTCTTTTCTTGGTGTGGTCCCCTAAAAAAAAAAAAAAAAAAAAAAAAACTACTGTCAGTATTAATGAGCCAGGTCAAAACAGCATGCAGAAATTATGAGCAGTGAGCCATCATAAGCAAAAAAGACATACAGTGGATGAAAGGTAATACAAGAGTCATTTTATTGTATGACCGCAGAACTTTATTGGTGAGAGAACGCTATTTTGCCTTGAAATTTGAACATTTCTGTATAATGTTTACTGAAATTCAGTGTCCATCAATTAAGTGTCATTGCTAAATTTTGCAAATACTAGCCACAAAACCCAATATTAGTTTGCAAAAGTAAGTGGATAATGGATATTGTATTCGATATTATACATATATATATATATATATCAGTGGCGGCTCGTGAACTGGCAACTGGGGAGGCTCAAAACAATCCCTTAAAATTAATGATTGGTCACGACCTGTGTTCAATCATTCATTTAAATTACCATTACAGAAACTCCGAAAACTCTCAACATTATCAGGTGTGGCCAGTTTTCATTTATAATGCATACCTGTCAACTCTCACGCATTCGGTTTGAGTTTAAGTGGCATATTTATGTTCCTCTGCTGTAGTCAGCAATTATTCAATCAACGTGTAGGCTATGTAAGAGATTCTCGCGCGGAATTGAAGTCCTTGTGCATGGTTGGAAGCAATGTAATTGCATAAAGACGTTTCAAATGATCTAATTTCATTAAAACGATCGCGAAACACATGCATTGCTTCCAACCCCTAGTAAAGAAAAGCGCAAGAAGTCTAGAGTCGTAATCGGTATGAATTATAAATGAAAACTGGCCACACCTGATAATGCTGAGAGTTTTCGGAGTTTAAGCTGTTTAAATGAAATAAGATCATTGGAAGCAATTAAATTGCATAAAGACGTTTCAAATGATCTTATTTCATTTGAACTATTTAAACGATAATGAAACACATGCATTGCTTCCAACCCCTGAGTAAAGAAAAGCGTGAGAAGTCGGGAGTCATAACGCAGGTGAAACTGATAAACTTCCATGCACAAGGACTTCAATTCCGTGCAAGAATGATGTATATTTGGCATTTTCCAGGATGGATTTTGCGATATCTACGAGTTTGGAATCTTTTTTGAGAGTGTAATTAACGAGCCGAGTAAACAGTCCCTCCTCATCCATATCCCTGTGATTGTGCGCACGCAGAGCAAGTTCACTAACAGTGAGAAACTGAATTAATTCACCCATGCTTTTAATGTGGTATCTGTTCTTTTCTACTTGGGTATGACCCAGCAGATGGACAATATTTTCACCTGTCTCTGACCGGCGCTGGTACTCCTGCCACGCAACCATGGCCCTGGAGTGTGAGATGCTTGTTCTGTGTTTGTACAGTCTTTATCGAGTGCTTTTTTCCCATTTGTGTAGCCACGTTTAGTAAATATGTCCTCACGATCCGAATTAGAACTAAATTTGCGACAAGCGAAGCAAAAGCTGGCATCGCGCAGTACTGAATATTCAAGCCATGCCATGGTCGAGTTTGATACGCTTAGGATAACTGCTTAAAATGGGCTGAGATGGGCGATTCATATTTAAGTCCGGAGGAGTGGACACAGAGCCGGGGGTCTGAACATGGGGAGAACAGACGTTATGAGCCCCTAGCATGGGTGCAGTGCTGCTGGAGCATGGTGCATCTGCCGGTGATTCACAGGCACTCCCGGACCCCGGCACGGATGAAACGCCCCGTTCGGTGGTTGCAGGGCTGCTGGTAGAGACAGCACTTGCGGGAGTGGGAGCTGCTTGTTTTTTTAATGAGCCACGTATGCATTTCTATTGGCAAATGTACTTATGATACAGATGATACAGATGTTGAAATGTGCTTATGATACAGAATTATTGTTGCAACAACCCCAGTGAGTGACTAGAAACTCCAGACTAGCTGCTAGCTAGCTGCCTGGGCTCACTCGGTAGCCAACTCAGGTTATAACCACACGAGTCGACACACACAGAGATGACAAACTAGTACACAAATTACCTTAATGTCAAACAACAAGCCTGACAAAATTAGCGGTGGAAGAAGTAGCAACAAAAGAGATATGGGCGAAGTTTTAATTCCCTGAGAGAAGCACAGGTCCTGTATGAGCAGCGTAGATGTGACCTCAGACTGAGTGAAGACGGCAGTCTAAGAGAATGGAAGTGACCCTAGTAATTCGAGAGTGCCCATTGGTTAGTTTCACATCAGAATAGACTGGCAAAGGAATCCACCAATCACACATAGTGATAGATTGATGAAGCATATGTAAAGCTCTTTCTTGATGGCTGTCTACCTCCGGCTGTGAATCACGTGGGATATCGCGTGTTTCCTGTCAAATAGTAGTAAATCAGTTTTTTTATCTTGAGTTTTCATTGGGTGGGCAGAGCTTTTCTCAGGGTGGGCACTGCCCACCCCCTGGTAACGCCCCTGGGTCACGGTCCGATAGCCTCCTGAACCGGCCCAGTCAAAATAGTTTCTGATCGGTAAAATGCGATGATAATTCGGAAAATTTAAGTTGCAATATTAAAGAACTCGTCTGCTTAGCTTTTATTGGTGTCTGATCAGTATTTGACGGATATTAGGCATCTTGAAAACGAACGTATGCTTCCAACCTTTCATCGAAACGGATAACGTGCACAGATTTCCAAAATTAGAAGTTATGGCTATAATGTAACTTTTGGCTACTCTATACCCAAGGAGTTTCGGGACATAACCCAAAGCCAACAAGAAGCACGTTTTCTGGGACAAGTCAGAGTTCAGGCATCTCCACGCAGAAACAGCAATTGGACAGAAAATTACTGAGGCGGACCTGTTCGATTTTCGCATATCTGTTATCAGTGCATAACATTAACGTTACACACTATGCTGTGTTTTAATATAACCTTAACTAAATGTACTTTGAGCAAAAAAAAAAAACATGTTTCTTAATTCACGTGGCATAAAACTGAATTAAAACATTAATATGGTGAACACGCTGAAAAAATATTGATGGTTTTGTATATATCATCATGGCTATGGCAAAGGCCGCTGCATTCTCTGATAAAGCAGAGGGATACTGCATCACCTAGAGTTGTGTAATGTTTATAGCTATGCAAATTTGAATTAAGGTCTGGCAATACGAGTCATCTAGTGCTTCTAAACCTAGTCCACTCAAGTGACATGAAATTATATTGATGGGATTTGGAAGTTTGAATTACATCCAAATTTTAATGTATTATTATCCCAGCGGTTATGTTGTAGCGCTATCCCGTAACCACGTCCCCTTAGAAGAAAACAAAGAATAAGAGCTCTTTGCGCCATTTGTGTTTAAATCTAAGGCATTTTTAGACGGAAACTTTTTTAAAATTTCAAATTCAGTGATGCATAAAGTACTCAAAGACGTCTTCAGTTAGCAATGCAGCTAGCTTTCTGGGGTGAGTTGTACATTTCAGTTTTTGAGAAATTTATCACATTTACATATTAGACATTATAGTGACTCCCTAATGGGCACCTCACACCAAAGATTTCCAAATCTGTTTCAGATTGCGCCACAACAAAATTTGCAGACTTAAACCTTTTGTCCTGTAAATGGCAATTATTGAGTTTTTTTTTTTAGATGAATTTAAAAGTTGTATTTCTTTTATTAATAGAGTCTGCATGCAAAATTTATGCACTTACTTCAGACAAAGCAACACCATTTAGGATTTATGGATATTGGTTTTATAATGCAATGAACTAAACTTTGTAGAAATAGGACAAACCACGAAGGGGGAGATAGATTTTTAAGGTTTTGCAAATATTTTGTCAATTCTAAACAAATTTTACTCCATGGCAAATGATCGAAAAGCTATGATCAAAAATATGTATTGCTTTAGCAGGACTATCTGGCTCGTCTGTGTAATTTTTCTGACCTGCCAGATGGATGACAAAGGAGTTGAGTGTTTGTTTGCACTAGTATGTAGTTTCTGCCATGCAAACACTGTAAGAGCTGAAAAATAAAAGTCATATTTAACATAATATGGACCATTTTAAACAGCACCATCATAGGATCTATGTTCTGCACACCAGAGCCCTAGAGTGCAGCCAAGAATAGTTCACATCTGACATTGACTTTTTTAATCTGCCGACTACATTATAAAATAAACAACTGACTAAAAAGGGCAAAATTTCACCATTTAAATAAAGAGTACATTCACAAGCAAGTATTTAATAAAATGACGTCCGTTTTATTGCATTTTGTGCAGACATGTCTAAAAATGGCAGAGGCTAAGCATTTTGACATGAAAGATTAAAACAACCATATTTCCATAGAAGTTTTTTTTTGTTTGTTTGTTTTTAAATATATCATCATCAAACACAATAGAGGATACATATTTCAGTTTTTGAAATATTTTACTTGCACTGATACACAAAATAAAACGGCTAAGCTAATTACGGAGATTATTTACAGATGTTCCCCTTCCCAGTCCCACACTCATCCCTGTTCCTACTGCTGTTTTCTCCCCCAGGAGCTTTTCAATGGCATTTAGCCACAAAAATAGGAACACTCTGTAAGTTCATCTGGAATACACTGCACTGTAAGTGGGAAAGGGAACACTAAAATGTGAACATAAAACGTCAAAATCAAGTGGGATTTACCACGTGTGTATATATTTTTTTCTCACGTCTACTTCAGTCCCTAACCTACAAAAATGTTACATGGTTCTTGTGAATTAAAAATAAATATATTCAATATCACTCAATAAATATATGAATAAATAATAAATATAATCTGTGTTTTGTATAGATATATAGTTCTCTCTGTGGGGGTTTGAGGAGGAAACCACTTTTGTTTTAGATGGGAGGGGAGGTCTGAATTAGAGGTGCATAAGTAGTGTAAGAAAAAGTCAAAGTCAAACGAATAACTGATCGTGCGTTGATAATAATACTGTCAATTACGGTCTCGAGTTTTTTGTGGTCAGAAATTCAGACACGCCACAAGATTGACTTCCCAACTGGCTACTTGGTCAAACTTTTAAATATTGCAGCCCTACCAGATATGTCACATTAAAATGTGCCATCATTTAAAAATTTATGTGAATTAACCCATATGTAGAATACAGATATGTCTGTTTTTCCCCCAACATGTTCTGAAAAATGTTTTGTATCTGTTTTTATACGATTACATACAATTTTTAAGTCATTGCTGTCAACTGTTCAGTTGCATCTGCTAAATAGGCACGTCTTTCTTAGAACATGTTCAGTATGCGTGTGCGTCAGTGTGTGAGCGTGCATTTGTATTTCTTTTCCCTCCCTCCCATCTTCTTGCGTAGAAACAACCCCTCTCTGTCTGCAGTCACATCTAAGGGGATTTCAATTCTTTGGAATTTATAAAATTACAACACTCTACTTCTTTCACTACTTATAGCAACATATATATACTGTACATATATTAAAACAATGTCCATATATTCCTCCGATATGAAACACTCCCACAGTTGTTGTTGCTGACACAACAAAAGTCTCCTTAAAGGATTCCAATTCACAGCAATGGGAGTGATTTCTTCACTTGTACTAATAATGTCATAGTACCCAAGTTCAAAACACCTCTGAAAAATCATTGCGCTTCTACAGCAAATGTCAAATTATATCCATTGCATAATAAATCAAACATCAAAACACTTTTTGTTTTAAACAAGTGAAAGGCTCGAAGCGAGCCTTTGTACTGTAACATCAGTTCACACCATGTTTACTGAGAGACAAAAGCAAAGATAATGCCTACAGTTCCCTGCTTTGAAAACATTATATCATGCCTTAGTTTAAAAAATAATATTATAAAACTAGAAAACAAAAAAGAAAACAGAGCATCAAACTTGAACGACAAAATACTGAACACCAAGAGTAGAATATTTTTAGTCAGAAAAAGTGTGCATGCATTGAGTTACATGAGTAACCACCCCAGTGTGCTGCTGGAACTATAGAGAAAGACTCAGGTAGCTCTGTCTTGGAAAATAGGCATAGGCACAGAGCCGTTACAGCAAGGTCTGTCAGTGAATAGCCACAATTTCAAAAGGCTGGAAATTCATAAATGGTTCACTTCGTATGGATGCGAATACCTTCAAATCACATGTGCAGACATTGAGCTTCAAACTGAGGATATTCGCACATACATCATGGGAACCATTTGGAGGTACAGCCCTTTGAAATACTGTAAGTGTCACATTCATACCTCACTCTAAGCATGCGATCACCTTGTTGGTCACTCTAGATGTTGCAAGTAAAACTGGACTCAACTTCAGTGGATCTATCTCACTTGTTAATTTTACTCCATGAGCATCGCAGGGGGGCCCTGACTATGAGTGTAATGGGCCAAGCCCAGAGGCAGCCCTGTATGGAGAGTGCAGTGCTAGAACTGACAGGAATCATTGGCTTGAAATCTAAAACAAATCATTTTAACTGCCAAGAACAGTATACTTTTAACTGCATTATCTTTCTGCTTGCACCAGAGCTCTTTATTTATTTTATTATTTTAACTATTTATTTGTTTATTTATCTTTCCAAACATTTTTTGTTGAATGATTAGTCTCATCATGTTTTGTTTTTTGTTTTTTGCAGCCAGAACAATGACGGAGAACTACTTGGACTAACACAACGCAGAACAATGACAGCATCAAGTGTGATATTATCAATTGCTTGCCCAACCAAAACACGCTTGGCAACATTGCATGTTCAAATTTCAGATGAGGGGAGAGAGTGGACTGCTGAATGATTATACACGCTTGCCGTGAAAAACGCACTAACTCCAAAAAACTCGGCCTCTTTTCTCACAGATTCCGAGCAGTCGCGTAAACACACTTGAGTTGCCCGTCTGCCACCTACTGGTAGGGAGGGATCACTACAGTTCCAGCAGAACACAGAAGTGGTAATGGAAGCGCTCAGTTTGTAATCTTTGATCAATATTCACAATAGTACCATAATCACAGGAAGAGTGCTATGAGGGTTTTTAAGAGGAGGTGGGGGGTGGGGGTTGAGGGGTGGGGTTATGGGCGGGTACATGATCATGGTTGTTTCCCCGCTGCGTACAAACGAGTGAAGACTCAGAGAAGACCCTGGTGTTGCTATGTAAACTGTACTGAACCAACTTCTCCACACATTACTCATCTAAATACAGGAAAAAAAAAAAAACATTCCTCAGAGTTACTCCATCTAAATACAAATCTGACCAGACCATCATTTGTCATGACCACAGAAATCTAAATCAGCACATCTACAATGACAATGAACGACAACACAAACTGGCAGTAAGATGTATGTGCGATTGTTCAATACATAAACTTTAGACATGTATCTCAGAGCGAATATCATGAAACATACTATTAGCTGCTACTGTCACACATCTGTTTGTTTCAGTTCATATTCATTTCTGTAGTAGTTGGCACATTATTTACCACTTTGTGGAGAAGCTTTTTGACTGGACTACGAGGACTGATGTAGAAACAAAATGACACACATTCGCAATCAATCATTCATCAAGTTAATTTAGAGCTTGAAATTGTGACAGAAGGCAATATGTTGATATGTGCGAACATTAGTATCAAAACATTAATATTTAATACATCCCTTCAGGAATGCGTCTAATTGTTGGCAGCATCACACTTTATATATATATTCAGAAATACGACTTCTTAAAATATATAATTATATATATTCCTTATATATTTTTGTTTTTTGGGGGAATTGTGGCATTCCTAAACTATTTGTCCTCGGGTGAAAAGAGTATATTTTCTTACTTGTAGCTGAAATCCTCAAATTCCATCATACAAGATTCTGATATGTTCACACATTTTATGTTGCAATTCTTTAAAATGGATACTGATAATACGGAAATTTGTAAACATAGAAAGGTTAAGAACAGCCCTAATTCCATCTATGGTTTTTTTGTAATTAATAACCCATAAGACTGATGCCACCATGTTAAAAATATGCATGCAAATGAACATGCCACCATTAAGTACACCATGCTTGGAAATTTAATCAATCCTCTGGGATTTTCTCTTCATCTTTAATCCCATAGCTGACAATTATTCAGTGACATCATGTACATGGGCAGTTCTATTAAGCATGGTGGTAATCACTGGATCACTGAAACTCAGATATGATATACTGGATATATAAACATCCATACCAAAGAGTTCACTCTGCATGCCAATGGAGATTTTGATGAGCTTCACAAGAAATAAACAGGCCACAGCTCCACCTGGTACTCACTCCAATAATATCAGACAATATCTAATGTTGGTATCTCATTTATATCAAAGGATTGGCAACTGAGATAATTCAGTACCCAGAATAAATCCTACATCAGAGGTTCCTTGGTTGAATGGTGGTTGTGCCATCACAATTCTTCCTCTCAAAAAATCTCAAAATTTTTCTTGGTTTTCGGTTTTTCCATCGACTGGGATCCACGTGAACGTGTAAGCCAAGCAAATTTCATAAGCTGGGCCATATCTTGTCCGCCGCAGATGTACCTCCCCTGGTCTGGTAAACAGCTGGGTTATGAGACAAATATAAAAATATAGCTATGTTTCTGTTTTTCTGAACAGGGGCCCCAGGTGTAGCTAGGATACAGCCCGGGTGGCAAGATAACAGGACAGCTTTATGGTGCAGTCTCCTGATAAATCTGCTGTTGGGATTAAAAATTAAATTAGCCCCATTAAATGCTGGTGTCTTTCACCCACGGAGTAATGCTCATCACCTGCCAACAATAGAACACTGAGCCCAGTATGATTTTAGAGCGGATAAGACCCACCCTACTGATAATGATTCATAAATTACCCATTATCATTACTGATATGAAAACCCTACACATATTTCTTGTTGTAAATCCTTTTTTATTTCCAGCTGCTATAATGCTACAGTGGCATTTTCACTGGTACTGTAGGTTTTATGTCTTCCAAATGATTCTTCCAGTTCTAGGGAAGAAATTCTAAATCAAATCTAGCGACTGGAAAGTTGTCTGTTGGAATAAATGGGCTAACAATGTGAGATGTCTTTTGGATGAGAAATTAGCTAATGTAAACACTGAGTGTATGAACACAAGAAACAAATGGATCCACAATCCACCTATTGCACATTCCCATCATAAATTCTGTATATAAGATACTAATGTAGAGTTTATCTTCATTCTACACAAGCCTCGTGCAACAGCTCTGTGTTTAATCTCTGAATTTACTCTATTAAAAATGACAAAAAAAGTCCCACAATGAAAAACTATACTTCCATAAAGAAAATTATGAAAGAAAAATGTCCTAAGAAATATTTCATTTGGCACTCACACTTTTGGCAGAAAATGTCAAATCGTAAAATTTATTTAAATGATTGCATTTTAATTAAAACAAAATAAAGTGACGAAATAGTTTTTTTTTTTTGTTTAATTTTATAAATATATTTGACCATATATTTTAGCAATGATAAATTATTTATATATTAATATATATTTATGCATATGTTGCACATAGTCTTTTTTAAAATAACAATTTCAAAGATATAATGTCTTTATGCGCTGGTTTTTGCCTCTGTGTAGTACCGAGGGCATTATAGGGCGGTATCAGTGCTGAATTACACACACATTAGATGAAAAAGTGACGGAGTACAACAAGTCAACAATAAGAATGAATGATGCTACAAAAGTCGTAGACGGAAGCTAGCTATTCCGCATTGATGCTAGTCAACCCTGTTGTAACAAGTGCATCGCTGCCACAAAAAGCTGAGAAGTTAGTCGCAAAAAATACTATGCTGATGGTTAACAGTGTGCCAGAGATGTGAATGTACACTATTTACAGTGAATTACGCTAGGGGAATAAGGGGGTTGTGTGGAATGCCCCACCCCCTCATCCCCATTTGCTGTTTTTGCCATCTGTCACCTGTCAGAAGATTTACGGAGACATTTTCACAGTAGAAAAAGCAAAGCGCACCCTAAAAGAGACTGTGTAGTCCTTTCCCTGCTCATTGTCACCGTCTTTAAAACGGCTTAGATGCATCACAGAGCACGATGCAGGCATGTCCATGAGAGGAAGAGGGTGGGGCAGGGGTGGGGTGGGGAGTGGGAGGGGCGAGGTGTGATGAGAGGAGGGGAAGGCTTCGTAGCAAACAACAATTAAAACAAAAAACCTGGGACTCATCCCAGTGGCTAATATTATCCTTCTTTATCTCTTTGCTCCTTATCTCACCCCTGGAAATCGCTTGAGGTCCACCATCATTAAGCGTACAGTGCTTAACAAATTTATTAGACCACCACCCTATGTAAGGTTAGTGCCACAGCTGCCCTAAATTAACAGTATTGGTAATTACCAAAATAATTTTTATGTTTCTGCATTGGTTAATCCACCAGTATGTGCAAGCTCTTTAACTGAAATGATATTTTTAATGCTAAAATGTAATTATTGTTGTTATCCATGAATTTTTGAATTTACCGTTTTTCAAAAAAGCAGAAAAAAAATAGTGAAGCACATTATTATTTTTGATTAAGATGCCAAATAACAGTTATTTTTTTGCATTCCTGAACATTAAAATTAGTTTTAGCGGTTAAATGCAAGAATGCAAGCACCTACCAAGGCCAAAGGAGGCCGTACAAAATATAGTTTTTTTTTTTTTTGGTTTTTATGTGTGCTAAAGGACTATTCAGTGGTTTCAGTTCGTTATTTGCCAAATAAATAACAAAATAATTTTTAGTTTTAAACAAGCTTTTGTCAAATTGTTTTCTTTTTTTTTTTAAGACAGGTGGTCTAATAAATTTGTTAAGCACTGTATATCAATCTGGTAAATGTCCCTTCAAGCAACAAGGAGCTAGGAGTTTCCCAAAGATATCTTGATTGAGGAAACCCAAGCGCATCTGCTGCAGAAGAATTTTTTTGTAACACGCATCATATAAATAAATAATAGGGGCTTTGAGCTGGCATTCGAAGGTCACATGTTTTATCCCTGTCCTTGACTCACCCCCAAGAAACAAGGAAGAAGCAGAAGGAATGGAAAGAGGAAAATAAGCCAGTGGAATGAGCCCCTTCAGACGGCCATCAACAGGAAGGCCTGTTACAACCAGGAAATGAATTACATCACAGAGTAGCTCAAAAGCACTGTCAGGAACTCCTCACGAGCGCCTTATTAAGGGGTACAGACTCCTCCCTCACCTGCTGCTGCCCCAGTTCTTGACGTCCTTCTCTTTAGGGAGCGTGGCAAAATTACGCGCTCACAAAAAATACGCGTGCAACTGTATGCACTGATGCTCCACTCATCTCTCCATGGCTGGGTTGCCCACAGGAAGACAATTACATTGCGATTGGCAATTTCAGTAACCCCCCCACCCGAAGTCCATCCTCTCGTCCAATACACAGATTGATACGACCAACCATCCCCCCCGCCCCCCATCCACACACACCCATCCCTTGGGTAACTAAAATAATTTGTTCTCGATTTCAAAAAGCCAATCACATAAAATTAAAAAAAGAGAGAAAAAGACCATATGATGGCCCTAAGCCTGAACCAAAATAAAACACTGAGTGGAATAATGGATGAGGATGACCTGGGGGGCTGAGGGTGTAGAGGGGGCAATGAAGGTGCAACCCAAAAAATATCCAGGGCCCTACAATAGACCAGCAGTAGCTCATAATGGGAGGGAGTCCAGATAGAGGGGACAGGAGGGTGAGTTTGTGGTGTGTGGTCGGACATTTTGGGGAAGGTAGGTGGATCAGGGGGCACAACAACAAGCTTGCTAATCAAAACCAAGACGGTTTTGTCAGACAGCCAAACACTGCATGGTGAGTGAGACCTGGCCTCAGTTGATTGGCTGAAGTACTGCACAGAAACAAAGATAAAGCATGTGTCAGGGTTTGTGTGTATTTGCCTCTCTCTATTTGTATTCGTCTGTATTCACAAACTGTATGTCTGTTTGTTGTGGTGTGCATGTGCGCGTGCGTGCGTGTGTGTGTGTGTAAATTTGTTTTTGCATATTTGCCTTTACCTTTTGGTATGCCTGTGTGTATATGCTGAGTGCAGGTGGTTGTTGTGTGAATGATAGAAGATTTTGGGGAACGCTGGTACAGCCTATATTGGGGTACGGGTGTAGAAACTCAGGCTGTACGCAGCGTATTGGGCGACGCCCGGCCCTAGGAGTAAATGGTTATGACCTCACGCCCTCCACCTCGCACCAACAGCACCCGGTTCAGGCCTTCAGTCAGAACCTCCAAGAACTCCATGTCTGAGGAGAGTGGAACAGTTAAGGAGTCAGCAAATCTAAAAAAAAAAGCAAAGCAGAGCAATACCTATATTTCCAATTCATAAAGTATTATTGTAAGAAGGTGACTCTGCCACCTCATAAAAACAATCCCCGCAGCTGTTTTTAACTTTCGTCAAGTGGATTTTCTTTCTACAAGCCATAAACTCGGAAATGCTTCCATACCAGCCGCTATGCAGCTGCCACAAATATCTTTTAATGTCTACAAGGTCCTTCATCCAACACAAAACCTGTATGGACCAAATTAAGACAAACATCATAACCAAAGAAGAAGAAGAAGAAGAAGAAGAAGAAGGTCTGTTCCAAGCCTAGTGGCTCATTAGGCCGGTTCTTAACCCCAGTTTCAATGGCACAAAGCCACTAGGAGTACTGTAACCAAATTAATGAAATTTAAGAAGGAAAATGAACTGTCCCTTCAAGAAACATCCTTAATTTTCATCATCTTCATCTTCTACAACATCATCGTCATCATCATCATAAGCCATCACGTTCATTATCATCACCACCACCATCTTCTACATCATTATCGAGGGCTGACTGCAATAAACAGTTATGTCCAAATGTTATATATTGGACATAACTGTTTATTGCAGTTAGCCCTCGTTATTATAACATGGTATTATCATCATCATCATCAAAAAATAGTGGCAAAGCCACTGCGCACGCTTGGCCAAACGTGGCCAAAATGGAACGCCCCCTATTGGCCATAGTATCGGTCCAATTGGGCTGAAAATCGAATTTGGTCAGGAGCTTAAGACGCTATATACAGATATGAAATATGAAAAGGATTGGTGCAAAACTGAAGACGCTAGAGCGCAGACAAGCCAAAAGTTTATGCACGCACGCACGGATGCACGACATACCACCACTAAAGACCCCGAGCATATCATAAGCCCATTGGGCCTTTTGGCCAAGCGGGCAAAAAATTGGAGCATCTTAGCTCGTAGAATAAGGGAGCTAGAGCTGTTTGAAGTTTTGCAGAAAAGGCCCCCTGGTGGCCAAACCAAGAATCGCAGCACGCCCAAAATCGAACTGGGGCTAAATCTTGGGCCCATATACATGCATATGAAATATGAAAAGGATCCTTTGAAAAATGAAGGCACTATTGCAGTGAAACAAAATCTGTGCATTTTACGACCTTTGACCTACATAGCCTTAAAATTTAGGTCAAATCAAAAACCCATGACATGTATGATGAACCCTTGGCAGAACACCCTACAGTAAAAATTTGAGTATCTTGGCTCGTAGAATAAGGGAGCTAGAGCTGTTTGAAGTTTTGCAGAAAAAGCCGCCTGGTGGCAAAACCAAGAATCGCAGCATGACCAAAATTGAACTCAGGCTAGATGTTGGGCCCCTATACATGCATATAAAATAGGTAAAGGATCCGTTGAGAATTGAAGGCGCTATGGTACTGAAACGAAATCGGCACATTTTATGACCTTTGACCTATATAACCTTCAAAATTAGGTTAAATCAAAAACCCATTAAGTATATGATGAACCCTTGGCAGAACACCCTACAGTAAAAATTTGAGCATCTTAGCTCGTAGAATAAGAGAGCTAGGGCTGTTTGAAACTTTGCAGAAAAAGCCACCTGTTGGCCAAACCAAGAATGGCAGCACGCCCAAAATCGAACTCGGGCTAGATCTTGGGCCCATATACATGCATATAAAATATGAAAAGGATCCGTGGAAAACTGAAAGCTGTATCGCGCTGAAACGACGTAACGCACGCACGCACGGACGCACAACAAACCACCTGTCGGCCAAGCGGGCTAAAAATCACTTTTTATACTTTGCTATAAGATTCACAAGAGTTTGGAACATCCCCCCCGGCCGTTCAATTGTATCGGGGATTGGATCATCTATTTCGCAGTATGTGGATTTTTTTATTAGACCTTTCGCTGAAGATGCTCCTTCTTACATTAAAGATACTGGTCACATGTTGTCTATTATTGACTCTCTGAACCCACTTCCTGAGGGTGAAATGATTCTTGCCACCTTTGACGCGTCTACCCTCTACACCTCCATTCCTCATGAGGGAGGGGTTGAAGCTATGAAATATTTTCTATCTAAAAGAGATTGCAGCTCTATGCCTTCATTAACCTGTCTCATGGAATTTGTAGAACTAATTCTCACATGCAATTATTTTGTATTTCAAGACTCTTGGTTTCTCCAAAAGAGAGGTGTAGCTATGGGGAGTCCATTTTGCCCCTCCTTTGCAAATTTGTATATGGCTTTTTTTTTTGAAGAAATGTATATTTACAACAATAACATTTTTAAAGATAGTATATTTATATGGAAACGTTTTCTTGACGACGTGTGGGTTCTCTGACGAGGCACTGTGGATCAATTAAATATGTTCTTTAGTTACCTAAATACCTGTTCTGAATTCCACAAATTCACAATGAATTTTGATTCTGACCGTATTAATTTTCTTGATTTATGGATTATACATGAGAAATATATACTTCACACTGACCTTTTCATTAAGGCCACAGCTCGTAACAGTTTGCTCAGAGCTGATTCATGTCACCCTCTTCCCTGAAAAAACAGTCTCCCTTACAGTCAGTTTTGTAGGGTGAAGAGGATTTGTAGCAGACAGTCTGATTTTGATAGAAATATGGTTGAGATGAAGAATAAATTCAGCACAAGAGGTTACAAGCCTACTCAAATAAATTCAGCTGCTGATCGCATTACTGTTCGACCTAGGTCAGATTTTTTACAAAGGAAAGTAATTACTAAGAATTCCTCCATTATTTTTTCTACCAAATATTCTAAATGTTCTGAGAAGATGAGAGATATTGTCAGAAAACACTGGCATATCCTTCAATCTGATCCTAATCTTCTCCACATCTTCAGACATCCCCCTCTTGTGGTTTTTAAATGTGGAGCCAATCTTAGAGACCATTTGGTGAGATTTGATTTGACCCCGACTTCTGAATTCAACTTAAGATTACTTGCACCTATCCCAGATGGTAACAGACGTTGTGAGTCCTGTACTCAATGTAATTACACTTATCGTTGTAGTTCTTTTAGACATCCACATTCTGGTAAATCTGTCCCTATTGAGGGAATTATTTCTTGCCTTACTAAAGGTGTGATCTATCTTATCACCTGTCCATGTGGGAAGGCTTAGGTCAGTAAAACAAGCAGGGAATTAAAAACCCGCATTGCAGAGCATCGTAGTACCATCAGATGTAGAAACCTTAATTATCCTGTGGCTGCCCATTTTGTCGAGGCCAATCATCCCATAACTACTTTGAAGTATATTGGCATAGAGAAGGTCTCTCTCCCAAGAAGAGGTGGGAATTTAGAAAATCTTTTATCTAGGAGGGAACATTACTACAAACATTTTTTCAATACTCTGGCACCCAGTGGTCTTAATATTGATTTTGATCTAAAGTGCTTTCTATGATTTTGCGTTCCAGAAGTGTTTTGGTGCCTAACCTGGTATACATACCAGGTGTATCCTCTTTGGATGTCTCCTGTTGATTGCACTATGCTGCCTCACTATGGGCTGTTATTAGCTGATTGGGCACTAGTTTTTATTCACATTTATATATATATTATATTGTGTACTTCCAGGCTTATCAATTTTATTGGGCCGGTTTGCTTTGGAATACATATAGTATTTTTGAATTCATGTATATTTATTTATGTACGAGTATTCAAATGAGTTAATTACTTAATGTCATTTGACATGCATGAGATTTGTGTCTGATGCACAACAGTGTGAGCTGTTCATAGAAGATTTAAATCCCCCTTCTGTGTCTCATGTATCGGCCTACAGCCGAAACGTTGTCACAGTAAAACAATTTTTTGCACTTTGAGTCTGAGTGTGCGGCTTCCTTCTTTTATATTATCAGCATTAACAGCAACACCATCATATTCATTAACCTCGCAACAATCTTCATTGACATCTTCCTCATCATTATCAGCAACATCACATTCATTAAAATTGTCACTACAATCTTCATTGCCATCATTATCATCAGCACCGTCATCTTCATCATCATTAACAACATCATCACATTCATTCACATTGTCACTACAATCAATATCATCATCATCATGAACATCAACGCCAACACCATCACATTCATAAGCATCAAGACTGAAATCGCAGGGCCCGTCCACACGAGAACGATTTTTTTGAAAATGCATAAATATTTTACTGTTTCGGCCGTGTGTCCAAATGGAGACGGCAAAAACGCAGCCCACAAACAGTATTTTTTGATAACGGGTTTCAGAGTGAGAAAATCTGAGAACGCCACCCCAGTGTTTTCGTGTGGACGACCAAAAGGGGTTTTTTTTTAAAACGTTGACGTGATAGCCCCCATCACAGCCCCCAAGCCCGTGTGTGGCGCTGTATGGCACTTTAGCGTTTTATTAAAAATAGACCAAAAATGGAGAAGAAGAGCATGGGCCTTCTTCTCCGTTTTTGGCATATTTCGTAGAAATGCTACAGTGCCACACACAGGCGTAGAATATTTACTACAGCGTTTTGGGTCGTTTGAGGTGTCTCTGTGTGGACGCAGATATTTTTAGAAAAGATGCCGTGTGGACGGGAGATTTTTTAGATACGACAAAAAAAAAGGACTGTTTTCGAAAATCTCTGTCTCCGTGCGGACGAGGCCTTAATCAACAACACCATCGTCATTGTCATCATCATCAGGAACACCGACACCATTACACTCCTAGCCATCATCATTTACAGTCTTCATTGCCATCATTACCCTCAGTACAGTCATCTTTAATCATCATTATCTACACCACCATCAGGTTCATCATCTTTGTACTCGTTTTTACCATCATCATCACCATCGTCATCATCGTTATCATCATGAACACCAACTACTATAATTAATATCATCACTATCATCTTCATAGCCATCATCATCAGAACCGTCTTCTTCATCATCAACGCCACCATCAGGATCATCATTATTGGACTTTTGTCTGTATCATCATCATCCTCATCATCATTGCCATCACCACAGTGCCACAGACCCAGGTAAGGATACAGTTCTCTTCTCCGGTTTGGTTCTTAGGGGGACCAGGCATGTTGAGCAGGACCAGCTTGGCTTCCTGAGACTTCTTGACAATGACCTCATTCAGCTTGAGCGCAGTGTGCATGCGTCTGACGTTCGACTGGTTCCTGGGGGAGAGCAGAGAGCTCAGCAGGGACGCAGGAAGTCCAAACAGCCATTATTACTTCCTCTGTTTTTCATCATGCTACAAATAGACACTAGAGATATTTCTGTTTGTGCTTACAGAAATTCAGCTGGCTAATATAGCCTCTAGCCAAAATTCTATAGCTGGACAGGTGCTTCCCAGAAGGGGCTTCACATTAAGCTAAACGGTACACAATAAAAAATTATGACCCAATGGCTATTTAAGACTTAATTTATTAGCTTTGTCAACAACAAAAGCTTTAATTGCAGCTGTGTATGTCAGCCCGAATATATAATGATTTAAGTCAAGTTATGACAATTAAAGAGGCATAATTGAAGTCGCAATAAATTACTCACAGGTTTTCCCACTCCCTGATGAATGCAGCATGGGTAGAAAAGGGATAAACAGGAATTTAGCCACACGCTGACACACAGAACATGCTAGCACATGAAACATGCAGCATTTCCAGTGATTGGGATAGATCACTGCAATGGCTGCATGACCATCATCACACAGAGAAATCTAGATGGTTTTTTGCATTGTGCAGCCAATCAGCATTTTCTAAATGTTTGGTTGCATTTGCAACCAACCCTGCAGTTGAGCCCTTGAGCACAGCCCTGAACCATAAAACCATTCTAGGGGTTTTACCACCGTTTCTCTCCATCTCTCCTGGCATGCTACTGTTCTCTGAACCATTTCTCCCAGGGAGCCGTTGAGGAAGAGAAACATTCTCAGTGGAACCTCCCTGGTTAAATAAAGGCTAAACAACAAAGACTCCAGCGCCAATTAACTTTCACTTGGCCAAACAGAACCTATAGCACGCAAGATTTAATATAGCAGTAGCTACCTCAGTTGCTTTAGGTAAATTTATGTATTGGGTCCATAAAGCAAAGAGTAGAGGAGCCAATATTTTCATGAAATCACATTGCAAGCATTTAGTAGATGCAGTTACCCAGAAGGCTTTGGATTCAGAATGTCAGGCTAGAATAAACTCCATGGACCTGGGGCTCAAGATGTGTTTACAAGTAACTTCAGCTGCTGTACTATCCATCTTTCTGTTCAGATTATTTATCAGGGATCATTGAAACTGGTCCGTGAATACAAATCAAGCCCAGGTTTTTTTTTGTCCTGAGTAATTAACTGAACAATGGGTGCTCCTGATTGGGCTTCACATGTGACACTCATGGTGGAGGACAGGTAAGAAAACAGCAGTTCTCAAGCTTGCAGGACTGTGATTTGATGATCTCTGGTCAACATGAATCACTTTGTATAAGAGAGCAGCTAAATGGCGGAGGGCAATAATGCATTGGGGGAGCCATCCTGGGCTTACGGCTTCATGTTGAAGAAGTCCTTCAGGCCCTCAGGAGAGGTGGCCCCCATGATGGGCCCCTTAGCCCCGTCACAGGCATCCGTCCAAGTCATCTGCACCTTCTCTCCCGGAGTCTCCGCCCCTTCCACAGGGGAGGCGGGACTTGCCGGGGTGGGCGTGGTGTCCTTGTTGTGGATCAGCTGCATCTGTTCAGGGTGGGAGACAGTGACAGACTGAGAGAGGAAGGGGAGGGCAACGTTTGGGGGGAGTCCATAAGGGGAGCCAAGGCAAAGGTGGGGAGAGAGCAGTCAAAGGGGGTTATTGAATTCCACTCAATTTAATTTGTATAGCACTTTTGAGATAAGAACTATCGCAGAGACGCTTTACAGAAGAGCAAGAGGGCAACTGCCTCGCCTAAGTCCCTAAAATAGAGACAGAGCCATCTGAGGAGCCATGTTGAAAGGACTTCTCACCACAACAGACCAGCTTAGGTGGGAGGAGGGTGGTCTTCAGCCTACTGGAAGATGCTACACTGGGACCAGTAAGTTTGTCCATTCATGCAAGATTAGTGCAGTGCTAGCACCCACCATGAGCAAGGCTGACAACCCACATTGCATAGTCTCATCAACTGTAACAATAAACAAACAAACAATAAATAACAAAGTGTCTGGTACTTGGTTCGACTGAGGGGTTGAGGTTGGCCACGTGTTTGCATTACGGAGGGATCACTCTTCCACTGTGGCCATTAGAAAGTAAACTCTTAACAACTGCCCCTTTAAACCCATGAATCTAGCCAGAGACCTCTCAAATAAGTTCTGCCTTCTTGCCAAAAATGTTTGTTGTTTGCAGATCCATGTGGGAGTAACACAACATCAAGGAGGAATTTTACTTACACAAACTGCATTTTACACCTCTTTTTCCAACCCTAACCAAGAGTTGTCTCTGGAAAAGTCAAGAACCTGATCAGGAACATAAACGATAATTTCCCTCTAGGCATTTCACGCTGACTTTCACAATTACACTTGACACCTGCTTCTTAAACCCATGTACCTAGCCAGAGACCTCTAATATAAGTTCTGCCTTCCTGCCAAAAATTTTTGTCATTGGCAGATCCATGTGGTAGTGACAAAACGTCAAGGAGGAGTTTTACTCACACAAACTGGATTTAATACACCTCTCTTTCCAACCCTAACCTAGAGTTGCCTCTAGAACAGTGAAGAACCTGATCAGGAAACGGTTACCTCTCCCTCTTGGCATTTCACGCTGACCTCCACAATTCACGCTGAACTCCACAATGCATAGATAATTCACCAAAACAAATTCAAAAAGGCAATCAATCAGAACTGATAGTTCAGATTTATTCTGGGCCTGCCTTTCACCAATATCACAGACAATAGTTTATATAGATAGTGTACTTAGTGTACTGTATATGTTATTCAGAGGGGTTCCATTAGAATGCACGAGTCTCAGATCTGCTGTGTCTTATTGGCTGAGAAGACGTCGCTCGGGGAGATTTCTCTGCGTTTCTCTGCCCTACGCATAGCTGCAGATCCCCCTGTGCACAAAGCGGACAGCGATAGGAAAGAAACGATCCGTGATATCTACATCTGAACTGCTGGCAGCAGCCTCAGACTCAACCCTGACATGAATGACTGAGAAAAGTGGAAGCATGAGTAAAGGCTCAAAAGTACCTGTAGTGCAGCAGTAATTAAAGGCCTTACCTTTACATGGCTTATTTTATAGAGATGGGCCATATATGCTCCCAAGTATTTTGTAGAATGTAAGAACAAATTTACAGAGTGAACAAGGAAGGAATTACAGCCCTTTTAAATTTGTACTGCGGTCCAGATATTTGTGGAGTCGAATCGACTTGGATCAGCATCAATACTAAATTTGCTATTATATGCGATCGGTGTCAGACTAAATCTGATTGACAGAGAGAACAACACAACATCAATGAGTGAGAGAGACTTGGTGAATAAAGAGAGAGAGAGAGGGAGAGAGAGAATTGATTTTTAAACATTGATTACAATTATGATTATTCTACATTTACAAAAGTTTGTTAAAAAAAAGACAAACACAGATAGCAAAGCAAAACAAAAAAGAAATAATAATAATAATTAAAATGAATTAAAGCAACTCATCAGGAATGGTCATTTCAAAGTCCTTTAGAGAAAAAAGTGTGTCTTCATAATCCCACACACTTTAAAAAGCATCTGAATCTTCCATTTTGACATAATATTTTAATAATCGTGCCCAAACTAAACTCCTAAAAACTAGAAGAAAACCTTGGTGTTCTATCCATTTTTCTTTCCTACTAAGATAAATTGCCATCTTTGCTTGACCAAAGAGGACATTCAATGGTCCGCCCATTTTCTTTTTTCCATGTGAAAAAAAACAAATATGAACATCTGCTCAGTGAAATACTCCCCAAAGGATGGCAACAAAATACTGCATTCTAAATAAGGGCAATGATCTAGAACATTGTACGAAACAATGACAAATGATCTCACTTACTGAGCAAAAGGGACTAGCATCTGAAACTGTAGGATTTAACTCTAATACAGAAGCATTCACTGCTACAGTTCCATGTAAAATAAGTTCTTATAAATCACCTGTATTTTCGCTTTACAGTGGTTTATAAGGCAAGCTGCGGACAAGTTTAACCTTTTAACAAGACTAGATTTTAAAATGGTCTTGTGATGAGTCTTCTCTGTTTTTGAATTTTTCTTCATTTAAGACCTCGACACACCCTTGATAAAGTAATTTCCCACACACAGAGTCCAATGGCATATAAACTTGACTGTCCACGTTCAGCAAAGGACCCAGTCTTTCACAACTCTGAAAGAAATGGAGCCGAAAGCCCAACCAGAGAAAAAAGTCACAATCGCCAGGTGTTATTTGTCTGGTAAACCACAATGCTAGCAACACCTTATCCTCATTTGACGATGCCTTCTGGACTTTTTCAAACATCAGATCGACCACTCGAACAAATTGAACCTCCAGTCTATTGTTCAGGTTATACATGAGAAGAGACTTGTGCTAAAAGTACTTAAGTCAAATTTTCAAACACTATGAGGTAAGGTTGGGAAAACATCTTTTATAGTTACCCAAGCCCACTGTCTCAATTTGCTCAAAACAGAGATTTTGTGACTTAAGTAGTTTTAGCAGTGGGGTGTTCGCATTATCCGTATGAGTACCGCCAGCTCTAGCAAATGCCGTCTGTAGGTATACTCTTATTTATTAAAGTCCCAGACATTATTGTTACTTCCACCCAGGAGGCACCTAAATGAGCACCCCTGAGAATAGGCTCCATTAGCAGCCAATATATGGATGTATCAGGGCTCAGACTACCTGTCTCCATCAGTCCCCACATTCTTACCATACTGCCGTAAAATAGTGACAGAAAATTGAGGATGAAACTTGAACAATCAAAGCTACACAGCGATTTTTCAAATCCTTAGTTACCATACTGCCGAAAAATGGATTGTCCTCCTTGCCACCATGATAAATGTTGTGGTGCAAAAAAGGAAAGTTTGTTATGATTCTGCCATGTCTGTCTTGTTTCTGCCATGTTCATTATGTTTCTGCCATGTTTATTATGTTTCTGTATTCCCTGTTATGTTTATGATCATGTCTGTTAGGTTTTGCCATGTTCTGTTTAGTTTTTGTATTTTGCCATGTTTTCATTTTTGCCATTCCCTTTCCAATTTTCTGTTATAGTCCGGTCCATGTTTTGCCCATGCCTTCATTGCACTTTGTCTCCCCTGTCTGGTCTCTCGTTAAGTTACAGCTTCTCCCTAGTCCCGTGTGTCACATGTTTAGGTGATTTCATGGTTTCTGGGTTTCAAACATTCCTTCCAATCTCGTTTGCTTCCTTCGCCTCTCTTTTCTATTTTACTAACCAATACTAACAGTTTGTTGTTTTGTTAAAGTTACTAACCCAGACTAACATTGTATATAATACTAACTTACTAACGAGCACTAGGGATTGTATAGCTGCACTTACTAATTGATTAACAAGCTCTCAGCACTCGCCCTGTTCTAGTCTCCGCCTCTTGCCTTCACTTAGTCTTTGCTGCAATTCAGCGGATCCTTCGCACCTGCTCCACTCTGTCCTGCTTCTCATTATCTGTGCACGTTAGAACTCCCTAAACGGAGCTGTATGTTTTTGTCATAGGCTGTCTCGTGATCCCTGTCCGCGTTTTGGCTTTTGCCAATTTCATGTGGTTAGGTTCTCCCTCATGTTTTGCTCCCACGTAATTAGTCTGATCCTCTTCACCTGATCCTAATCATAGCATGTGACTTCCCTTGAGTGTATTTAAGCTGTCTTCTCACTGCAATTCCCCGTCAGAACGTTTCCTGTGCTGCATTTGTTTCTTGCCTTGTACTCATTGTGTTACCTTTCTGACTGGACTGCCCAACTACCTCTTTTTGGCTCTGATTTGGCTTTTATATCTGCTCCAGTGTATCGAACCCTTTTTGTCTGACCACGATTTCTGTATTGCTGCCCTGGTTTTTCGACTCTGGATTCTGCCCCTAGGATTGTGATTTTTGGATTGTGGACTTTGTACTTTTGCCTTCGGTCCTGCGGGGGTTTACCTCGCTAATAAAATCAAATTTTTTGCTATTTCTGGTTATCGCGACTGGTTCCTGAACAATACCTCACAAAGTTTGAACAAACTAAAGCATAAAAGCTGCTTTCCCTCTTGACAGATGAACCAAACCCTGTACTCCTCCTTTAGGCAAAAATAAAACACTCTGAGGTATCCAATGCTGTCTTCCTCAAAAAAAAAAAAAAAAAATCCACAATAACACTCAGAACCTCCTAAAAATCTGGAGGTTCAAACTCAGCCAGGCAGTGCCACTAAGTGGAGGCCAATCATTGTTAACAATAAGTGCATGCCTCACTTCCATCTTTTTCACCACTTCCTCCCAAAAATCTCACCGAGGTGAACACCTACATGTCTTGATACTATTCTTCATCCAATTCAATCCATCTGGTAATCTAGGCTCACTCGTTTCATTTACCAACTAACAAAGCAGTACTCTTATCACAGTTAATTTTTGAGGAAGAGATTATACCAAAACACTCAAGTAATGTGGATTAGCTTTTGAACATTACTGCCATCAGTGACAGCCACTATATCATCATCTGCATATACAGACAAGGCAATGGTGAAAAATTATCCCTCAATTTTTCCCCTCTTAACTCCTTCCTGATCTGACATAGCATGGGTATAGTGGCAAATGAGTAATGCATGGCAGACATTGCACAGCTTTGTCAAATACCCCTCTTGATACTGAAAGGAGCAAATAAATCACCATTAATCTTCATTAAACTTTCAATATCAAAATAGTTTTAATCATGGGAAGAAAGCCAGGGGGGAAACCAAATTCCTTAAAGGTGTTCCATAGGTATTGGTGCTCCACCCAATCAAAACTTTATTCTCATTTGAGGGAAATCAGACCAAACTTTAAGGTACACTAGGCCCCCGCAGATTTGTTGCATTTTTGAAAAATTCTTATTCTACCACTACAGTGATCGATAGAGCTATGAAACACAAGATGTTTGACACTGGAATGAAACAAATACGTCTATCCTGTAAGGGGCAAGAGCTAAAAAACAACAGCCAATCAAACGTACGACCAACTCAAATGATTGGAATGATAAAGCTGTCAATCAAACCCCACGCGCACAGATTTTCAGGCATGGCTTTGGAAGCATCATGGTGCGCTGTGATTGGTGGTGGACGTAGTCGCATTGAACTGCAGGATTTGAAAGTTCCGCCGTCAAACCCACAGGTGCCTAGTGTTACTTTAAATCCAAAAAGCAAGAAACTTCCAAATAGATTTACAACACCTATTCAAAAATAGTTGGGACAAAGTGTAAATTGTGAATAAAATCAAAATGCAATGACTTTCAAATCACACCAGCCAGTAGTTTATTCACAATAGAACAGAGATAACATAGCAAATGTTGAAATTGAGAAATTTTACAATTTTATCCAAAAAATGAGCTCATTTCAAATTTGATGACTGTTACAGGTCTCAAAAAGTTGGGACAGGGGCCTGTTTACCATGGCGTAGCATCCCCTCTTCTTTTTAACACAGAGTGGAGGCGTCTGGGCATTGACAAGACAAGTTTCTTGAGTTTAGCCATTGGAATTTGATCCCACTCTTTTTTAATACAGACTTCCAGCTGCTGGAGAGTTTTGGGTCTCCTTTGACGGACTTTTCGTTTAATTATGCGCCAAATGTTCTCAATCGGTGAAAGATCAGGACTGCAGGCAGGCCAGTTCAGCACAGTTCTTCTACTACGAAGCCATGCTGATGTAATAGCTGCAGTATGTTGTTTTGCATTGTCCTGCTAAAATACACAAGGCCTTCCCTGGAATAGATGTCGTCTGGAGGGGAGCATATATTGCTCTAAAACCTTTACATACCTTTCAGCATTCATGGTGCTTTTTAAAACAAGCAAGTGTCCCACACCATGTGCACTAATGCATCCCCATACCATCAGAGATGCTGGCTTTTGAACTGAATGCTGATAACAAGAGGGGTGATCTTTCTCCTCTTTAGCCCGGAGGATCCAACGCCCATGATTTCCAACAAGAATGTCAAATTTGGACTCGACTGACCACAGGACACTTTGCCACTTTGCTACAGTCCATTTTAAATGAGCCTTGGCCCACAGAACAGGGCGGCGCTTCTGGATCATGCTCAACAATGGCTTCCTTTTTGCATGATAGAGTTTTAGGTGGCATCTGTGGATGGCACGGAGGACCGTGTTTACAGACAGTGGTTTCCTGAAGTATTCCTGGGCCCATTTAGTAATGTCAATGACAGAATCATGCCGGTGAGTGATGCAGTGGTGTCCGAGGGCCCGAAGATCACGGGTATCCAGTAAAGGTCTTCGGCCTTGTCCCTTACGCACAGAGATTTTTCCAGTTTCTCTGAATCTTTTGATGATGTTATGCACTGTCGATAATGAGACCTTCAAAGCCTTTGCAATTTGACATTGAGGGACATTGTTTTTGAAGTATTCCATAATTTTTTTAGGCAAGCCTTCACAGGTTGGAGAGCCTCTGGCCATGTTTACTTCTGAGAGACTCAGCCTCTCCAAGACTTCCCTTTTATAGCCAATCATGTTACAAACCTGATGCCAGTTAACTTAATTACTTGCTAAGTGTTCTTTCAGCTCATTCTCTTATATATTAATTGCTTTTCAGCCATTTTTTTCCTTGTCCCAACTTTTTTGAGATCTGTTGCAGCCAGAAAATTTGAAATAAGCTCATTTTGTGGATAAAAATGTAAAATGTCTCAGTTTCAACATTTGAAATGTTATCTATGTTCTATTGTTAATAATATATTGGGTCATGTGATCTGAAAGTCATTGCATTTTGATTTTATTCACAATTTACACTTCGTCCCAACTATTTCGGCATTGAGGTTGTAGATCAGAGCCATGTTATTCCTAACTGACCTGCCAGGGATATAGTATGATTAATCCATATCTATACCCTGCTCCATCACTTCCCTTAATCAGTTTGTCAGCATTCTTGAGAGAATTTTAAGATCAGCACTTAACAGACTCACTGGCCTCAAGTTGCTTGTACATAGCTCTCCTTTTTGGGTAAGAGAATGAAGACTGCATGCTGAAAGCTGAGGGAAAGACTCCTTCTCCAAAAGCTGTCACTTCAAACTTCTAGCAAATTCTCCCCCATCGCAGACCCAGAGGGATTTATAGGAATCCACAGGAATACCATCTATTCCTAAAGCTCTGCCATTTTGCATGCTCAATTGTGCCCTCTGCTGTCCTTGCAGAGTTAGTGGATGCTCCAGGTCTGGATTGTCTTATGCTGATAACTGTAGAAAATATTTTTAAAAACTTCTCTAACATCAGCAAATCCTATGTGCTCCCTGGCATAGAGCTTTGAGAAACAAGACTCAACTCTTTTTCTAATGTCAGTTGACTCTGTGAGGACACATCATCATCTGTTCAAATAGAATAAATAAATCCACTCTGACCTTTATTCTTCTCCAAATTGAAATAAAATTTATATGGAGCATGCATCTCAGCAATACTTTGAAAACATGATCAGACTAACGCCCCCTGCGCTTCTAAACAGATCTGCCGAATCTGTTTTTTGGCTTTGAATGCCTAAATATAACCTTAACTCTGGTCCAACCAAGGGTTTTTCTACTACAACCCCGACTCCGATTATTTCGAAATTAAGCGATAAACATCATCTTGTTTGGTATCAGTGTACAGCTACAGATGTCCTCTCTTCAAATCAAGTACAAATAAAACACATTTCAACATTATGACGTCAAAGTGACGTCATAACTAACACCATATTAGGAAAAAACATCAAAATGACAAAAATCTGTGTTTTTTTATATTTTTATTAGTTTTAGCTGAAAATAAGTAACTTTCTGTAACCTCTAGAACTACTGATACAACGATTAATATTTTAGTATTATTATAAATGTTATAAACTCATGAGTAACATAAATTTGACATTACTACGATGTCATAAATAACTCATTTTGGGAAAAACGCACACAAAAGGAAAACATATAGTTTTCTGAACATTTTTCACATTTTCTTTACTTTGTTTTTCCCTATGATAGAACAAGGCTTATAATATCAGTAATATGTCTGATACGTATGTTCTCTTTCAAAACAAGAATCAAACATCACAAACTTCAGCACTGCGACGTCACAATGACGTCATTATAGATGTCATATCTGAAAAAAATACAAAAATCCATGTTTTTTTCATATTTTTCCCTAAATTTTAGCTGTTACATATTTCCCCCCTCAATTTTAGGTAAAGGTAAGCGACTTTACACTACTCTACATGTACTGTACTAGTGCTACTGTAAACAATATTAGTATCATACATATTGTTATATACCAAGGAATAACAGTAACGTAATAAATGTACATTACAATGACGTCACTAATTAGTATAATGACTCATGTTGACCAAAACGTAAAAAAAAAAAAAATACAAGGACAAGCTACATCAATTAATCAATAAGGATGACAATCAGTGTGGTCTACAAAGTTCATTGAGCATGAAAAATAATAATAATATACTATTTGCAACTAATTTGTAGGCATATTTTGTATCAAAAACAGGCAAAAATTTACACTGGTGGCAACCACCCCCCCATCCCTTCGACTTTGACGGCCTACCCTACCCTCGGGGGGTGAGGTACCATCATTATCTTTTCATGAAAATAAGCGCAAAGGATGAATAAACAATTACCTAGAAGCATAAGATCATATCTGTTAACGTTTTTGTGCGACAGGAAAAAATCTGTTGGGGGGGTGTTAACCATCACCCCCCCCCTTCCCTTGGTTGGACCAGAGTTAATCTCCTGTGGATCCCCTTCGATTCTCAAGTTCCGCTATATTGGTCTCAAGAGCTTTGATTCATTGTGCAGTCTCTTTTGTGACAGTGAAATTGATTTTCTAAACTTCCATTGTTCCCAAGAAAAGTTAAAACATATTCCAAAATAACTATCATTTAACAATACTGTACTAAAATGATAATAAGCACTCTTCAGTTTTACTCCATTGATAAAGACATGAACTATTAACAAGTAGTGATCTGAGAACCCTACTGGACTGTAAGATCTAAAAATTTGTAAAAGATGCTCATAGCAAAATCTGTCCAGCCTCGCTACTGAGATGTGATATTTTTAGCATGGGCCCATGAATACTGTCTAGTGTTGATGCATCAGGAGTGCCACACTTCAGTCAGCTCATTTGTCTGAATAATGAATTTTAAAATTTTCCTTGACTGAGCATTAGGGTTTAGATGATTTGAGTCCAGATTATCAACAGTGCAATTAAAATCTCCTCCCATTATTAAAAAAAAATCTTTTGAAATGTAAACTGAAAGAGTGCTTGCCTTCATCAAGACCCACAGGAGAGTATATGCAGTATTTAACAAAGATAAAATAGATTTTTAATATCTGGCAACCACCTTCAGTAACCTCCCTTGAATTATCTCCTCAATCTCAAAAGACTGGCAAAAAACTCTCTGAAAATAAAACTGATACTGCTGTGATTACGGTACTCTTATGACTCAGAACAATATCCCCATCCATTCTGTCTTCCCCTGAAATTCATTTTCAATATTACAATAACCATCTTTAGCAAATGCAATATCAACATGCTTTGCTTTCAGAAGTTCATAATACATCGTACTGTTTTAATCCCTCTGGCTCCATTTAGATTTAGAGCTGGAATTCTGTGCAAATCACTGCAAAACATCTAGCGAGCAAAAAAGGATAAATATGTATAATATATGTTTGGCTGGTCTTGACTTCTTTGATGCATTATTGATTTGTGCCTTCACCTTTTGCACCAGTTTCCTGAGATGATAAACCTCTGTGTCCCTCAAATTATCAGCACCTCACCGACTCATCAACCACTTTGCCAAATCAACATACGACGATCGATTTGGAAGGAAATCATCAGCAATTGCATCCCTTCCCCCTTTAGTTACTTCCAAAATACTGCTGATTCAGTCAAGACCTCAGCCATTACTCTTCTGACCATCAGGCATAGATGAGTCAGAAGACCCTTATGCTCTTTCATAAAAAGAGGAATCATCTGAATAACTCAAAAGCACCTTTGTCTTTTCCTTTAATGTCATTTTCTTTGGTTTTGCTGCTTCTCAGTTTTTCGCTTTGCATATGGCACTTTAAAAACAGTTTCATCATCCCTTCACTCTTTTTCCCCCATCAGCCATAATGTGCATTTCTTCCTGCTCTCCTTCTCCTTCTACACTGGCTCGACCCAGCTCATCAAATACCGCAACAGGATGGAGCCACACTCCCTGTCCTGCTGTATGTCCATGTTAGGCACCTGGGCTACTCTCTCCCTCTGCCCCCCTTCACTGTCGACCTGAAACCCACCCCCAGCAACCCCTGAATCAAATTCAGAGCAGACTCGGGGCTCCAGCTCCTGGGCCTTTTCTGGACGGCAACACACTAAATCCCCCTCTTGCCCGCAACCAAAACACTTCTTTGTTTCTGTTGTATCGAAAATGGTGTTGTTAAAACCATCAACGTTAAATTTCATTAATATATGTAACTCATCACTGTCAGTCCTTAAAATCATGTACACTTGTATTCTAAATGACACATGCTTCAGCTTGGCTGATTTACAACCCAATGAAAGTGTTTTCACTGCAGACACAATCAGACCATGACGTGAAAGTTCCCTCTCTAACTCCTCATCACGAATAAATGGTGACAACTTTATGATTTTTTGCTGTATATGTGAGGGGGAACACTGATACGTGAGTGTTTCTTAAAATTATTCCATGCAAAACAATGACATTTACTTTTTCCACCGAATCCAAAAACATTACAACTGCTCAGTTAATTCCAGACCCTGCTATTACACTGTCGCAACCAACTACCTCCCGATGGCTAAACTACAGTCCTTTAGCGAGTAATCCACACTAAACAGTATTTTAAAGCCATACAGCGCGAGAGGGTTCGGAAACCCCCAGACCCATTGCTACTAACTCTAGCCACGGTACCCAGCCACATGCTGGCTGCTGCCATATTAAGCACTGCTCAGCGACCTCGTGAACTCTGACAGAGCTTAAAAAATTGTAAGTGCAAAGAGAAACTGCGAGGGACACCAGTGTAAAACATACGTATATACAGAAAGCCAAACCTTAAGAGGAAAAAGCCCACATTCAGCCTCCGACACACACTCCACTCACTCAGAAAATGCATATGTGCACGAGGTAGACAAAGAGAGAGAGTGAAAGAAGAATATATGAAGAGTTTTGTTCCAAACGTATCCGCCATTTTAAATACTTGACGCCTAGACATCAGAAATGACTGCTAATATACTGCAATCCCGGCACTTGACCAACCTTCAACATTGAATTGCGGTCGAAATAGTGTCAGTGTTTGTTTCAGAGATGAAAAAACTTTGAAACAATGTTTTATGCTCAATAGTTGTAAAAACATTTACAAAATACTTATAAATCAAAATTGAACAAGATGTGCATGTTGAAGCAACATAATGTCCTCAGTTACATAACAAAATACATTTCAGCCTTTTGAATTAAACTATGATCATTATAAATACTTTAAGATAATTTTATTATATCATTGTTGGTTTGCTTTTCAAAATTGAAACAAAATTCAACAGTGATTCAACGTTGACCACAGCATTGATTCACCAGGGAATCAACTTATGTCAGGTGGGATATAAACTATTTTTGGTGCTCTTGAGCAGACATTAGCTATCCCAATTTTTTTACAAACAAAATAATCACAAATAAATTCTCATCTGCATTTGCGGATTTAAATGTAATCACCCCCAAAGTATGCTGGATGGAAGTATCATGGACAGATGTTATTAACTTCAGGCACGACTTTTTTCATGAAAATGGATCTGTCTGTTTTTGGAACTTCACTGCTAACATGGAAAGATGGGGAGGAGGAGGGTGAGAGATGAGGAAGGGTGTCAGCCGTACCTCCTCCTCTGGTTTCTCCTCTGCGGTGACCGCCGCTGGCTCCTCACTCACACTTGGCTGCTGGGTCACCCCGCTCGGGTTCTTACGGCGGATGGAGCCACGAGACGAGTCAGTGATGCTCTGGATCTGGGAGGAGTGAGAGGTGCGGGTCAAAAGCACAAACACACAGCATGGCCATGTTTAGAAGAAGAAGAAGGAGGAAGCGGAAGAAGAAGAAGAAGAAGAAGGAGAATAAGAAGAAGAAAGAAAAATAAGAAGAATGAAGAAGAAGAAGGAGGAAGAAGGAGAATAAGAAGAAGGAAGAAGAAGAAAGAGAAGGAGGGAGAAGAAGAAGAAAGAAAGAAGGAGAAGGAGAAGAAGAATGAAAAAAGAAGAAAGAAAGGAAGAAGGAGAAGAAGAAGAAGAAGAAGAAGAAGAAGAAGGATTTGATTTGACTTTTAAGGTCCCATTTATTGAACCAATAGTATGTAACAGAATGCATCATAAATTAAACACTAAATTTTAGCAAACAAATTTTTCTCAAAATAGTCAAAAAGAACCATTAAAAAAAGACAACTTAAACCAGACCTTCCAATATTTCATTCTGTTTAAGGGGCTTCCCATTCCTAAAAACACACACATTTTGTAGCCCCCTTCATTGTCAATAGAACATATGGCATCATCGACACACCAAACTGTCTGAAGCTTTGATTACTCGTTTTTCACCATCTCATACAATGATCAGGTCGCCACATACAAAAACGCAAGACATAGAAAACAACAAACCTCCATCAGGATAAACAAGAAGAAAAATCAACACCAATTATGATATCAACACAAATAATAGTGTGGATTTATTTTCATAAGTCGATTTCACTAGATTTTGGGAGTAACAAAATATTTATATGTACGGTATGCACTTTGCATTCAAGATGAACTCGAACAGAACTGCAGTGTGTCATGGTGAGCTCGGCAGCGGGTTTGTTTCAGAGGCTGTTTTCGCATCCCAGTGCGGCGCAAGCATTCAGGGAACAGCCTGGATGTGGAGGGATGTGGAAAGCCTGCTAAGTTTGGATGAGCCGAGTGTTATTTTTACAGCCTTTTATGGTTCACTTTGGATCGCTCCATCAGTGAGAGCATCAGCAGGTCACCATTATTTTTGTGTAGTTTTTCATTCTCTGCTGAAAGCCGCCAAACCCCCCCGCCCCCCATCTCCCCCCACCCGGGAGGCGCGTGGGCGGCTACCTCTCTTTCGCGCTCGTTCTTCGTCAGGTGCATCTCTTTCAGAATCTGCGAGCGCTGCTCCATCACCAGGGTCTTCTCGTACGTGTAGGCGGAGATATCACTATCTTGCTGCAGAGAGAGAGCGAGAGAGAGAGAGAAGAGAGATGGAGAGAGAGAGAGAGTGTGAGTTACAGGCCTTTAAAATTGTGTCGCTGTCCACATTCTTATAGCCCTCACTTCATGCAGTGTGTCCTTCTAATCGTGGAGTCAGTCTTCATAATTGTCATTTTTGAGTTGGAGAAGTTGATCGATGACTATGCTGTGTGTCAATCACTAACTTTCCAACAAAAAAAACACAGCCATTGTCTGAATAGAGACTAAGTTAGTTTTCAAACACCACACAAGGTCGTACTCAGTTAAATAGAGGTCCAATAATACGTCAGCGGTGGTAACACCACTCCACTGGTCCTTGATTAGTCACACCTCGCAGATAGCCCAAGTGACACTGCAGAGCAGAGCTCTGATTGGCCAGAAAGCATCGATGGCCTTTCATTAGTGAGACAACAAAGGTGGGTCTAAATTGGTTGCACTGCATAGTCAGGCTTTGATTGGCCAGAATATGTGGGCTTTCATTGGTCACACAGCACACGTATGAACAATGAAGGACCCAACAGGGCCTGAAAGCAGGGACAGTACAGAAGGTTAGCTCACCATCTCCACGACCTCCACTTGAGCATCAATGCGTAGATGGTACAGGAAGGTGGTCAGGTCTTTCTTCATCTGGATGCTGTTGTCGTCCATCTGGGCCACGGTGAAGATGCGGATCTTACACTTCCGCCACACCTGCGGACACAGGCAAATTCCTGTCACCTCCTGTTCACCACTAAACACACTCACACTGTGAGGAACGGCTCCATAACCCTGAATCCAAAAGCCTGCAAGCCAATTTACACCACAGTAATTACATGGACATCATTTAGGATATATGTCACCCATTTACAGTGCATCTCTCTGAAACAGATCACCTAATTAGTGTGCCTGTCTTTAGAGTAAATCAAGTATTTAAGGTACATCTCTTTGTGGAACATTACCCATTTAGGGTGCAACTGATTAGGGAACATCATCCATTTAGGGTGTGTTTGTTCAGGAGACACTGACAGATATAAGATGCAACATTTCTTGGGCTGATGCTCGTGCACAGATGGTTTTTGGGGAAAACTCCAAGTGCTCTCTCTGGTTTTGGGTTTTTAGACTGTACCTTACATGCTTCTTTGGTTTTTGGGGTGAAGATAATGTTCCTGATTGGCTTTGGGCATACCTTATGCCTTCCCAAATTTTGCGATGTACCTTATGCCCTCCCAGATTGTGGGGCGGACCTTGTGCCCTCTCAGGTTTTGGGAAGTACCTTATGCCCTCCCAGATTTTGGAGCAGACCTTGTGCCCTCTCATGTTTGGGGGCATAACGTGAACCCTGTTTTATTATTATTTTATTAACCTTTATTTAACCAGGTAATTAGCCCATTGAGACCTAGGACCTCTTTCGCAAGGGAGACCTGGCCAAGAAAGGCAGCAACACACGTCTGTAACACAAAATTAAAAACAATACACACAAAATTGAGAAGCAATAAATGTAGCAAAGTAGTAAGCAGATATACAAATAATAAATAGTGATCATATAAAATGCAAATTTTTGATGACACTGATGATATTTAAATACAGCAACACTGTCCAATGGATTTATGTTCAAGGTCCTTTAAAATCATAGCGAAGGCATCATAAGTAATTAGGTAAGTAATAACCCTCTCTGGTTTTGTGGCATACCTAGTGCCCGCTCAGGTTTTGGGGTGTACCTTGTGCCCTCTTAGGTTTTGGGGGGCACCTTGTGCCCTCTCAGGTTTTGGGGAATACCTTATGCCCTCCCAGATTGCGGGGCAGACTTTGTGCCCTCTCAGCTTTTGGGGCATAACATGAACCCTCTCTGGTTTTGTGGCATACCTAGTGCCCTCTCAGGTATTGGGGTGAACCAAGTGCCGTCTCAGGTTTTGGGGCTTACCTTGTGCTGGCAGAGCAGGAAAGGCAGCAGCATGAGCATGCCCCCATCATGGACGATCCACCAGACATCGATGTGGCCCTCGGTGAAGCGCTCACCATTGGACGGATATGCTGCAATGTTCTTGGGCACCAGGAGAGCCAAATGTGCTGCTGTGGTCTCTCTCACCACCTCTGCAGAGGACATAAAACACACACTCACTGTAACCCTGATCGATCACTCTCACACACACACACTCACACACACACACACACACACACACACACACACACACACACACACACAAACATATTGTAACCCTGATTGATCTTTCACACACACATACACTGTAACCCTGATCGATCACATACACACGCACACACACACACACACACTGTAACCCTGATCAATCTCTCTCACACACACACACACACACACACACACACACACTGTAACCCTGATTGATCTCTGTCACACACACACACACACTCACTGTAGCCCTGATCGATCACACTCACACACACACATGCAGTAACCCTGATCGATCACACAGACAAACACAAATGCCTGCATGCACAAACATACACACACACAAACACACACACTGTAACCCTGATCGATCACACACAGAAACACACACACACAGATGCAATCACGCGCACACACACACACACACACACACACTGTGACCCTGATCAATGGTGCCTCCAAGGGGTGGCCAGGGGGGGCCGCGGCCACCATGCAAAAATTACTAGCCCCCCAACCGACGACACCTGCCAGTTTTTTTAATTTTTGCCATAGCAAAAAAAACATAGATCGTATAACAGGCGGAACAAATGTGGTTTTGTCCAGGTATTTACTGGACACTTTTGTAACCACATAGTCCCCTAGTTATTGGGATGGGAGACCCCAATATCGGCGGGGTACACAGTACATGCTGAAGTAAGTTTAATCTACATGACAAGATGGATGAGATGTGCGAGCGGCGGGAGGAACAGAACCTAACAACTGAGTTTTCTCTCACCAAAGTTGAAAAGTTTTTGAACCTTTTAACAGCGTGAACTGTCAGATGTTCAGAGGACTTACAGCAACCTCACTCTTTACCGCTCGATTGCCCTCAAGTTGTTCCCGTTCAAGTTTGCCCGATTGACAATCAAACAATTTACTGACTGAACAACCAAGGCCAATGCATGACCTAATAGTGAATAAAAATGATAATGAAAAAAGAGATTACTGTACATTTTGGCCACATTTATATAATTTATATGGGATTGGATGGCAATATAAATGCTAAAAATCCAAAACTTTCGCTGAATTTATTTTCGCCATGATTGTCACTCCGCCGTGTATCGTGCCTATTGCTTAATGATGTTCTTTAGCCATGGCTACATTCAGAAATTTGAATGGATTCTTGTGGTTATCGCTTAATGTGCCTCGCTAGCTTTCTAATTTATGATATGCAAATGAATGCTATTTTACGTGCTATGTGAGTGCAAAATTTATCTAAAGACATTGATATTTTACGTAGTAATTTGTGCGGAAGAAAACACCTAAATTTTGTGATGCAGTGTACAACAATGCTTCCTACAATATTGACCTGTAATATTACCTGTTAGCACCACAGGGTGTGAATGCATCTTTTCTGTGCATAAATGCATCAAGACCTACTTAAGAAGTACAATGAGTGATGAAAGGTTGAGTAACTTGGGTGTTTTGAGCATAAAGGCTAGAAGGTCCAAGGATCTCAATCTTGAGGATTTTGTTGATGTATTTGCTAAAATGCACAGTAACAGGAGAATAAAACTATACCGAGCCATGCATTATGCATAAGTTGCTGGGTCATTCCATACCAATTTAACAAATTCTTCACGTGAAGACCTCAGATTTGCTTTAAAAATTTGAGAAAATGCTACAGAAGTATGTAGGAACTGTGCAAAATTTTAGTTCACTATCTCTATCAGTTTTTCCTTGAAAAATTAGGGAACAAGTGGTGCCATGCACAACAAACCCCGCCCCTCGCACATACTTTGACCTACTTTTCGTAAATTCAAAAGGCTTCTATTCTGGGTCAGTGGCAATCCCTAAACCCAATTTGGGGTAAATCTGGCCATTAGTTTTGCTGCTAAAGTGTTAACAAACAAACAAACAAACAAACCAAACCAAAAACAATACCCCTTGCCCTCCCCCTTCGAGCGGGGCGGGTAATAAGTTGATGTTTAGTTGTTTTTCGCAAATGTCAAATGAAATCCTATTTTTAAATGTTCATATAGCGATTATTACAGGTATGACCTTGAAATTTAGTGTAGATATTCGGTATAAATACTGTAGGCGTAAGTATTAAGGGAGTTCTAGAATGAATACCCAGAATATTATGGGTGTTTGAACTTTTCCATTTCACATATTTTATAAAGTGCTATTTTTTTGATGGGCTTTTGCCTAAAAATTAATTTCTACAAACGGTTAAAATGGCCATACTATGGCAATTTGATCACAGACTTGTGGAAAATTGCATTTTTCCCGTTTCTCCTGTTTCTTGGAAACAATGAGAGACTTGTGTATTCTTCATGATAAAAAACTATAGGAGATATTGACCCAGAATGTGGCACAGGTCCTATATACTAATGTAGCTTTGTATCAATTTTAAAGCAAATCTGAAGAGGTCAGGTTGGAAGATTTTCTTAAATTTATTGAATTGGTCTGGCATGACCCAGCTGTGCTCAGCTAACATAGTTATGCTTCCCCTCAGACATATTGCCTTCGTTCAGTTTCCTGTCCACATGTGCATCTGCATCCCCATCGTCTCTGGACCATAACTCTGACACTGTTTGAGATTTTCATGAAATTTTGCACACGTGTTGAATAGGTGGCACAGATGTGCCTTTTTCTGTTTAGAGAAAATTAATCATTTTTTATCCCCCCGGCATATAATGCGGCGGGATATAGTCATGGGTGCGGTTGTCTGTCTATCCATCCGTCCGTTAGTCTGTCTGCGAACATATAGTTTCCGGAGCATGACTTGAAAACCGTTCAATACTTTTCCACAAAACTTGGAGCGCACCTTAATCATGACCTGACGTGGTGCCTTTTGCTAATCTGAAGTTGATGACCTGGGGCTGGGGGGATATGCCATCTCCTGATGGCTTTTGTTAATGTATGCATGGTAACAGTGAGGGGAAGAAAAAAGAAAAATCAAGGGGGCAGGGGGAAATGTCTGTTATTGGTGAAAAAACGCCCTCTAGTTGGAAAATAAAATGTTTGCAGAAATATGTTCCTAAAGATTTTGTTTACTCATTTGTCAAATTTTTGGCCATCTAGAATCTTAACACTTGGAATGGTATGACTAACAGTACATACTTGTAAATAATATAAAATACAATGTGCTAAACATAAATAGTTTGTCAGCTAATACAACGTATTTATGTTTAAGCAACTCATAGCTTGATTGGAGGTAATGCATTCAAAATGTCATTTGTTGGGTTCCTGAACTGATCTCATGTAAATATCATAATCTGACATTCATATGATAGGACAAAACTGTATAGTGTCTTTGCATTAATTTGTGCACCTGGAAAATCCTTATGTATCCTACTTAATGGGCCACCCCCGTGATATTCTCTGGCCACATCTGCCCCCCCACAAAATATTTTTTGCTGACCCTGACCCTGATCAATCATGCACACACACACTTGCATGCTCTCACACACACACACACACACACACACACACACAGACACACCGATGAAGTTGTGGAGGGCCTGCGGGTCGTTGGCCTGTTTCCAGGCACGGGGCCAGCTGAGCAGTACGGTGTTGTGTCTGAGCCCCCCTAACCCGCCCGTCTGGATCAGGTGGGATGTGGCATCACGCAGGTTAGAGGACAGCACCGCCTGGCAGAAACCCTTCACCTTCTCCGTCTCCATCATCTTCCTCAGAGACTGACAAAGAGGAGAGGAGGGGGGTATCATCAAATCACAGCCCTCAAGTGCCAAGAACTGCTGGTATTCCACCCTCCCTTTACCTTTTAGTCCCATATGACGCTAGTCTGACCAATCAAATTCAGCTGGCTGAGGTTACAGGTGAAAGAAGCATAGGGCAGTTTTACTTTCTGGACTGTACACAGGGACGTGTGGTCAGGGTAGGCAGTGAATTCTCCTTTTTTATTATCGCTAGATTTTGTCAATCTGATTCCACATACTATGCCTGATTGTCAATCAATTTGACCTTTTTTTCTGGTCAATTAAGCCTGTAATGATTAAGAGGTTATAGTGACAAAAAGATTAATTTACCTTTATGCTCTGATTCGAGACTGCAAGGAAGTAAATCTTAATAATTAATTAGGAAAAAATCTCAACTCTCTCGGTAATTCCGGAAATTGTTTTGATCTTTTGTTTATCGGATTATGATAGTCTCGTGAGCATTTGAAGTTCGATGCACTGAGCAATAATGTCGTGGATGGAACTGGCACGCCATTCTGCCGTTTAGTCTTGTAAATTAGTTAATCAATCCTCAGATTGCAAATCAAGCAAAAAAATAGAGTTATCATTTGTTTAACGGTGAGGATTCTGCCTACCCTAACTGACCTCTGATGGCACATCACTGACTGTACATCTCTGATGACTGTCAAATTTAGCGAAAATAACTGAAAATCTGTGATTTTCACCAAAGTTTTAAATGCAGTAGTCATTGCAGTGGTTTGACTGAATCTTGGCTTTTACCACATCGGTAGTAATACTGAATCCTGCCTTCAAGCACAGCTGTGGCATAGATAACATCGAGGGTCTGTGACCGTGGCACTCAAACCTTACTTTGGGACAAATTTTTTTGTTTTGTTCCACCTTAGGGGGACCTGAAACTTTAGTTATATCAGGTTTTTATTAGTTATATCAGGTGCGCTTAAAAGGCATGTAAACCCTGTTTAACAATGGTCTTCCAACGTAATGCTGATGATAAACATTTCATTGATAAAGCGCCACATCCTTGTCAAAGCACTTTCAATCTGAGGCGGTTTCCTCTCCTCTCCAGGCAAGGCACCAATTTCATTTCTGGCTCCTTCACCAACAGAAAATCATATCAAAATAACTGACGATCAAATAAAAAATTCAAACAGGTTTTTCTTGATGCAAAATTGCTTAACGATTTTTTGGAGCCAAGTTTTGTGGATTGTGATGATCCTGGAGCGCTTATCCAGGGCATGTATTTGGGATATGCAGCAATTTGCACTTAATATTAAGGGAACATCACAACTGAAACATTTTTATTAAGGTTATAAATTTATATTTTGAATAGAGCGAGAACACGGTCATCAAGAATGGATGTCTCTAAATTATTCTGCATGATAATTTTGATGTGTTTTGCTAATTATATATTGATAAATTATGAAACTTATTGACTTATGAAAATACCATTGGACCCATATGACCTCTCGCTTCTTAAAGGTTCATGTTTTTAAGGCTGTAGCCCTTTGTATTTTTTCGCCTCACTAAGACCGAAGTCTTCACTTCCACGACTATTATCCGATTCGATGTCACTTCAGTCTTCTAAATCAGAATACAAACTCTCGCTCTAAAAGCCACTGTTTGCCATACTCGATATATTGGCACGTGTCTGTGTGTTCCATTTGTAAGCCGTGCTGGGAAGGCAAGGAAAACTATGTGCACTTGTCACGTATGCAAAACTCTGGCAAACAGACCCTTATTGTTTTAAGGGCCCCAGCACCTAGCAGAGACCCTCCGGGGTCATGGGAGCAGACTCAATTAGGGTCTATATGGCGCCAACTTAATTTGCCACAACTGGAGCGGCCACCAGCCTTGGAATTAATGGACAAGCTCTGGGGTGAAGGTCGGCGTTGAATGTCTTGCAAACCACCCAAAAATGGCTGAGACCACTTTGGCAGAGACAATGCTGCAGTCCCGTAAACTGGACTTTTTAGAGACTACACCAGCAAAATAATTCACATTACCTCCCTTAATGTTGAAAATCCAATGTGTATTTTTTTGTTATATGATATAAGCTGATTGTTAACATTAATACCAGTTATCTTTGTAATTATGGACTGTAATGGACGTTTCATGCCAAACTGTAGTGCAAGCATATTGTGTTTGGTATCATTTTACTCCACAAAATTCCTGAAATCGCATGGGGCATATTTCGAAGGGATTAAAATTGGACTTAACCCTCATTCGATAAGTATGAAACAAAATATACTTCTACTCCTTGTGTAATGTCTCCACCAAAAGTTCCTCCAGGGAGGGGGCGCCTTCCTGGTTCAAATTACCGAAGTGACCTATGACCCCGCTATAGGAAGCGCCTCCAGAGTTTGGGCATAAAAGGTAGGGAAACAAAGGATTCAGGGAAGACTGCAACCTACTTCCCATGTGTGCATCTCCATGCCGTGTGTAGCCAATAGTAGTTATGGAAGATCGTACAGGACTTCCCCACACATTCATCTATATGTGTGTAGTTGTTATCACAATGGAAGATTGTATTCAACTTCCCCCACGCACATCTCCATGCCGTGGTTAGCTTTAATCTAGTCATGGAAGATCTTAGGCAATTTCCCACACGTGCTCCTGCAGCCATGTGCAGGCGTGATATAGCTCTGGAAGTTTTTATTCATTTTTCCCGCATTTCACACTTTAGGCCTGATTTACTAAGACCTTTAGCACATGCAAAATCTTTTTGCCCATGCAAAACCAATAACATTGCCCAACATTGGCCAGGGTGCTTGCCTTGCACCAATCAGTGGCAATGTTATTGGTTTTGCACGGGCAAAAAGATTTTGCATGTGCTAAAGGTCTTAGTAAATCAGGCCCATTGTCTACATGTGTAGTTGTCAGCTGCGCCAGGTATGATTTGACTTCTTTTTTACATTTTCTGTAACGATGTGATTGGTTCTTATGATTTAAGCTTGTGCCTGCCTGGCAAAATAAATTGGTAATTGCATTCTGTTGTGTGTTTCTGACTCTAACTAACTTGTATCCTTCCAGCCCGGAGTTCTGTCTCCTAATTGAGTAACATAGACTGTAATCGCGTGTCTGATCGACACGCTTGATTTCTGCGTTATAACGTGGATTTTCAATGCTATGATTGATTTTATTTTGATTGGCTTCAAGTAGATTCCGTTTATATACCAAGTCGGCTCAGTCTCTGGGCGGAAATCTTAAAAGGCTTGAGGTCCCTGAATGAAGAGAATACCATTATACCTTGGAGCTACTCGCTTTGGGCCCCGGTAATCCCTAGTCATAGCTATTTTCTATGTCAAATTAATGTGCTTAATAGGACCGCCAGCCTCTGAGTTCTTCCATCGGATTGGGCTGTACAGATGTTTTGGTCCGGTGGACGTAAGGTATAGACCAGTTATGAGTCCGACGCACTACGGAGCTCTAAATGAATTACTTGGAGTCAGATCAATTTTGTGTGAACGCACAATTCAATCGTAACCACAAAGGATTATAACTAAATTTTCTATCCTAAAATTGATATGGAGTCAGATGTATGGTAACCCCTAAGATATAAGAGCTGCAGCATCCGTGAGACACGCTTCAGGCTCACTTGAAAGCGGAGCGTGAGTCGACATCATCACGTTTGACCTGAGGCAGTGGCCTAGTGCTGACGCTGTAGCCAGACCCCATTTTTATAATGGAGACCGGTAAGCCTTTATTTTCCCTTGCAGTTTAGGCAAACATGCTGAGACCTTATGCCTCATCTAGGACCCTCCTTGGCCTAGATGCACAGTGTTTACACATTGCATACGTAAAAGGTTACTTGGTACGGCTCGGGATATGGTCGGCAGTTCATGTTCCAAGCTGTCAATAATATTGATTATTTTTGATTGGGGATTGATTTCAGCAGAAAAAAAGATGTGTATATGTCTCCTCTGATACATTCCAGGGTCACACTTCAGATGTGGCATCACATCCTGATTCAGCATGTGATGCTAGATGTGACAATGACAATGTCACTTAGCTGACAATATCAGCCTTTATAGCATTTAGCCATGAGCTAAGTGACATTGTTAGTTATATCACATCTGGCATCACATGCTGAATAAGGATGTGTTATTTCAGCCTTTACAAAGCATGACATGTGCTTATGCATGACTTATGAAGACATTATGTCTCATTTATGAAGGCATTATACATGCTGTATAAAGTCTTTATGTGCAACACTTCATGTAAATTGTGACCCATTCCAGCTTTTTTTTTTTTTTAAAAAAATGTTGGTCATGTTGCAGGGTTTACATGCCCTTTCATGTAGAACAGAACAAAAACCTGGATGTTGGCTGATGTACCTTGAGAATAGGGTTAAAAACTATCACTCCAAATGAGGACGTGGTTAAGAGTGAATCCTAAGTGTATGCGCAATGGTGGTTGAATATAATCTGGACTGAGGTTTAACTCTATTTGGGTCATAAGCATAGTGTAGTACAAGCACACACCTGCTCGGCCCGCTGTGCTTGCGGGTGATTGTTGAGGAAGGAGCCCTCCAGTGCCGTCCCCACAATGGTCAGACCTTTACCCGCCTTCAGCTGATTGGTCAGAGAGAGCAGACGGGGCTGTTCCACATTCTGCTCATCGTCAACACTGACCAGAACCATCAACTGAGGCCTACAGAGAGAGAGAGAGAGAGAGAGAGAGGGAATGAGATATAGAGGGAGAGGGAAGAAGAGAGAAAGATGGAGGACAGAGAGAAGGAGGGGGACAAGAGAGAGAGAGAAAGGGGGAGAGAGAAGGAGGGAGAGAGGTGAAGGAAAGAGAGGGGGGAGAGAGAGAGGGAGGGGAAAAGACACAGAAGGGGAGAGAATGAAGGAGAGATGGGGAGGGAGAGATGAAGGAAGATATAAAGTGCATCTCAGTATGGTAGACTGCGGTTTTCTCTCTTACCTGGCGACAACAAATGTATTGTCGAAAATGCAACTCACGTTCTAAGACTGAGGATGCCAACGACAGCTGACATCTTTGGTGACATATAAAAAATGACCAGTAAAGCTAATCGAGGATCGGGGCTTCGTCGTATGTGTTTAAAGTAGGTCTGCAGCACCACCACACTGAATTATGCATGAAATAAACGACGGTCTGAAATACACATTAAGTATAAAGATAGATGAAGAAGCACAGCACAGTCAGGCAGCTGCAGGTCGCAGCAGGAAGAATTCAGAGGCCATTTCTCCAAAGTTGTATAAAAATAGTTCATCCCACAGATGCCCTTGGATTGAGACCGCCTTACCCAGACACAAAACACACACGCACACACACAAACACACACACACACACTCACTGCATACACACTTACACAAACACACACGCACTTGAGAAGATGTTTTAAGGTTGACTGATTAAAAATTTAAACAGTGTCCTACAGGGAAGAGGACTTCATGCATTCTGAAGTGAGCACTCCAGATTTTGTGACACTCTAAAGAACGGCGCATCTGTTTGGTGCGTCTGCATTCAGAAAGCATTACTGTCTGAGCTGCGATTATGCCCAGCTGCCGAAAAACTGTGACCTCAGAGATATTGGGGTGATGTAAGCACTGTCTATAGTCGCCGGAGTTACTCTTCGTGACACAGTCTTCAGTGTAAAGCCTGGAAAATGACCGGAGAGCATACAGCAGGGTATAATGAGGCATTATTTCTGCATTATATCGTCATGAGTCCTTCAAGAGCTGTACAGAGAACTTCCCTTCAAGTCCTCTACTTCACTGCCACCAGTGTAACCCATCTTAACATACTGTATGTGTTTGTGTGAGTGAGTGCCTCTGTGCACGCATGTCTGTGTGGATGCATGTGGATCCGTGTGTGTGTGTGTGTGTGTTTTAGTATGTGCATGAGCATGAGTGTGCGCATATGTGCATGCAAATGTCTGTGTGCATCTGTGTGTGTGTGTGTGTTTGTATGTGCATGCGTATATATACGTGACTGTGTCTGTGTGCATCTGTAAGTGTGTGTGTGTGTGTGTGTGCACGTGTACTTGTACATGACTGCGTCTGTGTGCATCGGTGTATGTGTGTCTGTGTGTGCGTGTGTGTGTGTGTGTGTGTGTTTGTGTGTGTACATGTGCTAGACTGTGAGTGCATTTGTGTGTGTATGCACACAGTTGCTCTATTGTGTTCTATTCATTTACTGTACTCCTGGAGTCAGTGGTCAGAGAGGGTGTGGGGTCAGGGGGTTCACCTCCAGTTCTTGGTGTGGGGGGGCCCCTCCTCCAGTCGCATGAGGGCGAATCGGGCCGCGCTCAGGGAGAGACCTCGAATCCCGTCACCCCACTCTTTCTCCGCTCTGCGACAGATGCAGATGAGTATGTCACTAACACCCTCTTAGTACAGGGGTGTACGTCTCACTGCAGCACAGAGCAATGGCTTCCACTGTACATTCCCACGGTGCAGAAGTCCAGATATCAGATATCAATAGAATTCTAGCCATGTATTTTCACCAGCCATGAGCACAGCCAACAGATTTTATACATTAGTTCTACTTCCAGGTGAAAGAATTCCACAAAAGAGCAACTCGAAGTGGGCATAACAAAACACTGGGCCGGGATTATACTTTATGAACCTGTATATATGCCTTGGTAAATTTTATCCTTTAAATATTACAGTTAAGATGGAAAAACGGCAAGGAAACCAAAAAAAACCCTTCGAAAATATCCGACTGTGATTTCTTAGTAATACCATAGCAATTGTGGCATAAATATAGTATTACTATAGTTTGCATAATGTAGCTAGAGTAGTACAATAGCCATCACATTACAACCCCAATTCCGAAATAGTTGGGACGAAGGGTAAATTGTGAATAAAATCAAAATGCAATGACTTTCAGATCACATGAACCAATATGTTATTTACAATAGAACATAGATAACATTTCAAATGTTGAAAGTGAGACATTTTACATTTTTATCCACAAAATGAGCTTATTTCAAATTTTCTGGCTGCAACAGGTCTCAAAAAAGTGGGACACTTTTAAGCAATTAATATATAAGAGAATAAGCTGAAAGAATTTAGCAAGTAATTACATTAACTGGCATCAGGTGAGTAACATGATTGGCTATAAAAGGGATGTCTTAGAGAGGCTGAGTCTCTCAGAAATAAAGATGGCCAGAGGCTCTCCAACCCGTGAAGGCTTGCGTAAAAAAAAATTTTGGAATACTTTAAAAAAAAATGTTCCTCAACGTCAAATTGCAAAGGATTTGAAGGTCTCATCATCAACAGTGCATAACATCATCAAAAGATTTAGAGAAACTGGAAAAATCTCTGTGCGTAAGGGACAAGGCCGAAGATCTTTACTGGATGCCCGTGATCTTCGGGCCCTCAGACGCCACTGCATCACTCAACGGCATGATTCTGTCATTGACATTACTAAATGGGCCCAGGAATACTTCAAGAAACCACTGTCTGTAAACAGTCCGCCGTGCCATCCACAGATGCCACCTAAAACTTTATCATGCAAAAAAGGAGGCCATTGTTGAGCATGATCCAGAGGCGCCGCCATGTTCTGTGGGCCAAGGCTCATTTAAAATGGACTGCAAAGTGGCATAATGTCCCGTGGCCAGACGAGTCCAAATTTGACATTCTTGTTGGAAATCATGGGCGTCGTGTCCTCCGGGCTAAAGAGGAGAAAGACCACCCCTCCTGTTATCAGCGTTCAGTTCAAAAGCCAGCATCTCTGATGGTATGGGGATGCATTAGTGCATATGGTGTGGGACACTTGCATGTTTTAAAAAGCACCATGAATGCTGAAAGGTAAGTAAAGGTTTTAGAGCAACATATGCTCCCCTCCAGATGACATCTATTCCAGGGAAGGCCTTGTATATTTCAGCAGGACAATGCAAAACCACATACTGCAGCTATTACAACAACATGGCTTCGTAGTAGAAGAGTCTGTGTGCTGAACTGGCCTGCCTGCAGTCCTGATCTTTCACCGATTGAGAACATTTGGCGCATAATTAAAAGAAAAGTCCGTCAAAGGAGACCCAAAACTCCCCAGCAGCTGGAAGCCTGTATTAAACAAGAGTGGGATCAAATTCCAATGGCTAAACCCAAGAAACTTGTCTCCTTAATGCCAAGATGCCTCCACTCTGTGTAAAAAGAAGAGGGGGTGCTACATCATGGTAAACAGGCCCCTGTCCCAACTTTTTTGAGACCTGTAGCAGCCATCAAATTTGAAATGAGCTCAATTTGTGGATAAAATTGTAAAATTTTTCATTTTCAACACTTGCTGTGTTATCTCTGTTCTATTGTGAATAAAATACTGGCTGGTGTAATTTGAAAGTCATTGCGTTTTGATTTTATTCACAATTTACACTTTTTCCCAACTAATTCGGAATTGGGGTTGTATATAGTGTTACCACAGTCAACAGTACCATGATATTACTATAGGCCACCCTACTGTATTGCTGCAGTTTGAATTACTAGTGTCACTATAGTAATACTACGCTATGGTGGCAAAAATACCATCCATTTACCCTAGGATAGCTATAGCTTGGAACTGCAGTAATTTTTCATAAGGGAAGCGGGAATCATCAAGTTTAGCTAAACTCACTGATCAGCAGGGAGTTCTTGAGACTCTGAAGAGCAGTAAACCCCATTTTCACCATTTACAAAGCATGCACTCACCCGCAGAACTCAATGTACTTGTAGATGCAGCCAGCGATCACCATGGCGACGAGGGCGTAGTACCAGGAGCAGATGAACATTAGAGACAGACACAAGCTCATGCCCAAGAAAGACAATGCCCTGTAGGAGGTCAGAGGTCAAAAGTGCAAGCCAATCTTTAATATATCTTTCACTCTCTCGCTCACTCAATTCAATGTGTTTCAAGCCAAGAAGAAACATTCAGAACAGACTTTGTAGCTGCATGAGCAAAACATGAACAATAATTAATACTACGATAACTCAAATAAAAAAATACAACTAAGTCTTGCTACTTTTTCACTCCTCTCTCTCTTTTGCAGGATTCAAGACTGCTTAATTTGTTCCTGCCCCCCTTCCCATGTTTTCCCAACTTTAAAATGGCTAAGCTTATGTTTTAATACCCAAGACCAATGAGAGAAGGTATAGACAAGAGTATACTCTCCTATCACCAGCTGCATCTGTTCACACCTCATCATCGCAAGCACAGCTTTCATAGCCACAAGCTGGAGGAAGACTCATTGATTTCTCAATATTTAGGGCAGACTGTGGGGATATAATCCACCAGCAGGGGTCACTAAAGGGTAATGGGAGACAGATCAGACCCTAATGAGCCAGGGCAGCACTACTGTGAGGCTACCAACCAGAGTCTGTACTGACCCAGTGTCTGCACTAGAGCAATGTCCTTTACAGGATGACCCAGGGAGCAGGCCATTCCTCTAGGTTTTTAACTTAATTTAATGTTATTTATAGAGCTCTTTTTGGAGAACACTTAAGGGCAAAACACCCTGCATTAGATGCCAAATAACAGCATAAACTACTAAGCATACAGCTCAAAAAAAAAAAAAAAACCTCTGCTACTGTGGGAATATACTCCCAAATGAGGAGAGAAATCTAACGAGGAGCTGAGCAACTGAAGGGGAGCCCATCACCCACTGGCCCCAATAATGCAATTGGAAAATATTAATTATTAAAGTCATAAGAAAGCTATTATATTGGCCCAGATTGGTTAAACAGATTACAGCAAGGTAACTTATTCAAGCTAGAAGAATAGATACACAAAACCAGATCTAAAATCCTGTAGGTTTTCATTGCAACCTTAATCTCGCTCACCTGACAGCGAATTAGCAAATTCATTGTAAAGGCAAGCAAGTACATACTGTACATCCAATCTAATTCTTTCCATTTACGATGTCTTCAATGATATTTTAAGTTCAATTTGTGCAACATTTCTAAATTGGTAAGGACATTAATGGATTATGTATTCATTTAACAGCTTCAATGCTAGAGTAGAGCAGTGTTCCTCCAGATCCAAGTGTTTCTTGAGTTCCACTTTAAGCTCACCTGATCCACTCAACCCTTTTGTTTCATAAGTTACAGTGCTGTGAAAACGTATTTGTCCCCATAACCAGTTTTTATTTTTGCATATTTGTCATGCTTAAATGTTTCAGATCATCAAACTAAGTTCTATATCCGACAAAAATAACCCGAGTAAGCATAAAATGCAGTTTTTAAATGACAATTTCATTTATTGAAGGTAAAAAGCTATCTAACCCTACCTGTCTCTATTTGAAAAAGAAATTGCCCCCTTAGAAATTAGACTAACTAATTCAAAAAAATTAATTTATGATTGGGTTCAACTTCACAAGAAACACCCAGGCATGATAAGGCCCTGTTGAATCCAAACATCACATAAATAGAAACTATATGGCAACATAAGGTATGCAAAAAGCAGCACACAATACCACGATCTCAAAAAATTCAAGAAAAGATAAAAAACAAGGTTGATGACATCAATCACTCTGGAAGGGGTAACAAAGCTATTTCTAAGGCACTGATACTCCATGGTGCTAGCCGTTATCCGCAAATGGAGAAAATCTGGAGCAGTGGTAAACCTTGCCAGGTGTGGCTAGCCCAACAAAATTCCACCAACAGCATTTCAGTCAGGACGACTTTGTCAACATAAAGAGTTTATTTAGAATTGGCATTAATACATTTGGGCAGTATGGTTCTGTTCTGGAGCTCCCTGCTCTTCCATGTGTACACATGGAATGACCCAAGGCAGGGAGAGCAGCAAATTAAACCCCCCCAGAACAGAGCAGGCATGGATAAAAACAAGGTGGAGATGGGGAGGGAGTGGGATGCAAAAGTGCTGGCAGAGAATGGCAAAGGAGTAAAAGGCAGCGGGTAGCTTTAAATAAAGCGCTGTACTTGATCTCATCCAATCGGGAAGCTTGGGTAGTTTGCTGACCTGCGCAATCAGCTGTGGCAATCAGCTGGGCCAGAGGCATTTGCCTCAACTAATGAGCGAGCTAGGCAGAACAGCTTGGGCCGTGCAATCAACTGAGGCAGTCAGCTGGGCCCCGAGCTGGGCGAGAGGCGCTTGCCTCAACCAATGGCTAGTTATGCTGAACAGCTTGGGCCGAGCGATCAGCTGCGCCAGATGGGCCACAGGCAAGGGGATTTAAGTTTAAGCCGTGACTCCCTTGCCTGCCTGAACTAACGCAATGCTCAATTTGGACAACTCATTCAGGAGTTCACAAAAGGTCATATCTAAAGAACTGCAGGCCTCACTTGCCTCAGTTGAAGTCAGTGTTCATGATTCCACAATAAGAAAGAGACTGGACAAAAAAATGGCATCTATGGGAGAGCTGCAAGGCAAAAACCATGGCTGACCAAAAAAAGAACACAACAACTCCTCTCACATTTGCCAAAAATCATCTTGATGATCCCCACAAGACTTTTGGGATAATAATGTGTGGACTGATGGGAAAGGATGAGAACCACTGCTGTTCAGACTTGGGGGTTCAGTGGGGGTTATTTTTAATTTTTATTAAGTGGCATCACTAGGAGGACTCACCAGTGGTAGAACTTGAAGCGCGGTCGCCAGTTGGGAGTACGTAGGAGAGTCTGTAGGGCACAGGCCAGGTTGACAAACATGTAGCACATCAAGAAGAACCTGCAACCACAGAAGGTGTGGATGATTAGTAATGTCTCTGATCAACTTCCCACAGTAACAGTCCTTCCAGTGGTAATAAATGTGTTCAGTACCCTCACCGTTCAATGTTTAAATACCGAATCCTTCTGCAGTTTACTTTATCTGATTAGCAGCAGTTGCCACGACTAATTGGTAGAGTGACAGTAAAATTTATTTTTGATAGAATTTTTGTGCATTGCATCGCAAAGTTATGTGACATTTTCTCCTGCACTAAATGACGATGTAAATGTTAATATGTCTTTACAAATTCTGAACTCTTGTCGCTCATTAACATCACAGATTTGCATAAATTAGTTAGTGAGACTCATTAAGCAATTAGGTACAAGAATCCTTTCTATATTCTGAATGTAGTCACGGCTGAAGGGCATTACACAGCATGACACACAGCTGAGTGACATTATTGTCAAGATAGTGATAATCTGAATAAATGCAGATGGAAGTCAGTGAAAGTTTTAGATTTTTTTGCATTTTGTCTGATTTTTGCTATCCCTTACAATGTCACACCAATTATGTTGTATATAAATGTAGGCAATCACTTTAAAATTATAATTTTTATAATTATTACAGGTCATGTATTGGTCTTGGCTGTTCAGTTAATAAATTGTTTTATAATTGAACAGGCGAACTTAAACTGGAACAGCTTGAGAGCAATCATGCGGTTAAGGGTGAGGTCACTGTAGGCCTTCTGAACATCTGACGGCATGCCACTGACTTCCCAGAATCATTCATCAGACTGAAGCAATCAAACCAAGCAGCCCAGCCAATCAGGGAAGAGTGCAGAGAAATTTCTTTGTGATATCCTGAAAGTTAAAGATTGGGCATCTCTTTCAAGTAATAGGGCTTCAATTAAAAGCTTTTTGTCATATTTAAAGGATGGATGCTATTTTCCATTAGGGGTTTTGGGGATTCATTGGGGAGAGCTGAAGTCTATTTGAGGGTTAGTGGGTCAGGCTCACATGGAGAGAATGGGGGCCACGGCGTCCAGTGAGGCGATGAGGATTCCCGTCTCACAGATGCAGGCCGTGAGGAGCAAAGCCCAGGTGGGTTCACCGTTAGCCTTACCGTGACCAAACACCTGCACAGGACATAGAGAGAGAGAGAGAGAGAGAGAGAAAGAGAGAGAGAGACACACACACATACTCCTTAGGGACTGTTTTGGGACTGGTGAATCCCAAAGGTTCCGCCACAAAACTGAAAACAGCAAATATTAATTTCTTAAATTCCTTATAGACCACAGTTGAGATAAATCTGGATAATAAGCACTCACTTTGATGTAGCCAGCACTAAAGGATTACAAAAGCATCATGGGTAATGTGCTATATGGTGAGATCAGTACGTGTGTGGAGAGGGCCACTATTTTAAGAGCTGCTATGCTGAGTGGCTTCACTTCGCTTACATTTTGTCAAATTAAAGCCACCAGTGACAGAGGCACAGACAGTGTAGAACAGGAAAACAGATGTTTGGGGGAGGGCACTGACCCTGAGGAAGGGGATGATGCCATCACGAGAGATGGCCTGAAGGAGGCGTGGAGCCCCAGTCAAGCTCTGGAGCCCCGCCCCACAAGTGGAGAAGAAAGAGCCAATCACTATCACCCATGGGGAGGGCCAAGCCAGCGTGCCGATCACCAGGTTACCATTCACCCCCTCCCCGAACCTACAGCCAGAAAACGAAGCAGCTCTCAGTGCTTAGGGAGAAAAAATCCTCAACAGAGCAGCGAATTTAGTGTAGCAGCATATGATGAACCCAGTCTCATCCTGACTCGTCATGTAGCGACACAACCTGACCAAGCATCGATATACGGCGTCCTTATTAGACACCAGTGTTAAAATGAACCCAAACCCCCTAACCCCTAACCCTTAACCCGAGCCCTAACCCTAAACGTCAAATAAGGACACCAAAAGCCTCCTTTTTTGTCGTATATTGACACTTGGTCAGGTAGCATCACTATATATGAGGAGTCAGGATAAGACTTTGTTGGTATGATACACAAACAAGAAGAAACCATTCAAACTTGTGGCTCTGATGTGCATGCATCCCATTAAGTGTCCTCACTAGATGTTCATGACTGAGTAAGTGCCCATAATTTTCAATGCATAGGCCACGGTGGCAGTTGCTGTATGTCATGTAAAAATGCTATGGAAACCATGACATAATTCAGTGGGTTTTTTAAAATGAGCCACAAGAGCCCTTAACACGCTTTGTATGAACCGTTCTGAATCTAACAAGCCAAGTCCCAAATGTTTATTTCTGCTAAGAAGGGTATGTTTTGCCTACAGTTTGTGGGTAAGTATGCTTGACTGTTTGAAAGCAACATGACAAAAACGTTACGGACAGATTTTTATGAAATGTTAAAATTTCTAGATTCAAAATATTACAAACACTACATAACGAAATTAAAACTTTTTTTTGTGTCTTGGCCCAGCTTACAAGTGACTTCATTTTGGGAGTGATTTGAATCAAATTCTGGATCCAAGAATTTTTATTACTGGTTTGGAGGGACATAATAACTAACTCATATATGGTCCAGAGATGTATGAGACTGTTGGGCCTTAGCTGGGATATGCGCTCTCTGAGCACTCTTGTTTTCAGGAAACACGACTCTTGGATGCGTAGAGTCGTCTCTTAGAGGGCGGTCTCGTCAACAGGTAATTATGACTCTTGTAATCACATATACATAAATCACCGCACCACAGGAATAATCAACTCTGGCCTGCAAGTCGAAGTCCAGCCCTGGTTTTCATTACCCCCGGGCAATTCACTTCACAGTAATTGCTACAGTTTGGCCTTCCTTCACTCCCAGGAAAACAGGTAGGGTGGAAAACCAGCAGTTCTCAGCCTTAAAGTATTTGATGATCCTTCAAGACACACCCGATATTTGCCTCAGTCATATAAAAAATGCCCCACAAAGCTTATTTTGACCTTCAAATCTAAGTTATGAAGTCCTATGTTCACACTTCCATATATTGAAGCACTCTTGCTGGAGAGAATTTTCATTCCTGACAGATTTACTGCTTTGGGTAAATTTATCCCCTGCACTTTGCACAGACCTAAGAGGGTGAACAGAATGATAGTGCACTCTGCCCAGCTCTCAAACACCCTCACAGACCCAGGGTTCACTCTAACTCTTTCCAGATAACCATTATCTTTTGCTTTGTTTTTTTTTTTTTTTAAGTCCTAGTTGAAAACATTGTAAGCAGGCAGATGTTTGAGATTTCTCAATGGGTCCTTTCAATGCTTACAGCACAGTAGTTTTAATAGTTTTTAAACTATTAATAGTTTTTAAATTATTAGACCATGAATGGACCAAATGTGACATGTTCCTTCATCCTTGCCTCAGCTAATGAACAGTTCACATTCTGGCACGAAATGGCTGCCGAGCATTATCCAGGTGGGTGTTGCACATTGGTGGTGTGTTCAGATAGTTTCCCCTTCATCACTGAAAATTGCTTTGAGTGTTCAGAAAACAGCTATTTGAATGTACTTTACTCTGCTAAGACCCGTAATGAAATGAAATGTGATGTGATGCGATTGTTTGAGTCGCACAGCAGGACTTACTTGTCTCGTAGCACCACGCCCTCAATGCAGGCCCCAAACAGAATCACGCTGGACATGTCTGGGATCCGCAGTCAAGGCAAAGAGGCAGATAGGTACCAGAAGACCATAAAATATTCCACCTCACAGCCTCCTGGACTGCTGATCACTGTTGATAGTTGATAAACGGAAACTATAGGCTCATCGAAGGCTGTCAATACATCAATAACTCAGTGACTTAACCCTAGCAGAGTGGCAATTTGTACAGTTCTTTGTTTATCTAAATCTTCAATTCTTTCTGAAAATCATTAGTTTGCACACTCTGACCTCTGAACAGCAAAAAAAAAAAAAAATCCAAGTTGATGGACTGACTGTCACATTGACAATTGAGTATTCTCACACTCAAGACTGTTTACTTTCAGTTACTCCAATACTATTTAACAACAAAGTTTACAGTAAATGTTGTCAAATTGCAGTGAGTGCAGTTTTTATTAAGTGTGCAAACCTTAATTATTTGCACCACCTCCATCAAAGACCTTTCACACGTGTTTGTGTAAATATTGCAGAAGGACACTCTGTCTAGCTTCCTAATCACAGTGTCTTTGGAAAGCAATTGTATTGTACCAGTTTCCATTCATCATAATCCATGTCAAATAACAGCAAAATGAAGGGTTCCTCAGCATGCCTGAAGCAGCATGCACCAGATCAACCAGCAGCAGAGTCAGAGGATACAGACGAGGGAAGTTGTGGTGATCGCCATGATTGTGCCAATAGGGATGGACTTCTGAGCATCTTTCAGGTCACCTGATCTGTTTGAACCTGCCATAATCCCTGCGACACGCAAACACGCACAGACATAAACGCGGCGCGCGCGCGCACACGCACACACACACACAAAGGAGGCAAAGACAAGCTTTTCACTATCACGAAAAATGTAAAATATCTTGTACCCACGCACATCAGTAGTTGATGCAAAAATAGATTCATCACAGTGCACTGGTTTTAAATGTGTTGTGTATGGCCTTCAGTATAAGATATAACATGTTCCAACACCAGGCAACTCATTACTTGATGCTTTTCACAATACAGCACACTGCTAGCACTGTCACTCTCCACTTCACTCCCAACACAACCAGGGCTGGGTTTATATTCTTTAAATTTACTTTCTAAAAGTACTTGACAATGTTTTTCATGACAGGTCAATCATTGTGCTAACTAAAAACGGCAGGAAGAAATGTGTGTGTGTGTATGTGTGTATATGCCATTTGCTGTGTGTATGTGTTTGTATGAGTGAGTGTCTGCGTGTTTGTATGTGTTTGTTTTTGAGTTTGTGTGTTTCTGTGTGTTTGTGTGTCTCCTAGTGTTTGTACGAAGTTCATTTGGGCACTGAATTGGAGACTTCAGTTTTACGTTGTACAAAAATATGTTGAATGATGAAAAAGTACCTGATTAACTACAAACCGCAGTTCCAATGAAGTTGAAGTGTTGTGCAAAACGTGAAAAAAAACAGAATGCAATGATTTGCGAATCCTTTTCGACCTATATTCAATTGAGTACACTACAAAGACAAGATATTTAATGTTCAAACTCATAAACTTTATTGTTTTTTTTTTTTTGAAATATTCACTCATTTGGAATTTGATGCCTGCAACAAGTTCCAAAAAAGCTAGGATAGGGGCATGTTTACCACTGTGTTTCATCACCTTTCCTTTTAACAACAGTCAATAAGCATTTGGGAACTGAGGACACTAATTGTAGAAGCTTTGCAGGTGGAATTCTTTCCCATTCTTGCTTGATGCACGACTTCAGTTGCTCAACAGTCCGGGCGTCCATTGTTATATTTTGCGCTTCATAATGCGCCACACGTTTTCAATGGGAGACAGGTCTGAACTGCAGGCAGGCCAGTCTATTACCCGCAGTCTTTTACTATGAAGCCATGCTGTTGTAACATGCGCAGAATGTGGCTTGGCATTGTCTTGCTGAAATAAGCAGAGATGTCCCTGAAAAAGACGTTGCTTGAATGGCAGCATATGTTGCTCCAAAACCTGTATATACCTTTCAACATTGATGGTGCCTTCACAGATGTGCAAGTTACCCATGCCATGAGCACCAACACATCCCCATACCATCACAGATGCTGGCTTTTGAACTTTAATCAGGATGGTCCTTCTCCTCTTTAGCCCGGAGGACACAATGTCCATGATTTCCGAAAACAATTTGAAACGTGGACTCGTCAGACCACAGCACACTTTTCCTCTTTGTGTCAGTCCATCTCAGATGAGCCTGGGCCCAAAAGAGCCAGCAGCGTTTCTAGGTGTTGTTGCTATGTGGCTTTCGCTGTGCATAGAAGAGTTACAACTTGCACTTGGAGATGTAGCAACGAACTGTGTTAACTATCAATGGTTTTCCGAAGTGTTCCTGAGCCCACATGGTAATATCCTTTACAGAATGATATCGGTTTTTAATGCAGTGCCACCTGAGGGACTAACGGTGACGGGTATTCAATGTTGGTTTTCGTCCTTGCTGCTTACGTTTAGAGATTTCTCCGGATTCTCTTAATCTTTTGATGATATTATGGATTGTAGATGATGTAATCCCTAAAATCCTTGCAACCGCACATTGAGAAACGTTCTTAAACTGTTGGGACTATTTGCTCACGCAGTTGTTCACAAACTGGTGAACCTCACCCCATCCTTGCTTATGAATGACTGAGCCTTTTGGGGATGCTCCTTTTATTCCTAATCGTGACACTTGCCTGTTTCAAATTAACCTGCTCACCTGTGGAATGTTTCAAACGGGTGTTTTTTGAGCATTCCTCAACTTTCCCAGTCATTTGTTGCCCCTGTCCCAGCTGTTTTGGAACATGTTGCAGGCATCAAATTCGAAATGAGTGAATTTTTCCAGAAAAACCATAAAATTTATCAGTTTGAACATTAAATATCTTGTCTTTGTAGTGTACTCAATTGAATATGGGTCAAAAAGGATTTGTAAATCACAGTATTTTGTTTTTATTCACGTTTTACACAAAGTCCCAACTTCATGGGAATTGGGGTTTGCATTATTTGCATGTGTCTGAAAATGCATTCAGAGTTCCTAGCTAGCTATCTAGTGAAAAAATCACACAGATAGTAACATTAGCTAGCTAATAATGTAACATACTATCATGTAATCAAATAATAACTTGTAAAATGATTTATCAATTGTTTGAAATTATTATTCCTTGTGAAAGTGGGCTAACATGGTGTGGGAGAAAGACCCCAGTCCGAGCCCTGGGACTAAGGGGTCCCCTCACACCTGCAAATTTGCTGCCAAAGAATGGACACAATCTCCAGAGTCTGATGCAATTGGGTTTATTTTATCTTGCTCACAGTGAAGTCCAATAACCCAGGCGCATACCATGAAGCATTCATATCCCATCAATCCCCCCACACGGACTGACCACTGATTTTACAGCCGAATTTATTGGGCCTCCTCCCAAATTGGGGTTAAACGTGACACTTTCTACCTTATCAAACATTACTGATTTCTGATTGGTACATTGTCACATAGTAACCCTCTACCCTTAGTTACAAATTTGCCGGAATTAACTTTTTATATAATAGCGTAAATTCATTTTAGGCCTCCAGGGACAGTCGAGCACTGCGTCCCGTTCATCCCAACCACGGGTTCACCTGAGGGTCAGTTTTGGGTGCCCAAGAGGGCTGGATTCCTGGATTTATCCAGATTAAACCAGAGGGTGCCGGTTCATAGAAAGGGTCCTCTTATTGGTGGACTACCAATATAGTTATTCCGGAAGATTAGCTCATTTAGCTGGCCTGCTAGAGTTTTGCAATCTGAGTTTTTTTCACAGATTTATGAGTTTTTGTTTCATCCCAACTACTCTGTCCTACAGCAGTTTGCAGGCCATATGAACCAGACTCAGTTCTCTCTGTTGGGCGGTGATTATGGTTATACTTTGAATTTAGAACGTTTTCCCCAGGACACTATATAGAAGAACTGTGGCACATTCTGGGATATATTGCTCAAAAATTAAGGGAACACTTATAATGGCAAGTCAGTTAAACTTTAGGAGTATCAATCTGTTGATTTCGGAAGCTCAAGTGATTGTGAATTTCACCTTTTCTGATGCAAGCAAAATTGACAACGGGTGCAAAGGAGAAGCTAAAGCAAGAAAACCCCCAAAAGGGAATGGTTACACATGTGGTGGCCACAGACAATCGCTCTCTCCTTATCCTTCGTTACTGATTATTCTTAGTTTTGTGTTCTGCTAGTGTTCTTTGCCACAACTTGTAGCATGAGGCGGTACCTGCGGCCCAATCGGGTTGCAATATATTTCCCACCACAATGGCCATAATGGAAGTGAGTGAGTGAGTGTGTGAGTCATGATGCTTTCATACTCAATATCTCAAGAATTGTACAACCCATAACCTTCTTAATTTGCGCATTAACAGATATAGTGTAGCAGATGAGCTGATTAAAATTTGGTTGAATCCGTGAAGTTGCATCATTCTAAACTAATATGCAAAATTTGCACTGCATCGCATGGTCCTGTACAATCCAATAGGACTGCATGTTGCTTCTATCAAATATCTAGAAAACTAAGTGACCTAGCGCGTTAATAAAATTATCAGCGATATAGTCAAAGCTTGATAAAGGCTTGATTTCACCACTAGTTATGCTACTGATGTTTGTTTTGTGTTTCTGCTTCAGTTGAAGTGTACTGCACTAACGTTACTTGCATATACCTTCATTTCATGCACACAGTAGCCAGCTACCTAGCTATAGAGCTATATGAAAAATGGGCTGCGTAACTCCACAGTTTTCATGTACTGCAGCCCTGTAGCATGTGTACCTTCATTAGCTCCAGTAATATCATAGTTACTTTAAAAAACTGTCCATGAGGATGTCATGATATCTCAGGTTAAGGTTAACACTGAGGTGATAGCCAGCCAGTAAATATTAAATTAGCCAGCTAAGTGCCATTGTCTTCAGGCAGTATAGAATGCCTGCTACCAGTTAACAAGCTGATGCTATATCTTTCACGTTAAGCGGGTACAAAACTCAATGTAACACCAAACTGTGCCGTTTACCCCGGTTTCAAGTAGCTCTGTAGCTAGCTAGCTGTTTAATGAACACATAAAATTATGCTGGCTGGGTATGAATAACATAAGCCATGATGTGTACAAGCTAAATAAATTTCCTAAATAGATCCAAAGTTCACAAGCGGCACTAGCAGACTGATAGAAGGCTGTAAGGTTGGCTTTTTGGTTGTCCTTTTTAATTAACCACAAATATCAATTTTATTAACAGTAAATATGCAGTGAATCTTTTAAGTTGCAGCATACTTAATTAATATGCAAAAATGCACCGCATTGCAGGGTAATCCAGTAAGATTATACATTGCTTGTGGTTCATAATAACCATTAATCACAGTTGCAACATTTGTTAGCTTGTATTTGTTTTCGTTAGATGGCTGGCCTGCTAATCTGTAGTTCAAGGTTTTTGGAAGCTATTTACATTAAGCTATATATTTTACGTAAAGCAGAGACTGTGAATCAAAGACTGTTTGCATACTGTGCCTCTCCTAATACACAAACTGATGCAATGCCTTTTTACAGTATTTTTCCAGTATATTGCGCATTAATATCCAGAAATTAACGGGGTTGGATCAGGTGCATATTTTGTGAATGAGGTGGGTTTGAGGTGCCCGAAAATATTTCTTGCACCTGGACCCATCATTATACGCCTCCACCACTGATTGGAGATAGGTTAACGTCAGGGTAAGTGTTTGGGTTAGGCATGTGTTGGTTATGATTAAAATTAAAGTAAGGCTGTAGAGACACGAAAAGAATGTATAGAAGTCAATGTAATGACCTCACAAGGACAGAAGTACAAGGATTGATGTGTGTGCTTGTATGTGTGTGTGTGTGTGTGTGTGTGTGTGTGTGTGTGTGTGTGCGTGCGCATGTGTGTGCGTGCGTGTGTGTGTGTGTGTGTGTGTCTGCCTGCTTGTTTATTTGAATAAGTGTGTATATGAATGTGTCTGTGTGGATGTGTGTGTTTAAGTATTTCTGCATTAAGTCTAGCTGGGTCAGCTGCTCACATCCAGTAGAATCACATTAGATGTATCCCTCCACAGCCCTCACTGACACATTGGAGGGAGCACATCTATTGAATCTTCTCTCACGGTAACACAGAAAATGTCATTAAACTCTCATTAGCATAAAAATGTCATTAAAATGCCATTATCAAGTGTTCCAGTCTGCAGCGGAAAAAAAATAAGGTGGCATTTTGGTGCAGGTTCCTCGACCACAGAGATACAAAATGAGATTTCAAGTGAATTTCATATTCCTTGCCTGTGTTTGTGTGTATGTGTGTGTGAGTGTGCCCATGTGTGTGTGTATGAGTGTGTGTGCATGTGCTTGTGTGTTGATATGTATGTGTGTGTGTGTCTATGCGCGTAACTGTGTCTGTGGGTAGGGCTAGTGCGTGTGTGTGTGCGTGTTCAATTCACTCATATGTGAGTAAATGTGAGTTTCTGTGTTCTTGAATCTTCAGTGAACCTGTATACCTGAGAAAGTGTATGTACAACCCTAATTCCGAAATAGTTGGGACAAAGTGTAAATTGTGAATAAAATCAAAACGCAATGACTTTCAAATCACACCAGCCAGTATTTAATTCACAATAGAACAGAGATAACATAGCAAATGTTGAAACTGAGAAATTTTACAATTTTATGCCCAAAATGAACTCATTTCAAATTTGATGGCTGCTACAGGTCTCAAAAAAGTTGGGACAGGGGCCTGTTTACCATGGTGTAGCATCCCCTCTTCTTTTTAACACAGAGTGGAGGCACCTGGGCATTAAGGAGACAAGTTTCTTGGGTTTAGCCATTGGAGTTTGATCCCACTCTTGTTTGATACAGGCTTCCAGCTGCTGGAGAGTTTTGGGTCTCCTTTGACGGACTTTTCGTTTAATTACGCGTCAAATGTTCTCAATCGGTGAAAGATCAGGACTGCTGGCAGGCCAGTTCAGCACACGGACTCTTCTACTACGAAGCCATGCTGTTGTAATAGCTGCAGTATGTGGTTTTGCATTGTCCTGCTGAAATACACAAGGCCTTCCCTGGAATAGATGTCGTCTGGAGGGGAGCATATGTTGCTCTAAAACTTTTATATACCTTTCAGCACTCATGGTGCTTTTTAAAACATGCAAGTGTCCCACACCATAAGCACTAATGCATCCCCATACCATCAAAGATGCTGGCTTTTGAACTGAACGCTAATAACAGGAGGGGTGGTCTTTCTCCTCTTTAGCCCAGAGGACACGACGCCCATGATTTCCAACAAGAATGTCAAATTTGGACTCAACCAAAGGACGCTTTGCTACTTTGCTACAGTCCATTTTAAATGTGCCTTGGCCCACAGAACACGGCGGCGCTTCTGGATCATGCTCAACAATGGCTTCCTTTTTGCATGATAGAGTTTTAGGTGGCATCTGTGGATGGCACGGAGGACCGTGTTTACAGACAGCGGTTTCTTGAAGTATTCCTGGGCCCATTTAGTAATGTCAATGACAGAGTCATGCTGGTGAGTGATGCAGTGGCATCTGAGGGCCCGAAGATCACGGGCATCCAGTAAAGGTCTTTGGCCTTGTCCCTTATGCACAGAGATTTTTCCAGTTTCTCTGAATCTTTTGATATTGTTATGCACTGTCGATGATGAGACCTTCAAAGCCTTTGCAATTTGACGTTGAGGAACATTGTTTTTAAAGTATTCCACAATTTTTTTACACAAGCCTTCACAGGTTGGAGAGCCTCTGGCCATCTTTACTTCTGAGAGACTCAGCCTCTCTAAGACATCCCTTTTATAGCCAATCATGTTACACACCTGATGCCAGTTAACTAATTACTTGCTAAAAGTTCTTTCAGCTGATTCTCTTATATATTAATTGCTATATGAGCCCTTATATGAGCCTGTGTCCCAACTTTTTTGAGACCTGTTGCAGCCAGAACATTTGAAATAAGCTCATTTTGTGGATAAAAATATAAAATGTCCATTTTCAACATTTGAAATGTTATCTATGTTCTATTGTAAATAACATATTGGCTCATGTGATCTGAAAGTCACTGCATTTTGATTTTATTCACAATTTACACTTCGCCCCAACTATTTCGGAATTGTATATGTGAGTGTGTGAGCACATCAGTGAGTGTCTGTATGTCAGTGCGCGTCAGTATGTGTATTCATGAGTGTCTGTGTGTATGTGTATCTGTGAGTGTGTGTATCTGTGTGCATGTGTCTGAGAGTGCATGGGTGTGTCTATGTTTGAGTGTGTATGTCTGAGTGTGTAGATCCGTGTGGGTTTTTCTGAGTGTGTGTGAGTGTGTATGTTTTTGTCTGTATCTGTAAGTCTGTGTTTATGTGTGCATGCGCCTCTCTCTCACCTGTCACAGAGGGGAAGTAGATCCCGACCAGCAGGGTGAAGAAGCTGGTCATGTCGGCCAGGACGTAGTTGTTAGAGTTGGTCACGGGGGCATCTGGGTCCTGTACAGAGGAGATCCCCCTTTTCTCCAACAACTCCCCCTTCTCCAGGTAATTACCAAACAGGTTCTCTGTTAGAGAGGTGGGGAGAGACAGCGTGAGGCCAGGCAGTCAGTGGTGCAATGGTGTGTGTGTCTGTGTGTGGGTGTCTGTGTGGGGGGCATGTAGAACTATACTTGTGAGAACCAACTCTAGAGAACCCACACTGTGAGCATATTTAGGGTTGTGATGACATTTCGGGAGATCCTCACAGAGGGTTGTGGCAAATTACAGCTAAGTGGTTAAGTTAGTTACAGTTAAAGTCACAACTATGGCTATTCAAACGTGTGTGTGTGTGTGTGTGTTTGTGTGTGTGCACGCGTGTGCGCGCGCTTGTGTGTGACAGTGTCTCACCCGAAAAAATGCCGCTCATGATGCCTGGGATTCCCTGGATCTGTGAGATGTTGTTGTTGATGAAGTACTCATCGCAGGTTGCATTGAGGAACTCTGAGTCACAGAACAAGCGCCACAGTTTGGTCGTCACGGTGCCATTGTCCCGCTCAATCACCTTGGCACACACATCGAAGCCCTTGCTGACCAGGGTTCGATTCCCAAGGATACACACTCTGTGGGGGTTATAAAAGCATTATATCATTCATTTCCTAAAAGAGACACTCAAAGCTACATGCTAGCATTGTAATGACAATGAATAGACGTCAATGAACAAGGCGCTAATTAACTTGTTTAGCCTTGGTCCATAGACTAATACTCATTGACAAGGCTAGCATGTAGTATGCCATGACTCTTTAATTCTTGATTCTACCATAAACATATAATGAAATTAATACATCACCTAAAAGCAATCTTTTTTTGAAAATGTTACTGCCATTTGATTTAACTTTGTTCTGAGACAGAGGTAGGAGATGGGAGCCAAGTTTGCGCCTGATTCTCCAGCCCACTTCTCATCTTAGTTAATTGATTAGCGCTGGCATTTATGTCATCTGACATTAGCAGCATTTCACGATTAGCGCATGAATGACCGCTAAGGGCTGTTCGCATGTCTCCCCTCATGAAACGTGAAACTGCCAATTAGCTCATTTAGCTGGGCTAACTGGTGCTAACGAGGCCTGGAGGAAGCACCCCTGCCCTTGGCTGGCGTCAGAGTTTCCCTCTCTGCATCGAACTCACGGAAACTCAGGCGGTTCGATGGCAGTCTTGATGACTCCGCCGTAGACCGCGACAATGGAGACGACAACGCAGGTAAGGAAGACCAGCGCCAGCTTGTTGACGTACTTGACCCCAACAAACACGAGCACTGCCATGCAGCTCAGCACGCACGTGCCGTAAACGCGCATGTTGTTTAGCAGGGCAGCCTCCGCCTCAGCGCCTTCCAGCCCCTCCATCTTAAATATGGCTGCCTGGGGCACAATGTATATCTGTGTGTGAGAGAGAGTGAGCATGGGAGTGGAGAGAGGGAGGGGGAATGAGGGAGGAGGGAAAGAGGGAGGTTTGAGAGGGAGAGAGAGATTTATTTGTCTTGAAAGCTGCTTTCTTCAGACACTGTTCAAAAAGAGGAAGCAGGGCTACAAAACTCAAACAAAACTTCAGAACTTCAAACCCAAATAACCCAGACATTTAGAGACATGAAAGGAGGGAGAGAGAGAGAGAGAGAGAGAAAGATAGAGGGAGACAGGGAGAGAGAGGGGGTGGGAGGGCAGGGGAGAGGTTGAGAGAGGAAGGGAGGAAGAGAGGGAAGGAGAGAAGGAAGAGGGAAGCAAGGGAGGCAGAGAAGGAGGGATTGGGACAGAAAGAGGGAGGGAGAGGCAAAGAAAGGGAAAGTAAATGGCGGCATACAATGAAAAACAGCACAAAACTGGTAAAAGCTGCCCAAGTTTGATTGGTTTGTGAGCCAGCTTTACCCTGAAAGAGTGAAAGATTTGGGGTGTTTCTCACCAGCAGAATCTCAATACACCCCAGGATGTACATGGCCCCAGCAAAGGTGGTCCCCAGGTAGAAGCATATTCCCACAGCGCCCCCAAATTCTGGCCCCAGGGACCGCGAGATCATGTAATACGAACCACCAGCTGGGAGTCACATGACAATGAGAACAAAACTCTCTCAGCGACAGGAAAGAACACACATTCCATTTAACAGATCACATTCCACCTTAAAACATGCTTAGATAATGGTCACTAACCCTGCTCCTGGAGGGCCAGCATCCAGTAGTTTTACTCCAACCCTAATTCTGCACACCTGATTTGGCAAAATAGCAGCTGATTAAGATCTCTAACTTGGAAATGAGGTGTGCTTTGCTTTGGTTGGAGTGAAAACCTTCAGGATGGTCAATCTCCAAGATCAAGGTTGGAGACCAATGTGGTAAGAGATGAAAAATAATTATGATGAAAAACATTCATATTTTACCCAAAAGTTCACACTCTTTTATTACTTAATTAATAAGTACTTAATAAAAAGGCACATGGATTACTCTGGAGTACAGCAATCTAAATTATCTCTCACTCAACAGTGAAGTGCAATTTTTTTTTTTTTTTTTTATAATTCCCTGATAACAGTTAACCTAACAGTTACAATCTCAAATCTACTTTTGGAGTCTAAAGTAGGTTTTTAGAAAGTCAGTATCCATTTGAAAAACAGCTCCAGGTAAGATTTATCTCTCTGAATTTATTGGGCTCACTACCAGAAAATGCCTTTAACAAAGTATACTTGTGATATTTGTCAGTAGTCTGGCTGATTGTACACGTGGTTTAAGTTAAAACATTTCAACAGTAATATCAACGCTTTATTTTCACAATTCTATTGTGCATTTTTAGTGAGAAAGTTCCTATGCCTTGACTGACCTAATTCAGAATTCGTTCTACCATGGTTTATGACCGTTTACCCTTATTGAACATAAACGCATAAACAGTAGAAGTAAACAATACAGCACCTAGCCATTCCTAAAAATACTACACTCAGTATTTTTACTCTAGCACCTACAACGTACCCAACTGTACAGTAAGTTGAAAGGATATGTTGTGGCTACTGTTAACTTTCAGACCAGAATTCAGGAGTCCCCAACAGAAAACCATTCTGGACCCCAATCCTGCAAGAATTTTTGTGGTCCTTCTCAAACTGTAGAGCTCCCTCAAGCAGAGAACCCCAAAATCTCCACCCTCCAATCAGCCTCCCACCCCCTTGTATGCCGATACAATCGGCCCAGATTGTAACCCCAATCACTTACCATTAGCGCTGTTCCTTGCTCAAATCAAGGAATGTATATGCACATAAGTGCGCAATAATAAGTAAAATATGGCATCTGCTAAATACTCAATAGTAACTGCAAGTAGGGAAACCTAAGGACTAGCCCCCTCCCATTCTTACCTGGTACAACTCCATTGGTGGCGATGGCGCTCATGGAGATAGCGGTTAGCATGGTCTGAAGACAGAGACATTGACAGGAAAACAGAAACAGATTCAGGCCCAGTGCATTGTGGACTTCACAATAACATGCATTCACTGATGCAGAACTCCGCACACACCCCGTTTCTGTCTCAGCAAAAGTCTAATTCGGGAAGACAAGCAAATTGGGGAAGACCGAGTTTGCCGACGTGACGCTGATCGCTAGCGATGGACGCTTCGTAGCCGTCAGCACTTAAAGTGAACTGTGCTGTACTAAGAAAAAAAAAGCTCAGCTGGAAAGGACATTTCAGGTGAATGGAGATAAAAAGATGAGAGGAACAGGAGAGAGGAGAGAAACAGAGAGAGAAAGAGGGGTAAACTCTGAGCCATTACATCCCCAGCCCAGAACGAGCATTTCCGCGTCGAAGCCTGAGGTCGCCAGTTCACACGCGGTAGTCTCCACCAAACAGCGATGACGGGGACGCTCAATTACCTCCTTATCAGTCAGTAATGAAGTGGCCGCAGCAGTTCGTGGAGCGCGGAGCAGACAGTAATTGTTTTAGTGTTATCTGATGTTTCGCGGGGGTCTGAGTCACTGGCGCCAAAGCAGCTTGTTGTGTTCAGGGAACCGTCAATCGCACGGAGGCGGCGCATCGCGCCAACATCTCAGCATCTCCACCTCGGATATCTAAAGCCCATAACGAGATCACTGGGGCACTGGTATTTACCTAATCCCAAATAACACATCGTAACTGCTCCAATTTATAAAAATGGGTAGGGGACACGCTGCCCTTTTTCTGTTTTGTGCTGCATTTAATCTGTTTTGTTTATTTTTATCCAGGCCAGAGAGTAAGAAGACAGGGAAATGGAAAAAAAAGGTGATGACAAAAGGTGCAAAAATGGTGGTGAAATCCTGTTCTACACATGGGGATTCACGTGCGTCTGCACAATCACCTGCCATAAGGACAGTGTCACACTTCCTACATCCCCCTCTTCATTCACAAGGCTCTTTAATAATATATTAATTATCGCAATAATTCCGTCATTTATCTGAAGAGTTTAAAAGCGACTCAGTTGATTAAACTAAGCAGGTGCTAATGCCCCGGGGTAAATTGTTGGGATAAAGGCCTTGCTTGATAGCTACAGTCCACATTGGAGTTTGAATGATCAATCTGTCTCAGTTACCACCGAAACCTGGAGGCCACAGGTTAAAATCGGTCACATTCCATATGAACACGGTCACATTCCATATGAACAGCCTTGTGTAGCATGGACACTTCACGACAGCTCCATCTACACCATGTCACTGTTCTTTTCTGTATTTTTTGCTCTTTTCACCCCATCGTCCACCTCCTCCACCTCTCACCCCATTCTTCCCTTTAATCGCAGCCTGATCAATTGTACTGTGATCAACATCCACCTCAGTGTTCAAATGATCAAAACGGACAAGAGACAGCTTGAAACGCATTGTCTGTCGTTCTTTCTCTTCATCTCTCTCTCTCCCACTTCATCTCTCTCTCTCTCTGTTCTGCCTGATTACATGTCTCTTTTTCAGGCCTCGTCTATCTTCCACAGAACAGCAGGGATCTTGCTGACAGAGAAGCACCAATTACAACACAACAAACAGGTGGGCGCAGTGGCTTGGATGCCTTGACTTCACAGATTAACAATTCTGTAATAACATTCAATTGCAGTGCCTGCCAAAGTAAAGAAGTGTAGCTGCTTTGCTGCTGCTAAATTAATTTGCACAGGAGGCTAAACTTACATCAAGCTTTTTTGGAGAAGTGAAGGTACTGAGGGGAAACTCGCAGGACCTTCATCTGGTCTGGTCAACACCAGCCAAAAGGGCTTCCTACTCTTCGTGATGACAGGAAGACCACTGACTGCAAAGACTGGGCCCACGCACGAGTTCTGCCCAGTCCATCACAGATTTATGTACATATACACATACAGTTCATATGCAGATATACGTACATACAAATCAATGTCCATAGATACATGCATTCATTGGATAGCAGGTCAGACGATCAGTTACTAATAGTACTCAATTTGTCAAAAGCAGCTTCCTTCAAATAGTCATCGAAAGAAGGACAGTATCCTGCACTCAGTCAAGACAGTCCCTAGATAGAGAAAGTTGCAACATGAGGGTTCAAGACACCAGTTTGTTTCCAATGCGTTAATGGGCACTGTCTCGAAGTGAATGAGTTTTTCCTTTTCTCACGTCTGGTCATTTTCCGTGCTCATACATGTCGTTACCATTGCTAGCTGGTTTATTGATTTCCCCTGAAATTAATTTGTCCTCCCTTTCGAGAAAAGAATAAAAAGATTCAATCACTTCCACTGGGCTAAACGGCTTGGTTTGTGCCATGGAAACAAAATGGCTCCTGCTCTCAAGTTGTCTCGACTCTATCTAAGGATGGCAAGACCAGAGAAAAAGGGGTGGGGCTTCCTCTGCAACTTCCTGAAGTATTTCCCGCAGCAGCAGCTCACCTCTGAGAGATGTGGGATTTGGGCGGCGGTGAACAGATACTCACCGTGGAGCAGCACATGAAGACGATGATGAAGGATTCTATCACCCCTCCGACCCCGACAACCCAGGTCATGCGCAGGAATAGGATCACCCCAAATATGTTCTGCAGACAGGGCAGGTACACTCCCATCAGGGTGCCCATCGCCGGAGCCTGGAGGAGAAAACATGCAGCTGCTGAGCCAAAATGGACGGCAAGTGCCAAGGGGAAAAAATTAATAGCCCACGCATGCAAAAAAAATAGTATTGGGGTCGGTCTTCACCAGCAAACATGAAATACGGGACCAGGGTTGGGGAGGAAGGGCGAGAAGAGAAGTTTCCTGTGTGCAAATACTCCATCAGGACAATCCAGGAGTGCTTTGTGAATTCAAAATTAATTCCCACTGCTCATTTGCAATAGACTTTTGTCAGGAGTCTCGGAAACTGCATTTTGTGTTCAACCCATAGAAATATATTGAACACTAGATTGCTGATAGCGTACGCTCAAGTGAAGCATCTGTTTCAGCTGTGTATTCACCCGGAAGTAAAATTCGCTCAGAGACTCCCATTCATTTTCGCCTACTTTAAAATTACATTTTCAAAAACACTAGTGTGTGTTTTCGCTGTGTAGAGCAACATTTAATCTCTCTTAATATGCACTTTCTTGGGGGGGGAGAGAAGCATACTCACGGAAGGGAAAACCGAGAATGTGACTCAGCGCTGGTTAACTCGAGCTACTCCATTAACAAGTTTCACCTGACTGATCGCGGTGATGGTGAAAAGTTTTTTTTTTCCTGATTTTTGACAGCCAAGCCTTTCTCTCCTCCTTGTCTTTTGGCAATCTGGGGCACATTTACTAAAAGCGTAGTAACTTACACAGTTCGACTGTTCTCAGTCAATGGGACCAACTATGTAAGTTAGCATCTGTGATTTCGGGAAACGCACCCCAATGTAATGGCTGGTAGTATACGGGGGCCAAGCACAATGACAGAGAGAAAGAGAGTAGCACGAACACAGTACAAACACAGAGAATAATATAGACTAAACGCAAGTACTCGCTCTTCCAAAGGACGTATAACAGTCCGAGCACCGGAAGCAAAGTGAGATAGAAAAAGGGAGAAGAAACTCCAACAATAAGAAGATAGAAAGTCATGCAAAACCTGACTACAGATATCTTCGGCTATAGTGCGAAGCTAAACACAGACACTCCAGCGAAGGAGGCGTGCCGGACATCCTGCTTATATAGATTCTGGGAAAGCGCCACCCCAGCTCAATCAACCAGCTGGGTAAAGAATTCGATGGCCCAGGAATTCGATATCATCTCGGGACGAGAGCCGCAAAGAAAAGTCTAAACAACACGCACACCTAACAAACCATGACACCCTATATAGAAAGACAAAGCAACTTATCCACTGTTTCAAATATTTTGCAGGCATGAAGTATTGCCATTGAATGTCCATTAAAAGTATCTAGCTTGTTAGCCACCTCGTTAATTTTATTAACTGCCAAGTCAACCTAGTTTCCGCAACGGCTAGGTCACCAAGGTAGCTAGTTAGCTGGTGACCGTTAACAATCGCCAGCATTTGCTTTTAGTTAGCGGTGTATTCGAGTCAGTGGAATGGCTAATTAGCTAGCTAGCATGCAAATGCAATTTTCTCCATTAAAGTAATAAATTTGTGTTACTACGATAACTTTCACATGAAGTGTTTTAGTACAGCACTTTGCATGAATATTTCTGCAATACGCGGCCGCACATCTTGGCATTTTAATGATTATATTAACTTATTTGAAATTAGCCTCATAGGAAACCATTCATTTTAATGAAGAGGCTGGGTGTATCAATATGGCGGCCAGGTGCTTCACTTTGTGTCATGTAAATATGATGTCATCAGCAATCTAGTATATATATGGGGTCATTCCATGTCAAATCATCCAGGGGGTGCCAGGTCACCTCCTCAAAGTTCTTTTTAAAAATTCATGAGTAAATACTCACACAAAATTAAAAAATGCCAAATATTAGGCCAGTATCTCAAATAGTTTTCAAGTTATAGACCTTTGAAATTTGAATAATATTTAAAGTTTTTTGGCGAACCCATTTTCAACCAACTTTGGAAACTTATTGCACCAAATTGATTGCTTATACAAGGCTGAAATTGGGTATTCTAACCATATTCATCCCCTAGAATCTGAAAATGGCCTTAGCCTCTGTGTATCTTGATCAACTTTTGTATGGTAAAGCCTCAAAATCAGCAAAAACACAAAATGCCCAAAAACGAGACCACATTTTATGACCTCTCTCTCTACAAAAATGCAGTAATCCAAGTAATATCATTTGTAGAAGTTTTTTAATGAAATAATTTCTAAGTAAATTTTTCCAGTTTGAATGACCATGTCACCAGTTATTCATCTCTCTGAAATTTTTACTGTGCAATCTTATAAATGTGAACAATGTCTGACAAAAAAAATGAATGATGTATGATGTTCAGCTTTGACATGAATGATTTGACATGGAATGACCCAATGTACGTGTGTGTGTGTGTGTGTGTGTGTATATGTGTATATATATATATAATATATATATATATTTGACCCAAATGCATATATATAAATCTCTATGGTTTGACCCAAATGCAGAGAAGAGGAGTCAGAGAGCAGTTACTGCCTTTATCCTATTTCCCAAACCAGAAACTGCTGCCATACAGGGCAGGGAGAAAAACAAAAATATAAGGAAATAACTGTAAATAAAAACACTGGTAAAGAAGCTACAACTTATTTGAGGGCTACAGCACAAAACAGAAAAACAAAGCATTTCAGAATTTAAACCAGCAAACTCTCTCACCGAGAGACAGAGGTGCTGTTGCATGGCTCAAGTAAAAACAAATTAAAGAACCAGCACTGGCAAAAGTGACCACACCCCTTGAATAGGCCTCTATTCAAGAGGGGTAACCAGGATGCATTCCTTAGGAGCACAACACTGCATCACCCCCTGCAGCTTGTTCTCATGCACTGCTAAAATTGCGCTGTAGAACTGCAGACAGTGGCCAGGACTGCGGTTTCAGGACCATAGGTGCTGGTTTCAGGACCATAAACAGCAGCAGGGAGATCGGACGGAGATGCAATCATGACAGTTTTGGGGTGTTTTCAGTCAGCAGGGAGCAGGTCACAAAGTTCTAGAGACTATCTCGGCATTCCGGAAGAGATGGGGTGCTGCAAAGTCAATCTTGCACAACAATTTTGAGGCAAAGATGTTCAGAAGAATATGCCATCAACTGAACTCTGAAACACCTATAAAAAACGTTTCAAACAGCTCTGAATGAGAATACATGTGGCTACATTTTTAACTTGGGTGTTCCACAATAAATGATCAGCTGTATACCGACCACAGCAAATCTGGTGCGTAATCTTTAGTCAATCTTTTAGCAGGCTTAGACTGATTCAGCATCACAAAAATTCTCATTAGCACTAATGTACCCCGAACCTCATGTGTTCAGATCACACAGCGGCCCATTGCACAAGGGCCTTGCTTGAGCCAATTTGCAGACGGATGTACTATTCCCCTGAGATCACGTAAAACCACTGGCCTTTCTAGTGCATGTAATCTGTCATCAATACCCTGCATGTAACCACCTAGAGTCAATACTAATTATCTGAATGCTACCCATCCCCCATTACCCATCCCCCACGCTGCAAGGCTGCTAAGATTTGACCAGCAACGTCTGCGCCAGAAAGACAGAAAGTGGCAACCATCGTCTAAAACCTGGGATACCCAGTCTGTGAGCGGGAGGTCACCTATTAAAAGTTCCGGCCTAGCGCACAATTCCTCCTGGCGTGTCATTATCCCTTGGGTGTTCCTGTCCTGTTCCCCAACACTGACCCGTATCGCTTATCCGCTTGATGATGTATAATTAACATGTGACTACACTATAGTAAATGAAATGTACATTCGTCTTGTACCAAGAGAAGCACACAATGTGCTTAATCCAGGATATCATATACATACACTTATGACTACTTTAAATTTAACCCAGAAGTCTTTGAAGCACTTGATGGCATCAGAGAAAACTTCCCTCAGGAAAATTAGCAAGGTAAGGTTTAAGTGAGTTTAATGCATATTTTACAGCTAAGTGTCTATGATTAGCATTCTGCTGTCTATTGAAAGCATTGATGCTGTCTTTCAGTGGCGTGCTGCCAGAGGTATACAACCCCTGCAGTAACCTCTCCTTTAATCAGGTGATTACTTTCAACCTGTTCCCGTTTACATTCCCCTGATTAACAATAAAACAATTTATTTACTGAATAAACAAGAGCGATATGTAGCCTATAATGATTAAGAAATTATGATGACAAAGGGATCGCCTAGAGGCCGCATTGACATACTGTATAATTAATGTGTTATTGTAAGGATGACAATCTGTATAAATAGGGGGAAAAAAATCCAAAACTTTCTCTGAATTAAATTTCTTTTCGCATTTATTTTCGGCAGTGTAATTTATTTGAAGATGGCACTCAATTTATTCAAACTGTTTTCAGTGCTGAAAATGCATAATACATAAGAATACATTTAAAATGGAGAACATCTTCTTAGGCGTATCAAGCCATGACAAACATTGGCGCGAGTCAGGCAGGGGCGTGGGGGGTGGGGGTTTGTGTTATACGGTGGCTGGATGGCAGGGTTCCCGGGCCAGAGGGGATTATCAGCGAGGCTGAGGGGGTCGGGGGGAGCATTAACCGGGGAGATAAATACTGAGGCTCTCCCAGCGAGAGCGTCCTCAGCCTGTTATTTTCCCATCTGAAGTCAGAGCCTGTGGGTACAGCGAGAGCTCTCTCTCAGCATGGGCCCCGTGGCCCCAAAGGAAGCAATGCTGAGCCAACCAGAGCCGAACACAGGAGAAATGCTGGCCAACCAAAACCGAGCACAGGAGAAATGTTGGCCAACCAGAGCCGAATATAGGAGAAATGCTGAGCCAACCAGAGCCGAACACAGGAGAAATGCTGGCCAACCAGAGCCGAGAAAGGTGAAATGCTGGCCAACCAGCACTGAACACAGGAGAAATGTTGGCCAACCAGAGCCGAGCACAAGTGAAATGCTGGCCAACCAGAGCCGAGCATGGAAGTCATGCCCGCCAACCAAAGCTGAGCACTGGAGAAATGCTGACCAACCAGAAATGAACATGTTAACCACAAGAACCAACCACCGAAATAATACCTGCCAATCAAAATTAATTCAGACATAACGATGCAAGAAAACCAGATCCAAGCAAGGGAACAATGGTTGTCAAATGGAACCACATCCTGGACCATTGTGGACCATAAAAACTAAGCCATGGCTGATTATGTTTCTCACGGTGCATTTCTATCCGACCAATGTAATGTTTGCCAAAAAAAAAAAAAAAAGAGAGCTTGATGCCCAACCTCCCCTGTTCCCAGCGACCCACATTTTCACAGCCTGTAATTTCCACTCTGAGATCAGATAGTAGGATTTCACTGCTGAAAATGGATACCCTGCACACTCCTGGCAGGGAGGAAGTAATGCAGCACCAATGATTTTACTGGATAGCAGAAATATACTGGTATTTTTTAATATATAACTGACAGAAGGTGTTAAGCCTGGGTAGTACCGTTTGCACTATCAAACCATACTAAAGTTTTTTTTAAAAAATAACTGTTTTTGACACAGTGGGTTTCCCTGGGGTGTCTTTATCCATGGATGGAGAATGAAGATTGGGTGGGAAGTCCAATTCTAAAGTGATGCATGTAATGGTAAGTGAGAACGGTGGAGAGTGGTAATAACATAAATACTGTAGTACATAACAGTTCAGAAGAGACTAATTTTTTTTTTTTTTTTTGCAACAACATCCCCTGAGAGCAGAATCCAGGTCTGGCATTTTTCTTAAAAACTCAGCGATCAAACAGCAAAGGCAGGAGCAGGACTCAGAATGTAGGAGGCTTTGGCTAAAAATATTTTGTATGTCATGGGGAGCTGGAGGGTGGGAGCTTTCATGCCAAACGGGCTAAAGATGGAAGGAAAGAACACAGAAGAGGAACCGGATCTCAGATGGGAGCCAGTTCTTTTCAGCAATCCCATAATGCACCAAGCTCTCCTGCACATCTCCCACTTTGAAGCTCCATCAAAAAAATCATTTCTCCTCACGGTATCAGCAAGCGGATTGTTTAAAAATAGTGATCGGCTCATTTATATTCCAGAAGACAACAGCAGAACTGATTTTTTTGTTTCTCCAACACCATATCCTGTTAAAGCAGACAGATTCGTTTCTACCGTTGTGTTGAGCGCAGAAATCTGCTCCGTTTAGCAGACGTTGGGAAGAATTTGCTCCCGATGGGGCCGTAAAGCAGTGGCGGGCGGGTTAGACGTCACCTGCCGGCCCTGCGACATCAGCAGCGAGCTGCAATTTGGACTCACTGTCAGGAGATTGGGACTTGTCGGTGCGGCGTTTGCTTTTTTTTAGACGTGAAGCGGTTCGTTTCTTATCTCTTAGAGTGCTAAATGCAGCTATTGTTGCTCAGTGATGTAAGATATCAAAAACAAAGCTGTTAAAAACCTATCATGTGGCGACTTGTTTAAAAGAGCTCCCAAGAGCTCTTTTAAACAAGTTGCCATGTCGACACCCTCATAACAAAAGTGCCTGCACATTCACCACGCTATGAAATGATAATGTATAATTATGAAACATTACGACACATAAGGCAAATACTCGGAACTACTTCTTTGAGTGACCCACTGGGCGGATTAACACAGTGCGCAGTGCGCACCTCAGACGTTGCGAGTAATTGCAGTAAACATATGCTTTTGAAATCACTCCGCCCAGCCGGTATGTCTGGAATGTAGTTCTGTTTATGCATTTGCCTTGAAAATAACTCTGTCTCATAATTATGCATTATTATTTTATAGCGTGGTGAATGTGCAGGTCACAAGTTGTCCACGAGAGCGTTTTGGAGCTGCTGGATTGCATATTTGATGAGTTTTGAAGGAGGGAGGGACCTGTACCGTTCACTTTCATTATGTTCGCTGAGCAGCTCGCGTCTTTCCCCCCCGAATCTCAAAACAACCAGCTAGGATAACTATATAACTATAGGGATTATGGCAACATGCCAATTTGCCAAAATGTTGAAATATCCCTTTAAAAGCGTCTTCAGCGTGCGCAAACTAATTGAAATGTCGTAATTAGTCCTGAGCATATCCAGTATCACCTCATATGCATGTCCTGAATCAAAATATTCTTGTACAGCGGCAGCTACGTTTGGGTCACCGGTAACGCTCATGTTTACAGTTTTTCTGAATGCTTAAACTCTAACAGTGATTCTTGTAGCACAATTTATAAAACCACTAATATCTATCGCAAAACCACTCACTGAGTTTGCAAAACTAAAAGCACAAACACTGCTTTGCACTGAGTTTGTAATTTTGTAACACACACTTTGCAAAAGTGTAAATACAATCCACTGCACAGCACTCTTTTTGCAGAACTGTAAACACAACTCACTGCTTTACACTCAATTTCCAAATGATCAACACACTCCTTGCAAAACTATAAACATTTATGGCTATTATTTACACTATTCTGCCAACTGTCTGGCCACACTGTCACATGTGAAAACTGTTTTAGATAATTAGTTCACTTTGCAATCAGCCTGAGCACTACAAATAAGCCACAGGTAAGCTGTCGGTGTGGAGTACAATGGAGGGAGCAGGAAGAGTAAGAAGAGTGAGAATTAGAGGAGGCTGAGGAAGAGGACGTGGAGGTGAAGAAGCAAGAGGGAGAGGAGGAGGAGGACAAGGAAGTGGAGTTTGAGGAAGAGGACGAGAAGGAGCAAGAGGAGGACGAGGAGGTGAAGGAGGAAGGAGAGTAAGAAATAGAATTACTGATGACATCAGAGCTACAATAGTGGACCATGTAATCAACCATGGAATGACCCTGAAGGAAGCTGGCCAACGGGTTCAGCCTAACTTGAGCCGCTACGCTGTAGCAAGCATCATAAGAACATTTCGAAATGAGAATCGGTTAGTACAGTCACTTTACACTAAGTTTTGTAGCACTGCCATACTCTGATGAGAAACACAACAATACCATGCATGTAAAAATGCTGAAATTGTTACTTCACAGAATTGCTGGATGTCCAGGATTTGGGGGCAGAGGAAGAATGTTCACTGCAGAACAAGAGACTCATATAGTCAATATGGTGATTGCAAATAGTTCCATAAGACTACGAGAAATACAGCAGCGCATAATTGAGGACGACACCACCTTCCAAGAAATAAACAATGTGAGCATTTCTGTATTGTCTCGTGTACTTGCCCGCAACAGAATCAGAATGAAACAAATCTACAGAGTCCCTTTTGAAAGAAACAGTGAAAGTGTGAAACAACTGCGATATGAATATGTGCAGGTAAGCTGTAGTGTCATTGGTACTGGATCTGGAAGTGCATTCTGTAGCGCTGTGCATGGGCCTGCTGTGCTGAATTTGTTTTGTCTTTTCCAGAGAGTCATGGAGCAAGAGGCAGATGCCATGGGTCATGAGCTGATTTTTGTGGATGAGGCAGGTTTTTACCTCGCTAAAACGAGGAGACGTGGCAGGAACATTATTGGACACCGTGCCATAGTCAATGTCCCAAGACAACACGGTGGCAACATAACTCTGTGTGCAGCTATAAGTCAGAATGGTGTTGTTCACCACCATGCAACCCTGGGCCCATATAACACTGCACACATTATTACATTCCTGGACACCTTACATGACATGTTCACTAATGTTCAGAGACCAGAGCAGACCAGGTATGTCATCACATGGGACAATGTTAGTTTCCATAGGGCTGCTTTGGTCCGCTACTGGTTTATAGATCACCCACTCTTTACTGTTCTCTACATCCCCCCATACTCTCCATTCTTGAACCCTATTGAAGAGTTCTTCTCTGCCTGGCACTGGAAGGTCTATGACCGTCATCCCCATCAACGCATGGCCCTTTTACAGGCAATGGAGGAGGCATGTGGGGATATTGACCAGGCGTCATGTCAGGCCTGGATACGGCACTCCAGGAAGTATTTTCCCTGGTGCCTTGGACTTGAAGACATTGCATGCGATGTTGACGAAATCTTGTGGCCGGACCCAGAGAGATGACACGATGTAGACTGAGTTTTTTTTTTTTTTCTCTCTCTATCTCTCAGTGAAATTACTGTTTTTTTTTTTTGTGTGTGTGTTTTGACATGGAAAAAACACTGTTTTGTGTTTGTTTTGATGTGTTCACAGTAAATACAGTAAACACCTTGAATAAAAATACTTGAAATTTGGATCCCTGTGTGTTTACAGAACTATGACAAAAGTATGACCTCAAACTGACATAGCCTACCTTGTGCACAGAGAAAGCAAAAGCCAGATGTGTTTTTCATTCTTACCATCAGTGTGTAGTTGGCGCATTGTGTGCTTACTAATGTGATGGCTTGTGTTAATTGTTTGATACAAAAATACCATTTTTACAAAGGTTTGAAGAGTTAAGCAAGACTTATTAGCTTTTGCAAGAGAACTACGATGTTTTGCCGATTTGGTGAAAGGTTTTCTTATTTGTGTGAAGAGTTTTGCAAAAATAGCCAATAGTTACAAAAAATGTGCTTAAGCCATCAGAAAAAACTGTAAAAAACACGCCAAAGGCAGAATGACTTCCTGGTCAAAGGATGAACGGTGCCTTCGTCCAATGAAGTCCACCCTCTCTCTCTCTCTCTTCACACACAAGGGAGCACACACGTCCAATCAGCGATGACTCATGTCGCCCACGAGTACCTACCTCTTCCGGTAGGTTAGTGTCATTGTGTTTAGTTATTTGCTGTTGTGTTTTTTAATTTGCAGTTGTGTTTAGTTATTTGCGGTTATGTTATTTAATTTGCTGTTGTGTTTAGTTATTTGCGGTTGTGTATTTTAATTTGCGGTTGTGTTTAGTTATTTGCCATTGTGTTTCTTAATTTCCTGTTGTGTTTAGTTATTTGCTGTTGTGTTTAGTTATTTGCCATTGTGTTTCTTAATTTCCTGTTGTGTTTAGTTATTTGCTGTTGTGGTTTGCACTTCAGGGCCACCGTAGGGAAAAGACAAAGGACATGAAGAATGTCGAATTTCTCTATCTTTTCCATTCAAAAATCACACAAAAATTTTTGGGAGAACAACAAACAGAGTTTTTATATCGCTGTAATTCCAACATTATATCACTCATAGAAATAAAAAAGACATCCACGCTCTCAGCAAAAGTATCATGCTTTGAATGATGTGGTTACATTGGTGACAGGATGAATGTTTTTTGCGTGAGAAGCAGGAGTTTGAGGTGTGCGCGAGCAAGGATTTCTTAATGACTCAGCGATTCTCTGTGTGTGGGGAACCAGTCCTGGCATGGCCTTCTGTGATGGGCTGATTTGATATCTAACAGCTCAGCTGAGTTCCCATGGAAATGATTTGGTTAGAATAGGGCCGCGTTCGAAATGTACACTCACCCACTATGTAGGGCATTATGTTGTGAATGTTCTACATTTAAAACAATATGAAGACAGTGAATGAGCGAGTGGACAAGTGTGTATTCCTTATCATCTTCAGAATGAAGTTAAACTAGCCAGCGATTTTGCGGTTATTGAAATTTTCCCGATGGTATGAATTCCCAATCTTAATTAAAAGGCCACCAAGCTAATTTTCCAGGCTGTTTATTTTTACTGGCAGGTCTAAGCTAATTCGGCACCATTTTAAAACGTTGCTTTCAGTGTCAAACAATCAAACACAAAGAAGCGTTCGATAGAAATGTAATGTTAAAAAGAGAAACGTGTGTTCATGAATTCTACCTTAAATGGATCTACAGCTTAGCAAAGCTAGTGTTTGCCTAATGCAAAGTTTATTAGCAAACGTTATGTCTTCACTAATTACAATACAGGCTCGCTAAGTCATCAGCATCTGTTTGCCAGCGTTACCATTAAGATAAGCTGAACCTCCGAGGAATATTGGCGCTGATAACTTCATGGCTCTCTGTCCAATGGCCGCTCCTGCTAGCGACAGGAGTTTTATTCCCCATAGCTCTTTGCATAACGCTTCAGCAAACGTGGATATGTATTTAGTCTGTTAATTTCGTGAAATAAATATTTGAAATATTCTCAATCCTTCACAACTCTGTCTCATATTGTGTGTTTTGTTAACTGTGTTCTATTCTTGTAAAAAAAATAAAAATATAAACAAATCAAATTGCCTGTCGTGCCATACATAATTTTCGAAGAATAATGAGTGAATTAATAAATGAACTGAAGTAATTTTATTTGCATCAAGAAAACTTACAAAGGGGTCATTCCATGTCAAATGTCCGAAATTCAGAGAAACTTCCCACTTGACCATCTCAGATTTGGCTGAAAAAATTCCAGTGGTGCATACACTTCCTAATAGGAGAAATCCAAAATTTTAGCTCAACTCCTAATACTTTTGTCTTAAAAAAATTGTTTTGCAACTAAGTTCCGGCCCTTTTTGAACAGCGATTTCTGAGGAGCCACTTTCACATGGTTATATCTAGAAAAGTATTTCAGCTAGGTCCTTTAAATTTTCAGGGGTGAAAATCTGCTACTATAACTTGAGGAATATGAACTTATGAATGTGTCCCTTTAGTTCATCGTATATTTCTGGCTGCTTAAATTTGCTTGAAAATTTTACTGTGCGCTTCACAGTAGCATATTTGAAGGACTGTAAAAATCCTAATGTCAAAGACAGGGATTAGCACATACAGCTTCCCATATATGTTGTGTATTTTGTATTCTAATCCTGGCCCTCTCTTATGAATAATCTAGAAAATATTAAGGCTTGAACATAAACAAAAGAAAAATTTGTGCTATTTTTAATGGGGACATATTAAGAAAAATGAACTTTTCAGTGTTTTTTCTTGTATATAATAACTCTCGGGTGTGCCTACTGACACATAAAGTGTGCAGTATGACAACCAGGTCAATCTGGAGTAAGCTGGCCATTCCTTTACTACTGTGCTGGAGCTAGCCAGTCAGATTTTGTCCTTCTTTCTACGTAGAAAGTAGGGCATGGCAACGCCCCTGTGCATTTTTTTTTCTTATCGTGGGCGGGGTCTACCGCAGCGTCCTAGGAAGAAAAAAAGGACCGGAAGCCATTTTTCCCCGCAAGTGACAGGTCGAGAAAGGAAGTGATGGCAACGAAAGGCAAAAGCGGCGGCTGTTCTGTGGTGGGCTGCCAAAATCAGCATCAGTGCTTGCACAAACTCCCAGCTTCAGAAGAAAAAAGGGTGGAGTGGTTACACTTTATTTTTGATGGTAACGTCCCAATCCACGTCCGCAAGAGGGACTTTCTAAAACGCTTAACAGAAAAAGCTTAACCTTAACAGAAAAAGCTTAACGTTGCTTAATGCTCTGAAACGGCAACCAATAATCACCAAATTCCTCTTGGACATTTTTTGTCTGGAGCACCTTCTCCAATCAAAGAAATAAAACCGAAGAGTAGGGGATATGGTTGTTATATCAAGTTAAGCATTTTCCCCTCTATTTACATACATTGAGGAAAAAGCTTAAAGGGATAGTTCACTTTTTTTTTTTTTAAAAGTGGAGTTGTGTGAGCTACAAATTGCCTCTATGTACATTAGATGCAGTAGAAAGCTCCCTGCTCTCCCCCAGTTAGCTGCACCAGTGCATAGTGCTGGATAGAGATTTACGTGATTCACTGTTATGAACGGTGCCAAAGTAACAGCGTATTTTCGCGGCCTAAAAGAGGTCCTACCTGAAAATAATACACCTCTTTAATTGTATGCTATATTACAACAATTTACAACGCTTCAGCTGCTCGGAAAAAAACACAGTTGCCCTTGAACTAAGCAAATGACGTATGCCATCGGAGTAAACTGGGCGCTGTAGCGATCAGCTGTTTGGGTCGCAGTCACTGCAGTTGCGAAGTCAGACGGTCATTAAACTTGTGCAAACATTTTGAAAATGATCCGTGTGTGTTGCTTTCCTGGACATGAAAGCAAAGCTGTATCCTGGTTCACTAACAGCTTCCACCGCATTCCTTAGCGGGATATTGGACTTCGGCAGCTGTGGCTAGTTGCGCTCAACATGGATATTGATACGCCACCCGTATCCCTAAAAGAGCTCCGTGTTTGCAGTATTCATTTTTCCAAAGAGGATTTTGTGAGGCTGCATTCAGGGAAATCTAAAAGGTGCACGCTGAAGAGCACTGCTGGACCCATGCACCAGGTAAGAGAGTGAAACACCTGTGAAAAAAGTCTAATGTAACATTGCAGCACAAACTGATATCACATAGGGTCTATGCAGCTACAGACTGTGTATCTGCTGTGCTGGTTATAATAGGGAATTTTTTAAAATTATTATTTGAGATGTAATTCTATGCCATTGAAATGCTGTCTTTGCCACAAACCACTCAGAGTCTAACCCAAACAGCTGATTGATACAGCAAGCAGTTTACTCCGATAGAATAGTTGGTTAGTTCACGAGCGACTGTGTTTTTTCCAAGCAGCTGAAGCGCTGTACATTTTTTTAATATAGCGTACAATTAAAATGGTGTATTCAGGTAGAACCTCTTTCAGGCCGCAAAAATACAGTGTTACTTTTGGACCGTTCACAACTGTGTATCGCGTAAATCTCCATCCAGCACTATGCGCTGGTGCGGCTAACTGGGGTAGAGCAGGGAGCTTTCTACTGCATCTAATGTAAGTAGAGGCTATTTGTAGCTCATACGACCCCACTTCAAAAAAAAGTGAACTATCCCTTGAAGGTGCACTATGCAAGTCTGTTTACTTTCTGCCAGATTAAATTTTTGTCTCAATTTGCCGACATCTCTCCACGATCCGCTAGCTGCCTGCCCCTAAATTCAGTGTAAAAAAAAAGTCCGGGCTATTGAGACCGCACAGGCATCACAAACTGCAAATAAACACAAGGGGCACAGGCTGTGCCCCATAACATAAAAAACCGTCCCGGCCAATCACCGACAAGAAATTTCAATTATGGAAGCATGGGAAGGAGGGAACTATGGGAGGGAGGGGCGGGCTACCTCTGTTTAATTTGAATTCGAATGTCAACAGAAGTGAAAGTAAACAAACTTGCATAGTGCACCTTTAACAAAGTTTAATATACCTAAACAGCGACCAGAAATCACCAAATTCCTCGCCGACATAATTAAAACTGAAGTCCTAAGAAAACAGATGTCTTATCACATTTTATCGTTTTCCCTACATTGGCTCACATTAATTAGGAAAAAGCTTAACGTTGCTTAATGCTTGATTTAAATAAAGGTAAACAAATACTAAGGCACATTAAAAGAGAAATATCAATTCATGTCACATTTTATCCAGAATTATTGGCATCCCTTATGAATATGAGCAAAACTGGCCCTGAAAATATGTCTTGCTTTTGGTCTTCAACTCAAAATATTTTTAAAAAGGCAAAACCGCTTAATGTGATATAACATCAGTTTTCTTAGGCTATAGGACTTAGTTTTGACTTTTATATATATATATAAAGTTATGTTTTTGCCTATTTGTCTGTCTGTCTGTCTGTCTGTCTGTTTGTGAACAACATAACTCAAAAAGCAATGCACGGATTTGTTTGAAATTTTCTGGGTGCATTGCTATTACATCAAGGATGGACCCTATTGATTTTCACCGCGATCAGTGAAACAATATGGCCGCCACGGCAGCCATCTTGAAATCATATGACACGCGATAACTCAACTTTGCTCTCACTCATGAAGATTTGGATTGTGCTGCCGTGGCGGAGATTTGCACTCTACAAGAGCCTCTAGTTTCATAAATTTTAACTTACACGTAAGGGATAATCAACTCGTAGGTGTGCATCACAAGGTTTTAAGGCACGAAGCGGAGGCGAATAACCACTCGATGCGAAGCGGAGTTGATTATCCCGCATATACCATGGTCATTTGCCAGCAATATCAAATCGAAGCATTCAGAAATTTTTGGTGAAAGTTTTACACTTAAAAACGAGCTGGTAATCAATAAATAGGCGCCGCGCCTTCTCATAGCCAATAGCTCATAGCTATAGGCCAAGCTAAACTGAACCAGCTAACTTAGTTCAGCTCACCTTCATGGAGAAAGTGTGCACAAAAAATCTATCATCCTTTTACCAGCTAATGATTTGGTTACTGATTCCATCTGAAACGAAGATTATGCATAACACAACATTATGCGCGATTATGCAGACTGTAGCTAACTTGCTACCTGCAATTACAATGAACTTATGACGGTTTCTGAAGAGCCAGTGAGCTGAAATCAGTCTGTTGTCACAGCAAGTAGCTAGCGAACTGCCAGCAGTTGCTGATACATGAAGTAGACATGTTAGCTTCCTTTGTAACTGTACACAGTTACTATCGTTTAATGAAAAAAGCGTGATTACTTCGCTGCTTTAATATTTATGATCATTATCGCTGGAGCACCTATTGTTAACTGCCCCACAGGACGTAACTTAATGCCGCAAAATTTACTGGAGATAACACTCCGTCCGGGGATACAGTAATGTCTTTTGTGAGAAAAAGTCAATATCTAGTTAAATTTATATTTTTTAAAAATTTATTTTGGCGCTCTAAGGGTTAATGCGCTGCGGCTACCCCACTGCAGAAGTGAGCCTGCCAAGATCACGATTCGCCAGAGACAGGACCTTAATTGTTTATTAATTTCTTTATTTATGATATATTTAACTACCTGATGGCTATATTGTATTACTCATCAAACTAAGTATAAGGATCAAATCCCTTTGACTCACACACACATACCTGTGGGCATTTTAGTTTCCAGTAGGCCTAACACTCATGTGTTTGGACCATCGGGGTAAACTGGAGTACCCGGAGGAAACCCACACAAACTCCACACAAAGAGGCTTCAGGGCGGATATGAACCTGCAACTTCCTTGCTATGTGGCAGCAGTTCTACCCTGTGGGCCGCTGTGCCCCTGCCCTGCTATTATCTCTTGCTCCAGTCCCCAAAGAAAGCAGGCATGATGCATTCTGGGAGATGCCCCATGCCCTACCCGGTGGGGAGTGGAACCCCACAGCAACAGCAGGAGTTGGTGTATTTTTCCACTATTGTCGGGATAAAGAGGTGCACCAATTAGTTTTGTAGTGTCCGCCCTTTTCTACGCTTGACCGAAGGAGGTCATCTCCGTGGTGTCAGCTGAGAGCAGGACTCAAATAGTCCATCTTTCAAACACAGCCTGGGGCTATCGCTGATAATACCTCAACTCCACCCCAGCCCTCCCCCCACCACCACACTTCAGCCTGTGTGCAGGTTTCCCTCTGCGTCAGCATGCACTTTGAAACTGAAGACTAGTGTCTGTCTTCAGCACTGTACTTTGTTACCATAATCAATGATAGCAGCACTTACCATGACCATAGGACTCAGAAGGAAAACTACTTCTGACTCAGAGAACCTGACTGTTTCGCATAAACCTGACTGTTACACATGAACCGGACTGTTACACACAAACCCGACTACTACACATGAACCTGACTGTTACATAGAAATCTGTCATGCACAATGCTGACTGTAACGGATGAACATCACTGGTGCGCATGATCCCATTATGCACAAACCCGACTATTACGCATGAACCTGACTGTTACATACAAATGAGACTGTAAGACATGAACTGGACAGGGACTTAAAAAGGGGGGGATAGGAGTTGAGTTCAGGGTTACGTCCTCAGTTGAATTCTGGGTAACTCAGTGGTCGATGTTTGGTAGGCTAAGGGATAAATTATAAGTAAACCTGATGCTGCCTAACTGGCAGGGTACAGGCTAAGTTCTTGGTACATATAGGGTTTAGAGTCCGGTATATCTGGGCCAGGTGCCCAGCATATTTTTGGTTGAGTACAAGGCAGGGTTGGGTGCGAAAGTAAGGACAGCCAATCCCGAGCAGGCGTGTGCTGGCAGGTGTTTGGCGCAGCCTGGCGGCTTCTGGTTCTGCTGGCCCACATCAGGGAGAGCGCATAACCAAGGAAAAGCAGTGGCACATCTGTGGGCTGGGACTGGGGCTCACTGCAGCAGCCTGTTCTCCTGGGTCCTGCCAGCTGGTGTGTTTGTACACCTCATATCCCCTCCAATCTGGCAGAAGAAAAAAGCTAATGCGCGACCGCAGTAGTCAACAGCCAGTGCACGTTACCTCCTGAATTCACACATGGGCACCAATGCACTCTGCACAAGAACCGCTGCCCAAATTTCAGACCCTGTGGTCTGTATTTTCCGAGTCAAATAAATCAACTAGGGTGGAGAAGGCTCCACAGTTTCCACAGATTTTCAAAGGTAAAAGCTTCGATATATGAATGTATTTAAAAACATAACGTGCAAGACTCCTCTCAGCCCTGCCATTACACGAAACAGATTGGAATCATCATTAACCAAGGCACACACTCAACTTTGAACTTCTGATCTTGTGTCCATGCAAAAAAATTGAGTAATATTACTATTTTAAAAGTATTCAAGGTCATAGAGTGAAGCTCATAGATTAAATGTGGGATACATCCAGACTATGCACAGGTCCAATTTCACATTGCTGCCATGATTAATTGTTGAGAAACAGCCTGCTCAAAATGACCAAGGTCAAAGTCATTGCATCTAGGTCAAAGGTCAAGTCCCGATTAAAAATAGGTCATTACACAAGTACAGCAAAAAGGTCCTAACACGTGTGGAGTATGAGGTGTTAAATTTTAATAGTTATGGAGTACTGGCCTGCCCAAAATGTGGAACAGACAGACAGACAGGACGTACAGACGCCATCATGATGATAAAAACCATGAGCGGCATCACCAAAGGCTATGAAGTCCTCAAAAAATTCCAGTCCCTCTCGGTCTGAACTTACATTAATGTTCATTCTGTCTGTTTCATCATAGATCAAGCCAAAGAGAGCTAAATATGAGCACACCAGAATTAAAAGACAATTGTAACCTAGGTATTATGTGTGGCAGTACAGAGGGGGAGAGAGATAGAGAAAGACAGTGAAATGATGAGAGGTAGTTTGAAAAAAAAGAACGAGATGAATGCGTGGGAGAGGGCCAATGACAGATTGGGAAGGAGGGAGAAGAGGAGAGAAGAAAAAGAGGGAGAGGGTTGAAAGAGTGAAGAGATGGGAGAGGGAGTGGGAGGGGGTGACAGAGAGCGAAGGAAGGAGGAGAGAGAGAGGAGGAGAGAGGGGAAGAGGGGGATGGAGGGAGGGAAAGGGACTCCAGTGGCAGTGTCTTGAGTTATAACCTTAATAAAACTGAAGTTTGAAGAGGATCCGCGGGTGCTGAGGTCAGGCTTGGCTGCGCACAGGCGAGCTGACAGACCGAATGTGTTCCTGCTTAGCTCTGCTGAAAAATTAAACATCCGTGCGATGGCCAGACAGATACATCACCGCATTTATATAGCGCTTTTCTCACCGTCCGGCAGTGGCTCATATCGCTTTACAGTGATGAACCGGAAGCTCCACTCAACCGCCACCGGTGTGTAGCACACCCACCTGGGTGATGCACAGAAGCCATTTTGTGCCAGAACACTCACCACACGTTAACTCAGGGATACAGGGAGCAAACAATTTTTATCGCCACATAATTAAATAGCAAGAGGAAAGAAGCTGGTTGAATATTCAGTCAGGACACTGAGGAACCCCCTACTCTTTGGGGTGAGTGTCACAGAGTAATGACATCTCTTTCACATTTCACAAAGAATATAGCCTCTCCAACAGCTCAACGTCCCTTTCGCTGCTTTGGCTTATTGGGGCTTGTTTGACCAGAGGGGAAAACCACCCTCTATTAGCCAAACAAAACCACTTCCAGCAACAACATCCAAGCACAAAACAAGATGAGCCTCTTTCTAAGTTCCTTACGGAACCTCCTATTATAAGTATGAATAGTGCAAAACAGCACAGACTGAATGCCATTTTGCCGGAGGGGGAATGGAGGAACTTGACAATGTTCCTATCAAGGGTCACAGAGGGAGCTGCTGTAGCCCTCTGCCCAGCCAGGGCAGGTCTTGGTTGGCAGGTTTAAGGAACTCTGCCCGGGCAGGGAAGGTCATGGTTGGTGAGTTTAAGGCCCTGTGCCCAGGCAGTGTGGGTAGAGGTTGGCAGGTTTAAGGCCCTCTCTCCAGGCAGTGTGGATAGGGGTTAATGAGTTTTAGGCCCTCTCTCCAGGCAGTGTGGATAGGAGTTAATGAGTTTAAGGCCCTCTCTCCAGGCAGTGTGGGTAGGGGATGGCAGGTTTAAGGCCGTTGCCCCAGGCAGTGTGGGTAGGGGATGGCAGGTTTAAGGCCGTTGCCCCAGGCAGTGTAGGCGGGGGTCAGCAGCTTTAAGGCCCTCTGCTCAGGCAGGGTGGGTAGGAGTTGGTGAGTTTAAGGCCCTCGCCTTAGGCAGTGTGGATAGGGGTTGACAGGTCAAAAGGCCTACCTTGACAGGTTTCTTGCGTGCCTCCTCGTTGTTCTCAGCCTCCTCGTGCTCCTTGCTCCCCTGGGGCAGGTTGGAGTAGTTAGCGAGGCTGCTGAGCAGAGAGGAGACCATGGGGCTGGTGTCCATCTCTTCCTGTAACACACATGTGTGCACACTTTATAGTGCATACTCAGCATAAATAACCCTAACACACATTATAGTACTTGTACATACTCAAGCAAACTTAAGCCTAACATTTGCATTACAGTACATAATCCCGCATACTTAACCCAAACACCAACATAGCAAATACTCATGCGAACCTAACCCAAACAAATACATCATAGTACATACTCCCGCAAACCTAACCCAAACATACGCATTGTAGTACATACACCATAACGTAGTACATAGAATACGGCACATATAGTACATATAGTATATAGTCACACATTCTTAACCCTAACACATTCTGCATACTCAACTCCACACACACACACACACACACACACACACATAAGCAAACACACATTCTTTCATGAACAAACTCACCCACCATCCCACTAACTCAATTGAATTAAAACTTACATGCAAACGTGCAGACACACAAACAACATGCGCATGCACACACTCTCACACATGGGCGAGCACACTTACAAACAGGGGCGCACACACACATTCCTAATGAGAAACTCAACTGCTGAACTGTCATTGTTTAATTGGGGTAGTTGATGAATGAGGGTGGTTACAGTTCGAAGGTCAGGTCAGAAGGACAGGGAAGAAATTAATAACAAACTGAGAACATTACTGAGTCAGCACATTCATGGAAGGCTGATCAAAATTGGTACAATATCTTTGCAGGGGGAATTAAAGAAAAAAAATACAATGTTACCCTTACAAGTACGACTGTACATCATTATGGTAAGTGTGCGTGTTTGAATTTATAAGAAAAATTATTAAGGTTCATGTGTGTATGCAAGAGAAGGAGTGGGTTTGTGTTGACTGTGCATGTATGTGAGAGAGAGGTTGTCATGTGCGTGTTAGACCATGTCTAAGTGTCTATATGCATGCGTGCGTGTGTGTGTATGTGTGAGTGTGCGTGTCAGTGTGTGCATGTGCGTGTGAGTGTAGTTATGTACAACCCCAATTCCGAAATAGTTGGGACGAAGTGCGAATTGTGAATAAAATCAAAATGCAATGACTTTCAGATCACATGAGCCAATATGTTATTTATGATAGAATATAGATAACATTTCAAATGTTGAAACTGAGACATTTTACATTTTTATCCAAAAAATGAGCTTATTTCAATTTTTTGGGCTGCAACAGGTCTCAAAAAAGTTGGGACACTGGCTAAAAAAGGGCTGAAAAAGCAATTAATATATAAGAGAATGAGCTGAAAGAACATTTAGCAAGTAATTAAGTTAACTGGCATCAGGTTTGTAACATGATTGGCTATAAAAGGGATGTCTTAGAGAGGCTGAGTTTCTCAGAAGTAAAGATGGCCAGAGGCTCTCCAACCTGTGAAGGCTTGCGTAAAAAGATTGTGGAACACTTTAAAAACAATGTTCCTCAACGTCAAATTGCAGAGGCTTTGAAGGTCTCATCATCGACAGTGCATAACATCATCAAAAGATTCAGAGAAACAGGAAAAATCTCTGTGCATAAGGGACAAGGCTGAAGACCTTTACTGGATGCCCGTGATCTTCGGGCCCTCAGACGCCACTGCATCACTCACCGGCATGATTCTGTCATTGACATTACTAAATGGGCCCAGGAATACTTCAAGAAACCACTGTCTGTAAACACAGTCCGCCGTGCCATCCACAGATGCCACCTAAAACTCTATCATGCAAAAAGGAAGCCATTGTTGAGCATGATCCAGAAGCGCCGCTGTGTTCTGTGGGCCAAGGTTCATCGACTGTAGCAAAGTGGCAAAGTGTCCTGTGGTCAATATGGTGTGGGACACTTGCTTGTTTTAAAAAGCACCATGAATGCTGAAAGGTATGTAAAGGTTTTAGAGCAACATATGCTCCCCTCCAGACGACATCTATTCCAGGGAAGGCCTTGTGTATTTCAGCGGGACAATGCAAAACCACATACTGCAGCTATTACAACAGCATGGCTTCGTAGTAGAAGAGTCCGTATGCTGAACTGGCCTGCCTGCAGTCCTGATCTTTCACTGATTGAGAACATTTGGCGCATAATTAAACAAAAAGTCAGTCAAAGGAGACCCAAAACTCTCCAGCAGCTGGAAGCCTGTGTTAAACAAGAGTGGGATCAAATTCCAATGGCTAAACTCAAGAAACTTGTCTCGTCAATGCCCAGACGCCTCCACTCTGTGTTAAAAAGAGGAGGGGGTGCTACACCATGGTAAACAGGCCCCTGTCCCAACTTTTTCGAGACCTGTAGCAGCCATCAAATTTGAAATGAGCTCATTTTGTGGATAAAATTGTAAAATTTCTCAGTTTCAACATTTGCTATGTTATCTCTGTTCTATTGTGAATAAAATACTGGCTGGTGTGACTTGAAAGTCATTGTATTTTGATTTTATTCACAATTTACACTTTGTCCCAACTATTTCGGAAGTGGGGTTGTACATGTGTGTGACAGTGTGTTGATCTGAGAGAACTTGTCTGTGAGTTTAAATCTGTGTATATATGGGAGTGTGAGTGTGTGTGTGTGTGTGTGTGCATCTGTCAGAGTGTGTTTTTGTAAGTGTGCATATATGTGCAAGTGTTTGTGTGTATCTGTGAGTGAGTCTGTGTGTGTAAGTACGCGTGTTTGTGCGAGTGTGTGTGAGCTCCCGTGTATGTGTGTGTGCGTGAGAATATGAGTGTGTGTGAGATCATGTTTGTCAGTGAATGGTGGTGTGTATGTGTGTATATGTGATTATGAGTGTGTGCATGTGTGTATTTATGTGTGTGTTTGTACCTCAAACAGAGCCATGTTCTTTCCCTCGTACTGCTGCGCTTTCTCGGCATCACTGCTGTTAATGAAGGGGCTGCTCTCTTTAGGGACCCCATCACCTGAGAGAGAGAGAGAGAGAGAGAGAGAGAGAGGAGAAAAAAAGTCGCTCCATGTTAAGTCTGAATGCCAAGTGTAATGTTGGTTGAATAAGTGATCTAACTAGTCAGAAACAGATAGTTACTTAAAGTGAAAGCTTGCTAGCTACCTTAAGTTAGTTTTTACGGGAAAATAATGTCAACGAATGTTTATTAAACATGTTCGCTAGTTTCAACTAGCGAACTAAACTTGGTTTCTGTCACATGTTGGTTAGTAATCAGGCTGCTAGCAGTAGTAAATATAAACCAGGTGGATATGTCAAATTATGAGGTGAATTTCAGTGGAGAAATCCCGCGAAGGTGCCATTATTAATTCATTATTTTATATACAGGAACCACAGCGGCAAGCTAGAGAAACAGAGCAAGCTGTTGGGGATACAGGTGTATCAGGGCTTCAGGTGAGGTCATAATTATGACTTGTTCTGTGGAATTATGGGGAAAGCATTAAAGTTAGTCTCATGATGTTCAGCAAATATAACCTTTAAAAGTCAAAATGTCCCAACCAACTTTGGCTCAGCGGGGGAAATGAAAGAAACGTAGTCGTCAATCTAACATGATCCAGTCCGATTGACGCTCGGTTTGCGGCTTGTCCAATTCATAGTCTGTGGTCCATTTTGAGGTGTTTATTGCGGCTTCAATTGCATTACCGCATATTAAGATGCTTAATAGAGAGGATTGCGAGCTGGCTTGCTAATGTAGCTATATATCCACCCACTTGGTGTCAATGTCAAGGTTGCTAGATCTGAGCAGGTTTCATGAGTGCGCTGAGATGGTTTGCAGCTGTCAGTTAAGGTTGTGGCAAGTTTATGTATGTGGCATCCTTGTATGAAAATTTTGGAGGAACCTTGCGTAGCATAATTTAAAAAAACGGAGAAACACTAATTTGGATAATCTCTGTATACAGTAAAGGCAGTATCTGCACTCACATTTATAAAAATTTTCCAGCTCGCGCGCTATGCGTGCTCACATCACGTACGTGCCCCTGCCAATTCTCACATTAAACCTAGGCCCTTGGAATAAAGTGATCAAGAATAACCAAGACAAAGCAACTTAAGATATGGAAGAATAGCGCAAGATAGAGAAATAAATTCCCAAGACACCATTACAAGAGAAAAAAAATACCAATTATTTTAGCGGTGGGGAGAGAGTTAGCACAGACTGTACATCAGCTTACTAGCACAGCCATTGTTGAGAAGGGAACCAGTCAAAAAAAAAAAATATATATATATATATTCCATATATACATTACATTGTCTGCCTGTATCCTTTGTCCCTGTCTGTAAATGGTCAGGCCCAGGGTATATCTAAGGTAATGCTCTCTCCCAGAAAAAACCATCTCAGCAGAGACATTTATCTGTGATTCCAAAGAGGAGCCCCATATAATTCTACGGTCCCTTTGTCAGGCAAAATGATTCAATCTGGGACCTCTGACACTTTTCTCACGTATGATAGAGGGTGTCACAATGAGCTAAAATGGGTCCCTGTGTCGAGACCAGCCAGAGAGCCATTTTTGTTCTGTGAGTTTACACGGCTGTTTTGTAGGGGAGGCAGATTCCTGAGATGAGATTGAAAAAGACAAAAGGAGCGAAGCCCGAAAGCTCTGTAGAACAGCTCTTCAACCGAGATTTTAATCAAAATCTTTTCTTTTTTCCACTTAGTATTTCATCAACTCCTGCAGATCCCAGAGCCCAATATCGGCTCTCAGTTCTGTCATGTCTGACGGTGAAACAGCCCAGTTTGAGTCCCTAAGCTGCCAACATTCCCCCTTAGCAGTCGGGAAGTTTGCTGGAAAACATGAGCCCAGGGACTCTGGTAACCTGTCCACTATTCATCACAGCAAATGGAAAAGCTTGCAGAAACGCACGGGGTTGGCAAATTGTCTAGAAAAGTGTGTGTTTCGCTCATATAAGAGATCTGGGGAGCTTTTCAGTGCTGTACCAATTCAGTGCAGTGATGTGAATTACAACTTCTCCTATGCACCACTTTTATCACACAGAGGATATGATGTCTCAGAATATTCCGGACACCAGAATTCAGAACTAATACAGCACAATACCGCACGAGCGCTAGTCAGCAGCTGATCAGGGGACATTTTCTTTAATCTCTTGTTAATTCAGATGTCTTCGAAAATGTAAGCACCCAAACCAGAATCTGTTCAAGCAGTTTAATTCAGGTGGACAGACCTACTTATTATACCATTGCTGAGTGCCCAACCATAGCGGAGGGGTTATTGACCAGCGAGGCAGGGGAGATCAATGCCTCACTCCAATCAGAGATACGTTAATTAGAAACATATCAGGTGCTTGTGTTAGCCGTTATGCTCATAAAAATCAATGATGGCAAGAGTTAGCAAATCTGCTATTCATTGCGAATGGCCGCGCCATGGATCATGAGTTACAATGTAATAAACTCAAGGATCTTGATTTCGCTCACTTGGCTATATTGTAAATGAGCTATCCACCTCGATGTATGTCCGAGTTGAATTTTTTTTTTTTAAAAAAAGGTTGAATTAATTCATTAATTACTGAAAATTAGTGCTTGGCCAGCACCCTGCAGGACCATATTAATTTAATTCAATGGAAACTCTGCCAGGAACACACCTGAAACCCTGGTAACAATGATTTATTCATTCTTTTCTTGTTTGCCACAATGTGCAATGAACCGTAAGGTACAATAAACATTTATCTGAATAAAGATGACTTGATGTTGCTGCACTTTTTGGTGCCAAGGCAATTTTGCAACTGAAGATCTCGACATATGGAACCTCATTTCTCTCAGTTACTAAAATCAAAAGCTGCAATCCACAACAGATGTCGCGAAAAGATGCATTTGTGCAACTGAATGCCACGTCAGAATCATCCATCATATCTCCCACTGTTGATGTTTCCCTAAGCAAAGCAACTCTTGCTGATTTCTACCCTCCCTGGAGCATGACAGAGGGGCTCAGTGCAAAGAGAGCAAAGGTCCAAAGTAGGTCCCAGTGATTCCATTGAGGAACTCCAACTCGTTCAAGTATCTCACGCCAACCAGAGAGGTTCTTTGTCCATGAGCTTTTATGCCAAAGCTGGAGAGCTCTGGAAATAAGTTACTCTATTAAGACAAAAAATTCTCTTTTTTTCTGAGCGTGCACAAGGTTTTGCACTTGGTATGGTTCATATAGCTGCCTCTTCTAGGTTAGTCGGCAGTAAGTAATGCTATTAAGGGTGTTTAAGTTGATGTCTTTAGGGCATGTTTAAGTTTATGTCTTTGTAATGCTGCATCCAGATGGAAAAGAGATTTGGTCTCAGACTGGCCTTCTGCTTAAATAAATATAGAAATAAAAATCAAAGTTCCACTGAGAATATACTTCTCTTTTCCAAGGATGCCATGGTAGAAATATCAGACTGCAAGTAGGGAGAGCTAGAGAGTGAGTAAAATATCTCCATGAGCAGTTTTGGGGTTGAGGGCCTCGCATAGGGGCCCAATGACAAAGCTTATTCCGAATGGAAGACCCTAGTGCTAAAAGTACTTAAGTCACAAAATGTTCATTTTGAGAAATTGAGAAAATCGACTCGGGTATCTATAAAAGATGTTTTCCCATCCTTGCCCCACAGTGTGTGAAAGTGTGACTTAAGCACTTTTAGCACTAGGCTCTTCAATTTAGCTCTCGAGATGTAAGTCAGAATCCTAACACTCACAGTGAGCTCAAACCAGAAACTCGACAGTTGCTAATAAAGCTACCCACTACTGAACATCCTGAACCCCCAATATTTATAACAGTCCCCTGGTTACCCTATTGTTGCCTATCACAGTGAACCAATATAACAATGTAGTAGCCTAGAACCAGTATGTTGATTGGCCCACACTTGTCCCCACCCACATTTCAAAATCCCTGTCACCGGCTCAAACCTGCCCCCAGCACCACCCCCATCCCAGAGCCCTTTAGTATAGGAGACAACTCCAGCAACTATACCATTTCCCACAACATATTTCTGTTCTCCTACTGTGTACATCCCCATATGCCAACAGGTTCTCACATATCAGTGTAAATAAACAAACTGAAAATGGGAGGAAAAATATGTTGCCAATGTGACACAAGCTAGAAAGAGAGGGAGGCTGTTCATTTTGTTTGCAGAGACACGTTTTGAAACTGAGAAGGACCCCAAGGACGACTAGCAATTCTTGTTCAGAGTCATTGTGCCTTAGTCCCAGACCACATTCAATCTCTTATGAGTCTAATGATGATTCATTAAATTGACTGTGATGATCTGTCAAATTGACTGTGCTTTATGTTCTAGTACATTAAATTGTTGTTATATTATCTGTTAGGCAAATGTCATTTAACTCTTTATGGTTTTAAATTGTACAGACAGACAGACAGACAGATGGACCCTTCATTTCAGGGGTCCCCAAACCATGGTCCACAAGGGCTAAGAACTGCTGGTTTTCAAACCTCCCTTTATCTGGGAATCAAGTCTGAAGCCAGTTTGGCCAATCAGTGGCAATAATTGTTCACTAATTTGCCCGGAAGGAGATAAAACCAGGGTTGGAGTTGGATTGAGGGATCAGCCTTGGGGAGCCCTGTTTTTTTTTTTTTTTTTTTTGAACAGGAAGGAGGCAGCGAAGAGAAAAGTTCTATTGTACCATAGTGCCCTAAGAAAAAAAGACTATAAAATTAATGGTAACACTTCACAATAAGGGTACATTAAAATTAGCTAATGTAGTAAGAAGCAGTAACTATCAGTTAATTAACTGTAAACTAATGGGTCTACTTATCATTTTACTAATGGCGTTCATATTAACAAATGTATTAATTTATACATAATTGAATAGTTTGATAGTTTGAGCTGTTACTTAAGGGATACTTAAAAGATGTTTTCAACTTCATAATATGGATGTCTAAGAGCATTAGTTGAGCCCCTAAGAACCATACCGGGCCATCCCGCACTTTTGGCGAAATAGAGTTGAGGTAGTCAGCATGTGCAGAAAACTAAGATCTACATTTCCTAAATGAGCCAACCCAATCTACCCACATGGATTGTTCATACAAGCAAACGTCCTCTCTGCCCCTGTACATATGCACTGCACTGCCTTATCCATAATAGGCCATCCCAGAACCTTCCCATAATTCATTGCAGACATGGCGGCTAGGTATCTCACTGATGAGGAACTGCTTGCTATGATTGATGATGATGGTGAAGTGTAAGATAATGGAGACCCAGAGTTTGTCCCAAATTAATCAGAAGATGATGGTTCCTCTTCAGAAGGAGGTACCTTTCACTTTAAACGAAACAGAAGGGCATCCAAAACCTGCAAAAGAAGTGCACTACGTAATTGAACATATCATTTTTTAACATAAGCAGTGTTTCTAGTTCCCAGTTACTCTAGGTGACACAGGAGGCTGGCAACTTTAAGTCCCATTTTCTCAAAAGTTCCCCAACATGGGTTGGCCCAGTATGGTTCTTAAGGGCTCAGTTATGGTAAGTTAAGGTTACCTAATGCTTATCAAGCTCTCTGATGCATTGGTTAACTGTTAATTAATGGGTAGATAATTCTTATTACTGCATTAACTAATGTACCCTTTTGGTAAAGTATTACCAAATTAACAAAAACACATCCATCCATTATCTAAGCCACTTATTCCTGGGCAGGGTCAGAGGTCCTGGAGCCTATCCTAGCATGCAATGGGCTTGAGGCATGAACACACCCTGGACAGTCTACCAATCCACCACGTAGATCAAACACCATTCACTAATGACTCACACCTATGGGCAATTTAGAGTGGCAATCCCTTGCAGGGGTTACAACATATGAAGTCAAAGTAAAAAACAGACTAGACTGAGATGAATATACATCATGAAAAACAAGTTTAAACCAGACACCCTCAATGCTAATCATTTTGCTAAAACTGAATGTGACATGTAATCAATCCCATTTGGATATTAACTAAAATATTTCTGTTTTAATTTAGCATTCACATGCATTTGTTTCCAGAGCAGCAATTTATTGATGGTGGCCATGGTGTTCAGTTCATCTAAACTGTAAAAGCAAACAGATAGAAGATTGTGGCTAATTTAACACTGCTTTATAAATGATTATAAGGCAGAGGGTGTCTCTTTCCAGCTGGAGAGTGAGCTAGTGTGTGTTTGACTTTCTGGGCAGTACCTGCAAAGTCACTGTGTACTGTCTGCCACACCACTAAATCAGGCCTTTAATAAAAGACGGTCCCACTGAGACAGAGGGGTATGGTGTCAGTGTATCACAGTGAAGGGAGATGCGCATAGTCACTGCGAAAGCATCACAAAGATCTGTACAGAAAAACAGCCTTAAAAACAGTGTCAGATTAAAAAACAAAAACAAACAACTGTGTAATTAACAGACGACTCAAATATTCAAGGATTTAACACACAAGGACAAAATGAAAATTGCGGCTGAATCTGTGTGTTTATCACATACATATATCACATACAGTCGCACCCAAAATTATTCATACCCCTACCAAATTTTGTTTTTTTTTTGAGATATTTTTTGACAAATCAAATTTATTCTTGCACAAATGACACAGTAAGTTGACATAAGGCTGTAAGAAGTACAGTAAACAATTTTTCAAGAAATACAATACTTTTTGGCATTTTATTTGACAGATTCACAAAAAATGCCATGTCCAGAATTATTCATACCCTTTTCTCAGTAATTGGTGGCAAAGCCTTTATTCATGATTACAGCCTCCAAACGCGTCCTGTGATTTCTACAAGTCTGCATGGGGATTTTTGGCCCACTCCTCTTTGGTGAACTTCTCCAGGTCCTTAAGGTTTGAGGGTTTCCTTGCCATGACCTTGGTCTTCAGTTCCCTCCACAGATTTTTGATAGAATTGAGGTCGGTGCTCTGGCTTGGCCACTCCAAAATGTGCACTTTGTTGTCCACTAACCATTTCTTGACAGATTTGGCTGTGTATTTAGGATCATGATCCTGTTGGAAGATCCATTCCTTCTCAAGACCAAGTTCTTTGGCAGATTGCTTAATGTTTTCACTGAGGATCTGGATATACTGGTCCTATTTCATGATGCCATTAACTTTAACAAGGTGTCCGGGCCCATTAGCTGAAAAGCAACCCCAGAGAATGATACTCCTGCCACCTTGTTTGACCGTTGGGACCATGTTTTTCAGGTTGAACGCTTCACCTTTCTTACGCCAAACAAAAGCTCCATCTCTGTGCCTAAACAGCTCCATCTTTGTTTCATCCGTCCGTAACATTTACAGCCAGAAGCTTGTTTCTTCATCCAGGTGAGCTTTTGCAGGCTAGAGGAGCTCTTGTGTGTCTGGGTTGGAGAAGTGTAAGTGGCGTGAGAAAGGTGAAGTGTTCAACCTGAAAAACACAGTCCCAACGGTCAAAGACAGTGGCGGGAGTATCATGCTCTTGGGTTGCTTTTCAGCTAATGGGCCCAGAAACCTTGTTAAAGTTAATGGCATCATGAAACAGGACCAGTATATCCAGATCCTCAGTGAAAACATTAAGCAATCCGCCGAAAAACTTGGTCTTGGGCAGGAATGGATCTTCCAACAGGATCATGATCCTAAACACTCAGCCAAATCTGTCAAGAAATGGTTAGTGGACAACAAAGTGAACGTTTTGGAGTGGCCAAGCCAGAGCTCCGACCTCAATCCTATCAAGAATCTGTGGAGGGAACTGAAGACCAAGGTCATGGCAAGGAAACCCTTAAACCTTAAGGATCTGGAGAAGTTTGCCAAAGAGGAGGGCCAAAAATCCCTCGTGGAAACATGTAGAAACCTTGTGATCAACCACAGGAAGCGTTTGGAGGCTGTAATCGTGAATAAAGGCTTTGCCATCAATTACTGAGAAAAGGGTATGAATAATTCTGGACATGGCATTTTTTGTAAATCTGTCAAATAAAATACCAAAAAGTATTGTATTTCTTGAAAAATTGTTTACTGTGCTTCGTACAGCCTTATGTCAACTTACAGTGTCATTTGCGCAAGAATAAATTTGAGTAGTCAAAAAATATCTCGAAAAAAAACAAAAATTGGTAGGGGTATGAATAATTTTGGGCGACTGTACATATGGCTGCTTTGCCTTTGTATTGTGGAAATTGACTACCTCAGGAAACTGTGTAGGGCAACTTAATTGCCTTGTGTGGCGTGCACTTCCAAAAAAAAAAAAAAAAAAAAAAGAAATGGTATATATTTTGAGAACTTATCTTACCATGTTTTTATGTGCTTCAAAGTTGGCTCAATTAATTATTTAAGGTAATCAGTTGAAGCAAAACATTGCTGTGCCCCACACTACCTGAATTTATGGTGCAATCTATCCTTCCATAGCTTATAGCATGACATTATGATGCATGATGGGACATGCAGTTTTCTGGATGCTGTATTCAGATAGTAAAACAACACTGGAGAAATGGAGCATGAAAATATGGTAATGAAAATCTTTATACAAGATGTAGAATAAAGCCCATTCACCCGCACCAAGGGCCTTTCTTGGGGATTGAAGAGGGTGGAACAATCGGAGAAAGGATTTAATTAAAGTGATACTATATATAATATAATATATAGTGCATATATACTTATTGTACTAATCCTTCTGATCTTGACTCTGGGATTTTTTTTCCCTCTAGTGTCCAGGTTGCTTACCATCTTTCTTTCTTTTTCTTTCTTACTTTCTCCCTCTCCATCTCTCTGCCCTCCATTTGTCTGTCAGTACCCTCTTTCTCACTCTCTGTCTTCCTCCGGTCAGTCTGTCTGCCTGTGTGTCAGCATTTCTCGGTCATCATTCTACCTATTGCTCTGTCAGCGTTTGTCAGTCTGTGACAGTGTGTCTCTCGCTCTCTCTTTTACACACACACACACACACACACACACAGAGTGGGAATGCCAGATGAAGATGCCTGTGATCATGCTTAAAATGAAAACAGTTCTGTGCGGAAGAGCAGAGCTCTGTAGCAGCTGATAACTGCTTCTGTCTCCAGTCTTGTGCTGAACAGGCCTTACATGGTACAGGCTGCTCTCAACATTTAACATTACATTTAACAACTGCATTTGTTTACGCTTTCACTGCAATAAAACTTGCCCCTCAACACTAATTTGAATAACTATTGCAGCCCCATCATTTCTCTAAAGCTATTTTGCCATTTGTTTCCCGACCCCATTTCTGGCAGCACACACACTCACACACACCTTTCATCACCTAAATTGGTGAGAATTTTGTGGATGACAACAATACATTCCTGTCAGCTCTGTTTGCTTTTCACAGCAGCCATCAAATAAGATGACGTCCGTTGATACTGGGACTGACTCAGGTCAGAAAGTGACGGCCATTCTCTCCATCTCTGCCAGCACTGCAGAATCATTTGTCTTTTAAAAAGGAAGACAGATCTGATCAGTGCGTTCTATTGCTGCCACAAGAAGTTTCCTTAATGTTTTGCCAACAGCAGCAGAAGTCATTAAGCTCACGGTTTATTCTAGCAGCACATCAACCCGTTATTTCAACAAGATCTAACATAAAGTGCCAAAGCACCTAAATAAACACATAATAATTTGAAATTAATATCAAGAAAATGCTAGAAAATGCTTACTAGAGTAAGTGTGGCCTAAATGGCCTGATTAAGATAATTCCACCAAGTTTACAGCCATTCGGAGCAAAAATATACAACAAATAATACCTCATAATTAGCAACCACAGTAGGGGAGAGCAGGGCACCATGAACATACGTTCACCATGAACCACCCCACTGTTCTCCCTGGGTACAGGTTTCTTTTCCTAGATGTCTCTCGTCTGGTGTAAAGCCCCTGGTGGCGAGTGGATGAACTACAGAAGTAAATAGAAGTTATCCATTGTCTCTTGAATTTTACATGAAGTTTTCAATTTTGAGACTAACAAAGTAAATTTTTTGAGGTAAGTTTTTGTTCCATTTCAGCAGTAAATATTATGGAAAACTTTGGCTGATCAACTAAAACAAAGAGTGTCTTCTGTCATGCTAATTACGTAGTTATTGATTCTGAATCTTCTCTGTGTATATAACTGTAAGCATGCAATTACACAGGTGAGTACCTGTGGGGCACCATGAACCAGAAAAAAATGGGGCAGCTTGAACCATGGTTCATTGTGCCCCAGCAAGATGGTTTGGAGAGAACATGATTTTTAGCTAGTTATGCTCATGGATAGGCTACTGGTGTATAAACAGAAGAAGGAGAAGCATCATATTATGTAGATTTCTACAGTCAGTCAAAAAAAATGTGTCAACGATTCATAAAAACAGACATTGAAGACAAGTCCACGGTTGGAAGAGAGGACATTGTTGTGTGTTTTCCAAAGCCTCTCACCACTGGTGGCACTAAAAAGGCTTGCCTCCATGGTACAATTCAGGGTTGATCTAGGGGACTTTCACTGCCAATAAAGCATTGTAGGACACATGGTAAACGTTGTATCTGTAGCATACTTGTTGCAACCATGACAGAGGACAGTATCATTTGAGCATTTAAAATCATTTCAGTACCCATTTTGAAATAAGTAGGCTACTCTAAATATTACAATCGATCAGGGATTGTGGGTAGGGCCCTAGGGATGGTAGTCACCATGGTTACTGATTGATACAAGTTTTCGACATGTCAAAAATCCCTGCGTATGTATGCCATTGTTAATAAAGTTAATCAGTTACTTTGAATGTTTGTATTTGTTACATTATTCCTGGTTTTTATTATATGGTTCAAAGTGCCCCAATTTATGGTTCAATGTGCCTTACCCATGGGCCACCTTGAACCACTTTCCAATATTTTTTTAAACCAAGATGATATATAGACAGAAAAACTCCCAACAATTTTTTACCTTGACAGAAGGTTGCCAATTGTCAACACTTTCCTTTGCCAAACAAGGGAAGTGCCCACTTTCGATTGTCCAGGTGTCATAGCAAAAAAATTAAAAACATGTTCATGGTGCCCTGCTCTCCCCTATCCACAGTTAATAAATTACAAAGAAATCATTTAAATCACAGCATATTATTGACAATTGTTCCAAAAAGTGGTGATTGAGATTTGTTCCACATTCAGAATTTGCGTTTTAAAAATTTGTACTGTACGTTTATAAAATATCAAAGGCCATGCTTCTCTGAGACAGAATTGCATTCACTTTAAAAGCACTGAATGCTCTGACCCAGTGGGGTTAGCGTGTGATGATGGGCCCCTGGTGCAAGAATTATTTTCAGGCCCCCCAAACCCACTCATACACAAAATACGCATCTGATCTAATCTTATTAGTTTCCACATATTAATGCACACACTGACAGTAATATACTGGCAAAATATAAACGCATCACATCAGTTTGTGTATAAGGACAGGCACAACGTGCATACTTTCATTCACAGTCTCTGCCTTATGTAAGATAAGTAGACCAATGTAAAATAGTTTCTTAAAATCTTGAACAAAAGATTAGCAGGCCAGCAATCTAATCTAAAAACAAACAAAAGTTAACAAACGTCACTAATGTAATTAGCTAAGATTTATTATGAATTGCAACAATGTTGAACAATTAACAAATCATTTCACAATGTATTATTTGATTACACAATAGTATGTAGCATTATTAGCAAATATTAGACTAATGATATAATCAGTATAATTTATTCACTAGATAGTTAGCCAGGAACTCTTTCCGCGATTACAGGCCCATACAAATTTATCTTACTCAGATATTTTTTCATCATTCAACGCATATTTGCAAAACTAAAATCTCCAATTCAGAGTCCATTTGAACTTTGTACAAGAACTGGGTGGTAGCTAGCCAGCCAGCTTCGTACTGTTACATACAGACAGTCTTCAGCAGGCAAAATGGTGGACCTGGGAATAATAAACTACTCTGGAACCTAATAGCTAATTAGCTAACTTCACTACTTAGCTATTCAGCTCAATGGCTAACTAGGGTAAATATCAGCTAACCAACAGGTGCTCGCCATCCCTTTTTTTGCCAGCTGTTCTCTTGTAGCACATTGCACGAGATGACAAAAAAAAATGTAAGTCTAATTCGGGCAATTTTACCCTCGCCTCCTCTTCCACTCAACTTTTTTTGCTTTCATTCTTGTCTTTGCTTTTTGACGCCTGGCCTGCATTTTCAGTTATGTCACATCACTGAGAAAGGCTCGCAAACCAAAATTGCTTCCTTGAACGTTTGATTGATCACTATATTTCCCATGAATCTCCACAACAGGAAAGGAAGAGGTAGGATATTTTCTGTAATATTGTCAGAAAATATACAGCCTAACCACCATCGATTTTAATTAAAAAAATTTTTCATTATCCAGGCTTTACTTAGACCCTTATATATTTTCATGAGTATTAGATATAGACTGATTAGATACGCTAAAATGTTTGTCATCATCACAGGGATCTATTTGACTTTGGTGTTATTTATAAATGGAGAAATGTTATGTCATTGCCAATACAATTAATTGCGGGTCTTGTCATGATCATTGTAAGTATAGCAAATGCAAGGATCTATCCCAACCACAGTTTTGGCATCGTCACGTGCCTGTTTATCACCACACGAGGGCCGGGTGCAACTGAGCCTCCTGCACCCCCAGTGTTTCCGCCCCTGCTCTGACCACAGCACCTGACCATCCCGTCACATAAAATGACATAACCCACTGTAGTCAATAACATCAATTAATGGTGTAAAACTACACTAACCATTCAGTTTTATTCCTGTATTGCCATTAACTACTGTGCTTGTTCACATTAATAGTTAGCGATGCACAAGCTAACATCTCAGTACTTCCCAGTCAAGAACTGCAACAGTTAATGCCAATTCATGCAACTACCATGTAAGTGTTCTGAACAGTGACGAGTTTTGTGGTAAAGAGTTAAGGCTTCATTGAATCTTTACGGTTTCACATTAGGTTCAGCGTTATCTGGGGGCTTTTATTAAAAGAGTCTAGAGGGCACAGACGCAAAGGTTTTTCCCAGAATGTGGCCCAAATCCCTGGAGCTCAAGTGCAGTGATTAATGTTTTCAGGGAGGAGGCTTTCCCCTGGGGGGCCAAACACCAATCCTCATAGCCCCCCCCCCTTCAGATCCCAGATACAGCACGTACAGGTCCTGGATATCAGCAAAGCCTGCTGGAATTTCAGCACAAAATCATTATGGAATAAAAAGTTTTATCCAGTAATACAAAACCAGTGAAGTTGGCACGTTGTGTAAATCGTAAATAAAAACAGAATACAATGATTTGCAAATCCTTTTCAACCTATATTCAATTGAATACACTGCAAAGACAAGTTACTTAATGTTCAAACAGGTAAACTTTGTAATTTTTTGCAAATATTAGCTCATTTGGAATTTGATGCCTGCAACATGTTTCAAAAAAGCTGGCACAAGTGGCAAAAAAGACTGAGAGAGTTGAGGAATGCTCATCAAACACTAATTTGGAACATCCCACAGGTGAACGGGCTAATTGGGAACAGGTGGGTGCCATGATTGGGTATAAAAGCAGCTTCCCTGAAATGCTCAGTCATTCACAAACAAGGATGGGGCGAGGGTCACCACTTAGTGAACAAATGCGTGAGCTGATTGTCGAACAGTTTAAAAACAACATTCCTCAACGAGCTATTGCAAGAAATTTAGGGATTTCATCATCTACGGTCCGTAATATCGTCAAAAAGGTTCAGAGAATCTGGAGAAATCACTGCAATTCCAAAACCAACATTGAATGCCCGTGACCTTCGATCCCTCAGGCGGTACTGCATCAAAAACCGACATCAGTGTGTAAAGGACATCACCACATGGGCTCAGGAACACTTCAGAAAACCACTGTCAGTAACTACAGTTCGTCGCTACATCTGCAAGTGCAAGTTAAAACTCTACAATCGAAAGCGAAAGCCATTTATCAACAGCACCCAGAAACGCCCGGCCGCTGGGCCCAAGCTCATCTAAGATGGACTGATGCAAAGTGGAAAAGTGTTCTGTGGTCTGACGAGTCCACATTCCAAATTGTTTTTGGAAACCGTGGACGTCGTGTCCTCCGACCAAAGAGGAAAAGAACCATCCGGACTGTTATAGGCGCAAAGTTCAAAAGCCAGCATCTGTGATGGTATGGGGTGTATTAGTGCCCAAGGCATGGGCAACTTACACATATGTGAAGGCACCATTAATGCTGAAAGGTACATACAGGTTTTGGAGCAACATATGTTGCCATCCAAGCAACGTCTTTTTCATGGACGCCCCTGCTTATTTCAGCAAGACAATGCCAAGCCACATTCTGCACGTGTTACAACAGCATGGCTCCGTAGTAAAAGAGTGCGGGTACTAGACTGGCCTGCCTGTAGTCCAGACCTGTCTCCCCATTGAAAATGTGTGGCGATTATGAAGCGTAAAATCGACAACGGACCCCGGACTGTTGAACAACTTAAGCTGTACATCAAGCAAGAATGGGAAAGAGTTCCACCTGAAAAGCTTCAAAATTGGTCTCCTCAGTTCCCAAACGTTTACTGAGTGTCGTTAAAAGGAAAGGTGATGTAACACAGTGGTAAAAAGGCCCCTGTACCAACTTTTTTGCAATGTGTTGCTGCCTTTAAATTCTAAGTTAATGATTATTTGCAAAAAAAAAATAAAGTTTCTCAGTTTGAACATTAAACATCTTGTCTTTGCAGTGTATTCAATTGAATATAAGTTGAAAAGGATTTGCAAATCATTGTATTCTGTTTTTATCTACGATTTACATAACGTGCCAACTTCACTGGTTTTGGGTTTTACTTTACAATAAGGTCATACAAACTGGCTTAAATGAATTTAGTTGTCAACCATAAACAATGGAGATGCTGCAGTGCGCACCTTTGTCACTGTATTTCTACATCAATAATTCATATGTACAACTTGCTGATTCATATTGCAATTCAATAAAAACAGTTGAATTTGTAAAATGTTTAACTAAATATAAGCTTGTCCGATAGTCCACTAATGAATAATAGGAATGTGACACAAATTGACCAACTGTTTATTAAAATCCAATTTCATGCATAATTACTGAATTTGCCAATTATGAGCAACCATTTAAGGTAATGCCAATCTGTGTCGTTAGGTTGTTATGTGTTGCCCTTTATTCTTAAATAAATGAAAACCACACACCTTCCTACACTGTGTTTTTTTCCCCATTTATTTTATCTACGATTGTGTTGACCCGAAGAGGCCGTACAATAAACAGTCAGGAAAATAGAAAGCGTTGTTAGAGTAAAGATGTACAGGATATGCCTGTCTCTTGTTTTGTTTTGTGTTTTGTCTGTGTTCAATTTATCAGAGCCTCAGTCAACATGGCGAGACTTTACCTGTAATTGTTCCCAAATAGTTTTCCTTTTCAACCCATTAAACTCTAACTTTACACTCAAGTTTTCCCTTGAGTAGATTCAAAGTCAGAACAAGCATTTGTTTTCATGTTGTAGGACAATGTCACATACATATTCTGTATCTGCTGGTTGCAGCACTTCACTTAAGCTTCATCACATTCATACTGAGAGAAATGTTCAAACCCAGGATGCCATGGTTTTCCATTATGTCAAATGGAAACTTCCTAGATCATTTTACACACATTTCTCCGTAATTCAGCAGGATATAGTATTTGGGATCATTGGAAAACTTGGTATCTCCACTTGAATTCAAAATAAGCCTGAAGTTCCACAGGTTTGAATGCAGCATTTTATGGACCAAAATATGAGTCTGTAGGTTTTATGGGCTTAATATGATAACTTAGTCACTAGTACTTTTAATGCTTAAATACCTCTAACACCAATAATAATCTCTTGTGTTTTTTTTTTTTTTTTTTTTGCAAATATAATTTCAAAATTGTATATGCCAAAAAGGGATTGTGCTGCCAGATAAATGTATATATATACAAATAAACATTTCATCATGATACTTGAATGACAGATGTGCTGCTCAGACAATTTGATTTGGATGAACATGAATTAAGAGATTTACTTTATCAACGCTAATGGAAGATTGCAATTTTGACATTTGGACAGGCTGTACATGCAAAAACTACTCTGAAGAAATACCTTTTGTGTAACTGCACAAATTTAAGGCCAGTTGGCTTATGAAATGACCTTAAAAAACAAATAAGGAACACAATGTTGCCATTTAATTTACACGATTACTTTTGCAATCCTTTGACATTAGCTTAATTTCAAACCCTGAATTTAACCCCGATCTAAGCCCCTTAAACATGCAATTGCATTCCAGTTAGAGGTTAACTGCTTGAATATGCACAGGATTTGACAAGTAAATTCTTGTCTAAATCTTTTTTAATTACAATCTTGTATCTCTCCGCTGTGCAGCGTCTTGCAACATGTAATTAGGTAATCTTTGTCCTCTCTTTATTCAAGCAAAAATGCTTATTAAACAGGCTCTGAAAGGAGATCATTAAAAAAAACTCCTTTATCAAAGATGAAATGGAGCCCTCCCCATGCACCTGATTTTCTTTAGAAACAGGAGCCAGAATGTTCCGTGAAGGCTGTTGAGCCACGCCGACACCAACCACCGAAAATCCATAATCCTCACAGTGTTTTAAAAGGCTGATAAGCCACAGTAGCTCGCAGCTAATCCCAAATACAAGAGCAGGGAGAGCTTCATCCACAGGAGACAGAGCCATCTGCCATCTCCCGCAGCAGCAGCAGAGACAGGGAAGAGGAGCCAGGGAACCTGGATAAATCCCCTCCAGTGTAAACACACTGCACTGCAAACAAACAGAGCCAGCCTCAGGCCAGGGACTGCCCATGCTCACATTTGTACGCACATGCTCACACACGTTCACATATGTATAGATACATAGACAGACATACGCCATACATACACATATTCACACAGGTGCGCACACAAATGCACGTACACACCCATATGTACAGATACACAGACAAACATACATCATACACACACATATACACACACGCGCGCGCATTCACACCCATATGCACAGATACACAGACACACCATACATTCACACGTACATATATTTATACACACACACCCACGCTCATGTGCAGATACACAGACAAACATACACCATACTTACACGTGTACATGTATTTAAACACACACACATACACACACCCACACACACGTGCAAATACACACACACACACACGCACACACGTACAGATACACAGACACACACACACACACACACACACACATACATACATGCACAGATATGAACACACACGGAAACACACACATACACAGAAACATACACACAAATCAGCTGCATGCACATACACAGAAACAGGTCAACATACATACCAGATAGGCATACTTGTTTTTATTTACACAGGAACACAGATAAGTAAAAACACACAATGGCATAAATGCAGATGGTTTAAGTATCCAGACTCCCACCATAAACACACTAAACACAGACATGCACACTCCTGCACTCAGGGGTCTCCCTCGCACTAAAGACCTCTCTCTCTCTCTCTCTCTCTCTCTCTCTCTGTCACTCCCTCCCTCCTGAGCATGCAGTGTACAGCAGTCATCCTGAGACAACCCTCACAGCCCCTACAGGCATGCCGCAGATCCCAGTCAGACACATCCCATCGCTGAGCCAAACTGGACTGGCCTCACGTCTGCAGCCTTCCTACACCTCAACTAGACAAACCACTCCTGCCCAAGTACCTCTTCTTTCCAACAAACCTCCAAACAACAAATCATTACCGGCACATACAGCAGGGTCTAGTAGTGTTTGGGCTGTAATCCAGTTTAAAAGGGCGATAATCCCTTTGTGGTGCACTACGCAGTTCAATATTGATGCAAATACCCATTGAGAAAACATTCAGCGCCATTACAGAGTATTTACGCCATTTTTTTATATACGAAGTAAACAGAGCAGGAATCGTGCTTGAAAATTCAGCCATTGTTTACATACTTATACCTCAGTGCACCGTCAAGGGGAACTCAAACCCTCTCAAGAACATCGGCACTGATTTTAATGAGTAAATAAAACAATAAATAATGTTTTTAGATTGTTTCACATTGCACAGTGTGTTTGCAGAACCATAAATTAAAGCAGGTGACATTTCATGATTTTATGTCTTTACGTAGGGAAAAGGGAATGAGCTATAAAATGTCTGCTGCAAATGAGCTTTTACAGAAAAATTCTCCATTTATAGTGAAATGATTGCTTTCGAATATGAGCGGAGAAGAATTCTCAATCCTCATACCAATTCTCAATCCAGCCATTTTCTCAGTATGAAGCAGATTCACAAATAAATTTAAAGGAGGCTTTTTTTGTCATGACTTACCCATTTATTTTTTTAATCAGAAATGGTTGTAGATAGAGATGGAAGATGGAAGACGGAGATGGAATCGCAGTGCAGAAAGGGCCAGCTGTTTTTCAGAGAACTAGTATATGGATGTAGAGACTATTGTTCTGCCTGGAACCACAAGAGTGACGAGGAAGAAAGCGCCCAGACAGAACCATTCTTACACTGTAAAACCAATGTTTACGTTCCGAACATATGTTGAAAACTTTTTTGTAACACTTTTTAAACATTTCACAGTGTTTAGATTTAGTTTTTAAGTGTATTCAACAAATCTGAAAAACCTCGATCGCAACATCCAATAAACATCAGTGTTTTGAATGAGAACACCTATTTACAAAAATAATCACCAGGCATTTAAAGCTTTTACTCACTGGTGTTTAGATTATAAACATGTCACATGTTCCACAGTTTTACAGTGTACATGACTGAAGTTCTGAACCTATCTGGGAACAGCCAGTGTGGGTGCAGGCTTTTATTCCAACCAATGATTTTCAAGACTGATTCTACTAATTAAGGTCTTTCACAAAGGCTCCAGGGCAGGGCTATTCAACATTATCCTGCAAGGGCCGGTGTGGGGGCAGGCTTTCATTCCAACCAAGTACTTACACACCTGACACCACTAATCAACCCCAAGAGCCTTTGCTAAAGAGCTTGATTGGTAGTATCAGGTGTGTAAGTGCTTAGTTGGAATGAAAGCCTGCACTCACACCAGCCCTTGCAGGATAATGTTGAATAGCCCTGCTCTAGGGGTTGATTAGTAATATCAGGTGCATGGCTGGTATGAAAAGCTTAAATAAAACACTGGCCCTTTCTGGATGAGGTTGAGAAGCCTGTTCAACAGTGTCAAAGTGCAGTATATGGGAGCTAATTTAACTAAGACACCACATGCTCTCCCAGGAATTTTATTTTTTTTTGTTGTACACTCAGGTGTGTTGCTAAATCTGGACTTGAGATGGAGCAGAATTTCCAGGTCCCTGTAAGGAGATGGATACTTGAAATTAAGCGATGAATAATGCAAGATGAATGCAAGGAGACCTGCGCATAATGATACTGGTGTTACGATTGCATACCAAAGGCTGGTAAAAAGGAAATGTGAGTAATCAATGAAGATGCTTCACTCTGAGATGAAATGACCAGCCTTTGCTTCTCAACACTGTGAAATCAATTAGTATCAATTCGAGGGATTGCAATGAAATTTCCCAATTTTTCCACCGGTGGCCCTACTGCTATTCTATTCTATTCTATTCGCCAAATCCTTGCCTGTGATCAGCTGATGCGATGAAGGTTAACTTTTTCCCCCTCACTAGCGCCTCTCAACGCCTATCCTTTCAGGGCTTCCGCCAAAATATTTTTCAGAGGGGGATTTCCCCCTTTCCAACTTTTTTTGGGGGGATTTTCAATTTGTCAGGGGGATTTTCAATTTGTCAGGGGGGATTTCAGTATGTAATGGCTAGCTGTCACAACCATAAGAGACTGTAACAACTATTCATTTAGGATATTCAGATGAACTGAAACAAGACAAAAGTTCTCACAAAAATAAAAAATTTATTCAACATAAGTAATTACTGCACTCAGTGACTGAGTGACCGAGTAGAATTTGAAAAATAAAAAATACATGTTACAACTGCCATTGACTATCATCAGATAATGGATATTATGCGACAGAACGGTATACTTTAGAACAGGACTGGGCTTGACTAGATTCTCTAGTCAACAAACAAACCTGCAAAGACACTAAAAATAGCAGTGCTTTCGCTAAGCAGCGCGATTCTTGGTCGCTACGTATATCCGCATGGAACCTCTACGTGAAAAACGAAATTGACAAGAACAGAAGGCGACACTTCGGAAACCGTTATCGTACACCCATAAATTAAAGACTGGCATTGACAGCATGAAAAAAAAAATCATTAATGTACAAGCCATCTTCCCCATTATAAAAATTATTCACTTGATTTGAAGCAAGTCCGGTGAATAAACATTTTAATGAATACACGACAGGTGCAGACGGCGCAAACCTTGTCCCCAAGGCGAAAATATGTACAGCGCTGGGCAGGCTAGTGATTACCATGTCTGAAATTAGGGACGACATTGGCCATGAAGATGTATAGCCACTGCCCTGATTGCGGTGCTGCGCAACGAAAAGGAAGATTCGAGATCATCTGCGGTCAGCGGCCAGCGGCAAGGCAGAAAACGTACCCAGTGATTGGCTAGTTACTCTCTGAATGTCCAATTTGTTCAGATTTTGTGGGCGTGAATGAACGTGCGAGTCGAGCAGTACTTGTATTGGTACTTTAAAGTCGCTTGCACACTGGACGCGAAACGAATTTTTCGCAGGACAGATCACACTGACTTTGAACATAATCTGTCGTGCGAAAAATTCGTTTCGCGTCCAGTGTGCAAGCAGCTTAATTCACTGAAAACGTGCGGGAATGGCCCGCTTTCACTATTTTTCCTTGCGGGCGCTAGGGCAGGTTTTGCGGGAATCCCGCAATCGCGCTGCTTGGCGGAAACCCTGCCTTTATTTTCCCACAAGCGCATCTCGACTCCCAGTCTCAGCCCCCCACAGAGTATACACTGCTGTGTTATCTTTAGGGCTGTGAGGGGGAAGGAGTTAAACTTAACCAAGAGGTGCTCTGCTTACTTGTTTGCAACTAGGAAAATTTAAGATCAAGTTTCCCAGGAAAGCTTAAGTGGGAAAGGAGGTGACTTTCGGAATGTGTACTTCCAGTAAACACAGCGGCCGATACTCTTCACTTGCAATGCAATGCCAAGTCAGTGCACAATATACAGGTATGGCATTTGCTTTGCGTGAACATATACAACTGTGCAAGAGTTCAAAACAAAATACATTAACCGTTCCAAAATAGTGACTAACTTTTGTTGCCTGTAACGTGAACTAACAAAGCGAAAACCAGTTTTGCGTGCTGGAAACATTGAGCGTACACAGTCTATGGCTGAAACCGGAAGTGTGTGTGACTCTAGCGCCACTCTCTGCAAGATTCAGCCACTTCATTTTCATCCCTCAAATTCAACTCCAGCAGCTATGTGAGTTGCTGGGGGGGGGGCAGGATGTCCTCTAAATCAGGGCTAGTTTAAGCCTCCACAGCACCTTATAATGAATCCAAGAGGCTTCAGAATGCAAGAGAACAATGGTGACAAATGTTTGGATGGCCAAAATACCGCAGTGGTGTGAAGCACATTTGTGTGTGTGTGTGGGTTGGGATAAGGTAAGTAGTGGTTGGCACTGCCGCCTCACAGCAAGAAGGTCATGGTTTCGAATCCGGCCTGGGGCCTTTCTGTGTAGAGTTTGCATGTTCTCCCCGCGTGGGTTTCCTCTGGGTTTCCCCCACCCACAAAAACATGCATCGTAGGAATGCTCCTACCAGTACCCCAGACCAAGGAACTGGCGTTAGAACTGGAGTTGGTCCCCGGGTGCTGCTCTGTGGCTGCCCACTGCTCCTAACTATAGGATGGGTCAAATGCAGAGGACAAATTACCCCACGGGGTTCAATAAAGTGTATATTAAATCTCTTAAATCTGTAGTCTGTGGAATATCCCCATAAAACATGAAAACCCAACATGGGTGTGTGCCCACACGTGTGTGTGTGTGTGTGCGCGCGCAGGGTGTTGTTTGCAGGTAGGAGGGTAAGTAGAAAATGGCTGACTATATAGCCAAAAATACAGACATACAAGTCATACTGCCAAACACAAACCCAAAGGAAATAGAGAAGAAGAGTATTTCTGTGTGCTAGCCTGTGCTGGGCAGCTGTCAGACTCAGGAGGGGCACATCATCACATTCTCACACAGCCTCCTAAAAGAGCTGCGTGTTAGCGTTAATCTGCATTCAATTCCTCCAGCACCAGAGGACCTGCATGCACAGTTGATCAGTATTCAACTCAGACCGCTCTAAGCTCCTGATCTCATCTACCAAACAGGGACATCTGGCAGCAGGAAAACACAATAAATAAGTGAACATGAGTGGCGAATCTCTGACCGTGTTCGGAATGGCAGACTTGTTTATGACATATTGCACACAGCCTCGGTATATAGGCTACTGGATTCAACATGCCTCTCTCCAAATACACAGTGTCGTAGCCAAAAATGCGACAATATCCATGTTGCGTATGACAGTCACATGACGACAATTAAGAATACCTGGGTCCCGGTGGGATGTTTCCATTGACAGCATAGCATTGTGGTAATTACACACCATATCACAACGACAGCACTCGCTGTGTACAGTGAAATTTGGCCAATGCAGCTATATCATCCAAGCATCTTTGGCATACTGGTAAATTTCAGTTTTGTTGCATACTGTGCACTACTTGCTACTTTTGGCCATGATCAGTATGCGAATCAACTGCCTCCAATCACATCACAATGGATGGGACGATTACATTCTTGATTCATTACACAATCTTGGATGGTGCTCTGAGCTGGACCAGCCCATGTAGAAGTGGATATAACTCACAAGAGCACAAAAAAAGAAAAAAATAATAATGAGAGTTTGCCTAAATGAGCCGTCAATGCTGCTTTCATGTTTGGCTCAAATATAATTAACTGTCAAGTTGCACCATAATTCCGGGATGCAACCACAATTCCATATGAGCAGCCATTTTGAAGGAATAAAATCCCTGTCCTCTTGGCTGACTGTGTCCTCGTCTCACCTGCGCACACTTGCAGACACACTGCGCATCATCTTTCCTCACAAGGAAGAAAAACTTTTCGTCGTGTTGGGGGGAAACGGGGCATGCCTGAAAGTCGCCCAATCCTTTTAAAACCTTGCACAGCGAAAGCTAGAAAAATGTTTCTCTTTGGTAATACAGTCCATCGGAGCAATCAGATAGCCCCACAATTATATCTGAATATCTTTAATTGCAAAAAAAAAGACCTTGTTCATCATATATTAATGGGAATATGACCATAATCTGTAATTACATGCCTGCCCACAGGCCCACGCGTGTGTTCTGACCTACATACCCAATCAGACCATAAAACGGAATACAGCCATTGTGTAACGATAGAAAAAAATATGATGAAATCTCTTCAGTGCCTCACTCCTATTTTTAAATCTTTTCTTATCAGAGAGGAGAGGGGGTTTGTGGGGGCTTTGGGGTGGGGGGGGGGGGGGGGTTGCAATGCGAGATTGGATCAGAGGAGCTCAGTGGCAGTGATAAATGATCGCAATCCACTGTAACTCTGATAACCGCCCCCAACACACACACACACAAACCAATCACACCCACAGTGGCATCTCTCCCCTCGGCCGTGATCTGATTTTTAAAGAGTCCAGGCCCTTCAAATGAAACCCTATCCGCAGCAACACTCCTCCGACCAGCCGCTGACACATTATCCTACTGAAAAAACAGCCAATCGTGTGCAGTAAAATCTACAGTCATCATTTCCTCCTGTAACTCACTACAATAAGACCCTACTGGACCCAGAGGAACCTTTAAGCATTGATTTAACAGAATTCCACAGAGCAGTGCGCCCGTGGTGAGAAGATGGCGTTAGTACAACATAACAAAAAAACACAAAGTTTTGATGATTGCACTGCTGCCATACCAGTAGCATTTTTTTTTCTACCCAGGGCTTTCTGTCACTAAATCAGAGCCCAGAAGGTGAGATGGGATTTGAATGCACGCCGCAGTGAGCGAATGTTGCTCGAGGTGCACTCTGTGCCTCAGAGAAGGCTGCCAGGCAGCTGCTGCAGAGAACTAGCAAAATAACGGCAACTAATTCCTGAACTGAATAGGTCAGCAACAAAGCTGCAGACAAATTAGACAACAATATACAAATCTAAATCTGCCTATGAAGAGGTGCGTACACATGACCTGTGGTTGGCTGAGGTATGCTGAGGGTAAACATTATTGTCTGTAGTCTTGCCCTGCAAGCATTACTGAGGGAAAGGAAGTAACTTTGGGAAGAATTGTATTAGTTCACCTGCCACCGGGGCTAAGCCAATGAGAGAAGAGGGGCTAAGACTACTTTCTGGTGAGGCTTATGCTGTGCTTATTAAACAGGCACAGTCATAGCTTCTAGAGTGGTAACCAACCAGGGTCCAAGTTTAAAATTCAACTTCAATTCAGCACACTGGACTCAACTAGTCGGTGGCCAAGGAGATCTCAAGCTGCTGAAGGAAGTGTGCTTTTTCTTGGGCTGCTCTTCTCTTGATTATTGATTTTGACGCAGAAATGCCTACCTCCTGAATGGTGTTTTTGATCTGGATAACTTCCAGAAAAGGGAATCTCACCACCAGTAAGAAAATTCTTTGGTCAGCCACCGCAGTTTTTATCTGCGGTTTTTTGCACTTTTCCCTGTTCCTAAGCCCACCAGTCTTTCTCTTTACGAATATACTAGATAAAGAATTCATTAGAAATTAATTTATAAAATAATTAATTTACTATTAATCAATGAATAATAATAAAGTAATTTACAAAGTATTAATTAATTATTAATGAATAATATTATCTATATAATATTACTGAGTTGGCGATTTGCGTAATTTCACACATCTCCTCTGAAACCACCGTGAATAATGAGTCTGTTTTCCGCATACACCAGGTTTTACTGTGTGACAAAGATGATGTGCCAGGTTTCGAACTTAATTATGAAGTGAAAACTGCGTTTTGAAGCCGTTTTCGTAAGTAAAACCGGCTAATTCAATCAGCTGTTATTGAGCCTGCGCATATAGCCCGTGCATAGCACGGGTAACAGCTAGTAATTAATTAATTCGGTCACATCTACTGCTTGTACAATTCCATTGATGGATTTTTTTTTTTTGAATTTTCAGACTGATGACAGCTTTCCTGATATTTACCTGCTTACTAAAAAGTGAAAAGGACCGAGCAGAGCAGTAAAATTACTTTTGGTCCCTTAAGATGGCAGACAGTGTATAAAAAATGGTGCCATTCCAACACCATTCATCTCATTTGGATGTAAATGCCATGAGACTAACTGAAATTCAACACTTCCAGCTCATTTCCGATTTCATTTTGAGTCTAATATGTTGCAGCAGGCCGCTAAAATGATAACTTAGCCAAAGTTCAAATATTAATGGACCTGACTGTATGTCAACGTATTTTTTCCAGCATTGGCTGGCCGCCTCATTGGGCCACACACTATTAATATTGACTCATACAAAGATTGCACGCAGCCTAGAAATGGACGAGCTAAAAATCAACAACTCATTCACAGTTTATGGTAATTTCAGCCAGTTTTGTTTCCACTGCTGCTGTGCCCAATCAAAGTGTGCCTGATCGGAACTAGTTGATTGTAGCTTGGCCAGCATTGGTGCTCACAGCTTTCAAAAAATTTCTCAAGAAATTCACTGCCAAACTACTCCACACTCCACACTGCATTTTCTTGGGTCCTCAGCAATACACATGCCAAGCCTGAAGTCAAGAAAATCGAAGAAAATACAGAAAGAGAGATTGAAACGTCTCCATTTGTAATTAGACAAAACCAATCATCCTTCAGTGACTTTAATATCAATCTCATGGCAAAGCACGGGTATGACCATAACTGTCAGGATGCCTCCAAGTCAGTCTATCCACAGGCTTTCAGTGAATTCACAGCCAATACGCATGAGTAAGTGGCATCTCAGTCTTATCACCAGATTCGCTGAAGCAAAATGCAGCATAAATATGCTCCGTTTCTCTTTCCTGCTGCAAGTCTCAGTCATCCTCCAAATCTCCCAGTCCGTACTTAAAAAATAAACTAATGCACTACTGTATTACGGTTAATTTTTGATTTTGTGATCATTTTGGAAATAATGCTCACTTTGTTCTGTGAAGCCTGTCAGCGCTGTCGTATCAGATTATCTAATAACACCTCATCACCCAACGCCTGGGGAAATTACCCAGCGCCTGTAGTCAGCATTCTGTGTCTGGAAGAGGCGGTAACGGGCAAGCTCCAAGTGTGCGCTCACACACACACAGGTGCGCACACACACACACACTTGCATAAACACACACACACACATGTACACATACAGATGTGCGCTCGCACACACAAACACATACAGATGCGCAAGCACGCAAAGACATACACACATACACAAATGCAGATGCACACACACACACACACACACACACACACATACATGTACAACGTTGCATGAATGGACACACACTTGCACACAATCAGTCCACATGCCGATACACGCGTGGAAACACACACACACCTACCTACTCAGGCACATATGCAAACAGACACGCACATAAAACACACATACCTACACAAACATCTGCTGCAGAGGAGCATAGGAATTTTTTCTGTCCTGAGTATGCAACTATGACGAGGGCCTATAATTTTCTTTCCTCAGAGAAACCTGCAGATCAAAAGCCAGGGACAGCTTTATTGCTCTAATATTTTGTGCAGGAATTACATCAAAAACATTATTTTCATTTATCTGCATGGTGTTGGCACAACAGAATACTCAGGGGAACCCACAGGCCTTCTATTTGTTATTTTGAGTTTTTCATTGATAGTTTTTGTATAGAAGTAATTATTGGACCGGATTCCTCATATGCATATTGCCTCGGCCTGCTGTTTACCTGCCATTATACATGTCCAACAGAAGCTTTCTTCGCTCTGTCACCTGCTCAGTGCACTCGGCGCTGAGGCCGAGGCCAAGCTGTCTCCTCGGAAACAGCTCGCGTGGCATCTGAGAGCACAGCACTCATGCTCAGGTCAGGTAAGTCTGTTACACCCTGTTACCTAAGTGTGGACGATAGAATAAAAATTTTAGCCGCATAACTTTTGTTTTACCATATAATTCCCAATCTGATGCTACGTGACCACAATGAGATGCCAGTGCCATTTGGTACTCAGGGGACTTTTATTTTGTTGTTTTGATTTTCCCAAATGAAAAGGTTTTGACAGACAAACTGTATGGTCTAAATGCATGTATAAGGCCTCACTTGAAAGGCAACATCATCTAGTTTCTGGAAATGTGCTCAGATCTTACGAGGCTAAAACACAAGTCACAACTACGTACATCAACTCAAACATAAAGGATGGTATGTTTTTTTTTTTTTTGCTGGGTGTGCCAGTGAACCAGTGAGTTCTCAGGGAAGTTAAAGGGTTAACAAGGGAGGAACCACTCAGAACAAAACTTCTATTTCTTTTTCCAAGTAGTCAAGGGAAAGAGAGAAACAGGGCTAAAATCCTAAGACCTTATCCAGGGTTACGGGCCCAATAGCGGCACCTGTATGACATTCACCAATTCAGTAAAAAACCAAAATCCCAAATCCCACCAGGGATACAGTAAGTCTATATTTGCCAGTCTTATTTTCTACTACCAGACCACCCTGCTACCTCAACCCGAAAGATGGTTTATTGTTTTTCATTACATACAGGCAGAAATATTCAACAGTTTATATTTGGCACTCTAGTCTATCCTGAGCAGGAAAGGATTTTGACGTTAACGCAACGGTGACATCAACATTGACATCAACATTAACGCAACGGTGCAAAAAATTTGGTCAGAAGACAAGACTATAAGGTCTTGGGCCCATTGGTCCAGGCTAAGAGTTCAGGCTTAATGAACAATCAGTCACTTGCACAATCAGGGCAGCACGTCTTATCTGATCCTTGTATTCCTTTATCAACAAGCTGTGCTGAAATTAGCGGACAGATTTACACCAAGGATGTACACTGGTACCAAGCAAACCTGAAAATATGTCATTCCGCCACATCAACATGATTCTTTAGCAAAAATAAGCTTTTCTGCTTCTTTCCCCACACACCATCTTTGGTTGAGGCATCCTCATGTATCCACACGTCATTAAAACAGCTGGGTCATTCCATGTCAAATCATCCAGATTTTGAGAGATTTTCAATGTTTTGTTTTATATTTAGTAGATAACAGCACTTGCAGCACGCCTTTACCCGTTTAGTCAACGAAAAAATACACAATTTCGGAACATATTTTAAAAATTCATAACAAAAGAAGTAAGCTGAAGATCATTCTGATTTTTTTGTCAGACATTGTTCACATTTGTAAGATTGCACAGTAAAAATTTCAGAGAGATGAATAACTGGTGACATGGTCATTTTTTTGGCCCAAAAAAGGACATTTTGGGGCAAAACCAGAAAAATTTACTTAGAATATATTTCATTGAAAACTTCTACAAATGATATTACTTGGATTATTGCATTTTTTCAGAGAGATATATCATAAAATCATAAAAAATGAATTCTAGCCTTTTATCTTACATAGTTCCTGAGTTACATAAAATGTGGTTTTGTTTTTGGGCATTTTGTGTTTTTGGCTGATTTTGAGGCTTTACCATACAAATGTGGATCAAGATACACAGAATCTAAGGCCATTTTCAGAGTCTAGGGGATGAATATGGTTAGTATACCCAATTTCAGCCTTGTATGAGCAATCAATTTGGAGCAATAAGTTGGCTGAAAATGGGTTTGCCAAAAACTTAAAATATTATTCAAATTTCAAAGGGCTATAACTTGAAAACTATTTGAGATACTGGCCTAATATTTGGCATTTTTTCATTTTGTGCGAATATTTGCTCATGAGATTTTTTTCAAAGAATTTTGTGGAGGTGACCTGGCACCCCCTGGATGATTTGACGTGGAATGACCCAGCTGGTAACTGCAGTACAGTGCATAAGCCCCGCTAAAACAAACTACTAAGTTATATCATCCCTGGCTGAGATCACCAGAGAATTCTAAACGGCATGATAGACAGCTACATTGGCCCTCAGCAAGTGCCCGCCGCCATTGTGACATCACACAGCTGATGACATCACAATCCCTAGAGGCCAATTATGAGCTGATTTCAAGTCCAGGCTGGCTTGGATCACCACCACTGCCTAAAGGGACATTTACATTACAGCGACGTCCAGCCGCTAAAGCGACAGACTGTTGTTCATTTTCAGTGAGAATTGAGCGAATCGCAGCAATAGGAAGCAATAACAGCAGATGATTAAAAGTGGGTGGCACCAGTGACATAATAAATTTGAGCAAAGTTTAACCTCATGCAAATGACGAGTGATTTTGCTTAGGTGACTATTAATGAGAATGAAGCAACGTGCCAAGATGTTATGTTTCCTACTGTGAAATAAGTACAGATCTTTTATTCCAGCACTTCTTCATCATGACAGTTTTTCCCTCACTAATGAAGCTGTTATGTGATGAAGAGGAGCTTCATCATCGCAATATCTAATCTCTGCACACAGTGCTACATGTCTTTGGAAAAGAATGATGCGTGAAAACTGGGTGGAAAACTGTATGACCTTATTTGGTTTTTGTATAGTATCTTGCTAACAGTTTGTTTCCCTGCCAGGCACATTGTAAGAGCTACTACTCGTAAATGTTACCAGGGCAACCAGAGATAGCTAATTTTGGGAGCATCTCACCCGCGACTTTAGCAGGTGATAGATTGTTTGCACGTGAACAGGGACTTTACCTTCAACAGCTAGAGAATAATCTGATGAAAACATGAGTTAAAATAAATGATGAGGGAGAGTAGCAATGGAAATGCATCAGGCTATTTTTGGCTGCCTATTTTTGTGCAAACAGCTTGCCGACACCGACTCTAACACAATGCAAAGTTCTTGACTTGTGAAAGTCACTGATAGGTCAACTGGAACTACTGTAGAGGCTAAAATTAGAACCCAGTGCCCACTCACTGCACAAAACAAGAACACAGATGATTGCATTTTCTTCATTTTTTTACTGCTCAGAAAATGAAGCGAGAACCACTTTATCGCAAATGCTAAAAAATCTGAGTTTAAGACTGGGAATGAATCAACATTAGGCTTCACTATGACAAAGAATTAGAGGTAATTTTTTCCCCCCTCCATGGTTTCATCAGAAAGTTCAGGAATCAATAAAACTGCCTCCAAATTAAATTAGTATGGGGAAACTGTCACTGGCCTTTACTTGTGCATCACCCACACCTGCTCCCCGCCTGAGTCACTGTGAGGGCTCCTCTCCATCACAACCTGTCCTCACCCAACACCTGAGCTGCCCCCACAGGACTGCCACTGAGCTGCTGCTAAACTTAAGTGTGATCAATATGAACACTGGCTGACTGCCCATCCTGGTCATATAGTGCACCCACACTCTGAGCTGGCCAGAGGACAATGGTCTTCCGTACCAGAGTCTGGTGCTTTCTAAGGCTTCTTCCCATCAGCCACCTGGATGTTTTTCCTCAACATTGATGCCTCAGGCTAGCTTTTGTTTGGAAGGGTTAAGTCCAGGGTTCTCTGTGCAGTGCATTGGGACAATTCTTTGTGAAATTCAGGGTGACAGTGTTGCCTAATGGGAGGTTGCTTGGCTAATAATGACCAAGCTTTGGGTTCAAGCCCCCAGTGGGACTTAGCATTCTAATTTGAATCAAGAGAGATAAACTTGGGAACAACTCTGTCGCTGGGCCCTTGAGCGAGGCCCTTAACCCTAAAACCATTCTAGGGGCTTCACCCCTGTTCAGGCTCTTAGCTAGGACTCTGATACTGGTAGTTTTTTGTTTTTCAAATATTGAAAAACTAAGCCGCAAAAAGGAACTCTCCAGATTTTACATTGCGGCGCACCAAAAAAAAAAAAGAATCTTTTGAGTGTAAAATCTGATCCATTACGTACCTTCAGGCTTACGGTCAACATTTATGCAGCATCTCACGGGCGGCATGGTGGCATAGTGGTTAGCACTGTTGCCTCACAGCAAGAAGGTCATGGGCTAGATTTCGGCCTGGGGCCTTTCTGTGTGGAGTTTGCATGTTCTCCCCGTGTTCGCGTGGGTTTCCTCTGGGTACTCCGGTTTCCCCCACCCACAAAAAAAAAAAATGCATCATAGGAACACCCTAACCAGTACCCCTGATCAAGGAACTGTCTTTAGAACTGGAGTTGGTCCCCTGGCGCTGCTCTGTGGCTGCCCACTGCTCCTAAATATAGGATGGGTTAAATGCAGAGGAAAAATTACCCCACGGGGTTCAATAAAGTGTATCTTATCTTATCTCATGCAAGACTGTCGATGCAGAATATTACAATACCTTTATTTCTTGAATTTATGGACAACTTATGATCATGCAAGCTGATAGACTGCAGATCAAGCAACATATCGGTATGACAGTTACCGCTCAATTTGGAACTATGCACAAATTTTAACAATTTCATAGCCCAAATGCTGTAATATCACATTATTATTCACTCAACACAATTGCCTCAACCCACTGCCAAACCAATTTAATTTACAGTAATTTACATTAACGTTAGTTGAAAATAAAAAGGTTAATTTGATTATGCTGAAATATTAGTGCATCGATACAACGAAATGAGAGTTGTGATGGAAGCCATCACATCAATAATGACTGTTAGCATTATCATCCAGAAAATTTAGCCGCGTTGACATTGCTGAACCTCGATGGAAAGTAAGCAAACAGCAATTGATAAAGCTGACAAGCTAGTTAGCCAACGCCGGCATACCATATGAATGCGGTCAATGCATCATGCTATGAGAACGGATTTGTTCAACGTCACCAGCCTATAGAGATTTTTACGCTTTATAAATTCAATTTCAAAAAACAATCTATGTCAAACTATAATACCAGAGTAACTCAGCTAGCTTCGTCATCAGACCCCATCACACTTGTGACGTCACTACTGGCAGAACTTAACATTTGCAGCCCCCGAGTGACAAAACTGAAACTTGGTTCACAGTTTTCTCCCTGAAGAAGCATTTTGGCATTGTGTAATACTGAACCCGAATAATGCTGGTTGTTCATCATTAATACTATGTTTGCTTTCATTTTTGTTTTGATTCACCTTTGACAGCCGGTGGTGTCAGTAATAATGATGCTCTCCAAAATGCGGAGACAGGTTCAGACTCAACTTCTGATAAATCTGCCCATCCGTTTTCTAAATCATTCATCAGAAAGACAGCAAAACATGTCCCTGGCTAACAGTATGCCATTTCTCTCTTTTGTTTCCTACTTGCAATTCTTTTACCTGGAATTTCTCCCAGGGCACCACTGCAGAAGTAGAATGTTGTCAATGTAACTTCCCTGGTTTTATTTAGGCCAAAACTAATATGCCTTCTTAATAAAATGAGTGCAAAGCCCATTAAAAACGTGCCTCTTAGAATGAGTCGATTGCTTGGCCTCTGGTATTGCTACTTACAATTTCTTAAGAACCACTCGGCCAAGCTTTACGCTCAAAACTGCAATTCCTTGGGTCCTCAGCAATATACCTGCCAAGAGTGAAGTTGATCGGATGAACAGTTGTCAAGAAAATTGATCGACAGACATACATACATACAGAGATCCCATTCTACAACAGAAAGTTTGATTGGATTTGATTGAGGTGTTTATCAAATAGAATAAAAGAGGACCCGGCCCTGCCTCAAGCCTCATCTTGTCCTCCTGTGTCACATTCCACTGCAGACCAGCAGATGAAATCCATCGCATCCATCAACTGCGGTGAGGACTGACTGACCAGCAGGAATCACAGAGTCTTTCTCAGCTCATACTGCACTGCTGGAGAGAGGGGACAGACTGGCTGACATTATCCTTCCTCACACACTGTGAATACTAGTGCAGTGACCCAATTTTAAATGGCCGTAAAGCCCCGCATGATTCATTTCCGATGGATTCTTATCTTACCCTTAGCTTTGATGTGCGTGTACTGACATCCATTGAGTAAACCATGTAGGAATTACAGCCCTTCAAAAAAGATGTGCAGAGTAGACTCAATGTACATGTCAAATAGAAAGAGAGAAGGAGATGGGGGGAAAAGGGGGGGATGGAGAAAAGGACAGGGAAAGAGGGGGGACAGAGTGAAGAGGTAAGGGATGGGAAGAAATGAAAAGGAAAAGGGAGGGAGAGAGAGGGTGAGAGAAAGAGAGAAAGGGGGAGAAAACGTCTTTTTGCCTCTGCAAACTTTAAAACAGGATTAAACTTTCCTGCCTCTCGGTGCCTTGCTGCAGTACTGAAGAGTAGGGAGACTGACGCAGTGCACCTTCGAGACGATAAAACCGCCATCCCGCCGCACGCTCTCTGTGCGTGGGCATTGCGGGGGCCGCTGGGGTTGGGTGCACTCACCGCCGATTTCTGCTCCGAAGGAGGCGTGTTAAATGCCATGATATGGATGAGCTCATTATAACCGTGATAATTTCAAATAGGTCAATCAATCAAAGAAATAATGGCTATGAAGAACGGAGAGATTTCTGGTGATTAATTTGCATGAATCGGAGTGCAATGACCATGTGCACGCCCACGTTTTGTGGGTGTGTGTGCATAGCCGTGTGAATGCGAGTGGAAGTAATGACCTTTAGCATAGCGGAGAGTGACAAGCTTTTGAAAGCCCTTCTAGCAAAGGTGCATTCAAAGCCTTCAGCCTACATTATGGTATATTCAGTTAGATATTTGGATTCATTCCTATCCTGAGTGACTGTAAGCAGTGTACATTTGTCACAGGGATGCCATTTGTACTGGGTTATTCTTGACCAAATTCAGGTTTAAGGCCATGCCAAAGAGAGAAATCGCAACACTTTATTGGGAAGTTGAAACTGCAACCTCGGCATTTGAAACCCACAAGATTGCGAGTGCAATCACAGTTTATTGAAACATCCAAACACTTAAAAAACACACCACTGAGCCAGCTATGATTCTCAAAATACACCCTGAGAAAAAAAGGTTCTTCTGCTCATCTCCACAAAGAAACCTCTTTTTAGGTCTATATGAAACCCTTTTGCATAGCTGTGAAAGCTCCCAGATTGAACCACTTTGCCTAAAAAAATATCCCTAAAACTAGACAGATTCCTCAATGGAATCGAAGAGCCCTTTGGTACCATATCCTATGAAACTCAATGGCTGAGTAATGCATATTCCTGAGAAAAACATGCTGTAATGCACAGCCACTAAGCTTCAATAACAAAGGTGCTGGGCCTTCAGGTTGTGCCTTAATGCAGACAGCATCTTGTATGCATAGAACAGCACACCCACTAGGCTGTAGAGTAGCGGGTGATGGGGCTGATTATACTAATTCCACAGTGAACACCACAGAGTGGGAAGGATATTGGTTAATTATATACTGTATGAATCCTCATTAATCAGCCAAGTGTGATATGAAACTGAGAGTCCCTTTAAATGTAGTATAACCTATTAAAGGCACTGCATAATCACAGGGGGCACCCAGATAAACCCATGCGAGACAGTGGCTATCGCAGCCAACTGTAAAAAAAAAAAAAAGTAAAAATGGAGGGAGAGCGAGAGACTCACCATTGTTTCAGTCAGTTCAATTGTCACACTCATTAACCCTATCTACACCGAGCTTTTTGGGGCTTCCTGGGGCCGGGGGGCTTTTCAGGCCCCCCCTCGGTAACTCATAAACGACATGGCATATGACCACCAAATTTGCAGGGGATGATGTACGCATAAAACTGAATCTCTACAATCATTTTGATATTATTATGACCTATTATGACGTCATTATGCCGTCATATTTTGATTTTGCTGGCAGAAACTGTCATAATACTGTAATTTCTTGCAAATTTAGGCTATGTATCCCAATTTTTGCACATATTGTGTCTTATAACACTTAAATGTCTACAAAGATTTCTGCTGCCAAAGGCAGTAGCAACAATGACGTCATAGATATTGCAAAATGGGTTGAACTTCTCATAACATGATAGTTAACTATGACTCCTAAATGACATGGCGTATGACCACCAAATTTGCAGGGGATGATGTACACGTAAAACTAAATCACTTCAATCATTTTGGTATTATTATGAACTATTTTTTGGATTTTGGCCCTTTGAATTCAATGACGTCATCAAATTAGCATGAATTAATCTACTTCACAAAGCTGACATTAAATTACGTAAGATATTGTCAATAAAATGGAATAAGTACATGGTAAAAAGAAAATCTGGAAACTACATTGATGAAACCGAAATTGGCGATTTTTTTGTCAGACATACCTGTTAGAAAACTGTTGCCATGGAAATGGCAAAGATAGTGGACTTGACTTATTGGTATGAAATTGTTCCCAGACAAGTTTTAGGAGAAAGTCACCAAGTTTGGTGGTCCTAGCTCAAGCCGTTCAGAAATTATACGACGGGAAAATTGGCGTGGGCATAAAAAGCCACCCCCCTCCCCAGTCTAGATAGGGTTAATACATTATGAGCATCCTAAAAATTACATAAAAGGTGTATTAAATCTCTTCAGTGGATGGGGGTTATATAATGGGTGGGCAGAGCCTATCACCTGATATCTAAGATTTTTGACTGAGACAGCTCTGCAGTGGGAAAGGAGTATAATGGGCCAGCCTGGTTCAGTTCCACAGTGTGAAAGGACTATGATGAGCCAGCCTGGTTCCAGCTTTACAGTAAGAAAGGGCCATAATGAGCCAGCCTGGTTCCTGCTCTACAGTAAGAAATGGCTATAATGGGCCAGTCAAGTTCCAGCTCTGCAGTTGGAAAGGGCTGTAATGAGCCAATCTAGATCCAGCTCTACAGTGGCAAAGGGGTATATTGAGCAATTCTCCTACCACCAGTGAGAAAGGAGCTGTTGACAGATTAAAAGATTTTCATTTCAGGTTTAATTAAATTTCCAACTGTGACATGCATTGCCTGCACTGATGTGGCTTTAATATATTTAAAGGGTTATGTTGGAGGTAGTCCTATTACTGAAACATTTATACGTACATCTGTGTACTCATTGAAAGAAAGGCTAGACTTTCTTTTACTTAGTTTCTATCAAGTGCTGAATATTTATTCAAATGAAAATACATATCAGTGACTAAATTTAAATCATTAGAGTTCAGGTTTGAAAACACAGTAATATTTGCTGTCATTTTTCAATCAGTAGTTTGCCATTACAAAAATGACAGTTGACACTGGCAATAAAATGTTCTGGAATAATTTCAAAAATTCAGTTGTAAATAAAATTAGAGATGAAGTGCTGGAAGTAGATGCTAAAGTAGTAAAAAAAAAAAAGAAAAAAGAAAGAAAAAGACACAACATAAGTACTGAGATGACTTCCTACACACAAATTTCCTGCATTCATGCCAGCCAGCTCAGAGTATGCAAGTCTTGAAATACTAGCATAATTAATGGACAAGCTTGGAAAACGTACTGATTAGACAACTGCTAACATTGCATGTGTTTGCACCAAAAAGAAGTGTAAAGAAAACAGATAATGTTTCAGGACACATAGAGGCTGTTGCACTGCTCACAGAATTGCCCCCAAGTTGTAATCTTTTACGACAGGGGCATCGCAGTCAATATGCTGATTGAACAATCAGCCACTCAATTTCAGAAAAAGGCAGCAAGGTTATTCGTCAGTGAGTCAGTGAGTCAGTTGATCAGCCAATCAGCCAGTTCAAATATTTAACCAGGAGGGACAGGCAGTCAGTCATTCAGTCAGTTAGTCAACTGAGTTAGTAACTGAATTCCTTGGTTACACATGTGAAACATACAGAATCTTAACAGTTAACCGCCTATGGCCTGTTGTCGAGTTATGCCGCAACTCAAAAAAGACCCACCTGTTTCATTTCAAATATTTTGTTTTTCATTATCCTGGTAGATTGATCGAACCAGTCAGGTCAAAGATCTCAAATCTTGTCTCAAATTAATTAGACTCAACTTTTGATCATTTTTACTGTGAGATCCAACAGCTTAACAGATCATGTCATTAAAACAAACAAGTCAGCACAATGAAATTGAAATTCTTCTTTGGCAAATAATGTTGAAATTGGGCAGTACTACTTTCTATTTGCACGTAAGCAGTTAGAGGGATGTCTGTGAGAACATGGATTGATTCCGGGTCTTAAAGGAAATCTGAGACACGCTGCTCGACCCACTTTTCACTCGTATCAAATCGTGATTAACAGCTCAACCCCAGGTAAGGCCAGCTGCAGTGTTCAGGAAAGAAATCCTTTCCTTTCACTAATCTAGTCACATCTTGCCACAGGAGGCCACTGCCAGACTCATCCCATTACTTTGCCATTTGATTGGTCAAAATTTTTATACCCTCCAATTGCTTGAAGCCAGAAATTCAGAAAGCTGCAGATTGGCCAATTTCTTAAGGTTAGACATGCACAGAGCAGCTGAGTAACCAAGTGCTTTTGGCCAGGCAAAGAGAAAAAACAAATTTAAATAATGCTTACAGCCAGTGTGCTGAAATAATGAAGTCTACCTCCTCTGGAAAATTATATCTTGTTTTAAGGCTGATTTTTTTTTTTTTAAAGATTTTTTTTGGGATTTTTTCACCTTTATTTTGAGAATTACAGAGTAGAGAAAGACAGGAAAGCTGGGGAGAAGAATGGGGATGACATGCGGCAAACGACCTGAGCCGGAATCGAACCCAGGTGGCCACGAGAAGGACACAGCCTTTATGGTGCGTGCGCTTAGACCGATGTGCCACCGGGGCGCCCCAAGGCTGATTTACTTGCTAAGTGGTATATATACTTGATTTTCAACTATGGTGCCATCATCTTTATAAACAATGCATGGCAAAAAGTAGCCGGGCATCATCCCAAAAATCAAGGGCAGCGATGTCAAGTGATGAGGCCCGACTTGAAGTTCGCTTCCTTGTTGATCCTAACAGTGTTTGAGGTCAGAGGTCTCAAAAACTGCAAATTCATTCAAGGTGGCAATGGGGACTGTGTCATAAATTATGAAAGCATTTGCCAAACACCAAAAAGCCTCAACAACAACAAATAAAGGAACTATGGCCAAAAGACAAAGCTGTGGAAAGGGATCATAGCTGATGACTTCAGAACTACAGCTCTAAAAATCTCCACAAAATCAATCCAAGTCTGAAGCAGGGTCTAAAAAAACAGTAAGTCAGCCTCACGCAGCTGGTATTTATGCCAATGTTTCTGATGATGCCACTCTCTTCCATATAACTGATTGGCTGGAACGATACCCGATTCTATAATGGTAGTGGTAAGGTGATTCCTGAGTATTACCTGATGATATAATGGCGGAGGTTGGGAAATTTGTGGGGATTACTCGATGCTATATTGATGGAGGTAGAGCGATCCATGGCTATTACTGGGTGTTTGAATAGCAGAGGTTGCGCAATTCATGAGAACTACTTGATGTTATATTGGCAGAGGTAGAGCAATTCATGAGTATTACTCGATGTTTAAAGGCAGAGGTAGGGTGAGTCATGAGTACTACCTGATGATATAACGGCAGAGGTGGGGAGATTTGCCAGTATTACGTGATGTAATTGTAGCAGAGGTAGGGTGATTCATGAGTATTTTGTGATGTAATAATAGCAGAGGTAGGGTAAGTCACGAGTATTACTTGATGTTATAATGGCACAGATAGTGCGAGTCATGAGTATTACTTGATGTTATAATGGCAGCGATAGGACGAGTCATGAGTATTACTTGATGTTATAATGGCAGCGATAGGGCGAGTCATGAGTATTACTTGATGTTATAATGGCACAGACACTGCGATGTCATGAGTATTACTTGATGTTAGAATGGCACAGATAGGCCTACTACCAGTCATGAGTATTACTTGATTTTATAATGGCAGAGATAGGGCAAGTCATGAGTATTATTTGATGTTATAATTGCAGAGATGACGAGTTATGAATATTACTTGATCTTATAATTGTCAAAGTGGGGCAAATCATGAGTGTTACTTGATGTTATAATGGCAGAGATAGGATGAGTCATGAGTATTACTTGATGCTATAATGGCGGAGATACTGCAAGTCATGAGTATTCGTTATAATGGCAGAGGAGGGGAATTCATACATAGTACATGGTGATATAATGGCTGAGGCAAGGCGTTTATAATTTTATGAGGGTTTGTTCTGAGAAAAGGAGTCTGCCACAGAGGGTGTGATAAGATTACATGGGATTGGAGTGCGACAGAGAACCAGTCACATAAGATGATGCAGGATACAGTCACACCATGTTAATCTAACTGAAGCAGCACTCAGGAATCAAATTTAGCTCTCTCTTCAAGCCTCCTATTGAGGAGCTGCAAGCAGGCTGTAAATTTATATTCGCATTTAAGCCTGCTCTAAGTCATTCTGAATTTCATTCACCAGTAGTGGAGCAAATGTAAAGAAGTGCCGTGAATTCTTTTTGAAATTAATATCCAACTGAGTAATCTTAGTGGTGATCCTTTTGACATATTTAAAATCATTACATAAAACCCAGTGGCAGTATATTTATAGACTGAAGGGTGTGAAAAATCATAATCATAGTGGAAATGCTTGATGAAAAACCACGATAAAGAAATGGGGTATAGTTGGGTGGAGCTAGCTCTGGCAGATAACAAGACACGCCCACATTGCCATAAACACTCCCATGCATATCAGACACTGCTCCGCCCCTCTGCTGGGTGGGCTACCTAATTTGCTCTCCTGCTTGACCTATTCGTCTGCCTGCACCTGCGCTGCACATCGCTCTGCTGCTGCAGCATTCTCGCCTGCAGCTAGCTAACATCCCACCTCCACCCAGCTTCCACCTGCAGGCTTTGAATCTCTCTCATAGAGAAGGGGGATATCCTGACACTCCTTGCTCTCTTCTTATTAAGCTCAATAAGATGCAGAATGCGTCAGTCAGAGCCTAGATGCTAAAGGACCACTGTATCTAGTATTTATTGACACTGCAATAATTGGTTTACACGTGAGTTGGCTGACAGAACTGGTAGTTTGTTTGGACTCTTCTCCAAGTAACAGATATTGGCTCCATGAAAAGAATGAAAATTCATCGACCTGGATCTTGAACTGGCAATTCAAGGATCCAAGCAGAGCCTGTTGTGCACACCATCTCAAAAATAACGTGCAAATACTGCGGTTGTTTTTGTGGGTGGTAAAACAAAATGCATGTCAACCAAAGCAACGGATGTAAATGGAAACCATAGCCTTTTCTCATTTTTTGCTTGTTTGTTTGTTTTTCTGTTTGTTAGCTTGCTTGCTTGCTTTTTTCCATAGCATAGCTTGATTGGTTCTCCATGATATTACCATGTCCTTCTGACAAGTTAACCGGAGGAAACATCCAGCAGTAAAATCAGGCAGCCCAATTTACGCACAGATGGCAGTAGAGTATAAAAGGGGTTATTTAATAGTGAATGATGAAGACCAATCCTGGAGTAAATCATTCAACTGGTGACGGTGATTAAACAATCATGCGCTCTGGTGTTTGGAGAGCTGGAAAGACACTGCGGAAGCACACAGCATAGCAGCTAGCAAAATTTGACAGGGAATCAAAAAGTTGCTGCTTCCAGCACCAGTACAGCCACAATAAGATCAGTGCAGCAGTTAGAGCCCTTAAGCCAGGCCCTCAACCCCTGATTCCTCCAGGGGGAGATAGGTGCCTTATTAGAGTAATAACTGAAAAGTACTTTGGATAAAAAGCAACAGCTGCAATAATGAATTTCAGAGCTAATGGAGGTGTCTGGCTTAGATTAACCATCACTGTACCATGGAGTGGCAAGTGTTTGACACTCACAGAGTACATAAAATGGTATCCTGTGATTCCATAGTGGAATCCTTGTAGATTCCTTGTAGGTTTACCACCAGGCAAAATGGTCCAACCTGGGGGCCTTTCAGACTTCTAAAATCGATGATAAAACATTCTACTAAAAATTAAAGAGGAGATCGAGCCAAAGTACCAGGTAAGTAGTCCCCTCTCACTCCACCCAATTACGAGGAGAAGAGAACACAATTTAGAAAAAGGGAGTTCGAAAGCACAAATAAACAAAATAAATAAACTGCCAGACAGCTGACCCACTGAAAATTAGGCAGCCCAGCTCTTCCAGAGGCCTGTGAGGCAATGGCGCAAGCACAACTGACACCTTCTCAGGTCCTGTCGGCACAATCTGTCAGCCACACCCTCCAGCAGCCTGGGAGATGTGCCCAGAGTTCATTATCAGGTTAAAGACGAGGGGAAAAAAGCTCAATTCTATCACTGTGGGGGACCTTGGAGTTAAAGATAGAAGCGTTTCTGCAGAGATAAGACACTAATGTGAAATGGCTATTAACAGCAGCAGCCTTCCGTTTTATATCCCTGCTAAACTTAGTGTGCAAAACACATTCTGACCACGATATGAAAGAGACAAATGTCCACAAATAAAAGAGTAGTTAAAAAAAAAACATACAGGACTGCATTCTTATAGCCTTCACATTCATTTAAAAACATCAAAGATAAAAAAACACAAGTGATCCCCAAAGGCTTACTTTTATTGTGGTCCCAAAGAAGCGTGGGACAGGACGACGAATGATAGAAGACAGGCAATGCTAACGATAAATAAAATGCAAAATAGCTATGCCAAAATATACTGTAAGAAGAACAACATTTGTAGTTTTACTCTAAGCTGGGCAACATTTTATTTTAAATTTATTTGAAACTCTCTTTGGAAAATAGTGAGACGACAAAAAAACCGCAGTTCTGTTTTTTTCCTCGCCCGGGACCATGGCAGGGAGCACAGCTCAGCAGTTAGCTGAACTGAAAATATAACACGACTTACATGCCAGCCCTGTCGCATACAAGACAAGATAATCGCTTTTCGCCTTGTTTTCAGTTCGGAGGAAGTCGCGCACTTGTGCTGTCCAAGGCAATCACACGTGGGCACACGGATACATTCTCCCAAGTATGTAATGCTGCAGTATATGCAATGAAAAACACCTTAAAATGTTGGTCTTTATAAGCAAAAAAAAAATTACAATGCAAGGAGACGGGCTGTAAGGTTGCGTCATGCTCGTGTGGCTCTTGCCACATATTACTGTGACTTCCAGGAATTGGCTGGAGAATTAGCAGGGTCGGGCATTTGGGTCCTAGAGGACGGCGGAGTGATTTACCGGGTGTTTGTGCTCATTATTTAATCTGTGCCAAGAATGCCCGCATCGCGCTCCCGTGTCCTCGATCCATGCGCACATTCATTTCTTCTCCTTAAACGCCCTTGCCTTATCTCATGGCCAGTAATAGCTCATGTAATTGAAGCTAATTGATCACCCGCTCTCTGAACACTCACCGTCAATCACAACTTCACTCTCAAGTGGTCTAGGGGGAAAAAAAAGTCTCCAGGGTCGACTTTGTCCGGAGATATTTAACATCCAACTCTCCAAGCCACATTAAGTTCCCTCTTGCGGATTTCAGTGGCTGTAAGCCAGGCGCAGAAAAGCAAGTATGACTTGATTTTTTAATGCTCTGATTCATGTATTCAAAACCAGGCAAGCTGCAGGATAAGTCAATCGCGCATCGTTTCAAATAAATCATACTTAGAGTGGCCCGAAGCATTCATATACGAATGTGCAGCACTGACTTGCATGATAAAATGCATTAAGCAATATGTCAATACAACCATGGAAATGTGCTTGAAACAGCTGTCACTAAAGCATTAGATTTGAGGTTATGTGGCAGTTACGACACATCCGTGCCAGGGAAGATGGGCAGATTTTCGGCAGACCTTGTCAAGGTTTGATTATGTGTGCATGTGTGTGGGTGAGTGTGCGCGATAGGAGGGTGTTATCTAATGGTTCGGAAGAGGACGGATGTCCCTTGTCAGGAAAGGGATGCACTGGGACAAATCATCGCCGCATGAAGTCTGTCAGCCAAAGTTAATGCCTGTTTGAGGGCAGAACAGCAAGTACAGAAAAAGTACATTGAAAAACATCCACACTTCAAGATCTGTCAGTGTTTTTTTCCCTGAATGATTTGTCAGAGAGCTACTAGAGATATTCCCTGGCCTCATTTTGTAGATGGAGAAAAAGAGCGAGGCTTCAAGAAAAACAGAATGTGAAGTGTGGACTGGAGATTGTTTGAGGTAATATGCGCTTGTCCTTATCCATCAGGAATTTCAGGCCGATCTACTAGATATTGCCATGGTTACCTGAGCGCCTTGCCATTCTCTGAACAAGTACCTCAAAGCACGCACGCACACACACCCGTGCACATACACGTCCCCTTTTAGGCCAAACCACCAGAGAAGAGGAACAAGCTGCACTCTTTTAGGTCATCATAATCTTCTTAAGAATAAACAAGAATGTTTCCTTCCCAATGTTCAGCCTGCTTACTCTCTCTAGAGGACATGCTTTAGTACTTTAGCCCTGTCATTTATATTTTGTCCCCCTCCTATTCATGAATGCAGAGGAGCGAGGTAAAGGGGCAGTGTACCCAGTGGGGGTCTGGAGACAGGCAACTGACTCATAGCCACTAGGACTTATAATGACAAGATTATCCCCTGAAGCACTAAAAGCACTTATTCCCCAACGCAGACATAAAAAATTAAAAATGCGCTCTTCTCTCTGTGGTTGCTGGGATAAAATCCAGTCCCTAGTGATCCTTATTTATTAATTGCTTAAGAACACTTCTGGCGCATTATTTTACAAGTTTATGGTACAGTGTATTGTACTCTTCTAAATACGTGTCGGAATCAAATCATGTACTTCTCACTGAGGTACAATGTTGTAAACTGAATGAATTTCACAGTTAAATTAACGCATAGTCTCCTTTTTATTTAAACTGTAAGTACAGTCCTATGCGTGTTTAACTATGGTTTACAGTTAACATACAGGGAACCTCTGTTACAAACTCATTGTAAAAATATAGCCGGAAGCGGCAATTTTGGGGTTCAAGCCAAGAAAGACCATTAGTAGTTGAAAGCTTTAACAGCTTAAAGGGGACCTATTATGCTACATTTCCAAGTTTATATTTTGATCTTGGACTCCCCTAGAGTACTCCTGATCGTTCAAAGTCCAAAAAAGGGTCCTTATTTAGCTCATACTGCCATCCTCAAAAAAACCCATTTGTAGTCCATTGTAGTCTCTGCCTGAAACGCCTCCTTTGGGCGGCTCTTCCGCTATTGCCCCCCCTCCCCATGTGTCCACTTTCCTCTGATTTGCCAGCTCTGTGGAGGGCGGAGCTGGGCGGGACTTGGCAGAACGCAGTTTTTTGGGTCCGCCTCCCTAATGTGAAATGTGAGACGCGTGTGTCATCTGAGCTAAGGAATTCTGCAATCAAACGACGTGTATAGATTTAATGAAATGAACTTGTTCTAATAAACGCAGCGGTGAAAGTGGAGGACGCAGTGTGAAAGTCTGGCAGCTCAAGCTTGAATTTGCTATCTACCTATGGCTTCTATGGTGAGTACACCGGTATTTCCACTCTATGGCTAGGATTAAGGGAAAGCTAGAATCCACCCCATACAGATACATTTGTAGAACAGGTCAACATACCCAAGTGTAGACCGGAGACCGTAGAAATCCGGTGGGTCTGAGTTTAGAGGGAAACATGGACAGTGAGGAACAGCAAAAAGTGGACCAACAACTGATGGACTGCTTAGATGTGTACTATAAGGACCTGCTGGTCCGTGTGCATAACTGTGGTGTGTTGTTAGCGTGGAGTAACAAACAGCTTCTGCGCTGGTATATGACGGAGGGGCGAAAGCTCCAGGCTAAATGGCCTTTTCGGAAATTGCCCGCGTAATGGTGTACTTATTAAGCCGAATGACCAGCGTTTGTTTCGCGTAAAATGGGCGCGTTAAGCGCTGTTACACTGGGCCTTGAAACAAATTTTTAAATTTTCAAAGTCAATGCATTGTCTTTGCATTGACTTTGAATGTAATCTGTCGCTCGAAAAATTTGTTTTGCGTCCGGTGTGAATGCGGCTTAATGTGCCCATAACGCGTGTATTCGCGTCTTTGCATTGACTTTGAAAGTAATCTGTTGCGCAAAATATTCGTTTCGCGTCCGGTGTGAAAGCGGGTTCACGCGCCGATAACGCATGTATTCACGTCTTTGCATTGACTTTCAATGTAATCTGTCGCGCGAAAAATTCCTTTCGCGTCCGGTGTGAAAGCAGCTTTATGGATAGTACGCGACAGCTAGAGAGAGCTCTGGTTATGTTATGAACAAAATACAGGTTTTACAGACCGTAAGTTCTGTTAGCGTGGACAGTTGCTTATGTGGAGCTAGCGAATCGATAACTTCGACAGGAAAGAATTTCCTATTCAATCTCTGCCTTTTTCGGCTATTTATTAGCCAGAACAATTTCTAAAGGGGGATGAAATTACCACGGCAGTGCAGAGAAATCGTTTGTTATACCAGACACGTTACAGCTTGTATGTTTACGATTGCTTTCACTGGTAGCATCAGAGAGCTAGCCCAGATATTGGTGAAGTATCCGGTTGACCCCGGTCATGGATAAGTAAAACGATCATTTCACAAGCACTCAAACACGTACCCCAAGCTCAGCAAAACCAACGTCCGGTCTAAGTACAGCCTTTCACAGCACCTCTCCGGTTAGCTTCAACTGTAGTGACTCCAATCAGGCAACGTTATGATGAAACTGCCACATTGATGCTTACCGAAGTAATACAAGCATACCGATCAGAATTACTGCATATAAGTTAACCAGGAGACATTTTTAAGTCGCACAGAGCGAGAACTAACATGCATTAGCTGGTAACCGATCATTCATAACAACCACAGAGACAAATGTTACCCTGCAATACAGGTTTTACAGACAGCAAGTTCTGTTACCGTGAACAGTTGTGCCAAGCATCCAAATTACAAACAAGTATAAAAAGTTAGCTTCAAATGAGGTTTATGTTCACACACCTTCTGTTGAATTTCCCCTGATATTACTCCTGCATATTTAGGACACAAACATTAGCAACAGTAACTTGCTACGTTAGCCGCAGTGCTACAGCCACAATCAACAGGCTATCACGTTAGGTAGGCTTATGCAGTAAAGCAACTTACTGCTTCTGCGTCTGTGAGTCACGGACAGTCGCTACCGATCCAGGCTTTTATCTTCAGATATTTTACAAAGCCTGCATTTGAGGCCAGTTGTTAGTGCTAACTATCGTTAGCGGTCCTGCCAGCCACCCATAACACATTAGCTTCACTTACATTATTTGCTGTTATATGGTTACTTACAGCTTGTGGCTCTGAGCGCTTGATCGATGCAACTGCTTCAGGTTTGAGAAGCAGCTGAAACACTTATCCTGTGTCGAATTATCCTTTATGAACAAAGCTGTCTTTGTTGAAATGCTGAGCACAAACAGCTAACGTTCCCCTTGACCGTGGCTGCTTGCCGCCCGCAAACAAAAAAGCTTCCCACTGATTTCTGGTGGCATCGTCTTTTGGAAGAGAAATAGGTGCTTTTCTTTTTCGTCCAAAAATAAACAGACAAGCAGCTTTAGGAGAGATACTGACAAAACTGCACCTCAAATGATCTGCGGTTCTTCTTTTGTATTTCCAAAAGTGTAGATGCTACTGAGGCATTGTATGATCCGCGGTTGTTTGTGCCTGCTAGAATAGTTTCCGGTGTGGGCAGGTCCAGCGCCGTGATTGGCTCTGGCTAGCTCTGTATTAATTGGACGGGACAACCTGACGTCAGGTTTTGCCCAGATCTCATGAAGATCTCAGGACGAGCTGTTCAGAGAGGAAATCACGTTCACGAAATCATGCTCTTGGATTATGGCAAAACCCCTGTATCTTATGTTTAGAAACTTTTCAGAGGTTGAGTATGGACAGCCAACATTATAACATTACTTATATGCATTAAAAGAAGGATCAGCATAATGGGTCCCTTTTAATTAAAAACCACTTTAAGAGTATGTTGCAGGTATTTATGTGGACCTATTTTGCCAGTGTAATGATTGGACCAACAACTTATGATATATAATCTGATTTGTGTAATGCACGCCCTTTTTTTGCATTTATGGCGCCCCCTAGTGGTTGATTTGATTGAAACTTTCAGGCTATGTTTCAGGTTCTTATGTGGACATATCCTGTGAGTTTTGTAATGATTGGGAAAACTATTTATGTTTTATAGTCTGATTTGTGTTATACCACGCTGCTTTGTTTTGCATTTATAGCGCCCCCTATCGGTCAATTTAGATGAAATTTTCAGGATATGTTTCAGGTACTTATATAAACATATCCTGTGAGTTTTATGGCTATAGGACAAACATTGGCTGATTTATAGTCTGATTTGTGTCATGCCATGCCCATTTTTTTTGCATTTATAGTGCACCCTATGGGCCTATTTGCATGAAACTGTAAAGTAATGTTTCTGGTACTTATTTGGACGTATCCTGTGAGTTCCGTGATGATTGGCCCAATGGTTGTTGACTTTTGTCCATTTATGTACTAAGCCACGCCCCTGCTGAAGTTCATTGGTCAATATCTTGGAAATGAAATGAGATTTCAACAAGCCTTATGCAGTCTCTGATAAGCTTGGTCCACTGATGATCCACAGCAAATTTTGAAGGAATCGGATTTACGGCCTAGGAGGAGATGTCAAAAATGTGTTTTCAAAAAATTCAAAATGGCGGAAAATTTATGGCGGACCTTATAAGTTTTTATAGGAAAGTTGTAGAGTTTGGACCAAGGAATGTCTGTACCAAGTTTTGTGTAAATCGGACTTACAGCATAGGAGTTATGACCTTTAAAGTGAAAAACTGTTTTTCTTGAATTATAGCACCCCTATCAGGCTGATTGAGTTAAAAAATGGCTTGGGCAGCATTTGCACACAACTTCCAACCAATGTGCAAAATTTCAGGTCTTTATCATTTACCATCTCACGGGAATTTGCGAAAACATTTCTGAAGAGGAAAAGAAATAATAATAAACCAGCACAAAAACAATAGGGTTTCAGCCCTACGGGCTTGAACCCCTAATTACAGCTAAAGTAACTGGCAAAAAAGGTACCAGTTAAAATGACTGGCAAAAAAGGTGCAAGTTTATAACTGTGTACTCATATTTATGAGCAGTTTAGAAGAAAAATTGGAGTACCCGGAAGGAAACCGGAGTACCTGGAGGAAACCCACATGAACACAGAAAGGCCTCAGGCTGGATGCATGTGAACTCCACACAGAAAAGGCCTCGGGCCTGACGTGAATCCACAGCTTTCTGGCTTTAGGGTGATCATGCAACTCAATGCAGAAGCACGGTGTCTCTTCCTAAAGTCCCTGATCAGCTATAATCAGTTCATATAACTGACAGATCAATGAAAATGTTTCACACAAATATCTGTCATCCAGAAATTTAAAGTCACTAGAATCTTATATGTTGCATTGCGCACATTGTTCATTCCATTTATCAAACTAGAGGCACTCTGGGAGTGCAAACCTCTGCCAAGGTAGGCTCACATGGAAGCCATATTGTTTGATGCAGCGCGTTCCAAACTGATAACTTCCATTCCGGATGCGAGACCAATCAACCCACAAAATGTGAGTGATATCACTAAGAGCGAAGTGCAGTTATCGCATGTCATAAGATTTCAAGATGGCTGCCGTGGCCATATTGTTTGACCGATCGAAGTCAAATCATCCCTGAGTCCATTCCTGATGTAATAACAACCCACTCGCAAAGTTTCAGAGATTTCCGTTCATTACTTTTTTATCTTGCTATCTTGTACTCAAACAGGCAGACAAACAGACAGACAAACCAATGCCAGCAAAAACGTAGCCTCCTCGGCGGAGGTAACTATTATTTTTACTTCTGCCATGCAAATAAAGACCCCATCAGGAATTTCCTGATGCTGCCTTGCTCGTGATTGCGGGTGGTTCCCATGAGGCACGAAATCATGGGCACTCATTGTTCTGGTTACAACAATACCTGCCTTAGAGAGGTCACTTTTCTCTGCTCAGAGGAGACCATGGAGAATGCATTCCGGAGCATTCCCTCTATTTATGAATAATCAAACCCTCCGTCTAGACAGATATAAATATTAATGAAAATTAGCCTACATTGTTTCTGCTGCCATAATTCGCCTCTCCTTCATTCAATCACAATTGACAAAAGCTCTTGATATGTGATTCCATTTCAGTAACCTAATAAAAAGAGTATTAAGTTAGAAACTGGCTGGTAATAATGTGCTCTCACATAGCAATTACAAGCAATTATTTGATCATTAGTGCAGAACTCACGCAGATGTCCATACATTTTTTGTATTTTTGCCAACTTTAAATCGTGAGTTTTACGTAGTAGCAGATTGACGAGCAAGGGGATGTACTGATACCAGTTCGATAGCAATTTATAAGAGGAAAAAAAAATTAAATAACATACAGTATAGTATGTTGATCACTTGCTTTATATGAATTCACAGTATAGTATCTAGGCCTTACTAAATTGGCAAAACCATGAGCCTGATCTGCTACACTGGCACGCTTGCACATGGCAAAGTGCACCACAAATTGCCCTGATGAAGTGCATTCAAGGCCCAAGAATGCCTTCAATTCAATAGAGCACTTTTTTTTGAATACAGCAGTCATTTTAAGTCTGCACTCAGGTGGATGAAGTCAGTGTGAACTGCACTCTTTCCTCTAAGAACATGCAGAGCACACACACGCATGCATGCTCGCACACACACACACACACACACACAGACATATCCTTGCACTTTGTGAGGACTGACTTTATATAACACTGACTTTATTTCATTCTTTATGCGTCTCTACAGCCTTTCCTTAATCTTAATAATAAGCAATGTATGCCTAACCCAAACCATTACCCTAACCTTAACCTATCCCTAATTATAACCTTAGCCCTGACCTTAAAGCTGCTGTAAGTGATTTTTTTTGTTTTAAAAGTGTTAAATAGCTCCACATTCCAACAGAGATCATTTATTTAGAGTATCTGGTCGATAACACAAGTCACTCAGTCACTGTCTTCTGCAATAAAGCAGAATATAAAATTCTGGAGTCACTGACTGCCTCTATCCAATCAGGTGAGAGAATGCCATAAATACGTGTTTCTTTCTGTTTGTGAACGCGTAGAGCTGAATCTACGTTGTTAGTGCACCATCTGCCGGTAAAATCATTTGAAGAGGACGAAAAGTCTCTGTTGTTGGCAATAGCAGAGCAGATGAAGCTTCCGATCCCAGTGCTATGGGAGACGGCGTACACAATTAAACCGCCAAAGCACCAAAGAACGGTAGAGGAATAAATAGAATTAAGGAGGAAAAATGTGAGATGGCCAAGAGCTGTATTCATATCGGTGCTGCTTTCAATGGAGAAAACCAAAGGGATCAAAGGGTTTAAAAGGCGATGCACCGCTAGCCTTGCTGCCACTGGACAGGCGAGCTTTGTTTTACTCTGTTGTAGTTATGCAGTTTTATCAGTCGGATAGACCTGTTGGTGGTTTTTAATCCTGCTAATGTCAGTTTATAGATGAACCGTCATCGTTTGTGGCCAGCTGCAGCTTGCTTAGCTGTGTAACAATAACGTGTGGCTATAGGACACTAGCTAGTTTTGGCGAATACCTCCAAATGGCCATTCATACCAAAGTTTCTGCATGGATGTAATGTGTCGTTGGCCCATGTTTTCAGTGTGGCTTTCACAAAACAATCACTGAGAGTGTCTGTTTATATTGTACTTATATTGTCACTGAGTTGCTACTCTCTTCTGCCTATGTTGGAAATTGTTGCACGTTCCTGTGCCTGGCTTGGGGATGGTGGGGGCGGGGACTGCTTACATAGGCTTCGGACAAGAAGCTACGAAATCAACCAAATCAGTTACAGCAGCTTTAACTACAGTCACAATTTGCCTTTGTAGTTGTGAGGACAAATGAAAATGTCCTCACTTTCCAATAATGTCCCCACTCTGAAGGAAAAAAAAACAGTTTTTGGTTCTCACTTTGTAGCATGTACAAGAACACACACACACACACACACACACACACACACACACAAACGCAGACTTCACTATTTCCCTCTTCACCCTTTTTGTCCTTGATAGGAAAACTACTCAATAACAGAAAAGACCAAATCAAACAATAACTGAATGCACAGTATCTGTTTATGCGGTGGGTATGGGAGAGGAGCATCAAACCTGGTATTTTTTCTGCAATAGCACACCTTCCCATGTCAAAGACGAGTGAAGATAAAAACCATTTTGAAAACGTAAAAGCTTCAGGACATGGTTTAGCGTAAAACCAATCAGAATAATCTATAAACCAATCATTCACTCAATCCATTTTTTTCCTAACACCAAGTTCATTTCTCTAATAAGAGCCTTCACTGATGTGGACCATGAGGCCCAGCACCTTCTCTGGAGTGGACCATGAGGTCCAGAGTCTTTTCTGATGTGGGCAATGAAGTCTAGAGCCTTCTTTAATGTGGACCATGAAGTCCAGAGCCTTTTATATGGACAAAGTGGTCCCAACCTTTCTGTGATGTGGACCATAAGGTCTAGAGCCTTCTTAGATGTTGACAATGGGCTCCGGGGCCTCTTCTGATGTGGGCCATGAAGTCCAGAGCCTTTTCTTGATGTGGAAAATGAGGTCCAGTACCTTCTCTGAGGGCCCATTCAAACAACCAGAAGATATACATCCCCCATCCCAAACTATACACTACTTAACCCTTTAACTGCCTGCTCAACATATAGGTGAAGCAAACTTTGAGTCACTGTCTGAAGTTGAAAGAAGTGTTAAACTGATTGGATTTTTTTTTCAGCATAACATGCCACAAACAAGTGGAAGAGATATCTAAATCAGGTTAAGTTCGACACATCTTTCAGTTAAATACAGTGACTCAAAATGTGCTCTACCAAAAGGTTGAGCAGGCAGTTAAAGGGTTAAAAGGCTAAAGTGGCATTTGCTATGAAGACTCATAAATGATTTATAAGTCCCAAGTCGTAGTGACTTCATGCCAAGGTCTGAAAAAGAAAGCAAATTATTACGCATATCAGGGGCCATGACCCAATAAGTAATGCTGCGATAGTCATTCATGAAAAATGGTTAATTAAAAATGCATGGGCAGTTCTGCACTCAGCTTTCAATTCTGTTTCACTATGTAAGCAAAATGACATGAAAGAAATATCTGCACTGGGTTGCATTAAGCCACGCAGAATTAAGAATGGCCCACAAGCTTTGACAGAGGAGTGGAAAAATCCTCACCAAAAAGTAGGACCAAAGTGCCGTGCATAACAGTTCTTTGACTTTTTTCAAAGCAAAGAATAAGTGTGATTCTTAGGAGCTGGGCTCTGTTTAATTCAGAGCATGCTCAGTTGGCGTGAAGTGGAGCCACAAAGATGGCATTCTAACTACTATCCTTTAGCCATGAGATCAGTCAATCTGAAGCCTTTGTAGAGCGGCTAATTGTTTTAATTTCGACCATCAGCATTGTGCTGGTACTTGTACGACTATTTGAGATAGTAGAATTAGCAGAGATATTAAAAAATTCCAAGAAACAAAATTGAGTCAATTCCGCGAGAAAATTCACGTTTTAAACAAATTTTTGCTCATCATCTCACCTTTAATTGTTAATAGCTTTTTAAAAAATCTGGTAATGGAATTAACACGGTCTTAACCGAACAGGAAACCATACTTCTTGCAGAGCAAGTATTGCAAAAGATGAATGTAATAAGAAGAAAATTGACCCCCATTTTAACTAGAAAAAGAAAAATAACAAAAGGATGTCAGGCAGGAAATCTCTGAAACTATCATATCCTCCTTCCCTACTTCTAAATGAACCCCAGGTGAATTTGTGCAGAGATGGTACAGCATGTTTTCCACAGCAGGAAATGAGATTTCAAATTATAATGAGAGTGTCTGAGTCACTGATAAGTCGCAGAACATATAAAAAATTCTCGTCTCATGATTGAAAAGTACACTTAGATCTTTGGCTTTGTTCGACTCTCTCTCTCTGTCCTGTTGGTGCATGTCCTCCAATCAAGATTGCAGTGATGCACAAATAGATGGGAAGATGCTCAATTCTGCTCAATTAAAGCAGCCAGACATCTCTCTGAAAACAATGACCTGGGAGCCGATTGTAGTCACTTAGGGAGGTGGCCCATTGTCACCCCCCACCACAAAGTGGATGGGCATACAGGAACGAGTGTTGTCTTTCCGCGTGTTCATCTGTCCATCCGTCTGTCCCTCACGCTTATTTCCCAGACCAGAATTGGTAAACCATTCAATATTTCTTCATAAATTTCATACAAGGATGAATGTTATCATGTAGATGTGCCGTTTTATACTTCTGTCCATCCCCCTGTCTGTCCATCCATCACGTTTTTGTTTCCAGGCCGGATATCAGCCATCCCGTGGCGATAGATCTGAGTATTTCATGCTCGTTCAGCTCTGAGAACTAAAAATTAAGTTTGCATTGGTACAGCATGAGCTCTTTTGCTGTCCCATCCTCTCACATTCTCTCAGGGAAATATGATACGTACATATATGATATGACACTGCCAGGGACTCCGCAGGCCCCTGGAAAGCCAACTATTCTCATAAAAGCAGCTCGGTTCTGATAGGTGGTTTCGGAGATCCATATCAGGGTCTGCAAACTGCATTACAACGTTTAGTGCCTTCACAGCCTCACTGGAGACTTGAGTTTCAGCTGACTGTGAGGTCCTTCAGTCATCACTTTGGCTTTATTGCATTTTATGTCATGCAGTCTCCAAGAGCCAAGAAGCGACAAGAACTTTCAGTCCAGAGAACCGTATGCATGATGAGAAGATCCAAAATCTCTTATGAAATCTATGTCAAACAGAATACCTCAACGATCAAAGTCGTACCTCTCGAATAATGCCCCGTCAGACAAGAACAGTATGTTATTCTCATACACTTATTCTTACTCCCTCAGTGAAGATCAAAATTGCGTCATCGTCACAATTTTTTCACACTTGACACCTAAGTTGTACTCAGAATCCCTTAATACAACCCGAATAAACATAGCTATCACCTTCAGTCTCACTGAATCTGCAAAGTGATCATCAACATCAGAAATAATCAGCTCTGAGGGTGAGACGGTGTGGGGGGTGTGAGGGCTTTGGTGGTATATTTGCTTGAGAGAAGGCACAAGATTGACTCATGATATTTGCATGCACCTTGCTGACTCTAAAGGGCAGTAAAGAATTTTGCGATATAAAGCTGCTCCAAGTTCTCGTCTGATAATGGCTTCAGAATTCCCACGTTAGGTGATCAGTGCTCGTCATGATTTATCTCATCATTTGATCTCGATAGTAGGGTAGGCGGGTGGCAGAGGCAAGTATCATGTTTACAGTGATCACAGGAAAAATTCGGCTAATAATTCACCCACAACAATGATTCACTCTCAAGTTATTTACCCACAATTACGATTCAGCTGCCAAGTCTCGCGCTCCAAATGGTCTAAAATGTTGCTGGGGGAAAAAAAGCCCACTCTTACTTTCTCTTTTTTGTCAACGGTTACGCTTCTGTTCCACAAACGAGCCGTGATAAGCTCAATCCGTGCCAAGCGAGCAGCAGAGAGATTGAAGCAGTTGTCTGTCAAATTGAAGCGATTGACGCGGCCTCGTCCATTACGGGAATAACAGCCTGTTTGGTATGCGATCTGCATCTCTGGCGCTGTGCTCAGCTGTCCTGTGGAGTCTGCCTGAACGCTACTGCACATTCATTTCCTGCGGCACGGACCCGCAGCACAGTCAAGAAAAAAGGGTTCTTTAGCCTGTTCCCAGAGTACACCACATTCTTACGATATTACTGAAGTGTTTTGTTAATATATATGGCTGAAATTTTACAGGAACATTTTGCATGAAATCTGATCTTTTTTTTTTACTATTTATTAAATGCTCCAGCACAGCAATGAAAAGCATGAACCATTTTAGCCGGAAAAGAAGGCTTGTACTAGATTAGATGAGAATGAGACAATTGTCAAACCTTTTTTTCGTAGTACACATGGATACCTTTCAGGGTAGTTAGTGCATCCAATCATTGATAGCCGCTAAGAGCTGCATAACATGAAGGTCTACATGAGAGACAGGACCAACAATAGGGAGGCGTAAAAAGAATCGGGCGTCAAGGTGATAGGTAGAAGGTGGGCATAAATGTTTGTGTCAGAATAATTATTCCACTTCTTCCAGTAGTAAACCCGTAACATTCTTTTACTTTGATATGTTGCAGTTTGTTCATGTATATTTCATACAGCACTGTGGAAATGCGCAGAGAAGCACAAGGTTATTTTCAGATGGCTCCGCCAGTTTTCCTGATTTGCATGGATTTGCTTCCTCTGTTCCGGCAGACTGCAGCACCGCCGGGCTTTGATGTTTGGGACAAACAAGCACAGATGCGAAGAGAGGGAGGAAGAGAGAGAGGGAGATAAAGGAGAGACAGAAAAAGGGCTGCAGGAAGAGAGAGCCGTCAAGTGGTTATATAACGCAGTCTTTCTTAAAAATTTAGCCCACCCAGGATCATGTCTGCAGCACTGTATGATGAGCTATAAATACATCCGCATAATCTGCCTTCAAAGAGCGCCTTCTCCTGAGAGGGCAACAGTGCAGGCTGTGGAAGATCTGTGTGTGTGTGTGAGTGTGTGTGCATTTCTGTATATGTGTGGGTGTGTGTGTTAGCGTGTGCAAGCAGGTGGAATTGTGTGTTTGTGTGCATATGAGTACAAGTGTGTGTGCGTAAACAAGTGTGTGTGCATGTGCACATGTGTGTGCAAGCGAATGTGTGTGCAAGTGTGTGTGTGCGTGTGCATCTGTATTTGTGTCTGTGCCTGCTTGTGTGCGCATGTGCGTGTGTGAGTATGTGTGTGGGGGTGCGCATACGTTACTGTGTGTGTTTGTGTGTGCGTGCGCGCGCGAGTGTGTGTGAGTGTGCATGCGCAAGCAAGTCGGTATGTGTGTGAGTACGAGTGTGTGTGAGGGTGTTGGTGTATTTGTGCCTGTGTCTGTGTGTGCGCATGGGTGTGTGTGTGCGTGCATATGTGCAGGTGCGCTGGAATGGAATGCATGTCACACCCTGAGCGCATCCCATGTGCAAGAACATAATGTGTGGGGATTTGCGCGTTTGCACCGGTCCATGCTGCTGCCTCCTGCATATTTCCATTTCCCCACACTGCCATTTCACTAAGACTCATATCCTGAGCAACACGAGTGCAGCTGATGATCACAAGCAGTAATCCCTCATCTCAGAAAAGAATTACTCCAGCTGGGACTCCATGATTGCACAGAGAAATCCCATTGAGTGTGATAGTTCCTCACTGGGAGAAAACCATTCTTTCTAGGGGTCCACCCTTCACACCCATAATGGTTAATTCAAAGACCCAAAAAGGGTATTTCTCTGGAAGAGAAAAGAGGCATTTTTCCCCAACAAAGAGTATAGGACTCGTCTCAAAAGGCACCAATGTGAGCAAATGAAGACATCCTTCAGCACCATCCTGTGCATACTGTACAGTTAACCTCTACTGAACAATAGATCACACATCATGGTAACTCCAGCTCAAGGTTCCACTATAAATGATTTGTTTTGCCTATTTATAAAGTGTCTGTTAATCATCATGTTATTTAAATTGATATGTGCAGATAATGCAAGTTGATGCCCACGCCGAGTCAGGAGATTCTTTTTCTCGTCGAAAATAAAAACTGATGTTTTATCATCGCAGCAAGTTCTTGATTGGAAGTAGCAGGAATACATGTGGATTTGTCTCCATTTCAGTTTGCTTATTGTAATGTCAACCAATGCTTCACAGATATGAGTAGTTGTATTTAAGTCTTGGTGTAGATAATTTGCAGGTAATTAATGTAAGCAAGTTGAAGATGAACTATGGCCAATTTCCATGAAGCAACTTAATTCATAAATGTGTCATGTAGATAATTTTACAATAAGGCAATATTTTTGAATCATAAACACCTAGCCAATGTCAAAATTCAATGCCATGTTGTAAGCACCTCTAACATTCTGTTATTTCCATCATTAAAGGAGCTGTGTCGCGATCACTGTGCATGCTCAGAACTTATATTCTAAGAAAGTGAATCCAGTTGACTTCAAGTCATAATCTGATTCCATCCTTGCCAATCCGTCTTTGTTTTGCATTGGATTTATAAATTTTAGTTTCTCCAGCATAATGCTTTTTATGTTAAGGAGCTTTGTATGGAAATTTGAGGATTCAAAGTGCTATGTTAAGCTTTAGCCAAGGTATACGATTATTGCCACTGCCAATAATCATAGAAGAAGAAACATACCTTCTAGATTTTGACTTGCAGTTGAGCTGATTTACTTCGTTCAAAGGTGTGAGCATGCCCAGTAATTGTGACACAGCTCATTTAACACAGACCATTTCAAAGACCCGTTTCAATCCAACTTAAACATGGAAACCACATGCACCAGATTTTGAATGTGCGAAACAATGGCACCAAATGAAAAATATATCGGCAAATGATTGAAAAATAGGACTAAGGGCCCTGTAGCTCACTGGAACAGAAAGGAGACATAGGCATCTTCCCGATTTCACTTTCATATGAAAACTACATAACAAATTAAATCAATCATCAATGCCAGATAATTTTAACCCTGTAAATGCAGTGTTAAGGTGCAATTTCATGCACCCTCACCTTGAGACTGACCTTTCTATGAATTCAATATTAAGCAAGAGAAATAGAGATGTTTAAAGTTTTCTGAGGAAAAAAAAAATTGAGACTTCATAAAAAAATACCTATAAACAAATGAAGACCACAATGGAAAAATGATCAGAGTCACATTTTCACATTGTGGAGAAATGATGAACTAAAAATTCAAACCGATCTTAGAAACAAAGCACTGAAAAAATATGCAAAAAATATAAAATATATAAAATATCATAATAATATATAATATCATTATATATTATAATAAATATTACACTAATATATAATATTATTATATTGGGAAGAGATTCCCAACTTTAATAACATCTTAGTAATTTTAGAAGTTAACACTAAGGATGGAAGAGGGGAAAATGTAAACCAGGAACTGAATTACATTCAACAACAATTAACAATAGGGAACAGGTGTGAGCAGAATCACAATGGGAAAGGTGAAGCACAAGACGATAATTAAATAATGAAAACCAATTATGCAAACTGACAAGTAAATTGAGAGGGACGGCTGGATTGTGGGGGAATTAAGACTCAGGACATGAAAGAAATCCATAAAAATGATTGCTAAATCACTAATTTATTGTTTCCTATGAACATTTCACTCTACATCTATCTGCAAATATCAAGATATCAGACCATACAAATGTATGCATAAATACTAAAATATTAAAAATGATATTAACAAATCCTGACCAGAAATACTTAATAAATACTTTGTAAATAGTTAATAAACGATTTTGCAATAGTTTACAAAGAATTTGTAATGGCGTCTTAAATTGAATATTACCCAAATTGCCAATATTTACTTTTTTTAATGGCTGGCACCTTTCCTAAGTGTTAGACTGTGATCACATTGGGACTAGTACTGCGTCTGGACCTTCACACACTCTTCCACAAGGATTATTATTTTGTCAGGAAAAATAATTCAATCAAGAAGCTTTCACACTTTCAACACATATGATAGAGGTTACGGTTCTATAAGAAAAAAATAGATTTATCTATGGCAGGAGGGTGACTTCATCCAGAAAGGGCTGGTGTGGGCACATTCTTTCATTCCAACAAAACAGGGACTTATGTGATTGGACTAACCAAGGTCCTTAGAAAAGACTTAAAGCCTCTGGGGGCTCACGGGTTTCTTAAACCAAAACATCACAGGCGGCCACCAATGACTGCCGGATCAATGCCAAACAGTTCTTTGGTCTCCACATTGTTTTCCAGTAGTGAGGTCCATATGTATTTAGATGATGGCACTAAATTAAAATATGTATGAGCTATTCACTCAATATGACTGCACATACCTTCAAGTTCTGACAGGGAGTTTGCAGTCATCATCAAGTGAAACATGTCAATTGTATGAAATAGAACCATGTAGCACCCACCAGGGTGATGCGTGGCAGCCATTTTGTGCCAGAGTGTTCCACCACACATCAGCGAGGGTGGAGAGGGAGAGCAGGCGAAAATGCCACCGCCTGGTGCTTTAATCCAGACCTGTCAGCTCTGTCACCGGTTTAATTACTCTGCCCAGGGTCAGGCAGGGTGGATGACAGCCCTGCGGAGACTGAATCAGGATCAGAAGTTTCTCCACATCATCCCCCTGGGAGTTTGACTGTGACACAATCGCCCTTCACTCGCTCATGGGCACCTGGGTCCAATATGCCTGTCAAGCGCTTTGAGATAATGGTGCTTGTCAAAACTTCTATATAAATACAGTTGAACTGAAATGAAACTCGCGAGGGTACTAGAATACACACACACACACACACACACATATGCACAGTCACTTATTCTTCCTCTACAGCTGCAAGCACCACATACTACTATTTAATATTCCGAAGAAGATCTGTCTACTAAATTAATAAATGTTGATATGAATTTTGATGCAGGCAGAGCTGTCATTAGTTTTATAGATTTTTGTGTGCAGTGGATGAGAGGCGGTGATAGTCTCTCGACAAAATCTGCATTGAACACAGATATATAGAGCATTAATAAATTTCAAATATTGTGCAAATGCTCATATACAGTATGCATAATATCTGAACAAAAAACAATCGAGTACATCTGAGAGGATTTTTCAGCTGATTGTTTGCCATTATTTTCTAAGATATTTTGATGAAAATGGACAGGAAACTTTCATTTTTCATTATTTGTTCAGAAGTGCACAGCCTCTAAATATTTTCGACTCATTGGTCTAAATCCAGTCTCAGTTAAAGAAGAGCTGATATACAAGAACTGGAGTAACAGAATATTCCACAAAAACAGTCTGAAGTCAAAGAGATACTTTGATATATTTTGGACACTTTCACATTATTGTCGCCATTGTTCACCCACTCCAGCCATTCGGGGAACAGTCCCCCCCCACACACACACACACACACACACACACACATCCACAGTGTGTATTAATACGCAGTGTAAGTTTGCACTGTTTACTCGCCACAGCACATGAATGATTTATGAAGGCATGCGAAGCTATCTCCGGAACAGCCTCGCGCCTTATTTGATATATCTAATATGTGCGTGATTAAAATGTGCCAAGTCTAAATAAAGCATAGATCAAACATTGATGTTTGCAGGGAGATTTTCCTCATGTTTATGACTATAGAAGTCCCTCTGGCGGGGCAAAGAGCTCCTGGAGACACACACAATCAAACACAAATTCACATGACCACTACAGACAGACAGATGTGCGTGTGCGCACACACACACACACACACACATACACTCACATATGGTGGGTTTTCATGTCTTGTGGGGACTATCCATAAACTTGCATTCATTCCCTAACCCCTTTCCCTGACCTTAACCCTCAATAGTACATACCTAACCCTAACACTAACCCTAACCTTAACCCCTAACCCTAAAATGGCTCAATTTCCTGATGAGGACCTAAAAATGTCCTGATTAAGAAAGAAAGAAATCTGAAATCTTAAAGAAATCTGGAATTCCATGTCTTAGGCACATTTAGGCAGACTGTGCCATGTAGAAATGCAAGTATAATGGTTGGGGTGCGAAAGGATGCTTCTCTCTTCAGTCACTTTCTTCAAAATAAAAATGGATCATCAGCTGCAGTTTCTCAAAATCATGATAGTGAAAGCATTCTGCCTCGATATCAAACCAGGGCTAGTAAATTTTGGTGGCTGAAGTGGAGCGCTGTCACTTGTGCACACCTACACGCGATTAAAGGTTAGAGGAACATAAAGGGCTACAACTAAGCGAGGGGCATGGTCAAGCACAAAGAAACGCCTACAATACTCTGCCCTGCCCCGTCCCCAGGGACATATCCACAACCTCCTCCACCACACCCCCACAGAGACACACCCACATCCTGCTCTGCCCTGCCCCTACTGAGACACTCCCACATCACACTCTGCCCTGCCCCTACTGAGATACGCCCATATACCTCTCAGCCCTGCACCTTCAGCAACACGCCCACATCGCAATCTGCCACACTACTACTGAGACACGCCCACATCACACTCTGCTCTATCCCTACTGAGACACGCCCACATCTCACTCTGCCCTGTACCTACAGAGACACGCCCACATCTCACTCTACCCTGCGCCTACAGAGACACGCCCACGTCTCACTCTGCCCTGCACCTTCAGCAACACGCCCACATCGCACTCTGCCACACCACTACAGAGACATGCCCACATGTCACTCTGCCCTGCCCCTACAAAGACACGCCCACATACCACTCTGCCCTGCGCTTAAAGAGACACACCCACATCTCACTCTGTCCTGCCCCTACAGAGACACATTCCCCACTCTCTTTTAATCAATTTATTTCAATAATTCTTTTCAGGCATTAGTACTTTTTCTTCACAGAATTAACATTTTAACTAAATTCAAGAGTCCTGCCCTAGCTTACGCACCATTGCCCTTTCAAGCGGAAACCCCGAGGCGGGGTGTTCAGTTCGGGATCTCAGACAGCTGTCACCACAGTGAGTGTGTGTGTATGCGTGTGTGTGTGTGTGTGTGTGTGTGTGTGTGTGTGTGTATCTGTTTGAGCATGTGTGTGTGTGCATTATTGTGCGTGAGCGTGTCTCTTCCAATGAGCGTTGGTGCATGTGTGCATGTGAATGCCTGATACAGCACGTGTCTGCTCTGGCATGCACGTGGAAGGCCCAAAGGCACCGCCAGCCTCCAAAAGCTCGGCGTGAAGTCCTGCTGTCACTTCCCATTTAAACTACCATTAGCAACCCCAGCCAGAAAGCGCACACACACACACACACACACACACACACACACACACATACACTAAATAAAAGCATATCTGAAATTACTTTGTGTGAAACTGTCAAAAGCGGGGCACTTCAGCTATTCATAATTATATTTCCTTAACAACCAGTACCAAGCGCCATACTCCAACTGGCCATGGAAAAATTTTGCAACAAGTTACCATCTGGTAGTTATGGTGCTACTGCAATTGTTGCCAATCAAACCACTCTGTGCACTCAACAAATCAAGCAATTTGTAAATTGAGAAAATTCCCGCTGTGAATTTTACGAAAATTAATGGTTTCTGAGAAAGCTCATGCACAAAATAGTGAAGGCTGACCGCCATCAGTAGAGCATCAGCACAGCCAAGAATGTTATTACTTTATTGCCTTGGAGGGGCTTGTGGAAACAGCAACAGAACTTTGGCATGTGGGATTGAGATTTCCCAGGAAGCGCATAAACCTCAGTGGCAACCGGTGGTATTGCAGTTTATTCCGCCAAAAATTCACCTTCCATAGTTCAGTCAAAAATAAGACTACACCTTAGAAAAATGAAACAGCTTGCTATAATTTCAGTCCAAAAGACACTTAAGGATTTGGAAACACTGTTGTGGTTTGTAACTGCTCCACAGTCTCTCAAGAGAACCACTTCTTTCTGAGCTGCAGCAGATATTTTTATACAGCTTTTCATTCCTATCCAACCATCCCAGTTTCAGCACCCACTGTGTATTGTCTGTAGCCAGGAAAACCCCCAGTGTGCATTCTCAGATCCTCTTTTGCCAAACATTGCAGCCTCCAAGAATTGGAGCTCCTGAGCAGTGTTCAAGAAAAACCTTCTCGGCTGATACCTAATTTTTGCCATCATCAAAAACCTAAACCAATAGCACAAATATGCACTGATATGATTGCGTGCTTGCATGCATACAAATGCAGAAAAAAAACATGCATACATGTTAGCGTGCACATGCACACAGACGAGAGCGCACACGCGCGCACACACACACATACACACAGAAGCAACACACGCGCACACACGCGCACACACACACACACACACACACACACCCCCTCCGTGGATAGGTTGCTGGTGCCCTATTAAAAAGAGAACTCTGAATTAAGAAAAACAACAGCAAGAGAGGGGAACATCCATCAGGTTGCCATGGAAACTGGCTCAGCACCGCAGACTGCCGTTGCTCGGTTTCTACGTCTTGGGATGCTGGCGAAGCGACACTAAGCTGCTCTGACCGTTCCAGGCCCACAAAGGACAGGATTAGAGCCGAAAGAATGGAGGACCTTCAGAACAGGCTCCTAAAGGGGCCACAAGGGGGCCACACACTGAACAATTGTCCATTTCTGTTCTTCTCTTAAGTGCTTACAGTCGGTGAATCAGTCATCTTACTCTACCCAAGAGGTGCAATGTTCCTGATGCACGGTGGGTTTCCATCGCCTCTGTATCGACACAACAAAGTAATCACCTGTTCCACTGTCAAATATTGAGAAGCGGACAGGGAGGTTTGAATGTACTTGGACAGTTCCAGAATTTTAAAGGACTTTCCTTCCGAAATCATTCGCCCAATATTGTTGTAAGTTCAGTCAAATTACTGATATGTTTGCACTTTGATTTGAGGGTATTTCCAAGAGGAACTAACTGAGAAAGAATTACAGCCCTCTAAATACTTCTATACCTCACTGTACTTATGTGTATTGAACATAAATTACAAAGCCTTGCATACATTTTTAAAGCCATGCATTTATTTAATGTACACTAAATGACCTTTCAGCCTCTGTCACTTGTGTTAAATGCACTGTCCACGGTTACATGCAGCATTTCAAGATCACATACACGTTTCTGGGTCAACATGTAAATCTCATCTCTTGCATGCGCATCTGCCAGCAGCCAATATTTCATCAGTTTACAGCTAATCTTCAATCTGATTCCATAAAACCCTCTGAAAGCCAATAAACCTTCCCCTCGTGAGTCTTATGATGTTGTTAGGGCGTTAGAACATTGCTTTACTCTTCAATATTAGAACGGCAAAGAGATCAACAGAACATCCAGAGCCTTTATGCTTTAAGCTTCCCATAGTAGTACTCCATAAGTGCTCAGTAAGCGTATTTATTGTACGAATATTGTACAGACACATGCATCCACTCAAACTGATGGGTCACAATGAGTGAGCATGACAGGACAAAATCAAAATTAGTCATTCAATATTTTTTTTCATGGTGGCCCTCAATTTTTGGGTAATGTTTGCTACCAACGTTTTGTGATAATTCCCACTGAGATCATGCAGTTTTACTCTGTGAAATCACACATAGAATGCATGTCTGCGTTTAATTGATTTTAAAGATTAGGTTTTACCGGATTCATTCCTAAGTACAGAACATCATGTACAAGATCATGGGGATAGCAGCCAGGGTTAGAACGTGTAAGCACATAGGAACCCCCCCTCAGGCACAGAGTGACGGAGATGAGCTTCAAGGACCACTGTGTGCTCAGTGGATTCACAGCAGACCCAGGCTGACCTTTTTTAAGTGTACGAAGGCATATGCGGCGAGGGTTTAACCCCAGATCGCGGGAGCGGAGGGGTGGAAGTGGTAGACGCACGCAGTGATACAGTGCCGCATCGCTTTTTCTGTGAGAATGTTCTCTGTGATGTGACTGCTGACAAGCAGTATGTGGCAAATAAAGAGAATGTGCACTTCCTCTCCGATGGCTGGAGAGTGAAGCTATGTGCATATATGTGGTCCTTGAGGGGGGCCTAACAGAGGGCAGGAAATGCAAATGATGAAGAGGAAGGAGATTAGGATGGGCAGTCAGTTCATAATCTCCAATCAAGAAAGAAAAAACTCAATCTCTCTCTCCCTCTCTCTCATATTGCTGTATTTTTTGCCTCTGTTCTGGGTGCCTGCTTCTATTCTCTTCTCTTTACTACCCTCTCTTTGACTCAGTTCTCTCATATTATTTTCTTCTTTTACCTGAGTGCTATGGTTTGTGATATTATGTAAGTTTCGTTTTTTAGCAATGTCCCAATAAAGTGGGTTTTAAATCTCAAATCTCTCTCTCTCGCCCTTTTCAGTAGCGTTCCATTCATCTAATCTCACGATGAGCTCTATCAAGAGCTCTCACAGTTGGGGCAGCAGAGATTTCGGGTGAAACTCTGATGTCAGTTTATCCGGGAGGAAAGATCCCCTGGAGGGACTTTGCGCGGCAAGTACGAGGATGACTCGGGTTACCAAATGTCCAATTTTACCCTGACCCACAGGGGGAGGAGCCAGCCTTTCAGTCAGCCATCAGTCAAGGCAACATCTAATTGGCCTTTAAATGGACGGATTTTAAAAGTTAAAAAAGAAACCCCTCATGCATGTTTCAACTAATTACTTAAACTTTTAAGGCTTTTCTCTGGTCTCCAAAGTGGCTCACTAACGGAAATTGCAATGAATTTATAACTTTCCACTGTTCACGTAAGTCAGTAATCAGAGCAGCTAACAGTCAATCTTCTTAGGGTGAACATTATCCCAGTGAATGAGAAAACATTCATATTATATTATAGTATTCAACTGATGCCTTTACATGAAGCTACTTACAGTTGATTAGACTAAGCAGGGACCGGGTCCCCCGGAGCAATATGGAGTTAAGGGTCTTGTTTAAGACCCAAACTGCTGCACTGATCTTAGTGGGACTAATGCTGGGTTTACACATAACGACGACAAGTCACGAATGCCACGGATCTAAATTTGTGACCGAGGATCACAAATTTGAATTGAATTTGATGATTCGGGGCAGAGGCGTCACGTGCCACTCAGTTCGGTTCTTGACAGCTTTCGTGTCGATTCGTAACGACGCATGACAGTATGGGCTCCAAGAATGGCAAGAATACACTACGAATGCTGTTACGAATCACCACTAATCACCATGATTCGACACCCTCAGTTGCGAACTCCACGAATCAAAGGTGTTTCGTGACATTCGTGGAAGATTTTTTGGCAGACAAAAACATGCTCCACGAATATCACGAATGTCACGAACCGACACGCGCTGTTAAGAACCCTGTTCAGATGCGTTAAGTCACGTTACGAATGTCACGAATGTGCCACAAATGACAGGAAAATGATATTCGTAACGCATCGTGCCTATGTGTAAACCCAGCTTAAGAATAGACTGCAGTCAGCTCATTTACAACCACAATCTCTAGCACTCAGCCAACTGCTGCAGACAGGAGAGAATGTAAATAATTTTTTTATTCTGATCTTACAGTACCGGTTTTCTGTCCTATTTCAATAAGATGTCAGAGGAGCTATTGACATAACATCCCTCTTGGACCTGAATAATGACATGTCATACTGGCACTCATATTTTCCCTCTGTTCTATGCTTGGGGCAAAGACCTTAAATGAATGTACATAGGTATTTTCTGGGGAGAAATTGAACACCACCAGGTAAAAACTGAAATTTCCACACCCTTTAGAGGGAGACCTTTCTCCAGGCCAGTCATTTGTCTTGTTGAATCAATAGGCCTAGCCTTCTTGTTCCTTTGAAAAAATAAGTGAAACTTCAGAGGTTGTTCCTGGTCTGTGGAATGACCAGCAAGTGTGCATTTTCTCTCTGGCCAAAAAGGGCTCTTTGCTTCCCGTCAATAGGGGAATCATTTCTAAGTTTCAATGGAACACTAAGAAAAGTTCCCAGACAAAGAACTTTTGTGCTAGATAAGGTTCCTCTACACTGGTGCTAACCAACCCTGCTCCTGAAGATGAACCTTTCAGGCAGTTTTCATTGCCACCTCAATCTGACACACCAGATTCTATAAGGTAACCACTCAAGGACATCTCTAGCTGAATGAGGTGTGCTGTGTTGTGATTGGAGGGAAGACCTACCGGCTGGTAGATCTCCTAGAACAGGGTTGGTGACCACTGCTCTATGGAATAACAGGGTTCACTTCAGAACCATTTTGTCTGTGTGCGTCATGCAAAAGCCAAAAGAAAATGTGCAAAAAAGAGGATAGCTTCTTCTCCACTGAGTCCACAGAGGGCTTTTAGCCTCCAAACAGCTTGGTGAAGATCAGCAGTCATGCTGAAACATTCTAGAGGCCATATTGCTGGATCACTGGATCCACATGCGTTTATCAGTCGTCTCTGGCCTGGAAGAAGAAGAAAGCAGTTTCCAGGTCTATTAATCCATTCTGATTCTCTGTTGGAAGTTCAATACCCAAGAGCGTGACAGTGGCAGCAGTTCAGATTTCATCGTGCAATAGCAGAGAAGAAAGCACTGGAATGAACCCATGCTAGTGTAAAATGTTCTTGTTCAAACTGTGTGATAATGCAGCTGCAGGTGTGTCAAACTAACATAGCCTTGCCACAAGTGTTACCTTTTTTTGTGTAGTCATTTATGACCTTGCATACACAAACACACATGTACAAACATGTGGACACACACACAAGCACACAAATAAAGCTGCCAACTGCCACAGCAGTAATCAGATCTGTGTATTGGTCAAACCTTAGCCAGTCACAGTGAGAAAATGCCAGATGATGCTGTAAATCAAACAAAAGTTTGGATATCTCAGACATATTTTCTGACTTTACGGGTTCAGACAAAATAATGTGAAGTTGTGTAGCCGGCTTTAGTGCTGGAGGGAAGACTTGCATCCTCAGTAAAGTGCAGTATTTCAGTCTGAATGAAGCCTGGTCTCTCAGCTTTGGAGCCATTACTCACATTTAGCGTGATGACGTACAGATTTGTCTGTCCCTCAGCGATTTCCATGGTAACTTTGGAAATATATCCTCTGCTCTGAAAGGTGCGGAGTACTTTATAACCTTCACCACAGCTAATGCGTTTTCTGTGAGGCAGAGGGTGTATGCGATACCGATGAATCAAGCTTTAGTTCTGGCACACTGCATACACAACGTACAATTGTTCCTTCACACATTTAACAAATGTGTCCCTGCAAGGACCTCTCTCCTCCTTTCTATCTGAACTAAGAAAGGACTGTTTTAGACCTGATATTACAATTACGGATTGAGGAGTGCCACTATACTGTACTCACACACACAAACACGCACCCACACGCGCGCACACACACACACACACACATATGCACACACACACACACACACACACACACCCACATGCACATAAACACACATCCACACGCACACATACACACACACATATAGACACTCACACACTCTCACACACACACACACACACACACACACACAAACAAACATATCCATGCTCAAACACATACACAGTGGCTTAAATTTCCCATGGGGTTGTCAAATTTATAAACACAATTTACATGAGCACTAAAATTCTGCCTTAGAGGCCTTGAGCAATCAGGATTCTCATTTTTTCACTTGAAAATTTATCAAAGTGCCCCTCAATGAACTGTTTGAAAGCAGGAAGTATCAAGATTTACAGTGGAGTGCAAAGAAGATCCTCCTCATTGTCTTTGTTATCCCCATACTGTCTCTGTTCCAGTCGACCATAATGTTTGGGACAAATGGCTTTGGATGCTCCCGATTAGTTTGATGTATTCGTATTCTTAATGACGGCATAAGATAGCTTTCAGTACGCAGTCTTTATTACGGGCTTTTTGAAGGGCTTTTCAGATTATCTATTGGTGAGATTTGCACAGAGAGGCAGGAAGAATGAGGGGTTTGAGAAAGAGAGAGACATACAACAATGGTTGAGTGGCTCTATTCAAATCAGATATGTCTAAGCCTGTCACAAATATATGAATACAGGAGCATGGAGACTCCAATCCCAGGCTTCTGACTGCCTTTAGATTCTGTTATTGGCCCGGACAACAGAGTGAACATTCACGGACTGTGAAACTAAATAATTATAAAGAAATATGAGCGCGATATACCGAGCGGTGATCTCTAACTTTACAAACAATGCCTCCACTCAGTGGTGTTCCAAAAGGTCTTCTCACATTGTAACGAGACATCGATCCAATTGCAGTCAGACACCGTCTGAACTGTTTTCCTAATCGGAAAACAGTGTGTAAACAGTAGGCAGGCAAAGCCAGAGTAGAAAAGACATCACTGTGAAATGGTAGAAAGCTGTTAAAATCCTGAATCCGATATTCGGGGGGGAGCCTTTACATAACACTATGCGATTCTGAAATGTCAGAATGCCCAGAGCTCAGCCCTTATGTAATCACTGCAAAATAAATTAAGAAGGTACCCCAGTGCACTGATCTCTCTTCCCCCCCCCATTACTCATTATTGCCCGTATAATCCAGCAGGCTAAGAAATCAAGCCTCAATCACAATTCTTCGACAGACAAGAATTGCACGCGTTTATCTTTCAGGCAATATATTCTTAGAAAGCCTGATATCTAAAAAAGCTGTTTTGATCATACCCCCTGCCCCAATTTTTGGTTCAGTGCAACATTAGGTCCCATTAAAAAAATATATTATTTATCATCCCCACCTGCATCGCAATTCATGGCCGCATCATTTTTTTTATCAAGTTTTTTTTTTTGGTAAAAGGGGCAATTGGCATAATGCTCTTAGCAAGTAGCGCGAATGTACCCACAGATGGACACTTAAGCCGTTTACTTGAAAAAGTCGTGTTCCTGTGTTGTTCTCTGTTGAGCACCAAAAAATAAACAAGTCTAGAAACCTAGAAAAACATGCCACCAACACATAAGTAAACTATATATAAAAATATATTTACCAAAAAATAAAATAAAATAAATCCACCTGCCCTTATCATGTTTTTCAGATTAAAAGGATGATAAACTAATACATTTTTATGGGGCCTTCAATAGCGGGAGTGAAAAAGCTCAACTGGCCTTATCAAGGCTGACCGTGGACAATGCTACACATCTTGGGCCCCGCTGAAGAGATAAAGACATACTTTCCTTTAAGGGCAAAGCAAATTAAGGAATGGATATTTCTACTTTTACGACAACTCATTTTTTTGAAATGTGAAAGTGCTGCAGTGATCTCTTTTGGGTAAGAAAATGCCAAAATCGTCGACTGTGCTACACCTCTGATGTTCAGCACTGATTGAATTTTATAACAGCTGTGGTACCATGGTGATCCCACCTGCATTCCTTTCTGATGAAAATGTCCTGTAATTCAAAAAAAATATACTAAAAATAAATCACAAATACTGCTCCCTCATGTATTACTGTATAGTTTTAGCTGGCTCTTTAATCCAAGGAAACTCAGAGTTCATTAGACTGAGCAGGGGCCAGTCCCCCCTGGAATGCAGTAGGGTTAAGGGCCTCACTTCAGGGCCTTCCACTTCATTGATCTTTTGGCTTCACTGGGGAACGACCTACCAGCTTTCAGAGAGTGTGTTAATGACTCCGGCTACAAGGATGTAAGCCACCACCAGTGGATAAACATTACATTGCCCATTTATATTTCACAAATTCAATGATACAAATGGTTTAGAGTTAATTTTCTCATCTGAAAATTCTTGGCCTTGGCCTAATTGAAATGCCACCCTCCCCCCCAACTACCTCCCCACACACACACGCGTTTATGTCTAAAATTGAGCAGAAAAAAAGGGTAAAATCGGACAAAGTGGAGCAGCAGAGGGGAGAGAAATAACTGGATATGCCTTGATAAGAAATCTGGTGAGCCTGGACCTTACCTGAATATTAGGGGATAGTAAGCAATGGCGTCCAGCTGAAGAGACAGTAATATCAGAGATGGTTAAAAGAGACACATCAACAGCAGCAAATAGGAAGAGTGGCAGCGTTACCAATTTGTTAGAGCCATCGTGGCATAGATAAAACACCAGGTTAGCCATTAGCTTCTGCTGTACTCATTTTCAGGCTGAAGAAGTGGATTGTGCCAAAACTTTTTTTAGCTGGATAAATATTTGCAACGACACCTCATGATTCACCATACATAACAGCAAACATGCTGTTAATTACAGAGGATCAAAAAGAAAATATAGTAGATAATGCATACAAGATTTGTAATCATTGCTAGCAGGGTATACGGGTATAAAATCGTGTCCTTAATAAAGTTCCCACTCAACTTCCATTCACTTTTTCAGACAGCAACGGGCTCAGTGCACCTCTATAGCATTAATTCCCGCAATCCACAGTGCCACTACATATTTGCTAGCGGTTGCTGCCGTTTATTTTTAGCAGCCTTGCGGCCAATGCTTGCGACGCACCTTTTTTTAACCGTCTCTGGTAATATTCGCAATGTGAACAGTCACTGACGCTGAAAAGTGTTAGTGACGCAACGGTGAGCGCGAGACTTCAAGGAAACCACCATCACGCACAGCAGTGCGTGCCGGCAGTCAATCAATCAAATTAAAGGGATTTATGTCCAAATGCAGTTTTTTTGGATGGCTGCATCTGGATGGCAGATTAGAGACAAAGAGAGAGAGGCTGACACAAAATGGCACCTATAGGAGTGCACTGTGTTTACTGTTGTGAGGGGTTCTAAAGGAGCTGTCACCTAAAGCAAATTCATCTTATGGGGCCTTTTTCCCTGGACTGGGTTGAGTGCATCACACTCATCAGAAACTTCCAGCTATACATGAGAGAATGGCTCACTGCAACTAAATTTAAAAAAAGTGTTAATATGACTGCAGGGAACACAGATGATATCTGTTCTATCTGCACTCCGTTTTTTTAGCACTGTGAGATCACCCTGATCATGTCTTTAAGTGGGACAGCTCTATAAACAAGACTAAACCAGAGCGAGAGAGAGGGAGAGAGAACACGAAAGAGAGCTATAGAGAGAGACCTCTCAATGTTGTCTGTCATTAGGACAGTTTCTCCATCATTAGGATGTCAGCTGGGCCTGTAGAGACTCGTAAACTCTGTCACCATGGCCTTCTCCCCAGCTCCTACACCGCCCTCTTGCCCTCAATAGAGCCATCCTGGCCCACACAGCACGGAGTGAACCGCGGGAAGCATCTCATTGAGGCAAAAGCTACTAAAGTCAGCTCTGTGAGACTCGACACCTCATTGAAGAGAAAAGCTAAAAAGAACAGCCAATCCAACAGGTAGAGCTTTGAAGATCAGCAGCGCAGAGATCAGTCGATTCGAAAGGATGACCCCTGAGTATCAGCAGCACAAAGATCAGCTGATTGAATCGGAAGATTTGTGAAGATCCGCACCGCAAATATCACCTGATCTAACAGGAAATGCTGTGAAGATCAGCACTGTTAAGGTCAGCTGATTGCACAGGAAGGGCAGTGAAGATCAGCAGTACAAAGATCAGACTATCCAATAGGAAGTGCCAGATATCAGCACAGCAAAGATAAGCTGATCCAAAAGAAGTAGCCATATTGATCAGCTAAGAGCAGAGCCAAAACTGAAGCTGTGATAGTGTGATTTCACTGAAATGTACTAAGTGCATAAATAGCATCCCTTACTTGACTACATCATGGAATTCACCTGAGAGCATCAGGCATTAAAAAACTAGACAGTCCAGTCGCCCGCGACCGCATGGGTGTGGCCCCCAAAAGCCCGCTTCTCCAGCCTGTACTGCATCCACAAATAAATATCAATGTTTCAGCACAACTTTGCGCATGATTTGGCTAATACTGTCGCCATGGTGACCAAAATCGATAGGTGTCATAAGTGAAGTATAACAAATGTCCATACCAAATATGAAAGCAATCAGTCAAAAATTACAGCCTCTACTGAGTCCACAAGGAAGTGTCTATGTTTCAGCTCAAATTTGCGCATTATTTGGCCAATACTGTCACCTTGGCAACCAAAGTTGATAGGTTTTATAAGTGAAGTATAACATATGTCCGAACCATATATGAACGTAATCAGTCAAAAATTGCAGCCTGTACTGCGTCCACAAGGAAATCTCGATGTTTTAGCACAAATGTGGGCATTATTCGGCCAATGCTGTCACCATTGCAACCAAAATTGACAGATGTCTTCATTTAAGAATAACAGATGTCCACGCCAAATATGAAAGTAATCGGTCAAAAAGTACAGCCTGTACAGCGTCCACAAGGAAGTGTCCACAGACGTGGACGCAGCGGCGGAGACGACAAGCATGAATCCATTGTAGCCGCCCCACTTTGTCCGGGGGCTACAAATATAAACTGAGATTTAAGCACAGTATTTACTAGGTTGTGATGAATTTGGGGGTGTCACTGCATCGTGTTACTGAAATGGCAGGCATCTGACATCATGGCCCTACACACTGCTTAACCAGGTTCCAGAGGGCATTTATAATCCAAAAAAATCCATAAAAAACTGGATCATCGTGATAAATTTAGCTAGAGATTAGGGATTAGGATTAACTGCATGGCTGCAGTATCAGAGCCACATCTGTGGGCAAGTGCTAGTGCTCAGAATGAGCCTGTCTTTTGGGTGAGGTCTTCCCTTTGAGGTACAAAGGAACTAAAAAAAAAGACACAACAGCCTATTCCACAGAGGCTGTTTGGCCATGAGGTTTCTTTAGAACCACAGCAAGTACTAGAATTTTTTTGGCACCCAGTATAAAAGATTTTTTTTTTTTTACGAAAGCTTGCGCACTGAGCACCTAAATAGGGCACAGATGAAATAATATAAATAAATAAAAGAAATCACGACTTCGATGCAATAAATTTAAAAAAATGAACTACACACATGCACCTGCGCCCACACACACACACACACACACACACAGATGAGCCAAAACATTATGATGACCATCTGCCAAATATGCCACTGGTAATCTGTGTGCCACCAAAACAGCTCAATCAGATTGTCATCCAAAGAAATGTCCAGACCCAAGGTTTCCTGGCAAAACATTTCCCAGAGCATCACACACCCTCAACGAGCAAGTCTTCTTCCCACAGTGCATCCTGATGCCATCTCTTCCCAGGTAAACAGCATGCACAAACTCAGCTGATGCACATGATGGAAATAAAACAGGACTCACTGGACCAGACCACCTTCTTTCATTGCTCCAAGATCCAGTCCCAACACTTGTGTGTCTATTGTAGGTTCTTTCAACAGTAGCGAGGGCATAAAACGGGCACTCTAACTGATCTGCAGCCACAAAGCACCAAACTCAGCAGGGTAGCAGCCCTTCTTTTGGTTTGGACCAGAGGAGTCGCTTTTCTTGCCCTGATGCATCAGTGAGCTTTGGGTGTGCAACAGCCTCTCCTCGGATCATGGGTTGTCCCTCCTCAGACCACTGTGGGTAGGTAGGCACTCACCAGCGCTGACCGGAAGCACCCCACAAGCCAAGCCTCTTTGGAAATGCTCGGACCCACAACTCAGGGAATAAAAATTTTGGCCTTGTCAAAGTCGCTCAGGTATGATTTCTCCCACATGCGGCATGTTGAGTGCAAGAACTGACTGTTCGCTTACCACCTAAGGTCTGTTCATAGATCTCCGTTACAAGATTATCAACATTATTTCTGTCACTTCTGCGTGATAAGTGAGGTATCGGTGTATTGATTTATGTAACTCAACGCCGTACATCCCCACCACCACCTCAGGTTCCCGTCTTCACAGCGTTCGCACTCCTCCATCCTCATACCCATACCTCGCCCAAACTGAGCTGGAAAAGGGGGTCTGGAGGTTGGGTGTGATGGTCTCACTTTCCTCTACGCAACATTCCTCTTCTCGTTTCTCCATTCCCCTCTCCTACTATGCCAGGGGTGTCCAGTCTTACTCGAAAAGAGAAGATTTTGGTTGACGTTTTTGCTTCAGCCTTGCAGTATGATGCTCAATTCAACCACTCAGCCAGTCATGTTATCTAAGACTTGACTGGAAAAGCTGAAGCAGGTGTCTTCACACTGAGCTAATTCAAAAACCGTTAACCACACCAGCCCTTCACAGATGACATAGGGCACCTCTTCCTGAAGTTCTTTTTGAATCATTGTGTCTTTGGTGAATTGCATTGCTAACACAATCCCTGAGTTCCACCCCAAAAGGGGTCCCCAGGTCACAGGCAGAAATGCTCCAGGCTGTGAGGATGACAGGCTATTTTCACTAGCATGGTGCTACTCACAGGAGCCAGCTCTCAGTCTCTCTCATTCTCTCAGTTTCTCTCTCTCTCTCTTACTACATCTCTCCCCTTCTACATCTCTGTCTCTCTTTCCCTCCCTCTGAGTTTCTCTTTTGCTCCATCTCTGTCCCTCCATCTCTCTCCCTCTCTCTCCCTCTGTCTCAGTCTCTCTTTCCCTCCACATCTCTCTTCCTCTCTCCCTCCCTGTAGGACCCCATTACTTTGATATGTGCTCACTTCAGTGCAGAAGCCTTACACTATTCATCCTCTGCTTCCTGTGGAGTGGTGAGCCGGAGCAATGTAGCTCACATACAAGATGTGCTGTAATGGGGGAGATTTTATGGAGCTTGGTTCGGTCGCAGTTTTTCATGACAAGGGCAATGACAGTGACAGTGGATAGAGGATTGTGTGCTGCGATCACACTGCATCCTGGCCTAAATATTATCATTTTTTTCTGAAAAAAAAAAGTGGCCTTTATGCTGTGATGCTTTATGGCATTTTGCAGCAATGCGTCATCTTGCATTAATGGGGCTGCCTTCATATTATAAGTTAAGGTCAGGAGCTTAATGCTTCTACATGCTACTGCTTCAAAGTGGTGCTCCAATCTCACCTGGGGGGTTTATTGTTCAGACTTCTGAACAGACATGCTGGTCTTGAAATGTGTGATTGTAAGTGGCAGTCAGTCAGTACGAATCAGTATGAATAATCCCAATTCCTAAAAGCGTTGACATCATGGAAAATGCAGATTACATACATAAAATTATTAACAAAGTTCATTAATTCATTTCTACATTCAAAACAGTACAACACAACATGTCATGTTCCAACATGCGTTTAATTGCATATTAAAAATATATAATGTGATGACAAAAAAAGCCCAGAAAAGGTGGCTCAGTTGACAGTTCTTCACTGCGTACCATCAACATGTTTTAGTCACATTCATTAAGCGTTTGGGTACTGAAGTCACCAGTTGTTCAAGTCTCGCAAGCAGAATGGTCCCCCGTTCTTCCATAATGCAGGTCTTCAGCTACACTATTGTATGAGGCCTTCACTGTCGTATAGTTCACTTCATGATCAGTCATACATTCCCATGCAAAGACAGATGAGAGCTGTAGACAGGCTAATGTAGCGCCTGTACTTTCTGTATATACAGCCATGCACTTGTAAGATGTGCAGAATGTGGTTTGACCTTGTCTTGCTAGAAAATCCATGGATGTCCCAGTAATAGACCACATCTAGATGGCAGTAATGTAGCTCTAAAATTTGTGAACAACTTCCTGCACTTTCATTTGTGCCCTCACAAATGAAAGTCATCCGTGCCATATGCACTGACATACCCCTATACCACAACTGACGCTGGACCCAAAGCTGGTAAAGCTGTGGTTTTTTTTTTTTTTTCAAAAAATTTTGAAATGCTCACTTTTCGGGCCACAAAATGTTTCCAATGCGGTACTGTCCACGTCAGATGACTCTGGGCCCAGAGGAGTCAACCTTGTTTTTGGAAAGTGCTGCTGCATGGCTTAACACCATCTATTCGACCAGATTCCTTCCAGCTTTTAATTTTATCATGCGCTCTAGATCGTGAAATGCCAAACATCTTACTGAATTTGTCTTTGGGGAATTCTGTTCTCAGAGTAAAGGATTATAATTTTTAGCATCCAACGGCAAAATTAGTAAGCCTCGACCCATCTTTGCTTCTGAGGGGCAAGGCTTTTTTTGGAGGCTCCTTTTTATACTATGAAAGGATTAGCTTGCCAGTTTAGACTCACCTGTTTCACATTACCTTCATAATGCAACATGATAATTTTTCCTGAATTGCTCCTGAGTTGCACTTTGGAGTCATACCATTCCTTTTTTATTTTATTTGCATTTTATACAAAGCGAGAGAAACAGCATCTATCTTGTTCAGAGAGCTGTCAATTGCTGTTAAGAGCTATAACTATTTCTAAAAAAAAGAACTGTAAGTTCTTTTCTGACTTTTTTGCCATTTTCTGTTTTTTTTTTTTTTTTTTTTGCATTTGGCATATACAAACATATTATCATAATTTTTAATGGGTCCCCAGAACACTTGCAAATTTTGAGTTTTTGTGAGCGATGAACCTGCATATGGAAACTGACTATTCGACCCCTTTGGAACGGAGTGTCTTCATCTTGCTTTAGTTACTTGCATACTGAAGCATCAGTGGTCAGACCACTTTGAGCAGACACATGCTGCTTGTGAGCTTTCAAATTAATTGGAATCACCTACATAGATGTTTTTGAAATTGAGGTTTAGACAATTCATTGTAGACATTCAGATAGGCATCCAATATTTTGCCCACCTTTCACATATGAAACAACAACAATAATAATAACAATAATATGCTCTTTATTATATGCGTACAATGTACCCTGCAAAGGTTTTAAGCACATTTAATACAATTCTGTGGGGTAAAGATGCTTCCAAAAATCATTAAATGTTTCACAATACTCTAAAATTTACTATAAAGTGCTAAAAATGGTTAAAAACTAACTCAAATCAACATTTAGCGTGACAACTCTTTGCCTAAAATTTGGAACCCTGTCCTGCAGTTTGCACATCCAACAGAGTAATGGCTATTTGGTTGTTCTTAACGTATTGGAGAATATGCCACAGTTTTTCTGCAGGCTCACGGTCTCACTTGCATCTGTCTCTTGAGGCAAAGGCAGTCTTTACCAGTAGGCAAAGGTCAACAATTGCCTTGGGTCCAAAACAACCAGGGCCCCGTAAAACATCTAATAAACTTCAGGTTAAGCTTTTTCTTAACTCTTCATTAATTAAACGTGTCATTCAAAACATCCATTTGCTAAAATGGCATCATAATGCATATAATTTATGAGTAAATTAGTGCCTCATCCCCCCAGTCCCCTCTACAATGGACCATATCATGATCACATCTATGAAAGTGATTCAGAGGGTAAACAGAGACAAGGATGTGTGAAAATAAAAAATAAGCAAAGCTACCCAAGCGATTGTGCAAAAAGGAAGAAACGGGAGAAGAGTAAGAGGTTTTTAGAAACACTGCTAACGCTACTCAACCTACTCCTGTCGTCTGTTTATAACTGACTAGTTTTGGAATAAGTTACCGTTATTTCAACCTACCGCCAGACCCATTCTGTATGCTAAAGTTAGCTGACAATTAAAAGATCTGTTCGATTTTCATGAAAAATTAGTGCAGCAAACAAAAAGTTGTGATTGAAGCCATCACATCAATAATGAAGCGTGGCAACACACCTTCATAATATTCAGTCCAGGTCAAAAACCGCTAGGGTTGTCATCCAGAAAATATAGCTATGCTCTGACATAGCTGAGCCTCTCGGTGAAAGCTAACGTCAATGTTTGACAAACAGCTACTGCTGTAGCTGGCCATAGCAAATGCCGATGTATCTTATAAAAGCAATCAATGTACCATGCCACAGTAACAACTCTCCAGAATGGACTACTTCACCATCACTTGATTATACCGTGCCGTGAAAAGTATTTGCCCCCTTCCTGATTTCTTACTTTTTTGCATCTTTTTCTCACTTAAATGTTTCAGATCATCAAACAAATTTTAATATAAGAAAAAGATAACCCGAGTGAATACAAAATGCATTTTTTAAATGATGATTTCATTTATTCATTTATTAAGGGGAAAAAGCTATCCAAACCTACCTGGCCCTATGTGAAAAAGTAATTGCCCCCCCCCTTGATAAATCACGAATTAACTGTGATTAACCAAATTTTTTGAGTCCAGTTTCACTAGCCACACCCAGACCTGATTATTGCCAGACCTGTTGAATCAAGAAATCACTTCAATAGAACCTGTCTGACAAAGTGAAGTCGGCTAAAAGATCTAAAAAAGCAACATATCATGCCGCAAACTAAAGAAATTCAAGAACAGATGAGAAACAAAGAAATTGACATCTATCAGTCTGGAAAGAGTTGCAAAGCCATAGCTAAGGCTATGAGACTCCGGCGAATCATGGTGAGAGCCATTATCCACAAATGGAGAAAACTTGGAATGGTGGTGAAGCTTCCCAGGAGTGGCCGGCCTACCAAAATTACTCCAAGAGCGCATCAACTACTCATCCAGGAGGTCACAAAAATACCCAGAACAACATCTGAAGAACTGCAGGGCAAAAAATGGCATCCATGGGAGAGTTCCAAGGCGAAAACCAATGCTGACCAAAAAGAACACGAAGGCTCGTCTCACATTTGCCAGAAAACATCTTGATGATCCCCAAGACTTTTGGGAAAATATTCTGTGGAATGATGAGACATAAGTTGAACTTTTTGGAAGGTGTGCATCCCATTACATCAGGTGTAAAACTAACACAGCATTTCATAGAAAGAACATCATACCAAAAGTCAAACATGGTGGTGATAGTGTGATGGTTTGGGGCTGCTTTGCTGCTTCAGGACCTGGACGACTTGTCATAATTGATGGAACTATGAATTCTGCTCTCTACCGGAAAATCCTGAAGGAGAATGTCCAACCCTCAGATTGTGATCTCGAGCTCAAACGCACTTGGGTTATGCAGCAGGACAATGATCTGAAACACACCAGCATGTCCACCTCACACATGCCAACTCACTATGGCTTTTGGGGCGTTTTTTTCAGAATGAAATGCCCCAGAGGCAGTGTTAGACCCGAAAATTATTGGCTATTATCCCACCCTTTATTGACAACAATTTGTCCTGGCTAATTCTTGATGGTTTTCCTTTATTAACACGTTTTCCATTTCAAGAATAATCAAGTGGCAATTGATGACACGGCTTCTCTCCCCCATGTGATCTAAAAGCGACAAAATAATGGGCTGCATTCAGTACAGAAAAATAATTGTAATTAGGTCTTTGCACCGGCACTCGGCGACGGCATTTCAGAATTCTTCAGCGAATGAAGGTAATTTTGGTGACCTGTACGTGGTTTCGTCCGATTACATTTTCGAATCAGACAGCTGTTAATTTTATACAGCGAGTTGCGTGACCGTGCTGCAAAAACAGGTGCACGTACTTGTCGCCGAAATTACCTTAATTAAGCTGAAGAGTTCTGAAATGCTGCGCCGCGCCGAGCATTGACCTAATTATAATTAAATTATTTTTCTGTACTGAATGTAGCCCATTATTTTGTCGCTTTTAGATCTCATGGGGGAGAGAAGCCGTGTCTTCAATTGTCACTTGATTATTCTTGAATTGGAAAACATGTTAATGAAGGAAAACCATCAAGAATTAGCCAGGACAAATTGTTGTCAATAAAGGGTGGGATAATAGCCAATAATTTTCGGGTCTAACACCGCCTCTGGGGCGTTTCATTCTGAAAAAAACGCCCCAAAAGCCGTAGTGAGTTGGCACGTATGCCACCTCTGAATGGCTTATAAAAAACAAAATTAAGATTTTGGAGTAGCCTTGTCAAAGTCCGGGCTTAAATCCTATTGAGATGCTGTGGCATGACCTTAAACAGGTCGTTCATGCTGAAAACCCCTCCAATGTGGCTGAATTAAAATGATTCTGCAAAGAAGAGCGGGCTAAAATTCTTCCACAGTGACGTGTAAGACTCATTGCCAGTTTTTGCAAACGTTTGATTGCAGTTGTTGTCGTCGAGGGTGGCACAACCAGTTATTAGGATTTAGGGGGCAATTACTTTTTCACATAGGGCCAGGTAGGTTTGGATAGCTTTTTTCCCTTAATAAATGAACTCATCATTTAAAAACTGCATTTTGTATTTACTCGGGTTGTCTTTGTCTAATACTAAAATTTGTTTGATGATCTGAAACATTTAAGCGTGACAAATATGCAAAAAAAGAAGAAATCAGGAAGGGGGCACTGTATGTTGCAAACGATGTTATGCTCAATCAATCTAATAAAATTATTGTGTTGGAAAAAGTGTAATCGCACTGTAACTTAGCTACCCCATGCCGTAAGTAATTAATTCTCGTGTTTGAGCAACAGAATGTTGACTTTAGTTCACGTGACAACCACTGCCAGTGTCAGTAATGATACACACAGCACCTTTAAATAAATTGAATAATTTTTTTTTTAAATTGCTGTGTGCAGACCAGTGAAGAGAAGAAGATACAAGTAGAACTTTCTTAGAAATAAGGATTGAAAAAGGTGGAGAACAGTGAATGTGGAGGGTGCCTTGCCAATGTCTATCTTGGGCCCCCAAATTACTAAATGCCTGACTGTCTCCAGGTAATCCCAAACAGCCTTGATGATGTTGAGGTGTCGTGGCATATTATTTGCACCATGGATATGGTAGATAAAAATATACATCCAACTTCAAATTGAGATTTAAAAAAAAAAAATCTAAGGTGCCCAAGACTTTTGCACAGTATTGTTTATGAAAAGGTGGATTTTCAAAGGCCAGACACACAGACCACATGTCCACTGACCTGGTATAAATCTGCTGAAACAATTATAGACCTGAGTGCTAAAAGTGCTTAAGTCACAAAATGTCTATTTTGAGAAAATTGAGAAAATCAACTTAGGAAACTTATAAAGAAGTTTTCCCATCCTTAACTCACGGTGTGTGATTTGTAACTTAAGTACTTTTAGCACTTGGCTCTTAAATTTTCCTCACAAATTTCATACAATTTTCTGGGCAGACAACATGTATCAGGATTCAGGTATTAAACGCTTCTATTTCTATTCCGTTACATTATTACATCATCCATCCATCGATTTGTCTAACCTGCTCATTGGCATGAACAGACGGAATGACGCAGTTCCCCAGCCAGCTGTCCATCACAGCCATGTGACTTGGGATCTGAAATTCGAGACTGCTGTACCATTAGCAGCACTGCATTTGGGCGATCAGCTTTTTCTGTAAAAGCCACAAACCAGTGGAACACACTGCCTGACGATGTGAGCAGCTGTAGCTCTGTTAGTACTTTCGAATTAAAAAGTTTGCTAAATGCTGTGCAGCTCTGCACTCACTGACTACAATTTTTACCGTATATATCACTTGCATCAATATGACAAGAATATTTGTGATGCGCGATGTGTGCAGTTTTGTACGATTATATTTAGTATGTCCTTGTTTCAGGCTGTCTTTATTTTTGTGGTGTTTGCTATTGTGCTTCCTACTCAGTTTAATCTGTTATTACCTGCCAAGGGACTACAGATACGAATTAGCTTAAAGCTATAATATGGTATGGTATAGCAAATGGTGACATTTATGTTTCAGAGTGTCCATGGTCCCTTTTAAATCAAACAAATACAATCAAATTAGCATCATTTCATGTATGCAGGTAACATTGACACAACGTCACGAGGACCCTCACTGCAAATGGGACTCAGATTGCTCCACCTCCCTGTGTCAGAGTATCAACACATCATGGAATACAATCCAGGCACTCTTCTTACAGCGCTAACAACCTATTTATCTGCCCTTTTCTCCTGTTGGATAATGTTGGTCCATTGATCTGAGGGAATACGGTGACGCCTCATACTCCCAAACATGACCCACACCCCCCCTCACAAAACCAGTGAAGCAGGACATCACATCATCCTCTAGGCAGGAAGGATGGCGAATGAGTTCACGGGCTCCCTTGCCAATGTCCTAAAGGCGTACGTTCATCACAATTTAATCAATAACAGCATTATGGAGGAGGCCTGCAAGCAATGGTCAGTCAGGATGGGGTATGGAGACCTGGAAACTGAGCCAGGGAGACAGAGGGTAACAAATGCCCACTTAAACAGTGGGCTCCATAAGTATTGGGACATTGACACAATTTTAAAGGGCCACACTTCCAATACATTCTTTACTGCTTCTCCCTCACTAGGGACATGGGTGGAGCTGGAGCCTATCCCAGCTGACTCGGGGCGAAAGGCAGGGATACATCCCAGACAGCCTGTCAATCCTTCGCAAGGCGCACATACCATTCACACACCATTTGCTCTCACACTCACACCAGTAGGCAAATTATACTCTCCAGTTAGCTTGACATGCATGTCTTTGGACTATGGGAGGAAACCGGAGTACTTAGATGAAACCCACTTGAACAAGGGGAGCACACACAGAAAAGATCTAGGCCTATTTCAAACCCACTGCGCCATCATTCCGCCCTACTTTGGGAATTACAGGCCTTAAAAACTCCTTCAACATCCAACTAGTTATTGGCTTGATTTCATAATCTGTAAGTGTGAGACAAACCAATAAAATGATTTTCTTCATAATAAGGAGGCATCTCAGGCACTGATGTCATTAACACAATCCAAAATGAAATTTAAAAAAATTGAAGAATAAATGCATCTTGCATATTTGCGTGCCGCTTTTGAAATATCGCACCTAAGAAAGCAGCCAACAAGGCATAAGCATCTTTAATCTGATGCGGCTCCCAGCATGACATTTGGCGGCCATTTCTGAACCAAAGTGCTTGGATTATAAGTGGAGTTTAATCGGCACTGATTAGAGGACCAAACCGAAAGAGTCAGGTCAGGAATTAGCCCAGGATAATACCTCTGGCTGCACATCCATATATCACTTGAAATATTCTACACTGGGTGATAAGTGGCGAGTGCATTACGTTACTTGCATGTCTAATATTTAGTGGACGGCCTTATCCAGACCAGCCTATGAAGATTACTTTCTTTTAGTACATTCAATCTGTTAGCAGAACTCGGGGTCATGAATGGAAAGGGCATCTAGTCCAGGCAGGTTTTGAAGAAGAGCCATATTACAGTGTTACATTGTCCTTCATTATATCCCCGAAATGGAGGATTTGGGGATATCATGGATTCACCGTGGTGGCTGCCGCTGCCAGAATATACCCTGCTGTGGTCGACTGACAGCATTTGTCTGGTTATTGTGTTAGCTGCACTTTAGCGGTAGGAAAATTGCCTGCTTTGTTGGGTTTCAATGGCCAGTTCTCACCAATCCTGTGTTATGTCATGTTAATCCATCCATTTTGCAGGCTATTTCGCGGAGCAATTCCAGTTAAGTAGCTCACTCACAGCAGAGGCCCACATGAGGTGTGAATCGCGTGCCTGTTGAATTGCCTGACCATCATGAAAGTGACTGAATATCTAGATAACTGAATAACTGGATCTGGCTTGTATATAAATGGCAGGTGCCTGGACCTTGTGGACGGACGGATAGACAGACATACAGACAGACAGACAGAAAAGGTTTGATATATAATAGGGGACGAGTGTAACAACAGTAGATGAGACATGGGTAGCGAAAATATTATAAAATAGACATAAGCTATACATATAATGTGAACTAGAGAGAAAAGCAGCATACAAGAGAAATAAATTGAAGACAGAGAGCGAGGAGGATACATGAAAAGTTGAAATATTGAAGCTTTGTAAAATAGAGGCATATGTAGAATCAATATGTGAAGTTTGGGTGTTGTTGCATAAAACCCAGAGAAGATACATTTTCTGGAAAAAAAAAAAAAAAAACGCCCATAATCATAATTGGCATAACTTAGAAATAGCTGCAGAAATTTCAATGTGGGGTTGCCAACATTCGCCAAAATGATCGTGACCTTGAGTGAGTTCATTTGCGGCCCTCCGCTGAGTCCAGAGAGCTTTCTTCCAATGCTCCATTGTAGACTGTTTAAAGTAATAGAGAACCAGATAATGATCCTGTCAAGACCAACATGTTTATGTTCCAAGGGTGTTTCAAGGTCATTGGTTTATATTCACATGGGTTATTGCTAGAATGTTTTTCAGTGGTTGCTAGAGTGTTTCTAGTGGTTGTTAGGGTGTAAAAGCAGGTTCCTTGGGTGTTCCTACTTGGTCTCTAGGGTGTACAGGGTGGTTACTAGGCTTTTTCTTGGCAGTTGATAAGGTGTTTCTAGATGGTTGCTAAGTTAGCGCAAGGTGGTTGCTTGGGTGTTTCTAGATAGTTGTCAGAGTGTACAGGATGGTTACTAGGATGTGATTTGGTAGGTGCAACAATGTACTTGGCAGTAGCTAAGCTGCTTCTAGGTGGTTGCTAAGTCATACAGGGTGGTTGCTATGGTGCACAGGTTGGTTGCTAGGGTGTTTCTACATAGTGGCTAAGGTGTGTAGGGTGGTTGCTAAGCTGCTACGAGGTGGTTACTGAGGGTATATAGGCAGGTTTCTTGGGTGTTTTTAGGTGGTTGCTATGTTGTACAGGGTGGTTGCTAGGCTGTTTCTAGGTGGTTGCTAGAGTATACAGGGTAGTTCCTAGGGTGGAATGGTTGTTGCAAGGGTGAATAGCGTGGCTGTTAGGGTGTTTCTGGGTGGTTTCTGAGGTGTGTAGAGTGGTTGCTAGGGCATTCAGGGTAGTTGCTAGGACATTTCTAGGTGGTTGTTAGGGAGTACAAGGTGATGGTTAAAGTGTTTCTTGGTGATTGCGAGGGTGTTTTTTGGTTGATGCTTAGCTGTACTGGCCAGTTGCTGGGCTGTTTCAAGATGGTAGCTAGGGTGTACGGGGCAGTTGCTCAAGTGTTTCTAGATGGTTGCTTGGGTGATTTTTGGCAGCTGTGCGCATGTGTACATATGTGCAAAATAAAGAGTCAATAACACAAAATACAAGAAGAAAAACCACTCTTGAGGAAGAGTTGTGTATAGAAAAACAGCTCTAAAAATAAAATGATAATAATAATAATAATAATAATAATAATGAAAAAAAACATTTTTGAATGAGGACCACACCAAACTACCAACTTTGCAAGAAGATTGTAGATTATAGATATATATTATAGTGTCATTATAATCACTGTAATTATTATAATTATAGATAATTGTCATTACCTATAAGAACTTGGGTCTTATTTGATTTGGTACTTGCTTTAGGAACTTGTTTTTGTTACTGAGGAAGCGCTTTTTTTTACTGCTTTTAAACAGTTTTTTGAAATCTCTGATTCATTTGCTTAAAACTCACTTATTCATGCTTGAAAAACATTTTTTGATTTTCAGATCCGAATATGGATTTGGAAAAAGTATGTTCAGTACCTTTGAAGTTGCCTTTTTTCCCTCATCTTACCTTCTTCACAAGGATTGTTTTAGATACAGTCTCTGCATTATCATGATCAGCATTTTGATTCTTGCTTTGCATAGTTAATTCAATTTGTTCCTTGCAATTAATAGTGCACCTTGACTGAGTTGTCTGGAAGTCTAGAGCATATTTAACTCTAATGCTTTTGGCAAGTAGAGAGATGAAGAAAATCACAGTGTTCACTGCTTAGTATGAAAGCATGCATCAAACTAATGTAATGCAATGCAATGCCTTTTCATTATAAAGCATGCCGACCGATGCCTTTCTCAACATCGAAAATAGTTCCCATACACTGCAGGAGGAAACTGTGATAATTAACTGCTATGAATGCTGATGTAAGAATACAACTATTACTGCTACTACTAATACCACTACTGATAATATGTATAAAATACTCAGATCCCCCCCACAATTGCGGCGTTCTGGCCTGGAAATGGAAGGAGATGGAGGGATGGACAGATGAACAGGAGGACAGACGGAAGTAAAAAAGGCACATCTACACTATAAGATGCACAGTATCTATAAATTAGATTTTGTGGAAAAATGTTCAACAGTTTGCAAGCTCTAGCCCGGCAAAGAAGCGGGACAGTTGGACACATGGACAAACACACATTCCTGCATCCCCTTTCCACTTTGTGGAGGGGGTTAATAATAATAATAATAATAATACTTAATTTAGCCTGCTTCTCGGCTCTGGACAGGCTCAGCTGCAAAGCTTGGCTGCATTTGCTGCCTCCAGATTCCCACAGAGCCCACAGCCGTCACGGCAGAGCGCGGAAATCAGGTCAGCCCACACCAGCCTCTTCTAAGCCGCTAAAATAAACAGGGGCTCTGGGGGCAGACTGCACAGGTGTAAACCCTAATTAGCCATCCCTGGGACGAGCATCAGATATCAAACAAGAATCATCCTACGGATCTGTGAGAAGGAGCATTCCTCACACGCAAGACTGACGCAGATTCTGTCCCGTCATTTGCATTCAACTTCAAACGGAGATTCTCCATGCTAAATGTTTTCATAGCGAGGCAAAGCTTAATCAGTGTGTGTGAAACCAGCCTGTTATATATAACAGATGCATGGTGAGCAGAAGAAAATTTATGGGAAACCCTGTGCTGACGAAATAGAGGCATTGTCTACTCATCCGATGTAATCTATGAGCTGGAAAAACGAAAGCAGGCCAGCAGATCTATCCTGGCAAATCAAGCAGCATTCCAGCACCTTGGACAGTGGTCAGACACATCGCTGCTTTCTGAGGTATGGTGATTCGGGGGAGGAAAAAATTCTGTTTGCGGTCGGCGCTTGCGGTCAATTTAAAGAGGAGCCCTGGCTGAGAATCTCATTGAGGCTCAACCTCACAGGAGAGTTTTTTTTTTTTTTAAACCAGGCGAAAGTGGGCAGATAACAGCACACAGACCACCGCAGTTTGGTGAAGACAGGAGTCATACTAAGGTAATAACTGCGGCCAGGGCTGATGGACAGAGCTGATGACATTGTAAGGGCTGTGAAATTATTTATGATCCTGTGAAGCAAAACAATACATTCCTGTTGAATAAACACACAGTAAGTTCCTTCTACCACAACCTTTTAATCTAATACACATACTCATGCAAGCAAATTCCCCCTTAAAAACCGCAAGCGCAGGAATTTAATTTTAAGTCATTATTTACAAATGAGAGGATTTACATTACAAAAAGGGAGCCAAGCAGTTAACCTTCACAGAAACGGATGCAGTAGTACCAGATGACACATCACAGTATCGAAGTCTCCCACTCACAGAAACGCACACACATTTGGAGCTTACGGTGGTGCGTCAATCACCTACGCACCAGTACATTAGTGGTGCACACATACGTAGCCTCAAACGCGCAAGCTTGTGTAGCCATGAACACCGTAATGTGGAAACGGAATGTGTGTGTGTGTGCGTGTTCAGGTGGGAGAGATGGGGTGCAGGCTGAGATCTGGGGAGCTCCCTGCGGCACCCCAGTGAGGAGACAGTGGCGCGACGAGCCGTTGAGCTGTGCAGCTGCAGTGACATGCAACAGTCGAGGGGGGGGGGGGCTACCTTAGTGAAGGGTTGCATGTGCTCTTGTTCTACAGGAGGAGAGCAGGTTTGGAGATGCGCCACAATTTGGGGCCAGAGTAGAGAGATGCATTAAGGTTTGTGCCGCAGGCTGCAGTTTCATACTCCGCGGAGTAATACAGGTGTGGTCTGGCCAGGCATGGTGCCTGTCTGGCATGGGTCGGCGCAGTTTGGTGAGGTCTGGTTTGACGCAGTTACGTTCGGCATGGTTTAGCTCAGTGCAGTGCGTTGTAGGGATGATTCTATTTCGCATGCTTTGGCACAGTATTACCCAGTCTAGCACCGTTCAGTACAGGGTTTGGCATGGTCTGGCGGGGCTCAGCACAGCCTATCCAGAGCGATTCAGAGCACAGCAGCTAGGTTCACCGCAGCGCACTGTGGAGAGGTTTGGTGCAAAGCAGTTAGGTTTGACACAATACATAGGAGAGCAGTCTGGTGTTAGGTTTGGTGCAGAACAAGTCTGATTTGGTGTAGCACGTTGTAGGGCAGTCAGGTTTGGCTCAGAACACTGTCGAGTATTCTGGTGTAAGGTTTGGTGCAGGACAATTAGGGTTGGTGCAGAACATTGTGGAGCAGTGAGGTTTGGCACTACACATTGTAGAGCAGTCAGGCATTAGGTTTGACGCAGGGCAGTTTGGTCTAGCGTAGCGCATTGTGGAGCAGTTATGTTTAGCGTAGCGCATTGTGGAGCAGTTATGTTTAGCGTAGCGTGTTTGTGGAGCAGTTATGTTTAGCGTAGCATGTTTGTGGAGCTGCTATGTTTAGCGTAACGCATCGTGGAGCAGTTATGTTTAGCGTAGTGCGTCATGGAGCAGTAACGTTAAGCGTAGCGCGTCGTGGAGCAGTAATGTTTAGCGTAGCGCGTCGTGGAGCAGTACGGTTTGGCGCAGCGCATTGTAGAGCCGAGCGGCGCGGAGCACGTGTCTCTCCAGTCAACAGAGAGGAGCGTGATTATTATTCCTGTCACAGTCGCCTTGCAGCAGAAGCTACAGTAGAGCTCTGGCTGTCACCTCGATGCACACGCGCGAACGCTAGCTCTCTCCAATCCTCCTTTTCCTCCCTCTTTCCACCCCTCTTTGGCAAGACGCATTTCATCACTCACCCTGACTGGTGGGTCCTCCGTCCCCCTCTTCGCAGTCCGTCAGGTTGTTAAGCATCCTTTCCTCTCCTCTCTGGGGGTAGTACGATGGGGGGGGCAGGGGCTTGCTGTTAAAAGGAGGCAAAAGACTTCCCCTGGACCGCCGGCTCAAATGGGGAGCTTGCACCCGATAGCGGGATTTCAAAATGAGAAAAGAGAAGAAACGTGTAAAATAAATGCAGGAAAATGCGAGAGAGCCAGAAGGAGAGGCGAGAGCGATTTGGCGGTGGTCCCCCCTCTTTACTCCCCCACGGGTCCCCGATGAGATCGGCGGTGACGACGGCGGCGGTGAGACCAACGCTCAGCGGAGGAAAAAAAGGAGGGAGAAAGAGAGAAAATCCTCTCCTTCGCAGATCGCTGTCGTCTTGTCGTGTTCTCTCCGTCTCTCTGGCTGTAGCGTGACTCTCTCGCTCATTGGGAGACAGAGGATGAGAGAGAGAGGGAGAGGGAGAGAGGGCGAGAGAGGGAGAGAGAGACTGCAGAAAGCAGCGAATGACAGAACGCCTGGGAGAACTGTGTGGGTATCGCACATGCAGGCACGCGCGCGCTCAAAACTGTACAGCTACACCACTACGGAGCACACGGCCAGCCCCCCGGAACCCCTTCAGTGCATGCCCAACGACTACATTCATGATACACTCTGGAGGCAATATATCTCACTCTCTCTCTCTCTCTTTTACTCCGTCTTCTCTCCCTCTTTCGGTGTACCTGCCTCTCCATCCCTCTCACGCTGGACAGCCGATGAGAATTATAGCAGGAAGTCATTCAAAGCTCACATCCATAGAGAGAGGCTTGCGCAGAAACTGCAGAATGTTCCCCTCTTTATAGCTATATATCAGTGCATTTTTGTCTTTTAGTGGAAGCAGCGACTCACTGGTGAACCGGTTAGTTTTCCCTTGAACCACAGACAAGGGTTTTTTACTGTGGCTGTGGTTTATACACACCATGGGTCCAGAACATATTGAATCAGAGAGATAAAATTTTATACATTTCACATTAGAAGAAAAATTAGACTTCTCTGGACTATCATGAGTACTTCTATGTTGCCTACAGCCAATTTTGTATCAGACCAGCCTAAAGACTGATGCGCAGCAGCCTCTGATACAAATTTCGTTTAACTATTCCGGGAAGCAAAGACATAAAAATGGACAAATGTGAGGTCACATTGGAGAAATTAAGGAATTTCTGAAGTTGCAGAACATAACGCCTTTAGCCCATAGTTTTCTGTATTAGGAGTGATGGAGGAACACAATGATAGAATGTGAGGCATTGCTGATAATAAGTGTGTTTCACACTGCTAACCAACACTGGGCTGGGGTTTCAACCCAAAATAATTAAAAAGAGAGAGAGAGGGTGGAACAAGTGCATGATGCTTGCAGGATAAAATGTGCAGGGCTCCCGCAGTACGTAGCATTATCTTGTGAGCTAAGCGATTATGCAACTTGCACTGGCCTAGAAATAATAAGCACGTGTAAAAGATGGAAATAGATCATTTTCAGCGTATTACATCATAAAGTCTACTCAAGCTCATAATTATTTTCAATCAATCTGAAAGTGAACATGACAGCTAAGGACTAATGCTGAAACTAGGGTGAGAATTAGTTAAACTATGATCAAAATTTTTAAAAAATTCATTTTTTTTATTACATTTCTGCATATAAGCAAGGTGGCTAACATGACTGCAATGTTCATGCATGTGAAAGTAAAAATTCTGATCTAAAAACAGTAAATAAAAGGGGTTGAAGCCAGTGAGTTAGGCAGAGATATATGATTTTCATTTCTGCTTTTCTAAGACCAGATAAAAAACCCATCTTTAGGTTAAACACCGCCCCCCCCCCCATCTCAATACTGTAAGCAGGTGCCACGACATGGCGTGGAGATACCATACACTGGGGTATAAACATGGGTGAAAAATATACAGTTAGACCCTCTCAATTTACAAACAATGCGACAGTTATCTTCAGACAAAAAGAGATTCTAATTGTCTTATTACATTTGTGACATTTTCTGTTAAATCTGCCAACGATTTACCCCTTTCCGAGGTCCCATCCCAGTAAATCAATACGATATACTGACTTTCAGATATTTTGCTTCACTGCCTCAAATGAACAGAAGTAATGAACACATCAAAAATGCACATTCTGTGACCACTTCATTTGTACAGAGCAAAGACTCATATCCAGAATGATGCAGTATAATTTCTGTAAAAGTGACTGTCAGCTGCAATAACTAGAAAGCTACTGGGCTATGAAGTGCATTCTGCATGCATCATTCATACACTCAATTAATTCTTGAATTACTTTTATGTTTCATAAGAAAACTAAGGTAGCTTTGAAAAATAAAGTCTCAAAAATGTAGATACATTCTGCGCATATGGAAACCCATATTAAGCACCTGTTTGCCTACTTATGTGAAATCTAGTCTAAAGATATGTTCTTGTACAAACTGAGAAATTCTGCAGTCATACTGGTGGTTCTATATGAACCAGCACCAGCTGTACTTTAACCGACGCTACTTAATATACCTTATTTTTAATCAGGACCAGCATTATATAACCCTACCTCACACATCATGCTTTCATTCTTTTTAAAGGCAAGTTATTTTTTGCTCAAACATAATATAGTGCTTTCCATTCAGATCAGAGGAAACAAATCAACTCGCTAAGGCACCTTCCCGGGGACATGGGGACTCTCACAAAAAGGTTACACAAGCATACTTTGGCAATTCCACAGACGCACCCAAACTGACTGAAGGGTTCTTTGTCAAAATGGTTCAGGTTGAGAGCTTTTGTGTATTTTTCACATGATAATAGAGGGTTCCTTACCAAGGACTATAAACAGTGAGAGAAAAGATTATACAAGCAAAATAACCCTTTTGTTCTGAGAGTCTAGAAAAGAGAAGCCCAGTTTCTGGCTGCTGAAGGACCTGCTTGTCAAGTAATGAGAGCGCATCACTCTTTCAGTTAATGAGTGGAACTTTTGGCCATTCTCATATATAAATATGAATTAAAAAGATGCTTTTTGGGAGTTAACTTTTGGCAGTCAGAGAAAATATTTTCAACACTGTCAGCAATACATCAATAATTTACATATTGAAAATAATGCTGGCATTCAGGCTGTAAAATGTCTCTCATTCTGCAGCATAAATTGTTATAGTAGTGTGAAGTGATGATTATACACTGAACCAAATGAAGATAAATCAGTAATCAAATTCTATTCAAGCATTTATTTAATGTAATATTGGATCATATAGATGAAAATAAGTAGACAGATGACAATATATAGTAAATACAAAAATAATGTCTTTTTCAGAGAAAAAGTCAATATCTAGTGTGGCCACCCTTTGCTTTGATCACGGCATTTAATTTTCGGGCACAGTTTTCACAGATTTTTTATTTCCTCAGTCACTAAACCATTCCATATGGTTTGAAGTTCATTCCAAAGAGATTCTTTCGATGTTACAACAGATTTGATCAATCAAATTAAGGTCTGGACTTTGAGCAGGCCAAGTCATAACTTCTATGTCACCAGATGTTTCTTTCCAGCTGAGATGATTCTTGCACCACTTAGAAATCTGTTTAGGGTCATTATCTTGTTGAAAATAAAATCCCCAGATGGCAAAGCGTGCCTTAAAAGGATTCTGTGATACTTTTGATCCATGATTCCACCAATTTTTTTGAGATCACCGGCTTCTTTCAAGCAGATTGAACCCAAAACCATATTACCACTTCTATGTTTTACTGAAGAGGTTAAACAGTCTTTTTGGAAACCATTTCCAACTTTACGTAGTGTATAAGTTTCGCATTTGATTGAGAAAATTTCAAATTTTGATTCTTCAGCTAAAAGGACTTATTCCTGGTCCATTGCTGTCCAATCCTTAAATTTCTCAGTAAACTTAAGTCTTTTTTGATGTTGCCAGCTCTTAGCAGCAACAGGACCAAACACCATTTTCGCACAGGCCTCTGGAAATAGTAGATCTCGATATTTTCATTTCGTCACTTCTTGTGCTTTTAATATCATCACAGAGTTATCGTGCTGTCAACCGCCAATTTTTTTTTTCACTTGTCAAACACAGATAAACATCAGTCTCACTTATCTTCTGTTTTGCACCTCTGTTGCCACTAGTTTTAAGCAAACCGGTCTCTTTGAAACATTTGATGGTGTTTCTTACAGTGCCCTGGCGGCATTTAATCTCTTCAGCATCATGTAAGGCCACAATGTGGCTAAAAACAATCTCAGAGAGTTCCTTCTGTCATGACATCATGTTTAACACTGTGACACTGCTAAAAGTTCATGTCACCTTATATACTGGTACATCTGCCCATCAGAGGTAATTTTGCAGCAAAATGCCGCCTAAAACCAGTTGCAAATAAATTTTTTAGCATTGATATTCATGGAATGAGCCTTTAAACATGCACTCAGGCTATGCAAAATTTATGACACCTTTCAATTGTCATTAAAAAAAAATAGTTGTTTTCAGTGGTTTTATTACCCATATTTTTACCTCAATATACTACTGGAAATTATTATTTTTTTGTTCTCATTGTCTACAATACTATTTTTCAATACAAATGTTTTCTATGTTCTGGACTGCAGGTAGGCAGACTCTTCTACTGCATAGCCATGCTGTTGTGATGGATGCAGTATGTGGGTTGGCATTGCTTTGCTGAAATATGCAAGGTCTTCCCTGAAAGAGACGTTGTCTGGATGGGAGCAGATGTTTTCAAACCTATATATACACATTTCAGCATTGATAATGCCTTTCCAGATGTGGAAGCTCCACACGCTATAGGCACTAATACAACTCGATACCATCAGAGATGTAGGCTTTTGAACTGAGCGCTGATAAGAAGCTGGATGGTCCCTCTCCTCCAGATGACACAACGTCCGTGGTTTCCAAAAGGAATTTCAAATTTTCATTCATCTGACCACAGAAGAGTTTTCCAATCAGCCTCAGTCCATTTTAAATGAGCTTTGGCCCAGAGAAGACGGCGGCATTTCTGGATCGTGTTCACATATGGCTTCTTCTTTGCATGATACAGCTTTAGCTTGCATTTGTAGACTGCACAGCGAACTGTCTACACAGACAATGATTTCTGGAAGTGTTCCTGAGCCCATGCCATGTATTCCAGAGCAGAAGCATGTCTGTTTTAATGCAGTGCCGCCTGAGGGCCCGAAGATCACGAGCATCCAATACTGACCTTCAGACTTGTCCCTTGCGCAGAGATTTTTGTAGATTCTCTAAATCTTTTGACGATATTATTTACTGTAGATTCAAAGTCTTCGCAATTTTACACTGAGGAACATTTTTCTGAAATTGTACCACAATTTTTTGATGCAGTTTTTTGCAGATTGGTGAATGTCTGTCCATCTTTACTTCTGAGAGACTCTGCCCCTCTAAAATGCTCTTTCTATACCCAGGGCAATTCCGAGGTATTTTTCTGTCACAGAGGGGACATTTGCACAACTTTAAAAGATGCCAACATGGTACTGCAGGGACAAGAGGAGCTTTTCCCCCATCTAATATAGTAGTACACTTTTGTGTCCATTTACAAAAAAAAAATTAAGTCTCAGTTTATCAACAGAATTTTTGTTAGGGTATATTTTAGTGTCCGTCACGGAGGGGACATGCACAAAATGTCATTCCATGATCCCAGACATATTTCTGCAGAATTCTGTGAATTGACCTATGGCTAAGCCCCGCCCTCAAATGCGAGGAGCTAATCACAGTGCGTATTCACTCACTATATACTCGGACATTCTGAGCCTGAACTTCCATTGAAATGCATTGCGGAAACTCCTAATTGAATGCTTTTATGGGGTATAACAATGTTTCTCAGTTAAAAAAAATGGTCAAACGCTGTGCTTGGGATAAATGTAACTCTGATACAAGGTATCCCGAGAGACTGGGCGATGGAGTGTATTGGTTATCCTTCCTAAAGCCACATCATAACCGAGAGAAGTGTCTCCTCTGGATAAAGCTTTGTGGAAGACCCCACTATCAGCTTAACGTAGCTAACAAAGGTCAACAAGGATGTCTACATTTGTTCCAAGCTAAGGCAACATCGTGTTTAAGGCGACATCTTGTCACTTCACTGGAGATTAATGTAAAGTTATCTTTTACATCGCTAAGTTAGCTAACGTTAGCCAAAGTTAGTAAACTCTATGGCCAACTTCAGTGCTGATGGACGTTGGCTTAACGTGAGCTCCTGGCTGCGTTGTTCACCACGTCACCTTGTTTACTTAGAAGGAGTTCAGTCACGTCAGGTTAGATTTCCTAAATTCGGTAGCAATAATAATACATAAATTAAATTTATTACCCTGCAGTGCACAAACAATACTGATCCTCTATCTTGTTGTGTGAGAGGGTGACAGAAACGAGATGTGGTTGATAGCGTTTGCACTGAGACATGAAAATTTTAGCTTCAAATTTAAACTTTTCGTTGACCCTCTCCACTCTAAATTCATTAATGTATCCCTCCAATGCATAGTGTAACCCTTTTTGCTGACTTCTTGATGATATTTGAGCCTTCTATCGCCAAAAATCATCGATTGCATCCTGAAAAATATCTCCGACTGTGATACCAGCCATTAGCGCCTGATCTAAAATGTTGATTGTTTGTCCGAGTCAGTGGAGGGGGCGGGGCTTAGCCATAGGTCAATTGTGTAAAGACACCAACAAATAGTTTTAAAGGGATATATCTATGAACATTGTCTCCACAAAGAAGGAGAGAATCAGACCTTTACTGGCATTGCACCCATCTACTATCAAACCTGGCATGAGCCCGTCATCGAGGGGACGGGTCATGCGTCACAGAGGGGACAAGTGTAAACAGCTTATGTCAGTCAACTCCATAAGCTGATCCTGAGATTAAATAATCGACTAAATTTGGATTGAAAGACAAAAAAAAAAATTTTGATAATAGGTGAGCCCATCCGTTCCACTCCGACCGAAATTTATTCAAGATACTACTTTGTTTTGAAATTAATCTTTTTAGTTATTGTTAGGCCACTGCAATTTGTTTTTTTGTGTCTTGGTTGGATCTCCAGATGGTACGAGATAAAGACTAAAAATAATAAATGTCTTTCTGCATGACCTTTTTTTTTTAAATTCAGTTTAAATCCATTCCGGATTTGGATACAACAAAAATTTTTAGAAAGAAAAAATAAGCACATGACTTTGTCTTTCAAAATCTGATAATACATTTGGCTACATACTATAAAGAGTAATCCTCAACCTGCTTTTGTTATGATAAATTAAATATTTAGGTACTTCCACAGTAGGTCTAATATAAAATAAAAATTGTGGAAAAATAAAAAATCTTAATTTTTCTTGCTCCAGATCAGGAGTAAGTTTGGGGAGAAATTTAAAACTAAAAATGTTCAAAATCTCATATTATTTTTCTTATTTTCACAAAGTAACGTGCGGGGGCCCACTAATTTCCAGAATTCAGTGTCTTGGTTGACAATACCTTGGAATTGCCCCCAGTCATGTTACTGACCTGTTGCCAGTTAGCCTAATTATTTGCAAAATGCTCCTCCAGCTGTTTTTTTTATCGTACCACTTACTTTTCCAGCCTTTTGTTGCCCCCTCCCCCAACGTTTTTGAGATGTGTTGCTGCCATTGAATTCAAAATGAGCTAATGTCTTTCAGGAAATGGCACATGAAATGTCTCACTTTCTGATATGTTGTCTGTTTTATTGTGAATAAAATGTGGGTTTGAGATTTGCCAATCATTGCATTCTGTATTTATTTACAATATACACAGCACCCCAACTTCTTTGGAATTGGGGTTGTATATTCGGACCCCTTTTAGACAAAAGTGGTGGTGTATAATAATCACCGCACACTACTGTACACCCATAATTATGGGTATTTTAGCACACTGTATCTTACTGTATTATCGGAAACTTGCCACTCACATTATTCCAAGTATGACAGAAAAATGAAAATAAGAAAATGAATTTTGATGGTGTAACCATGAACAAGACTTGCACAGGTGCTGAGAAAAAGTATTGGCCTCCCTCCCAATTTCTACCATTTTTGCATACTTGTCAGACTTACATTTTCCTGATCAAAATATTTTCAATATTTGACAAGGATAACTCGAGTAAACAAAAAAATGCAGTTTTTCAACGATGATTTCATTTATTGAGTGAAAAAATGCATCCTGCCCTATCTGGCCCTGTTTGAAAAAAGTAATCGCTGTCTTAGTTACTAAAACAACAAGTTAAACAAATGTAATAGATAACTGAGCTAAATTTCACGGGAGATACCCAGGAATAATTACTGCCAGCCCTGTTGAATCCTATCATCACTTAAATAGAATCTGTCTGACAATGTGAAGGGGGGAAAATCAGCACATGATGCCACAATCTAAAGGAATTCAAGAACAGATGAGAAACAAAGTCTTTGACATCTCTAAGTCTGTAAAGGGTTAAAAAGCCATTTCAATGGCTCTAGAACTAAAGCAAACCATGGTGACAGCCACTATTTAGAAATGGAGAGAACAGTGCTGAACCTTCCCTGGATTGGCCAACCTACCGAAATTCTGCAAAAAGCACATTGATGACTCATCCAGGTTGTCACAAAAGAACCCAGACAAACATCTAAAGAATTGCAGCGCTCATTTGCCTCAATTAAGGTCAGTGTTCACTATTCCACTATAAGAAAGAGTCTGGGCAAAAATGGCATCCATGGAAGAGCTGCAAGGTGAAAACTACAGCAAACCAAAATAAACACAAAGGCTCGCCTTATATTTGCCAAAAATGTCTTGACGACACCAAAGACTTTGGGATTAATTATTTGGGTGAAAGCAATCAAGCAGCATGTTTACTTTAGGTCATTCGGAGGTTTGCTATTGAATGCTTGATGAGCAGAATCCACAGTTTTCGCTGACAAATTGTTAAATTAAAAAAAATCTGTGAATTATAAACAAAGCTTTTCTCGCTATATAAAGACACTAGACAGGCCACGAAGCGTGGTCTTGTTTCGACCAGTTATAACGCAGTGCTGTAATTAAGCAAACAAGCAGGGGAGTAAATAAACAAAGTAAATTAGCGGTTTCTGACAAGGTTTGTTCGCACACTCCCTCCTCTGCAGTAATGCTCTGGCCTTATCGAATTCTCTCCATTTGCAGCTGTTAGGGGGCAAGGGGTCGTCATGTCTGATCATGCCCTCAGTGAAACTTCCCCTCTGCTCACAGATTCACAGACAAGTGGGTCCAAAACTGACCCTGAGCACCTCTGGGCAGCACCAGAACATACTCGGCAGCATTGGGCACTACAGCCCAGCCCACAGATATAGTGGGTATTTCTAGGCACCACTGAGCAAACCAGAGCAGCACTGGGCATGAGTGGGCAGTGATGGTTAGCGATGGCTGAGTGTGCTCGCGTATGCGCGTGCATGTGTGTGTGTGTGTGTTTGTTGGTGTGCAGGGGTACATGCTTCTGTGAGCCTGCATGTTTATATTTTGCATACATGGGTATCTGCCACAGATTCTCGCATACAGAGCAAGCCTGTGCACATGATCATGCATGTGCTACATGCATCTTAATGTGCCGAATGGCTAGGTTTGATTTCCCGGGGCATTTCTGAAAAGAGGATAAAAATAAGGGAATCCCTGTAAGTAAGGGCTGGAATGACGAGATATTCATCTTCCTGAGAGGAAATGCTTTAATTAGCCCTTTCAATTCATCAGCCCCTAATTGTGCTCAAATCTCTAAGGGAGAGAGTCTTCTGCCAAATGTTCCAAGGATCAATACTCTGTCTGTCTTTTAAGAGAGAGAGAGAGAGAGAGAGAGAGAGAGAGAGAGAGAGAGAGAAAAATGGTAAATAGTTTCCCCTTGTGTGTAAACAGTAAAACGGCTGGAACAAACGGCAGGTACAAACAGTAAAAACCGGCCCTGGATTAGAAGCAGAAATAGCAGCATCAAACCCTGCTCATATTTTCTGGTCACTAACCCCAGCAGGAGCTGCATCTCTCAGGAACTTAGAAATCTATGGACAGAGTGGGTTGAATCGCAAATGCGACCTGCCGCCACAGCCCTCCGTGCTTTTAATCACGGCACCGAACCCAAGTCCGGCTTTGCATCTCCTCTTTTCAGCTCTGGCATCTCTGCGCAACAGCAAGCCCACAAAACAGCAGCCCCTGACAATGAGAGTGAAATACTCTGAGAGTAAATTAACCAATACAAAACAGATAAAACTAGAAACATAAAAGGTGTAATGCATGATAAGAAAGAGAGAGCGAGAGAGAGAGAGAGAGAGAGAGAGAGAGCGATGTGAAAGTTTGGTCTGCAGGCCACACACAATGCCATCAGTCTAATAGCAGGGGAGAGTCATTACAACACACGTAAACACACTCAAAATGCCTTCATGGTGCATTTTCTGTCCGGAGTCCGTACCAGGGGATCTGACAGATATAAATTCTGACCCATTTTCAAAACAAACAATATTTTGTCAAGGCTTGACAAGGGGGGTGGGGGGGGGGGAAGTAACCTGAGCATATAAAACATTAGTGGTGATTTTGAAAAGGCTAACTAGTTCGTCCAGGTTCATCATTTGTCGGCAGTTGTACTCCGAGATCCATCTCAAGCTTAGCCGAGCCTAGTCATAAACACTCCTAGGGACTGTGATTCATCTAAGCTATAGTGTACATGCATTAATAATGCCCAGTGATGATTGGGAAAAGCCCTCCCAGCATCTACACAATTAAGTGACATCTTGTCCTCATTTTTTTCTCCACTCTTCTTGCGATTACTGTTTTATGTCGATTTTTCTCCCCGATTAACCCTCTTGAGGGACCCGGACAGATCTCGTTATGCGAGGGTGTTCAGGAGGAACAGATGTATGCGCTCCATGTCCTTGACTTTTCGACTCGCCCCGAGCCCTCCTGAATGCGCTAACAGCCCTGGGGCCCATAAGCGCCGTTCCACGCGCAGTCAGGAAGCATTATTTAACCACACCGCGTCGGGGATTAGCATTCCCACCACAGCACTGCCAAATCCGCCTCCATCTCTGTGTTTCTGAAAGCACCGGATATCACCTTCCTGCGGTGCTGCTCAGCGCTAATTATGGAAAGTGCTCGGGGATTACAGAGCGCTCAGGGTTCGAGTGCCTTTCCCAGAGGACACCTGTATGGGCGGGGTCATGACAAAGTCACACACTGCACAACCTGCTCAAAGTGGGAGGGACTGCAGGACTGTTATCAGCCATAGAGACAAAAGCGATGGGTGGAGTTACCGTGACATCACCCACTGAATTTTCTGCAGGCTCAGCAAAAAGCGTTTCAAAATACACAAGTGAACAGAGAACGATTCTCCCCACTTCTGAGGCAGCCCCATTTTTTAGATTCAGGGAGGGAGAGCGCATTGCCTCCGATTGCTGCATTATGCAGGTTGCAGGGTGAAACGTGCACTTCGGGTTGCTATGTTTCCTCAGTCGGCCTCTAAACAGGCAGCAATCTCGGCAAGAGAGATTTTGGAATGGCTTCCTTGACAAGATCGCAATGTCACACGATACCCTTGTGAAACTACAGGATTTTACGCGGGTTAGCACTCATGGTTTATGAAAGAGATCTGGGCTAATACTGCTATAGTGCACTACATTAGTAAGCACTATGAGAAATACGAGGAGTTGAACAGTGCGTCAATTCATAGGCGTAATTGCTGGAACTGCTGTGACAAGATGCACACCATACCATGAAAAGTATGTACTTGATTAGAGCACACCACAAAAAGTATGCAGACACCTGTTCAAACAATATTGCATTCCAAAAACCTTGGGATTAGTCTCCTCTTGCTGCTTTAATAGTCCCCTGTCCTCTAGAAAGGCTTTTACAAGATAATATAACTTCAGGGTGTTCTATTTTGACCAAAATAGTGAGAATATCAGTAAGGTCAAGCACTGATGTGAGTGAATAGGTCTAGCACAAAGCCAGCTTTCTACATTAACAAAGAAAAGTCATTTATGGACCTCACTTCTGTGCATGGGTGAATCATCATACTAATACAACAGAAGAGGGATTTCCCCAAACTGTTTAAAACACAGAACCCTTCAAAATATTATTGCACGGTATAACGTCAAGATTTTCTTGTCATTAAAATAAAAGACCAAAAACTGCAAGACGCCTAAAATTTTGGCCATAGAGAGCCATATATGTGCTCAGTAAAAAACTGTAGTGAAAATGATTCAAAAAGAGAGGGAGGGAGAGAGAGACAGAAAGAGATTATCCTTCTGGAGGGGAGGCGGCCGAGTCCATAACCTGAAACACTAACAGGTGAAACACTACACACTCTTCTGCAGGGGCAGTGTGTGGGTGTGTGGAACGGAGGATATTTACTGCTGCTAAGCAGTGGATAAATAATGCAGAAGAACATGGCACACACTTTGTCTCTGGAGCATCAGAACATGGAAAGGTCCCCTTGACAACAAGCCAGACGTTTTCACTGACACAATCACTCTTGCATTTGCCAATATAAGAAAGCAACAGTGTAAGGAAAATGGTGTAGCAAAATACACAGGAACCAGGATGCTGCAACTTTGAATCCCAGATCACATACTCTTGAGCTTAGTGCTTTACATGAATTGGTTTAGTGCTTAGCAGCATAAAAGCACACAATGCAAAAGCAAACCAGGCGGGATACAGTTTTGTCTTTTAGTCAAAATCTGCTTTTCGTAACTTACTAGGTTTTTCCACAACACTCCAGAATGATCCAATGTATATCTCAAAGCATCCTCAAAGAAGGATTAAAAAACGCAATTAAGGTTTTACAATGGCTGTCTCATTCCCTTGACCAGAAAATCTTTGAAAATAGGATGTCCCGTACAGGACAGACCGCAAAGGAGGACCAAGCAATATATAGTATGGAGACATTGTGTACATAGGAATGGTCTGTGATCCTTTGCTACTAGTTCTCCAACCTCATTAATCATGACAGAAATACGCTCAGGTCTGTACCTTCGGAAAGTGGATTGTGCACAAAGTACAAGATACTTGAATTCAATCCTACCCTACTTGCTCAAAATGAGGCAGCTAATAATTCTTGAGTGTACTATATCAAGCTTACAACTTCTAGTGCTTTTGAACATGGCGTGTACGTACACTACAGGCCAAAAGTTTGGAAGCAAGATCAAATTTGTACAAAAAAAGATCATTGTTTCATCGGCATACTGTGCAACAAAATAAACATAATTATATAAAGAGTCACTTATCAGAATACATTTTTACTCAAATTATCAGGCCCATATTACTAGACCCATGGTCCTAGTGCCAGCCGGATTGCCATTGGCATCCGGTGGGCTGTAAACCATGACATAAAGTGAATAATGCAAACTGTGATTTGTTTTTTACTTTTTCACTGAAGTTGTGACTCTTGCAAATCTTCTCAACCCAAAAACTAAGCCACTCCTTTCTTTGGTTAACATTTATACAGCAATGGTCCGGTAACATAAATGTATAGAGTACCTAAAGGTAAATAGACTAAAATGGTGCATATCAATGAAAGAAAAGTCTAATCATGCAGTTAATACATCCCAAAATCCATTGATTTCATACCGGTTTTTAAGAAAGCCATTGTGAACAGAAACCTGAAGTTGCTTCCAAATTTTTGACCTGTATTGGCCTTGCTTCCAAACTTGCCTGTAGTGTATAAAGATGACGTGATGCAAAATGTTAAGAGCTTCTTGTTCACAAGAAGCATTCCGTGTTGGTTTTAAACTTAAAGGCATAGGATTTGGGGAAAGGGGCTTGCAGACAAAACGCTATCCCTGAATTGTGTGAATAAATTCTGTATTCAGTCATGTAAATATTTGTAACATGAGCTGATGAAAAAAAAAAAACTGATGCCATGGGCAGTTTTCACAGATACAAATTAAGCTTAATCCTGAATTAAAATGAATATTACAAGGAGAATGTCACTTAGCTTCAACTTAATCTCATCCAGTGCAATGCTTCATTCAAGAAACTATGAAAAAAGATATTCAAATTAAAAACATGCTCAAAATGCTCAGATCACCTGTCACAGGATGGCTGATATCTGGCCTGGGAAAAAAAATGCAGTGCAGTGATGTACAGACAGACAGGAGGACATACAGAAGTATTAAAAGGCACATGTACAGTATGCAATAAAATATATCCATATATTAAATTTTGTTGAGAAATATTGAAAAGTTTAAGAGTTCTGGCCCAGAAAAGAATGGGATAGCCAATATCTGGCCTGGAAACAAAACACAGTGGAGGGATGGACAGACTGACCGGAAAACAGACAGAATTATGCAAAGGCACATCTACATAGTTAGTTGTATCTCAATACAAAATTTGGTTGAAAAATATTGAATGGCTTGGGGGTTCTGGCCTGGAAAAGAAGTGCAATAGATGGATGGATGGATGGACAGACGGATGAAAAGACAAACGTGGGAGGACAACACGATTCCTGTATCCCCATCCACTTTATAAAGGGGGATAATAATATAGATAATATAGGTCTGCCGCAATTGATTGACATCACTTCAATTTCCGATCGGCTGCAAAGGCCAGCTCTAGCCTTCAAAGCAATACTTTGCCATGAAGCTGATGAACACTGCATGTATTAACAAAATACATTTTTTGTGATACTGCAGAGCAGCCACAGAGATATCACACTTTAGATATACTCCCATTTCAGTTTCAGGCTTTAATAAGCATTACCTGAGCTCAGCAGAGCTGAATTATTCAAAGGCTATAAATTAGCGGCGCGCTGTATTTTCTCTGTCTGGCCGCGTTGCATCTTGCACCAGGGACGACCGGCTTTTTTTTCTGCGGCGTCGTAAACTCAGAATATCAAATATTTTACTGAAACTTTTTTGCCTGCCTGGGCGCTGCAGGGGCAAGATGGTTTTGGGTTCAAATGCCCTCCAAACGCCATTCTGTGTGGAGTTTGCGCATTCTCCCCAATGTTAGTGTGCCTTTCCTCCAGGATCTCGTTTGGTTTCTACCAAACACATGCACGTCAGGCTGCCTGGAGACTGTAAATAGCCCCAGTGTGAGAGTGAATGGTGTGCGATTCCGATGATAGACTGGCAAACTGCCCAGGGTCTGTTCCTGCCTGGAATATGGAGGTTAGATAATGGATGGATGTATGCGTATGGAATTTTCTTAACTCAAAGAACAATTATTTTGTTGACAGGAGATAAAAACAAAGTGTTGAGGTCTTAGGTTGGATTAATGAGTTTTATTTGGGCAGAATGGGAAGCGATCTTGTGCTAAATTTAAAAAAATCTTTCATTGTGCATGAGCTTTCTAGAGTTCTTCCTACAAAGTAATGTTAGGTACGGTTCTGGAACCAGACGCGAGAGTCGAGCAGTGCAGGAAAAATGGGATTTAATTGGAAAGGGGGCGAACCCCCGCAGAGCAGGAGGCGACAGTACAAAGTCCACAATCCAAAATCAAAATCCAAAGGGCGAAATCCAAATCGTAACCAGGGCAGCAAACACAATAATCGTGGTCGGGCAAAATGGGTTTGGTACACAGATGCAGGCAGAATATCCAAATCAGAGGCAAAAAAACAGAAACCAGGGACGGTCCAGTCAGAAAAGAATCTCAAGAGAGTACAAGGCGAAAAACAAGCGTGACACGAGGGAAACGTTCTGACGGGGAACTGCTGTGAGAAGACTGCCTAAATACACACAAGGGAAGTCACATGCTATGATTAGGGACAGGTGAATTGGATCAGACTAATTACGTGGGAGCAAACACAAGGGAGAATCTAACCACATAAAATTGGCAAAAGCCAAAACGCGGACAGAGATCACGAGACAGCCTATGACAAAACATACAGCTCCGGTTAGGGAGTTCTAATGTGCACAAATAATGAGAGGCAGGACAGAGTAGAGCAGGTGCGGAGGATCCGCTGAATTGCAGCAAAGACTAAGAGAAGGCAAGAGGCAGAGACTAGAACAGGGCGAGTGCTGAGAGCTTGTTAATGAATTAGTAAGTGCAGCTATACAATCCCTGGTGCTCGTAAGTAAGTTAGTATTATATACAATGTTAGTCTTGGTAAGTATCTTAACAAAAATAACAAACTGTTAGTATGGGTTAGTAAAATAGAAAAGCAAGGCGAAGGAAGCAAACGAGATTAGAAGGAATGTTTGAAACCCAGAAACCATGAAATCACCTAAACATGTGACATGCAGGACTTGGGGAGAAGCTGTAGCTTCACAGACCAAACAGGGGGACAAAGTGCAATGCAGGGCATGAACAAAGACATGGACCGGGATCTAACAGAAATGTGGATCTGGGATGGCAAAAACAAAAACATGGCAAAGAACTAAAACTAAACAGAGCATGGCAAAAACAGAACAGACATGGCAGAATAATAGCAGGGCATGGCAAAAACAGAACAGACATGGCAGAATAATAGCAAGGCATGGCAAAAACAGAACAGGCATGGCAAAATCATAAGAACTAACTGTTTCTTTCCAACAGAATCAAGGCATTGAATTACACATAGGCCTACTCTGACCAATGATATAAAACAAAAACAAGAGAGGCCTCATCTGACTTTTCTGAATCACAAGGAGGAAAGGAGAACAAGATATTTTTGAACCCTTCCATTTGTTTTTAGAAGTGTTTGCAAACACATACAGAGTTCAGTGAATACATGGGAGTTTATATGGGTTTAACACTCCTTCTCTTAAAGGGCACCTAGTATGGTTTTTCACTATTTTAATGTCGTACCATGAATCATATCGTTTTTAATGCGCATTTAAAAGGTCTGTGTTGGAAAACAACTGCAAGTCACCTCCAGAAGTGCTTTCTGCCGCAAAATGCACTGCTCCGGAGCTGACTGGAACGCCCCAATAGCTTCTGTTCATTTTTTTCATCATTTGGTGATGTCACCATTTGAATTTTCGCACCAAGCAGATCGATTGGCACGCCCTTGAATCGAGTTGTTTCTAATGCTCATTTACTCTCTGGAGCGGAAATCCATTTATGGTAAGGGCCGTGACATTTCCAAAACACGCTTGAATGGTGGACCATCACAAGTGAGTGATCAAGTTGACCAATCACAGCACACTGGGGATTTCGGGAGGGCGGGGGCAGGACCTCAACAGAGCGTTTCACAGACAGATACCGCAGAAATGGCCAGCATGGGAAAACTCAAGTGTTTTTTTAACAATGACATATTGAAACCTTTTTTAATAGACTTCAAGAATACAAGACTGACCAATGAAAAGTCACTCAATAGGTCCATTTTAAACAAAATCAATTGTATGCTTTATTTCTCTCTTCTCCAGTGGGGGTGTAAAAGCCCTGTTTTTTTTCTGAGCTGAGTCAGAAAAATTATATGACCCATGATAGGAGTAGATCTCATTCACATTAAGTGATTTTTTCCAAATCTAATTCACTGATTTTTCCCATTGCCAGTGTGGCTGCAGGATCTCAGTACCTGTAATTCTGTTAGCGTGTTTACATTATTTACTTAATCCCTAAAGGGAACCAAATACTTCCAGGTACTGTTTAAAATCCTCCTAAGGATGGCACACCATCGTAGGACCACACTTGTCAACCCCCCCCAAGTAACGATCTCCTTCCTCCAATCCCACCATCCGCACCAAGTACGCTTCACTTTTATCTTATACATCAAAGCCTCCTTCTCTGCAAGCAAGTTTCCAAAAATAAACTGCATGTGGGGAATGGGGGGGGGTCAGTATTCCCACGGAAGACAGATTGCACAAAGTAGGCTCTTGAAAGCATGAAAAAATGAAAGAAAAAAAAACATGGGGAAAGGGATGGAATATTTACTGGAGGTGGGGGTTGGGGGGCGGTAGCTCTTTGCTATGCTGCATCAGAAATGCAGTTCATGGATTATACATTTGGTCCATGAGGCATGTGGATGTACAGTACAGAGGTTTTTTTTCCCTCTTCATTTTTTTGTGAGTCTGTGGGAATGCACGCACTAGTGCACCCATAATAAAGCATCTCTCTCTCTCTCTCTCTCTCTCTCTCTCTCTCTCTCCTGTTCACGGTGAAGAAAACACTGTACGCTGACTTTCATTGGATGTGATGAAATCTAACCATTCACACACTGGGCAAACACTGCAAACAACTTTGTTTGAGCCAAGATGGCATCTGACTGAGTGCTCACAAATATTTGCACATGTGCTGTAGTAACAGGAACTCGACCAGACTTCATTTTTTTTTGTCAGTTATTCACACTTAAGCGTACAACATTTGCTCGTCTTCGAGTGCATGCTCCTGCAAAATATGTTTCTGAGATTTACTGTTTATTAGAAGAGGATGGAGAACTGCTTGAAGGAAGGCCGACTGCTGCCATCTAAGCTGTGAGAAGCTGTGAATGGATTTTCAGAGCAGTGCACATTGCTAGCAGCTAACGCAGTCAGACTGCATCAGAGGTGTCTGTGACCCATTCCTCCATTGTATTACACATTAACTGAAGCACTGACCAGATATGGTCATTAAAGATCCCCTTGGGTCCAGAAGAAATCCCCAAACTACCATACAAACATATCCGGATTCAACGGGCTAAGAAACATGGTACTCTCCCTCAACACCAAAACAGGATCAAATGGAGACTGTCAACACACTAGAATGAGCCTTAACGAGTACCAGACCATGGGGCCCATCTACACAGTGGAACAGAACCTTAACAGATATCAGACCATGGAGCCCATCTTTATACTGAAGCAGAGCCTTAACTGATATCATATGATGAGGCCAATCCACACACTGGAAAAAAGCCTTAGATGCTAGATGCATGGGTCTCATCCACACAGTAGAACAGAGCCTAAACAGATGCCAGACCATGGGGACATCCACTCACTTGAATGGAGCTTTAAAGGCCCACTACCATGTCACCAGGTGAACAACCAATCAGTTATTACAAGCCATTTCAAAATCTGTTTGTTTCTGACATCATATGCAGGGTTCTAGCCAGCCGCGGCGCTGGCGGTGCTCCGCCGCGCTGAGATTTCACCCTGCCGCGCTGAGAAAACTCAAAAATAGGGTCCAGGTGTCTGCTTTTTAGGATCAGTAACTTGTTATGATGGTTACCATCAATATAAACAAACTTTTTTTGGCCAAAACACGCTGCCTTTCTCGAACGGCCACACGGCATGGAAGCTGCCTGTAGCTACTATGTGAAAATCCGCATGGTCCGCATCAGGTATTTTTGTCCCAAATGCTGTTCACGCCCAGAGCTACTCGCTCCTCGTCAGCTTTTGTAGGGGTATTCCCCGGAACTACTTGTATATAGAGTAGCTGAAACTGCCTTTTTAGCTTAGTCTTTGAATTTTAAAGATCTGCGCACATTATCCGTTTCGATTAACGGAAGCATACGTTCGTTTTTCAAAATGTATAATTTACGCCGAATAGGCTAGTGATCAGACACCATTAAAAACGAAATAGACGTGATCTTTAATCTTTCAGTTTATATTCGGTGAAATTTCATCAAATTTTATCAGAAACTCTTTTGACCGACTCCGGAGGCTACCGAACCGTGATCGAATCCCGAAACCATTATTTTCTTGAGTAATTTAATGTGGCAAAAATTACATGAGCTAGCTAGACAATACTTTGAAAAGGACACCTAGGGTTGACGATGTTACACAAGACATAAAAGCTCACCATTGGCCTCTATTAAATATTCAAAATCCCTGGTATGCTACATGCGAATTGCTTACTTTTTGGCTTAGAAGCAAGTGTTTCCCCATTTGAACGATGGCACTGATGCGTTCATATCCCTTTCAGAAGCTTCGTAAGTGTCTTAATGTAAATTTTCCATGATAAATCCGCAATGTTATATCTAACATTGTTAGTTGCGTATTACAGTATATCTAATTTCCCACGATGAAAAAAGCCATTTTCATCCAATAACAATCCACTGTCCGTAGACTGGCGGCTGTGTGTTCTTTACATTAGAGCAATTAGAGGCCATTTTTAACCGGCCACCGTGCTTGTTTAAATCAATGATTTGTAGCGAATTGCGTGATGGAATTACACGAGGCTATTCTATCCCCACTACTTACAGATCTATCCCATAGTGGGCAAGTGCTCTAAATAATTAGCCGGTTATTAGGAAATAAGACATTTTCCATGGAAAAGTTCAATTTTGGTCTCAAAATCATAAATCATTCCCATTCAAAAAATAAATTCTAATTACCAATTATAAAATGTGTCAGCTTTTCTGTTTGTAGGAGAATACTACAAAGAATGTCAGACACTCGTGTCCAGCGTAGGCTTTTTATTCAACTGAGTATATGAATGCCGGTCAGTGCACCTACATCAGGGGTAATGTCCATTCTCCAGTCTGACTAATGGATATCATCGATCTAACGATAACCCGTAACATTTTCTTTATACTCAACCAATATGAATGGTTATGGTGTCATTTTAAAGTGTTTTTAAAGTGTTTTTAAAGCACTTTTCAGTGGTGCCAGTTGCACTGGTATTGGCGGAGTTTGAATTTTTTGGTCATGTAATCTAGGCCTACATGTTGTTTATGCTTGACGCGTGCCAAGAATGGACATTCGGCTCCTGCAGCACTCATGGGTCAGCGATTCTTGCCGGATAATCCCGCTCTGACGTCGAAAAAGTTAAAGTAAGTTGAATATTTAGATTGAAATATGCCTTGATTTGAAGCAGATTATGGAGACTCTTTCTGTAAACACGGATAAAGTTGATTGAGTGAATTCAAACAAGGCAGGTAGCCAAATGAGCATGGATGTACTTGCTCTAAAAAAAAGCGTTACTTAGACCTTATCACTGTCGCATGATCGGATAGTAAAGTCAGTCTCAGGCCACATGCACATGTTGTGACGCCAGTGGTTAACTGTTCAGTTTTCATGTCCACACAGATTTTGTGGTAATGTAAATAATGTGTTATTCTCGCCAATTCTGGCATTGGTTACGTTGTTTTAATTAGCAGAAGTGTTTTTCCGGCATTTATGAAGAAATACAATGCAAAAACTAGGTAAGAGTCAATAAAAAACACAAACCTCAATGAAATGTGAAATTCCTCTTTTGTCATTGTTAATATGTGTTGTTTGCAAGGCTATATGGCACACGAAAAACGACTTTGAACATGTTGGCTTAGATTGACTTTCTGTATCAGGAAAAACTCATTTGACAAAGGGAGATTCTGGTAAAAGATTTCATGCAAAATACTTCACGAAAACGCACCAAAAAATCACTTCCCTTTTATCAAAATGTCCTGGGGGGGCATTCCCCTGGACACCCCCCCGGTATGGCTTCACCCCACCGGTGCTTGCGATTCGCAACTGCTAGAACACCAGAGTAGCACCACTCTGAGGAAAAATCCTGGCTAGAACACTGATATGGTGAAGTGACTGCCCAGAAGGAGGAAGGACTGATCAACTTTAGCCAACCAGTTAATCAGTTCCTTCATCAGTCCAGGTGATTCCCTCTTCCCCCATGTGATGTCACAAAGGACATATGTGAAATGGCTTGCAGTAGCTAATTAGATGTGCACCTGCCTGGTGACATGATAGGGGGTATTTAACAGATACCAGACCACGAGGCACATCCACACACTGGAACAGAGCCTTAACAGATACCAGACCATGGGGCACATTCAGAAACTGGAACAGAAACTTAACCGATACCAGATCATGGACGGAGCCCATACACACAGTGGAACAGAACGATAAAAGATACCAGACCATCGGGCCCATCCATATATTGGAACAGAGCCTTAGCAGATACCTCACCATGAGGCCCTTTCACACACTGAAACAGATACTCAACAGATAGCAGACCATGGATAAAGTCCATACACTCAGTGGAACAGAGCCATAGATACGAGACCATGAGGCCCATCTACAGAAAAGAACGGTCCCTGAACAAGATATTCAACAAAGCAGCTCCACAGTTTCTTCTTGCAAGAATACATTATTACTTCACAAAGTCAGGCTTATGCATTTTGATAACTGAAAATATTAGCAAAATTAGACACAGTTTTTTCCTGACCTGCCATGCTTAGAAATAAAATGAAAATGGTGAGATTTTTAAACGGCCACCCGAAGCTTAGCAGGAAATGTATTTAACACTGCATAATTACAGAGTATAAGAAATCGAATCCAATGTAGCGGAGGGGAAAAAATGTCAGACACAAATAATTAATGTGAAATGGAGAAGTGACTTTGACCTCCGAACCCCAGGTAAGATTGGTTCGGCATGCCGATGTGAAATGATGCTGATCCAGGAATCGTCAGCAAGCTGCACTCATCATGTGACCACATGTAATAAGGAATGGGAAATGCCCAGGAGGGGGTGGGTGGATTGAGAGGGAGGGGGTGGGCGGATTGAGGGTATGGAGTGGACGTGCTGTATATTCCACGCGCAAGGTTCCAGAGGTCAAAGATTCTTAATCATCCTGCCCCCGGCAATATGTCAGAGCAATTTCACAGGCACCGGGTGGACGCCGTCTATTTGAAATTTCAGTGTTTCCCGGGGGTGATTTCAGACTCAGTAAAACTGCTGGATCGGCGACTCTCATATCACCCCCCTGCATCTTAGACTGCTTCCGAACCCAGGTCAAAATGCTTCAGCTGTGTTGAGATGACAGCTCTAGTGCTACATTCGAAACTCCATAGAAAGCAGTGATCATTGGTTCAGCCTGGAAACTCTGGTGAATGGAAGCAACACACACAAAATGCAATTTTCCTTGAAAGCACCACTTTCAAGACTTTTAACCCCGTGACTGACCAGTCAGTGGACGTGATGAGATTATACGCATCGAAGCCATGGATATAAATCTGCTACAAGCATCATCAGTGTAGAGAGCATCTCTCCTGGAGGCAAATGACCACCCCAAATTTCTCATTAATCTTCCCACAGAGCTAAGTGACAGCCTCATAAATGTTACCATTGATCTGCTCTATTAAAGAAAAAAAATCTCGAAGGTTGACAGGCAGAATATCATTTCAATGTTTACACATTATATTAGCTTCATATCTTAATTTTTAAGCAATGAAATACAAGGATACAATGAAAACACCCTACCCACAAAAATTGGACAGGCAACCTGAAATCTTCATTGGAACCTTCAGGCGCGATTGTGAGAACTTGCCTGTTGCAGCTGCAACACCAGTTAACCAGAAATATGGGATTTACTAAAATCAAATTCACATTACAGTCCATAACGCAATAAAGCGAAGAGGAGAGAGAATTTTTTTTGCCTTCGGGGAGCAACAATGATTACAGTCATCCATCATCCAAGGCTCCAGGAGTCAGATTTAACCTAGTACAGGATTCTCGATGACATCATTGCACTGTCACAATATTCCCTACCGTTAGGAAATGAGCCTGTGTGACATCACAATACAGCAACAGAATTCTCTGCAGGTCGTTGGATCTACCAGATGTCATAGTTCCAGCACTGAGCAGTAAACGGAAATCTGTAATCTTTTTTTCAGAGTTAAAATAATTGATTGATTGACAACGGTTTCATTATTTGAGTGGCCTTTATTCAAAAACGGTGTTTTATTTGCTTGGCGCTACAAAGTAGAAGGGGGATATAGGAATGAGGGTTGTCCTTTAGCGTGTCCGTCCATGCGTTTGTCTGTCCGCCATGCTTCTTTTCTGGGCCTGTACCTCTAAACCAGGGATACTCACTCTTTTCCAGAATGAGCCAGTGTGGGTGCAGGCTTTCATTCTAACCAACCAGTCACACCTCATGATTCTACTAAATCAACCCTAAAGGGTCATTCCATGTCAATTCACACACCCTCCCCAGTGACACCTCTCAGATTTCCTCGTAAAAGTGTTGAAACATTGGATTTAATGTCAAATGAAAGAATCCCGAATTTTAGCTTGATATTTCAAACTCGTTTTGGAGTTATGGCCCTTCAAAGTTAGATTCCCACGCCCCTTTTTTGCACACGTGAATTGTGAGCTTTATTTATAAGCATTTTTGGAGTCCCATATCTTTTGATTCTATTGAGCTAGAAGGCTGAAATTTGGTGTATGTCTTCACTCTGACCATGTCTACCAAATTCTGAGCTTGAAAAGAACCCATTTCTGACAAATTATGAATTATTAACCCCTTAAAACCGGAATTTGGATACCAAGAACTTGATTTAGAGGACTTTTGAGGACATCGGCTTGAGCTAGCTTATAATGGTGCGCACTATGACCTTGAGTCTCTGGAGCATTGATGCGACGTATCACTTGTTGAAAGGGGACCCAACATGGTGGGTTCTGACTTTCAAGTCTTTCAAGTCCACTTAGCAAGTTCTTATTTTTTGGTTTAATCAATCAGGATGTTTTTGCTGGAATCAACCACCTGGATGCCTGCTCTTGACACATTAGTCATTCCCATGAAAACAGGTGGTTTAAATAAAGGGTTAATATACAATTTTGTCAAAATTAATAAAGTCTTTTCAGGTTGATATGATAATTTATTATTGAATAACCTTCCTCAAGCTAATCTGAACGTGTTGAGTGTCTTTTTTTGCCAAATGAATCAATGATGTAGATAAATCACAGTTGACCTACTTTCTGGACTTAAACGTTTTTGGTGAAAATATGATTAAAAAGCGACTCATTTTCAAAGGTTCAATTTATACAGGAGGAGGTGCATACTCAAAGTTTTTATTGGCACTATACCTTGGGAAAAGGTGAAAATTTATGCGGTGTGAAGCTCATTTCCTGCAATATGTGCCCACAGGGTCAACGGATTGCTTGAAGTGGGGGGTATCAAAGGGCCAGTTTGTCTGGAAACCATTTTTGGGGACACATTGTACCTCCATTAAAGGTCAGATTTCAATGCCACCCTTTTAGTGTAAAGTACAGTTGCAAAATAACATTAAAAAGTCTATATCGGTCATGTTTTCGGAGGTTGGGGTTTGTTTGGGAGCTTTCTTTGTTACTTTCGTCTGGGACGGTATCGTTTTGCCCATATCGGATTCTTTGGCCAGCTGGCATTAATTGTGGGCGGCGCCCGGACTCTATTTAAGCCAAGTTCCGCCTCGCCACCTTTGCTAGAGTGTCAGTGTTATGATTGCACTTTAGCCCGTAAGTTCTCTAGCTAGAGAGTTGGTTGGGATTTAGTTGCAAAAGAGGAAATGTGTTAGTAAGGGAAATTTTCTCCCTCTTTTCCCTCCTCCTTCCTCTGTCTGTGCACCGTCTGGGTGCTTAATCGTTTGATCTCAGCTTCCGAGATTTTTCCTTTATTTCGTTCTGTCTTGCTCGCTTTGCTTCCTGATTATTATTTGGACAAGATTTATGTCCTTTCGAAGCGCGAGCCCCTCTCTCTTGTTTTATCTGTGTTTGTCATTTTGCTGTGCTTCCTTTTGTTCCGGCCACTGCATTTGGCGTCTCGAAATACCAGCCATCACAATATCTGAAAAAAATCCATTGATACTTCTCGCTCTGGACCCCAAAAGTCCTCAAAATCAACTTCTCAAATTCCAAATTCCGGTTTTAAGGGGTTAATAATTCATTAATTATCAGAAATAGGTTCTTTTCAAGTTCAGAATTTGGTAGACAGGGCCAGATTGAAGTCATATACCAAATTTCAGCCTTCTAGCTCAATAGAATCAAAAGATATGGGACTCCAAAAATACTTATAAATGAAACTCGCAATTCACGTTTGCAGAATAGGGGCATGGCACTCAAACTTTGAAGGGCCATAACTCCAAAATTTATTTATTTATTTATTTGTTTTTTCATTTCGGCATGATTGTACAGTCATTCCATGACAATTTCAACACAACATGTATCATGACCGAAAGGGTCGCGGGAGAAGCGAAATCGCTTGTCAAAGTCCCGCCCCCAACTCCCAGAAAAACAGTTTGATTATGGGTAAGATATCATAAAGATTTATAAATCACAACAGAGCTGAGTGTCTATTTACACTACGATTTAAACGTCACAACATAAAATCATAGAGAAATCATAGAGATTTATGACAGTCATGAAGAGTTTTAATGAGTTGAGATATCAAGCTATCAGTTATTTTTACCTTTTATGCGGATGACTGCCGTATAGATACACCAAATCAATGTCTTACAGTATTCTGATGATACAGTACTAATATCTCTGTTAACCAACTCTTGCAACCCTGGGTTGCACCAACTTTGCGTGAACAAACTAGTCGAGTGGAGTGATTATAATGCCCTTGAGATTAACACAGAGAAAACAGCGGAAATTGTGTTCAGTTTACCATCTGATTCTCATAAAGCCTCTGTTGTTATTCATAATGAAAAAATTAAGCAAGTATCTTCTTTTAAATATTTGGGGGTAATTATTGACTATCAGCTATCATGGAAAGATCACATTGAAGCTGTTTGTAGAAAGACAAAACAAACAATTTGGTTTTCCCGCCGACTGAGGTCTTTTGGAGCAAGTGGGCAAATCCTTCTATTATTTTTTACTGCTGTGATAATGAGTGTTCTTCTGTACTGCTGCTCTACATGGTGCAAGTGCTTTTCTGTTACCCTAAAATCAAAACTGCTCCATCAACTAAAAATCTGCTCAAAAATTGTGGGACAGCCACTTGAAAAACTCTACAAATCAGCTAACCGTGCTAGCGTGTTAAGGTTGGCCAACAACATTGCCTCTAACCCCAACCATGTTCTCATAGTGAATATAATCTTTACCCTCAAATAGGAGACACATGGTTCCATCTTTTAATAGGGTTAGACTGAAGCACTCTTTTGTGCACCAGTCAATCCTAAAATTAAATATGGTGCTTAATCCCAGATCAAGTGCACGTTAATGGGTCTTAAATGGTGTATTTGTATTTTTATGATAAATGTATGAATTTTGTGATTGTATAGGTCTTGTATAATTGTCTTCTTGTGTTTAATCTTATGTTGTAATGGAGCAACTGTGATGTAAGAAAAATTTCAGACTGTGCCTGACAATAAAGTATTATCATATCATATCATATATACATACATATCCCATAAACCACGAGGTTTCAAAGTTTTCAGAAACAGGGCGCCCAAATGCACCTGGAGGTACAACGTACATGTGAAAAATAACATCATGCCTTCAGGATGCAAATGCTGTCATTCACATACTTTTGTGCACATAAGGTATAAAAGCATGCCTACAACCACACTCCTCCATCATTTCACCCTTTTGACGATGAAAAGGCTATGGGAAGAAGAAAGATTGTGGGCCATCGGGATGCTTCGAGCCGGAAGAACCCTGGCTTACACAGCCAGACAACTGCATGTCTCGCAGTCCTTCATCAGCCGATTGTGGGCATGCTCTGTTGCCACCGGTAGAGTCCAGGACAGACCTCGAAGAGGACGTCCAAGATGCACAACCAGGCAAGCTGACCACAAGATCGTCAATAGAGCCCTACGTGACAGGTGACTGAATGCGATAAGGCTGCAATAAGGGCATCTACAGGGTACAGGAAACCTCATCGACACAGACCACACAAACCTGTCTGAATGCTGCCAACCTGCGAGCCAGGTAGCCATACATCCCGTTGCCCCTCTCAGATCGCCATCGGCAGACAAGGAGACAGTGGTGTCGACGATGAAGCAATGCCTATTGGTCATGTGTAATGTTCAGCGATGATTTTCAATCTGGACTTCAGTGATTGTTGTCCTTGTGTTTGGCATCACCCAGGTGAATGTCATCAGCAAGCCGCTATGATTCCACATAATCAGCATGGGAGAGGGTCAGTAATGCTGTGGGGTTGGAGTCACTATAACAGGCAGGACTGACCCCCACCATCTGCCATGGGAGAGTCACAGGGGTGTAATACTGTGACAACATCATCACTCCAAATGTGCTTCCATTTGCACACCGTCATAGACCTGGATTCATCAACCTAGATGATAATGCCAGAGTTCATCATGCATGCGTTGTCCTTGACTATCTCCAAAGGCACCAAATTCAAACCTTGCCCTGGTCTGCGATGTCCCCTGACCTCTCCCCCATAAAACACACATGGGATATGCTGGGACGACATGTACAACTGCAGCACCCACCCTGTCAGAACTTGGTACAGCTGGGTGCAGCACCCCAGTAGGAGTGGCAGAGGATCCCTCAAGCTGACATTGGTCATCTCATTAGGAGCATGCGGCGTCGGTGTGATGCTTGTTTGGACACTATTGGGGGCCTACTCATTACTGTACACTATGTGACTTTTGAGGTACCACCCCATGTGACATTTTGTTCCTCCAGAAAAAATTTTCAATAACTGCAGTGATGATAAAGTGTCATGGACTTCATCGCAAATTGCTCGTCATTTAAATAAGTTTTGAAATTTGAAATAAATATACTGTATTTTCAGAGTTGTCTTTTCTTTTCAGTTATCCCCCACTTTTTGTGAGCAGTATATATTCATACATGTGCATGTTCTTGTGTAGATGTGCCTTTCATACTTCCATCTGTCCTCCTGTCTGTCTCTCTATCCCTTCAGTGCATTTCATTTCCAGGTCAAAATGCCAAAACTTTTCTCATATTTTTTTAGCAGCATTTGATATTTTGATACAACATATACAGTATGAAAAGGCACATCTGAAGGCGTAGATGTGCCTTTTTTTACTTCCATCCGTCCTCCATTTTCAGAAAATGCTTTTCGCTGTTTCCTGAATTTTGATCTGGAATATCAGTCATCCTGTGACTGGTGATCTGAGTTGTTCATGTTTTTCTGTAGTTTTATTGGACCGCAAATCAGGCTCATAACAGCTACAAAACAGCATTGAAATAATCGTAAATACTATAATCCCCAGGGCCAAAAAACACACAAGTTAAGCACTGGTTCTGAATTGAACTTATTTAAAATCTTATGAGCACTGCACAGCACAATAACTCAGGAGTTCTGTACTCATAAGCCTGAAAATCTCAATGGCTCTCCTAAGGCACAAAAGATAGCTGAAATAGACCACAAAGATTATATTCTTTGCCTCAAAATTGGTTGCCTGATTTTCTCAGTGTTTATGATTTGTCCAGGAAGTCCTTAAAGTCTGTTTTTACTCACCTAATCCTGAATTTCACTCAAAAACAAAGCTATTGAATGAGAGCACATCGAGTGCTTCTTCTTTACAAAGACTCACCCATGACGACTTGGTTTAACTGAAAACGTCATCTGATACAGTTCTGTTGAGTGACTGAATTTGAAAAATGCTTTCAAGATTTTAGAAGCTAGCCATTTCCAGATTCGTAATGCAATGTACAGTGCTTACATTTGCAACTCCTCCAGCATAAGCATTAAATGCTGACATGTTCAGTGGTGACAGCCAGATAATCATTACAAGTCCAGGTTTATTTTTAAAATAGGATGAGAAGGGTTGTATTAGTTTGTGTAACAAACAAGTAAAATGCTTTTGAAAGGATGAATCAGGCATTTATTTGGGAAACATACTTTATATCTGCATAACTAAGCTCCTGGACTTGCACTAAGTAAGGGGGTGACAGACTGCTCTTACTGAGGCCATCAAGACTGCGGTCTCACAGAGAGTACCAAAACCAGGAGGTCCTGCATCTAAAGCTAGGTCTAAATGGATTTGAATCACAGACTATGAACCACCCTTAAATTTACAGGGGCCTACTGTACATTCATGTGGAGTAAACCATACAAGAATTAAAGCCGTCTATTATGTAATGTGCTTATTCCTGGTTAGGGCTGCGAGGGAGGGCTTATCAAAGTAAAGCATCAAATGGGCGAGAGACAGGAACACACCCTGGACAGTTTGCCAATCCATACCTGTAGGCAGTTTAGAGTCTTAAATTTACCTGACATGCATGTCATCGAGCCCTTTTCAGCATAGTCCATCCATGAGATCATCAGATCGGGCACATAATATCAGCCCATTTTGCAGAGTTGCTAAACAATTCACCCATTCCCACACTCCATCTTAACCTGGTGCTTCCAACCCTGTCTCCTGATCTGATTTAATCAGCCAAAAAATAGTCCTCCCAAAATGGCTGCCGAGCATCACCAAAGCGTGAGCTAAATGCTTGCGGTGACTGAAGTGAGCATCTCCCTCAACACCGCAGAGCACATCAAGTCGTCGGTCGTCTGCGAGAAAGGCACAGAGCAAATGCAGTGATCAATGATCATCATTATCCGGTTTCAAGAACACAAATAAAAACATCCCGTAGAGTTGAACGGTCATAACCAAACACAATCAGCGGTTATTTGCTGCCTGCGACAATAATCCATAACTTTCAAAGACATCCTTCATGGCCAGTCTTGAAGTGCCTCAATTTATCATGAGCCTTTGAGACACGCCAGAGCTGGATTTTATAAACCCCAGCATTTGATCTCTTTGAAGCCTGAGTCATGGAGAAAGCCAGAATCGGGCCCGTAGCCATCCTGCCTCGCATTCAGAGCTGTGATAGGTGCTGCATGCTTAGATTTCAAACCCAGGGAAGCCTTAGTGTATAAATAGGCTCCTCAAAGTGTGACCTACATACATATGAAAGCACAGGGTCACAGTAGCAGTCTTAGCGCTCCGCTGCTAGAGATCAAAGGCCCAGAATCTTTAGTTATGAAACAGAACTCAGCGCGCACATCTTGCACGGCAGGCGGGCAGGGTTTTCCAAGAGGTGAAGTGCAATGACAGTTTTAGTCTCTATTTTATCACTATCCCTTGCTCCAATGCGCACACACAAACATGCTCGCGCGCATGTAAACAAACTCACACTAACAAACGCAGGTACGCACAAACAAACATATAAACATACACGTGAACACACCCGCTAACAAACACACAAACACCTACGCACTAAAAAAAGTGTGCACACACACTAACACACACACAATAGCATACACACACTCAAACACACACTAACATATACTACACAAGCACACACTCACACACACACACAGTAACATATGCGCGCATGCACATAAAACACACACACACACACACACATATGCATGCACACACAAAAACACATTAAAAAAACAAATTCACATGTGCATACAAACTATAACAAACTAAACAAACAAAAACATTAACACACAAACAATCATGCACACAAACACACACTAACATGTGTACACAAAAACACACACAAACATACACCCACAAACACACACTAAAAAACACACATACACACAAACACTTATATACAGACAAAAACATGTACACATACACATACACAAACAAAAAAACACACTTGAGGGTGCCAAAAATGTATTTTTGCACCAAAATCCAAATCCTATACCCCCAAACCCTGAACTCAACCCGAACCTAAACCCCTTTCCTCATCCAAACCAGTTGTTTAACCCTTACCAACAAACCCCCCAAGTAACCCTTTTTTTTAACCTCAGTTTACCACCTCACCTTAACCAAGAGTCTAATTCCAATGCCTATCCTTAAAACTAGATGCAGCCCTAACCATAAGCCCAACTGTACTCATGGATTTAAACAAAGCCCTTCACTCAGCATGTTTCTTCATGGTGACCTAAAAAAGTTCCCTCTGTGCTGCTTTTTTAGACCTTTCTATAATCGTGGGGTCTGCAAGTCTCCACAAGACATTCTCTGTTCCCCTCAAATATACATAAAAATGTATATACACACACACACACACACACACATACATACTGGTGGCATGGTAATGAGGTGCGGCAAAGTGCATTCACACTCTCCAACGGGAGGAGCTAACACATCAACAACCAATAGATTGCAGTCAAGTCCTAAATACAAAAAGTCTTGTAATTCTCAGCCAATGATCTGAACTTCCCAGCCTTACTGGGCTTATGGAAAAACACAGGCTGAGTTTGGGTATGCATTTGCTGGTGTAATCACTGACCACTGACTCAATAGCCAGGTGTGATTATTGAAATCCAGACTGGGTTTTCTCTTTTAGTTTGGTAGATAACAGCTGATTGAAGCTGACTGGCCAGTCTGACTTCACTATCAAATTCCTTGGACCATAAGGATGGTCACCTAATGATCCTTGTTGTTGAGGCGCATCAGTGCTGTTGGCCAGTTCACTTACCCCTGAGATAAAGCGGATGAATAGAATGATTGGAATACAATTTTTTTTGAGACACTAAATTGATTCTGTTTCATTCTTTAACTTAGTCTGTAGCTGTTCTTTAGCTAAGTAAAATGTCAGAAGGGCAGTTAAATCCCAGCATTAAACTTGACAAGCCACAAACAGCGCAAGCATTAGAATTAAGGGCGGCATACTAGTGGTTACCACTGTCGCCTCACAGCAAGAAGGTAGTGGGTTCGATTCTGGCCCGGGGCCTTTCTGTGTGGAGTTTGCATGTTCTCCCCGTGTTCGTGTGGGTTTCCTCCGGGCACTCCGGTTTCCCCACCCACAAAAACATGCATCATAGGAACACTCCAACCAGTACCCCTGACCAAGGAACTGGCGTTAGAACTGGAGTTGGTCCCCGGGTGCTGCTCTGTGGCTGCCCACTGCTCCCAACTATAGGATGGGTCAAATGCAGAGGACAAATTACCCCATGGGGTTCAATAAAGTGTATCTTATCTTATCTAATCTTAATTAAACACACATCAACATGGACAAAGATTATTATTTTTGGGGAGAGAGGCTCAGGAATCACTGAAGACCTTTGTGTGACAAAATGGCAGCTTGATAAAAATAATACAAATAATATTCCCTTGTTTGCGTATACAGTGTGGCCCAGCACCTGTGTTGTTCCATTTACACAAGCCTCTCTGTCATATTAACCCAGGGTTACACATCAAATAAACGTGAAGGTGAGCCAAGTGCCTTTTACCCTCTGAAACGGTTCTGCAGCTCAGTCCTGGGTATTGAAAGAGTTCAAAAGGGCCGCAAAATTTCTGCTCTCAGTCAGAGGAGCTTAAGGATGAAAGACCAGGCTGACGGAGGGAGAGAGACTGAGACACAGAGAGGCAGAGTGAGACAGAGAGGGGGAGACAAAAGTAAACACAGTGGGGCAGAGAGAGAGAGAGAAAGGGGAGCAATAATACTTCATACAGTATAAAGAAAAGAGGAAACATAGAGAGAGGACAGAAAAGTGAGCAAAGAGAGAAAATGATGAAGGGAGGTAGAGAGAGACAAAGCATTGATAGAAAGAGGGACAGAGAGAAGCTTAACAAAACAGGCAGATATCGGGACAGAGAGATGGTTAACAAAACAGGCAGAGATTGGGAGGAAAGGAGAGAGAGAGAGAGAGAGAGAGAGAGAAGTGTCTGGAATGTGAGTGCACAGCACCCATCCGTTCCCTTTCAGAGCTATCTCCATTGAGACCTGTGGGAGAGCCGTCCTCCATTCCGGCTCCTGCTGTTTCCCTTGGCCCTACTGCTTTATGGAGCACAATCCCCGTCCACTCTCCCTGACTGAGCTGAAAACATTTTTTGTCACTGGTATTGACAAAAATACCAACAAATGAAGAGCCAATACACTATTTCTGCAGTCATCCCTCGCAATTTGAAGGTGCAAAAAAAAGTGAGATGGATGGAATGAGGGGTTATTTGAACAATAATATTAATAACGATGAAGGTATTATTATTATATTATGTTACAGGTGTGATTTATTTGACACTTGCTCAAGGGGGTTAATAATGACACCGGAAACTGAAAGTTCTTTAAATTTAGAGAAAGAAGCTGTCCCTCACTGTTACTGGAAGACAGCAATCTCAGCCCAGCTTGCTGCAGTGAGTGAAATGGAGCGAGGGAGGCTAGTGATAATCTCCCCCCCCCCCAACATATTTTGTCACAATATTTTTAACAGACCGACGTCTGTGCTGGCTGTTAACATGGTCGCCACAGAGAGTCGGCACCGATGACCTACAGCCGCTGAGCTGCAAGTGCTGTTGATGATCCCCCCAACCCTTTTGGCTGTGGAAATGATGGGATTAACTCCTCATTAGAGCCTCTTTTCATGAAATATTCTTTCATGCCACACTGCGTTTCTATTTTTAGACTCCTCTTCATCTTCTGGGGCAAGAAAAATTAACACAATTGAAAGAAGGCACTGCACGCTGAGAGGGAATATAAATAAATAAAACCGAGACGTATGCGTGCTTTGATCTGTCATAATAATATAGCCTTGTTCTTGTGCCGATGAAAAAAAATGTAGAGTTGACGTTCGCAGCGGTCGTGTGAACTTGGATAATTGTTTCACAGAAGCGTTTTGGCAGCATGAATTCAGTGGTAACGGGCTGACTCCGAGGCGACAGAAATGTTAAAATACAGTGACTGGCCTTCAGCTCATAGGGCACTTTTGATCTGGGTAAGAAGATTAATGTTTTAGCCCATAGAAATATCGCATAAGGCAAGCGGTCAGGCATGCGCACTCGCAAGCCTAATCACTGACATACAGACAGGTCCTCTGCACTCACAGTGACACCGCTTTAAAGTGCGGTCACCCTGCACAATTCATATGGTTTGATGGATGTAAAAGCCATCAGTCTGTAGACTGTCCGCTTTAATTTGAAGGTATTTCCACCTATATAGTCTTACCTTCCCAGAGGTACGGAACTCACTGTATCCAATGCATGAATCTATAGATTTCGGGCAATATCCAGTGCTAAAGCTCAGATTATACTTGATCAGCTTCAGCATTTAAATACAGTGGAGAGATATTTTACTAAGTATAGTAAAAGCAAGGTTATGTGCAATCTTATCCACACAGTAATTTCCTGATAAGCAACGCATTCGTAGGCAGTCCTCATCATGAAAACAGGTCAAAGGTGCAGAACCTGTCGTGGTCGCCAAAGCATCCTAACCAATGGCCCCCAATCCATCTAAAAGCAATGTTGCATTCTTGACTGTAAAATATTAGAAATCAAGATGCCCCAGAAAAGAAGAGGCCATAGTCACCACTCTACAGCCAGAAGAATGGTAAGCTGAACATAAGGAAATAGATTGGCCCAGGTACATACCAGCCAAAACAGAGAGCTGGAGTTTGTTGTCCTAAAACCTAGAAACAAAATTAAATCTTTTTAGCTACAAGTTCCCTCTCCAGATTTCTGGTTTGTTACTGCACATAGACTTATTTATTTCTCCTGCAGAAATTAAGCATAACCTGAACATGAGCAGATGAGCATTTTTTGTTTTATTTACCATGTTAAGCACTTCCAAAGAGCTAGTCGCTAAGTTACTACATTGGAGCTACAAAGGCAATGTCATTCATTCATGGGCTAGTATCAAACTTGATTGGTGGCTGGCGCAGTGACCATTACATCAGTCCAATAAAGCAACTTCTTACATGGTTATTTGATGGCAGCTTGTACCTGGAAAAATTTACAGTTGATAGTTAAGACAGTGGTTCTCAAATGGGGGCGCATAGCTACTGCAGAGGGGGCGTGGATATTGAACACCAACACAACCCCAGCTCGACTCATTTTACAGAAACGCTACCAAACCAAGCATCAATATATGACAAAAATTGAGGCTTTTGGCATCCTTAATTGACGTTTAGGGTTAGGGTTAGGGGGGAGGGTTTGTTTTATCATTGGCGTCAAATAAGAACGCCAAAAGCCTTTATTTTCATTGTACATTGACATTTGGTCAGGTAGCATCACTGCATGAGGAGTGGGGATGAGTATGGGCTCTGAGCACACATGAAGTTGGAGGAACTACATAATTCATGAGATGACAAACAAACAGAAGCTTCCTGATGCTAGAAAGGCTATTTTGGTAACCTTAATTTTTAGTTTACTTAAATCAACCAAATCATTAATTACTGATAGAACTGAAATCTACTTTTGTTGAAATGGGGGCATGAACTTTTTTTGGCCTCTGAATGGGGCAATGACAGAAAGTTTGAGAACCAATTTATTAAGGAATGTAATGTACCTCTGAGAATAAACGGTGAAATGCAAGAAAATTTACCTTCACCATTTACGTTAACCATCGTTCAGCAGAAACACGTAAACCCAACCCAAAAACACGACAGAAATGTGGCGATGGAACTCAAGGCGGATGGACTTGTAAGGTTGACTGACAAAAAAAAAAATTTCATCACAATTCACTCAACAGAACCAGAGGTAAGGAAGAGAGCATTCAGACAGTAAAGATGAACAAAAACACACTCAATAACAGTTAACTTCACTTGGCAGGTGAGATGGGGTGTGAGTGAGCACAAACACACTGCAGTCTCAGGATGACTCAGTGCACACGTACTGAAGTTTATTATTATTCATCCTGTAATGTTACATTAACATTTTAGATGCTTTTATTGGGAGCGATTGTACATTGTAGGCCAAGTGCACTGAGCCAGTGAAAATCAGCACCAGGGCCAGATGAGTAAAGATGTAGCACGACCAAAGTTCTACAGCAAGTAAAGCCATGAGTGCCAAGAATCAAAATGCAAATCCAGAATACATACTGAGAACAACCCCTAAGATAGAGGCTTGAAAGAAAACTGCCAAAAAAAAGCATAGCAGAAAATAATTAATCAGCCAAAATAAGGTAGAAATCAATGCAAAGCGTTGATCGCTATGCCTCGGCCTGCTATACCTTTATGCACCCTAAAAGTTGATCTTTAGTCCCCGCTCATAGATGATTTTATATGATCTTGACCTTTGAGCCAATGGCCTCTATAAACCAATCGGTTCAGTTTCCCTCTGTGTCTGATATGGTCAAAATCTATCCACTATTTCAGTAAATATTGTGCACATAAGATAAGAGTGTTGGGTGAACTATTTCACAGACAGATAGATGACCAACCACTGGGAGTGGCAAAGGTATAATTACATCCGAAATATAGCAGCTTTTAAAAGATACAATAACGAATCGGGAAAGGGGGTGGTGCTCTGCCCAACAACCAAACCCCAGGCAGGGCCTCAGCAATTAAAATGTGACCCTTCCCAAAATCCAACAACCTAGCCCCCAACCCCAAAGGAAAATAATGCTTTGCATGTCTGTTTATATGTGCATGGAGGGGCAGAAACATCGACATCTATTCTTTGGGAAATTCGTAGGTGGAAAGCAAGCTTGATGGCTCTAGCCTCTGAAAAGTTGCAAGACTTGGTAAATGAATTGAGTTTAATGGAGAATGGAGTTATAAAGAGGGGGGCAGGGATTCAAAAAACATCAACATCCAGCCTTTGGGTCAGTCTGAAGCCATTAAAAAATCCAATTGTGGGAGTATTTGAAAATGAATAGAAGTTTATTGAGCTGAAGAAGAAGAAATGGAAGTGGGGTATTATCAAGAAATCTTGAAAAATGAAAAATCTGACCCAATATGAATCTGCACAATGAGCTTGACTAGTCTAGCTGTGAAAATATGAGTATGAGCAGTTTAAATGGAACATTATAAGTTTGTGGCATATGAGGAAGAGACGAACATGAGGTCACTTCGACCTTTGGCCTTTGACCACCAAAATCTCATCAGTTCATCCTTGAGTCACTGTGAACCATTTATGCCGAATTTAAAAAAATGCCCTGATGCATTTTGTAGAGATCGTGTTCACAATAGTGCAACAAACCTGCGGTCACAACGACCTTGACCTTTGACCATCAAAATCTAATCAGTTCATCCTTGAGAACAAGTGGACATTTTCCTTTATTTGAAGACATTTCGTCCATGTGTTCTTGAAATATTGCGTTCACAAAATTGGGACAGACATATGGACGGAAGACAGCCTAAAAAATAATGTCTCCACCCATGGCTGTCACCATGAATGCATAGCAAAAGCATTGCTAATTTTTCTTAAACCACAAGCCAGCTCCCAGGCGGAATGCAAAAGCAGGTCACAAATCCAGAACATGCAAGATTCTGCACAATGGCGGAGCTGAAACTCCCCTGCTGTGGTAGTGAATGTCAGCGATGGGAAGCTAAATGTGCATTCATCATCCTGTCGGCCAGATAGAGCATTTTCAAGAAACCCAAAAAAGACAACCAGCATGCAGGTGTGCGTGAGAGAGGGAGGGAACTGGCAGGCATGCTCGCATCTGTGTGTACGGAAAACACACTTGTTTGTAAGCCTGTAGGGTATGCCTGTGCACAAAGCACATTTGTTAGCAAGCCTGTGGGAATGCATGTGCATGTGTGTGTGTTTGCATGCGTGTGTAAGTATGCATCAAGGCTTGTTAATTTATGTTTGCATGCACGTGAGTACCTGCAGGCACATACATGCAGAACGGGCCGTGGCAGAGTCAGACCTGTTCGGACAGAGTTGCGCTGTGAATATTTAGCCAGCCAGACCCAGGGACCATTCAGAGAAAATCAGCTCCAGAATTGGACTGCCTGCTCTTGAGTGTTGCCTTAATGTGTTTCCCTGCTTGCCCTTTTTAATAGCATAGGAGATATTAAAAACATGAATCTTAATGAGTTCAAGTCAGTCGAGCTAAAACAGCTCGCTAATTATGAGAGAGCTTGCGACAGCCCATTTACTACGCTTGGTTATTATTTCAGAGCACTGCTTGGCAGGTCACCTGTCGACAGCATCCAGAACACAGTAATGACAAAAAAAGGCAAAAAAGAATATAAAATAAAGTGCATTTCTTCTCCTTCACAGAGCATATATTAGCCATGCTTAGGCTTTCACGGGGTTATTTCGCAGGCAGCTGAGAGTACAAAACATCCAAGGCCTTAATAAAAAAGCCAGGCATTTATACTCTGCATTCCGTAGTCAAACTGATGCTACATTTCCCATAATATCATTCTCAAAGTGATCTCTGAACCATTGATAAACACAGTGACAATTTAATGAAAATCACCATCGCCAACACATCCCAGGGTCCGCACCCCAATTCCAATAAACATCTGTTCACAGCTCTGAGTAATGTTCATTCATCCATTATCTAAAGCCCTTCATTCCCGGTCATGGCCCCGTGGGGGAGGGGGCTGGAGCTCGTCCCATCCTGCAATCTATCGCAGTCACCCACACACACACACACGCACCATTCACTCACACACTCATCCTGTCAGCAGTTTGGAGTCTCTAGCTTGGCACACACATCTCGGGACTGTGAGAGGAAACTGGAGTGACCCAAGGAAAACACAAGCACTCAAACTCCACTTGTGTAGAAAGGCCCCAACTCGTTCACATTTATAGCCTTATTGCTGTGAGGTTACAGTGCTGCCACTGTACCACCCATTCTGAGCACCAGCTGGAACAATTTAACATGGAGGCAGCCCGTTATCTACCGCCCATGGTACTTGGCTGGGCTGTACGTATTATACCTGCTTAGTCCAATCGACTGCAAGTCACATTGAGTGTTCTAAACCAGTGGTCTTCAACGTCGTTCCTGGGGACCCACTGTGTATGCTGGCTTTTGTTCCAAAAACAATTGTAATTGCAGGATTTTAATAGAGATGGCAATTTTGACACTGAAGTTCGAACGGTTTCAAAACTTTTTATCACTTCCGGTTCCGACACGTTTTTCGAGAGATGTTTCTAAACGTCACGTGATCTGTATCAGACCACAGCAAGAGGCTCTAAAAAGCCGCGGAAAAATACAGTTGTTTGAGGTTAGCCTTGACGTTCTTATTTTCTGACAGAAAAGGTTTTTATCCTACCTTGACATGTTTCGACGGAATACTCCGTCTTCTTCAGAAGAGTCACTGATGTTACGAGTGACGTGTCTTATCAGTTGATGTTAGCGGGCGTGGCCGCCCTGTCAGATTTGACAGGGCGGCCACGCCTCCTGCTATCCGCCGCTCCTCCAAGATGGCACTCCAGGTGTGGGAAAGCATGTATGCCCCCTCGTCCCGTTCATAGTCCTGTGGGCGCGCTTCCTGATTTCAAATTGCCTCCATGATCCAGCGTTCATGTCGGTTGTTCTGAGTGCGGATAATTTTGGCCTTGTCCCAGTCCATAATATGATTTTCCCTCTTGCAATGGTCTGTGATTGCTGATTTAAGGTTTACCTGTAGTGCTTGTTCTTTAACTGAGCGTGTCTGTCTTACTGTTGTCTCTTTCTCGCATTCTTTTTGGTGTTCTTTTTTTTTTTTTTTTTAAGGTCTACCTGTTTCCCCAATGTATGTTTTATGGCAAGACCGGCAAGGGATTTCATATATGACGTCACATTTGTTACAGTTGTCAATTTGGTCTTTCGGGTGTACCAGTAGTTGTCGTAATTTTATGTATGGTTTTACCGGGGTGTTGATGTGGAATTTTCTCATGGCCCGTTGAATCCGCTCTGTGACACCTCTTATGTATGGTAACGTGACGACTCCTTTGGTTTCGGTTTCATTTTTTCGTTTCTTTCTGAATGTGTCGGTATTTTGCTTCTGCTGTACCTGTAGTTTTCCTGTGTTTATGGCCCATAGTGGGTACTGGCATTTCTTTAGTGCGTTAGTTATATGTTCTTCTTCCTTTTTCTTGTCTTTCTTCTGTGATGATGGATGCACGATCAAACAGGGTTCTTACCACGGAAAGTTTGTGATTTATGGGGTGTTCAGATGACCAAAGCAGGTATTGATCAGTGTGAGTGGGCTTTCTGTATATTTTAATTTTAATGTCTCCTTCATTAGTGTGATGTATATTTATGTCCAGAAACGCTATGGTTTTATCTGTCTCTTCTTCATGCATGAATTGTATTTTCCCAGTGCGGTCCATACTGTTTAAATGATCTGTAAGTTGTTGAATTGAAATCAATTGAAATCAGGAAGCGCGCCCACAGGACTATGAACCGGGACGAGGGGGCATACATGCTTTCCCACACCTGGAGTGCCATCTTGGAGGAGCGGCCGGATAGCAGGAGGCGTGGCCGCCCTGTCAAATCTGACAGGGCGGCCACGCCTCGCTAACATCAGCTGATAAGACACGTCACCCGTAACATCAGTGACTCTTCTGAAGAAGACGGGAGTATTCCGTCGAAACATGTCAAGGTAGGATAAAAACCTTTTCTGTCAGAAAATAAGAACGTCAAGGCTAATTAGTTACTACAGACAGTATGAACCTTTTTGGGCCAGTTGTTTGAGGTGTTTTGTTATGTGAGGATTTTGATGCAGTTTGTTCAATATAAAAGATAGATAGATATTCTAAAGCTTGCCAGGTACTCTTTCCAATGTGTCAATAAGTTAAAGCATATATGTTTCTTTGTTTGTTTTTGTTTAAATAAACTTGTAATTTGATTTCAGATGGTAGAGAAGCAGAGAAGCCAGCTGAATAAAAAGGTGCAGGAAATATTATTTCTGAATAAAAATCTTTGAGCAAAATGTTTCTGAATCTAAATTTTCATACCACATTTTATTGATGTGTATAATCACAATGAGGTGCAATACCAACTAGGCAGAATCAGAATAATTGTAATGGTCAATTCCATTTATATATAGAAGGCTGACCTGACACAATCATTCTCAATGAATGAGAACATTTAATTGCATAATACACAAACAGTGCCATACAATAAGAAATAGTCATGTCGTACCCAAACTAAATACAACCTAATTGACTGATTATGCCTGTGTCAAAACTATTCATATTTTTGGATTTGTGAAAAGGGGGACTTCAGCACATCAACACCAACAAGTGGTGCCTGGCACAACAAACCCCGCCCCTCGCACATACTTTCACCTACTTGTACGAAATTCAATAGGGATCTATTCTGGGTCAGTGGCAATCCCTAAACCGAATTTGGGGTGAATGTGCCCATTAGTTTTGCCGCTAGAGTGTTAACAAACAAACACAGAAACACAGAAACAAACCGAACCAAAAACAATACCCCTTGCCCTCACCCTTCGGGTGGAGCGGGGTAATAATAATTAATGGCTGCAATGACAACTTCTGCCAGTGGATGTCAATGTTGAGCGAGCAAGTTTTGAAATGTTTCGAAACAATGGTTTGAATGTTTTGAAACGTTTCGAAGCTTCAAATTTGCCATCCCTAGATTTTAACAAGCTGTTAATATATCCTAAGTGCATTTGATATTTAGTGCAGTTATTTGCCCTCTTAACTCACAGGAATATCTATGTTTGCCATCAAGAATAATAAAAAAATATCATACCCACATTACGATGTATCAGAAATAACAACATAAAATGAGAGAAAACAAATGTAACCGATCAAATTAACGATGTAGTTGGCTCCTAATTGGTGAAAATTAATTGGCACATCATGACAAATGTATTTGACAAGCAAGTGGTAAAGAGTCAAACCAGTTGTGTGTTATGTTGATCTAATTAAGTTCACATGACCTTTTTTTAAAGATCTTGAAACAGTTGTGTCCAGCAGCCTAATTTGAGGTTTACTGATTTCCTCAGAGTCTAATTGGATTTGTTTGAAATGTTATACTACTTGAAATTTCTTGCTGTATAGAAATAAACACACCATCTTCAAGGGTATTTTATTCTTTTTAGCAAGTATGGATGTTCCTATGTAACATTTGGCTAAAGAGAGTAATTAACAACTCTAAACATGAAAAACACTTAAGACTTTAACAGCTTGTTAAAATCCTGCAATTACAATTGTGGTTGGGACAAAAACCAGCATACACAGTGGGTCTCCAGGAATGACGTTGAAGACCACTGTTCTAAACTAATGTAAAGATATTTGGTACGTGCAAACACTATTCCTCCAAATTGTGTCCAATGACGGAAAGGGCCATGATTGTTGTGGATTAATGCACAATATCCAGATCCACCGGTGAGCCACATAAACAATTGGCAGAGTTATTATAAGGTGCATTAAAAGAAGGTTTAAGAAAAATATTAACAAATAGCAACATAAACAAAAATTAATCTCCTAAAAATAAATAGAATCCCTGCAAATACACAAAAATGTTTTTAAAAAAATATGTTTAGTCACAGTGCCAATCGCTGCAAACCAGTGGTTATAAGTCTTGGCTCAGAATTGACAAGTCCCTCCCAGAATTTATTTTTTCCAACCACTCCCATTTGCTCGTGACTGCAATCACATGGGCCGTGTTCGAAACCGCGCACTAACTCGCACTACCATGACGTCAGATTTTTGGGGTAGGGTGTTCACTTATGCGTGGGGAGTGAGTTTGTGTCCGCGAGAAGTTTCCGGATGTATACTAGATCGGGCAGATATATTGTGGGTGCATCGTAAGCTCACTATTCATACATAAATTGCCCAAGATGCAACGCGACGTTTGTACACCGCTGAAAAACTCACTGAGGAATAACAAGAAGAAGCAACAGGAAGAGTTCATTCGTAGTGAGTAGCGTGTAAGTGTGACTAGTTTGTAGTGAGAATAGTGTATGTAGACCGTAGAGCACGGTTTCCAACACAGCCATGGTAACTGCTAGAACTAATGAGTACAATCAACAGGCAAAGTGCACAGGTGGAATACAGACAGGACTTTAACTGTTAATGCTTAGACTTTAGACCACTGCTGCCAACACCTAAGCACTGTCACACAAATTGGAAAAGACAGCCACAGACCACAGCTCAAACAAGGTCTGATTCTGAAACAAATTACACCACAATTTCGCTGTTACCTTGATTAGAGCTTGGTTCTATTTCCACTGGGGAAAGAACACCCAGCAGGATGGCATGAATTTGCGCAAATTTTCCCTGCTAGCCATCGAGTAGGTGTCGGCTCACTCGTTGCCATGAAAACCTTTGCCTGTCCGTCTTCGCCAAACACGTCAGACCGTCCCATTGGATGAGTACATGCTGACGAAATGTCAAGATGCCCCTTCGCTTCTGTAAGACACTTGAAATCCAGCGTACCCACTGCCTATCTGCTGCATCCACTTCCACTAACAATCTCACAGCTCGCCATCCAAACTACAAGCTAATTTACAAAATACAAATGTGTAGAAGTGCACCCGGTTGGTAAGGTCTCACGCCCTGCCAGGAGGAAGCTGCAGATGGGAACAATCAATCAATCCTTTGTATTCATAGGAGATTTTAATCGTTCTTCATTAGGCACTAATTGCAAACTGAAGGACGATGTACTTTCTCAACCTCTGCGCATGCATGCCATTAAAAATAATCATCTGGTGTTTAAAACCCAGGACATTTAATCAATCAGATCAATGATTTATTTTCTGAAAATGACAAATGATGAACTTGGAATATATTATTTTTAAAATAATATAGAGCTGCGGGTGGAATCAGTATGATTGTACTTCCTGATATCATGGACACCTGGTCACTGAAACCATAACTTCTGATCAAAATTGGAGACAGCAAATTCTATATACATAGAATATAAGCATGTGCCAGGGTAAACAATTCTGTTGGTCTGTGAAACGCCCTAGTAAACCAGATTCAAATCACTAGAGAACAGCATTAATCTGGTCCACATAATGTCTGCAGAATTCTCATTATGCCTTCAGATGATCCAGTGGTAATTATTTCCAGAATAACTGCAATTACAAAACCCCAAGAGCCAATATTTCTCAGGATTTCAAAACATAGTTCAAGTTCAGAGCTCAAAAGAGTTCATTAATTAAAATTTGATGGTAAGGAATGATTTAATTATTTAGTCATTGATCATTTAGCTCTGGGATCTACATGGTACATATCCGTGCTGTGGAGACATTTTCAAACACAAGCCCCATGGATGAAACTCAAATATGAAAATGTGTTCCTAGGCCATGTTGTGCTGATTGATTTTACTCTAATGAACTGCGCACCACGATGAACAAGCTGAACATTGAGTGTTTAGCTGTTCCCCGCTTCTCAACTGCCTCCCCTCCCCAGCCATATTTTTTCCTATAAGCCATAAGCCATATTCCTGTCCATGACATAGAGGTGCTGTCATGGATATTGGGATCAGGAACAGGGATGGGAAGTAGATATAGGGAAGGTAAACAGGGAAATGAATAAGGGGCAGGCATCGGGAAGGGGAGCAAGGACAGGGATGAGAAGCAGGGACAGGGATGTGAGCAGGAACAGAGATGGGAGCAGGGACAGGGATGGGAACAGGAACAGGGATGGGAGCAGGGACTGGGATGAGAAGCAGGGACAGGAATGGGAGCAGGGACAGGGATTAGAGCGGGGACAGCGATGAGAAGCAAGGACAGGGATTGGAGCAGGGACAGGGATGAGAAGCAGGGACAGGGATGGGAGCAGGGACAGGGATAAGAAGCAGGGACAGAGATGGGAGCAGGAACAGGGATTGGAGCAGGGACAGGGATGGGAGCAGGTACAGCGATGAGAAGCAGGGACAGGGATGGGAGCAGGGACAGGGATAAGAAGCAGGGACAGAGATGGGAGCAGGAACAGGGATTGGAGCAGGGACAGGGATGGGAGCAGGGACAGCGATGAGAAGCAGGGACAGGGATGGGAGCAGGAAAAGGGATGGGAGCAGGGACAGGGATGGGAGCAGAGACAGGGATGAGAAGCAGGACAGGGATGGGGAGCAGGGACAGGGATGGGAGCAGGGACAGGGATGGGAGCAGAGACAGGGATGAGAAGCCAGGACAGGGATGGGAGCAGGGACAGGGATGAGAAGCAGGGACAGGGATGGGAGCAGGGAAAGGGATGAGGAGCAGGGACAGGGATGGGGAGCAGGGACAGGGATGAGAAGCAGGGACAGAGATGGGAGCAGGGACAGGGATGAGAAGCAGGGACAGGGATGGGAGCAGGGACAGCGATGAGGAGCAAGGACAGGGATGGGAGCAGGAAAAGGGATGGGAGCAGGGACAGGGATGGGAGCAGGGACAGGGATGAGAAGCAGGGACAGGGGATGGGAGCAGGGACAGGGATAAGAAGGGGAGCAGGGACAGGGATGAGAAGCAGGGACAGGGATGGGACAGGGACAGGGACAGAGATGGGGAGGAGGGACAAGGACAGGGATGGGAGCAGGAAAAGGGATGGGAGCAGGGACAGGGATGGGAGCAGAGACAGGGATGAGAAGCCAGGACAGGGATTGGAGCAGGGACAGGGATAAGAAGCAGGGACAGAGATGGGAGCAGGGACAGGGATGAGAAGCAGGGACAGGGATGGGAGCAGGGACAGCGATGAGAAGCAAGGACAGGGATGGGAGCAGGAAAAGGGATGGGAGCAGGAACAGGTATGGGAGCAGGAACAGGGATGGGAGCAGAGACAGGGATGAGAAGCCAGGACAGGGATTGGAGCAGGGACAGGGATGGGTGCAGGGACAGCGATGAGAAGCAGGGACAGGGATGGGAGCAGGGACAGGGATGGGAGTAGAGAAAGGAATGAGAAGCAGGAACAGGGATGGGAGCAGTATGCTGAAAAATGCATTTCATGCCTACAACAGGAAAAAGTTTGATCAAAACATGAACAATATGAGAATATTTTTTGATATCATCTACTTACCTCTTACTTGTAGATGCTGCAATTGTGATATCAAGCATATAATTTGCAAATGAGGTCTGTAAGCCCAACATCCTAGAAAGTGGGCATTTGACTACATAGCTTTTTGTTTTCAGCACAGTGTTCAGTGTGCTTTAGGGGACCTGTGCCCACCTCCTCATCCCTCCGCTCTCAAATGCACTTCGCATTCCGGCATCTTCTGATTTACAAATTACGTAAGCGCTGGTCACAAGACCAGAGCAAGACCTGCTCACCGTTGCATTCTAGAGGTGTGTGCCCAGCAACAAATAACACTCATTTTAAATCTATTTTGAAATAATCAAAGCTCACTAAAAAGTATTGGTCACCCGCTTTCACATTATTAAGACTCCTGCTATAAAACGACTGTATCTGCTAAGTGCCAAGTGCTAATATTATTAGGGTAGGGTCCTTGCTATCTTACAGTCATCTATAGAAATATGCCTCAGTTCCAGTCGATGCTCAATCAATAACCTGCTAAGCTCACCAGGACAAATAATCATTGAAGGGCTTCGGAGAGAGAGAGACCAAAGACAAGCTGCATGACAACATCGCATGACCTATGCCATGGTTACAATTCACAATGTACTCATTTAGCAGAGGCTTTCAATCAAAGTGACAAAGTAAAGTGCATTTCAAATGGTGAGCAAATTCCAGAAAAGCTCAATACATAGCGAGCAGCACTGCCAAGGCACTTGTCATAATACCTAAGGGATATTGGGATGGAAATTATTTGAGACACTGAGGAGCAATGCAATCACTGAGACATTCCATATTCACACCTTGCATCATGTTCCCTATAAGCGATAGGTTGGTGACAAATCACTTATGTTGCCCTTCAACCTTAATCTAGCATGAATATAACTGAAAATATTATATTCTGTGTGGATGCAAAAATTAGAAAAGCTGAAAAAATGTACTTTTCTCCACTCCCATTTTGTGTTTGCTTCACTCTTCTGCATTGCATTCTGGGAAAATGAGGACCAAAAGATACTGTGTCAAAGTCACAGGACACAGAAGCCAAGTGCAGATCAGGAAAACCTCATAGAGAGCGTTTATTATAAATAATAAAAAGCAGCCAGGTGAGAGGGAGCCAGCACTGCCTAGTCAGGGACAATCCAGAGTCAGGCAGCGGCAACCAAAATACCATGGGAGCAGGCAAAGCAAAGTTAAGAGAGAGCCCAAGGTCAGATGCCACGGTGTCTAGCCAAGGGGAGCAGATGACATGAGGCTGAGGGAACACTCAGACGAAGATGAGGAAACACTAGAGACACAACAAAGAGGAGACTGGAGGAAGCAGGAAAGCTATAATGAGATTTATTGATGAACATAGATAAATGAGAGAGAGAAACACAACATGACACTGGGTTAACAGTCAAGCAAAACAAGGAAGAAAACCAGGAACTTCAATAAACAAAAACAACAATAAAATATAGCCGCAAGCGGCAGTTCCAGGGTTCAAGCCAAGAAAGACCATTAGTAGTTGAAAGCTTTAACAGCTTAATTAAAAACCACTTTAAGAGTATGTTACAGGTATTTATGTAGACCTATTTTGCCAGTGTAATGATTGGATCAACAACTTTTGATGTATAGTCTGATCTGTGTTATGTTTGGCTATTTTGTACATTTGTAGCTTCCCCTTGTGGTTGATTGCTATGAAACTGTTCAGGTATGTTTTAGGTATTTTGTGGAGATATCCTGCAAGTTTTGTGCCGATAGGACAAACAATTTCTGATTTATAATCTGATTTGTGTAATACCACGCCCCTTTTTTGCATTTGTGGCACCCCTAGTGGTCGATTTGATTGAAACTTTCAGGCTATGTTTCAGGTTCTTATGTGGACATATCCTGTGAGTTTTGTAATGATTGGGAAAACTATTTATGATTTATAGTCTGATTTGTGTTATACCACGCTGCTTTGTTTTGCATTTATAGCGCCCCTATCGGTCAATTTGAATGAAACTTTCAGGATAAGTTTCAGGTACTTATATGAATATATCCCATGAGTTTTATGGCTATAGGACAAACAATTGTTGATTTATAGTCTGATTTGTGTCATGACATGCCCATTTTTTGTACTTATAGTACCCCCTACAGGCCGATTTGCATGAAATTGTCAAAATATGTTTCTGGTACTTATATGGACATATTCTGCGAGTTCTGTGATGATTGGCCCAATGGTTGTTAACTTTTGTCCATTTATGTGCTAAGCCACGCCCCTGCTGAAGTTCATTGGTCAATATCTTGAAAAAGAAATGAGATTTTAACAAGCCTTATGCAATCTTTGATAAGCTTGGTCCAATGATGATCCATAGCTAATTTCGAAGGAATCGGACCTACGGCCTAGGAAGAGATGTCAAAAATGTGTTTTTCAAAAATTCAAAATAGCAGAAAATCCAATATGGCGGACCTTAGGCATCCTTAAATAAGTTGTAGAGTTTGGACCAAGGAATGTTTGTAACAAGTTTCGTGTGAATTGGGCATACAGCGTAGGAGTTATGACCTTTATAGTGAAAAACTTTTTCTTGAATTATAGCGCCCCTATCAGGCCCATTGAATTAAATATGGCTTGGGCAGCATTTGCACACAACTTCCAACAAATGTGCAAAATTTCAGGTCTCTATCATTTACCATCTCACGGGAATTTGCAAAAACATTTCTGAAGAAGAAATACTGATAATATAAATATAGCCACAAGCGGCAATTCCGGGGTTCAAGCCACGAAAGACCATTAGTAGTTGAAAGCTTTAACAGCTTAATTAACAAGTGTTGCCACTAAGCGTGGCCATGTCCCCCGCCAGGTGACGGAAATCGACTGGGGTTGGCGTATCACAAAATTACACATTGAAGCCAAAGATGAATAAAATCGGTCAAAGCGTTCTCGAGATTTCACGTTCACAACAAACAGGACGTGATGGACGGACGGCTGGACGGACAGACTGATGGAGCTGAATACTATGTCCCCCGGCCCTAATACACCTTGACCCCAAAGATGAATGGAATCGGTCAAACCGTTCTTGAGATACTGTGTTCACAACAAACGAGATGGGATGGACGGATGGCTGGACGGATGGAGCTGAATGCTATATCCCCCGCCCCTAATACTCCTTGACACCAAAGATGAATGGAATCGGTCAAACCGCTCTTGAGATACCACGTTAACAACAAACGGGACATGATGGATGGATGGACGGACGGACGGAGCTGAATACTATGTCCCCCGCCTCTAACACACCTTGACACCAAAGATGAATGGAATCGGTCGAACCGTTCTTGAGATATCATGTTGACAAGGAATTTGTAAGTGGTCAAATGGTCGTAATGACCTTGAGAATATAGGCAAGGTCACGTAAATCGAGTGGGCTGTGAGCACTCCCCTAATACTCCTTGACACCAAAGATGAATGGAATCGGTCAAACCGTTCTTGAGATATCGCGTTCACAACAAACGGGACATGACGGACGGACGGATGGAGCTGAATACTATGTCCCCCGCCCCTAATACACCTTGACACCAAAGACGAATGGAATCGGTCGACCCGTTCTTGAGATATCATGTTGACAAGGAATTTGTAAGTGGTCAAATGATCGTAATGACCTTGAGAATAATGCCAAGGTCACGGAAATCTACTGGGGTCGGCGTATCACACCAATATAACTTAACACCAAAGATGAATGGAATCGGTCAAACCATTCTTGAGATATCGCGTTCAGAACAAACAGGACATGACGGACGGCTGGACGGAGCTGAATACTATGTCCCCCGCTCCGCTCGCTATCGTGGCGACGGGGGAAAAAAACCACTTTAAGAGTGTGTTGCAGGTATTTATGTGGACCTATTTTGCCAGTGTAATGATTGGACCAACAATTTATGATGTATAGTCTGATTTGTGTTATGTTAGGCTATTTTGTGCATTTATGGCACCCCCTACTGGTTGATTTGATTGAAACTTTCAGGCTTTGTTTCAGGTTCTTATGTGGACATATCCTGTGAGTTTTGTAATGATTGGAAAAACTATTTATGATTTATAGTCTGATTTGTGTTATACCACGTTGCTTTGTTTTGCATTTATAGCGCCCCCTATCAGACAGTTTGAATGAAATTTTCAGAGTATGTTTCAAGTACTTATATGAATATAACCTGTGAGTTTTATGGCTATAGGACAAACAATTGCTGATTTATAGTCTGATTTGTGTTATACCATGCTGCTTTGTTTTGCATTTATAGCGCCCCCTATCAGTCAATTTGAGTGAAATTTTCAGAGTATTTTCAAGTACTTATATGAATATATCCTGTGAATTTTATGGCTATAGGACAAACAATTGCTGATTTATAGTCTGATTTGTGTTCTACCATGCTGCTTTGTTTTGCAGTTATAGCGCCCCCTATCAGTCAATTTGAATGAAATTTTCTGGGTACGTTTCAGGTACTTATATGAATATATCCTGTGAGTTTTATGGCTATAGGACAAACAATTGCTGATTTATAGTCTGATTTGTGTTATAGCACCCCCTATGGGCCGATTTGCATGAAACTGTAAAGGTATGTTCCTGGTCCTTATATGAACATATTCTGCAAGTTCTGTGATGATTGGCCCAACGGTTGTTGAATTTTGTCCATTTATATGCTAAGCCACGCCCCTGCTGAAGTTCATTGGTCAATATCTTGGAAACGAAATGAGATTCAGCAAGCTTTATGCAATCTTTGATAAGCTTGGTCCACTGATGATCCACAGCAAATTTTGAAGGAATCGGACCTACAGCCTAAGAGGAGATGTCAAAAATGTGTTTTTCAAAAAATGCAAAATTCCGGATAATCAAATATGGCAGACCTTAGACATCTTAATGGGAAAGTTGTAGAGATTGGACCAAGGAATGTTTGTACCAAGTTTCATGTAAATCAGACTTACAGCGTAGGAGTTATGACCTTTAAAGTGAAAACCTATTTTTCTTGAATTATAGCGCCACCATCAGGCCGATTGAGTTAAAAATACCTTGGTCAGCATTTACACACAACTTCCAATCAATGTGCAAAATTTCAGGTCTCTACCATTTACCATCTCACGGGAATTTGCGAAAACATTTCTGAAGAAGAAAAGAAATAATAATAATAATAATAATAATAATAAAAATAAACCAGCACAAAAACAACAGGGTTTCAGCCCTATGGGCTTGAACCCCTAATAAACCAGCACAAAAACAATAGGGTTTCAGCCCTACGGGCTTGAATCCCTAACAATGAGGATCAGGTGTGCAAGAGCGAAGGGAGGAACCACAATGGTAGGGGCGAAGTCACGTTACAATAATTGAATAAATGAAATCAAATTGCAGCCGTCTTGATAACTTTCAGAGTTGGAGGCTATTGGTCCAAAGTAGAAGGCTGAACCCCTCAAGCAGATCCAGTTGACCAACAAGATATCCAGCGAGGCAACCCTTTTCATATACAAAATGTGTATGTATGGTGTTTTACAATGCATAAATTATGTATGTATTGCACGACATGCATTGACTTTAGAGAATAAAATACAGAGGTCCAATAATAAATTCTGAAATCATCTTTATTTTATCTTTTGTATGTCACTAACTATTCACTCTGCCACAGCCCCGTTTGTACTATAAGTATGGCATGGATTAAAACTAGTCCTCAATCAAATCCTCACAAACTGACGCCTCATCATTGTCATCAGGACCAAGATCATTACTTTCAATTCCAAGCGGTTTAGAAATTTCTTCGACATCAACCTGCTCAGAGTCCTCAAAATTAATTGGCTTTTCCTCACATGCACCAGCAGTAGCTGAGGCTGTTTGCCATCTGACATTGTCTGGGAGGAGCTTCCTCCTGGGAGTTGACAGCCACTTCTTTACAGATTTATCAATCAGATCATGTGCTTCTTTCTTTGGGGGCGATTGATCAAGGCCATCAGAAAGGCTTCCAGCATGTCATTTTCAACAAGCTTCTGCTCCTGGTCTTCACCGGCATCATGGCACTGGCTCCTCTTTCAGGCCGTGCATTGCTAAGTGGGAGAGTCAATGCTACCTCTGTAGTACGCAAAAGATTGTTGAAGAATGGCTGCAAGGATCCCCTCTGGTGCTTTGACAACTTCAAGAACCAAAGGGTAGGATTCTCTGACCCAGGTTTGTCAAGTCTTAAATCTGATGGCATTTCTGTCATGGTTTGTGAGGCGTGCATGTGTTTTGGACGTTTCTTTGGTGCTCTCGTCCCTGGACGAGATTGAATTCCTTTTCAATTGGATTCTTTAACCAGCTGGCTGATTGAACTGGGGCGGCGCTTCCCCGGACTCTATAAGCCGGAAGTCCGCCACGCCTCCTTTGCTAGAGTGTCTGTTTGTAGCTAAGCACTATTGCCGAAGATATCTCTAGTCAGGATTTATGTGACTATATATCTTCCAGTTATTTTTGGAGTTCCTTCCTCTTTAGGAATTTTCCCTTTTCTACTTTTTCTCTCTCTCGCATTGCTTCCGTTTTTACGGACTATTATTCATCCTTTGAAAGCTCGAGTACTGTCTGGTGGTCTGTGTGATTCTCTGTGTTTGTATTGTTTCTGAGCTGCTTGTTCTCTCCCTGGCCGCTGCACTTGGCCTCTCTATTTAACCAGCCATTACAATTTCCTTCACAACCTCCTCCACTACATAGTATTTCATTTACTGAAATTCAGCAGCCAGTTTTCTCCCTCTGCAGGACAGAAGTGAACTGCCGGTGCTTTCACCTTGTCTTTGCCATATTCAATGAAAGCAGGATCATCCTTCAGAGGAACTGCCAATGGGTCAGAGATGCTAAATGCTGACAATATAACATTCTGCGGAACTGACTGAAACCTGGTGTCAATGTTCTTTAAAAGTGAATCAACATAATTTGCCTTCAGTGACATCAGTACCTCAGCAACTCTAGGTGTCATCTCTATTGTCACATCAAATGCATCTGGCATTGAATCTCGGTCCTGCTGAAGGCAGGTTAAAGCCTTTGGCCCATCCTGAGATTTAAGCACCGTCAATCTCTTCTTGGTACTTTTTACAGCAGGCATAATAGCTAAGAAGTTGACAGCATCTTCCCGAAAAATTCTTGACAACTCATTCAAGATTGGCAAGATGTCATGGAGAATGTAAACAGCCCCAAGGAATTTGGCAGCTTTCATTCTGAGGAGAAGGGCATAGGCTCCAGGGTCAGGTTCAGAATATACGTTGAGAGTTTGCAGGACTGCAAGCTATTCCTTCTTGATGCTGTCAATTGATTAGTCAAACCTTCACCACCGAGTGCTACAAGGGCGGGGGAAGTGGGGTGCTGAGGGTGCTGCAGCACCCCCTACTGGGGTACGGAGGGTGCTGAGCACCCCCTTACTGAGCAGAATAAAACGTTTTTTATCATTACTAATTTTGCCATCTGAGCAATTTAAAAATATCACACAATGAAATTCATATCAGAATATAAAAATAATGCATAAAAATGAATGACGTATTTAAAATTCGTGTTTATGTAGGCTATGTTCTAAGGTCAAAGGTCAAAACTTGTTACTATGGGAGATAGCCTAGCAGCTATGGCGGACACTGCAAAAAAAAAAAAAAAAAACGGAGACGAAACGTGCCTCGGACAAATTACGCTCGAAAACCAGAGTGAAGAATACCGGCTTGGCTTTCACCTGCTTCCTAGCCCTGAAGGAGAGGCTGATGCTGAATAGCGACGCGGAGTTGGCCTGCTTACTGTTGGGACAGGTACATGCCAAACACGGGATGTTAGCCTGCTTATTTAGCGATGTGCTACGTAGCTTGTCTTGGAGGTATAAGGAGATTATGTACACACTAAGTCCGAGTATCAAACATTGCAAACACCTTTACATTTGCGCTGCTAACTCGCCCCCTCGCTCAGCCTCGACCTCCGGTTTCTCGTCCTCTCCCTCGGGGCTGCGCTGGTCCGTAGCTGACATCAGAGTTTGTGTCAGAAGCTCTGGAAGCTTCGCTAAATTCTAACTGGGCATATTACAGTCATATGATAATTATCTGTTTTCTCGATGAAGGACGTTAACTCGGTATAACTAGATATTGTAATTACGTTATTATCAGAACACAAATACTTTTATACATTTGCAAGCTCTCTGTTAGAAAGCTAGACTGAACATTTAAACTACTACAGCCAATAATTAGCATTGTTATTAGCACAGCTGTTTATTCAAATGCACAAACAATATCATGTGGACACTATAAAACATTTGATACTATATTTGCAAGATACCTCGTCACTCATTCTTGCAGGTAGCATGGTGCACACGGTGGTGGTGGCGCTGCCAATCACAGGTTGGTTCTGGAATTTTGTGCGCATATGGCGTTAATATGGAACATTGGGTACCGTGCTGCAGAGATACCAATCTTAAAGTGCATGAAAACGGCATTATATCCGGTATAATTAGGAGATAAACCTAGTTTTTTTTTTCCGAACACGAGGGATTTATCGTAGGATCCAGGTATCTAGCCCACCGTAGATGCCAAGTGCTCGAAAAAAACTGCAGGTTTATCTCCATTCTACCATGACTCTTGTCAACACCCCTACGAAAATATTTTTTAGTTAACACTTCAACACTCGGTAAGTAATATGTAAGAAGTCGTTTATAAACTTCGGTAAACACTGCCTCAGAGACATCATTTGAACTGTTCAAAATATACATAAGTTGCACTACATCGGTGTCTACATGAGCAAAGTTTAACTTTAACAACAAATACGCGGTGAATTTTTTATTTTTTTTATGTAATAGGATACTTTGAACTGTTCAAATGATGTCTCTGAGGCAGCGTTTACCGAAGTTTATAAATGACTTCTTACATATTACTTACCGAGTGTTGTGGTGTTAACTGGTTCAGAAATATCAAAATCATAATCAAACCATTCAGGTTTGATATCATCATTGTGAAATATTTTCTCTAAAGTTCCGAAGTCGAAGTTTGAAGTGGGAATGTCAGACGCCATAGCGGTCGCCTTTTTTGGAAACGGAAATGAGTAAGCCTATGTTTTCTATTGAAGCGGCTCCATAATCAAGCGAGAGCTCTTCACGCAGCGCGAGGTCTTGATGGTAGTTTACCCGTGAATAGATACCTGGTGTTAACCAATCAAAATGCAGTATTCGCTGGAATGAATGGTAGAGTAATATATATGCTATATAGGAAGAAACTTCCCCATTAACTTGGCTACCTAATATGCAGCACCCCTGACCTAAAATGTGTTCCCGCGCGCCTGGAGTGCTACATGCTTTTTCAGTCTGCGGAGTACGATCTACTCACTTGTTTCGTCAAGCTGCTTGGCTTTCTTCAGTTCAAGCTGAATTTTCTGAAAAGAAGCCATTCTTTTTGAGGACTTCTCTAACCACTGCCAGAGTTGCCTCAAGTCTTTAAGAGACAAACCGAATCCGACACAAACCTCTACACTGCGGGGAATGCAAATTAATAAATATTCAGGATATAGCAATATATAGCTTCTTTTTCCCTTTTACATAAAAAGTTAAAGAAAATATAGCAAAGAATTATGATGGCAGCCATCTGAGAATGTTACATTAATTCAATAGCTTTGTGGAAAACGAGACAGAGCCCAGGATGAAGGTTCAAAGGCTCCTACCTCGGGACGACAGAAGCATTACTCGCGGACAACATACGCCTCAAAAAATTGATGCCTTTCAAGTGAAATCTCAGAGCCCAGACAACAGTATTTTTTCCATCAGAAACATACAGCCCTCTGCGGGGTTTGTAATTATCTGCCCTGGCCTTTAATTACAAGGGGATAGGCGAGTCAGAGGAAAGCATGCAAACTGCTTATTTTTCAATTTGACTGATGAGTGAGCATGTAAGGACTATACTGAACCAGACAGGAAGAGCAGAGTAGAGGTCTGTCCAAAGGAGGTGTTGAGCTGACCACTTAGAGTAGCACTTAGTCCAATGTTCTGGGCAGGGCTGAACAGTGTGCAGAGATAGTCCCTTTTAAGGTTTCTTTTCATTTTTTATTTTTATTTTTTTTAGAATTTCAGCAAGTCCCCTCATCAATTAATGTGTCAATGTAGTTTATACAGCAACAAGAGCACTCAGAAAGCGCACACCTCTGCCAAGGGGCAACAGTCCCCCGCATGTCTGAGACACATACGAGCAGCGTTATTTTGTTCCTCCACACAAGTAAATAGTCCCTGGTATCCCCCATTAAGGAGGGTTCCCCTGAATTGTGGTATCTTAGAACTATATGTATTTCTGAAGTTAGAAGGAAATTTGTCAAAAATGGCATTCTCTCTAAATGGTGAAGAATCCTTAAAAAATTTCCTGGATTCAAAATTTGATCCGGTTAAGAACCAAACTGAAATGAATTCTAAGTTGGGCCTGGACACACCTCTGGAAAAAAAATAAAATAAAAATCTGTCCATATCTTTTCCCATAACATTGCTGACAACCTAACATACTTTCTCACAAACCAAAGGCAAAACATAACCTGCTTGGCGGAGGTGATTACAGTATTTGTGTAGCTGATCTTTCGTGCAGTTCATGCAGGGTGTGGAATGACTTGTCACACCTGCCCCAGTCTGAGGCAGAAGAATCAGTATCCTATCATTAAATCGATGCATGTTCCCATAACTCTATATGATAATCTCAGCAAAATGCTTTCATGTGAACTGTCTGGATATCACCTCCGCCTTAGAACTCAAATAATTAAGAGCCATATTCTGAGATTATGGCACTTTTGAGATCCTTATTGGAGTCGGCATCTCAGAATTGCATGAAGTTTGGCAGGTGCCCATATACGTGTAACAGAAAATCCTGGAGTTTGAGCTCACAATTTATATCGATATGGCTACGGCACCACCTAGAATTGGACAAGTCAGGTACCAAATTGTAGCCTGACTCCGCCAGCCTTCGTACTTCCGCTTAATTTCATTTCGCTTCATTACTCAGTCTGGTCACTCGGAGCTCTGCTTCATTTACCTCGGGAGAAAATACGCCGGACCAACCAACGAACAGAGGGCGTGGCCGAGAGCCATGATGTAGCAGCTGTGCCGAGTTTGAAATTGTAGTCTCCTAAATCAACAATGGCTACGGACATAGCAACATGGGAGGCCAATCGCTCTGTCGTGGAGAAAATCCCCGGTATCAGTGACTTATAGCCACAACAATGAATGTTTGGCTATTTTTTTTTAATGGAAATGATGTTGTAGCGCTACTCCCTACATGTTTCGAGAAAAGTTGTCATATCTACTTAATATCCATCATGAAACATATGAAATAGGCACCCTGTTCATCTCTGTGAGAGACAGCCGAACCACCTCAGCTAGCTTGTAGCTTCTAGTGTTACATTGCCCGCGAATTTCACACTATTTAAGTTAGCAGCGAAATTTTTAAAAGCCATGTTTTTATTCATGTCACAAGACCTATTCGCTGTCTCAGTGTTATGTTGTCATTATCCATGAATGAAATGGCTGTCTGAGACAGCCAAACGCTTAGAGCCAAACTATGTTACTATGAAGTTAGATAGTGAGCTCAGTATGGTGTTAGCGCAAGTATGGTCTATGGTTCAGTTTTCGTGTCAACACAGATTTCGTCCTGATGTAAATAATGCACTATTCTCGCCGATTCTGCCGTTGGTTTTGGGTCTCTTAGTTTTTTTTTTTTTTAATAGCAGCAGTATCAGCAGGAGAAACGATAGCTCAACAGTTTGTTTTTTGTAAGGAGAACAGAAAGAGCACCTTTGGTTCTTTTAAGTAAGTGAGTGAAGGCTAAAATTTGGTAGATGGGCATATGTACGGGTACAGTATTAACTTTAATGTACTGATCAGTTTGTTTTCGCTGCATTCCTGGTATGGAGCACTGTGTTTACAGCGGTAGTACTAGGCAGCTGAGCCGGCGCATAACATACGTCATCGCCAAACGTTAGTGATTAGATTACGGGTACACCAATGATTTTAAACTTCAGCCAAGCGCCCACCCACCAGGAAGTAAACACTTGTCAATGACGACTGACCAGACTCTGTGTACGAAGCAAAGTGAAGTAGCAGAGTCTGGTTTTACCAGGCTAACCAAATTGAGCATTTTTGAGGAAAATTACCCATTTTTGAAGGAATATTGTGGATAACTGCTTCAATATGCCAAAGAAGTTATGATTGCATTTGATACTGGGATACCCAAATTTTTAAAATGTGAAATATGATCTGGTGGTCATACTGGTTATAGGTGTAATGACAAGAAATCTGTGTACAAAGGGAAAAAATATTTTTACAAATGCAGGCTTATTTTAATTTTTAAACCAGACCAATGCCAAATTCATCTTACCTGTTTCCTTTACAGACATTAATGGTGAGAAAAATTTTGAGGTATTTAGTCTGGCACTTTTTTGGTTTTTCGAGATATTTGCTCCCAGAGTTAGCTGCAGGCAAATTTTTTCCTGTTTGTACACTGGATTAGCATTAATAACCAGACACCTGTGGGGATAGGTAGACCATTAATTTGAACCTTCCTTTGGGCTAAACAAAGGACACCAGAAACATCTTTGGTACTATTCTCCATATTGGAGCAGCGGCCACAGACATTTTGACAAGATCTCCAATTCGCCTATTTGCGGTGATGTTCAGGGGCCCATGAAAATATTAATCAAGAGGTTGGAGCCTTGAAATGAGCTGAGTGTCCAGCCCTTTCAGGATATTTTAACATGCCAAAGGAAGTTTTATGGCATTCTTTGCCGATGTCTGGATGTGAGGGGACGAATGTTCAAAAATATATCAGTATGGGGGCGCTGTTACCAATATGGAACATTTGAACAACAAAAAAAGTGCCAGACTAAATACCTCAAAATTTCCCTCACCTTTAATATCTGAAAAGGAGACAGGTAAGATGAATTTGGCAACCAGTCTGGTTTAAAAATTAAAATAAGCCTGCATTTGTAAAAATATTTCTTCCCGTTGTACACAGATTTCTTGTCATTGCACGTATAACCAACATGATCACCAGGTGGCACTCTCACATTTAAAAAATTTGGGTATCCCAGTATCAGATACAATTGTAACTTCTTTGGCACATTGAAACATTTATCCACAATATCCCTTCAAAAATGGGAATTTTTCCTCAAAAATTCTCAATTTGGTACCCGACTTTTCCACTTCTAGGTGGCACTGCATATTGATAACAAGAGGCCTGTTGGCCTAGAGAGCTCTGCTGAGGAAGACTGAAATGTCCATGTCCATAACTCAATTTCAGAAATCCTTGAAAACTATTGCAATATTAACACATATGACACATTAATGAAAGTCCAAAATGCTGGATTTCTCAAAAACTGGGATGTAGAATTTTCTAATTTTTGCAAGGGATATTCAGAACATCATAAGAAAGGCTCACAACAAATTAGACAAAAAGTTTTTAGACAGTTTTTGAGATATTAATGAAAGACTGAAAAAATGAGCACAAACACTGATTTTCTAAGTCCAAAATGCTGAATTTCTCATAAACCGGGACGCAGAATTTTCTAATTTTCACAGTGAATTTTCAGAATATCATAAGGAGGCTAATACCAAATTAGGAAAAAAGTTATCAGACAGTTTTTGAGATATTCAGATTTGAAGTAAAAAGTTGACGCTGGATGGACAGACAGACGGGCGCCGGACGACTCGGCATTAGAAAAGCTCCGCTGACTGCTGATTATGGTCACAGCAGAGCAAAAAGGTTATCAGACAGTTTTTGAGATATGAATGAAAGACTGAAAAAATGAGAACAAACACTGATTTTCTAAGTCCAAAATGCTGAATTTCTCAAAAACCAGGTCATAGAATTTTCTAATTTTCACAGTGAATATTCAGAATATCATAAGGAAGGCTCGCACCAAGTTAGGAAAAAAGTTATCAGACAGTTTTTGAGATATTCAGATTTGAAGTGAGAAGTTGACGCCTAACAGACAGACGGACGGACGGACGGACAGAAGGACACCAGACGGCTCGGCGTCAGAGAAGCTCCGCTGACTGCGACTGTCGTCACCGCGGAGCTAAAAATTGTGAGCTCAAACTCCAGGATTTCCCGTTACACAAGTATGGGCACCATTCAGTCAAATTTCATGCAATTCTGAGATGTCAGCTCCACTGCCAGTGCCACTCTCTAAGAATATGGCTCTTAATCAATGCAAAACAATAAGAAAACATTTAGTCCATCGAATTAAAAAAAAAAGTTGTTCTAAAACCTGAATTTGACCATAAGCACAGATGGCATACCGTGCAGGGAGAGTCCCCTAACTGATGTACTGGAAGACGCATCGCAATGCTGATGATCACAGTATCAGATTCCTGGGTAAAGCAGGGTAACTGCTTTAGCCTTTGTCCACATTGATATTTATGAAAACATACCTTTTTCTGTTATTTTTGGCCGCTCATCCGCAAGCAGACAACATTTTAGGCCATAAATATGGGAAATTTTACAAACGCCTTCTTCATTGGAGATTTGTTTTTTTTAATCCGGTATCTGCTTATCTGAGTGTGCGAGTAGTTGAGCGCTTAGGAAACAATGACATCACACCTTACTACAAGTGCCACTTGTTAATATGAGAAATCTTTTTTTCTGGTGTTTCACGTATTGTTGGCGTAGGCTTTATCACTAACTACTGTCCCGGCATTCTTGATTAAAACATTTGTAGTCATTCATGTATTCTTGTGTAAAACAAGATAAATAGGGCTACCGTCTTTACGCAACACGGCCAGCGCGCAGGCATGCGTGCAGGAGGTGAAGGCGCCACTTGTCCTCGATTGAAACCTGAGATTTATAAAACCACTGATGGGAAAATTAGAGTGGAAGATGAACTGCTAAACTTTCTTGACGCCAAAATGAGGACCTTGAGCCACGATGAGATTGTTTTGCTTGTGACAAACAATTTCTCTTCGGCGTGGATTGAAGAGTCCAAGAGGCTCTTGTTCGAAGTTTGCCCTAAAACAACTCTGTGCAATGTCACGCATAAAGGCATACAGAAGGATGTCAATAACGTAAAGGCATGCTTGAAACTGTTAAATGAATGCGGTGAAAACATCCCCAGGTTTGCGTCACACTTCCTGGATGAATTGCCACCTGTGGGTTTTGGTTGTATGGATGCATCAGCGCTGCTCAGCAGGGTTGAGCGGCTGGGACGAGAGGTTGCAGACCTTAGGAGAGCACTGGAAGCCCAGGCCGGTGTGAGTGAGAGCTTGGGAGCGGCTACAGTGGCCATGGATTGCCGGGTGACGGCAATGGAGAGGAGTCGTGCACCGGGATTGGAACATGGACTTAATAATGTCTTAGCGTAACCTGAGGCACAGCCAAGAGGTCCTGCGCAACAGGATGCCATTGCAGGGACAACGAACATGCCACTCCAGCAGGCACCATCGAGATCCCCGCCATGGAATGTCATTGTGAGGGAGGGAAGGAGGCAAAAGCCCCCGCAAGCAGCGGCTCAGCCAAAAGAACGCACAAAGCAAACGCAGAGGAAACATGTGCCGAAGGACAAAGGGATTATTGGAACTGGCACTGAGGGCAACATTCAGGTGATCACAACCAAGTTGGTGAGTGTTTTTGCGACCAGGTTCTCCCCGAATCTGGAAGCTGACACTTTGCATAATTACTTGATTGATACATTAGGCAACAATTCTATTACATCTAGGAAGATTGAAATGACTCGCAACAGATACAGCTCGTTTCACATAACTGCTGAATGTAATGATGTCTCTGACATGTACAATCCACAACTGTGGCCGGCTGGGATCCACATGCGCCGGTATTACAAGGACCGCGGACCTAAACCGCACGCTACTGGTAGATCTGACAGTGGCAGTGATCTGCAGCGTCTAGTGTTCAAACACACACCCATTGCTCTGCATGATAGCCACTCTATGGCCCGTGGGCTGGAACCACATGACAACAGCCAAATTACCAAGTCAACATGAAGCTAACTCTGTGTATCTATGGATATTTGTGTTGCGTCTTATAATGCCCACGAGCTGCGTCTTGGCCAAAGTGAAGCGGATAAATCACGCCGTGTAGTTGTGGATAATCTCCTGGATGACTGTGACATATTGTGTGTACAAGAAACTTTTTTGGCAAAACAACACTTGGAAGGTTTGAACTCATTGAGCAAAGACTTTAATGGGGCTGGTGAATCCACCACTGATCTTAGCACAAGATTAGTGCGAGGTAGGATTCCAGGTGGGGTGGCTTTCCTTTGGCATAAAAAATATGATCAGCTGGCCAGTATTGTCAGATTGGATGTCGACTGGGCCATTGGACTTGAGCTCAATTTTAATGGTAGAAAACTCTTGATCTTAAATGTTTACACACCTTATGAGTGTTATGAAAATGAAGATGAGTATCTTAATAGACTGGCAAGTATTATGTCTGTTATTCAGGATTGTCCCAACACCTGTGTATATGTGGTTGGAGACATGAATGCTGATATATCTGACAACAGCTCTCTATTTGCCAAACATTTACTGCAGTTCTGTTTGGATAGTGGTCTGATCCTCTAGCAAGGTACTTCTGCCTGAAGACAGCTTTACTTATGTTAGTGATGCTTGGCACTCGACTTCCTGGCTGGATCATTGTTTGTGTACGGCTGATGCGCATGATTCACTAGCTGCTGTAAAGATTAATTATGATTTGGCTACTACAGATCATATTCCATTCCTTATGTGGATAAATATGGCTCATGTGCCATCCTCACTGACAGTGGATAACAACATTAATGTTGGGAAATTAGACTGGTCTAACTTGACTGAAGCTGATCTTAGCAAATACTGTAATCGGTCTGATAACCTGTTGGGAAATATTGTACTGCCAAAACATGCCATTGCCTGTAATGATGTGAACTGTAATAATCTGCAACACTATAATGAGCTGTGTACCTTGTATGATTGTATTGTAGATTCCCTCAATGGTGCCAGCAAGTCCATTTTCAGGTCTAAATCTGTGTTCACTTCTAAGCCAGGGTGGAATAACTATGTTAAAGAATTACATGCTGAAGCTAGAAGGGCTTTTAAGTTGTGGGTAGTCTGGTAGACATAAACACGGAGAAACGTTTGAATATAAGAAATATACAAATGTTAATTTTAAATATGCACTTCGTTTCATTAAAAAGCATGAGAATACACTGAGATCTGACTCTTTGGCGAGAAAAATGCAAAGCAAGAATTTGAATGGCTTCTGGAAAGAAATCAGAGTAATGAATAACTGCAAACTATCTCTCCCAACTAATATTGATGGGGTGAGTGGCTCTGATAAAATATCTCAGCTGTGGCAGAGGCAGTATTGCGAGTTGTTCAATTGTGTGAAAGGTAATATGTTTAAAATGGACAAAATAGATAATAATGGAAATGTTACTGTTAGTCCTCATGAGGTGCAGGAAGCAATTATAGGGTTATGTGACAATAAAGCATGTGGACTGGACAAAATCAGTGCTGAGCATCTAAAATTTGCCAGTAAAAAACTCACTATTCTGCTTGCTATTTGTTTCACAGGGTTTTTAGTGCATGGAGTGCTACCTGAATCTCTTTTATCAATTTTACTAGTGCCTGTCATTAAAGACAAAGTGGGTAAACTTAACAGCTCAGAGAACTACAGACCTATAGCCTTGGCCAGTACTCTATCTAAAGTGTTGGAGAGAATTCTACTGAGTAGGTTATATTTTTACATATATATAATTATATAATTTTTATTATATTTTTACATCTGACAACCAGTTTGGGTTTAAACGTGACCACGGCACAATATGTGTATGTATGCTTTAAAGGAAATTTTAGATAAATATAAGAGACAAAACACCACTATTTTTATGTGTTTTATTGATTCATCAAAAGCATTTGATCGCATTAACCAGGAAAAGTTATTCATCAAACTGTGTCAGAGAGGTGTTCCTGGATACCTGGTTAGAATCCTGGTGCACTGGTATGCACATCAGACTATGAGAGTTAAGTGGGGAAACTCTATATCTGCCCCATTCCATGTGACCAATGGCGTTAGGCAGGGAGGAATTTTGTCACCAGTCCTGTTTAATATCTATATGGAGGACCTTTCTGTTCAGTTAAATAATTGTGGCACAGGATGCATGGTAGGAGATACACTTGTTAATCACTTAATGTATGCTGACGATCTTGTTATCTTTTGTCCGTATAGTGCTGGTCTTCAGGACCTGCTGAGGATATGTTCACAGTATGGTTCTGAGTTTGACATCAAGTATAATGCAAAAAAAAAAGCAATGTGATGATCGTCCGAAGCAGGGAAGACAGACGATCAGTCTTTCCTGACTTTTTTATGTCAGACTCTGTCCTTGTAGAGCATTATGTTGTAAAATATTTTGGTCATTATATGACAAATGGTCTATCCGATGACAAGGATATTCATAGACAATGCCCAAGCAAACATGCTGCTGCGCAAATTCAGCATGTGCTCAGTGGACGTAAAGGTTTCTCTGTTTAAGGCATACAGCACGTCTCTTTATACTGCTCACCTGTGGTGTCGGTACAAGAAAAGCAGCATGCAGAGACTCACTGTGGCATACAATGACTGTATGAGGTTGCTGCTTAAGGCTCCAAGAAGCTGTAGGGCAAGTCATATGTTTGCGAGTGCTGGGGTCTGTACATGTGCTGCTGTGATACAGAATCTGATTTATAGATTCATATGTAGAGTGTCCAGCTCACTAAATGGTATTGTCTCATGCATAATCAATCCTGCCCTCAGTTCAGTTAGGTTCACATCAACGATGTGGAACCATTGGCATACATGTCTGTACACTCATGTGTGATTGTTGTCCATCATTGTTGTGGTTTTTTTTTTCTTACTTTTTTAATGTGTTGATGCTGTGTGTTGTTTTTTTTTAACGTTTTTTAGGAGCTATGGACCACTCTTTGAGAAGTGTCTTTAATAAAGTTTGAATTGAATTGAATTGAATTGAAATGAGGACAGATTTTTTTTTTAAACAAGGGGGAAATATGAGTTCATAAAAATATCTTTTCTGTGTGGCCAAAGCCTCTGAGTCAAAAGCTTAGCTACATGTCAAGCAGCTTCACATCAGCTTTGGAAAAGTTCATCAAGATTTCCATCCCCACCAGATGAATGATTCTTGCTCATCGAAGCAATGGCACTCCTGTACCCTCAAAACCCTTCGCTGGAATGCCCTCCTCATTTCTTTACAATACTTAACCTTATCCAGAAAGGGCTGGTGAGGTTAGTTGTATCAGGCGTGTTATTGCTTGGTCGGAATGAAAGTCATACCAGCCCTCACTGGATACAGTAAAATACCGCTGCTAAACAAATTGCTGATTCTGCAGATCTTTCATTGTGGTCTGAAGTCTCATCTCTTAGAATTCACCAATATCTACATATCACGATCTTTTATCTGGTGTGATAGCATCTTTGCAATTGTGTCATAATTCATCAATTCCTTTTTCCTGGTGGTTTATTAATTCTAATTGCTCCTGACTGTTGCTTCGCTGTTAATTGTTATTCTAGTTGAAGCGTATCTACCATCAGGTCAAGTTTTTTCGGTTAATGACTGCTGAGTGATGTATCATAGCTACTTCATCTGATCTGATGATGTATTGTACTTCCAATGACCTTCAGCAGGAGCGCCACAAGCAATTTTTTCGGCCCTATGACACACACACACACACACACACACATACACAGTGGCACTTGAAAGTTTGTGAACCCTTTAAAATTTTCTGTATTTCTGCATAAATATGACCTAAAACATCATCAGATTTTCACACAAGTCCTAGAAGTAGATAAAGAAAACCCAGTTAAACAAATGAGACAAAAATATTATACTTAGTCATTTATTTATTGAGGAAAATGATGGAATATTACATATCTGTGAGGGGCAAAAGTATATGAACCTCTAGGATTAGCGATTAATTTGAAGGTGAAATTAGAGTCAGGTGTTTTCAATCAATGGGATGACAATCAGGTGTGAGTGGGCACCCTGTTTTATTTAAAGAACAGGGATCTATCAAAGTCTGATCTTCACAACGCATGTTTGTGGAAGTGTATCATGGCACGAACAAAGGAGATTTCTGAGGACCTCAGAAAAAGCGTTGTTGATGCTCATCAGGCTGGAAAAGGTTACAAAACCATCTCTTAAGAGTTTGGACTCCACCAATCCACAGTCAGACAGATTGTGTACAAATGGAGGAAATTCAGGACCTTTGTTACCCTCCCCAGGAGTGGTTGAGCAACAAAGATCACTCCAAGAGCAAGGCGTGTAATAGTCGGCGAAGGACCCCAGGGTAACTTCTAAGCAACTGAAGGCCTCTCTCACATTGGCTAATGTTAATGTTCATGAGTCCACCATCAGGAGAACACTGAACAACAATGGTGTGCATGGCAGGGTTGCAAGGAGAAAGCCACTGCTCTCCAAAAAGAACACTGCTGCTCGTCTGCAGTTTGCTAAAGATCACGTGGACAAGCCAGAAGGCTATCAGAAAAATGTTTTGTGGACAGATGAGACCAAAATAGAACTTTTTGGTTTAAATGAGACGTGTTATGTTTGGAGAAAGGAAAACACTGTATTCCAGCATAAGAACCTTATCCCATCTGTGAAACATGGTGGTGGTAGTATCATGGTTTGGGCCTGTTTTGCTGCATCTGGGCCAGGATGGCTTGCCATCATTGATGGAACAATGAATTCTGAATTATACCAGCGAATTCTAAAGGAAAATGTCTGGACATCTGTCCATGAACTGAATCTCAAGAGACGGTGGGTCATGCAACAAAACAATGACCCTAAGCACACAAGTCGTTCTACCAAAGAATGGTTAAAGAAGAATAAGGTTAATGTTTTGGAATGGCCAAGTCAAAGTCCTGACCTTAATCCAATCGAAATGTTGTGGAAGGACCTGAAGCGAGCAGTTCATGTGAGGAAACCCACCAACATCCCAGAGTTGAAGCTGTTCTGTACGAAGGAATGGGCTAAAATTCCTCCAAGCCGATGTGTAGGACTGATCAACAGTTACAGGAAACGTTTAGTCGCAGTTATAGCTGCACAAGGGTTTCACACCAGATACTGAAAGCAAAGGGTCACATACTTTTGCCACTTTAACTGGGTTCTCTTTATCTTCTTTTAGGACTTGTGTGAAAATCTGATGATGTTTTAGGTCATATTTATGCAGAAATCTAGAAAATTCTAAAGGGTTCACGAACTTTCAAGCACCACTGTATATGTATATATATACACACACACACACACACACACACACACGGTGGTTGCCTCGTGGCTTGAAGATGGCCCTGACTCTAAAGCACCCATAAGAATCATATATTCAGAATCTGTCATAGGCCTTAAAGGGATAGTTCACTTTTTTTGAAGTGGGGTTGTATGAGCTGCAAATTGCCACTACTTACATTAGATGCCGTTTGAAAGCTCTCTGATCTCCTCCAGGTAGCCGCACCAGGGCATAGTGCTGGGTGGAAATTTAGGCGATACACTGTTGTGAACAGAAACACAGAAACAGCGTATTTTCGCGGCCTAAAAGAGGTCCTACCTGAAAATAATACACCATTTCAATTGTACGCTATATTTAAAAAAATTACAGCACTTTAGCTGCTCGGAAAAAAAACACAGTTGCTCTTGAACTAACCAACTGAAGTATTCCTGCGCGAGGCGCATCATAGTTCACTGCACGCTGTAGCGATCAGCTGTTTGGGTCACAGTAAAGCTGCTTGCACAAACGCGTGTATTCACGTCTTTGCATTGACTTTGAATGTAATCTGTGTGCGAAAAATTCGTTTCGCGTCCAGTGTGCAAGCGGCTTAACTGCGGTTGCTAGGTCGGACAGCCGTTTAACTTGTGCAAATATTTTGAAAATGGTCCGTGTGTGTCGCTTTATTGGACGTGAAAGCAAAGCTGTATCCTGGTGCACTTACAGCTTCCACCGCATTCCTCTGCGGAATATTGGTATTTCTAGCTGTGGCTAGTTGCCTCAACACGGATATTGATACGCCACCCATATCCCTAAAAGAACTCCGTGTTTGCAGTATTAATTTTTCCAAAGAGGATTTCGTTAGGCTACATTCAGGGGAATCTCAACGGTGCACGCTGAAGAGCACTGCTGTACCCAAGCATCAGGTAGGCTAAAAGAGTGAAACATCTGTGAAAAAGTCTAATGTAACATTGCCGCACAAATTGATATCGCATAGGGTCTACGCAGCCACTGTGTATCTGCTGTGCTGGTTATTATAGGGATTTTTTTTTTTTTTTAATTTGAGACCTGATTCTATGCCATTGAAAATCCGGCTTGGCCGCAAACCGCTCAGAGTCTGACCCAAACAGCTGATCGCTACTGCGCGCAGTGAACTACGATGCGCCTCGCGCAGGAATACGTCAGTTGGTTAGTTCAAGAGCAACTGTGTTTTTTTCTGAGCAGCTGTAATTTTTTGAAATATAGCGAACAATTGAAATGGTGTATTATTTTCTGGTAGGACCTCTTTTAGGCCGCAAAAATACGCTGTTTCTGTGTTTCCGTTCACAACAGTGTATCGCCTAAATCTCCACCCAGCACTATGCGCTGGTGCGGCTACCTGGAGGAAATCAGAGAGCTTTCTACTGCATCTAATGTAAGTAGTGGCAATTTGTAGCTCATACAACCCCACTTCAAAAAAAAAAAAAAAAGTGAACTATCCCTTTAACAGTGGGCTATAGGCTACATTGGCTACAGATAATTGCGGCTAAATATTTGATTGGAATGAGCTGGGCATGGATAACCTGCAAGGAAACATCAACTTTGCATTTTAAATAAAACTAACTCACAAATCTCTTTCAGTGCGCCAGTTTTTCAGTTCATTTCAATTATTGTACACTAAGGGTCTTGGCTCGTTTAGAGCAATTGTTCTGACACAGGGAGCGTTTTTCCCCAGAGATTGTTTCGTTTGGGCAGGTGTGAACACAGCAAACGCACTCTGATGCGGAACACAACAAGCGGGCCGAGATCGCCAAAAAAGGGTGGTCTCGGCTCGCTTCCATTCGAACCCTGGAGCAGTTCGTTTGCAGTGAGAACACAATTGTCTCAGCAACTGGCACAACTGACTCATACCTGTAGGTCACACTTCGGTAACAGATGCATTAGGACATTATTTTCCATTCGCTGTCTGGATTCCCCTTAGAACTGGCTATGTTGTTCAATGATCAAACACTGGTACATTAAAGGTACACTATGCAAGTTTGTTTACTTTCTGCGCGATTTTATTTTCGTCTCAATTCGCCAACATCTTTCCATGATCCGCTAGCTGCCTGCCCCTAAATTCACTGTAAAAAAAAGCCAGGCTCTGGAGACCGCACAGGCGTCACAAACTGCAAATAAACACAAGGGACACAGGCTGCGCCCCATAACAAAACAAACCGTCCCGGCCAATCACCAACAAGAGTTGACAGTTATGGAAGCTTGGGAAGGAGGGAACTATGGGAGGGAGGGGCGGGCTACCTCTGTTTTGTTTGAATTCAAATGTCAACAGAAGTGAAAGTAAACAGACTTGCATAGTGCACCTTTAACCAGAGAAACGCAAAAAAACAAACTAGCCATACACGTTTCTGATATTCCGTGGTTGTTGTTTGGGTTGTTGTTGTTTCCCGGGAAAAGAATAAGAAACACCCCTTCGTTGCCGGGTAAGATTTCTGACCAATGAGAGAACAGTTTGTTCGCGCATGGCATTTGTTTACAACTTTGGACCGGTAGGGATTGTTGCCGTGTGAATACAAATGAGCCAAAGGACAAATGTAACAATTGTATAATTTTTGCCCCTGAATCGAAACAAAGCAAGCAATCCGCATGTGTGAATACACCCGAAGGCAGCCTAGCAAGTTTGCAAAAATATTCAGTTTACAAAAATCCTAACGTCAAAGCCTTTTATTAAGGGACTATTGTGGGTTATGTATCATCTTGTAGCCTATAGTGCTCACCTTCCTCCCATTCGACTGTATCTTGTGTATGGGGGGGTCCAGGGAAGATTTCCTGGGGCTGCTGCATCTGTGCATAACGGCATTTAATATCAAAGGTGCATTTCGGAAAAATGCGTTTTTGTCGATTTCCGGTCTCTTTTAAGCATGACTGTGTTCTAGGGATCAAAGTAAATAATCCTACCGAAGAACCTTTGTCCCGCAACGTATATTCGCTGTGCATTTTGTGAAAACAAATTCTATTCGTCCAAACTTATAGATTTCTCCAAAAACTACATCTCCTGACACTAGGCGTCAGGTTGGCAGGTTGCTGCAGAGGTTAATTAAAACCAAAAGGTTTAGTGTGTCATTTGTCCCCTCTGCCATTAGGCTTTTTAATGGAAGATATAGGGTAAGGTGTAGGATTTAATTGCTCCCTTCTGTGAGACTGTGTGTGAAGACTACACATGGGAGAGGAGGCAGGATGGGACATTTATGGGATGTTTATATGTCGCGTCTATACTGGGGGATGGGGGTCAGGGATGTACTTATTTATTGATTTGTTTATTCATCTGTCTTAAATGGTATATGTGTCGCACTTGACCAAATGAATTTCCCTTTTTGGGATAATAAAGTATACTTTGACTTTTGACTTTGACTTTGAGGTGATGTCCTAAAGGCATGGACAAAGAATGTCATCTAGTGGGTAGAGATGTAGTTTTTGGAGAAATATATCAGTTTGGTTGAATAGAATTTGTTTTCACAAAGTACACAGCGAATAAACATCGCAGGACAAAGCTCATAGGTAGGATTATTTACTTTGATCCCTAGAACACGTTCATGCTTAAAAAAAAGACCGGAAATCAACAGAAACATATTTTTCCGAAATGCAACTTTAGCAATCTAGCCTACTATGTGGACAGTGGGCTATTTTTAAGTAGCTACCTTACGTCATGATGAAGGCTACAAACTCATTTATCTCTTTATGTGGACAAAAGTACACTAATCTCATATTCTGTCGCGAGGGCCCAGGGTATTCATGAATGAATGTGCAAACGAAGTTTTCATCCAGGCAGTAGCCAAACTCAGCTATCCTAGCCATTTAGCTAGTCAGTTTGTGAATGGCCAGATACAAAAATATACCCTTATTTTGAAAAAACTCGGTCACCGACTGCCAACCTTTCTTCTCTCTCTCAGGTCTTTTTTTCCTTTCTTTTCTGGCACCCTGACTTCGGCATCCTGCCTCTCTCATTCTCAGTTCAACATTAGTCTGAACTAAGGGCACGCAGCCAGTTCAGACAGTAGCGTAACTTGGGCCGTACAAAATGATGAATAGTAAGGGGGGAGCCCATGTGCTGAGATTGTTTCTCAATTTTCAACTTTTTGAGAATGAACAACAAATTCATTTTAAATTGATCAGGTTATTACAAAAATTAAAATATAAAATTAAAGTGTCCATATATTTTATTTGTAAATGTTTATAATAATAACAGTATCCTCTCTGGGGCCCCTGTAAATGTTGGGCCCCTAGAATTGTCCATGGTTAACCCCCCCTTTACAGCGGCGCTGACCTCCAGTATGCCCTCACTGTCAGTTGCTTCGGATAAAACCGTCTGCCAAATAGGCCTTAATGTTATATATAAAAATAAAAAAATGGGCTGATGGACATGGACCTTGTTTTATAGTAATTATCAATGTATGCGGACATTACCCACACATGGACCTCCGAGAGTAAAATATCAAATATTAAAGTGTGTTAAAGAAAACCCTTATTGAGATACACTTATTTTGTGTAAATAATGTATTGGCATGGCTGTGCATGTATTCATCATGTGTGAATAAGGCTGTAACTCCACTGTACAGAGTGGCCTTGCTTCCTCCCGTCTCAAAAACTCCCACTGACCGCCAATCGAACAATCTCAAACCCAACAGTCAAACTTCTGGGAAATCATCATAAGAGGAACAGTTATGTACTCACCATTATGGGTCAGAATGATTTGTTTGTGTTTGTTTTCCCATGAAAATCATACTCTTGAATCATAGCCGCAGCACCTGCCCACAGATGAAGCAGCACAACGGCCCAAACAGACCAAATTCTGTCATGTGCCAACATGCTCAGAGCTAAGAGCTGCTTTCAGCAACGAGGAAGCACAGTGATTCTGGGAGCCAGAATTTATCAAAGCACTGGTCATGGTAAGACAGTCACTAATAGAGTCTAATATAGCATTGACAATAGAAACTATTGCTAACCAAGCCCTGGCTAGATGATGACACTGAGCTCAAACCAAGGCTTCAAACAGTGTAATAACATTTCAGTCCAAGGCTTTTCTGAAGTGCTTTTCCCTGTGTCTTTTTATGCACTGAATTATTAATAGCATGAAGTGAATTCAAAAATAATATTTTAAAGGAACTTTTTCAGTCCTCTGACTCGGGAAAAGAGGTCAGGGAAACACGTACGCTCGCGTTTCAGGACTCAGAGTCGTTCCCCTGCTCTCTCAGGAGCGGAAAGATACCGCATGTTCACACCCTGTCACCAAGGACACCGGTCCACTTTCAGCTCTTCCAGAGAGCAGATGCCACCGGAGCAAGCGGAGGAGAGCAACGGCGCGAGAAAGAGAGAGGGGGAGTATAAAAGTGTGAGAGAGAGAAGACAGGAGAGAGAGAGAGAGAGAGAGAAAGAGTGAGTGACAGGGAGACAGAGCAAAAGTAAGAGAGAGGGAGAGAGAGAGAGAGAGAGGAGGGGGGTATAGAGAGGGCCTTGGTGGAAATGAAACGCAGTACATCCCTTTAACATCACGGGAGAGTTATGGAGGCGTTACATGAGTGAAAGCACTGCCGCTATAAATAGCCATGGGAGGCGAGGCGTAGGATTCTCCTCCGATGATGAATTATAGACGGGAGAAGGGATAAGCGAGAAGACGCGTTCCACCCCCGCTCCGCGCTCACAGGCCATTCCATGGGAGTCTCCTAAGCAGAATACCACCTAACCCCCCCCCCAGTGCATGGAATTACATCATTCCCTGGAAGGTCCACGGCTTTTACCCGTTATGCTACGCTAGCCATTAGCTCTCCAGGGGCAAATTTCATCAACCTCGTTCAGTGCTGGTATTTTCTACAGCAACAGTGGGTAAACAGTCAATTCCATGGTACAAGAGAACTGTTCCAGACAAAGACCCCATTCTTTCAACATCATTCTGCATCCAATTGTGGGTGAAACTAATTTTACTGCTCATATTACAAGCATTATTTCAGCCCTTTATGCCTGCAGCACAAGGGCCCATTATAACCATAAGACTTGCCTATACTCTCATAGACCTGAATCAAAATTTGCTTCTCTCTAATGAAAATGTGATAATGTTCCAAATCACAATAAATCACATTGCTTTCTTTGTTTGTAATTTTATCTAACAATTTGAATTGATTCTCTTGATTGCCAGGAGCATTCATTGATTGTTGATGATAAAGAAGTCTCCTAAACTACCTAACATTTTTAAAACTTAAAAGCCCACACCGGAACATGAGTAATGCTAATGCAAATATAATGGGTCCAGCTTCCATTTGCATGACCCAAAGGAGGAGCGTGGCATATAGAGTCATAGCGCAAATATTACTATCTCGCCAAATAGAATTATAATCCCGTTACGGAAGAGTATATTACATTAATTCATTTATGAGCATCTACACACCATGCAATGGACTTAAGAGGATTAATCGCATTAAGAATGAAGGCAACAGCTAGCGTGAGAGGTTTATTTACACATTACGTAAACACATTACCTGTGATTGAAAATTTAATCTGTAGATGCCAGAGGCAAAACTAAAGAGGAGGAATTCTCGGCCTCAGTTACCTATATCACATTTAGAATTAACTGCGTTTGAGTCTGTATGTGCGAGCATGTGCTTACATACTCGATTTTGTGCACTTCTCTTAGACTGACTACTCCTCGCTGTCACTCCGCTTTGGTTTCTCACTGGCCCAAGCTGATAATGAGGTCTCTTTTAGAGAGAGATAAAAGATGAGGAACGCATAATTTAGAAAGAAATACATAAATATTGTCACGGATGTCAGAGCAGAAGGAGCCAAGAGCAAGATCAGATGCGCAATCAGAATGAGCTTTGTTGGCAGATCAGATCAGAGAACAGGAAGACTGTGCAATGGAAGGCAGGCAGATTGCATTTGGGGGGGGCAGACAGACTATACTATGGAGGGCAGGCAGATCATAGCTGGGGTGGAGGGGGTGGTGGGGGGGGAAGCAAACTGCTACAAAAGGCAGGCAGATAGAAGTTGGGGGGGGGGTCAGAGGTCAAGCAGCAGCAAGTAGTGTTCAGAGGAAGAGGCTGATCAGAGTTGAGGTCCAGGGCCGAGCTCAAAACTGTTAAGTGAATCCAAAGGGAGCAGGAGACACAAGGTTGGAGAATGATGACGGGCAATAAAGACAACAAGCAAGGAAACAGCAAACAAGAAAACAACGAAAATGTGAGAACTAGGAGTAGGAATGACTATGAACTCTGCGAGAAAGTGAGCTTAACATGAGTCAAGGTCCTCAGTCTGGTGAAGGGGAGATGAAAAACAGGAACTAAAATACACAGAGACTACAATTAACAATGAGGGTCAGGTAAAGAAGGAAAGCAAAGGGAAGCATAAGGGGAGGGGCAAAGCCAAAAGACAATAATTGAACGATTGAAATCAGTCAGGGAGGCAAACCGAAAAAGGTGCAAGCAGCCAGATTGTGGGGAACTCTAAAAAACACAAGGACAAAAATCATTACAATCATTATCATTACAAAACAAAATCAAAGCTGTGCTCAAGTGAACTTGTCCAAATTTTCTCTCCTGAGCAAAATGAAGACAAACCACTGGAACAGACCGGTTCGTCGGCTTTAGCCCATGAGAAACCGTACGTGCACAAGCGCCAAGAGTAGCTAATCTGAAAGCACCCTACTCAGTACAATATACATTATTCTGCTGGGACACTTCGCATTAGTTCATTCCAGATGCCACACAGGTTAGGCATGGTTTGGGTCAGGAAATCAGGATACACAGATGGCTAGGACATGTGGGTTTTACTGTATGTGTATAAACAATTGAAACTCAGTGTTTAACTTTTGAGTCAATTTCTACTTGGCTTTTTCCCATTACATTGATTTTTTTTTTTTGTTGTTGTTGTTGATAGTGCCTTATCTGAGTTCTTCACTACTTCAATAACAGATTTCTGCATATTCAATTTGTATTTGTTGGCTATTGGTTTCCTTTCTGCTTTAATTTTCCCTTTTTTTGCAATTTACCATTTGTATTAGTCACCTCCACCCAAAAGGTTATGTGATCGGTTATATTTTATTGGTTCATGTGTTAATTAGTTGTTAGCAGGATTACGCAAAAAATGATAGATGGATTTGTGCAAGAATTTTACCAGAGATGGATCTTGGACCAACTTGAGAGCTGATTACATTTTGGGAGCAATCTGTATCTGGATTAAGGATTTTTTCCTGAGGCATCCTTCAACATTTTGAGTCACATCTTCACAAATTAAAAAGGATTTTAAATGATAAAAATTGGGAGCATTACCTCACTTATCAAACTCAAAAAAAGTCACAAACTGATCTGGATCCAGGGACTGAACTTATGCAAAATTGGGGGGTGTACACGTGTTGCTATAGTAAAGAAATTAGCTAATGGAGGTAGAGACTTCAAACCACCACTTCATTGTTGCAAAGATGCACATACCTGCTATATAAAAAGAACAAAAATACAGCAAATCTTTTGCAGGCGTTTTGAAAAATAGGTGAATGTTCACCAGTTGGAACACCAGTTGATTTTGGTGACCTTCAGGTCATTTTCAAGGTCACAGCACAATTCCATAGATTTTACCTTTGTAAACCTTGTTTACACAGTATCTCAAGAACCAGTTGACCAATTTTGCTCATATTTAGCATCAACATGTACATGCAGCGAGGGACGCAGTCACGTTAGTAACAATTTCTTGTTGATTTGAACTTTTACTCACGATTCACACATTTCTGATCCTGGATTCTGTGTCCTGAGCTGAATATCTGTTCTGCATCTGGTTCCTGCTTCGCCTCTGGAGCGAGAGTAGGTTTGCTCTTTTCATGTCTTCCAAGGTGGCAGTTCATTCCATCTTCAAAGAGACTGATGTTCATTCGACAAAAAAAAATTGAGAATCAATTTTTTTTTAAAAAACTATTTTAATGTGAGCTTTTTTCAGTCCTCTGACTTGGAAAAAGAGGTCAGGGAAACGTGTACACAAGTCATCACTGATCCAACTGGATACAGCTGGGGTCAAATCCCTCGATCCAACGGGTCTGTGACGTCCTGGCGCTAGTGATGGCAGTATGACACTGAAGCGTCGATACATGTTTCAAACCCGTAGCATAGAACCACTATTTCAAAGCTTGCTTCAGAGCGGAAAAAATCACGTGACATATGACGTCCGAAGCAGTAGCTGCTTCGCTCCCTGAATGAATCACCTGACTGGTTCGAGTGCGCCAATCAGCTGATTCACTGACTGACAGGTGACAGGATGAGACAGGTTTGAATTTGAGAGCCATAAAGGCTTTATAACAGCCCTAAAGAATGTAGAATTGGTGGGTTGTAGTAGGAGGTGTGTTTTTGCTGTCGAGTTGTTGTTTGTATTGAATTGTTATGGTGAATCATTATGGAGCCAGCCAGGAAGAGAGGTCGTTCTGATATGTGGGAACACTTCAATCTGATTGCTTCTGATAAGGTAGGTGTGCTGGCTGTACATAAGAAAAGTAAAGTTACATATACCACAGTAAATATCAGTACAGTACTAGCCTAAAGGAGAGTCTCAAGTCTATTTTAAGTAGCATTACAGTAAATGTATCTATGATTAGTGTTGCCATAAGGCTATAGCAACCTCTATTCCATATTTCCCCAGCACTCTCCTCAATAACACAAAACACTCATTCATCAATCTTTATTTGTAAATACAACATAATATACTCTGTGTGTGTGTGCGTGTGTGTGTGTGTGTGTGTGTGTGTGAGTGAGTGTGTGCGTGCGTGCGTGCGTGCAATTAACCCTCCTGTCCACTGACTAGCCAGCCTAATTTTGACTGCAGCCTCACACTTAGCCAGGAGAGCAATTGGCTCAAGTGGTTCAATGCTTCACAAAAGCTTCATTTACCCATCACTGGCGCCCAAAGACGTAAAAAAGGGTGCCAGGAAAGTGATGGAAGAAGAGGACCCAAGTGCAGGAAGGTGTATTTATTAAACGAAGACAGTGCTCAAACAATACAAAAATAAAAAACCTCAGGGGATAATAAAAAGGGAGTGCTGTAAACAAGAGTGTTACATGTAAAGGCTACCTGCCAGTGAGGGGGAACACTATGGTTTAAGTAGACAAAGAAATGATAATCAACTAATGAAAACCAAGTGTGCTAATTAGGAGGGAGAACAGAGGTAATTGAATATTTAAGTGAAGGCTGGTAGCCAAAAGGCACACAGGGTTTGTGCAGTTCCCCCAGCTGTAACTCAGTACATGACTCTTGAGATCACCTCAATTTTATGTAAACAACAAATAAATAAAATTGCTCATAAAGCGACAATCGCAAAAATTCAAAAACATGAGACAAGACTGAACATTTTGGCATTGGTCCCCTCTCTATATGTGTTTTGTGAAGCAAGATACTGGCCAATTTGTGTTTTTGACCTTTTCAATGACCTTGACCTCGACCCTGACCTCTCACTGTCTGAAACTGTAACCAGTCTAACATTGACATCTTGTGGCGTCTATTTCAAATCAATACCTCAAGAATTACGGAAGCTAGAGTGAGCATGAAAAAACAGACAAAGAAGACAATTAACATGTTTTCGCAAATAAGAAAATACCAAATTATTAAATAAATAAAAAATACACAAACAGAAACAAACTTTAATCGTGATGAGACTATGAAAATTGCGAGTAAAAAAAAAAATCAACTAAAAAAGTCAAGAATTGAGTCGACTTTGTTTAAAGACACTTAAGCTGAATTATTGACAAACGTTAATGGACAAAAAGATCAGATATGTAAGTTTGTTTGAGGCACAATTTACTCATTTTCAGCCAAGCTCTATGTTTGATGTGAAAAGGTTAGTTATCAATCGCAGTTAATGAAATGCCTTTCAATCTGAATTCATATTATACTGTATATCACATCGCTCCCCCAAATTCTCTGATCTGCACATTTTGTTTTAATTATAAACTGATGGTTGTACTGCATAAATATCACCAAGGAACTTAATAATCAGAAAACCAACTGAAGAGCATGACACTGTATGCTGAGTGAGTTTGTTCAACTCATCCAGTGATATTAGCACGTTTCACAATTTCTTATTAGTATTTAAACTGTGACATTCAGAATATCTTCCCCAAACTTTTGAGCAAAATCAATCTTCTCAAGAATCATAATAAATTTAAAAATGTCAAATTCAGTGGCCAATTTTCTTATGGAACATGTCCTACTTTTCCAATTAAATCAATATTCTATCCTCTTTCAGACACACAGGCTTCACTCCTGTTATAAAGGTGAGAATATCTTCAGCACTCTTTTCCCCGCGCTTGAACTGAACTTCAACTCGGCTTTCCATGTTGTTTTTATGTTTTCATACCATTATATCACATGACCATCAAGTGTAATGATACTTGGAGTGACATATTGACATACAGCTTTGCCACAGCACAGCTTGACAACAAGTTTCAATGGAAAGAATTAAATTTTTAATCACGGGTGTACATCAAACCCCCAACCGATATATAAATTCTTCAGAAGTGATTTGGCATTAGCTTAAGGTTTTGCTGCTGAGAGTACATTCAGAAATTCATGTTTTTTACAGTTCAGAGTCTTTTTCTGCATGCAAATTATTGAGGAATGAGGTACACCAAATTGGAGATCTGACTTCATTATCCTTGAGTCAGAGATATCACTGAATAAAATGCACATAAATATGAACGTGTACTCTTCTCACCTTTATTACGACCCTACTGCGCTCACATCTGCTTCATGGAAGACTACATCAAACTCCAGCTCTCATGCAACATTTGAGTTATCGCACACTCAGTCACCCTTTTGCATGTACGGGGCTGCTAACTGTGATACTGTACTTTGATCTTGGTATGACAGTTTGAATACATTATGCGACAGTAAAAGTGTGTTTTGACAGCAAATAGACACAGCCCGAATGACTTTCCATTAGTTCTTAGATGCATGCACTTCCAGTAGTGCAATCCACAAGGATCAGTGCACCTGCTAAATGGCTAGACATAAACATTCGCAAACTGGAATCAGAGGGGTGTATTAGCCTACAATATCATATATATATCATATCTTACCATTGTAAGTCAAGAGAGCCATCTTTGTGACATTGAATACCCCGACTTCAGGCTCAACATGCCTCGCTAACTCACCAATCTTACCGATTTTAGTGCACTCGTCAGCTATCCCAGGTACAGTTCCTAAATGAGGCACAATCGTTGCGCCCTTTTGCCGTATAATTAACTGGACCTGATGGAGCTGTGGGTAGAACTGTTGCCTTGCAGCAAAGAGGTAGTAGGGTAAAATCTGGCCTGGGACCTCTCCGTGGAGTTTGCATGTACTGTTGGTGTACTCATGCATTTTCTCAGGGAATTCAGTTTCCTCCCGCAGTCCTAAAGCATTCACGTCAGGCTAACAGGAGACTCTGAATTGCCGATAAACATGGGTAGGTGAGTGAATGGTATGTGTGCCTCTCAATGGATTGACATTTCAGTAAAGGGTGTGTCCCTGCCTCGCACCTATAGCATGCAGAGATAGGCTCCAGCTGCCAGGTGACTCTGAAGTGGTATATGTGAGCCAGACAATGGATTGATGTATGGGAGGAGCAGTACATATAATGTATGTGCGGTTGCGCATGGATTAAATCTGCACAAATGATACAAACACAATACACTTCAGAAGCTGCCTTTTATCTGCAAAACTCTTTCTGGCGGTTTATCCTGGTTAATTTTTCCTCAGTTGACATTACACAATCCCATCATGCATCAGCCTTGATCCAAACAATGGCCGCTTGGCAGGAATCCCAGGACTCATTCCACCATTTCCATTTTCTTTTCCATTTAACTGGAAATTTAATTTCAAAATGGTAGCGAGATGTCAGAAGAAGGTGAGAAAAAAATTGATTTTTTATTATATGCTGAAAGAATAGGCAAATAAATTATTTTTTTCCCATAACTCATTTGTACCAATGACCCCTGTTGGTACTGTGTTGAACTGAAGACAGAGCTGGAGGTAGCGGTAACATTAAAGGACAATGTTTGCTTTTTTTTTTTTTAATTGTCTTGTTTTCAGCACAAAACCTATAAAGCTTGAGTCAGATTATCAATACTGCCAAATTTCCATCAAATTTACTTCTCTCCAAGAGGTCATTAATTCAAACTTTGTGCTAAAATCATTCAATACAGCTCAGGAAGAAGTATTGGCACTTTTATTTTCAGAAAGTCCATCATCATTGCCAGCTCTGTCAATGTGGTTTTTAGCAAAAAACAGGGCAAAACAGAAAACTATTTTCAGTGTTTTGGTCTAAAAATGAAACATGATTAAGACAACATTTCAAATATGGTTGCCGGATTTAGAATGCATCCAAAAGGGGATAATGCGCAGTGAACAGTGTATAATTACGAACATGTGCAGGAGATGGTCAAGAATTTTCCATTTTTGTGACTATGAGTGTTGCAAAAAGGACCTGATGATTATGATTGGAACTTCAACTTCCCAAATATTCCAATCAGTGCATTTTTGACAGTGATACGACAACCAATGCTCTGCAATCGTTTTATAAACATAGGCTGAATTCAAATATCTGGAGTTCACCACTCTTGCAGACTCGCGGACTTTGTTGGCGCATTCTCAAAATACCAGGAAGTCCATGAGTGCCAAGGGCTGTTCCCGTCCACAATGCATCCTGTCCACAAGGGGCCTCAAGTAGACTTTCTACAGACTTGCAGAGAGTCTGCATAGGGTGCAGACTTCACCAGACCTAGCCAGTGTGAATACCCAAAATTCATAGCAGTAAAGATGTGACAATACAAATTATACTATGTCAGCAATTTAAAAAAAGAAAAATATCAGTTGAGGTGTGATGGGGAAATAAGCAAATAAGGAATCCAAATGTATGTAATGCACAATTTAATCACCTTAAATGTAAACTTATTTACAGACACTCATGTACTAATTTTTCAATTTGGGGTTGTTCCCACAGCAGTGAGCAAGGCCTGAAGTCTGGTCCCACATGCGTATTTCAGCTTGTAGCCCTGTGATATCGTAGACTTTACAGAATGACATAGGGCAGTTCAGTCAACATCACAGTTCATTCGACTGCAGTCCATGAGGGCTCAGTCCTCAATTCTGGAGGGTAAATTATTGGGCCATCGAAACATCCTAGGTAGAGTTAGGGTTGGATTAGGGTTAGGTTAGGGATTTAGTGACAGCAACGCTGATGATTTTTATTATTTATGCGACCGCTAGAGGTCGCTTAACTCTTTAACGTAACTTTAGGTCATAATAAGCCGCTTGTGCAAATGACCTTAGGGGGCATATTTCAGCAGAGGACAGACTGTCCCGCAAACTATGCAAGGTTATGCTGACAAGTAGAACTGCCAACAAATGCACAAATATGCAAGCAAACACACGCATCTCTCTCCCAAACACATTATCTCTATACATCAATGGAGACAGAAGACTTGCAGAAAAAGCACGTGCATGCACGTGTTACCCACATCCCTAACAGACATGACTTCTGCAGCACTATTCACCTCCATTCAAATACTGTCATCCTCAATTTTAGTACAGCCATCCTAAGTTTTAATGCTATCCACCAGTACAATGATCCTATCCATCCATAATGTATCTACTATCCATATATACTGTAATGCTGATCACAACAATGCTACTAGTATTTACATCTGCTGTGATGCTACTTAAAACAACAATAAAACTATTCACATCTAATGCAATACAACCCACATCCATTGTAATACCATCATCCACTACTCCAATATTATTAATATCAGACACATCTTTTGTCATACCATCATCCACTATTCCAATACTAACAATACTATCCACATCTTCTGTAATACCATCATCCACTACTCCAATACTATCAATACTAACCACATCTTCTGTAATACCATCATCCACTACTCCAATACTAACCACATCTTCTGTAATGCCATCATCCACTACTCCAATACTATCAATACTATCCACATTTCTGTTATACCATCATCCACTACTCCAATACAATCAATACTATCCACATCTTCTGTAATGCCATCATCCACTACTCCAATACAATCAATACTATCCACATCTTCTGTAATTCCAACCTCCACTACTCCAATACTATCAATACTATCCACATCTTCTGTAATTCCATCATCCACTACTCCAATACTATCCACATCTTCTGGAATACCATCATCCACTACTCCAATACAATCAATACTATCCACATCTTCTGTAATTCCAACCTCCATTTCTCCAATACTATCAATACTATCCACATCTTCTGTAATACCATCATCCACTACTCCAGTACTATCAGTACTATCCACATCTCCTGGAATACCATCATCCACTACTCCGACACTATCCATGTCTACTGCCTTATCAACGTCCATTACTTATACAACCCCCTCAACGATAATATCATAAAATTTTACTGCAACACTATCAATCTCTACAGTTGTAACATCCACCTCTCCCCTTGTACCATCCACCTCAACTCCAAAGCTATCCATCTCTACACCAGAGGGAAGGTGAGGCACAGCCCTTTAATTGGAGACAGACAACCAAGTAGAAAGCTCCACTGCATGGTGAAAGTGCACCAATAAGCAGTTCATGCCCTACAGGAGAGAGGCTTGGGACTGACCCCTGCTTCTGTTTCTGGAAAAATCCTCCCCCCAACACTACTCACCCGGGGGCAGTCGGCCACACAGGTTAGGCGGATGCCAGCGCAACTTGGCAACTGCAACTGCACTCATCCTGCCACATACCGATCACGGCTAGCGGTTGCCTCGGCAACAAGCTCCTCTCCCATGTAGAGTGCAGCCGGGCCAGCCGGATTGGTTCTCTTCATGTTTTCTTTTTCTTTGGCACTCTCCTTTTTTCTTTTATTCAGTGAGGTCCGTGTGTATTTGGACCGTGATTAAAATAAGAAATTAAGGTGAGAGTGTAAAGGGAGGGTATTCACACCTATATAACAGTGTAGGAGTGACAGGTACTTAAAACTGCGACACTGCCCAAATACATGGTCCCTCAGTGATGTTTCCCATCCTCTGCTTCTGTGCACTCTGCCCTACACTTCTTTTTTTCCCCATTTTCTTTTTTCTTCCCCATTTACCCTCTTTTCTTCCTTACCACGTTGCTTTCTACTGTCCTTTTCTCTTGCCTCTGTTCCATTTGTCCAAATTGGTCCTTCCTTGTCTATTCTTTCTTCCATTCTCCTACGTACCCTTCTTCATTTCACTCCATTACCAAAACGTCATGGCTGTTAAGTTACTACCTGAAACTATTTGCCTAATATTGCATGCAATGAAATGAAATCTGAACAGATTAAGAAATGAAATCTGAATAAATGAAATTGCTTTGGCTCTGAAGCGAGTGATAAAAGCATAGAGCCTGATGACATTCACTGCAGCTGATATGCTAATGCACATTTGACTGAATGACAAACAGTACAATTCACTGCATATGATCAGCGGTGCTTCCGCTACAGCACGCTGCCTTTAATCTTTGACTGACTCCCCTCTGCTTGTTTTGCCTTGTGTGTTGTGATTGTGCATTGCAGATGACGATGCAGTGAAGTGTCGCATCTGGCCTGACACCAATGTTTAGTGTCTCTCTCACCTGAGCCCTCGTTATACATTATCGACCCTCAATGATGCGACCTGTGCATCCCTTCCCATCACATAAGCGGCATCATATTCCACCTTCTCAGAAAAGACAGCAGGCCCCATGAAATATTTACCCCCAAGCTTCATTGTGTCCATCAGCAAACAAACCGCTGTTCAAAAAGTTTTTGCAGACTTTTTTCTGACTCAATGAGGCTGCCAGCTAAGGCATCCAGAGGCATCCTCATCTCAGACTAGCTCATTTAATCATTTCCACGTTTGTGCATCTGGACCTACCAGTCATGTTTCTGCCCCAGCTAGACCTAGTCTCTGCCCTTAACTTAATTTCTGTCCATTTTTATTACGATAGGGGCAAGAACAATTTTTTTTTTTTGCAACTTGGCGGTACAGGCGTATAATTTGGGGTAGATCCTCATTTGCCATTTTTAATTGCGCAAGCCTCGGTGAAGCTCAATGTTTTGCTAATGGCACAAGTGACAGGAGGAGCCCAATAAATTTTCAGTGACACCATGTTGATCAACTGCTCTTGGCCTTTGTATGGATCTGCAGGTTGGTTGGCGCAGTGGGAAGCAGTGCTGTGTTCCAACCCTGGACATCTTTGCTGCCTCAAGTGTTTTGTGTGTGTGATTGATAGCAGGATTGGTGGCACCTGGCAGCACCCTACAAATTTGGAGTTTGGTGCTGTGCAAACGGAAGTCTACAGCAAGCTCGTTCTCCAGCAAGCACTCTTTGTCTCAGCCAGGTCTAGTTGTTTTGGGCCAATAGATTGTTTGATTATGTGCTTTTTGTAAATATTCATTTATTTTCATAACCATGTTGTGATCAGTCAAGGGGCTGGTCGTAATAGATTGGGGGCACGTCCGGAATATAAAATCAAGTCTGATTTATACCCAAAACAGTTTTGCTTCCTTGCTCTGGTATACACATGGTGAGTTGGTCCAATTTGGCATTGTTAATGTGGGCATTGTAGAACTTTCCGGCAATTGAAACTCATGTACTAAGTACTACTGTAAGTGAGAGATGCTTGATTCCAGTAGGAGGTTTGCCTACGTGAATAACATGTCATTTTATTTACATAGAATGTACCTTAAAAAGCAGGTATATTTATATTTACGTTTATATGCTAACCTAATTGGATCACTGTTATGATAATCACTTTTTTATCTTTCATCATTTTGTAAGGTTTTTTTTTATTATAATTTCCTTACCTCCAAACTGTGTGGAGTGGGAGTGGTTTGTATAAGAAAGTGCAGTTAATCCTTTTGGTTTCGTATTTTGCTTGATTGATCATTAGGACTGGTACGCCTTATTGGTGAGCATTGCTAGTGTTTAAAACAGTGTTTATGTCATATTTGTAATTGTAAACAGCCATTAGTTAATTCTGAGTTTGTTGTTTGCATTGCAGGTTTACAACCTAGTTATTACTACCACTGTCTTTCTAACCAACGAACTAATTGACTAATTAAGAGTGTCGGTAGGCAGTATTTGGATATTTTTTGCATGTGTGTGCAATAAACGTAAAGAGAGAAAGGAAACTAGAGTTGTATCCACCGTATCTGTTCTGACAACCGTTTCGGAGGGGAGTTTATTAAAACTTGGTAAAAATCTGGACAAGCATTATGATGCTTTTCCCCAGTAAGTGAGTTTTCGGACAGGTCCTGTGGGGCTTGTCAATTTGTTATTTTTCCTTTTGTTTTTGGCGGAAATTCTCAGTGGGGGTATGCTTCAGAGTACAATTGGCTGACTTTTCAATTGATTTTCTAACTGTGCTCACAAGTTCAGCGCTCAAGGTTGCCTTGAGCCCAGAATGAACACTGAAGACTAGCACAGGTCATGATTATGTAGATAGAATTAGGCAGTTAGTCAGAATCTGGGGAGGCTTCTGTGATTGCACATAAAAAAATTCTAGAGTGGTGTAATTACTTAATCATCTGTTTTGGAGTTTGGGCTGATTGGGGTGAAGAGTGAACTCTGGTTCATTGCTGCTCTTTAGAATTAGATTTTTTTTTTTTTTTTTTTTTTTTTGGTAGTTAAATGTTTGTATTGCTATGTTTGTACAAGGGCGTATTTGTTTCAACTACTGGAATGGTAGATTGGGTTTTGGTGTGGAGACATGATTTTTGTTTTGGAGGGGAGTGGTCTCGCTTAATTGCTCATGTCGTGGTGCATTTGAGCTATGACTGTCCTCGTAGCCTTGCCTTGAGTTTATGTAGGACATTTAGAGGCTACATTTTCAGAGTGTTTCTTCTAATATTGGTTGTCCAGTCAAGTGAAGCTTTATCTGTGTTTGGAAAAACTCTTAGCATGTGATTTGACTATGTTTGCTTGAGTGTAGTGGCCATGTGGTTTTCCTGTGTTTGGTGTTGTGTTCTGGTGCCAATTTCCTGACTTCTCTTCAGAGACTAGGGGAAGTTTGTGCGCTCCTGTGTACCTGTGTACTGACGGGCATCTTCGGAGTCGGGCTCTACGGGGGCGTCTTAGGTGTCGGGCTCTGCGAGGGCGTCTTTGGTTTTGGACTCTGCGAAGGCGTCTTTGGTGTCGGGCTCTGCGAGGGCGTCTTTGGTGTCGGACTCTGCGGGGACAGCTTTGGCGTTGGGCTCTGCTGGGGCGTCTTTAGTGTCGGGCTCTGCGGGGGCGTCTTTGGTGTTGGGCTCAGCAGGGGAATCTTCGATGTCGGGCTCTGAAGGGGCGTCTTTGGTGTTGAACTCTGTGGGGACAGCTTTGGTGTCGGGCTCTGCGGGGGCGTCTTTGGTATTGGACTCTGCGGGAACAGCTTTGGTGTCGGGCTCTGTGGAAGCATCTTTGGTTTCGGGCTCTGTGCAGGCATCTTTGGTGTATGGTCAGCCCAGGAGGGTCCTTCGTGTATGGCGCTACCATGGAGGGTCCGGTCCTTTGTGTATGGTGCTGCCCAGGAGCCACACCGTGTCCCTCCTTGGACCCTTTCTGTCATTGTTTGGTGATTGGAGTCACCATTTGAAGGAGGGGGTGTTACAACCCTGAATATGTTTGCTGCTTCTAGTGGCTAAAGGACTATTTTTTTTTTTTTTTTTTTGTGTGTGTCTTGTTCAATTGCAGGATTAGTGGCACCTGGCAGCAGCTTACAAAAGGAGTTTTGTGCTATGCGAACTTGTTTTGCAGCAAACACTACGTATGTACCGGCCAGCTCTTGTTGTTTTATGCCAATTATTTGTTTAATAATGGTTTTTTGACATTAAATAATTTATTTTTATAAACTCCCTTTATAATTTTTATTGCCTTCCCATTTCATGTCGCGATAAGTCCGAGGGCTGGTTGTAACAGCTGTGTCACAGCCAGAAAAATATGGGTTGGAATCCGGCCTGGGTATTTTTGAGTGGAGTTAGCATATTTAATTCTCCTGAGTTCCTGAAGGCTTTTTCTGGGTAATTTGGCTTCCACAAACAGTCCAAAGACTGGCCTGTTAGGGTAATTAGGGAATGTTTGTCACAGGTGGAGGGATGGAGCAATTCCTGATTGCTGAACTGCTCAAGGTGCATTCCTACCTCACTCTGATAGTGCGCAGGGTTAGGCTTTAGTACCCCAGCAAGCCCTGCTAGGATTAAGGGGGTAAGATGGTGGATGGATGGACTTATACAGTGCTGTGAAGAAGTATTTGCCCACCTCCCCATTTCTGCTATTTTTGCATATTTGTCAGACAAAGATAACCTGAGTACATGCAAAATTCAGTTTTTAAATGATTTCATTTATTGAAAGAAAAAGTTATCCCATGCAGTCTTGATTTGGCAGGATTAGGCCTTTTGATTCCCTAAGAAACAGACTGTCAACGAGGACCCTCCATCCTCTCTGGTTTTGTGCCCTTCGGTCAAGTTGTTTCCAGGACAGCCCTATCACCTTCATCTCCTGTTCTGTACTTCATCTCCAGGAGGTTTTAGGTCTCCCTCTTCTTCTTTTTGGATTCCTTGTTAAAGCTTATTTAGTGATTGATTTATCATCTCTTCTGAGTGTATGGCCTATCCACCTCTACTTCCTTCTCTTGATCTGTATTTCAACTGGTTATTGCTTGGTGCAGATCCACAGGTTGGTGTTTGAGATGGTGTCTGGCCAGTAGACTCCCAGGAAGACGACTGAGGCAACGACAGATGAATGTCTGTAGTTTATTGAATATGTCGGTGATGGTTTTCTATGTTTCCGAGCCATATAACAGAATGGATTTGACATTTGAGTTAAAGATTCTCAGTTTGGATTTCAGTAATAGGTTTTTGCTTTCCATAATTTTAACATATTAAATGTGGTTCTTGATTTCCATATTCTATATATGATATCCTCTTCCTCTCCTCCCTTGATAGAGATAACGCTACCTATGTATGTAAAGCTTTCTGTCTCCTCAAGTTGGCTTTTGTCCATGGCAATTGGAGATTTGTTTTTATTGTTGACTCGTATGACTTTTGTTTTTGTGTGTTGATTTTGAGTCCAAAAGCTGCAGCTGTTAGATCTAGTTTTTTTTTTTTTTTTTTTTTTTAATTTGTCCTGCATCTGTTGATGTGTTTGTGCCAGTAAAGCGAGATCATCGGCAAAATCTAGATCCTTGCGTTGTTCAGTTAGGCTCCATTGTATGCTAGTTCTGCTTTTATTAGTGATCTGATTCATGGTCCAGTCTATCCCGAGGTGGAAGAGGAAAGGGGAGAGCAGGCATCCCTGTCACACCCCAGTCAGGACCTAAAAGGACTCTGATGGGCATCCTTCATGGAGGACTGTACATTGCATCCCATGGTAGGTGCACTTTATGATGTTGATGAGCTTCGGTGGGATGCCATAAGGTGCCAGTATCTTCCACAGCGTTTCACAATCTACGCTGTCAAACGCTTTTTCAAAATCAATAAAATTAACATAGAGGAGTTCCACTCAATAGATTGCTCTAGATAGTCCAAATTCCATTGACCACTTTCTGAAGCCTCTTCAGGCTAATGTGGTTGAGCACCTTTCCTGCTGTTGAAAGGAGCATGATTTCCCTGTAGTTCTTGCATTCCCTTAGGTCCCCTTTCTCGGGAATTTTTAGGAAGTTGCCATCTCTCCAATCAGAGGGGACCCTTTCTTCCTCCCAGATAGCTTGCATGAGATGGTACAGCATGCTGGTGGAGTTTTCAATGTCTGCCTTGAGGGTGTCCACCAGTATCCCATCTGGACCTTCTGCCTTGCCTTGCCTCAGAGATTTAATGGTTTTCCTAATTTCCATCTTAGTGGGTGCGTTGCTGTTTATCTCCAGCAGGTTTGTGGCTGTGAGTTGAGGGGTCAGTCGGTTGAGAAACTCTCTAAAATGCTTGACCCATCTCTGGAGTTGCTCTTCCTTGGTTGTGAGAGACAGTCTGCATCCCTTATGTGTACTTGCCTTCGTCTGAATTTGCCGGCGAGCTTCTTTGTGGTTAATTAGAGTTTCTTCGGGTCATTTTTCTTTGCTGCTTCTTCTGCCTGCTGTGCGAGATCCTCAATGTAGTTCTTTTTATTTCTTCTGACACTTTTCCTCACTTTCTTATTTGCTGCTTCATATTCTTTCTGTGCTGCTGCCATTTTGGCTCTAGTTTTACTTCTGTTAACAGCCTCCTTTTTAGCCCTTCTCTCACTTATTTTCTGATCTGTTTCTGTGGAAAGCGAAAGTTTCCTCATTCTTTTTTCTCCCTACCACCTCTTCACATGTCTCTTTCCATATGGTCTGAAAATTTCCCCTCCAGTGGTCTTCGAGTTTCAGCCTCTTGGTCTTGTAGTGCTTGATATCGATTGTGTAGTGCCACCTGGTATAGTTCTGATGTACCACTATCTTGAAATCGCTGTACGTCAAATTTGACTCTTCCTTCCCTGGGCTTCATAAGTTTCAGTTTCAGCTGGGTCCTTGCTATGACTAGGTGATGGACAGACCCCATGTCGGCTCCCCTTCTAACTCTGACATCCAGCAGCAAGCACCAAATCTTCCGGCTGACGCAGATATGGTCAATCTGGTTTTCAGTAGTATGGTTAGCGGAAACCCATGTTGCTTTATGGATGTCCTTGTGTGGAAAAACAGAACCTCCAATGACCAATTTGTTGTCAGTGGAGACTGCTGAAAATCTTTCTCCATTTTCAGTCATGAATCCAAGCCCATGCTTTCCAATTACCAGCTCATAGCCATTGTTTTTCTTTCCTATCTTCGCGTTCATGTCTCCCATTAAAACCATGATGTCCTTTTCTTTCTCGGCCTGGAAAATGTTATGTAGTTGTACAAGATGATTGCAAAACTGGTCCTTGATTTCATCATCTGTGTCATTTGTAGGGGCATAACATTGCATTATTTGAAGGTTTATTTTCCTATGTGTAGTGTGGAATTTAGCTGTAATGATCCTCGAGTTGACTGATTCCCAGCTGAGGAAAGCCCTCTGTGCTTCTTTGGATAACATTAACCCTACTACCTCTGTATGTGGTGCAGTGTCTTCTGGGTGTCTTGAGTATAATATGGACTCACCATTGGCCAGCTTAACTTGCCCTGACTGCAGCCATCTTGTTTTGCACAGACCTAGGAGAGCTATTTTGTACCTCCTAATCTTTTGCTATTACTGCTGTCTTTCCTCCTGCATACATGGTCCGAATGTTCCACGTCATGGATCTTCTAGGGGTCAGAAGATTCAGACACACCGTCTCCTTTCAGTTTTCCGTTTGTGTTGTCATTTCCTCTCCGTTTTGTAGAACTAAAGATTCTTCCTGTCCAAGAGTTTGGGATTTCTGGGTCTTCGTCTGCGTTTCTGTAGCATGGATGGTTTTACGGGTTGGGGTTGCTAGCCCCATGCCCAACCCTCCACCATTCTGGTTTCCAGACTGTTTTGGAGTTGACTTGTTATTCCTCTCCCCTAGCCTGATGTCTTCCAGGTAAAGAATTACAGTCTCATACCAAGTGAGACCAGACAAGGCTATGGTCGTGCACAGGCAGTCTCGGCCCGTCAAACCCAGCCAACTCCTACTACTGTGTAATGAAAGCTGCACAAGTATGGACAGTGTGCAAGCATTTCATATCAGCTGCGTTAGACTGAACAACCTGGCCCTATGTGAAAAAACTGCCCCCTCAGTCACTAAATAAAACAATTAAACAAATTAAATTGATAATTGGATTCAATTTCAAGGAACATATCCAGGCATGATTACTGCCAACCCTGCTGTGTCTAAACAGAACTTAAATAAATCCTTCCTGGTATTGTGATACAGGCACAAAGTAGCACATGACGCCATGATCTAAAGAAATTCCAGAGCTGATGAGAAACAAAATCGTTGTCATCTGTCGGTCTGGAAAGGGTTACAAAGCCATCTCTAAGGCTGTGGGACTCCACCAAACCACAGTCAAAGTCATTATCTATACATGGAGAGAATTTGGGAAAAAGCTGAAACCCCCCCCCACCCAGAAGTGACCGGCTAACCAAAAATTCCCCCAAGAATCCATTGATCACTTGTCCGGGAGCTCAGAAAAAAAAACAGACTAACCTCCAAAGAAGGCCTTACTTGCCTCAGTTAAAGGCAGTGTTTGTTATTCCACAAAAAGAAAGAGACTGGAAAATAATGGCATTCATAGGAGAGCCAAAAGGCAAAAACCACTGCTGACCAAAAAAACACTAAGGTACATGAAACCACGAATTCTTTCAACCAGAAAATCCTGAGGGATTTGGAGTGGCCTAATTAAAGTCCTGACTTTGCTGTCCTATGACCTTAAACAGAATGGGGCTGAATTAAAACAATTCTGCAATGAAGAGTGGGCCAAAATTCCTCCTCAGCAATGTTCAAAACTCATTGCAGTTATCACAGAAGTTTAATTGCAGTTGTCGCCACAAAGAGAGTCACAACCAGTTACTAGGTTTGAGAGGGCATGGAATAATTTACTCACAAGGGTAATAAAGGTTTTGAACAACTCCATCTTTAATAAAAGAAATTATCATTTAAAAGCTGCATTTTATGTTTACTCACATTGTCTTTGTCTTGTATTAAAATTAGTTGGATGATTTGAAATATGGAAATCTGACAATCAAAAATAGAAAAAAATTGGGAAGGGGGGCAAATACTTCTTCACAGCACTGAAAACATCAAAGCAGCTACTGGAACAAAGGACAGTGATCACAAAACAGAATGAGAGTCATCTGAATAAATGCACAATGCTTAACCTGGAGCAGTTTGTAAAACTGATATAAGGATGGGTATTTCTCTACAGCTTTCCAGCAAGCTTAAATACATTCACTGATGTTAAAATGGTATCAACTAGGCACACAAAATGAAATTCTCATGACTTTCTGCTCAACTACACAATGAAGATGGCAGATTACAGAAAAAGAGGTGTATTGTTCATTAAACTGGAAAAAAATATTGACGATTGTATGCTAACTGCCCACAGGTATATCCCATGCATAAATCTGCCATTATTACTGAGCTGCTCTTTGAGGTCATGTTACATACAAATTTGACAAGTTTATGTCAACACCTGCCAATCAACGGAATGGATTGCCATGCATCTAAATGCAAAAATTCCTTATGGATGGCTGACCCCTGAGTAAAAAAGGTCATGTCTACCATAGTGATTCATTGACTGACTGACAGACAATGATGGTCACGCAATGCTAAATGCAGAAAGTGAGTCCCATTACTTATGGAAAACTTATGACAGCAACCCCAAGACAACAAATGCAGTACAGGCGGCGATGAGCCAAACATGGATTCAATCAGCCTCCGAGCAACAACTGAATGGTTGTTTACAGGTGGTGGCAGAGGTAAAATCACAGAACTACAGCTTTAAAACAATATTCCACTAACAGCGAGGTATTCCAAGATTATACATCTTGGAATTCAACACCAATGAGCCAAATCATTATACTTTCTACGCTGTTGGTCCTCTGCACTCTGCCTAAACAGCTCAGACCTGCCACGGCATGGACTGTACAAGACCTCTGTTATTGCCTTGTGGTATCTACTAACAAGATGTAGGTAGCAGATCTTTTGAGTCCTCCAAGTTGAGTGGTGGTGCCTCCATTGTTGCAACTTTCATGTGAATCCCTGGTGTGTCCCTCGCATTTCAGCAGCCTGCTTATCTACTAGGTGTATGTGTGATGTGATTGGTATAGGTCTTGTGCATGTCTTTTCTCTCGACTGAATCTCGTTGTTGGCTCATTTCCTAATGAGCAAGTGACAGGCATTTAAGCCCTCTAGTGCATATGCATGTGGCTGGATTGTAAAGTCACATTCACACTGAAATCGTTGTCATAGGTATGTTAAACTTCTGCGTCTTCGTCTTAATGCAACCAGTTCTGTAGTGGCAGCCACAGCTTCCTTTAGAACCTTCATTGTCATTAGTTAATTTGAATAAGCTTCCAATCCTAATGGAAATCCAGGATTAGGACTGATTTCAAGTTTGCTTTATTCAAGTTAACTTGTATTAAAACTTGTAACTCAAGTTTTCAAGAACAAGCTTCAGGGTCAGGGTCCAGGACTGGGACTGCATTCTTATTAACCCTTGCAAGTCTACTCACTTTATCAGGTTTGTCAGGAACAAGCTTCCAGCCCCAATTTGGGGCCAGGATTGGGATCAAATTCCTCTCAAGCATCAACCCTCCTCTTCATAGGCAGTCCAGAGCTGGCAAGCGGTCCAACATCTGGCAGCACATCGGAAGCCACTGGTCGCCGACAGCAGCCCAAGCACTCCCTATTACACCAGTGCTGAACGGCCTCTCACCTTCAATGGGAATGCGTCCCCACCTATCCTCTCTGGGGTTCCGTTCCCGTCATTACCGTACTGCTGCCAGTAAATTATCAGTTGTATTGCAAGTCTCTGCCCTTGATTCCTGCACTGGAGCATAACATCCATGGATCAGACTTGCTGCTCCAGCACATCTCACGGATGCGTGATCGGATTGAGGTCGGGAGAATTTTGAGGCCTGGTCAAGACTTTGATCTCCTTTTCATGTTCCACAAACCACTACCAAGCAATTTGAATAATGTAGCAAGCAGAGTGCATCTTCCGGCTGAAACAGGCAACTGCCATCAGTTATTATTGCTAACATGAAGGGGTGTACCTGGTCCACAGCAATATTTAGGTAAGTGGTGCATGTCAGATTGAAATCCAAATGACTGCCTGGACCCAGGGATCCGCAGCAGGATATTTTTGAGTGTAACACACTCCCTTCACCTGCTTGTGTTCTTCTCACAGTGCCTCCCAGTGTCATCTCTTCCCCAGATAAACAGTACACACTTACACATGATGAAAAAGAAAATGGGACTCGTCGGACCAGAGGACTCTCCTCTGTTGCTAAAAAGGTCCAGTTCTGACACTCAAGTGCCCGTAATAGGCATTTTTGACTGTGGTCAAGGCTTAGAACAGGCACAGTAACTGGTCTATTGCAAAGTAGGCCCAAATGCAGCGGGGTGCAGTGCTATTTGTGTTGTGATGAATTCCTCCCGCAAAATCATTTATATTTTCGATGACTGCTGTAACCATAGTAGCCCTGCTGTCTGCACGGACTAGACAAGATCACCTTAATTGCCCAGGTGTATCAATGGACCTTAGCCACCTAGTGCCTTTCCTCCAGTTTGTCCTTACTTCAGGCCACTATTGGTAGGTACTCCTAACAGCAAACCAGTATCATCTCACAGATATTGCTGTAAGGGAGATGATCTGACCCAGTTACTGTATCTGGCCATACCAACTTGTCTAAGTTTCTCAGGTTGATATGCTAACCCAATTATTCCTGTATCCAACACTTTGACAACAAGAACTGACTGTTCCCCTAAGGTATTATACTGCATATCCCAGGCCTTGATACGCACAATTGTTAAAACATTATCAACATTCTTTGCCTCTTCTGTGAGTGTTCATGTTATGGCCCACAAGCCTAGTTCATAACCGTGATTTGTTTCTTTTTATCTGGCATTATGTGCTGCAGATGATTTAACCCTTTATTTGGCAGCCAAAAAGCTTGGTTGACCAGCCAAGCATTACATAAAACCGCAGACCCCTTGCCAAGATAGACTAAAAACACAACAGCTGCATTTGCCATTTTATCAGTGTAAGTCAATCTGGCAATTAAAGAAAGAATGCATAAAACATGGTGTGAGTTGCAATGAAAAAAAATAACATACTAAAAATAGACTTTACAGCCTAGACCAAGAGAAGAACAAACAAAATTATCCTGCACGACAACATTATTAATTGAACATTAGCTGCATCAAGGCTTAGGCTGGTTATCCCTTTAAATTCAATTTGCCTGTTTTTGATACTAATGGAATTGAAAGATTAATGCGCTTTCATAACCACATGGCATTTTACTCCAATCACCTGATCAGCATTTATTTTTTCAATGCAACTGTGCACGCATGCTATGGTAACAATAAATCACATGGCAAGTCTTAGCACTGAGGACCTCCTCAGTGCACTTTTATCACGACACAGCGGCCCTCAATGTTGCCAACAGGTATTGCGCCACAAATGTGCATTTTGTAAGTTCGTTATGGGTACACGTGCACAGAGTGACATATGTCAATGATAATGCCCCTTTTGAAAATAGTTTCCTAAGGAGTTAATAAGAGTTGATTGGCATAGTACCTTTCATTTATCACCGAGCATTTTCTCGGCAGAGTATCTCCATGTTAGCAAAGGAAATTTGACTGGTTTAAGCATAGAGCGATAGGCGACGAATAATACTTATAGCTCAACTCGACTGACTGAATGTGGTAGACGGCTGACAGAGTAATGCTTGTTTAAACAATAACAAACCTTCTCATCTCCCCAACTATCCCCCCGCCCCAACCTACAGTCACATAATCAAACTGCCACTCTCCCATTCATTTCATTAATGAATCATGACAACAATATTGCCATGCGAACGAATACGTATGTATTACAAAGCCAGAGCCGGGGGGCGGGGTTAGGGACTTTGCGACAAAAAAACCTTGCAAAACTTAAGATGGACTAGGCATCCCTGTCTGGCCCCCCTCCCTGCCTCACACTGCAAAGAAACGAAGTGATAAAATGCTTCCAGACATGGCTTATTCAACACGGCTTCACACGGCTTCATGTAATTATCCGATGCAATCTAAATGCATTTACCCAGCTGCAAGGAACCCAGACCCTGCCCAAAGGCATTAAATAAAGGCTGCGTTTGTGTTTTCTCTGGAATTTACAGCAGTGCTCTCAGACACACTGACATATAAAGTTGTGCATCAATAAAAAATAAAACCAGACTCTGAAATGAGCGCAGGGTATCGCATTGTGTCACGCAGCGTCCCCTCCAGTCTTATCAAAGGAAGACTTCTTTACTTCTTTCAGCAAAATGCGTGCAGAAATACAAAGGGAAAGAAAAGCCAACCTAACACCCAAAATACAATTACTCTGTGGTAGAGGAACTGCATTGCACCAAAACCCAGAGAGGGAGGGTGGGGGAGAGGGAGAGAAGGGATAGAGATAGACAAAGACAGAGATTGAGACAGTGATATTTTCACTAGCACAGCCAATCCATGTGGGGTCAGATCCTGAGATCTTCCCCCTGTCATGAGATTTGTTGATTTTTTCATCATAATTCTTTTTTCTTCATTTATTTATTCACTGCAATAGGCCCCCGAAGTTAATGCGGATCATAACTCGTAAACAATATGAAGCCGCATGAAAAGTTGCCCAGCTGGATGAATGCATGCTGAACTAATCCCACAAGTCTGGGAAAGGAGCGTGTAGATGTGCTGGATGCCAACAGGGCAAAAACAAGAGATCACAGGCAATAGGCTATCCTGTAGAATCCAGGGTTAGCGGTTGTTTGCGACAGTAAGGTTTTTTGATGGTTGAAGGGGAGATAAGGCTGGCGGATGCTGATGGACTCTGACGCAAAACGGTCAGGGACAGCATCGGAAAAACAGGTAATGAGGTTCTTTACCATTTGCAAAGTTTGACTATTTTCAATGGTTGTAACTCCTGCACGGCTAATATTTGATTTTGATTTTTGATTTGATTTTGTTTTTATTTCGGCATGATTGTATACTCATTTCATGACAATTTCAATACAACATGTATCATAACCGAAAGGGTCGCGGGAGAAGCAAGATCGCTTGTCAAAGTCCCGCCCCCAACTTCCAGAAAAACAGTTTGATTATGGTTAAGATATCATAGAGATTCATATATCACAACAGAGCTGAGCGCCCATTTACACTACGATTTAAGCGCCACAACATAAGATAATAAGGAGTTGTGAACATCATGAAGAATTTTAATCACAATATAGCTGAGTGTCTATGCAAGTTTAGATTTGAGAGTCACTCTTGATTTAATCCATTAGACTTGGTCCAGAGAAACCTGAACTCCTTTCTTCATCAGTTGGTTTGTTCCTAGTGATTTGGAATAGGTGGAAGGTGCAATAATACCGGATCTTTGCATGGATCTCTTAGTCAAATTAAGCTCTCACATCAAATGCACTCTGACATCTATGTGTTGAAGTGAAAGACAACCTTAGTCTGAAGTGAAATGCAAACAAAAGAACTGTCCCTTCGGTGTTACAAAATATGTTTTTGGTCATTTAAAGACAAAGCTGAACTGAAGAATAAATACTTAACTATCTGGATCAAAACACTCATGAAATCCACAATTTCCCCGTTAATAGCAATGTCAAATGTCCAATAGTTCTAACGATTGTACCGTTGAGTAACCAATAGTATAGTAATCATAGTAATCTAACAATAATGCCAGCTAGGCTAAGCACATAGACCGAAACATAAATTAGTTTGCAAAACATGTTAGCGGTGTGTCATGATCAAATCTGCCGCGAAATTCCAAGATCCCAGAACTACAAAAGAAGCGACATTCAGCTAGTAAAGGTAATACCTGCGCTAAAGTTAATATCCGGTCAATAAAATAAATACGAAAGACAACTCACGTTTCACTCACACATACATGGTAGAAAAGAAAACTAACAATGACAGAAAAAAACAGATCGTAAATAAATCGCCTGCTGCCAGACAACCACTGAAATGGATGGGAAGAGTAGCTTGTACACTAACCAATTTAGCTGACAAAAAATCCAAAATTAATGGGAATTCAGTACAAAATGAGTTAAACCCATACAGACTTTGGTTAAGATATGGCCATTCAATGTCACTGCCACGTGACTGCCAAAGCGTTCCACGGCCTCTCATTGGCTAAACCTTTTTCGAGGGATGAAAAGATGAGGACCTCCAGTTTTTTTTTTTCGGTCACATTTACGTAATTTGAAGTATTGTACAGCTTAACAGAAAAATCTCAAAAAATCAAAGTCATAATATTTGGACTCCAGACTCCATGTGGGTGATTCTTTCTTTAATTTAACATTGGTTTTGTGCAAAGGTTGTCCTTCACTTTAAGAGAAAATAGGTATGATAAAAAAAGAAAAGAAAGCAGAATTAAAATTAAAACTGACGATTATTTACAAATTATTGTTATTGTGCTATTCACAAACTTTTCAGTACAAAGGATAAGGGACGGATAACTCTAAACAGCATACAGGCCTGATTGCTTAATGCCAGTTAGTAGAGGTGGACATTCGAGGAGTCTGAGAGTAAAAGTCCGCTGTGTTTTACTTCCGGCTATGAGCTCAGGCCGCTGATTTACCTGATTAGCTCAACCTCTGGGCTGAAGGGATGCTGCAATTATTAGATCCAGGCAGTTGCAACAAAATACTGGGACAGACTTTTACCTTCTGGAGCTAGATTGTCCACCTCAGCCAGTCAGCATAATCACCATTCTTGCCTCCACCCCCAGTTACCTGAACCCAGGTGTCGGGGTGTTTCAGTGCGTACCTAACAGAGTGTTACATTACATTTGTGGTACATTAAGTTATAGCTTACACTGCATTACGCTAGACTGCATTAAACTGCATTGCAATCTGCCAGCTTTGCTGATAATGCATTACTTAAATTTCTCACTGTCCCCCATATGCTTCTACTTTAGGGGGTCAATGATAAAGGATGTTGTGTAGATCCTGCAGAACAGTAGGGAGGTCTTGTGCTCTCTATCTCTCAGGGCAGACCTGAGTCCCTAACACCAAGTGAATGTATACAATTTACAGTTGCAATCAAAATTATTCAACCCCCATTGCAAATTAGGTTTACTGGCAAAATTTACAAACTTTCAGCTGTTTGCAATGAACAAATCAAACAAGAATAATTTAAATGGCTCAACACAACAAATATAACAAGTGGCTTCTCCAAATTCAACACAAAATGCCACTTTTAATGACTACTGCAGGCTCAAAATTATTCAACCCCTTCATGACAAGCATCTTTAATACTTAGTCGAAAACACTTTTGCCGCCATGACCTGCTGGAAATGTGATGCATAGGCAGATGTCAGCTTTTGGCAGCATTCCCAAGGAATCTTTGCCCAGTCCTCATGGACAATGGCCTCCAGTTCACTAATATTCTAGGATTTGGATGCTGCAACTGTGTTCTTCAAATCGTACCAGAGATTTTTTATGGGATTCAAGTGGGGCGACTGTGATGGGCAATCTAGAATCTTCCCGGACTTCTTCTGAAACCAAGCCTTGGTGAATGTTGAGGTATGCTTAGGATCAATGTCCTTTTGGAAGGTCCAATGCGGCCCAAAAGTCAGCTTCCCTACAGACGGCATGACATTTTCTCCTTGGATATCCTACTACTTGACTGAATCCATCTTACCCTCGACACTTTGCAGATTTCCAGTGCCAGAGGAAGCAAGGCAGCCGCAGAGCATCGATTCTGTACTGTGCCACAGTACGATTGTCCCCCCTTCCCACTCCACCCGCTGGTCAACTTTCACACTAGTGATGTTGTTCTGTACCCGAATGCACTTGAGTTTGTCAAAATTCCAATACAGCAGGCGGGAGAATGCACCTAGGTGGTTCAAAATAGGGAAATGTACACAAAGAAGAAGAAGCAAACCTTTGCTTGATGGTGCTGTAGGTGGTGTTATGGGTTGCGATTCAATAACGTTCAACTCAGGCGTTGGTTTTGGCCAATTATGCTGTCCACTCCCTCATAGCATGGATATGTATTTTTTTATCGCTTGAGCAGCCAGACTTTCACATCACATCTCACACTATTGAGATATTGCAGCTGCATTTTCTTTAGTTTGACGGCACTCTTCTATTGTTTTGTGATAACCACGCGAATGTAAATACTTGTGAATTATTCCATAAATCTCTGCATTTTTGTGTGTTGTATCTAGTTGTGAATCGTATGTTTTCATCGGCCCAAATTTTGAGCCAGATTTTGATTTCTTTGTCTGTTCGGGTGCTTTCACACCGGCCTCATTTGGTTCGGTTGAATTGCACAAGAGTTCGTTTTCCTTCTTGGTACGGTTTGTTTGATTCAGTGTGAAAGCAGCAATCGTACCAGGAATCGCACCAAAAGCGTACCAAAACAAGCGCTTTCGAACAAACTCTAGTGCGGGTCGTTTCAAAGGGAAATGCAAGCGAACCAAAGAGAGGAAGTGAATCAGTTTTCAGTCCTAGCCAATTAATGAGCTGGGTTTTCTTCTACCTCATACTTTTTTTTTCTCCCTGGTCAGTGCTCATTTCGGGCAAATCGCCCCAAATGAGCAGCTGTTGTAACTGCATGACGTTGTCCAGGCGGTGTGGTCCGCTTTCAAAAGTGCAGTGTGAAAGCGAACCAAACCAAATGAAGGTCTGAAATTTTTTGGCATTCCCCGCCCAACTGAACCAAGTCCCCCCGACCATCCTAGTGTGAAAGCGCCCTAAGAACAAAAGAGTTGAATAGTTAAGACGTCATGTAACAGTCCACTTCAGTGTTCAAGAGCGGTTGCTTTCACATTTGATGCGAGTACGGATGAACTGTGCCCGAGACCACCACTTCCAAGCAGACTCGTATACCGTGCCTGAGCACAGTAAGCTTGTGTTTACGCTGACCTAATGAAGTGGACTTTGGGGTCAAGTGTACTTAGATCTGTGCCCGAGTCCCTAGTGAAAAAGCACCCTTAGGATCTTCAATTAGCCTGACATGCACATCTTTGGGCAGTGGAGGGAAACTGCAGTACCTGGAGGAAACTCATGTGAACAGGGGAGAGAGCATGCAAACTCCACACAGAAAGGCCACTGGCCAAATTTGAACTGATAATCTTTAGTTTTTCCCATTGCACCTCTGCGCCGCCCAGCAGTTAATTTCCAATCGTCAATTCATAAGTGCGTGATGAAAAACCCAGCAATTTTATTGGACCTGGCAAGGCAGGGACCGAGCAAACACGCATCGTCCGAACAAGCAGCACAAATGTGAGTGTTTATACTCATGAGAGTGTAAATGAATGCGTGTGTGTGTGTGTGTGTGTGTGTTAGATAAGGTCTCATAAATATTTTCCTCCTGTGACAACACATGGTAATCAAATGATGTGAGAACTGCATGTTGGTGCCCAGCCTGTCATTGCATTGCTTTCTTCAATAAGAGAAACTTGAGTGTTTGGAGAGATACTGAAGCTTCCACTACTTCAGCTTACAGAGCCCTGCAAATAACATGTGTCCAGTACAGCACAGCTAATACTGGATCTTTGCGCCATTTCGGGGATTACGATTCACAATCAATTTAGGCTCCAACAAAAGTGAATTGTATTCCAAACACACCTATGAGCAGTTGTTTGTAATCACCCAGCCACACAAGTATAAGGATCATTTTCTACAACACTAACAATATAGTTACATCCATCCCCCTACACCACCCGCTACTTTCCCCCTGCCAGCACCCTGCTGATAAAATCTAGTTTCGAATGAACGCCGTGTCACTACAGCGAGCCAAAGCAATCTATGGTCCCCGGCTCAGCCTGCTATTCAGAAAGATCTGGAACAGGGAGACTATTTTACGGGCTCCTTTTCAAAGATTGTCGGCAATCTGGTTTCTGATAACAGATGTCACGGCATAATTTTCCTCCATATTGGCGGTGTTGTGCTCTCTTGGCCGCGGCCTGTATTCGAATGAGACTCAAATACCAAAAAGCGAGCTTCTGCCAGTGTCATAGCTAGTGGGGGGGCAAAGACATGTCCCTTTATGACAATTAGTCCTGGCTAGTTCTCAATCATTTCCCTTTATTGACGCGTTTTCCAGTTATTGTGAGCTAATTGGCGACTGAAGACACGGTTTCTCTCCATATGCGATCTAACAGCGATGAAATCATGGGCTAAATTCAAACAGTTAGTACAGAAAAATAATTTACTTATTAATAGGCCAATGCTTCGCTTTGATTGAACTGGTCCGCGTTCCAATGAAACACGGACTTTCACTCTCGGTATTGTGTGGGTTGATTAAAAAAAAAAAAAAGTGGCACTCGGCAGTTCAATAGGCTATAAAAAGCGTGCGGCTCCAGCTATTTGCGTGAGAGTTGACAGGTATTCCATTTTGAATAACGTTGATTTAAATACAGCAAATACGCGTCCAGATGAATGATTGTCGTCTTACCTAATCGGGGAGAACAAGCAGCACCTGATAAGTGTGGAGTGCTCTCGGAGTGAACCTTCTGTTAGGTTAATTATGAAAACGACTGAGAACAGGTCAGGACTAATAATTTTTTTAAACGGATGTTTTGTGCAACCCAATTCTCTGTTCTTGTTCTGCCACTGTGCTGAATTTAGCCCATTATTTAATCGCTGTTAGATGCATATGGAGAGAAACCGTGTCTTCAGTTGCAAATTACGATAATAGGAAAACGTGTCAATAAAGGAAAATGATTGAGAACTAGCCAGGACTAATTTGTTGTCATAAAGTGACGTGTCTGTGCCCCCCCCACTAGCTACGCCACTGGCTTCTGCCTTTAGGAATTTACAATTAAAATGTACATCCCAAGACCTGCTGCATCCTGCCTTGCAGACTAAGCCAGACTTGCAGACATCCATGTTTTTTTTTTTCTGGGACCATAGGAAATTTATTTTGATTTCCCATGATGTCAAGCAAAAAGGCACTGATTTTTAAGGTTGACCTTAAAATGCACCCTCAAATATACCTTCAATTGACAGAAATTATGGGAATTAGCCAATCAGAAGCTTCAAAAGCCATTAATCATTTTCTGGAATTTTCCAAGCTCTTGAAAGGCACAGTCAATTTAGAGTACGTAAACTTCTGACACACTGGAATTGTGATATAGAGAATTAAAAGTGAAATAATCTGTCTGTTTGCAATTGTTGGAAAATTTACTTGTGTCATGCACAAAGATGTCCCAACAGACTTGCCAGCATTATAGCTCGTTAAAATAAAATCTGTGGATTAAAAAATTAGCTTTAATGACTTCAACTCAACCTCTAGCGGCCACTACTGGTCGTCCAGGCGCTTGCACTGTAAAATCCAAAAAACTTTTAAGATAAAGAAAACACTTGGTATGGCAGATACCCAATAAATAAACACTGTCCCTACTATTCAAGTATATTTTTGGGTAATTTTTGAAAATTTTTTTGAACAAATTAATCAGCTCGAGAAGATCAAATATATACGTTGTAGGCGGTGAGCCATGTTTGTTGGAATCGGGGTAGCTTGACACATCACTCGGATACCAAACTCTAGTGCACGCGGATATCAAATATATAATGACAGTTGAGAACTGTTGAACCAGTATGCATAATGTTTATAATACTTATTATTTTTTACATCGCTGAGTGTTGTCCCAATACTGGTTTCTACATTCTGGAGTGAATGGCCTCTATCAGTGGTTCTCAAACTCGGTCATGGCGCCCCACTGTGTGTGCTGGCTTTTGTTCCAGCCACAATTACAATTGTTGACTTTTAAAAAGCAGTAAATTTGTCTCAATTAGCTGCATTCCATTTTTAGAGCAGTGATTTACCATCTTAAGCCACATTTTGATAGACAAATCCATTGTGCCATGAAGAATAAATATCCTTGAACATATTGCGCTTATTTTTCTATATTTTGAGGATTTTCAGGTAAAAACATTTTAAACAGATCAAATTAGACTGAAAAAATCAATAAGCTCCAAATTAGGTTTGCTGAACACAGGTGTTGTGAGTTCTTCCAAAATAATTTGCCTGAACTTAAAAAAATGAACATGAAACAAAACAAGTGAGACTCTATTGTTTGCCAAATAAATTGCTAGTTTTTGCAACCATGTGCCAACAGTTTCACCAATGAGACACATATTGATTGTTTACACTGATTAAATGTTTGGTTAAATTGTTTCCCTCTGCCATTATTTACACTAGTTTCTAATAAATCTCAATGTGAATAAGAAATTTTTATTCTTCATGGCATGTCTAGATTTGTCAAATGTGGCTTAAGAGGATAAATAACTGCTCTAAACATAAATGCACCGAATTAAGACAAATTGACAGCTTGTTAAAATCCCAAGATTGCAATTGCAGTTGGAACTAAAACCAGCATGCACAGTGGGGCACCAGGACCGAGTTTGAGAACCACTGGCCTATATGATAGTCAACGGTGTAAAAACAATGACAAATTAGAAGTTGACATATGATTTGGAAAGCCTACCTCTTCTATCTGTAACTGATTTTGTTATTTATCCAGCCAAACAAAAAAGTTGACAGGGGCTTGGGTTTGGGGGCCTGCTGGCGACTAAATACCTTCAGCACGACATCATCTTTCAAAATATTACGATATTTACGGGGCAATTCAATTCCATACTTTGCGTTAAGCGTGCTCCTTGAAACAAGTGCGCAAAACATAACTAGCAACTCTTCGTAGGTAGGTCTGAGTTTTCCGTTTTGCTGAAGCAACCAACAGCCACATACTGCAGCATAATGGCAGATTTGTCGGTCAGGTTCTAATAATGATAGGTAATATCGAACCTTGATCTTTTTTGTGTAAAATTAAGCTGCGGCACGAGTGATGATCATGACTAATTTGTATATACTTTATGCAGATCAACTGATTTATTGGTGTGCATTCGCAACATAACAACCGGGACATTGCCACAAGAAGCAGTTTTTGATTGGCTAAAATATATGGAATGACAACATTTATGAACTTGTGCTAATAAGTTGTATTTCAGAGTTGACGTTTGATTAGTCGGTGCATAAAAATCGCATATATTTGCAAAAAATTTTTATGGGACGAGCAGAACGAGTACTTTTACTGGGTATGAGCTGAAACGAATGTTTTCCTTGCCTTTAACTGCGTTATCCACTGACGGCATTAGTGGAGTGTGCTTGACAGTGTGCTTGCAAAGAAGGGGAAGCTAGTGTTCATGCTATTCAGACAAAGCCCCTGCCAGGGCATCTTCCTCCTGAGTGGATGGGAGCAGGTCGCAACGGTGTACTAGACAGATCAGCAGTGTTCAGGATAGGCGAAAAAAGGGATATCGCAGAAAAAAAACTGCACGTGAGGGGCGGGTGTGTATTCGTGTGTGTGTACTTGAGTGTGTGTTTCTGTGCATGCATTCAAATGTATGCGTATGGGTGTACTGTCTGTGTTTGTACACACATCCAAGTGCATGAGTGTTTGTGTGTATGTGAACAAGAGTGTTTGTGTCTGTTCATGCATGTATGTGTGCGCGTTTGAGTGAGTAAGAGAGCGTGTGCATGTGGGCTTGTGTATGCGTACTTCTAGATGTGTCCTTGCGCACACGAGTGCATGTGTGTACGTATTTCGGAGTGCGTGTGATGGTATCTGTGTGTGTTCACGTGTGTGAGCGTCGTGCGCGAAGGTGTGCGTGTGGATATGCATGCATCTATGTGTATGTGTATGAGCACTTGTGTGTGTGTGTGTCCACGTCAGTGTGTGTGTGTGTGTGTGCAGAATCCCATGCACTTGCGTGTTCTCCTGCCTAATAAACAGTGGCCTGACTGTCATATCCAGTCAGCCTGGGTTAAGCAAAGCAGGTATCGGCCAGAACAACCTGTTCCTGCAGCGAGGTGACCTTGCACCGGCCGCGTCACTCCTGATCCATGTTAATCCGGGTCGCGGTTCTGATTTCCCCTGAGGGAGCTCTACGACCATTTATCCCAGCAGGGGTCTTGCACAAACACTCCCACAAACAGAGAGGGGGTGACCATCAGCTTGAAACATTCAGACAGCTCAGGTCGATCTCTCAGCTTTAACTCCTTCCTTTTCTTGTGTCAGACCCAGAAATCGGTCCAGTTCCGTGGTCAGTTAGGAAATTCTGATCTGGTAAGGGACCAGTGAATCGCTGTCTCCCCATCAACAACACACTAGTCACACCTGTAACTGTACATAGCCAATGCCACTTTGAAACAAAAGTTGAAGGACCAACAACATTTAGCTGATTCCTGTTTCTTTGACACACCAGCTCATCCCCCTACCTTTAAAAAATTTTCCTTCTCATCTCCTGACAGGTGGTCCTCAGGACTAGAAAAGGTAGGAAGAAATTAAAAGGCCATAAAATATTGAAGAGCCTAGTGCGAAAAGTACTTAAGTCATATTTTCACACCCTTTGAGATAAGGACAGTATTGGCTGTTTCGTAACTTCAGTACTTATAGCACTTGGGTCTTCAAATTGACTTTGGTAACTATGAAAAACATTCTTTCTGTCCTTCACTAAATGGCTATGAAAATGTGACTTAAGTACTTTTAGCTCTAGGCTGTTCATTTAACGATTTGAAAGAGCCCCAGAGATTTCCCTCATGCAAAATCCACTTGCTCAGGAGTCCCCACTCCCACAGGGTTCGATAATTCTCATTGCAAATGTCAAGGAAAGCTCTACCACTCAACCCATGGTGCACAAACATCACACTACTCATCTTGACCTTACTACCCCTGTGGTCAACGACATCGTATACGACATCAACATGCACCATATACTAAATATTGAACATCTCCAGAGTGCAACCAGTGCTATGATTTTCTTTCAGAAGGTTTGTAAGCATGCTTTAAACTTCTGCGTCTTTTTGGAGACTTTGGAAAATAAATCCATAATGATAAATCCAACGCTGAATGTGATTATATGACTATTTATCCAGTTTCCCATGTTAAAAACAGCTGCTGCTTTCCAACATCAATCTAATGATCCCTTAGATTGAGTCCGTAGACCAATCAGAGGCTGTGTTCTTGACTTTAGATCAGTGTTCATTTGTTCATTTTTTGTTTTGTTGTCACCTGTTTCATAAAGTGTGGTGGATTGGAGGGGCTCCACGGTCCCCAGGCAGACTGTTAGTTACACCACAAATTCAAAGTGGCCGTGGGGGCCATAGATATATAAAAACCCAGATCACTCATTGGCTCATCCCGCATACGTCTTTACCGCCGCCATATTGGGGAGGTCAAAACAACATGACGCGATGAAGGCTGTGGAACAACCGATCGGCATAAACTGAAAATGCCTCAACATTGTGCTGCCTATGATTGTAAAAACTGGCAAACGGTTGAGTCCAGACAACAATGAATCACATTTTACAAATAAGTTGCCTTGTTTGTGAAAAATAAGGCAGCTATATAGCGTGATGATGCAGCGTTTGGTGCAAGTGAGTAAGTAGGCTAGCCCCTGCCCTGCCCCTAGCTAGGCACTGGCGAATCCCCATAGCGGCGCGGCGAAATTGCTCTGATGCTGCGTCATCGATCAATAAATTGACCTCAGGTAGTGTTGCACCGGTCAGAGTACACCCCACAAACGTCCCTTCATGACAAGAATTAGTCCTGGCGAGTTCTCAATCATTTTCCTTTATTGACGCGTTTGGTTTCTGCGTACCCCTGGAGGGCAAAACACTGTTTCATTATTGCTGGTAATATTTGACATTCCACAGAGCAGCCTCAAAATTCTGTCATTTTCTAGTTGTTTCAACCCCCAGATATATAGCTACATTGCCTCTCTAAAGAAGAACAAAAAGCCCGTTTCCACCGCAGGAACTTTGGGGTAATTTTACAAGGCCGGGGCCATTGTTGCGTGTCACCACCGCCGGAACCACCCCCGAAGGACAGAGTTCCGGAACTTTTACAGGGGCTAAAAAAGTCCCTGCCTCGGAGTAGGTACTCTGAACGGCCCCGAAAAACTACTGGTGGGGCTTGGGGTTTACTTGGCGCTGATTGGATTTACTCAGGGCGGGATGTGACGTCAACAGAAAGCGACAAAATAGCCGGCATTTTTAAAACTCAGCAGATGACGAGGGGTCGCATTTTTAAAAGGATGACACACAACTTCACATGAACCTTCCTCCTACTTCGCCCTCTCGGTGGAGACACGGCAGTTGAGAGGGCCGAGTGAGAGGACGTTCCTGTAGTAGTTCCTGCCACCCAAATACTACCAGGAACTTCTTTGGTGGAAATGGGCCTACTTTGTTAAGGAACATCGCGTTATAGGCACTTGTATGCATGTGCAGCGCCTGCCACAGTAAGCCTATTTAAAAACAGTTAGCCAAGTCCCTAACGTTGGTCTGGCTCCACTTTAGCAATTTTCACAATCTTATATAGGCTAGCTAGCTGTCTTGTGGAGAGTCTTTCCTGTTAAACTGATGCCATGATTAATGCATACAAAAGTACATATACAGTAAAACTAGCATATTACGGATTCAATTGGACCAGCTAATTTTGTCCGTTATGAGCGAATTCCACTATATGCATTAAACATACAAAATCCGTTATACTCACAAGACAGATTATATCCCCTATATGTGAGTAACAGATTATATCCGCTATACACACGAATGAATTTGTATGTACCCTATGCTTTGCGTATAAACATCGGAGCAACTTCATTCTCAAGTGCGCGTACCGGTACCTACTTGTTGTCTTCATTTAGTCCGTCTTTGCCCTGACACAATGGAGAACAGGATGATATGATAGGCTACTGCGTGTTGCTCCAACTGGGATCAATGGAGACGACTAAAAACCTAAGTATGTAAAAGAAACTGCGCCAGTTTCATTTTCCGCGAATGCACTGTTATGAACTTGCACCTTTTAGCCAGTAATTTTAACTGTAATTTAACAATAAGTTTACAACAAAGTTCTGGCCATGTTAAGTGTAACCCGTGGTTAAATGCGCTCAGGACTCCACTTACAGTTAAAATAACAAGGAGAATGCGTTAATTTAACTGTTAAATTATGTCAGTTTATAACCGTGTCGGAAAGCCGAACTTCATTTCGTTGCTCTGTCGCAAATGCGTATGTGCATGGTGCAAACCAGCTTGTCCGGTATACACGAGTGTTTTTTAATGAAAATGCATTGTGATGGGACTTTGAGCGAAAATCCGTCATATAAAATCCAGTATATTCGATGTTTATTTAATTTCTTGCACAAATATGCATTAATTATAACACGACTATAAATAAATGTTCAACACATGATACATGCGGAATAAAAGTTACTTTGAAACTTGTCTGGAGTATATTATTGTAAAGGCTGGTAAATGTGGAGTTCAGATGCAGCAGCAGGCGAAGGTGCACCAAGCACGGAGCCAGCATAGCTGAACATGATAGAGAGAATGGAAGGGAAAAAGCTCGCGTTTCTGAATACACAAAAGACTAAGTGCCAGAAACAAGGTGAGCCTACACAGAGAAAAAGAAATCTCAACAAACGAGAAAAAAACAAGGCACCAAACAATAGTGCGAGAACATACCTAAAGAAGCAGAGCTTCCCAGAAATAAAGAGAAAATAATAGTCAAACTAACCCTGACTACAGATCTCTAAAGCCGAAGCAAATAATTACAAAGCAAACACTCCAGCAAAGGAGGCGTGGCGGACCTCCGGGTTATATAGACTCCGGGGAAGCGCCGCCCAGATATAATCAGCCAGCTGGGTGAAAAATCCGATGGAGAAAGAATTTGATGTCGTCAGGGACGAGAACCACCAAGAAAGAAAAAAGCACACACACAAACCATGACAATTATACCCTACATACGAATACTTGTTTTATTAGTACTTGTAGCTATAAAACACAGTTTCAGTTGCTGCCATTTCCTTTCATTCTGTACAGAATCAAAACTCAAAGGAAAAATCTATCCACTTAGACCTAGCATTTAGCAGTCCCCAAATAAAGAACAATAAAACATTTCGATACTATGGCTGTGTGACTTCGACTAAAAAATAAAATGGGACCAAGGGTCCTGTAGCTTACCGGCAAGCAATTTTACAGCGATGATACAAGTTATGAAAATGTCAAGTGAAGTTTGACATTTCAATCAATGAAAATCAATGTCAAGGTCACTAAATAAAAGTTCACATACATTGAAAGACCTTCTGTAATAAATCCTAAGCTCTGAAGCAGTTTTGGTGATACAAGTCATTATAAGATGTCAATAAGTATTCAATATGTCAATTGTGAACTTTTAATGTCACAGAATGTCACGTAGTGGTCAGCAAATGGACTTCATGTATGACTTACTAAATGTCTCTGTAGAAACCTTGGCTCAATCTGTGACCATTTTGGTGATACAAGTCATTGTAATTTCACTGTCGAGTTTGACCCTCAAAGGTCACTGACAGTCAAGTTTAATGTCACCAAATGAAAGTTCATATGTGACTTCCTAGACATCAGTAACACAAACCTAGGCTCCATCTGTGACCGTTTTAGTGATACAAGTCACTGAATTTTCACGAGGTCACATTTGACCTTTGAAGGTTGTAGCCTGTATCAGCCACATATAATGTCTCTGTTTGATTGATAAAATAAGAGGACAAATTACTGAGGTTATGATGATTTGAAATGTAGGCCTACTGAATTACTGTACGCAGTATTTATAATGTTTGAATAGGAGAGCCTGGCCAGGCATTGCTGAAATTTCTTTTTTGTCACTTGACATACATGGGCGTATATCACTGATTTCACAGCCATCCTTAGCCTAGACAGACGATAGGGTAAAGCACTGTCACTCACCTTCTCACTCTCTCACGCACACACCTTCTGTCTGGCTGTCCTCTGGCTGTGCTCTGGGTGGAATCACATGTTCTTTTTTAAAACTGAAACGTGGAAAACTGAGAGGAGCATTGACGAAAATGGAGGAAGAAATTGCCGACTGCAAACATTTCTGATACCCTCTTGATCACCCAAGTGGAATTAAGGAACAACTCCGCTGCTGTTTCCGAACTTCTCGTAGGATTAAACTCTGCTCATCATGCCCGATGGTGAATATACGCGGACTATGTATGGACCTTTCGAGGTGAGATCGGCTCTGTTTTCATTTTGCTTTTAAGGTGGAGTTTATTAAGAAAGACTGCCTTGCTGCTTGGCGTGGATTACCGTCGTTGGATTATTATTTTTATAATTATTATTAGCTACTTTGCCACGTCGGAGTTTGTTGGGAGGATTTTCTTTTTCCTTGATGAAGTAGAGCGCAAAGCTGCGCATCTTGTTTATTGTTGCTGTGCTGTTGGACTGAAATATAGACTCTACAGCCTGCGGGCTCTTTATTTTGTTCACTCTACTCTATCTTCCCTCTCCTCCTCACCTAAGCACTTGGGAAAAATAAATCTGCACTTACTAAATATTTTGCGTTGCGTGGTTTAAGCGACCCTCGACTTTTTCTTTGTTAACAACTCCAAACGAGTCGTTACAGTGGTGGCCAGTACGGGGAATCTTAAACGCGCATTCTTTGTATTGATAACTTTTTTCTTTTCCCATAAATAAAAGATTCTCTTTCTTCTCATCTCTTCCTCTATCTCACGAAAATGAGTGAAGGGCAGCTTGTGGACATTAGTCCAGGTATGATTGAGGGGCGGAGGGAAATAGAAAGGAAGACGACTCAGATGCATCGTTTCCTCATAAACACGTTACCATTAGGCAGCGAGTTGAACATCTTACTCTCTCCCTTGGTTCACTTTATATCGGTGAAAATAGCGGGGCAACAAGCTCTAGCAGAGACGAGGGGGGTGGTGGTAATGGAAATGGTAATTTGGAGGAGGATGATGATGATGATGATGAAGAGGAGGATGCAGAGGAAACTATGCATACTGTGATGACTTAAAAATCACAACAAAGAAAACCAGCAATGACAACTTAAACAAATTTATTCTTCACTGATTAGGTCCAAAAATTTCCACAAATAATCCACTGTGCAATCTTATAATAACACTCTAATGCCACTATGTAACTCTGATGCCAAAATGAAAACTCTGTCAACTGAACAAAATCACAGCATTTATATATACTAGGAACATTCTGGAAAGATCTGCAGGAGTCCTGGGTGATCCGGCCCCCTCCAGGCAAGAAGAAGCCAGAAACTTCTAGAAAGCACTAGTCTATTTCATCACAAATCTCCATTTACAAATGATATACAGTGCTTTACATAAAACACTCATACATAACACCTCCCCTCTTTAAGAAAAGAAAGGTTTGCTAAAAGCTTTCTTTTGTTAAAATTAACACAGTTTTATAATCAGTATAATCTTGACATTTCACACATAAAGCATCATTGATCATTATAACAATCATATATCCAACAACCAGTGCAATTTTCACAAATAGAGAAGTAAAATTTACATGCGTGAAAATGCATCTGGAATAACATTATCTTTTACCCTGATGTGAAAAATATCTAAATCATACTCTTGCAAAAGTAAACTCCATCTTAGTAATCTTTGATTCTTGTTTTTGATCTTATGCAAGAATGTGAGGGGATTGTGATCACTGAAAACCTTGATGGAAGTAGCTGAACAAACCAAATAGACTTCAAAATGTTGTAAAGCCAAAACAAGTGCCAAACATTCTTTTTCAATTGTTGAATAGTTTTTCTGATGTTTATCAAACTTTTTGGAAAAGTAACAAACAGGATGATCTTCTCCATCAGTGTCTTCTTGCAGTAAAACTGCGCCTGCACCAATATCACTGGCATCAACAGCCAACTTGAACTCCTTTTTGAAATTAGGAGATAAGGGAACTGGTGCGTTTTTGAGGATAGCTTTCAGTTAGTCAAATGAATTTTGACATTTTTCATCCCAAACAAATTTTGCATTGTTCTTCAGTAAGTCTGTCAAAGGTTCAGAAATGATGGGGAAATTTTTACAGAATTTTCTGTAGTAGCCAGCCATCCCTAGAAATCTCATTAGTTGTCTTTTAGTTGTAGGCTCAGGAAATTCAGTGATAACTTTTACTTTTGCATCAATTGGTTTGACTTGACCCTGTCCTACAATATGACCTAAGTAAACAACTGTAGCTTTACAAAAGTCACTTTTAACAAGGTTGATAGTCAGCTTGGCATCACTCACTCTCTGAAAGAAGTCTCTGATGTAGGTGAGATGCTGTTGGAAGCTGTCGCTGGTGATGGTAATGTCATCAATGTAGGCCTCACATCCTGGTAGTCCAGCAATCACTCTGTTTACCAGACGTTAGAAGGTGGCTGGATAATTTTTCATTCCAAAGGGCATCATCTTGTACTGGTACAATCCATCTGGTGTGACAAAGGCAGAGATCTCCTTTGCTCTGTCTGTTAGAGGGATCTGCCAGAAGGCCTTGAGGAGATCAAATTTGGTGACATACTTTGACTGTCCAACTTTGTCAATGCAGTCATCAATCCTGGGAATAGGATATGAGTCCGTTTTTGATAGAGTGTTCGCTTTCCTGTAGTCTGTCACCATTCTATATGTTCCGTTGGGTTTCGGAACTAGGATGCATGGAGAACTCCAGTCACTGTCACTTGGTTTAACAAAGTCATTTTCAAGCAGGTATTTGACTTCTTGTTTAAGCTATTTCTGCTTCTCTGGATTCATTCTGTAAGGATGCTGTTTTAAAGGCTTGGCATTATCTTGTAGGATGACATCATGGTAATCCACAACAGTCCTCGATGGAACGTCAGGGAATACGTGACTATATTCAAATATGAGCTGCTTTAGCTGTTGTTGTTGAAAAGGGTCCAGGTGGGACAACTTGCTCTCAATATTTTGAAGAATGTCTGAATTTTCAAGTTTGGCTGGACCAGGTTCATTTTCCAAGGGGCAGTCACAATCTTCTTCAGAATTTTCCAGTTCAATTGTATTTACCACATTGACTGGCTTTTGCTGAATGTCTTTGTCAATGTATTCTTTCAGCATGTTGATGTGACACATTTGTTTTGGTTTCCTCCTTCCAGGGGTTAAAATTACGTAATTTAGATCACTGACCTTTTTGAGGACAGTGTAAGGGCCAAAATATCGGGCTCTTAGAGGGTTTCCAGGAACTGGCAAAAGTGCCAGGACTTTGTCACCAGCTTTAAAACTTCTGTCTTGGGAATGAAGACCATATCTGGCTTTCATTTTGCCCTGAGCCTCTTTGAGATTAGACTCAGCAAAGTCACAAGCCTTAAAGAGACGATTACGGAAGTCAGAGACATACTGAAGCAAGTTCATTGGGACATCATCTTCGGCCAGCAACTTTTCCTTCAGAAGCTTCAGAGGTCCACGGACTATATGCCCAAAAACAAGCTCAAAAGGACTGAACCCAAGAGACTCCTGAACATCTTCACGGGCAGCAAACAGAAGAAGATAAACACCTTCATCCCAGTCTCTCTCTGTGTCAAGGTAGTAGGTCCTTATCATGTTCTTCAGGGTTTGATGGAACCTTTCCAAAGCACCTAGACTCTCAGGATGGTAAGCTGATGACCTGTATTGTTTAATACCAAGCTCATGCATAACTTGTTGAAATATGCCAGACATGAAATTTGACCCTTGATCAGACTGAATAAACTTAGGAAGACTAACAAAGCAGAAAAACCTGGTAAGAGCCTTGATGATAGTCTTCGCCTTGATATTACGAAGTGGAATTGCCTCAGGAAACCAGGTGGAAGCACACATGACAGTCAGTAGGTACTCACAACCAGATCTAGTCTTCGGCAATGGTCCAACACAGTCAATGATGTTCGGACTGAAAGGTTCTTCAAAAGCAGGAATGGCCTTAAGTCGAGCCTTTGGAATATTTTGGTTCGGCTTCCCGGCCATTTGACAAGTATGACAAGATTTGCAATACTCCTGTACATCGGACCTAATGGAAGGCCAGAAGAAATGATTCCTGAAACGTTGAAAGGTCTTCTTGATACCCAAATGACCTGACATAGGATTGTCATGGGCCAGACTAAGAGTTTCTTGACGATAAGACTTTGGAAGAACAATTTGATGGGTGATCATCCACTCTTCATCTGCAGAAACATCAGGTGGACGCCACTTTCTCATAAGCACACCATTTTTGTAGTAAAAACAGACAGGAACTTGAGTAGCCTCTTGTTCACTTGCAGCCTGTGGTAGAAGATGTGCTAGATCATGAGCTTGTTGTTGCTCCTGAATAAGTTGTTTCCGAGACAGAATGTCTTTAGAATGACCTGACAAGGACAAGTCTGAAGATTTCCCAGACATCTCAGGACTGGAAGGTTCCTGATGAAAAGACTGCCCAATGAAGGTGTCAGCCAGGTTGAAGTCCAGGTCAGCTTAATCTTGAATAGCCTTTTTGGCCATAGAACAAGTTACTGCACATGAAGGAGAGAGGTCTGGAATTTCCTCCTCCATAGAGTCAGATTCTTGATCAATCAAAGGAGTGTCAGTTACAACAGGGTAGAGCACAACCTTAATCCCAGCAAGATCATTACCAAGAAGCAAATGAACACCTTTAAAAGGAAGAGAAGACCTAACACCAACAGTAACAGGCCCAGAGACCAAGTCTGATTTGAGATGAACATTATGGAGAGGTACACTTGTAAAACCACATTCTACTCCTTGAATAAGGACATTAGCCTGAGTAGACGTTTTGTCCGAAAAAGGCAGAATATCTGCAAGAATAAGAGATTGGGAAGACCCAGTGTCTCTTAGAATTCGAACAGGAGCAGATGAGGAAAAATCATGTGAAAGTGAGACAAAACCATCGGTGATGAATGGCTCAAAACCCTCCATAACAGAATCAGACACAGAAGGTAGAAGATCAGGTGAACTGACCTTTGATACAAGAGATTCTCTCCTAGTGAAAGCAGTTGGCTTGGTTTCTTCTCGTTGTTGTTTTTTCTTGAGAGCATAACACTCAGAAATAAGGTGACCTTGCTTTTTGCAGTATTGGCAAGACACAGAAGGTAAAGAATCAGAGGATTGCTTCTCACTGGAAGGTTTCCTCTCAGACGTGGCCTTGGAATCATTAGAAGTGTTATTAGAAGAAGTCTTGGACTGAGACTTGCCTTGAAATTTAGAAAAAGTGGATTTTTGGATAAAAGAAAACTTATGAGTCAATGCATAACTATCAGCCAGGGTGGAAACATCTTCCAAAGTATTGGCTTGTTTCTCCTCAAGGAAAGTCTTGATATCAGGCTGGATACACCCTTTGAATTCCTCAACCAGAATAAGTTGCCTCATTCTGTCAAAATCTTTCTCAACTTTCATGGAATTACACCACTGATCAAACAACTGTTCCTTCAACCTGCCAATTTCAACATGAGTTTGACTGGCTTCCTTGCGAGAATTCCTAAATTTTTGCCTGTAAGCCTCGGGGACCAATTCATAACCCTACAGTATGGGAGATTTGACAAAATCATAATCAGAACACTGTTGGACAGATAACTGGTAATAGATTTTCCTAGCTTTACCAGTAAGAACACTTTCTAACCTCATTGTCCAATGCTCTTTTGGCAATTTCAAATTTTCAGCAATTTTCTCAAAATTGGTAAAGTATTGGTCTACATCATTCTCTCGGAAGGGAGGAACAAGTCTGATGTGTTTAATTACATCAAAATGATCAGAAAGTCCACAAGATTTTGTTACAGTACCTGCTTCTATTTTCTTCATTTCTAGTTCATACTGCATCCTTTTTTCTTCTGGTTCTTTCTCTTTCTCCAATCTTCTTTCTTCCTTCTCCAACTTTCTTTCTTCCATCTCCAACCTTCTTTCTTCTAGTTCTTTCTCTCTCCAACCTTCTTTCTTCTAGTTCTTTCTTCAACCTTCTTTCTACCAGTTCTAGTTATTTCAGGCGGAGCTGCATCTCAAGTCTTTACATCTCTGTTGCAGACACTTCCACATCTTTAATCAATTCTGCTGCTTCTTCCCCAAAGATATCTTCATCGATGAAATGTTGCACCAAAATGTTGAATATTTCTTGTTTCTTCATTCATGATTTCACATCAGATAATCCAAGGGTTGAGGCTATTTGCAGCAAGTCCTTCTTCTTTGCCAGCACAATTGATTCCTGGGTTGGAGTTTTCAAAAAACTTCAACATCAAAAGTCATGATTGCTGGTTTTTCAAATAGTCACAAGATTTAAAATAATAGTTCAGCTTTAATCTTTGGTGAATCCAATGGTTGATCCAATGAATGGTTTATCTCGGTGGAACCTCCCATTTGTTATGACTTAAAAATCACAACAAAGAAAACCAGCAATGACAACTTAAACAAATTTATTCTTCACTGATTAGGTCCAAAAATTTCTACAAATAATCCACTGTGCAATCTTATAAAAACACTTTAATGCCACTATGTAACTCTGATGCCAAAACAAAAACTCTCTCAACTGAACAAAATCACAACATTCATATAGACTAGGAACATTCTGGAAAGATCTGCTGGGGTCCTGGGTGATCCGGCCCCCTCCAGGCAAGAAGAAGCCCGAAACTTCTAGAAAGCACAAGTATATTTCATCACAAACAAGTGGTATTGCATCAGATCTTGTTTTTCTACAGACATACCACCAGAGGGTGCCAAATGATGAACAAAATAAACAAATAGCTGACCAGTAAGGCAGCACAAACAGTATATAACAAATCTCCATTTACAAATGATATACAGTGCTTTACATAAAACACTCATACATATACACCCTCAACACTTGCCTATAATGCAGAATTAAATGAAGTCAAAGGGAAGCTTAAGGAAACTAATGAACGTTTGGAGGCTCTTGAACAGCAAGTTTTAGATTCCAATTCCAGTACAATTATTAGGGAGGAAATACTGAGACAAACACTTGACACCAAAGTTGAAGATGCAAAAAACTTTGCTGCTAATCTTGCTTGTAACCTGGAAGATGCCATTGTGCGTTGTTTGGAGAGGCGTGATGCTCAGAGTCAGACTCAATTAAATGAAGTACAACTCACTAGCACCCCAAAATACTCTCCTGTGACTCCAGGGCAGGGCAGGCCAGGTGTGAGATTTCAGTTTGACACTCCAAATCCCTCGGATTATACTGGATTGAGAGCTTCCAAGCCGCCTATTAAACTGAACTTTCCTGAATTTGGTGGAAACAGTGAAACAAAAGATCCAATGACTTATTTAGAGCTATGCACTGAATTTCTTGATTTGAGACCCACTCCTGACATTGAAATCTTGGCCATATTGTCCTCCGTACTGAAAGGCTCTGCCAAAAGTTGGTGGGTAGCTGAACGTAAGAACATTCACTCATGGGAGGAATTTAAAACTGCATTTGCCACAGTCTTTTTGTCCAGTGATTTTATTCCGGAGATTGAGGAGAAGTTACGCAACCGCCTTCAGAACCCCAATGAATCCATCAGGGATTTCGCATATGATTACAGAGCACTCTGTCTTACATGGAAACCTGTCATTGAGGAGGCAACGCTAGTGCAGCGTATCCTCAATAATGCCGATCCAAAGATCGCATCTGGCTTTAGAGGGACTGTAAACCCCGTAGCTGATCTTGTCAAAGTTGGCTGCATGATTGAAAATGACATGGCTTCGATAAAGAGCTATTGGGATAAAGTGAATAATGAAAAGACATCCAAACCATCATCAAAGAAGAAAGCTGATCTACTTGTTGTAAAATCACAGTCACACTCTCATGCTCAAACCAAGCGTCCTCTCTCCCTTCTTGCTGTTGAGCTCACCATCAGAGGCTTCCAGGGGCCGGCCCTGCTGGACACAGGGAGTATCTTCTCTCTGATGCGTGATAAACTATGGCGGAAAATCAAAAAGCTACAAGAAAATCTGACTGCCTGTGGCAACCAGGAGTTTGCCCTGGCGAATGGCACAGCGAAGAAGGCAATAGGAAAGGCTCAGTGTATCATCGACTTCCATGACAGTTACTGGACTCACTCTATGTATGTTTTTGCAGATGAAGACCTTGCTTTCCCTGTCATTTTAGGCCTGGATTTTCTGCAAAAGAGTGGTCTACACCTTGACGTCATGCGAGGAACCTATGGAGTGAAAAAGGAGGGAAAAGTGACCTACTACCCATTCATTGATCAGAGTGACTGGGAAAAGGAATGGCACACAACTGGTGGATCAGCAAACCTCAATATTTATTATGCTCTGCTTCTCAGGGACTAACCCAGAACACCACCTGCTCTTTCAAACATTCTGTCTGACTTACCGAATGAGCCTATGCCTGAACTTTTACAAATAATGAAGGAGTGGCCATCCATCTGCTCTGGAGAGCAGGGAAAAACATCTATTGTGAAGCTTGCCATCCGCCTCACAGACAATATGCCCATCCGATCTCCAGCTTACCGTGTGTCTCCACTCAAGAAAGAGATCATTCAACAGCAACTGAAGGAGATGCAGGCTGATGGGATCATTGAGCCCTACTCGTCTCCATATGCTTCTCCCGTCCTGTTGATGCCGGAGCTGCATGGGAAGTGGCGATTCTGCGTTGACTACAGACGCCTGAACAAGGAGACCTTGTTCGACGCTTATCCCATGCCAAACATACATGACTTTCTTGAGTCTTCTGCTGGTGCTTGTGTATTCAGCTCTCTGGACTTGCGTTCTGGTTACTGGCAGGTCACCATAGATGAAGCCAGCATTGAAAAAAAAGCCTTCATTACTCCATTTGGCCTTTTCAATTTCCTCTCCATGCCTTTTAGCTTGAAGAACTCTGGAGCCACCTTCCAGAGACTCATGGAGAATGTCTTGGCTGACCTGAGGGGCATGTGTTGTCTTGTCTGCATCGATGACATCATTGTGTATTCAAGGACCAAGGCAGCCCATTTGGAGGACCTAAGGAGGGTTTTGAGAAGCTCCATCAAGCCTCACTGATCCTCAACTTAAAGAAGAGCCATTTCTTTATGTCATCCCTGACATTCTTGGGACATCAAGTGTCTAGCTAAGGCATCTCTGCTGATTCTGAGAAGCTCAGTGCCACAAAGGAATATCCAAGGCCTCAAAATGTCAAAGAGCTACAGAGGTTTCTTAGCCTAGCTGGCTGGTACCATAAATTCATCAAGAGTTTTGCAGACCTAGCAGCTCCTTTGAACAACCTAAAGAAGAAGCATGTCGCTTGGGAATCGACAGAGGACTGTGAAAAGAGTTTTGAGAGGCTAAAAGAAGCCTTGCTGTCTCCACCGGTCCTTGCACATCCTGACTTGACAAAATCCTTCAAGGTCTCTACTGATGCTAGTGATGTAGGTCTGGGTGCAGTATTGACCCAAGAAGATGCTGATGGTGAGCATGTGCTTTTGCTTCCCGCCTGCTGAATGGAGCCGAACGAAACTACTCCACCTCAGAGAAGGAGTGTCTAGCTGTGGTCTGGGCGGTTGAAAAATGGCAACACTTCCTAGAGGGTGTACAGTTTGAGGTGGTAACGGACCACGCAGCACTGTCCTGGGTCTTTAACACCCCAAAGACCTCCTCACACCTCGCCGCTGGGCTCTCAGACTCCAGCCATTCACCTTCACTGTCCACTACAGGAAAGGCACTCTGAACGTAGTCCCTGATGCCTTGTCGCGGATCCCTGAGTCCACTCCTGATGCCACTCCCACCACCTCAAGCCTTGCTGTGTGTGCTGTTAAAGTGTCTGTCAATCTGCAGAACTCTCTTCATGAAATTGCCGCTGCTCAATGCAGCGACAAGTACATTGAGGATGTCCGTGGACACATGCCTTCACCTGACTCTCTTCCACCAAACCGAATTGCCTTCACTGACCACCAGGGGCTGGTGTATAGGAGAGTGCCAATCGCTCAAAATGGGTACAAATACCAACTAGTTGTCCCAGAGGATCTGCGTCTCACTTCCTTGCAGCACTACCACGATAACCCTCTTGGAGGACACTTCGGGCGCTTAACTCTTTCAACCCCAGATATTCTAGCATCACTATACCCTTCAACCCCACAGCCCTCTGTAGAGGGCTGGTCATTATCTGGACATTGTATCTTACTGTTATCTCTGGAATCCCATTAAATGTAACCTGATATGTTCCAATCAATTAGTCAGATTGTTTGAATTTTCCCTACAGGAATTTGGGGTTGAAGGGAATATGTTGGTCAGCCCTCAGCAGAGGGCTGTGGGGTTGAAGGAGTTAAAGACCCTCCTGTGCGTCCTGGAAGTTGCTTGGTGGCCAGACATTCGCAAAGACTCCTGGAAACACATCAAAGAATGCTCTGTCTGCCAGCAACACAAACCATCTAACACCAAACCTGGTGGTCTGCTGCTGTCAACGCAGGTGTCAGAGGTGGGTGAGACATTAGGCATCGACATCATAGGCCCATTTTCTCGCAGCAGAAGAGGAAATTATTATCTAGTCGTGCTTGTGGACTACTGCTCAAAGTGGACTGAGCTCTTCCCTGTGCGTAACAGCAAAACGCCTAAGCTGGTGAGAATACTCACAGAGGAGGTCTTCACCCGGTGGGGTACGCCTAAGTACGTGCTGTCCGACAAGGGAAGCCAGTTCACCAGCCGTCTCCTGAAAGACATTTGCAAGGCATGGGGAGTGTCCAACAAATTCACTACCAGTTACCACTCGTAAACAAACCAGATGGAGAGAGTGAATCGTACACTCAAGAGAATGATTGCGTCCTATGCCGCAGGAAGGCACAATGAATGGGACAAGTGGGTCCATGAATTCCGTTTCGCCATCAACTCCTCTTGGCAGGAGTCAACGGGATTTGCGCCATTCACTCTGCATTTGGGACGTGCTCTCAAAGGTCCTCGTGAACAACTCCTGCCGACTGCTCCTGCTCCATCTTCAGCGAGACACACTCTTTAGGAGAGACAGCTGGAACTAAAAAAAGAAGTGGCAGATAGTCAAAAAGGCCCAGGCAAAGCAAGCAAAATATTACAACTTTAAAAGGAGGAATGTGGTGTTCTCACAAGGGGATCTGGTGTGGGTTAGGGCCCATCCATTGTACGATGCTTTGAAGGGGTTCACTGCCAAGTTGGCACCCAAGTGGATCGGACCATGTACTGTGGAGACGAAGCTGGGACCTCTGAATTACAGGATCCTTTTCCCTGATGACCCCACTGATAATGTAAATGTTGTGAATCTGAAGGCCTACTTTGGCCCTCCCCCTACTAGCATTTCCAGTCTGGGGGTGGGGACTATGTAGCCTGTATCAGCCACATATAATGTCTCTATTTGATTGATAAAATAAGAGGACAAATTACTGAGGTTATGATGATTTGAAATGTAGGCCAACTGAATTACTGTATGCAGTATTTATAATGTTTGAATAGGAAGCCTGGCCAGGCATTGCTGAAATTTCTCTTTTTCGTCACTTGACATACATGGGCGTATATCACTGATTTCACAGCCATCCTTAGCCTAAACAGACGATAGGGTAAAGCACTGCAAACATTTCTGATATCCTCTTGATCGCCCAAATGGAATTAAGGAACAACTCCGCTGCTGTTTCCAAACTTCTTGTAGGATTAAACTCTGCTCATCGTGCCCGATGGTGAATATATGCGGACTATGAATGAACCTTTCGTGGTGAGATCGGCTCTGTTTTCATTTTGCTTTTGCTGTGGAGTTTATTAAGAAAGACTGCCTTACTGCTTGGCGTGGATTACCGTCGTTGGATTATTATTTTTACTATTATTATTAGCTACTTTGCCACGTCGGAGTTTGTTGGGAGGATTTTCTTTTTCCTTGATGAAGTGGAGTGCAAAGCTGCGCGTCTTGTTTATTGTTGCTGTGCTGTTGGACTGAAATATAGACACTACAGCCTGCGAGCTCTTTATTTTGTTCACTCTACTCTATCTTCCCTCTCTCCTCACCTAAGCACTTGGGAAAAATAAATCTGCACTAAAAAATTTTTCTATATTGCATGGTTTAAGCAACCCTCGACTTTTTCTTTGTTAAAAACTCCAAACGAGTTGTTACAAGGTCAATACGAAGGTCACCAAATGAAAGTTCATATTTGACTTCCTATATGTCTCTAATACAAACCTAGACTCCATCTGTGACCGTTTTGGCAATACAAGTCATTATAATTGTATTATGTCAAGTTTGACCTTCAAATGTCATCAACAGTCAAGCTGAATGTCACCAAATGAAAGTTCATATGTGACTTCCTGTGTCAGTAACACAAACCTAGGCTCCATCTGTGACCTTAATTTCAGTGACAGAAGTCTTTGAATTTTCTCTAGGTCAAGTTAGATCTCGAAGGTCAATATGAAGGTCACCAAATGAAAGTTCATGTATGACTTCCTATACATCTCCAATACAAACCTACGCTCAATCTGTAACAATTTTGCTGATATTAAGTCATTGAAATTTCACTGTATAGTTTGGTCATTGAAGGTCACTGAGAAGGTCAAGTTCAAGGTCACCCAATGAAACTTCATACATGACTTGCTATATGGCCACAATACAAACCTAAGCTCTACCTGTAATATTTTTGGTGATAGAAGTCATTGAAATTTCACTATGTGAAGTTTGACCTTCGAAGCTCGCCGAAGATCAAGCTCAAGGCCACCAAATGAAAGTTCATACATGACTTCCTATAAGTGTTCAATGCACATATGTTCCCTCTTCAATATTTTCAAGGCTAGAAACCTTTGAAAATTGTAACATTTTGCTTGACCTCAAAAGCGACCTTTCAAGGTCATCTGAGGTCAACTTTAACACAGCCATTTACCTTCCACAGGCGATTTGGCCCATTCTCCATAAGACCCAATGTTAAAGTACAGCACCCCCACTAGACCCACTTCCATCGATTCAATCAAAATGGCACTCGCACTGTACATAAAGTGTATCAAGGTGAGTTGATTGCCAGATTTAGAAAAAAGTAATCTGACAGTTTTTGAGAAATAATTTTTTGAAATTTCAAGTCATATCTTTTAACATTGTTAATATATTCCCTGACCTCGAGTGTGACCTTTCAAAGTCATCTGTGGTCAAATTTAATATTGCCAAAATATAGGTCATATATGACTTCCTATATGTCGATAATACAAACTTAAAGTGGTAATCCGTAAGATTTGAATTGGCTTGTTTAGATTGACATCTTTGGCAGTAAGCTGTAATTGCAGGTGCGCTTCTGGACCTCATTTCCCATAACTCTTGTCGAGACCCAACAGTGTGGTCTGCATGACGTCGGTAAATTGATGGTTCTTACCAGTTCCACGCCTGCTCAATTCTCATGCAGACGGGAAAGATGCTCTTTGACACGGCAATTGAACTCAATAAAAGTAAAGATTATGTGACGTTAGTCATCCATTAGCGTCATCTCATTCCAGAAACACGTTAGGCTATTATGATGAATCGATTAGCTTAAAGGGCTGCCAACTCTCACGCATTCGCCATGAGAATTTGTGCTTCATTCACGTTCCCGTGCTGTAGTCAGTAATTATTCAATTAACAAAATGCTTGTGTTTCATGATCATTCAAATTATTTAAATGAAATAAGACCATTTGAAACATTTTCATGCAATTCCACTGCTTCCAACCCCTGAGTGAAGAAAAGCGTGAGAATTCCGGAATCATAATTGTTCCATATTACTAGTGGCAAAATCCACCGTAACACATGTGAAACTGATAAACTTCAATGCACAAGGACTTCAATTCCTTGTCTTCAATTCCTGGAATCTCTACAAATAGTCTGATAGAATCATTTCAGACTACAGCACAGGAACGTGAATATGTCATTTATATGTGAAAGTTTAGAGCCCTGTGTAAATAATGAAAACGGTAGTTGGTTAACAGGTAACGTTATAACTTTTTTAAAAAAATAAAAATAAATTGTCTAAGCGGTTAACGTAGCTTTTTTCCCTGTTCGCTTCCTGAAATTACTTTATAATTTTAGTTTCAGTAGTAGCCTCAACAGAGACTCAGCTAACGTTAGTTTCTACTGTGCACAGTATAGCTACACAGCATGGTATTTGCCATTGGGTAGATGTCAGAAGGGATCCAGTAGCAGTACTTTCCGCTTCATGGACGGCTGCATTTTTAACAGTCCTCCCTTAATTCCATCCGTAAAACTGACATATAGTATAAGGGACAAGTTAGATTTAAGGTTATGGGATAGAGCCAAGGTTCAGGTTAGGGAAAGTACCGCTACTGGATCCCTTCTGACGTCTACCTTGCCATTGCTTCTCCCGGGGTTCCTTACTTCCTTCAAGCTAGCTTGCGGCTCCTCCTATCTTCTGGACAGACTAAACACTGCTTACTGACGTAAAAAGCGTCACTAGATGTGCGCCTGTATTTGAATATAGCGCGGGAATGTCGCCAGAGACACACTGATTGCTTTACCTGGCAAAGAATGAAATACAAGTGCTTTCATTCATGGGTCATCGGCCCAATCACCGTTGTTTTATCCCCCCTCTCTGATAGACACTGACTTAACAGACAGTAACGGGACGGAAATCTTATGGATTACCGCTTTAATCTCTATCTGCAACCATTTGGCCTCCACAGGCCATCTTGCATATTCATAAAGTACAGCGCCCCCAATAGACCCACTTCCGTCGATTCAATCAAAATGGCGCTCGCACTGTACATTGACGGTACGAAGGTAAGTTGATGGCCTGATTTAGAAAAAAAATTTATCGCGCAGTTTTTGAGAAATAATTTTTTTAAATTTCTCAGTCCTATCTTTAACATTGGAGCCAAAATGTCAAGGGCCCATAAAACGAACAAAAATGATTCAATCAAAAATCCGAAAGAATGCCTGGAGATATGGTCTAGTAGTATGTTTTTGCAAATTTACACGAAAATTCATCAGGCCAAAAAAAAGATAAAAAATGTCCCGGACGACGGACGCCACACCACAACAATAGCTTATCGGCCCATAGGGCCGGTAAGCTAAAAAAAGGCAGTGTATATTTTGCTGTGAACCGTTTTCACATTTCTACTGCTATTTGGCCGCGACCTGCAGTACACATGCTCAGTTGTACTATTTTTGCACTTGCTCATCGAAATCAATGGATAATAGTGAATAGTTATAACTTCACCATTTAGGCACCTACCTCACATATACATACATTAAATATAGCTAGCTAAGTTGGCATAAAGGCTCTCTTGCTAGCTAGCTAACATTATATTTCATGTATTTGAATTTAGTCAATTTAAAATGCGTATCGCGGCTATAGCCATTATTATGCAAACTAATTTGGCTGGAGTTGCACTGCGAGCATTTAGCTCGCTATCTGGCAATAAAATGCGCCAAATAAAAAGGTTGCCAACTAAAGCTGCTTTCACACCGGACGCGAAACACGACAGATTACATTCAAAGTCAATGCGACGTATTCACCTAGCCTAGTCCCTGCACCTAAGCCAATTAAGCATACTACAGAAAGATGAGTCCGGGAAAAATTGGTATTACGTGGCACTCTATCCAGCAATATATAGTTTAAAAATATGTTCTTATAATTTATTACAGAATCCACTAAGCCATTATCTAATTAAAATATATAGGCCAGGGTATGTTCAGATAAAGATCCATAAACAGGCCAAACGCATAAGGTGTAGATCTATTTCCACGTTGTCCACTTTGTTTGTTTCCGTTTTTCAACCTCCCCAATATGGCCGCCATCCCAGCAACAGCTGACGTATCAACTTGCCTTTGGCAAACAGGCGATGCGTCATCTAGTTTTTTTATATATCTGTGGTTGGGGCAAATAGGCGATGTGTCATCTAGTTTTTTTATATATCTATGGTTGGGGCCACACACAGAGGCTTGCGCTACAGTATTCAGTGTGGTTAGCATGGCATAGCAAATTGGAGAAAAACAGATGGAAAAACAAAAGGACTTCTTGTAAAAACATGTAAATAATTTTTGATGTGAGTTAGTCACAATGCTCCCCCCCCCCCATTCCCAACGCTTGGGAGAACAATTTTCTAAAATCAAAAATCTTGTTCATCATGGTTCTGTGCGTGATTTGGATAAAATTCTGAGAGATTGAATTTCCGTTTACTTTTTTCTTTTATATTTATGATTGTGTAAATATTAATATATTCATGTGACATCACCGCCGCATGCATATTCTGATAACCCAGGTAGTACTGAAAGAAAATTATGATGTAACATGACTGTCGATTCTAGGGTTGAGGTCATACAAACATTGTTACACAAGGAGACCAGGCGAACCAAAATGGAATAAAATGGCTTAGATCCCAGACTTAAATCATCAATTCTCTTTTACCTATTTTTTTTGGACCTTGGGGGTTTACAATATACTTACACAAAGCTTGAGAAGATGACTACTTTTCACTAAATAGATCTAAAAATTTAAAGATTTTGCTTTGTCACTGGCTAGATCCCATCGGTGTGGACCTTTTCATCCCAAGGTGATGTCACTTTTTACCAAAGTACTCCTCCTACAATTTCACTGGTAAGAGCTCAGTCAAGCACAGTTAATATTAATCATCGCCTCCCCTTGAAATGTCTATAACGGCAACGCCCATAGAGTCTGCAAAAGAAAGCATTGACAAGTTTATTTAGCTATTTTTGTTATGCATTTTCTTAATAGTATGTTGACATGTTTTATTTCAAACTTCAAAACAAAGTCAATTTTGACACATGATGTCAATTCCAAAGATTAAAATTTGTATTGCCAGGGACTTTAACCTTAAATCAGTGGTTCCCAAACTTGGTCCTGGGAGCCCCCTGTGCTTGCTGGTTTTTGTTCCAGCCACAATTGCAATTAAAAAAAATCTTAACAAGCTAGTAGTTTTTCTTGAGTATGTGCTTCTGAGTTTTAGATGGAAAACTCATCTTACTGTGGCAGGCCGAAGGAGGGCCCAGGCGGGGGATTAAACCCTAGACTCCCGGGTAAGAGTCACGCACGCTGACCACATCGCCAAAGAGCTAGGCTCCTTGGCAAGGTAGCCAGGGCACGTACTTATTAGGAGGCAGTTCTAGTGACAGGATCCATCAACTGTCACATTATTGATCAACACTATGCCAGAAAATGAAATACTGCAAGGAATATATGTATGTTACATATTGCTATTTCTTGCAAAATAGCACACAATTACATATAAAAGACGAAGCATTAACCACTGAGGTAATAGGCTCCTTACTTGGTTGGCATTAATTACTTTCTCAAACATCAGTACAATGCAGGTTTGCCTCATGATCATTTACATTGTCTTTGAATTGTTTATTATCTATCAGATGGCTATGATTAGTGGCCAGGTGTGTGAACTTCCACTAATTAGCAGCCTATTGACTCAGATCAGTATAAATTTGATAAGAGATTATTAGCCTCCTTTTATGAAAGTATATGTTTGCAATATAGCCCAATAAGCACTACAGGTCCACAGAAACGTAACTGATGTAGTTGTATCATACAATGCTATTTCGGATGTAATTTGATTAAGATTTTAAATAATCTTGCACGGAAAGCACCTGCTTTAAAAGCATCAACAGGGGGCCTCCAGGACCAAGTTTGGGAGCCACTGCTTTAAATGCGTGAGTGTTTTGCCAAATGTTTCACATATTTTCACAAACTGGGGAATGACGGAAATTTGCAGAATTTGGAGAAGCGGTCAATGATTACCAGAATTGTGGTGTTACCTTTGGAAACAGGCAGGTCTGTGACAAAATGCTACATGGGAACAGGGCCATTGAGGGACAGGCAGTGGATTAAGCTTACCAGCTAGTAACTGTCTTGGGGTCTTCGAGACAGCACAGGTGGCACAGGACCGGACCGCCTTCTCTACGTCTCCGGCCAGGTGGGGCCACCAGTATTTGTGGATGATGATTTGCATTGTTCTTCTGGCTTCAGGGTGTCCTGCGGACAGGGAAGTGTGCACCCACAGGATGACCTTATCCCGCAGGGTAAAGGGGATGAAGGTTTTACCTGCTGGCACCGAGGAGGGAGGAGGACTCTTCTTAGCTTCTCTCGCTATCTCCCGGGCCAGCTGCATTTTGCTCAGGGTGACGACACATGATGGTGGTCGAATGGGTTTATCAGCCTCCACCCCATACCTGGGCGATAGGTTATGGAAAAATTGAAGCCTGTGAAGAATAACGCCCAACTGGCCTGACGTGGGTTGAGTAGTTTTGCCTTTCTGAGGTACTCCAAGTTTCGGTAGTCGGTCAGCACTGTGAACGGATGATGAGCCCCTTCCAACCAATGCCTCCAGTTCCAACTTCACCGCCAGCAACCTCCCACCTCCTGGTTGCCCACATCATAATTTGCCTCAGTGGGTGCGAGTCTATGGGAGAAAAAAGCACAAGGGAAAAGCTTCTTAGGTACACCAAACCTTTGGGACAGGATTGCCCCCACCCCAGCATTGGAGACGTCCACTTCCACCACAAAGGGCTTCTCCGTGTCTGTTAATTTTAGGATTGGAGCTGTAGTGAACAATCTCTTCAGAGTTTCGAAGCTATGTTGTGCTTCAGGGTTCCATACCAACCCCTTTGGCTTTCCCTTGAAGATGCTTGTGAGAGGTTGGGCAACCCTGCGAAGTTTCGGATAAACCAGCGGAAGAAGTTGGCAAACCCCAGGAAGCGCCTGAGCTCCTTCAGGGTCCGTGGGACTGGCCATGCTGCTACTGCCTCCACTTTCTTTTCCTCTATCGCCACCCCCTCTGGTCCAATCACGTACCCAAGAAAGGAGATGGTGGACTGGTGGAGCACGCACTTTTCTGCCTTTACGTGGAGCTGGTGAGCCAGAAGGTGAGTGAGTACCTTCTTCACGTGCCCCACATAGTCCTTATAACTGGCAGAGTAGATGAAAATATTGTTCAGGTAGGCAATGACGAATCTCCCCAGCATCTCTCTCAGCACATCTTTGATGAAGGGCTGTAACATTGATGGGGCGTTAACAAGTCCATAAGGCATCACGCACTACCATAGTGGCCAGCGGTGGTGCTAAAATCCGTTTTCCACTCACTTCTGGAAATGGATCAGGTTGTAGACGCTGCAGAGGTCGAGCTTAGTGAAGATCTTTGCACCTCTCAACTGCTCTGCAGCGCTGGGGACCAGAGGGAGTGGGTACCGGTACCTCACCCTGACTTCATTCAGCCCCCGGTAGTCCATATAGGGGCCGAGCCTCCCATCCTTCTTCTGGACAAAGAAGAAGATTGCTGTTGTGGGCATGGTAGAAGCATGGATGAAGCCCTGCTGGAGAGCTTCTTGGAAACAATGTTCCAATAATAATTATAGTGAAGCGCTGACTAATGACAAAAGTAACAGCACTGTAGAAATGCAGTACATGATTATACGGTTACAATGTCTATCCAAGACTAGAGCTTTACAACAGGCTTACAAGGCTTACGAGGCTTCGCACCGAATGAGTGCAGAACCCGTGTTTATATACGCAGACTCAAACACAATGACAATCAGAGACAGATGCGGATGATTCCGGAAGAGCGTGGAATGCGGGGCGGGTCTTAACAGGCTGATGACTGAAGGTGCTGGAGGCGTGGTGTTACAGACTTTCAATGACTGATAATGACATTTTGACATTACAGTAATGATAAAAATGAAGAGTCTGAGGAATAGCTGGGAATTCAAAACAAAAAAAAAAAATGTGTGAAATACAAGTACCAGGTTAATCGAGACAAGTGCAGTGTGACACGGACTAGTGTAAAAAAAACCTCTAATAATCACATTTTGGTTCCAAGTGCAATGCCATTGCCTAATTAGTTTATAATGTCTTAACTAGCATCGTTGTTATTTGGAATTTCAAGGTGTTACTGCACTCACTATGTTCACATGCACAGATAAGTTGAGATACGGTAATAGCTCGATTAGGCCATGCAATCGGACAATTGTCCTTGTCCCAGTATACATGTACAGGACGAAATTCGATTCATTGACCGAAGCATGCCCGTCTCTGCTACGATAGGTGGTGATATGCCTTTCAGCTTGTTTGTGTTGCATCTTTTTCTGATTGAACTATTACCTCACAGACCGAACATTTGACAAACAAATTGGCTGGCGGCTAGCTTGTAGCATGTCAAATGCATTGACTGTAGAAGATCGAGTGGCGAGAACATGGACAATTTTACAGCTCTGTATGTTTAATACGGGCTGTTCGCTATTCTTTTTGTACAACTGAGATGCACGCTATCCCCGGTGGTTATGGCGTTAGCCGAAGCTTGGCTGAAATGCCGCTATGCTCTACTTTGTGCCCTGTCTACTAGAAGCGTAGTTGTTAGCAACTAACATAGTTTGTCTATTCACAGTCTGTGGTTCCAACTATGTAAGTTAGCATCTGTGCTTTCGGGAAACGCACTCCCGGGCTTCATGTGCTTGTTGGATGCGGGTCAGGAGTAATGACTGGTGGGAGAGTGTCAATCTTCCGATGGCGAGTGAAAGAAAAACTTTCAGATGACGCGCAAGTCATTTCATAAATCGTGCAAATTAAGGGTAGAAGTTAAGAGAACCCAAGGCATTACTGTTCAAGCACCAATATCCTTGCAGACGAGGTTGCTTCTGTTCAGTACAAACTTGCTGGCTAGTCAGAGCTCAGAGTTCTCGCTTAGCAGTTTGGTGTTTACATGTCCTCAAGTCTTCCGGATCAAAGCCCTTCAGGAAGAATGTGGAGCATGCTCAGAGCGCATAGTCCAGTTCAGTTCGATTCAAGCATTTACATGCAGGCATAAAGTCCGGTTATAGTCGGACTAACACAATAATTTGATTTTCTCCAACGTCATGTAAACGCACTGACGATTGCTGAATAAAAACTTAGCTCAGAATGCATGGCTCAACAAATACAAAGCAAACAAGTAAAAATGTATTGTTTAACATCACTTTCAGCATTTTTACAGCTATGTCATGTCAACTGTTGAACTCAACAAAACACGTGCTAAGATGAAATCACATACCATTTACTCACACTCAATTTAAGGAGTCTCTAACATGCATGTGTTCAGACTGTGGGAGGAAACAGTGTTATCCAAGAGAAACCCACGCAAACACGGAAAGAACATGCAAACTGCATAGAAAGGTCCCAGGCTGGATTAGCACTTCTTGCTGTGAGAGAGCAGTGCTACTGTGTCACCCCGCCACCCTGATGAAATGCAAAAATTTTTTACTGTCGATTGTTTATGGTTCAGATCACCATATGCCAAAGACGTTTGTCTGCCTTTTGCTTTACCCAGCGTTTTACTGCACGCAAAAGTTCTTGCCAACAATAAAATAACAGGACCTGACTGAATGTTTGTTTCTTCTAATTGGCTTACAAAAAAATCATACTTGCTTAACCTTTTCATGAGCATCGGCCCAAGGGCGAACCGCTAGGCATAACTGCATTTTTATACCGTCAAATATTGCACTTCATTTAAGAATTATACATTTTTTGAAAGTTTGAAAGCATTTAACTGCGTAAGCCACTTTATGATGCAAATGCGGTAGTGAAAATGGTATTTCAAATTGTGTCATAACAATCTTCAGCCTGTCTGTGCAGTCCCATTGTTTCAATCGTATAGCATTGTTCAGATTTGTCAAAATAAGTTGAAATTTATATTCTTACCTCGGTAACGGTTCAGAGAAAAAAAGCTGTTATAGTTTCTAATCTGCAAAACAAGCAAGCTTGGACAAACGTCATTACACTGACTTTGACATAGAGGTAGTAGCCAGTAGTCTGAATCTTCCAAAAGACGGATGCATATTGTTGCCGAAGGATTAATTTTTATGAGGAATTGTTGCAATGGTTTCTGACAAGGGGGAATTCAGTCAATGAAGCAATGGAGTTGTGGAAGTGACTTTATCATGCATATACACCGGGGAAAATAACTATTGAATGCATCAACATTTTACTCAGTAAATGTATTTCTAATGGTGCTATTGACATGAAATTATCACCATTAAATTATGTGTAATAAAGTGAAATGACACAGGGAATAAGTATTGAATATATGATGAAAAGGAGGTGCTAAAACACATGAGAAGCCAAGAAACCAACTGAAATCTGTCACTGTTTAGAAAGCAATCCTGCCCCCCATCAGTGCAAATTAATATCAGCTGGTTTAGTCCTAATTGATGGCCTATAAAAAGGTTTCTCATTACCAAGGTGTCACACAAGAAGCATCTCATGATGGGTAAAAGCAAAGAGCTCTCTCAAGACCTTCGCAACCTTATTGTTGCAAAACATACTGATGGCATTGGTTACAGACATATTTCTAAACTTCTGAATGTTCCAGTGAGCACCGTTGGGGCCATAATCCAGAAGCGGAAAGAACATGAAATCGGCCACAACCAGGTGCTCCTTGCAAGATTTCTGACAGAGGAGTCAAAGGAATAATCAGAAGAGTTGTCCAAGAGCCAAGGACCACTCACTGAGAGCTTCAGAAAGACCTGGAATTAGCAGGTGCAATTGTCTCAAAAAAAAACAATAAGTAATGCACTCAACCGCCATGGCCTCTATGCACACTCAACTCGCAAGACTCTAATGCTGAAGAAAAAGCATGTTGAAGCTCGTTTAAGTTTGCTGCATAACATTTGGACAAGCCTATGAAATACTGGGGGAAAATAGTCTGATCAGATGAGACCAAAATTTAACTCTTTGGATGTCATAGCACACACCATGTTTGGAGGACAAACAGCTCTGCACATCACCCCCAAAACGCCATGCCAACAGTGAAGTTTGGAGGTGGAAACATCATGGTGCGGGGCCATTTTTGCAGCATATGTTACTGGCAGACTTCATATAATTGAAGGAAGGATGAATGGAGAAATGTACTGAGACATTCTTAATACGAATTTGCTGCCATTGTTGAGGAATATGTTTCAATATTTCTCAACATATTCATCAGTGAGTAAATAATCATAACAAGTGAAAAAGTAAGCAAAGCTTACTAATACCCCCGACGTCCCCAATTATTATAATTTCTGATGGTGATTATAGAAATTATCACATTCCGAAAATCAATTTTGACAAAAATAACAACACATCTATGACACTTAGCACTGCACCTCTCCATATGTTAGAAACTATGTGTGGCAAATTTGAAAAGAATCCATTAAATAATATTTGAGATATCAATCAGGCAAATTGACATTGAACCCACTTCAAAATTTTTAAGTCCAAAAACAGGAAAACAGTGATATTTTTGTGAAAAATCATTCCAGATGGCCGACACTTTGCACTGCATCTCTCCCTGTGGTAGAGAATATGTGTGCCAAATTTGAAAAGAATCCAATGTATAATATTTGCGATATCGATCGGACGAATAATGTCTTCGGACAGAGTGACGGAATGATGGACGGACGGACGGATGGACGGAATTCTTGGTGTATAACTATATTATTATAATTATAATTATTATAATTATATTATAGCTAAACTATATTATTGTATCTGAATGAAAACCATGACACCATCTACCAGGATGCTGAAGATGAAACAAGGGTGGGCATTTCAGCAAGACAATGATCCCACACACACAGCCAAGGAAACTCTCAATTGGTTTCAGAGAAAGAAAATAAAGCTGCTAGAATGGCCCAGTCAGTCACCCGACTTGAAACCAATTGAAAATTTATGGAAAGAACCGAAGATCTGAGTACATAGAAGAGGCCCCTGGAACCTTCAAGATTTGAATACAGTTTGTGTGGAAGAATGGGCCAAAATCACACCTGAGCAATGCATGTGACTAGTTTCTCCATATAGGAGGCGTCTTGAAGCTGTCATTACCAACAAAGGCTTTTCTACTAAGCATTAAATAAATTTCAGTTAGCATGTTCAATACTTTTTCCACTCATCACTGTCATTCCACTGTCATTCCAGTTTATTGCACATAGTTCAATTTTTGGACTTACTTGTTTTGATTTCTTTATATACGTGGATTACATGGGTTGTTATCGACATCTGGTGAAAATTTCATGTCAATAGCCCCATTAGAAATGTATTGTCAGATCACACCTCCAGCCGTCCAGCTCACCAGTCTACTAAGACCGGGACTGCATTCTTCACGTCATTCTTCATTGTTTGCATCTGTGAGTAACTGCCACTGGGTGGTATCAGTGCGTAGATAAGACCAAGTCTTTCACTCAGTCTTTTGTGAAGTCTCTTAACTACATACCTGTGTTGCATTCCTAGCCTTGTATCGACGTATTCCCCACGTTTCGCGTTTAGAGTTACTCTTACTCTAACTTAGTGCTGTTTATTGTTTTATCCAGCGCTTTATAATAAGGAACCTCAATTCCGGTTTGTTTTCTATTTGTAATAGAAATACGTGGTTACTGCAGCTAATGCCCAGAGTCCGTATTACCAGTAGTGTTTATGAAGGGACCTCAATTCCTGTTTGTTTTGTATTGCTTCGTTTGTGCCTTCTGCTGTGCAGTAGGCATAATAAATACAACCAAGTCCATCCTTGCACCTGAGTACAGTCCTCGACTTCCTGTCCTCCGTGCACCTGAACTCTGTACAAAGCACAACCCTTACATATATTCACTGAGAAAAATTTTGACGCGTTCAATGCTTATTTTCCCAGCTGTATGATCACACACCAGTGCTGGGACTTGGGATGGTATATTGGAGTGAAAATTTTCTGACATATAGGGAAAAGACCCATAAGATGGATGTTTTCATTACTATTGTGAAAGCGAACGCAACAATGGTTAGGAACACAGGGAAATTTGGACTCTACAAAATTGTTTGTTGAGACATGTCCAGACATTACCGAGAAAAAAATCAGCAAAATATTAATTTTTGGACACAAAATTGTTTAGGCGTCTAGTTGCGGATGTATGATTTTTCTCGGCTGATGGGGTTAGGTCATAGTGCCACAAGGGCAGAAGAGAACAGAGAATCTTTTTCTTTTGAACAAAAACTTGTATTTCCAGTGTTTTTTACTCAATTTGCTCTTTCTTTGCACAAAATGCAGCCTTTAAATGATCATTTCATCTATCGATGGTTAGAGTTTTTCAAAACCTACATAACCCATGTGCAAAAATTGCCTTCCTAAACTGAATATCTGGGTGTGCCATCCATGGCAGCAAAGACAGCATACAAATGTTTGTGAGAACTGGCAATGTGACTTTTACATCGCTGTGGAAGAATTTTGGCCCACTCCACTTTGCAGAATTGTGCTAATTCAGCCACATTGTTGGGTTTTGTGTATGAACTGCATGTTTAAAGGAGCTGTGTCACGATTACTGTGCATGCTCAGACCTTACATGCCAACGCAGAGAATCTGCTAGATTGCACATTAAAATCTGATTCCATCCTTGCCAATCCGTCTTCATTTTGCACTGCATTTATACAGTATATTTTAGATACTCAGGCATAATGATTTTTATATTAAGGAGCTTTCCATGGAAATTTGAGGATTCAAAGCGCAATTTTAGCGCTTCAGCCGAAGGATATGCAGAATGTAAACTGGTTTGCCAACCACCAATAATCGTGGAAGAAGTAGGTATAACTATGACAATAATAGTCTCATTGTGGATTTGCTGGAGTTTTAGAGCCTTAGAAATGGCTTTGTAACCTTAGTTTGATGCAATGTGAACATTTAAGTGACCCAAATGTACCAAAAATGGAAGAAATCAGGAAAGAGGCATATACTTTTGCACAGCACTGTACAAAAATAAAATGCAATAGACAAGTGGGGCAGTTAATATAAACAGTAATTCCTTCAACCATACTATTAATAAACCATTACTGAGATGACGGCCAGCATGCTACTGTGAATACACTTGAGACTTCACACATTTTCAAATACAATGAAAGCATATTATGAACACTATATATGTCAATATCCAAATAATTACACACACTATTATGATGCCAACACTCTTGCCAGGATGAGGTGAATATTTTGTGCCAATTACTGAGCTCTCCTTGTTATTTATCAGGCGTCTCTCCCAGCAGAGCCAAAGAACTCATATTGAGCTTGACAAGGACGACAGAGGCCAGTGAGCTCATAGTAATGCTGAGAAATGGTGAACAAAAATTCACAGTAAAAACTGGCTTTTTTTTTTTTTTACTCACCTGAAACAAAATTACTATTACCAAGGATACAGACTCAGTACTATGCAATTTTAACCACAATAAAGCGAAGTGCTCATATTATTTAATTTGTATTACTACAAAAGATACTTTGGCAGTCATTTCCCTTTTTAGCAGTAATTATATGGCAGCTAATTTAAACGATTATCCTGGAGCACACAAAGAGGAAGGCGCATAAAGAACTGTCACCTCCGCAAATGCAATTTACAATGAAGGAAGTGGCTGCAGGTGGCTGATCCTTACTTAAAATGTCAAACCAATCACACGAAGGAATCAAAACTGTTTATTTCCCCCATTACACTGTCAAAACCACAACCGATGTAATTATGCACCTCGTATGCAACTCTACTTCTGCCGCAGCACATTTATAATATGTAGTCGCACGCCATTAAAGCCATTAAACATGGAGGACACTGCTGATGGATTTACGAGACCAACCCACATAATTGAATACAGTCAGTAATGACCTTGGAGAGCTCTATGGCCGACCTTACATCTGCCATTACATTTGTTCTTCTATCACATTTGTTACAATGACATGCCTTACCGTCCCTAATTTTACCATCAAAAACAAAACTGCATTTCCAAGGCAATTTGTTGAACTTTTAATATCAATCTCGCCCGTGTGGCCCCTGCATACAGGTCTGAAGCTATCAGTGCTAGATTTCTTGTACTAATGTAAAAGCTGTCCACTGGTGCATGTGGGATTTAGCCGATGATGAAAAATCCAATGCCCAAAATGGGACATCATGGTTAAAAAAAACCACCACAGAAAATTATTCCCTGCGCCTCGAATTGTGTCTAAAGGGCTCGGCGACCTTTAATGATTTCTCGCTTTTCAGATGCCATGGCGGCACCATTTTTATGGTGTGACGAACCAATTAGAGAACTGAAGCACAGTTTCCCCACGGGTGTGCCAAGCTTGTCTCTACAGAACGAAAGTCTGTTTCCTTATTTTCAGACACAATTTTTAATAATAGTTTTGGGGAATACTGATGCACAGCAGAAACCCAAGACAAAACAGGAAATTGCCAGATAGGGGTGAAAAATATTTAAGTTTTTGAAGCAAATAGAGGACAACCATAATAATTTACAAGTGTGGTCTGATCTATGAAATCGATTAAAATGCAAGGTCAATTGATGGCAAGGTCGATTAAAAACAATATTATTTCATTTGGAAAAATGACTACTCATTACCATCCATGTTCTGTATTAAAGCTGCAGTTGGTAAGTCTTATAAAAGTAACTTTTTGTCATATTTACTAAAACTGTCACTGTGTACATGCAGTATTACATAAAACTAGTACTCTGTAATTGAAAAAAGGCTCCTTTAAACCCACCTACTGCTCCTACTGCAATTTAGCAGAATCGTTCGGACCGACCAAAAAAAACCAATCAGAGCCAGGATGGTGTCTGAGGGAGTGTCTGACAGCCGTCAAACAGTGCACATGCACGCTACGGACAGCCTCCTCCTCCTTCCTCCTCAGTTCACGCCAGCGCTCAGTCAAGCTCAGATCTCCGAGAGAGGCTTCAGGAGCTTAGAGAAACTAATGGCGCAACAACAGCCATCAGCGAGGAAAAAAATACCGATACCTCCGTTACCGACGACAGCACACACGGCTAAGACAAGTAAGAAGAGGAAGCCAGAAGAAAAAAAAGCACAAAAGAAAGAATTAGATAATGCCCGGGAGTGAACATCGGAGTGGCTTTTCAGAGGTGGAGGGAACTCCGTGATCTGGATGGATTAAAAACCGACGCAGAGTTGGCGACTTTTCTGCTTGACAGGTAAACCCCTGCTTTATTCGTTGGTTCATTTTTGCTCCGCAATGCTCTGCAAATAAGCGAGTTGGCGTCGCTCACATGCACAGCTGCTACTAACCCCAGCCCTAACCGGCATCAATTCATTTTCGCTCTGCAAATAAGCGAGTGAACGTCGCTTCCAAGCACAGTCGCTGTTCGAATAGCCAGTCTTGTAATCATTACAGTACTCCGTAGTATATGTGATGTTACTGTGATGTTGCAGTCGAGCTAACGTTAGCTTGTTTCCGATGCTAGGGCTAACGTTACTGGCGTCGTTTTATTAGAAAGTAGCAGAAAATATCTTTATGAAGTGACCAGGCAGTCTTATCGGTTGTGTTGTTGTCCTCATAAATATGTGTAACGTTTCTGTGCTCTCACAGCTAAATGTTGTCATACATGGTCAGCAGGATTCACGACAGTTTCTGTACTCAAAAAAACGGGTAACTTGCTGAAATAAGCGTGTGCTTGGTTTTTACTGAATACATACTGCTGTAGATTACTTTTCATGTCGAGATGATTTATTTCTGCTCGTTTGTTGACCAGCAGTGTTGACTGTTCACAACAGTAATGTCTAGCCTCGGCAACTTGGCCGTTTTCATAATGTGAAATTGCAAAATCTCTCCACAGTCGCATGCATGACAGCTCGCGTGCGGCAGCCTCCTCTGGGGGAGGGTCTTTGGAGGCAGGGCAGGAGTGCAGTGGAGAGGGAGGGGGAGGGATCTGAAAGTTGCATTTTTTCAAATTTTCATGCTAAGTCCTCTCTCTCCCCATAGTTACCAACTGCAGCTTTAATAAAAACACAAAGCTGATGACTTATGTGTAAATTTGAAGGCTAGACACATAAGCTTGCACACGCATCAAGGGAGTTTAAACTTAAAGGAAACTGAATGAGAGCGATTTTCATAAACCAAATGTGCACAAGAAAATGCTTCTTGCTGGAAATTATACTGCAGCAGTTTACTAATAGGCCACAGTAGGCATTCGCAAACACTGCACCACCACTACCAAACTACAGACATGCAATGCAGTAATATAACTGCGTAACTCTCAGTTATATGTTCCTAAAGAAATTATCTTCAGTGCTCCTTGGTGGGCTCGCAAGAGATAAAACAAGGGCATTTGCATTGCTATAGAATCAGTGTGACATTCTTCAAAAATATTTGCAAAGACAGAAGAGCCATTTTGTCTCACTTTGCGCATATTTCATGAAATAAAACCAAAAAAAAAAAAACTTGCAATACACAAATTAGATTTCCCAAACAATACTGCTGACATCAAGTGCGTGCAGTGCAATTAGGGCATTTTTGTTGAAATGCAGATCCTCAGAGGACAAAAAGAAAAACAGCAAACACATGATAACAACCACTTTTAGACAATAACTGAGCAAAGCCCTGGGCTTATTCATTGGCAGGACCACAGCAGTCAGATTTAAGGACCAGACTGTTGTGTTTCGTCCTGTGCCGTCTGCTAGGACACTGTGGGGGGTTTTAACAGTTTCTTGTACCAGGATTCATTACTCATGTTCATTGCCTAAGTTTTTAATTATTTTGCCATGTTTTGTTTCCAAGGATGTTTCACATTTCACTGGATATACATTTGGAAAATGGCCGCCCATTCATTTCAATGGAAATTGCTCAATGGCGCAGCACGCCAATTTCCGGAGTCACGCGGACATGCGCTGTGATACTTTCTGCTCATACATGCCTAGTGTGGGGCTCATGAATGCGCTGTAATCCAAAGTGTCCAGGAGAACAGCCCACGCTCGTGGAACTCCTACCTAGGGTGCGTGTTCACGATCACTTTTCTCCAGAAATGGAATTCTGACCACTGCAGAACCTTGCGTAGGAAACCCCTGATGTAACTATGAGTGCAACGGAAAAAAACATAGCCTCCGGTAAAGGCTTAATCATAGTTTGAAATACAATTTTAAAACCCAAATGCAATATCAAATGTTTAAAACGATTTTATTTAACAGGGAAGTAATACTATAGATTTCAACGCAAAAATGTCGGCACAATAGTTGACTTGCTGTTGTGTAACATGACATTGCTCAGGCTCGTGTCCTCTTTAGTTCAACAACGAATAACTACATTTATAGAGTCAGGTGATTCTTGCTTGTCTGCGTGCGAAATATGAAACATCCTTAGTGTGAACTCCATTATCTTTTCCGGATTCAAGACGATAAACCGAACACACAACGCACTGCACGTGCCTTATAAACCGATATGTGTTAAAGTCAAAAGCCTTCAACTTTTGCCAATTCTAGCAAGCTAATTTACTTTTAGCTAACGTAACTTAGCTTCGCGCCAGACTCATAACCATTCCGTGAAGTATAGTAAAATGCGGGTCTACCCTGAAATGTTATGGACATTGTACTGCGTTATTTTTTACCTTTGGTTTAACGCTTTTTTTCTGTCTTTCCCCAGAGATATCCGAGCCTCTTGGAGTGCATTGAACATGAAATTCTGCATGTCAGCAAACCGAAGGCCGTGCCTTTCTATTTTTTCCCCCCACAATTCCCTTTCCAATAAAGTCTGTCTTGGTTATAATTTGAATACTGTCTCATTACATTTCTAAGTGCGAGTTAACATCGATTGTAGTGGTGGTACTCAATTTTATGATAATGACCGGCTCTGCGTAATGTAGGTTAAGCATTGATTCAAGAATGAAGAATGGTTAATAAATGGTTTGCTAAGCAGTGTTTGAATTGTGGTGCTATAAATGCACTCATATGGACATAACGTTAGATGACTACCCAGCTGACACATTATGTATAACGCATCAAAATACAGTAATGTGAATTGGTGCTATTCAAAGTAATGGAAATATACGTTGTACAGTTCCGTTTACGGATATATCTATATTTTCAATATGAAAAAAGTAAAGGTGAGTGTTGGCTGCGTACACAGTTCTAGGATGTCACAACAGCGGCCTTAGCTTACTGTGCCTCGGTACATAATGAAGTGTGGCAGTCGATTTGCGACATATTACGGCCATTCATTAATTAAAATAAAATGGCTAAAATATTTGCACCGTAACACTAGCTCACTTTACCAACTTGGCTACGTCTATAATGTTGATCACAGACGGCAAGGAATGCCCATTGCTCCACCCACTCACATCCGCTGTTAAATTCAGAGGAGATGAGAATGCACTTACATATGAGGACCCGTTGGTGTTCAAGTAGCCTGAATATAAACAAAAAATTTTGTCGTTGCCGAGGAACGAGGCATCGATGATTTAAAAGAGAAAAATAAATAGTTTCGGTATCGATAATTTGTGACTGTCAATAAAATGTATTCACGGATTTATCAGCATGTCTTTTTCAATTGTTCCCTATGGAGAAATTTCTTCTTGGCCCCCATGGCATCACGTGACTTGCAATATCAGCTTGACCGCTAAGCCCATATCTGCGTGCGTTCCAGCCTTCGTTGTTTGTCCAGTTCTCCTTATAGGTCCATGGTTGTTTCTCGCTCAGGTCTGGTTCCCGGTCTGCCCAGCCAATCCGCCTCTCCAGTGTCTGCGTGGCCGTGTCCATGTTTTAATTCTCGCACTACATGCAGGAGTGGCTTATGGTTTCAACCTTCTTACATTTCTTTCTTCCGGGCTTCCCTAGTCTCCATGCTCGCTAATTATTTTAAATTGATTACCAACAACTTTCTAATCAGTCACGGGGGGTGTTTTCATTAGACAGGCACGTACTAATCATTACTAATTTAGGTAGGGATTTGACTCGCATGCTTCCTGCTTTCGCCATTATTCTTACCTGTGCCTTACTGCTTACTAGTTTAACGCTTTTACTGTTCATAGCATCTTATTGGGTTCTAATATGCTGCAACACGCTCAACTCCTTGATGAGCAATTACCTGCTCTTGTTGTCTCGTCTCGCCACACGTTTTCCTTTCTCGTCCTTGTGCCTTGTAATTAAGCAATCTTGTGTCTCCCTGTCGTTCCGCAGGTGCTCCTTGTTGTCTCATGATTTCCTGTGCTATATCTGGGGAGAGGCTGGAATTGGCTGGCAGACAGTCTCGTTTTTCCCCGTTCATTGTGTGTGTCACGTTCTTGCCCTTTTTGCATTCATAGTATTTTCCATAGCTCTCATTTAGTTTTTTTTTTTTTTTTTTGCATGCGCCATTGCCTTCAGCATTTATTTCTGTTTTTTGGCATTCTTCCCTAGAGTTTCTAGTGCCTTTTGTTTCCTCACATTTTGTATTTTTCGTTTTATGGTCTGAAGCATTTCTTGGTTGGATTTTTGCAACCCTTTAGGCAAAGTTTTTTTTGTTTGGCCATCGTGCCTGTTTTCTTTCTTATAATTATATTCTATTCTTTTTTATTATAATAAAAAAACCTGAATCAAGTCCTGTCTCGAGCCTGGTGTCCACCTGAGTCTCGCAACACAGACCCTGACTGCAAAGGACAGCATAGCTCTGAGAGGGCACAGAAACTGCCTGTCCACAAGCTGACTATCTCACTCCTAAGTAAGGAAAAGAAGCTGAAGATTTTTTTTTTTTTTTTTTTTTTTTTAATGGGGAACAAATAGGTGTCTCAGTACACAGGATAGCAGGCAATTGCATGAGCATGCTCCCAGAACTCCCAAACACTGAGAGATCCCTTGCTTTTGAACCAGACTAGCTACAACCCTCATTCTGAAGTGGTCATCACAGTCCAGGACCTAAAATTCAAGTTGTTAAAGAGGATGTTAAAAGAAAGTGCGAATAGGGTTTTTTACGCTGCGTTTTTACACATGACAAAAGGAAATACTATATGGACCGGAGGTATATTTATGGAGAAATTAATGTTTACAATCTTAGTAATGTGCTGGGGCTCCACGAGCTGCCATATCAGCTTCAACATACCCAACAGTGGCAGCTGGTGAACTGGCAACAGGGGAAGCTCAAACCCATCCCTTAAAAATAATGATTTGTCATGACCTGTTTTCAATCATTCATTTAAATTACTGTTACAGAAACTCTGAAAACTCTCCATTATCAGGTGTGGTCTGTTTTCAATAACGCATATCTGTCAACTCTCACGCATTCAGTGTGTTTTCGTGGCATATTTATGTTCCCCTGCTATAGTCAGCAATTATTCAATCAACACACATGTTAGCGATTCTCGCGTGGAATTGAAGTCCTTGTGCATGGAGGTTTATCAGTTTCACGTGGGTTATGGTGGATTTCACCACTAGTAATTGGAAACCGATTATGACTCTGGACTTCTCACGCTTTTATTTGCTTCGGTTGGAAGCAATGCTTGTGTTTCCTGATCGTTTAAATTGTATAAATGAAATAAGATCATTTGAAATGTCTTTATGCAATTCCATTGCTTCCAATGATCTTTTTTTCAAACCCAACCTTCGTGAATGCTCAGACATTGATCCCATGTCTCTAGCTTGTCTTGTTCACGAGATATTAACAAAAATATAATTTTCACTTTGAGGGTGTCCAGTTTGGTGGCCTCAGGATTGCATCTCTGCTGTTTGCGGATGATGTAGTCCTGCTGCCTTCGTGTTGTGACCTCCAACGCACAATGGACTTGTTCACAGCTGAGTGTGAAGCGGTCAGAATCGCCAAATCTGATGCCATGGTCCTCTGCCGAAAAAAGGTGGACTGTCCCCTCCGAGTGAGAGGTGAGTTGTTACCACAAGTGGCTGAGTTCAAGAATCTCGGGTCTTTTTCATGAGTGAGGGTCAGATGGAGCGTGGGATTGACGTGCAGATTGGTGCAGCATCTGCCGTGAAGCAGGTGTTGTACCGGTCCTTTGTGGTGAAGAAGAAGCTGAGCTTCAAAGCGAAGCTCTCAATTTTCTGGCTGATCTACGTTCCAACCCTCACCTATGGTCACAAGCTTTGAGTAGTGACCAAAAGAATAAGTTTGCAAATACAAGCGGAGCTTTCTCCGAAGGGTGGCTGGGCTGGCCTTTAGGGAAAGGGTGAGAAGCTCGGACATCCAGGGTAGGCTAAAAGTTGAACCGCTGTTCCTCAGCACTGAGAGGAGTCAGTTGAAGTGGTTCGGGCATCTGGTCCGAGCACCTCCTGGACGCCTCCCTTTTGAGGTTTTTCAGGCATGTCCAACTGGGAGGAGGCCCAGAGGCAGACCCAGGAAACACTGGAGGCACTATATCTTCTGGCTGGCGGTCTTCCAGGAAGAGTTGGAGGAAGTAGCTGGGGAGGGGAACGCCTGGGCCTCTCTGCTTATTCTGTTATCCCCGTGACCCAGCCCCGGATAAATGTTGGAAGATGAATGGATTACCTTGACCTTTGACCTTTTTAACAAAATTCCAGGAATTGGTAGAAGAATTCATGCTGAATGAAGTGTCGTCCAGGATAACTCACTGCTCTGTATTTTTTATTTTACCTATATTTTATTGAATTTGAAATAATAAAAACAAAACAAAGCAAGCAGTGAAACAAAAAAAAAAACCACATACATGAAAAAAAAAAAAAAAAAAAAAAAAAAAAAAAAAAAAAAAAAAAAAAAAAAAAAAAAAAAAAAAAAAAAAAGGAGGGGAGAGCATAACATGCATACATAGTACAGCACTACGTAGCACAAAATATGGAGATTTCATAAAGCTTAGATGTGTCACATAAATCAGGGAATACAACGCTGAGGCACAGCAATAGGATACTCAGAAAGGAGCATTAGACATTTACAGGGGTACAGGAGGATGCCAAACAACAGTGCAGTGCCCTCTACATATGAGGTCTACTATACAATCTGGGAGATGGTTTAAAAAAAGGTGCCCAAAGCTTAACAGCCCTCTCATTCCCCTTTAAGACTGCATTTAACCATTCCATTGGCAGAACTTTAAAAATTTCTCCGTACCACTGATTTATAGTTGGAGGTCCAGGCTTAATCCATTGAAATAAAATACATCTCCTAGCTAACAGTAGAAATTTAATAATTTTTCCTGTACACTTATCATGGAGAATCCTTCTGTAATGATACGCTCAGAGGAACCAGTCGCAACTCAGGGATAATCCAAAAATCGTAAGCCTTTGTTGCAAAATGGGTCAGGACCAGAAGACACAAGGATTGCCAAGCCAAAAACAATGTCCAAAAAGCGAAGTCGACTAGACAGGCAGGGGTCAAAACCAGTAAGGCAGACGTGCAACGGTACATAGACAGTAAGCCAAACTCGTAGTCGAAATCCAGAAAGGTAGGTCATACACAGGGCATCCAAAACAGAAATCGTGGTCGTACAAAAACAGGTCAAAAATCCAAAAAGACAAAACAGGAATAGAAGGGCAATGGCAAACTCAAGGTCGGGCAAAACAGTCATGAAGAAGCAATGGACAAAAGGCATACGAGGAGCTCTGCACAGATGTAAATTGATCAACGTTCTGACAAGGAATGAACTGCAGTGAAGACTCTAAATAGACAAGGGGGAAGTCACATGCTATGCAGGGAACAGGTGAATTGGATTAGACTAATTACAGAGGTAAGCACACATGGGGAAGTCCTAAACCATAAACAATAGGCAAAAACCAAAACGCGGACAGGATCAACGCAGACAACCTATGACAGATAAACAGCTCCGGTCAAGGAGTTCTAAGTGCACAGTTAAGTTTCCAGGGCAGAGAAAGAAGCGCACCTGAGGTGCGTAAGCTGTAATCAAAGCAAAGTACAGGGAAAGCAAAAGGGGCGGAGTTACAGAACAGAGCAGAGCGGGGCACAGTTAGTTATATTAGTAAACAGTGATATCTACACACCTAATCAAAATACGTGAATGTTAGTTGGTTAGTTTATGTACAGACAAAGGAATTAGTATACAGTAAAATTACCAGTACTAACTAAGCAGCCTAGCGGTTAATTAATATGGTAATTTCAGAACAACGAGAAAAAAGGTAAAACGAGACTTGAAGGAAGTTCGTGAAATACCGGAAAACTTCCAAAATTACCCGAAGCGTGTCTGCAAGCAGACAGGGGAGTGCACTGGCATGATGACACAGATCACATCAGACATTACAGGGGAGACAATGTGCAATGCAATAACGGAATGAATAAATAAACATGAAAAATAATAAATACAAAACCAGACAGATACAGATCATAACACCTTCCTCTGTGATACCCAGTAAAAACCAGCCAGGACTCATATGAATTTTTTTGCCAAGAATGAGATTAAGTTCCTTTGAAATTTTTCCCCAAAACTGAGCTATCAGAGAACAACTCCAAATGCAATGTAAATAAAACCCAACCTCTTTCTTACATTTTACACAGAACGGCGAGATCTGAGGATAAAAACTATGAAAAGATTGGGGTGTGCGCTGCAATCTGTGAAGGATCCTATACTGGCTTTCTGTCAGCCGATTGCACAAAAATATGAAGACCTGTGCGCAAGAAGTACCTAAGTCACAAAATGATACTTATGAGATTTTGAGGGTCAAAGTTTTCAAAACATGATGCTGATCATGACCATGCACAATGGAAACCCGCCAGTACACAAGACTTGAGTACTTCTTTGCAGAAATCTTTGGCATCAGATGATGCTCTGGCCATTGTGGCTTTTAATAATGGTGTCAGCTCATTTTTTGCAAAATGTGACTGAAGTACTTCTTGCACACAGGCCTTCATATACTACCTACAGACCCCACTGCATGGAGCCATTCCTCCTCCCCAAACTTAGTCCCAAGATCCCTCTCCCATACACTTTTAATTTTACTAATGGTGAATGTGTAAACTTCCCCACCCTTTCCCATGTTCTAATCATGTTCATCATAAGCAGGCTGTTTCTGACCTCAGCCGGGAGCAAAGATATTTTATTTGTAACAAGACTCAGCAAAGACAGAGACGGACAATGCCAGGCATCAATATGAGTCTCCTGTCTAGAGTCTAAGAAATGTCTCAGCCAACCTGATACTATACACATATAACATGCCCAGTTATAGAACATAAAATTAGGCAATGAAAGACCACCCCTCTCTTTTGGCAGCTGTAATGTTTTCAAATTAAGTCGTGGTTTTTTCCCATGCCAAATAAAATTTGAAACGGCTCTATCAATATCGGAGAACACAGATTTATTAATCCAAAGAGGGAGCACTTGAATTTGGTATAAAATCCTTGGAAAGATATTCATTTTAATTAAACTAACTCGGGCTAGCCAAGAGAGAGGGAGGTCAAACCATCTCAGTAGATCATTATTAATTGAAGTAATAATGGGTAACAGATTAGACTTAAATAAATTATTTAAATTATCAGACATTTTGATACCTAAATATGTAAAACCAGATTCAGACCATTTGATCAATGCACATTTATTACCGAAGTCTCCCAATCGCAAAGCTTCAGATTTGTCGTAGTTAATTCTATAGCCTGAAAGACAAGCAAAGGCATCTAAAAGTGAGACAAGGGCAGGAATAAAAATTTCAGGCTGAGTCGGGGATAGAATGACATCATCAGCATAAAGTGCCAGTTTATGAACAATTCGCCCAAGATTCACACCATAAATATTGTTAGCACACCTTATAGCCTCTGTGAGTGGCTCAATGGCCAGGGAAAATAACAGAGGGGCCAAAGAACACCCTTGTCTTGTACCACGTCCCAGATGAAAGGTCTCTGATACACAACCATTAACCAAAACTCTCGCCTTTGGGGCACTATAAAGCAACCTCACCCATTTAATGAGTTCAAGCCCCAGTCCAAACCTCTGAAGAACTCAGGGTTTTCCACAATTGAAAATTTAAACATGTAAGCTGATGAAAAGTTGACATCACGAGCACAAAGCGCAAAGTCCTTGCCACCGGGGTCCAGGGCCCGCTTATATCAAAATATATTGTTTGCATATTCAATTTTAAATCTTCCCGCATGGCCTAGTGTGGGGTCGGCCCAGTCGACCGAAGGTCCGCATAAAAACGATAAGCATAACTTTCAAGAAATTTTTGCTTCCAGCGGCTCGCTAAGAAAATGGGGCGAGGTAATGTATGTGGCAAAGTGTTGAAATATTACCTCATATCCATTCGAATTTGAAAATGGAAATGATAAATGCTGTATCTAATAACTTTATTTTTGTTGAAAGTAGACACTTTCGGTCTCGCGGACCTTTGGTCAACTGTGCGTAACGTGTGTAAGTGTTGGGATAGGCTACATTAATTATTTTTTCGTTTGAAGGTTGGGCAGCTCTCGCTTAATTCCCGTGGTCCGATCTCGTTAAAATTAATGTGAAAGATTTGATGCGTATTGCTCTCTTGAAAATATTTAGCAAATATTTGGTCAAGTTTGGATAAGTAGATTTTAAATATCGGCCTGGATATGAAGCTGCATCAGTGCCTGCTTTTCAGACAATTCCGCCTCTCTCTCTCTCACTTAGACTAGTTTTTTTTTTTTTTAATTTGGCATCTCCAATCCCACCCGAATCTGGAATGCCCAATTGGTGAACTATTTACAAAGCTTGCTCGTATGCGACCCCTTGCTGCCAACTCAGGAGAGCGAAGACAGTTCACGGCGCTCCTCCGAAGCACGTGCCTGTCAGCCACTGCTTCTTATACACTCATTGGTTGAATCTTCGCAAGTTCAGAACGAGGGCGGAGGATACCCGGACATGAACAGAGTAAGAATCTTCCTAACGAGCGCCCGTCTGGCCAACAGGAGGCGCTTGAGCAATGAACAAAGCTGTTTGTTTATTTCCCTTTTCCCGGCAGACCCTTCCCAATTTGAAACCCTGTAGCGCGATGGCCAATTGCGCGCTACTCTGAAAAAGCTGCCGACCACTGCCGGTTGGTACGACCGGGACTCGAACCCGCAACGTGATAATCACTTCTGCACTGCCTCAACCGAGTGAGCTATCCGGCAGCTGACACTTAGATTAGTTTATTCCTAACTTTATAAATAATACCTAATTTGATTATGTCTCGTCTTACTTGTTCACGGGGCGAAGTGGTGTTTTTCTTTGAGTATTCATTGGCCTTTATCAGCTCAATAGGCACAATGATATTAATCTTTTTATGAATCGTGATAATTGGAAGAAGAAGAAGAAAAAAAAGAAGAAGAAGAAAAAACTTACCAGCTCCCTCCTCTTATTCTAGCCAGGCATATCGACTGAGCCAGGATTTCGAAAAATCCACCCTTTGCCTCTTCAAATAGACTCGGTGCCGGTGTTCTGACAATTTGTGCTACCGTAATGCAAAGCGATCGTAAAGTCTTTGTTTTTGCCTTAATATTGCAATATGAATCAGTTAACAATAGTAACTTTGTTGTTTGTTAGCTTATTATAACATAAGCAGATGTTATAATGAGTTGGATAAGTTTGTTTGAATATTTATACCCATATACGCCATTATCATCTAATTTCTGCATTTAAAGGAAAACCCAGCGTGTACATGCAAATGTATTTACGCTTCTAGGTCGAAAGGCGCACCGTAAAAAAAAAAAAAAAATCTATTTTTATGATTTTTGAAGATTCTTGAGATATGAGCGAAGAAACAGCCCGTGATTTTAGGTTTGAGCAAGCGCAGAACCGCGAGGTAGCATATTTTGATAGTTAGCAGTTCCAGATGTACCGGGACGTTCAGGAGGATCCAGACATTGCAGGTCATTGCGCTCGAAAATGGTTGTTTAAGTGAGCTGCTTCCGTTTTTTTCCATGATTTGATGATAAAGTTGAACTTCAGAACAATTACTGAATCAGTAAAGGCCACCATTCACCGCAGTGACTGCACTCTACGAATACGATATGGGAGTTAAGCCGACTGTATGCGTGCACGGATTGGACTCGTAAATCTCTGGATCACGGTGCTCTATGGGTCAAATCTGACGAACAGTCTGATCGATATAATTTTAAAAGTACCAGTAGGCCTACACCTTACACGTGCGTAGGTCAAGCTAACTATTTAACTGCACTAGCGTACAGAATGACTCACCACGAATGCGACGCTACGAACGGGCCGTCCCTTGTCTCTTCAAGAACCCCGATGTGGCTTGGAGTACCGGCACGGTAGCATTCCAGTGCCCGACGTGTCCGGCTATTTTGTCGGCCACACATCTGCTAGCGTGAACTGGAGCCCCGAGATAAAGCACGCACATTTGAGCTATTTATTTTCCCCATTTCTTTTGAGCTTTCGTCACTTTTGCCTTACCTAAAGTGACTGAAACTTAGCTGTATGTATTTTTGTACGCTATAACGGTTTTAGTATGTTTTGATTGTGAAAATTTGCGAGCCAGTCAGTGTTGATGACCTATTTAAAATAATTATTTTTTTACCTGTCGCTCATGATTTTAAACATGTAGCCAATTTTTTAACATGTCGCGCAAAATTTAAAAACCTGTCGCGCTTACATGTTAAAAATCGTTGTGGAACACACAGGAATTCCACCCTGTCAAAGGCCTTAGCAGCGTCCAGAGCTACACACAGAATTCTATCTTGACTTGAGATATTGGAACCCCGGACGATGCCCCCAATGTTGTGGGAATTTTAAATTGTATTCCTGACAAAAATCAGACTGAGACAGATGAGAGTAAATTGGATCCTTTACTACGTGTGCACGTACGGTCCAAGTTACATCAGCAGAACAAAGACAAAGGAATCTCTCCTTTGCTTTGGATAAATGTAAAAGCACAAAGTCAGAATCTTCTTCCCTTGGGGCTGAAAAACATCATCATGTTGTTTCCAGCCGTTCCTCGGCCAGGAGTAGGCATCCCACGTATGACTGACCCTGACAGCCATATCTGCAGTACAGAGGAGTCTTTCTCTCCCCCAATCACCTGTTGCTTATCTCCTGGTTCTGCAGGCTTCGCAGGAACTGTCTCCTGGGAACACACATAACTCAAAATACACTCCTTGGTCCGGCTGGACCTCAAGGTTTCAGATATAATGAATACACAATAAACACAGTAAATGGCGTTTCTACTTGCATAAAAGCTAGATTATATAAGTTTAGCAATCATGCCTGACCTAGGCTGCTCAAAGGATAAGCAATTAATAACACTTAATATTTAATAATAAGGAATTTATAATTGAATTCCACCAACAAAGGTGGTTTCCACTTTTTGTGTCAGAAGATCATCAAGGGAAGAACGCGCTGCATCCAATTTCAGCAATAATGATTTTGAAAGGGAACGTTTAAACTCCTTCTCCAGATCAGAAATCTGGCATTCAAGCTCTAATTGTTGTCTGAGTGCTTCTTTCCTTTTAACTGAATTATATGAAATAATTACTCCTTTTAAATAAGTCTTGGCCGTTTCCCATAATGTTGAAGCTGAAACATCAGGAGTATCATTAATAGAAAAAAAAGAGTGTCAAATGTTCCTCCAAAAAAGTTTTAAAAAGTAGGATTACGAAGTAGTGAGGGGTTTAGCCGCCAGTGACTAGTAGAGGGATCATAATAGGGAGGTGCAAGTTCTAGTCTGATATGTGATTGATCTGAAAGCGTCAGTGCTTCTATAGTGCATGCTCTAACCCTATCCAGAGCTTGCCTTGAAGTAAAAAAAATAGTCGATTCTTGAAAACGAATTATGAGGACGGGAAAAAAATGTAAAATCCTTTACTTCTGGATTTAATATCCTCCATGTATCAAATAGATTCAAATCACTGCAGAGCTCCCGAGTAGCTAAAGCCATTTTAGATGGACGTGTGGATTTAAATGGACTCTGATCCATCTCTGGTTCTAGACAAGAATTTATATCCCCTCCCAGAATAACAAGGGGTGAGATATTGGAGGATATGTCTGCTAGAAATTTGGAATAGAAAGAAGCCTCAAATGTATTAGGGGAATAAATACATCCAAGAGTGAGCCTTTCCCCATATAAGAAGCCTGAAATTATTACATATCTTCCTTCTGAATCTGTTACGCATTTTTCCAATGCAAAAGGTAATCTTTTGTGTAGCAAAATAGCCACCCCTCTACTTTTAGAATTAAAAGAAGAATGAAAAACCTGGCCCACCCAATCTCTTCTTAATTTTAAATGCTCAAGGTCAGATAAGTGGGTCTCTTGTAAAAACGCTACATGTATACCTTCTTTTTTTCAGCAATGAAAGAATTTTACTCCTCTTAACTACGTTATTAATTCCCTTAACATTCCATGTTACCAACTTAGTGACACTCATCCAGACTCTGGTAGAATTTCTGCATACTATAAGATACGTTCCCACAAAAATCCATGACTCCTAGGTATTGAAAATTGGCAAAAACAAGTAGTGCTGTCATGCAAAACAAAAAAAAAAAAAAAAAAGAGAAAAAAATTCCGGGGTTCAAGCCAAGAAAGACCATTAGTAGTTGAAAGCTGTAAAGGACCAGTGTGTAACATTTGGCATGGTTTATTGGCAAAATCTGAATATACTACCCATTAATATGTTTATATAAGTGTATAATCGCTATGAAATAAAATTCATTTGGTTTTCGTACCCTTATAATTATGCGTTTATATATACATATAGCAAGGGCCTTGCTTTAGAGACGTCGCCATCTTGCACCACCATGTTGGTACGGCAGCCTGACCGGACAATCCAACCACCTAGAGAACGCGTTTCGCGTGTATAAATCCCAGTCGTGGAAGACGCCATTTCCGCAAAAGTGTTTGGTCTTCGGAGGCCACTGTCTTTTTGCCGACGGGAGGGGTGAGCATGAGTGAGTGAGTGAGCGCTGCAGTCTAGAATCTGAACGCTGGATGTCACTGTTTCCCCCCCATTTTACACACTGGTCCTTTAACAGCTTAATTAAAAACCACTTTAAGATTATGTTGCAGGTATTTATGTGGACCTATTTTGCCAGTGTAATGATTGGACCAACAACTTATGATGTATAGTCTGATTTGTGTTATGTTAGGCTATTTTGTGCATTTGTAGCTCCCCCTTGTGGTTGATTGCTATGAAACTGTTCAGGTATGTTTTAGGTATTTTGTGGAGATGTCTTGCAAGTTTTGTGGCGATAGGACAAACAATTTCTGATTTATAATCTGATTTGTGTAATACCACGCCCCTTTTTTGCAATTGTGGCGACCCCTAGTGGTTGATTTGATTAAAACTTTCAGGCTATGTTTCAAGCTCTGATGTGGACATATCCTGTGAGTTTTGTAATGATTGGGAAAATCGTTTATGATTTATAGTCTGATTTGTGTTATACCACGCTGCTTTGTTTTGCATTTATAGCGCCCCCTATCAATCAATTTGAATGAAATTTTCAGGGTATGTTTCAGGTACTTGTGTAAATATATCCTGTGAGTTTTATGGCTTTAGGACGAACAGTTGCTGATTTATAGTCTGATTTGTGTCATGCCATGCCCATTTTTTGCATTTATAGCGCCCCCTATGGGCCTATTCACATGAAACTGTCAAGATATGTTCTGGTACTTATATGGACACATCCTGTGAGTTCCGTGATGATTGGCCCAATGGTTGTTGACTTTTGTCCATTTATGTGCTAAGCCTGCTGAAGTTCATTGGTCAATATCTTGGAAAGAAAATGAATTTTCAAAAAGCCTTATGCAAGTTTTGATAACCTTGGTCCAATGATGATCCATAGCGAATTTACAAGGAATCTGACCTACGGCCTAGGAGGAGATGTCAAAAATGTGTTTTTCAAAAAATTCAAAATTCCGGAAAATCCAATATGGCGGACCTTAGGGGTCTTTAGGAAAGTTGTCGAGTTTGGACCAAGGAATGTCTGTACCAAGTTTCGTGTAAATCGGACTTACAGCATAGGAGTTAAGACCTTTAAAGTGAAAAACTGTTTTTTCTTGAATTATAGCGCCACCATAAGGCTGATTGAGTTCAAAATGCCTTGGGCAGCATTTAAACACAACTTCCAACCAATGTGCAAAATTTCTCTACCATTTACCATCTCACGGGAATTTGTGAAAATATTTTTGAAGAAGAAAAGAAATAATAATAATAATAATAAACCACAAAAACAATAGGGTTTCAGCCCTACGGGCTTGAACCCCTAATAATAATAATAAACCTGCACAAAAACAATAGGGTTTCTGCCCTACGGGCTTCAACCCCTAATAATAATAAATATAGCTGCAAGCAGCAATGAAGGGGCCAAGCACGACAGGGTCACCACGTAGACAAACAATCAGAACAACCCCTGAACAAGATAACTGTCTGTCATTAGTGTTTCAGTTAGCATGCTAACTCACGGTCCAAATTAATTTAAGTTCATTTTCATGGTCTTACCAACCGATCACCTTAGGTCCGACAGCAACTGCATATTATCTATGCTGGCTCAGGTCATGCCACCCAACACTCATTGAAATCTATATTGACCCACATGCGTCTTTTACTCCAAACTTTTTGTTGACATATCTGTTTTCATCCTGGAGTAATGGGAATTTTAATACTTTTTTTGTGTTTTTCTGGTGTAGCGCCCCCATGTGGCCAAATGTCATGAAACTTGGTGGGTATCCAATATTCCCTCTGCCAATGAAGTTTACCAAGTTTGGCATCAATCCAATGAAGCATTGCTGAGATATCACTCACTTCCTGTATGGTGTCTTCGCCATCCAATTTCATTGGATGACTGCAGCCATATACTTTCCCTTAGCAAAATTCTTTTAGTAACTTTGTCAGACCCCTCTCTAGATGATACTTGCCAAATTTGGTGGCGATAGGTTCAACGGTCTAGGACTAATTTGCAAAAGTAGGTTTTTTTTTAAAAATTCATTATGGCGGAAAATCCCATATGGTGATTGTTCTTCACATGGGTCCATTTCACTCGATATGATCCAAGGATTCAGGGGAAGAAAAGATCACAACTCTAGTGCAAACGGTTCAAAACGTATAAATAAAAATGCACTCTGAATTTGGCCTGTTGGTGGCGCTACAGAGAATGATGGATTGACCCCCAAATTTGGTGCCATTGTGCTCTATGAGGGTGCCAAATTTCACCATGATGCACTAAGGGCTTCTATGGTCTGCCATTGAAAACCTTGAATGATAATACCAAGATGGCCGACAGGCAAAATGGCTGACACCTAGGGTTCATAATAGCCCAGTTAGGGTTCTTTACTATGATGATGTACAAGAAGTTTGGTTGGCATATCTATTTTCATCCTGGAGTAATGGGTATTTTAAGAAATTTTTTTGTGTTTTTCTGGTGTAGCGCCCCCATATGGTCGAATCTCATGAAACTTGGTAGGTAACCAATACTCTCCCTGGAAATAAATTGTACCAAGTTTGGCATCAATCCAATGAAGCATTGCTGAGATATGGCTTACTTCCTGTTTGGTGTCTTCGCCATCCAATTTCATTGGACGACTGCGGCCATATACTTTGCCCTAGCAAAATTCCTTTGGTAACTTTTTGTCACACCCCTCTGTAGATGATACATGCCAAATTTGGTGGTGATAGGTTCAACGGTCTAGGACTAGTTTGCAAAAGTAGGTTTTTCAAAAAATTAAAAATGGCGGAAAATCCAATATGGCGGACTTTAACGATAATATGTGCATTTGACTTGGCATGATCCAAGGATTCAGGGGGAAAAAGATCACTACTCTAGGACAAAGGGTTCAAAAGGTATAAGCAGAAATGTATCTTGAAATTTGGCCTGTTCATGGCGCTACAGGAATGCATAGATTGACCCCAAATTTGGTCCCCAGATACCTTGGACTGTTTTCTATCAATGTGCCAAATTTCATCAAAATCCACCAAGGGGTTCTATGGGCTGCCATAGACTTCCATGGCAGGAAGTATAATAATAATAATAATAATAATAGTGAAATATTCTAACAATTACAATAGGTGCCTTAGCACCTTCGGTGCTTGGCCCCTAATAATAATAAACCAGCACAAAAACAAAAGGGTTTCAGCCCTACGGGCTTGAACCCCAAAAAGGAAAAAAAAAAAAAAAAAAAAACCCACCCCCCTGAGACAACCAATAAACAATGAAAAAAAAAAACAAATCCCCCAAAACCATCAAGAAAACCAAATAAACAACAACAACAAAAAAAAAAAATCTCAAACCTAATACAACAGAAAAACACCCACAGGGTATTTCTACGGGACGTGACAGCAAAGGAGGCTATCACAACAGGGAGAAAAGAAAAAAGGAAAAAAACTGAAAAAAAGCTTCCCCCATGAACCCCCGCTCCCAACCCGAATAAGCAATTTAGCGGCCCTGTCCACTTAAGGTGAATTTACACAACACTTGAGAATTACAACCAAAAAATAAAGAAGGCAACCAAAGATAAAGAAAAATGAAAAGAAAGTTCACAGGCCGTAATGCCTCTGTCAACCACTAGAACCTGAAACTTAGATTAAAATTAGCCCTTAACTTGAAGCTGTATCATTGTAACCAAACAACATATCAAAAAAGGAGCTATCAACACGAGAGTACTGACGTTCAGATTCAGACAAAAAAACCGTTCAAATTTCCCCAAAATGCAGCAGAAACCAAGAATAATCACAAGTAACTCAAAAGCATAGAGGAGATAAGATTACCGAAAGTCAACAGGAGAAAAAAAACGAATTTAGCAAGCTGCAGTTAATTCCCAACCAAACCTTAAGGATTGCTATTTAATCAAAAGATGTCGACTTTCTTCCCAAAATAGCGATTAACAACCAACACCAAAAAAAAAGAAAGTAATAATAATAATGATAAAGCCAACTTCCTTAATAAAACAGACCATTTTCCTCTTCTCAAATTCGTACGGCTCACCAGTAAGTGTGATCAGTTCAGAGCGTCCACAAAGTTCCGTGCCTCTTCAACTTCTCAAACATATACTCCGTCCAATTGTACTGCACCACAAGCCTCGCTGGAAACCGCATCCTAAATTTAATTCCTTTGTCTATAAGTTTTTGGAATACATTATTAAAAGCACTACGTTAGACAAATCTTGATGAAAAAAGAGGCGAAATCCCCCACGCTCCAAAGTTTTCGCCTTTTTCGCGGCCGACAGGATCCTTAACTTATCTTGGGAATTATGGAGCTTAAAGCTGCAGTTGATCTTATAAAAGTAACTTTTCGTCATTTTTGCTAAAACTGTCACTATGTACAGACAGTATTACATATAACTAGTACTCTGTAATTAAAAAAGGGCTCCTTTAAACCCACCTACTGCTCCTACTGCAATTTAAAAGAATCGTTCGGACCGGCCAAAAAGAACCAATTAGAGCCAGGATGGTGTCTGACAGCCGTCAAACAGTGCACATGCACGCGCTGCAGACAGCCTCCTCCCCCTTCCTCCTCAGTTCACGCCAGTGCTCAGTCAAGCTCAAATCTCCGAGAGAGGGTTCAGGAGCTTAGAGAAACAAATGGCGCAACAGCAGCCATCAGCGAGGAAAAAAATACCGGTACCTCTGTTACCGACAACAGCACACACAGCTAAGACAAGTAAAAAGAGGATGCCAGAAGAAAAAAAAGCACAAAAGAAAGAATTTGACAAAGCCCGGGATAAAACCAGAGTGAACATCGGAGTGGCTTTTTAGAGGTGGAAGGAACTCCGTGATCTGGAAGGATTAAAAACCGACTCAGAGTTGGCGACTTTTCTGCTTGACAGGTAAACCCCTGCTTTATCCGTTGGTTCATTTTTGCTCCGCAATGCTCTAGAAATAAGCGAGTTGGCGTCGCTCACATGCACAGCTAGAACTAACCCCAGCCCTAACCGGCATCAATTCATTTTCGCTCTGCAAATAAGCAAGTGAACGTCGCTTACAAGCACAGTCGCTGTTCGAATAGCCAGCGTCTTGTAATTGTTACAGTGCTTCGTAGTGCATGTGATGTAACTGTCGAGCTAACGTTAGCTTGTTTCCGATGCTAGGGCTAATGTTACTGGCGTCATTTTATTAGAAAGTAGCAGAAAATATCTTTATGAAGTGAACTGGCAGTCTTTATCGGTTGTGTCGTTGTCCCTATAAATATGTGTAACGTTTCTGTGCTCTCACAGCTAAATGCTGTCAAACATGGTTTACTGGCCATTCAGCAGGATTCACGACAGTTTCTGCACTCAAAAAAACGGGTAACTTACTGAAATAAGCGTGTGCTGGGTTTTTACTGAATACATACTGCTGTAGATTACTTTTCATGTCGACATGATTTATTTCTGCTCGTTTGTTGGCAGGCGCGTCGTTAGACCTGAAAATTCCGGGGCTAATATCCCTCCCTTTATTGAAAATAATTAGTCCTAGCTAATTCTAGATGGGTTTCTCTCCCTCATGCGGTCTAAAAGGGGAGAGAAGCCGTGTCTTCAATTGCCACTTGATTATTCTTGAATTGGAAAACGTGTTAATAAAGGAAAACCATCTAGAATTAGCCAGGACTAATTATTTTCAATAAAGGGAGGGATATTAGCCCCGGAATTTTCAGGTCTAACGATGCGCCTGTTTGTTGGCCAGCAGGGTTGACTGTTCACAACAGTCATGTCTAGCCTTGGCAACTTCGCCGTTTTCATAATGTGAACGTGCAAAATCTCTCCACAGTTGCATGCATAACAGCTTGTGCGCCTTCGCGTGCACGGCAGCCTTCTGGGGAAGTGTCTTAGGAGTGCAGTGGACAGGGAGGGGGAGATATCTGAAAGTTGCATTTTTTCAAATTTTTATGCCAAGTCCTCTCTCTCCTCAAAGTTACCAACTGCAGCTTTAATGATCACCGGCCACGGACGGTCACCCCTCGGCCCAGTGATCCGATGAGTGCGGTCCAACTTTACCTGTCCTTTAGCAGCAGACAAACTCGAAATCGTTGGCAACCATGATTTGAAAAATTGGATGGGTTGATCGCCCTCTGTACCTTCCTTAAGATTCAAAATTCTTATATTGTCCCATCTACTGCCATTTTCGGCGTCCTCAAACTGCTCAGCCAGGGCTCCCAACTTGTTCTCCGCGTGTTCCAGGCCCAGCTTAAAACCGGCAGCCCGATCCTCAACCGTGGAGACCCGCTGCTCGACTTCAATAATGCGTTCGGACAAGCCCTCCAATTTGTTACCAATTTTGTCCAAGGCGCCGGTAAGTTTACTCAGTTTTTGCTCCATAACTTCACCGATGTTCTGGGTTACCTCCCCCACCAACTGAGACATGTCCCAGCGGCTAGCTTCCATGGCGTTTGTATCAGCCGGGGATGGAAACACCATTGTGGATCGCGGCACGTGGTCGGTGATCTTTGACTGAGTTGTTTGCCTTTTTTTAGCCGACTTATCTCTCTGAAATTGTCCACCCGATCTTGTTTCCATATTACAACATCGTCAATATAGTTTCAAATATAAGGGGAAAAAAGAACCTCTAAAAAGCCAAAAATAATTGGACGGGAGTGGGAGTTCTGCGAAGACACAGCTTCAGCTAGCCATCGGTCACGCCCACCCTGTGCTCTGTATTTTTGAGATGATGGAAAATGAAAATAGGTGAAATTTGACCCATTATGAGAGAGAGGGACTTACGTCACCTTGGACATGGCTGTAATATCAAAATGTTTGATCTTGACCAAATTTGCTGGGCTTCTTTTGGATATCTAACATCCCCAAAAATTATAAGGAGATCAATACCAAAACAAAAATATTGATGTTTTTAACCTCGACCATGTTAAATTTGACCTGGAAAAGTACCAGAAGTTGATGTCAAACGTCAATTTTCATGCACGGCCATTCTAAAAGGAGTATTTTGGTGTTGAGACCATGAGTGTATCATTCATCTGAAGCGCAACATAGGCCAAAATGTTTTTTGACCTTTTCAACAACGTTGACCTTTGACCTTTAACTTCCAAAATTAAACCCCCTCTCACTTGGACATATGGCTTTTTGTGGAGTAAATTTCAACTTGATTTCTTTAGAACTGAGGTTGCTAGAGTGAGCAAAAACCAAAAATAATTGATATTGCTAATAATATTGCTTCCAAACTCAGAAACATTTGAGTGACATTGTTTTTACCTTTCATCTCTTTTGACAAAATTTTGACAAATTTTGACAAAAAATGTACATATTGTCCAAAGTGTGACAAGGGGATGAGGCAATTTGAAAACATGAATAAATCACCCATTCGGCTCTTTGGATACAGCTAAAATGGCCGTTATCATCGGTTATAGGAGCTGTATATCCACAGGACCATCTACAAAAAAATTCTTCAAAAATACATGTGTTTTTACTAAGATTTTTTTTGGTGAAGGCACTCACCTCTTTTGTGGACATAAAGCATTTTATTGATTGCATTGTCTGTGACAATATAAAGAAAGTTCTTGGAATGATTTTGTCATTTAAAGTTAAATGGAGGATGTTCACTATTAAAGGCAACAATGAACGTGTTCAAACAGTGGTGTGGTGGGACATTACCATTGATTGCAGTAGTATGTGGAATACAGCATGCTACGTCGAGAAGCTGTGATTACATACAGTGATATTTGGCAGTTGTAGCGGTCATTCCAGCATCTCTGACTTATGGTAAACATACTGTAATATCTCATTGCCTTGCTCGTTCTAGTAGCCAACAACCAGTGTAACTTGCTACTAGAATGCAATACCAGAATTTAGAAAATAGATATAACTTTTTGACAATAGAGTTAAAATTAGCATAATAGGCAAAGATGATTGTTCTTTTGACTGTGTTCAGGAGGGAATTTGGACTGCTTGGATTATACATGTTAATGGCCTTCAGAAAATGATCTCCAGCACTACTCCTCAGTTAAATTTAGAGCACTTTTGCACCATATTCTTAACCGTATTAGCCTATTCGACTCTTGTTCAATCAACATAAACGTAGGCTACTCGAAATGCAGTCCACAGACCAAAAATTACTCTTCCAAGCTGAGTGGGTTGAACAGATAAAATCAAGTAAACATCTCTTTTGAGACCTTATATATAAACCTGCAGTACAGCATAGCTGGCTGTGAGAAATGGCACACAGTCTCCACAGTTAAGTTACATAATTATCAATGTCAAATGCAACCTGCGAGCAAACAATACAAAATTAAAAAAGAAAAACACATTAAGCGATCATGTTATGTTATTTTATTACAAACCCCTATTCCAATGAAGTTGGGACGTAAATAAAAATAGAATACAATGATTTACAATTATTTACACTACGAGGGCAAGATATTTAATTTTCAAACTGATTAACTTCATTATTTTTTTGGAATATTCATTCATTTTGAATTTGACGCCTGCAACATGTTCCAAAAAAGCAGGGACAGGGGCAACATAAGACTGGGAAAGTTGAGGAATGCTCAAAAAACACCTGTTTGCAACATTCCATAGGTGAACAGATTAATTGGAAACTGGTGAGTGTCATGATTAGTTATAAAAGGAGCATCACCGAAAGGCTTAGTCGTTCACAAGCAAGGATGGAGCGACGTTCACCATTATGTGAACAACTGCGTGAGCAAATAGTCCAACAGTTTAAGAACGTTTCTCAACGCGCAATTGCAAGGAATTTAGGGATTTCATCATCTACAGTCCATAATGTCATCTGTCATCAAAAGTTTCTGAGAATCTGGAGAAATCTCTACTAGTAAGCAGCAAGGCCGAAAACCAACATTGAATGCCCGCGACCGTTGGTCCCTCAGGCAGCAATGCATTAAAAATCGACATCATTCTGTAAAGGATCTTACCAAGCGGGCTCAGGAACACTTACGAAAACCACTGTCAGTTAACACAGTTTGTCGCTTCAGCTACAAGTGCAAGTTAAAACTCAACCATGCAAAGCGAAAGCCATATATCAACAACACCCAGAAACGCTGCCAGCTTCTCTGGGCCCGAGCTCATTTGAGATGGATTGACGCTAAGTGCAAAAGTGTACTGAGGTCTGACAAGTCCACATTTCAAATTTTTGGAAAGTTTTTGGAAATCATGGACATCGCGTCCTTTGGGCTAAGGAGGAAAAGGACCATCCGGATTGTTATCAGTGCTAAGTTCAAAAGCCAGCATCTGTGATGGTATGGGGATGTGTTAGTGCCCATGGCATGGGTAACTTGTACATCTGTGAAGGCACCATTAATGCTGAAAGGTACATACAGGTTTTGGAGCAACATATGCTGCCATCCAAGCAAAGTCTTTTTCAGGGACGCCCCTGCTATTTTCAGCAAGACAATGCCAAGCCACATTCTGCATGTGTTACAACAGCGTGGCTGTGTAGTAAAAGACTGTGGGTAGTAGACTGGCCTGCCTGCAGTCCAGATCTGACTCCCATTGAAAATATATGGCGCATTATAGAGTGCAAAATATGACAATGGAGACCTCGGACTGTTGAGCAACTGAAGTCGTATATCAAGCAAGAATGGGAAAGCATTCCACCTGCAAAGCTTCTACAATTAGTATCCCCAGTTCCCAAACGCTTATTGAGTATTGTTAAAAGGAAAGGTGATGTAACACAGTGGTAAACATGCCCCTGTCCCAACTTTTTTGGACATGTTGCAGGCATCAAATTCAAAATGAGTGAATATTAAAAAAAAAAAGTTTATCAGTTTGAACATTTAAATATCTTGTCTTTGTAGTGCATATAATTGAATATAGGTCAAAAACGATTTGCAAATCATTGTATTCTGTTTTTATTCACGTTTTACACAATTTCCCAACTGCATTGGAATTGAGCTTTTAAATTGGTTTTGCTTCAGTTTAGATGTGGTTCTGGCAAGTCATATGGGGCCTGCTTTATGTATCGGACAGATACCACCAATCATTTTGCGCAACCTCATGCAAATAACACTACCACTGATGTCATCTAATTTACATCGAAAACTTGCAATATAACTACGTCCTAAATATTACATCTCTCCACCCAGTTGTGCACAGCCCTGGCAGAAAAAATTTAGAAAAAATTTCCATTTATTCCTTTTGACGAAAGAAAAATGGGAATAGGCAAAGCAATCGGTCTTTGGGAGTATTGTCAGCTGTAGCACGTGCAGAAAAATTGGGCCCTAAGCGTTTCATCTTCATAATGTCTGTGGTGAACTACAAGACAAAGTTATTTAGAAATTACTGCTTTTGGTTTTATGCGCATTTTTCATTCCATCCCAAATTTTTCCAAGCTTAAGGTAGTTTCTTAGCCCGTTTTTATTTGTTGTTTTATCTGCAAGATAAGGAATGAAAATGCAATTTAAGATGGTCTACAGTGCTAATACAGCCAATCAAGCCTATAAGAATTATGATATATACATACTTATAATGCATAATGGCAATTGCAATGTTATTCTGTGTAAGAAACCCTGACCTTCATTGGATGTACCTTTTCATCTACATAAGAGTAAGGCATGGACTAACTGTCAGTATAGATGAATTGATGGATGGACAGGCAGGTGGGCAGATTAGAGTCCTCTAAAAAGAAAATATACCCTTCATTTTAAGGCTGTGATATAGCCTGTGCAGCAGTTGGCAACATTTCAGATGTGGCGGACTACTTCAGAACTGAGGGTACTATCTGGGTATGACTCAGCACTGTCCACTGTAATATCCTCTCTACTCCGATCTCCTGCTCCCATCTGAAACTATGGAGTGGGGTCCTTGACTGGACCTCCACTATACTTGCTCCATAAATAATGAGATCACTTACTTCAAATCCGCAGAGAAATCTATATAAATTTTAGCGCAAAACTGCCCTCTGCTGTGACAAATACCAAACTACAAGAAAATCAGCACCTGATGTATCCAGTCTACGCGCACCATCACGCCGTTAGATGACGGGAAATTAAGCAGACACAGGTCTCTCTCTCTCTCTCTCTCTCTCTCTCTCTCTCTCGTTATTATTCACCTCTTCCTTCATTTCCTTGCACGATTTGCTTGCTCCTCAGTCCACCCACTTGGAAGAGGCCAGGAGAGGAAACGTGGAAAAATGGGGCATCGAGGAAATCAGACCAGGAGAAATATATTACAGCTATAACAGATGAAACATCTCAGTTCATTTACATCAGATCGTACAGACATGACAGATAGAGAAAGAACTGAACTCATAGGTCAGTTATGAATGCATCACGCATAGCTAATAAAAAAAATATGACTTGGGGCTGAAAACCCCCATTTGTGCTCATTTGTTTTGACACTACATCCCCTAACGGTGCAAATAGGTATTGCAGAGCAAAAGCACGTTCTGCAAGTTTGTTACAGGCGCATTCATGAAAAGGGCCCTATTTTAACGATCTAAGCGCATAGTCTGAAGCGTGTGGCGCAAGTGCATTTGGTACGTGTTCAAATCCATTTTTGATATTTTAGTGGCGGGTTATCAATGCGAAATGCAAGGCGCAAGGTTAAAAGGCGTCGTACTTAATCTCTTAATTATTTTTAGGTGCGTTTTGGGCGTTACGCGAAATAAGCCAATCAGAGCGTCTTCTTCCATGTCCTTTAAAAGTCAGATGCCCCAGCACCTTTGCGATCTGCTAATGTAAGGGCGCACTTGCCTGGCAGCAGGGAAAGAAAAGAAAGAAAAAAAAACTAAGAATACACTGCAGATGAAAGGGTCTGCAAAGCGCGCGAGACGAGTAAACCATTACTTAAAGTATGGAGACCGGAACACGGTAATCTCCAGAAAATATGATAAAAACATTTTTCAATATTGTTCAAAATAATTTTACTCATACCCTGATGTTAAAAATCATCATAGTGAAATTCCGGGGCTACATTTGAACTTTACATTAGGCCTACATTACAACTTGTGGATAAAACAAGCAAACGGAAAAAAGCAGATATTAATTTAGGATCGCGGGTAAAACAATAATTATGCGCTAGTGGGGAACAACCGACAGAAATTCAGAAAAACAGCATGCGACAAAGTAATGTTATTTTGATAACTCTTCTGTAACCCTTTGAATATTTTCCGACAAGAGTGAAAAAAAACTTGCCTGCGATTGGCTGATGATTGAAGGTCACATCAGATACATGAAAGAAATACGGATTAATTACAGACGGTGACAGGGTCTCCGTTGCTTTTGCTGCTACTAAAAGGGTTGTTGGTTTTTTTTTTTTTTTTAGGCCACTTCGTTTTTCAGCCAAACTGTAAATAATAATGACGACATTTCAAAAAAAATGCAGAGTTTTGTATTTGATTATAGAAGCAGGACAGATGGGTTGCAGGCTCAGGGACGTGCGGTCAGGATAGGCAGTGACCTCTCCTTTTTTTCTCGCTAGATTTAGTCAACCTGTTTCCACGTACTATGCCTGAATGTCAATCAATCAATTTGAACTTTTTTTTTTCTGGTCAATTAAGCCTGTAATAATTAAGAGGTGATAGTGACAAAAAGATTAATTTGCCTTTATGCTTTGATTCGAGACTGCAAGGAACTAAATCTTAATGATTAATTAGGAAAAAATCTCAACTGTCTCGGTAATTCCGTACATTGTTTTGATCTTTTGTTTATCGGATTATGAAAGAAGACTGAATATAAACTCCCTATTTTTTAAAAAATGGCATTAAAAAGCAGCATAGTGGTTAGCACTATGGCCTCACAACAAGAAGGTTGTGGGTTCGAATCTGACCTGGGGCCTGTCTGTGTGGCATCTGCATGTTCTTTCCGTGTTGGGTTTCCTCCGGGTACTCCAGTTTCCCCCACCCACAAAAACATGCATTATAGGAATGCTCCTACCAGTATCCCTGACCAAGATACTGGCTTTGGTCTGGAGTTGGTCCCTGTGCGCTGCTCTGTGTGGCTGCCTACTGCTCCTGACTATAGGTCAAATGCAGAGGACGAATTACCCCATGGGATTGAATAAAGTATCTCTTACTCTTATCAGAAAGGTTTTAATATTTGTTATGCGTTAGCTTCCTCGAAGCAAATATGATCAAACTAGCTGTCTCGTGAGCATTTTAAGTTCAATGCACTGAGCAATAATGTCGTGGATGGAACTGGCACGCCATTCTGCCGTTTAGTCTTATAAATTATGCTGCATTCGGTAACGCGTCCCACGAGCCGTGTTTTCGAGACACGATTGGTGAATTCCGTTCTTTTGACCTTGCGACCTCACCGTCCGAATGACCCTTCCTCGTACCTTCGACTTAATTCACGACACGACCCGTGTTTACGAGTGTTACCGAATGCAGCATTAGTTAATCAATCCTCAGATTGCTAATCAAGCAAAGTAATAGAGTTATCGTTTGTTTAACGGTGAGGATTCTGCCTACCCTAACTGACCTCCAACGGCACGTCACTGCAGGCACTGTATTAGTCAGTCAGGTCGGATTCAAAATAGATTTTTTTCAGCTAACTGCGGACAATGGGTTGTCCCATGCACAACTTATCCGAAGATCTGAAGCGCATTTTCATTTCATTAGTTCAAACATTCATTCTGTTACAGTTTGTATTTTGTGTGATCAAAGGAGAATTCACGCACTTTTTTAGACAATATGTCATCACTGCAAAAAGTGATTTTCAAGAAAGGGAAATTTACTTATTTTAAGACTTAAAACACTTATTTCTATCACCAATTTTCTTAGTAAGACAAGAAATTTTTCCTTGATCTGAGGTATTTTGTGCCTATCTTGCCAATGGGGTAAGTAAAATTTCAATTGCTAAGCATTGTTTGGACAAAGTGTAAATTGTGAATAAAATCAAAATGCAATGACTTTCAAATCATACCAGCCAGTAATTTATTCTCAATAGAACAGAGATAACATGGCAAATGTTGAAACTGAGAAATTTTACAATTTTATCCACAAAATGAGCTCATTTCAAATTTGATGGCTGCTACATGTCTCAAAAAAGTTGGGACAGGGACCTGTTTACCATGGTGTAGCATCCCCTCTTCTTTTTAACACAGAGTGGAGGCGTTTGGGCATTGTGGAGACAAGTTTCTTGAGTTTAGCAATTGGAATTTTATCCCACTCTTGTTTAATACAGGCTTCCAGCTGCTGAAGAGTTTTGGGTCTCCTTTGACAGACTTTCCGTTTAATTATGCGCCAAATGTTCTCAATCGGTGAAAGATCAGGACTGCAGGCAGGCCAGCTCAGCACACGGACTCTTCTACAACAAAGCCATGCTGTTGTAATAGCTGCAGTATGTGGTTTTGCATTGTCCTGCTGAAATATAGAAGGCCTTCCCTGGAATAGATGTCGTCTGGAGGGAAGCATATGTTGCTCTAAAACATTTATATACCTTTCAGCATTCATGGTGCTTTTTAAAACATGCAAGTGTCCCACACCATATGCACTAATGCATCCCCATACCATCAGAGATGCTGGCTTTTGAACTGAATGCTGATAGCAGGAGGGGTGGTCTTTCTCCTCTTTAGCCTGGAGGACACGGTGCCCATGATTTCTAACAAGAATGTCAAAGGAGGTTTTGCAGCGTATAGGCAAATTTGCCCACAGCCCAATTTGAACCATCTTCTGGTTATATGTACCTACTTGTGGGACTGCGCAGAAACTAGATTTGAAATGTGAAATTTGCATACAGGAAGTGGACTGTAACCTATTTAGTGATTTCAAGATTTTTGTGGGGCAAGGCCTCAAAAAGTCCATATTTATAAATATATATATATATATATATATAATCTGCCAATATATATTCTACTAATCAACCTATGGAATGTTTGCTAAGGGCCTTGATTAGGAGAATCAGGTGTGCAGCCGCTTGGTTGGTATGAAAGCCTCCACCCACAGTGGCTCTCTGTGGAGAAGGTTCCCTCCCCCTGGCATGCAACAATGTTGAATGCTTTGCGCTTCACAAAATCATTGAAGCATGACCACAAGCGCAGACTACACTTTGCTCAGTGGAGTAAAAACAAGGCCTGGGAGATATAGAACCTATACAATGTACAACAGTTTATGAAAACATCTAAATTACTTTCCTGAGAAATATGTAGTATATAATAAAAATGGCTTGAATACACCATGTTACCAGTCTCGCAATTTAAGGACACTCGCACATTATTTAGTCAACTATATGAGGCAACTCTTGTGAAAATATCTTAGGTGTGTTTTTATAGGAACCTGGTTGTTTTTCAAGATGAACTTTACATTTTGCATCAAGACAGATGCATTTTTCAATGGAAAATTGTCTGAAACGTCTTCAGTTTTTCAAATATATACTTATGTTTGGTATCAAAATGTCCGTCATGTTGTTGTATAGCCATTAAAAATCATCTGGTTTTTCAGAACAATCATTTATGGGTTTAAATATGGACTTTTCGAGGACTTGTCCCACAGAAATCTTGAAATCACTAAATATGGTCACAGTTCACTTCCTGTATGCAAATTTCACATTTCAAATCTATTTTCTGGACAGTCCCACAAGTAGGTACATATAATCAGAAGATGGTTCAAATTGGGCTGTGGGCAAATTTGCCTATACCCTGCAAAACCTCCTTTGCACTTGTCTGACCACAGGACACTTTGCCACTTTTCTACAGTCCATTTTAAATGAGCCTTGGCCCACAGAACACGGCGGCGCTTCTGGATCATGCTGAACAATGGCTTCCTTTTTGCATGATAAGAGTTTTAGGTGGCATCTGTGGATGGCACGGCGGACTGTGTTTACAGACATTGGTTTCTTGAAGTATTCCCGGGCCCATTTAGTAATGTCAATGACAGAATCATGCCGGTGAGTAATGCAGTGGCATCTGAGGGCCCAAAGATCACGGGCATCCAGTAAAGGTCTTGGGCCTTGTCCCTTATGCGCAGAGATTTTTCCAGCTTCTCTGAATCTTTTGCTGATGTTATGCACTGTCGATGATGAGACCTTCAAAGCCTTTGCAATTTGACGTTGAGGAACATTGTTTTTAAAGTATTCCACAATTTTTAATGCAAACCTTCACAGGTTGGAGAGCCTCTGGCCATCTTTACTTCTGAGAGACTCAGCCTCTCTAAGACATCCCTTTTATAGCCTATCATGTTACACACCTGATGCCAGTTAACTTTATGACTTGCGAAATGTTCTTTCAGCTGATTCTCTTACATATAAATTACTTTTTCAGCCCTTTTTTGCCTGTGACCCAACTTTTTTGAGACCTGTTGCAGCCAGAAAATTTGAAATAAGCTAATTTTGTGGATAAAAATATAAAATGTCTCAGTTTCAACATTTGAAATGTTATCTATGTTCTATTGTAAATAACATATTGGCTTGTAAGACGGGAATTCCAGCTGGAACTGTGTCTGTGGAAGACTGGGGGGAGTTTATGACGGCCCAGGACAATCAGCAGAACTCTGGCGACGTGAGGGGGGTAACTATCACAGTTTTCCCCCCTTAACCTCATCCCCGGCCCTGGCCATGTGTCTTATGAAACTGGACCTTAAACTCATCTGCTTACATTTTCTGACACCAGAGTAATGACAAACCTTATCAATGGACCTTAAACTCATCTGCTTACATTTTCTGACACTAGAGTAATGACAAACCTTTCTCATATATTCCATATACTACTATGCAATACTTATGTGCTCATAACCAAAATTGGCTTTATCAAACAAACTGGATACCATAATCCAGTTTAAGCCAGGGCTTTTTCACAACGAACAACTGCATCATATTAGTACATATTCATACTGTGTGAAATGCATGTATTGGACCCCGCAATGTGGATTCATGTTATCTTATCATGTTTGGTCTTGCCGTGCTATTCTCGACTCCAAGAGTTGTTGAGCAAGGAAAAATCTCAAAGGATCCAATGTTTCATTCCCATTGAAATTATGGTTCATTCACAGCACTTTGGAAACTCCTGAAAAAATGGTCAGAATCTGATCAAGATGATGCGGGATCTGGAGAGTTTTGACCGTAAAAACTGTTCTATATTGTTAATTGTTTTTAATACCATCATTCCCTGGTTAATTGTTGCGGATACTTTAATTTAACAAGACCTTTGTCCATTCCATAATGGTCTATATGCAAACTCAAAGAGAAACTTCGGACCTTTTTGTCATTTGCTTTTATTGGAAAAGAAGAAAGGACAAGGACTTTATGGAGGGTTACCCCAGACTGAAAAAGCTGGTATTTATTGATGAGGCCATAAACTTCCAGGTACTAGAAAAATGTTGTGGAAAATGTAATGGAATGCCTTACAGAGAGGTTGAAAAGGTAAAATACGGTTATTTGTTGTGCGTACAGAGCACCGGATTCGCCATTCCAGGGAAGATTTAATATGACTTCCCATAATAGAAGATTATATTAACACCATGTATGCCATGGGTATGCATCAAAACCAAGCGTGTAGATAATTGTAGCTTATTCTGAAGTCATGACATTACTGGAATTTGTATCAAATCCATTCTGCACACACAAAGAAAAAAAAAGGCAAAGTCATCTAAAATGCCCAGTTGAAACCCATAAACACTAGTCAAACAAAGAAGACCTTGGGTTTTGAAGATTGTATGACCTTAGAGGCAGAATCTGTTGTAAACAGAAGGGTTTAAATCGTCGGAGGAGCACTCGTCTGTGTGGAGCCTCTTGGAACATACTTGAAGATTTTTAAAATGGCAAGAAAATCTGAAGGAATTTAAGTATCTTTTGAATGTGCATGTTTGAATAACTATAAAACCCATTGGATAACTTAAACGGAACCATAACGGCATAAACAATAGGGGTTGTTTATAGACACTCAGGATATTGTGATTAAAATTCTTCATGATGTTCATAAATCTCTATGATTTTATGTTGTGATGTTTAAATCTCCCTCTATAGATTTATTAATCTATGATATCTTAACCATAATCAAACTGTTTTTCTGTGTTTGACAAGCCTCTTCTCCTGGTATGATAAGAAATTGTCATGGAATTGTTGTAAATCATGCCGAAACAAAAAAAAACAAATAAAAAAATAAGAGCTTTTTCATAACAACTGCATCATATTAGATGTTTCATATCATGTTTGGTCTTGTTATTCTGTTTGATTTAATTGAAATTATGGTTCATTCCCTTTGGAAACTCCTGAAAATTGGTCAGAATCCTCTTCTGTTCTTCTCTCTGCTTAATTGTTTTATTACATCCCCCAAATGGTGAAACCCAAAACCTAGATTGGACCCTTCCAGGTCATTTATGGCCATGCCACAATCAAAGACGTTTTGGCTTAAAGCAAAGAGAAACAATCCATTCTGGGAAGATCGTATGACTTCCCATATTTTGCCACGTAAATCTATGTAGTCAGGGAAGATGATCCGTTTCCTGCACAGCTGTTGCCCATACCATATAGTCAGGGAAGATTGTATCCGATCTCTCCCCTACGTTGGTGCGTGTTTAGCCTCTTTAATTAAATTATTCCACATTTCTTTCTAAAGCTATGGCAGATCGCTGATCTCGTCTCTGTGAGTGCTCCTAATCTTTTTATTTGTCTTTCTGATGTTTGGTCTGTTGATTTAAGCTCTTGCCTACCTGGTGAATAAATTATTGTTATTTTGCGTGGTCTTAATCCTAATCCTTTTAAGCCACGCCATGGAATCCCAACCGAGACTGACTGGCCAGCAGCTTGGTATGTTGGTTTTATTAAGTTGGAGAGATAATCATGATCTACTTACATAAAGGGTTTATGTATTGCGGTTCTGGGATTTTAACCTTAAGAAACCCATGGACGAAAAAAGTCGGTTATCTGTTAAAATTCCCTGAAGGAACCCATGGGCGTGCATAGATCTGGGTTTGCAGTATTCATGCCAAAAGATGCTGTGGCTGTGATGTTCGACTTCCAATCCCTGATATTACCAACGAACCTGAGATTCGGCAACAATGCTAATACCCGGGAGCATATGTTGAGTGACGGCGGTTGTCTCCTAAGAGTTCGGGGTATAATATTTTCCCTAAATTATAAATTCTAATTCTAATTTTGAGTCAGATATTTAACGAGAGTATAACAAAATTTGGTATTCTAAATTTACTATGGAGTCAGATTAATTGTAACCGCTGTGCCTTTGTGCCCCGTTCTTTGAACGGAGAAAATTGATCCATTTTTGTGATTCGCACCAGCCACGAGATCGCGCTTGTTAACACCAGCCCAAAAGAACACGTTGAGCCTTCGCCCCCTGCAATTTCCGTCGTGGGTATTGTTTGGTGGGGTTTTACCGGCTCGTGATCTGAAAGTCAATGCATTTTGATTTTATTCACAATTTACACTTCGTCCCAACTATTTCGGAATTGGGGTTGTAGATGAGTGAAATTATAAGCAGCATAAATATGGTAAAATAATGGTTCTGGGTGAATGCATCACTGTTTAGCTTCTCTGCTGGAGAAGGCACCGTAGCAACAGGGTAAAAGCAGCTGAAATCAGGATCTACAACTGTAGGTGGCCTGGCATGATTCCAGCATGATGCAGCCGCCTGTGGATGTCTGCTGTTCACTGGGACGTCACAGATTGTGTGCCTCTCTGGTTAAACAGCATCCAGGCTCCTCAGCATGATCCGTCACCATGTTACCCTCTGCACAGAACAGGCCAAGAGAGGATGTTTATGGACACTAATCCACTCACACATGTACACATTTGTACAGTTACACTTGTGAGGACATTTTAATGACTTACATTCATTCAGTACAGACATTCCTGAACCCTAATCAAAACTAAATTATTCTTAACCATAACCCGAATCTGACCCTAACTGTAACCGTAACTCTAACATTAAGCAATTATCTGCAATTCTCTGTTATCCTCTGTGAGGACCACCCAGAATGTCCTCACAAAATCTATGGTTTCTCAAAAATTGGTTCTCACAAATATGACAGTATAAGCCCACACATGTACACACACACACACACACACACACACACACTCCCTGACTCTTGCTTGTAAGTACAGTCGATGGCTCAGTGGTCCTGGCCTCGAGTGCTTTTCGCTGCAGTCTGCTCTGATTTGACTGCAGTCTGCGGGATATTCCGCTGCACACAGAGACTCCAGGATCAGCCCGATCACACACCCTTACTGAGACGAGCATTCACAGAGCAGAACTCTGGGTCAGGGCCATAAACACTTCATCACAATAGATGGTGAACCGCAACTGCAGCCGCAGCCCTAATTATTCGACATACACTTCAAAGACAGATTACGGCTTCTGTTTAACCATGTGCTCCATCAGCAGCTGGAGGCTTGTATTTTTGTCCAATAAAATCCATTCCTGCTGCAATGGTAGGGTGAGCCCCTAATGAAGCTCTGACCTTAGTCACTGTTGAGAGCAGCTGGTAACAGAATGGGTGAATGCTTGTGTCACACACCCCACGCCCCAAACATTTCCCCTTTTCCCATCACCACCCCCCTATTCTCCAGAAAGCTATCAATCAGGCTTTCATTCCAGCAGCAAAACCCACAGGATTTGCTGCATATCGGGTCACTCCAGCTATGGTCAGCAGCCATACCACTATTCGATCTGCTCCAGCCGTGTGGCTGAAGCTAAGCAGGTGTGGGCTTGGCTAGTACTTGGATGGGAGACCACCTGGGAAAGCCAAGTTGCTGCTGGAAGAGGTGTTGGTGGCCAGTAGGTTGCGATCTTCCCTCTGGTGGAATAATCCCCAATGCCCCAGTGCAGTGATGGGGACACCGTGCTGAAGGGTACGCTGTCTTTCGGATGAGACGTTAAACCGAGGTCCTGACTCACTGTGGTCATTAAAGATCCTATGACACTCTTCCATAAGAGGAGGGGGTTCCCCGGTGTCATGGCTAAAGTCCCAACCTGGCTCTTTTGACCTGCCACCTAATCATCCCCTGATCTAATTGGCTGTGCAAGTTGCCCTCTCCCTCCCCACCTCAACCCCCAGGGCTCCCTTGAAAAAGAGATTTCAATCTCAACGGGATTTCCCTGGTTAAATAAGGGTTAAATAAATAAATAAAAGTCAACTAGAGGTCCCCGGTCACAAACTCAGATTTGGCTCTGATTTATTTTGGGAGTACGTCTATATTCATAATAAACACATGCAAAATTTAAGGCTCCTACTCCAAGGGGTTTCCGAAATATGGTCCCCCAAAAATCAGGGGCCATGCCCCAAGCTAATCGCGAATGTTAATTTATAGGGATTTTGGAGGCCAATATCTTTGGAACCAATCATAGGTATGGGCTGGAAATTGCTATCCGGGGTATTTTGGGTGTAGGCTTTCAGAATCTCTTGTCAAAATTTATCTATATTTTCATTTTCAAGATATTGGCCTCTCAAATATGAACATTTTTATGGATGGAAATCAAAAATTCAGTTTTCAAGGGCCCCACATGAGGCCAGGATCCCTTACAGAGGCTAAATTGTCCTTGATTCCTTCTATTTGAGGATAGGTCTGTCTCTAAAAGGAAGATTGACTGCATCCAATGCATAATAGTGGAGTTAGGAGACCCTGAAATGGGTCCTAGCTGAAAAAGTAACTTTTTTGCCAATTTTGGATTGGCAAGTTCACCATGTGGGCGGTTACCCATGGTAATGAAACTTGTTCTACATGAATGTATATATCTTGGCTTTATTTGATCAAAATTGCAACTTGTTTTCTCATCTCCTTCACTATTTAGTCATGCTATGAAATATAGGGTTTTTTTGGCAAAAAACACCCCCCCCATTATGGCTTTGGTTTTGATAAAATGCCATAACGTGAAGCTAATATAAGTTGTATTCTATTGTTTTAGTACCATATTAAGATTCACCTAATTGGTTAAGTGAGATGCTTAGTATATGGCCATCTGCCCACGACTGACCATAAATGATCACGAATGCGAGAAAGCTAGACTCCAAGAACTGTCAACCCAGATTACCGATCACAACAACAGAGCTTATTATACAAATGATGGTTACTTCTTTTGAATTAGGGCAGTTTCCGTCCTGGTTTCAATTTGTACTTCGTAGTCATATCATCTTCAACAGTTTTCAGGGATTCTGAAAATAAAGTGTATCACAGTGAGAGAAATGAACTTCCTTACAGTAAATTAATAACATCTGTTCTCTGTTACGCAAAAAGAGATTCAGGATGATGCTACCAAGAACTTACTTGTGATGTGCTTCTTACGATGGTTAAATGGATCGGCACAGGACCGCTTTAGACTTTCAAAGTGTGACAAATACACTTTTTAGTGATGGAAACAGATTTGGTCATCTTCATTTAATATGACATTGCACCGCTAAGTCAAAAGTTGTTTGTCGGCTGGTTTAAGGTCACCGAATGAAATTCGTCCTGTCTTTCTGCAGTATGTATGTTTGTCGCATTCCTCATCCAAGGAAATCCCAATTTTGCACCTGTCAGAAGCCATGCTGAAGCTTCAATGAATTCATTAATTAGCTATCCTGTTGTTTTAACCAGAGGTGATGTAATACCCATGGAAGATGATGCAATGTACGGCCGATCTGATGCAATACGCATGGAAGATGATGCAATACCTGGGAGATCCTAGGGAGGAATGCAACATCATGTCAGATGTCAGATTATCTTAGGAAATGATGTAACTTTTTTATGAGTTGGCACTGTCTATTTAAAACTTCTAGTTGCAGAACAAAGGTGATAATAATGGGCGTTTTTACCCCAAAACGCCTATATTTGATAGCATGATTAAATAGTGAAGGAGATGAGAAAACAAGTTGTAATTTTGAGCAAATAAAGTCATGTGGAACAAGTTTCATTACTATGGGTAACTGCCCACATGGTGAACTTGCCAATCCAAAATTGGCAAAAAAAGTGACTTTTTCAGCTGGGACCCTTTTCAGGGTCTCCTAACTATACTATTATGCCGTGGGTGCAGTCAATCTTCCTTGTATAGACAGACCTGTCCTCAAATAGAAGGAATACGGCACAATTTAGCCTCTGTATGAGATCCTGGCCTCATAGGGGGCCTTTGAAAACTGAATTTTTGATTTCCACCAATAAAAATTTTCATATCTGAGAGGCCAATATCTTGAAAATGAAAAGAGATAGATAAATTTTGACAGGAGATTCTGAAAGCCTACCCTGGATAGCAATTTTCAGCCCATACCTATGATTTGTTCCAAAGATATTGGCCTCCAAAATCCCTATAAATTAACATTCGCTATTCACTGGGGACATATCTTGGAAACTCCTTGGAGTAGCAGCCTAAAATTTTGCATGTGTTCATTATGAATATAGAGGTACTCCCAAGATAAACTTGAGCCAAATCTGAGTGGGTGACCATGGAAGATTCTTGTACTTTGAGTTCATATGGAATGACCCTATTCAGCACAGCAGAGATCACCAACTCACACTCATCAAGGTCAGAGAACTGCTGGTTTCGCATCCTCCCTTTACTTGGGAGTCAGGTTTAAGGACAGTCAGGCGAATCAGGAGCACTAAGCGTTCAATTACCAAGTTAATGACATGGGCGCAAAGAAAACCAGAGCTAGATTAGTATTTGATGTCCACCTTTGGTGATTTCTGCTGTAAAATATTAACAAGTGCAAGCTTGGAGGCACAGCTGTGAACTAGTCCATAAGCTTTGAAGAATCTTCACCCTCCGAATGCCAAGCGCAATTCTGAATAAAGCCACCATAATAGGACCACATCAAGTACATTGTTCTTCAGAGATCAGAATGCAGCAGAGGCACACTGGGAGACAGAAGTCTGTTCTAGAGCTGGGGCGCCCCATCTTATCCACAAATGGCTCATGTGGGGGCAGGATGTAGTTACTCTGAATCAAACTGAAACATGCAATGCATTCCAAACAAGGCCCTGGCTAACTTTTCCTTTCATAACAAGTGCTGTTCCCCCCACAATCCGACTACCACAAACATTAACAAGAAACAAATAAAAAACTATTAGAAATGCAACAGTGCCATCTTGTGGCCAGTAAGTATTAATGGCCCCAGTTGAGCTGATCCGATTTACTTTGCACCACCTGGATATAAAATACAGCTTACGGTCTGTATTTGCTTATTAGCACAATTCTACAGCCAGAATGTAGAGCTGGTTGGTAAGATCAGCTGGCTGAGTTCAAAGGTGTAAGAAGCACAGGAATTCATGCAGTATGTATCGTCCAAATTGCACCAGCTCAAACCACAGACTATAAAAATTATGAACCACATCACTGAGCTGTCAGCTACTGGCTTTCAACCGGTTTTGAGAAAAGCATTTCAATCCTGGGAAGTGTGGTTATCGGGTGCCACCACGCGGAATGATTTCTGTATGTGCAGTACAGAGGTCGAGTTGGACATTCACTCAGTAGACTGCACAGACAAACCTGTAACCTGCTCCAGATTAATCCAGAGAGTATTTTTTACATTGTCAAAATGACACACAACCTTAAAAATTCAGCATATGGAGCGACATTAGAAAATGTAAAATCACAGAGTGCACATTTTCTGAAGGGGGAAAAAAAATTATTTTATTTTCACGTTTCCATTGACTTGGATGGGGAAACAAGGCCAGGCTTTCCACCTGTATGACCATAATGAGCGCTGAGACACAATAGCACACGAGTCTTTCCCAGTAGCTTACTGCATCTCGTGTATAAACACTGCTGAGACTGCGTGAAATATTTGCACTCCAGCACACTTCTGTGTGAAAGACACGCAGGTCCAAATACCTTTAGCAGGCTTCCGATCAAGGACAATACCTCCGTTCTCTTACTGCATTTTTAAAGCATCCTAACATTTTTTCCCCTCTTCTCCAGCACCAGGAAAAAGACCAGCTTTCGAACAGTAGAGATTCACCATAAGGTGCTGCAGATCGCAATTTTTCCCATAGAGGTAATTATTCACTGAGATTATTCACCAAGAGCCACATCAACTCCACTGAAGTGTGGTAACCAAATTGAACATTGCTATGGAAGTTTATCGCAATAACGAAAACCAGAAACCTTGTAGCAGGTGGATCCATTTCCCATGCCAGCGGTTGTTGAGCGAGCGCTGAGGAGCTGCTTCTCAGTATGGCCAGCTTAAAGGGAAACTCCACTCACTTATCATAGGGGGAAAAAGCACAATTTTTCACTCGATTATCATAATCTCTACCAATCCTGAAATTTTTGTTGATTTCTGAGGTCATTTACCAATTCAAATCGATTTTTATTGGCCATCAATCTGCATTTATGTTGAGCGTTGCCATTCTTACCAAGCCACATGATCCTGCTAAGGGAAGTGACGCCAACTGTGCTGTGAACAGCCAGTCACGGTGACTAATGTTCCGCTAAACTGTTGGGATCGCAAAAATCAAAATACGAATTTCAAGATTTCATATTGTAACACTGCCATGCCAGTTACAAAACACTGTCGCTAATGCACTCACTCTAAAAGAGATGTAATTTTCGCCCTGCTCGCTTAGATCATTTTTTAGTTTCTATTCAGGATTAAGCAGTATGCTTGGAATGCAGTAGTACAATCTATACGTCATTAAACTGCCCGAGAACCAAAAACTGTGCACCAGATGACCTAAAATGCATCAGTGGACAGTTTTTCGCTAATAAACAGAACATTCTTAGTCCAGGCAACGTTGACAATAGTTAATCATTGCTTTTTAGCATACACTGACCACATTGTAATAATACAATGCCGCCTGAAAGTTTGTAAAGTATCCTTAAGAGAACCTTTCTCAAAGGGAGCGTTTCCCTAAAGCACATTTGCAAACAACATTACCAACCTACATAGTTTGTCTGTTCAGTCAATGATTCCAACTATGTAAATTAGCATCAGTGCTTTCGGGAAATGCACCCCAGTTTGCTGCGAACCCAAACTTGTTTGTCATTGTCTCTGTTAGAAAGTAGGATTTTGTCTGCCTGTTTTATTTTTAGTTTACATTATTGTTAGTTTTTATTTTCATTTATGTACCTTTTGTTATTTTTCTGAGTGATTGTGTATTGTTCTGATTGTCATTGTCAGTGTAAATCCTTGTGTTCTTCCCTCCTGTCAGTCCTTGTTAACACACTAATTCCCCTGTTAATTCGGTGAGGTGATTCTAACTTCCTTCATTCTGTTCTTGCTGCCTGTCTGCACCTGAGAGTAGTTTAGAATCAGGGCCTGGGTGTGTAGAGCAGATTAGCAAGGTTTCCACCCCCATTCTACTCACCTATCCCTGTCCTGCTCTTCCTGGTTCCGCCCCTTCTGGCTTCTTGCCACAGCTGTGCTCTATCTAGTTGGGTAATCACCTGAGTGCTTAAATATCCCATTTCCTCAAAGTTTTATCTGTTTTCCTCAGTCTGATCTCCTCTGCGCTTCTGGTTTGTAAGATTTCTTGATTTTTTGATTGCAGTTTTGTCAGTATTCTTGTCATTGTATATTTGTATTGTATTCTTGTTGTTTGATTTGAGTGCTTGCCAGTCCTGTTTTCCTTTTATTCCCCGTGTATCCTTTGTTAGATTTAATCTGTCTTCCCTTTCCTTTTCCCCCTTCCTTTTCCCTTTACCCCTCCATTAGTTAGATTCCTGTTTGTTCATGAACACCCTTGAGTTTCTTGACTTTTGTTTCCGCATGAACCTGTTTGCTGGCTTGACCCTGTTCTGTTTCACACAATGAGTTTAGAATCTAATCCTGGGCCTGCTGACTCTGATCTGCGCTTTTGGATATTCGTATGTTCCTAACAGTCCCGCCGGTGTTCTGTCAATTTCTGCTACCTGTCATGATATGCTACTTTATGGTTTTGCGCAAAAACCCACAATGTTGGGCTCTATTTCTTCCTTTGGCCAAATTCCAATGAAGGACTGGGTTGGGACCCCTGCCCTGCAGGTTTTTTGCTCTAGCTCTACCTTTCCACTGCTGATTGGTTGAAAAAGGTCTACCTGAACAGAAAAAAAAAAAACAGGGGGTCCAGAGGACTGGGTTACAATGATTTGCAAAAAAACAATACAATGACTTGCAAATCCTTTTCAACCTATATTCAATTGAGTACAAAGACAAGATATTTTAATGTTAAACTGAAAACTATTAATGTTTTTTTGGAAATGTTTACAAATGTTAACTGCCAACAGCTACTGTTTCACAACTTTGTTCTGATCAAATACATGACTTTGTAATACTGCATTCTAAGATCTTGCCATATTATGAAATAGGAAGCCATCATAAAAACGTTGTTGAGTTTAGTGTCGGTACTGTTGTAGATTTAAAAGACAAGTTAACTTGTTATGATATGAAAATGGATCTTGCAACCAGATTGGATGACATTTATTCATTTCACTGTTTTCAGTCACAACAAATAAACATTTAAAATCCATTCATTGTAAACTTTGTTTCAATGGTTTAATCAGTATAACACCATGTCTTCATCTAGGGTAGATGATTTTGTACATAATTCAATAAAGTCAAATATCTCAACCATAGGACTCAGATGGTGTTGTGACATCAATAGTGGCCCTAAGGCCTGCCAAATCCCACTCATGGAGGGGACATTCAATGCGCAGAAGTATCACTCCAGAACTAGTCACATCTGGCTGACTGGTGTTGTTGAAATCCGGATCTGCATCTTCAATTTCCTACATTTAAAAAAGCAGATTTCAAAATTAAATGTTATACAGAAATTAGAGGACATAAAGCACCGCTAATAAGGCAAGCAGATTTTAAGTAGATCAACAGGCGAACAGAACTGATACTATGCTGATGCAATTTTCAACTAATTAGTTCCTCTATTTTTTTTTTAAATGTGGCCAAAGAAATACAGTCCTTGTTTAGCTTTTGACTGCTTTACCTATCAAAGGAGGCTATTCAGAGAAAAACTTTTTACATATTGCATGTTCAATGTAGTTACCGTATATGCTCTGCATATGCTGCATTTTAATAGCTTTATGCATCACCTTGATATTAGTAAGCATCTTTAAGTTCCCTGCAATTTGATTTGAACAAAATTTACTGTTCTCATCATTTGATGCTGGTGATTGAAAACCACTTTCAAACACTTTTATAAATGACAAAATAATACAGAAAAAATTATATCAATTATATTTTCTACCCCAAATTTTAATTACAAGTTTAATATGCAGTGAAAAAATAGTTGTACTTCCAAGTTTTTTCATGCTATGCATTGTGAGGGCTTCCTTTACAGCATTGTAAAGCACAGTGCTTGTCTTAAAATTGTTCTGATTAAATGGTGTGAGCTTTGTTATTTTGGTATAGGAACACCAGCAAAAATGTTTGCTAAAAAACAATTAGTGCCTCTGCTAGGTCAAGAGCATCAGTGGGATTCTGGAGGAATGCCAGTGTCCACAGCTGTTGTGGGGACAAATTTTGCTCTGTGCGTAGAGGGTGATTATCCCAACCCACCCTGAAGACATTGAGATCTCTCTGCAGACGTGGAAGAAATACATGCTGGGCACAGAACAGGTGGATGCTATCAGAAGGATCCAGAACACCTTCATCCTCAAGACTGTGTAGACTCTTGTTGTGCATGTTTAAAACAGTCATCCAAACACCTTGTCACAAACGCTCTATTCTGTTAAAAGAAAACATCCAATTCTTCTAAAGTTTATGCAGCATACTCAAATTTTCATATTCTGTTAAAGAAACATCCAGAAAACATCCAATTCTTCTAAACACGTTTATGCAGCAATACTCAAATTTTTTTCATGAAGGGCATGACTTACCATTAATCTGACTCCATAATAAATTTAGAATACAGCAAATATCTGACATTAGAATTAGAATTTATAGTTTAGGGACACATGCGTGAATCTCGAGCAACTAAGCCGCCAGACTGAATATTACCAAAAATGATAAGCAACTAAACCATGAACCCAGATTTATGTGCACCACAGGGCCCCTGGAGATCGACACTCTTTATAAGCCCAAGGGTGCCCTAAGGCCAAATCCCCAGGACCGACACCCCTTTATATAAGTGAACATACATTGCAATCCAACTTAAAACCCATCACTTTTTTTTAAAACATCAGCTAGCCTCTGGAATGCAAGGATTCGTCACCTGGGTCGAACTAGAAAGAACAAAAGGATTAGAGTCACGGAGACCACGCAAGAAAAGGAATGACAATAATTTATTCACCAGGTAGGCAAAAGCTTAAATCAAACAAATCAACGCGTTAAGCCAATTAAAGTTACGCAAATTTAGAAGAGGAGAATAAAAAAAAAAAAAAAATAAAACGTCAATTTTCATCAAGTTGACCATTTAAGGTTTTCCCGAATGGCTTTTTTTTCATTAAGACATTGATCCAGGCGGCTTGGCCATAAAACATTCGAATGGTTTTTGCTCATTCAGCAAAGAGAGAAGAATGGGGTGATTACCAGAGAGGATTACAATTTTGTTTTCAATGGGAATGAAACATACTATTCAACTCCTTGATTTCAGAATAATGGACCAAACATGATATGAAAATACTTATGATGCAGTTGTCATGAAAAGTCTTAAGATGAATTAATATATACTTATAACCCAATTAAACTATATAAGTGCTATTTGGATATATAAGAACATGATTTAACATATAAGCACATTATGCACTACCCAGTGGTTTAGATTATTTGAAACAAATTAATATAACTGGACTTTAACTTAAGACTTAGGCCAGTAATATGACTAACAGGGCATTGTGTCAGCCAGAGCCCCTAACAAATACAGAGGAACAGTAAGACTGTTAACTTAGCAAGCATTTTGGGGAGGAAGTCCACAAAAGCTTTATTGCTATCTGGCATGGCTTTTGGACTAAGCTTATCAGCCATTTGTCGCATTTTTGATCAATTCAGAGGTGCAAACCCAACCCAAAGGCACAGACGTTTTACTTTAGAAATGGAACAATCTTTTGTAAAATCAAATATGCAATGTCTACAGTTCTATTGCCATTTGGCCTGGCTCTGGACCGAGCTTATCAGCCATTTGTCAATATTTCCAGATTCTACAACTCCATGGACAGCAAAATCATACATGATTAATTCTACTGAATATTACAAAAAAAAATTTAACACTTTCAACAGGAAACTTCCACAGCTTTCAATGGAACATACATTGCGCTGTCCATTTTTCCACTTCAACCTTTACTCTTAGGAGAATTTATCCAAAGAAATGTAAAAAAAAAGTCAATTTTCATAAGTTGACCATTTAAGTTTATTTTTAATTAAGACATAGGTTTCTCATTGACTCAAAGGTAGAATTATGTCCAAAATTACAATTTTGTTCTGACTGCAAAACTGGTAATGGACAATCAAAATCTTCATGGTTGGCTAGAATTGTGGTAAGGACATATAGATATATAGGTCACTACACAGAAACAGATTATTAACATTTTGCGTACAAATGAACATCTTTTGAGCCCAAAATTATCTTTAAATTTTTGACAATTCCAAATACACGGTCTTTGGACAACTGTAATACATAACAGTATCAGCCAAATCATTCTAATAGTTTTTTACCAGGACAGACAGAAGGTGACTGGTACTGGACTTTAATCATCAACAGGGCTTTCGACAGATAAATTTGATTCATCCTCCGGAGGAGTTGGTGTTTAAATTAAAACTCAATGACTAAAAGTTTCAAATTACTGTTAAAAAAAACCATTACAAGCTGTTTAGTCTCGAGGATTGTAACATTAAACAGTGATCTTCAACACAGTTAAAACTAGAAGTGTGATTGAACTCACACTCTGCAAAAATACTGGACTGGACTTATCTTCCTTCAAGCACATCCTCAGTTGGTGCACTAAAATTGTGTAAAATCAAAAATTTTGATTGGCTGATAGTATGACATTAAGGCTGTGTCCTTACAAGAGCAACCTGGGTTTGATTCCAGCGCAGGTCATTTGCTGCATGTCAATTCCTACCCCAACCTTTGTCTCTCTACAATGTACAACTGATGAATAAAATAATAAAAAAAATCCATCAAGGTTTAGGAGCCACACAAAGCGATTTGGACTTGATTCCTATATACCTCCCGCAAACAAAAATAAATTGGAGCTGATAGTATGACATTTGCTGGACACCAAACATATAAAGACAATTATACACCTTTAAATGACAGATGAATGAGTACTATGGTGAGCCACACCGATTTATTAGTCTTACCGAAGTGCAGTAGATGCTTTATTATTGGTTGCTGCACCCAGGTACATGATCTGGAGCAGAAAATATTATCAAGGAAATAAAAGCATTTTTCAGACCTATACATTTATGTGAATACAAGCTTGTTCACACCAACATTTTTGCTTGGTGATATAAGGTGGATACTGACAAAAATATAATTCTTTTAAAATGGACCCATACACCCCACAGCAAGTTTAACAATAGACCCATATCTGTCATTCACAAGTATCAAAATCTCACTTAGTCGACAAGTAATGATTATTGGTGAAAAAAATTACCTTTTGTGAGAAGCCATCAATCCCTCCAAAAATAACAAGGCCATATCTTTGTGAAAAAATTAACACAAAATCAGTTTAAATTCGTATCCAAGCACATTAATTTCCTAATGTACAACAAGGCTCTTCAAAATGTCACAGGGAATTTGTAAACATATTTAATTTTTTATTTTTAGTGTCTTGTCCCTGTATTCAGCCAAAGACGTGTCCATCTAACAGCATATAATTATCAAATGTATGGCCTACCTGATGAGTTTATGATTGGTGTCAACATGTACCAAGTGCAGAGGACCCTGAACAGAATATGTCCTCCTTGCAACACATCTCATCTTTGTCATCCTTGCGATTACACCAACAGGGTCTACACAATGCATGGATGAAGGCACAGTACCAAAATAAATGGTCTACTGACTCCACTTCTTCCAGACAGAATCGACAAAGGGGTGATGACTCTATTCCCCATATATTTAGCATCTTTTTAGTTGCTAAAAACTTATATATTAACTTATATTGAAAATACTTATCTTTGGATCAAGAGTGTACTGTAAAGGATTTTGAAACTTGGTTCCATGGGATTGGTGTAGCAAACATATATTTCCCAACTGTCCCCAGAATCCTGTACGGTACAGTGACTAAGTTCTTTATTCTTAAATAAAATTTGTATATATGTTTGTTGATCTTTATTCTATTTAACCAATTTGCCATTTTCATATGAGGCCTACAGACTAAATGCCCTCCTGTTCCTTTAATAATTTTTGATTTCCAAGCACTTGGTAAAGCTCCAATAAGTTGATTATATTGTTGCAATGTACAGACTGTTCCATAAAAACTAGTTAATTGTTTTTAGGACATGAGTTTATTATCCTCATTCACTATATCCCTTATAAAAATAATACCTATATCAAACATGCGTTTCCAAAAAATCATCATTCTATTAACAAGTATATTAGAATTTAACCATATTATTTGTTGTAGAACAGTTTCTGTATTTTCTGGTGGGTGAAACTGAAATCGTAACCAACTTTGTAGAGCTTCTAGCCAAAAAATTGGAGACACCAGAAAACGTCATTAACTAATGCAAAATGCGTAGAGTTTAATTTGCAAAAATGGAGAGAAGCCTTTATCAAGCATAGGAAGGACACTTTTAAGTAATTCGCTAGAAAACCAGTTTGGATTGAAGTAGAATTTTGGAATCAAGGAAGCCTTCAGTCACAAATTTAAAGCTTTTAAGTTTAAGAGTTTTAGCCCTCCAGACACATAATCATTATAGAGATATGTACGTTTAACTTTATCAGGTTTCTCATTCCATATAAATTTGAATATCTTCTGTTCATATATTTTGAAGAATGATTCTTTAGGGGTTGGTAATGCCATAAATAAGTATGTAAACTGGGATACAACTAATGAGTTAATTAAAGTTATTTTGCCATAAATGGTCAGATGTTTCCTTTCCAGGGCAGCAGAATTTTTTCGATTTTACTCAATTTCTAATTAAAATTAATCATTGAAATTTCACTCATATTTTCTGGGATGCGTATACCAAGTACATTGACCGATCCATCTGTCCAATGAATTGGTAAATTACATAGATGAGTGAAATTTCTATTTTTCAGGGAACCAAGCCTCAATATTTGGCATTTCTCATAATTTGGCTTCAGCCCAGATAGGTTCGAAAAGTCATCCAGGTCATTTGTAAGGCTCTGTAGCGATGTATGGTGAGGGCTCAATAGAAAAATTGTATCATCAGCATACATCAGATTGCAGCATATTTAGGCCTTGCATTTCCTAAACTTTGATATTATCATTTATGCGTATTTTTATAGTGAGTATTTCTGTGCCATAATAAATAAATCACGTTGATAATGGGCAACCCTATTTTCCCCCGTGAAAGGGAGAAGGGTTTGAAATATAACCATTATTTATAATTTTTGGAGATTGAATTGTGTATAACTTTAACCCACTATATTAAGTCACCAAAATTAAAAAATTCTAAACATTGACAAATGAAATCTCATCTTATTTTATCAAAGGCCTTCTCAAAGTCTGCTATAAAAACTAAACCTGGTTTCTTTATTTTATCATGATGTTCTATAATTTCGAGTAATTGTCTTATATTATTTGCAATATTTAGATCCTTATAAAACCAGACGGGTCATAATTGTATAATATCAGGTAGGACATTTTTTATACGCAATGCTATGCATTTAGCTAATATTTTAGCATCGTAGCACTGAAGAGTAAGTGGTCTCCAGTTTTTTAAGTGAACTGGATCTTTATTGTGGCCACTAGCTTCTTGTTTTAAGAGCAGAGAGATATTACACTTTCCTGCTGAGTCCCTGTGAGAATACCTTTGTCATATGAAAAATTAAAACTTGTAAGTAGGGGGGTTTTAATCTGTTCGTAGAAAGTTTGGTACACTTCTATTGGAATACCATCCAATCCTGGCGCTTTCCCCTTTTGAAAGGACATAATTGAATAGAAGAGTTCAGTTTCCGTAATTCGACCCCCGCAAGTTTCTTTCTGTTCCTCCAATAATTTAACTTGATTACGAGGGGCTTGGATGACAATCTATGTTATGTGAGTGGAACAGGTGATGACTGGAAGGAAGATCTGTAAAATAGCTCTCTCCTTCAGTCAGAATATCTATAGGTGAAATTGTCCCATCATTCCTTTTTAACCTCTTAATATTTTTCTTTGCTAAATTTCTATGTTGGAGACTTAAAAATAATTTACTGCATTTTTCACCCTTCTCCATCCATTTTGCTTTATTCCTATAATGCATTATAGTTTTGTTCCAGTTTGTCAGCCACATCCAGAGTTGCTTTTGAGCTGTCAAGTAGTGATGTAAGCATCTCAATTTCTTTTGAAATTTTTTGTTCATTTAATCTTAATGGTTTTTTCCTTTGTGAAGCCAAATTGAATTAGCGTGGCCTCTAAAGACACATTAAATAGCTTATCCCTTACAATAAGAGGTCTGCTGATCCTATATTATGTGTAAAAAAAATCTGTAATAAATTCTTTTGTACTGTCTACAAATGCCTGATCCTCTAGCCTTTTGATTAAACTTCCAGTATCCCTGTCCTCATGGATGTTAGTTAGTTCTAAATGAAGTGAAATAAGTTGGTGATCAGATTTTAGTTTGTCTTCAATTACTGCCTTTTTTGTTTTGGATAACAAAGAAAAGGAAATAAGGAAATAATCTATACGGCTTGCCTGATTTCGTCCTCTCCACGTATATTTATGTAATTCTGGATTTTTTAATCTCCAAACATCTACCAGATCCATTGTATTCATTATTGATGTGATTTCTGTAGAAGCATGTGGGAGGTGATTAGTTGAATTATTTCCCTTACGATCTATTAAATTATTCTGTACATAATTAAAGTCTCAACCATTGAGATATTTGTAGCATGAATTTTGAGGTTTTAATAATGTTGTAAATAGATTCAAAAAAATGAGGATCATCGTTATTTGGACCATATAAATTAACCAAACATATTTGTTTATCCTCAATAATCATGTTTAAAATGATCCATCTTCCTTGAGGGTCAGTTTCTAAAGCTTGGAGAGTATAGTTAAAGTTGTTTTTAAACATAATCATAACTCCCCTCGAATGTTTTAAGCCATGTGAAAATAATATTTGCCCATCCCATTCCTCCATCCATATAATTTCATCTGTCATTACTGAGTGAGTTTCTTGTAGACAAAAAATAGCGCAAATAACGCACAACAGTAAATATTTGGTATCTTTTCCTTTTGTCTGCGAGGCCATTGCAGTTATAACTAGCGATACAGACTCCATCTATTCCCATTTTTAAAGACTAGGTTTTTAGATTAATAGAGTATTGATGGTCAGATATACCATAGAATATTTCCCAGGGATAACAGAAGGGCTAACCATAATCCATGCAGATATAAAAAGCAAAGTAAATTCAACATAAGTGTCATACCTGCCGAAATATTCATGTGGCGCGGAAAGCATAACTAAAATTAGCATGATTGGGTATGGAAAAAAAGCACTGAAGACAAAAACAAAACAACCTGCTGACAAAGACAAACGGACAACATATCAACAAATGAAGCATTTGTCCCAAATTCCATTTCTTTGGTGCCCTACTATTGTCCCATAAGATTGTAATTAATAGTCATAATGAGGAAGAAAAGAAAAAAAAAATTAGCATAGATTTCCATTGCTATTATTGTGTCACTTACTTTTTAAAAGCAAAAGGAAAATTGGGAGACCATTATTTGGAAACTGATAAATGCAAAATAACAATCACAATAATAATATTAACTGTAACAGCAGCATTATCATCATCATTATCATCACCATCACTATACTATCACCATCATTACTGTAATTATAGCGACAATAGCAGCAGCAGCAGCAAATTGAAAATGAGATCGGGTCTCAAACTAATACAACCAAGGTGTGATTGTTGCGTCCCTATATAATTGATTATTCATATACAGCTTGTCAACTGATAGCCGTACTTTAAGTTTTTTGTCCCGGTTCTCTTTCATGATAGGAAAAAGCTTCCTTCTCCTTTCCATTATTTCTGGCAGGAACTGGTCATTCATTGAGAAGGGCTTGCCCTTCAATTCTTTCCCTCTATCCAACACGGCTATTTTATTTTTAAAATAAGTAAATTTGGCCACAATTGGTAAGTCTGCCCCGGTAATCATTTTCCCAAAGCGATGAACTCTCTCAAAGCGAACCTCCGCTGCTTGCCCATTCGTCATTCCGAGTTCCTCCTTCATAAATCGTCTGACTTTGTTTTCTGTTTCGGTATAACCTTCTTTTTCATCTTCTTTTATACCCGTGAGTACCAGATTGTTCCTCATACTCCTGCATTTTAAATCAAGGAGCTCATTTTGTATTTGTCAGTTCTCTTTTTTTAATTTTTCCGTTGTATTCGTCAGCGCGTCTACTGTAACTCTTAGCGCTTTATTCTCCTTCTGTAGCTCTTGAATCAGTTCATTATTGAAGCCAACAGCATTTTCAAATGAGCCATGTCTTTACTCACAAAAGCAAGATCATTAGGCCAATTTCTCCAACAAGTCTAGCTTTGTCAGTTTAGTATTTATCTCTTCCATTGTTGTACTCACGGTAACCCCGCTGAATTCAACTGTTTCTGAATCACTCGATCCAAGCTGGCATCGCGTTCTCTTGGGCTCCAGCTGGTTTGGCATTGCATCGTAATATTTATCCTGAAATTTTTCCAAACAAATAATTTTATCCAGTTTGGAGTCCTCGAAGTTTGTGGTTACACCTTATTAGTTTATTTAATTTGGGTCGTTGTGAGTAAACAGTCTCTCACATCTTGAAGACGGCCCGCTAGTATATTTGCTAACAGCAATAACCATCTGTACAGCCGCGATTCATGAAACCATCCGTCTAGCACAACACAGTCACCTGCTACAAACACCACGCACATGCACCCATAGACGTATATACATAGATGCCGCATTAGCAGCTTTGGCCCGTTGCTCCGATACGTCAAAACATCAGACATTCAGCGGGGAAAATAAGTATTGAACGCGTCAACATTTTTCTCAGTAAAATATTTCTAATGGGGCTATTGACATGAAATTTTAACCAGATGTCAGTAACAACCCAAATAATCCACACACATAAAGAAATCAAAACAAATAAGTCCATAAATTAAGTTTCGTGTAACAAAGTGGAATGACACAGGGAAGAAGTATTGAACACATGAAGAAAAGGAGGTGCAAAAAGGCATGGAAAGCCAAGATACCAGCCGTGAAATCTGTCAATATTTAGACAGCAATCAGCCTCTTTCGGTGCAAAGTAATATCGCTGGTTTAGTCTAATTAATGGCATAAAAGGTTTCCACCGTACCAGGTGTCACACAAGAAACTCTCATGGTGAGTGAAAGCAAAAGCTCTCAAAGACCTTCACAGCCTTATTGTTGCCACAAAACATACTGACGGCATTGGTTACAGACATATTTCTAAAATTCTGAATGTTCCAGTGAGCACCGTTGGGGCCATAATCCTGAAGTGAAAAGAACATTATTTCACCATAAACCAGCCACGACCAGGTGCTCCTATAAGATTTCTGACAGAGGAGTCAAAAGAATAATCAGAAGAGTTGTCCAAGATCCAAGGACCACTCGCTGAGAGCTTCAATAAGATCTGGAATCAGCAGGTACAGTTGTTTCAGAGAAAACTATACGTAATGCACTCAACCGCTATGGCCTCTATGCATGCTCACCGTGCACGATTCCATTGCTGAAGAAAAAGCATGTTAACGCTTGTTTATAGTTTGCTGCACAACATTTGGACAAGCCTATGAAATACAAGGAAAATTTAGTCTGGTCAGATAAATTTAACTCTTTGGATGTCATAGGACAAACGGCAGTGCACATCACCCCCAAAACACCATACCAACAGTGAAGTTTGGCGGTGGGAACATCATGGTGTGGGACTGTTTTTCAGCATATGATACTGGCAGACTTCATATAACTGAAGAAAGAATGAATGGAGAAATTTACCTGGACATTCTTGATAAGATTCTGCCGCCATCTAGCAGGATACTGAAGATGAAATTAGGGTGGACATTTCAGCAAGACAATGATCCCAAACACACTGCCAAGGAAACTGTCAGATGATTTCAGAGAAAGAAAATAAAGCTGCTAGAATGGCCCAGTCAATCACCTGACTTGAATACAATTGAAAATCTACAGAAAGAACTGAAGATCAAAGTTCATAGAAGAGGCCCCCAAAGCCTTCAAGATTTGAAGCCAATTTATGTGGAAGAATGGGCCAAAATCACACCTGAGCAATGTATGCGACTAGTTTCTCCATAAAGGAGGCATCTTGAAGCTGTCATTGTCAACAAAGGCTTTTCTACTAAGTGTTAAATAAATTTCACTGAGTGTGTTCAATACTTTTTCCCTGTGTCATTCCACTTTATTACACATAACTTAATTTATGAACTTATTTGTTTTGATTTCTTTGTATGTGTGGATTATTTGGGTTGTTACCAAAATTTGATGAAAATTTCATGTCAATAGTCAATTAGAAATACTGTATATTTACCGAGAAAAATGTTGATGTGTTCCATACTTATTTTCCCACGGAGGGCAGTGCCTGCATGTAAACAAAGCGCAGAGTAAACAGGAGATGTGAATTTTCTATATCTATAATATGTACACTTCTCAACTGATTTCAACTAGCCGATATATAGAGCTCATGATCTACAACGTACATGGAGTACGAAGATAGCGTTTTTATCTTCAGTAATTTTAAATCTCGGTAAGTTTGTTAAGCCACGATTGCTGGTAGATGCTCAAGAGAGGACTATGGTATCAACGTAAGACTTGTTAAATTAACTGAATTCGTTACGTGGTGAAAAATAATTTACTGTCCTAAGGAATCGTAAAAACTCATTCAAGCATGAATCTAGCTTCTGTCTTCTGAAGGCGGGAGAGCGCAAAAAAAAAAAAAAACAATACCCGAGACCAATCTCTGAAAATGGCCATTTTAATGCCTTTAAGAGCCTTAGTTTTTCACTACATTTATTTATCAACATTTAATACTTTCTAGACACTGTTACCACATCTAGCAGCACTATAAATTAAACTCTGAATTCTCTTGACCCGATATGCAGCAGCGTTTACACACCCAAATACTTCTCTGAGAACTCAAACATCAAGGTAAGCCAAAAAAGTACTAAATTCATTCGATATTGGTGGAGGTTGAAATTAGCGGTCTGACTCTGAGAGCCAGTTAGCTCTCAACATAAAGTTGTATTGGCCAGATACAACTGAAAACAAATATTCAGGCTTAACTTACTCATGAAAGATTCCTGGAGATTGGGTTTCAAGTGTTCGATGATTGAGTAAGGCATCTTTTCCACTCCATCTCCACACTGGTTGTGGTGAGCTGATGGCTAGGTGCCCTCCATAATATGGTTGTGATGTTGACGTACGCTCCAGCGGCTTATGCGCCGTTTATGTATGTTTATGCTTCCACCGACAAATCCAGGCGAAAGTCTCTCTCCCTCACCTGACATGTGTGGCCCTGAAAGGTACATTTAGCTTGGTGCTGCCCCACAGTGGCTGGGCTGCCCACTACACAGTAAAGCAACTTTCCCAACTTTTTAAAGTCCGGTTTTTATTCAGCTGGTTGCCATATACAAGGGCGGTCGTTTGTCAAGGTCAAGCAGCCCGCCCTCGCAAAACCCCACATGGAGATCCCTGCATTGTCCGTTGCACCAAGTTGTATAGGAACATCGCCTTAGAGTTCATGCTTTTTCAAAATGGTAGCGACAACTGTCTGTGTCTGATGACACTAGAATATCCGTGGGGTTTCAGCTTAATGTCAGTTTTAGATTTCATGTTCTCAGTGTTACAGGAAGCTGGTCACTAATTAGTGAGGTTAATGTTCCATCTTCAGTACTGTCAGTGACTGTTAATATATGGTCATCATTATTGTCACTGAGCTCAGAGAGCGTAGGGATGGTTGTAACTGTTCACTTCATGTATTTCTTTGTCTCACACGTTTGCATGTTTTTCCTTGCTGCATTGGCACTTTTAATACTTTCCAATGATGCATGTATAACCTATGTGTCCTACATGAACACACCTGTAACTTCTTAGCTATACTTTGTGCATCATCTGCCGAATGACCCTGAGTTGTATACAGTCTAGGTCTGACCATTTTGGCCCTCCCTTTAACGGGTCTTCTCTCAACCGCATTGACTTTCATTTCTCCATCCTTGCCACTTGTTTGTCTGCTCTTTCCATTGTCCTCACAATTACATGGAGCCCTATGAGTTTCAGTTTTTTATTCACACAACATCCATTGGCGCAGTGTTTTTGAAATGCACTTATCAATAGCTTGATCACGTGTAAATCGTCCCTGTTATCTCGCCAAACTCACATGCTTGGCTACTGTCTTTAATCTGCTTATAAAAAAGTCCATGCGCTCCTTTTGCAGCTCCTGCCTGTGTAAACATGTCTCTCATATAAGATGTTTTTCAGAAGTGAGAAATATGCATCCAACTTGGATGCTGCCAGTTCATTGTCTTTATGATCTTCCGTGTCGTTGATTATTGGAAGATCTGCACTTTACAATTGCCTGCTCAGCGCAGCACCAAAGTTCTTTTTCTGTGGTATCATAAACTGAATACGGTTTGGTACCCGCTGCCAGTGCACATTAACATTAGCAGAGTCAGAGAACACATAAAAAGGCGTATCTGCTGTCAAACTTAGCACCATTATCACAATTAAACTCCCCTGTCCTCTTTCCCCTCTTCGCCCTCGTCAGATTAAAATTCATGCACGGTAACGTTAAACCACATAGTAAAGTGTACAGTTTTGTCGTCATCACGAACTGTAATATTCTTGCTCCAGCTTTAACAGCGAACACATTATACCATTCAGACAGTCATGATTGCTTTATTCTCCCCGCACTTTGGTATCTTTCCAGAGCCAAAACCCCACGTGGGGTCGGTGCTCTCAGAAAGGACAGTACATACAAATAAAAGACAAGACTGGAGCACTCAAATCATTTGCATCAATTTATTTAGGTGCCAAGAGTGGTGATTCATAAGTATTGAAAGTTGAGTGATTAAGAGCAGTGACGTGCCATCGGAGCTCAGTTTGGTGAGGCAGAATCCTCACCGTTAAACAAACGATAACTCCCTATTACTTTGCTTGATTATGTAGACATTGCGTATTTCATTTTATAAAAGATTGTTCCATTCGAGGCCAGTGGGTTCATCTGTGCCTTTGGGTTGGGTTCTGGGCGGCACCTCTGTGGGATCTGCGGGCGCTGATGCGTGGGGGAGCCCAGCGACTGTATGCGACAAATGGCTGATAAGCTCAGTCCAGAGCCATGCCAGATAGCACCAGAGCCATGCCCGATAGCAATAAACTTTTGTGGACTTCCAGGAGGTGGCAATGGTCTCACCAGGGGGGGTTGTTGCAGGGCTCTGACTGACACAATACCCTGTGCGAGTCATATTACTGGCCTAAGTCTTAAGTTAAAGTCCAGTTATATTAATCTGTTTCAAATAATCTAAGCCTCTGGGAAGCGCATAATCTGCTTATATATTCAATATTCTGCAAAGAAATCACTTCTGGACTTATAACCCAATTTACCTATATATTAATTCATCTTAAGACTTTTTCATGACAACTGCATCATATTAGTACATACTCATATCATGTTTGGTCTTGTTATTCTCGGGGAATCAGGAGTTGAATGGAGTATGTTTCATTCCCATTGAAATTGTGGTTCATTCCTTTTGGAAACTCCTGAGAATTTGGTCAGAATACTCTCTGGTAATCACCCTATTCTCCTCTCCCTGCTGAAGTGTTTTATTACCTCCTCCCCATGGGGGAAACCCAAAAACCGGATTCGACCCCCCTTCCAAGTGTTTATGGCCATGCCGCCTGGATCAAAAGACGTGGTTTGGCTTAAAGCAAAGAGAAAACAATCCATTCTGGGAAGACCGTATCCGATCTCTCGCAAGACGTTAGTGCGTGAGTAGCCTCTTTTCGCGCACGTTAGTACGTGTATCCTTTTCCTCCAGGTATGACTTTATTCTCCTCTTCTAAATTATCGTAACTTGTAATTGGCTTAACGTGGATTTGTTTGATTTAAGCTTTTGCCTACCTGGTGAATAAATTATTGTCATTCCTTTAAGCTTGCGTGGTCTCCGGGACTCTTAACCCTTTTATTCTTTCTAGCAGCGTTGGACGGATACCTAAGGGTATAATCCCGACCCAGGCAACGACTGGCCAGCGGCCCGGTATGGGAATTGGTTTTATTAAGTTGGAGAGACAACCATGATCTACTTACATAAAGGGTTTATGTATTGCCGGTTCTGGGATTTTAGCCTAAAGGAAACCCATGGACGAAAAAGTCGGTTATCTGTTAAAATTCCTGAAGGAACCCATGGGCTTGCATAGATCTGGGTTCGCTGTATTCAACCAAAAGATGCTGTTGCAGTGATGGCTGACTTCAACCTCTAATCTAATCAACGAACCTAGGATCCGTAACAGTACTAAAAACCGGGAGTACATGTTAGCGACAGCGGTAGTCTCCTAAGAGTTGAAGGTGTAGTCACTCGAGACCCACGCAGGTTTCTCCTAGATTATGGATTCTAATTCTAATTCTAATTTGGAGTCAGATATTTAACGAGGGTATAACTAAATTCATTATTATAAATTTATTATGGAGTCAGATTAATGGTAACCGTCGTGCTTTTGTGCCCCGTCCTTCGAACGGAGAAAAAATTATATCCATTTTATTGTGATTCGCGACCAGCCAGGGCGTCGGCGTGCTAATACTAGGAAAAGAACACGTTGAACCTTCGCCCTACAATTTCCGCCGTTGGTTATTGTTTTGTGGGTTTTACATCCCCTACAGAAAACCCACTTTTTTCCCATTTATGCATAAGCAAAAAATGAGTTTTTTGGAGGGGCCATGTGCACACATTTGTTGCTCACGTAGACCGTGTTGAACGGTACTTGTGCTCACCCTCAGACATCTCAGACCCCTCGTCTCATGATCATTTTGAGTCACTGTCTGAAATCTGTCACGTACAGGCTGTAACCGGATGTGGCGCTCTTGAGTTACCGTTGTCACTTGTGGCTGACCTAAGCGGATTCGGTCAGGGACAGTGCCCGTTTTCTTTTCTCAGGCAGATAGCCGACTGATTGTTGACCCCTGACAGTATGGTAGACCCGCCACCTCTCGGCGGCTGAGACTTGCCCGTTACATGCCAATAGCTCTTACTGTAGCATATACAATAACACTACTGTATGTAAATAAGTGTAATTACTGTCTCTACTTTAAAAAAAAAAAAGTTGCAATTTGGATTTAAATAAGCAAATACTCAAGAGCCTATGATTGAATCATTATTTCAGAGATGAATATGTTTCATCTGGCAATAATTCATTTAATCCTGACTGATTCAGTGCGTAACTTCTCTTTTCTTAAAAGAAAAAAACCTTGCAGGAAGACACCTCACAGCTCTTGAAAAGGTGTTACTGTGTTTCAAGAGAGGCAAATTATTGGCCAGCATCAAGCAAAGTAAACAGTTGGGAAGATTCCGTCCATCTGTCCACACCAGTTTGTTCGACCAATTTCTCAAAAACCGCTCATCAGATTATTTAGAAATTGCAGTCATGCATTCTACACTTCATGGAGAGGAGCAGTGCCAAGTTTTATGCAAATGCGATTCCTTCGAAAAGTTTTCAATACTTTTGTTTTCCATATTTTGAACTTAGAAAATTTACCCTTGCAAATGTTGTCTGACCGATTTCACGGAAATCGCTTATCAGATTGTTTTCAAAAGCAGTCATGCATTCTGTACTTCATAGAGAGGTGCGGTGCCAATTAATATGAAAATATGCCATAATCTCTTCAGTGCACAACGGTGGGGGGTATTAGTGAGCTGTGCTCACGTTTTCACTTGTTAAAATTAAATTTATGTAAATCACTGATGTATTAATCACATTGCATTTTTAATAACTTAATAAATTATTAAGTTACACAATTAAATTGTGTTCCATAGTAAGACACAAATGTTCACTATTAACTGAAATAATAAATCAATGACTGCAGTTTAAAATGCATGTTCTGCTGTTAATACAGTTGCATGTTTGTAAACAGAATATATTAAGTAATAAACAGCAAATGTTTAACATTTATGAACTAATAACATAATAATAAATGTATAGGACACATTTTCTTTTTTTTTTTTTTTACAAGTTAATCAAGTATACTTTTCTTTGATGTTTTTAAGATTTCAGGCACAGTTAGGGAGTTCTGTGGCTCAGTCTTTCACCAAAGAGGTGATTCTCCTGCCAGACCACACGTCTATAAATGTGCCAAGGCGTGACAAGAAAGCATGGCTTTTTGAAAGTGGATATATAAAATCTGCCTTGGAATTTTGCTGTGACTGGGGCTCCGAAAAAGTAATGCAGGCAATGACAGCGGCCTTCCAGCCAATTTTGGGGGGATGCAGGTAAGCTTATCTGTTTTGTAAATTGCCCAATTGTTTATTGCAGTGATAACATTATATACAGAGCAATGAATTGTTTCTGTGTTGTGAATTACAATATTATTTCTATTCCCTTTTTCTGCTGCTCATTTCTCACAAGATTGCTAGGATATGTAACAAAATATATACAATTTTGATATTTGGTAACACATTATGGTTGCAAATATCTTGTGCTTACACTATACAGAGTGAAAAGCCCTGTTAGGCAAATTTGCGATATTAGGCTACATAAATTAAATTGAATTGTAGCAATTTTCATTCAAAGTTGTATTCAATGAACTGAAGTTAGTTGAACTGAATAACTGAAAAACTGATAGAATGTAGATTTCTGTTTGCACACAATGTCACAACCCTCGCGTGAATCTTTTGTGTGTCTCTTCACAATTCAGAAACTTGCGTGTCTATTTCTTCTATGTCTTTTGAGATTGGTTCATGTCTTGTGTGTATCCCCTGCCCTCACTGAATCTTGTTACATGGTTGTTCCCTAATGATTTTGTGACAGGTATTTAAGCCCTCTGCTATAATGTGCAAGTTGCTGGATTGTAAAGTCACATTGGCACAAAAAACCCAGTCAGTATTGTGAATAGAAATTCTTTGTCTTTGTCTAAAGCCTGCCCCACATGGTGCCACTTTTGTCTGAGGCAAATGACACGCGTGTATACTGCATCAGGCAATGCTGCACCGTGTGGGGATGGTTTTTGCTGCGTAACTTCCTCGCGTAACAGTGCAGCAGCTTATCTAGCTTGCTAGATATTTTTGTGTCACGCCAGGAAGTTACTCACCATGTGGGGGCTACCTGCTGCAATGTTATACATGCTCGACCAATCACAACGTGCAGACCCGCATATGATGTGCAGACGAGTCACATGATACAGAAAATGGCGTTCCTTTTGTGGTTTGGTCTTTTAGCTTTAATAAAAGTTTCATATACAGTGTGCTTTTCTTTCCCTCAGGTTACAAATATTGATGCCATGCCACAGCAAATTAGTTGAGCCATCTCTTACCTCCAATCAGACTTTGAGTGAACACCTGTGAAAAAACAGTTTCATCAGAAGTCCATTAATGTCAGGCCTGACAAGGTCATATTTAAGTGAGGAAAACAAATCTGTAAGTTGTGCTGAAGATGTAAAGAAATGTGAATGTCAAGGGCAAAACTGTATTTTACACTGGATGTCTTTAATCACTGTTACTAGTAGTATTCTCTGACAAAATGCTACGATATATATTGTTTTTTTGTTAGTATAGTGTATTGGATCCATAAAATGTTTTGCATTTATCTGCTTTAATTGACAGTCTGATGGAGACTGTGGCCATCCAAACAGCTGTGACTTTGCTGGAAAATCGGACGCTGACAAACGGGGTAAATATTTTTATCTACATGCATCCACAAAGAAATTTCAAATGATGCTGGTTGTGTCACAGCTGATTGGGAAGGGTTATGGGGACCCAATGCAGATAGAGGAGGCGGCAGGATGATTTTCAATGACTTTCAATGATAAAGAAGGCTTACGAGCAAGTGCAGGTAGGGGAGCAGGTCCAGGTTACGGTTCAGGAAACCAAAGCTCCGAAGCAAAAACACAAGGAAACAAACCATGTAACTTTGACAAACTGACGAGGAATGAGTGGAAAAGGGCAAGTCAAGTATCTGCTGGACTGATTAAAAAAGTGAAAACAGGTGGGCAGGGAAGGTCAGAGGCACTTTCAATCTCAAAACAGTGTGCACTCGTTTGTTACAATTTCCGGGTTCAATGACATTTCCTTGAAACAGTGTGCAACAGACTTTCACATTTGTTTTCTCCCGTTTGGTGAGTGTGTCACTGGCGTTACCCAGTCAGCATCAGTGTGTATGTTACCCTACCGTGTTAGAATGGCAGTGTGCTTGTGTGCATAACAGGGAGTTCAACACACCAATGTTTCTGTTTAAGTAAACATTTAGCTATATTTTGTTGGGGCTGAATGCAACCCAGGTAACTGTGGGCCTGATGTGAGAGGTGAGAACAGGGATGCTGTTGGGTGATGGGAAAAAGGGGGTAAACCCACAGGCATCTGGTGGATTGGAAGAGAATGACAGCAATTTGAGTTGGGAATGTGGAAGAGGGAGGAACAAAAAGACCGATCAAGACAGGGTCTGTTTGTTTTTGTTTTTACAGTATTTACAATTTAGTTATGTTAAGTATTTTTTAAACCAGATTCAATTTTACGTTAAATATTTTGTGCAGAAAAATACAAATCACACTTATTTAACACTAGCCCAAGACGTGTTCAGATGCTCACCTTCATTTAAGAATTAATCTTCTGTTTTCCATGTTCTTGCAGTCATTGGTGGTGTGCCTGATATTTCCAAAGAAGTTTTCTCAACCATCTCCACTGTTGAGGCCCAGTCCTTTTTCAGTAACACCCCTTCCATCTCCAGTGATGATCAACAAATCTGGTGTGTTGCCGCTGAAGATATTTGCACCAATGTATCTTCCATCTCAGATGACACCCCAGGGCTGTACAGTGCGACATGAAAATTGGTCCGTGCAATGAATGAACAAATTGTTATATCACCGGTGCGATGAGAGACAGAGTCGTTGTGTGTGTGCGAGAGAACGAGAGAGCGAGACGTGAAACAATGCCACCTCGCTAATGTACTTGTTAGTTGCAGTCTGTCATATGATTAAGAGACACGATCCCACCTGCCTATCCAACACCATTTCCAACAATACCTCCGCTTCCAGCGTCATTCATGGTTTCCGCCCGCCGCTACTTCAGAATGGGATTAATCTCTGTCTCTCTCTTTTTTTTTTACTCCGAGTTGCAGTCAACGATAGGTCTCCCGTTTTGTCTATGAGCGCGAGCGAATGGAATACTGCTAGAATGTCAAACGCTCCGGCACTTTCTTATCATTTTATAGAATATTTGAATGAGGTTAGACCACCTTACGTTAACGTTACTGGAGCTGAAGAACAAGAAAAAAGGTATACGTTATTATGGATAGATAACGTTAAAATAGATTGAACTTAATCATATAGCTGTAGTACTAGATAAGATGAGAAAAACCGCTCTGCGTTTCATCACGCTGTTAATATGTAGCTAAACTGAATACGAAGTGTAAGTGTAATGGAGTAAGCGCAATGCTAGGATGACTGCGAATTAACTAGACCCTGCGTGCCACTGTGGGTGGGTATTTATAAATCTGACTTTCAACGTACACCCAGAGAGGCACTGCTCGATCCATTGACTTCAGGCATACTTTTTCGCTCTACGTCTTTAACTTTTCCCCAACTCTTCAGATCGAAACAAATCAAACGCACATACCTTCCTAGCTAAGACAGCTAGACTCAGCCGCGAGTACACGCCGCATTTCAAACAGGTTCAAACACTTGTCGCCATCTTCTAATCCCGACATGCAACGGTACGCCAGGGAATTCCCATTAGAAGACAAGGCAACAAGTGTTTGAACCCGCTACCGCGGAGGAATTTTTGCTCATATCTCCAAGACGGAAGGCATCTATCGGCGTGTGTGTGGCTGAGTCCTGGCTGTCTTAGCTGAGTATGCGCTTTGATTTGCGTTCCGAGAGGGGAAAAAGTTACAGACGAGAGTGAAAAAAAAAAGTATGCCTGAAGTCAATGTGGATTGAAAGTCAGATTTATAAATACCCACCCACAGTGGCACGCACGGTCTAGAATTAACTAACGTTTTCATTAAGGCGCTGACGGAAGTTACATCTGTATTCTATTAAATTATGCTATTCTGTTATGTGATAAACAGAATTTTATAGTCTTGGAAATACCACAAGAAAGTTATGAAACCAGCTGAGTAAATTTTACGTATGTTGCGAGCTTAAACTTTCATATGGCACGTCCTCTCTAAGAAGAGTCTCAATGCCACTGACGTTGCAGTAAATGAGCGTTGGCAATGTATTCTCTATGAGTGCGTTTAGTTTCATGGACTTCAGTATCCCGGATATGGTCAGGTTTTTGAAGAATCCCGTTTTTGCGTTTGTGCATGTGAACACCATATCTTTATTTCTGAAACCAGGATAAATAATTAAATATATGTACAAAAATATTTTAAAAAATTTAAAAATAAATATTTTATAGTATATGTACATGTAAATATGTTATAATATATGTACAAATATATATTAGAAAATGCATAAAAAAATTTATAATACACAAATAAGTAAGTATTTGTACAAATATACATAAAATAAATGGTATTGATAAATATGTTCTAAAGCTTGATTTGCAGTCAAGTGTCTTTTTTAAACTTTTTAATTTGCTGATTGATGTTCACACGGGCACACCATCCAGGGTACAAAAAAAAAAAAAAACGTTGCCCCCGCTGCTGGAAAAAAAAACCTTGCGGAAACACTGCATGCGTTCAGCTGGGCTGGCTCAGGTTGATGAAAGCAATAACAGAACATGAAAAAATACATTGCAGTTTTGAATAAAACCGGTTCCAAAGCGGGCCCATGAGGACGAATCCGACTCAAAGTTACAAGCACAAACTGGCGGCAGCGAAGACACAAGTGGCGTAAATGCGAAGCATAAAGGGAAATTATACAAGTACAACCTGGAATGGAAAAAAGATTTTCCTTGGCTCCTTTTCAATGAGAGAGATCAGTTGTTGTTCTGTAAATGGTGCACGGAGGCTCCAGAAAAAAAATTATGAGTGATAATCCATGTTTTAGGAAACAAAATTTTGAAGAGAGATAATGTCTCTTATAAGAGTTTCTTAATATTTCTGAGAGTTATACGCCTGCATTATATTTGAAATGTACGTTGTTTGTGTCAAGACTGCTTGACAAGTTCTGGAAATTACTTAAAATTGTATGAATTTAAAGAATTCCAAGACCTTGAAAGTACTTCAATTTACAAAGAGATTATTAATATTTTATATGTCTTTAAATGATAAACTGCACTACTTGTGGTTGGTTTTAGAGATGTAACAGATGCTTTTACTGTGCTACAAGTTTTTGTCTTGTGCTACAAGACTATGAACCTCTGTAGCATCAGTGCTATGAGCAGAAAAAGTTAACGTACAGCCCTGCACCCTCATCATGCCCATTAGTGTTCCTGTCATCACTATTGATGAGATGCCTATCTCATCCAGTGGAACCTCTGTTATCTCCAGTGGCAGCCATGGCTCTTTGATTGGTCCCACTGTCAATACTAGTGACACACATGGGTCCTCAGCTAATACTTTTGGTATGTTCCATGGTCCCACCCAATGCAGTGCATTTGGCGGCGGAGCACCCGGCGCATCCTACCAGTCAGTTTTTTTGTACATTTTTTAATCTGTTTTCACACAGTATTTTTATGGTCTGGGGTTTATACCTATGGGCCTTATTCACAGTGCAGTGTACCAGATTAACATGTGTAGTATTTTTACACACCGTAAATAACAGGCTGTCCATTCAAGAACTTTCAAGTTAATAGACCTCAAGGAAGTTCTTTGTTCTATGGCAATGCGCCTGCCTGTGTCAACATCATATCTTCGTACTTTAACAATGTCAACTGAAAAATACTGTAATTTTATTTCATAGAACATACCTTGACCTTTTTCAGGAAGAATACCTCTCTGATGACCCTAATCTCCAGGAAGCCATTTCAAAGTCTTTAGATTCCAGCACAAGTGAACGGTCAGTGGATGATATTATTTAAAATATAATTAATGTATTTAAATTGTGATTCAGGATAGCAATAACTTCTACTGCCTCACCTAGTGGAAGGATAAACAAGCAATCTGTAGCCTAAATGGGTCAGAAACATTTATGTACAGTGCTGTGAAGAAGTATTTGCCCCCTTCCTGATTTCTTACTTTTTTGTATATTTTTCACATTTCATGTTTCAGATCATCTTACAAATTTCAATATCAGAAAAAGATAACCCGAGTAAATACAAAATGTAGTTTTTAAATGATGGTTTCATTTATTAAGGGAAAAAAATCTATCCAAACTTACCTGGCCCTGTGTGCAAAAGTAATTGCCCCCCCTTCTTAAATCATGAATTAACTGTGATTAACCACATTTTTTAAGTTCAATTTTACTAGCCACACCCAGGCTTGATTACTGCCAGACCTGTTGAATCAAGTAATCACTTCAATTGAACCTGTTTGACAAAGTGAAGTAGGCTAAAAGATTTCAAAAAGCAACACGTCATGTCGCGAACTAAAGAAATTCAAGAACAGATGAGAAACAAAGAAATTGACATCTATCAGTCTGGAAAGGGCTGCAAAGTCATTTCTAAGGCTTTGGGACTCCAGCGAACCACAATGAGAGCCATTATCCACACATGGAGAAAACTTGGAACAGTGGCGAACTTTCCCAGGAGTGGCCGGCCTACCAAAATTACTCCAAGAGCGCATCGATGACTCATCCAGGAGGTCACAAAAGAACCCAGAACAACATCTGAAGAACTGCAGGCCTCACTTACCTCAGTTAAAGTCAGTGTTCATAATTTAACAATAAGAAAGAGACTAGGCAAAAATGGCATCCATGGGAGAGTTCCAAGGTGAAAACCACTGCTGGCCAAAAAGAACACAAAGGCTCATCTCACATTTGCCAAAATACATCTTGATGATCCCCAAGACTTTTGGGAAAATATTCTGTGGACTGAAAAGACAAAAGTTGAACTTTTTGGAAGGTGTGCGTCCCGTTACATCAGGCATAAAACTAACACAGCATTTCATAAGAGGAACGTCATACCAACAGTGAAACATGGTGGTGGCAGTGTGATGGTTTGGGGCTGCTTTGCTGCTTCTGGACCTGGACGACTTGTCGTAATTGATGGAACTATGAAATCTGCTCTCTACCGGAAAGTCCTGAAGGAGAATGTCCAACCATCAGTTGGTGACCTCAAGCTCAAGCGCACTTGGGTTATGCAGCAGGACAATGATCCGAAACACACTAGCAAGTCCACCTCTGAATGGCTTAAAAAAAAAAACAAAATGAAGATTTTGGAGTGGCCTAGTCAAAGTCTGGACTTAAATCCGCTTGAGATGCAGTGGCATGACCTGAAATAGGCTGTTCATGCTCAAAAACCCTCCAATGTGGCTAAATTAAAACAAATTTGCAAAGAAGAGTGGACTAAAATTTTTCCATGGCGATGTGAAAGACTCATTGCCAGTTATTGCAAACGTTTGGTAGCAGTTGTTGTCGCCGAGGGCGGCACAACCAGTTATTAGGATTTAGGGGGCAATTACTTTTTCACATAGGGCCATGTAGGTTTGGATCGCTTTTTCCCCTTAATAAATGTAATAATCATTTAAAAATTGCATTTTGTATTTACTCGGGTTGTCTTTGTCTAATATTAAAATTTGTTTGATGATATAAAACACTTAAGTGTGACAGATTTGCAAAAAAATAAGAAATCAGGAAGGGGGCAAATACTTTTTCACGGCACTGTATGCACAGTTTTGATTTTATTTCTTCATCTAATATCCAATAATTTTTGCAGTCAGAGTTAACAATGTTGTATATGGCATAGTGTAATTAACACATATTGTCTGTGGAACGCTGCATTTGTGACACTCTTTTGCCATGAAGCTAAACATTGTGCCATTTCAATAAGCGCTTCGTTGTACATCTCGTTACATCTCATTCAGTAGGCTCTATAATCCAGACTGTGGTGTCTTTTTGGAGTCTTTGTAAAATGAATCCATACTGTTAAGTCCAACAGTGAATATCTATTGTGACTACAATTATATATTTTTCCATGTTGAAAGCAGTTAATGTTTTGTTAGTCATCCACTAGTCATCCATGATACCTTGGGTTGAGTCTGATCAATCAGAGGCTGTATACTTGAATTGTCAACTAATCAGCAGTGGTGGATGCAGTACTCATTCTCATTCAGTACAAGTTGCAATGCTACAGTGTATAAATATTCAGTTACAAGTAAAAGTCCTGCATTCGTAATTTGACTTGAGTAAAAGTACAGTACAGTACTCATTATGCAGAATGGCCTACATCAGAATAATGCTTTTATTATTGGATTATATCTTTTATATTATATTAGATCACTGTAACATTGCAGCTGGTAAAGGTAGAGCACATTTTAATAACTATATCAACAGATTGTTAACCTACAGCTTAATTTATTAGTTGAATATATTCTGTATAATTCTGAATAAGCAAAGTAACTAGTAAGGTATCAATTGGTGAAATATAGTGAAGTAAATGTAAAATATTATAATGCTTTTGAAAAAGTAAAATTTGACTTCTTTCATTATCACAAACATTTTTCTAATTAATTTTAAAATATATTTTTTTAGAATCTGGTGGATTTGTTTCCATTATAGTTCAGTGGGCAAGTTATTACCATTAACATTAACTACATGGCATTTGTTTTATTTTTCCAGCGATTTAAATATGACTTTTGAGAGAATACTGGACTGGACTGCTGCTGGAGTCAATAAAGACAGCACTGTGCGCTTCAATATTATCAGAAGAAATGTGTGGGATGGAGCATCCAGAGCCATGGGCAGATCCAATTTTACTCCCGACAAGAAGGTAGATGTCAAGTTTACTGATGACTACGGAATATCTGCGGGTGCCATGGACAATAGAGGACCTACTTGGGAGTTTTTCCGACTATCTTCATGAAATGAAGGACAAAATTGGCAACTTTGAGGGTCCACCTAATGCCAAAGTCCTCACATGCAATTCCAAAGGTACTTATAAATTCATTCTGCTGTAAGAGGCCTCAATTGTCTTTCTTTTGGATCAGTAAATACATTGCACCTGAAATTATTTGTGAGGAAATGTAAGACTAAGATTTTTTTATCTACAATACTTTTTTGAGAGAATAGATTTAGCATAAAAAATTAAACTGAGTTCTCTAATCTCACGCAGATGTGTGGGATTGTAACAGTCTTTATTTTTTATTTGTTTATTTGACATGATTTTAAATTTCATTTACAGCAATGAAAGATATGGATGCTGCCCAGATCATGGCAATGTCAATTGCTCATGGGGGACAGAGTCAGTGTTTCCTGAGATGGTTCTGCCCTGCAGTCCCTCCCCCCTCCTGCTGTCTTCACCTCCACTTCAACGAGCCACACCTGTTGCTCGTTGAAGTGGAGGTGAAGTTTAGAGTATTTAAGGGCTGCTGCATTCTGGCATTTTAGCTCCGTGTGTGTTGCTGCTGCTCCCCTGTCTCTTTGTCATTTTTAGAGTATATTTATTAAATATCTTTCTGTTTTTTGTACCAGCCTGTGCGAGTGGGTCCCTTTATCAGCCTTTGGGTACATGGTCCCAGTGCCCGCCGGATTGCATGTTGCATCTGGCGGGACTAAACCATGACAGTTTCCTATCTGAACTCTTGTATGAGTGTCTTCAAAAGGGTCCAGACAATGTAAAGGTGAAAATTGAGCATATTATTGATTAGGAAACCAGGTTGCAGGTCCAGTCGGTGAGTATATTTTCCTTATATTCTATTGTGTTTGGATACTAATCTATTATTTTACATGCACTCATTAGCATACAGCCAGTCGTGAAATGTAACAAACTACATTTACTTGAGTACTGGACTTTTGAAACTAATTTTGCAGTACTTCAACTTCCTCTTAACGTGAGTTTATGCTATTTTAAATCATCTGCTTTATACTCCTGTACATTTAAATGTCAGCTTTAGTACTTGTTACTTTTCATATTTAGATAATACAAATTTTAATTCAACCAATTAGTTATGAGGTATTAGAGATAAGATAATATTAGCTACATTATTACCCGCTGAAACAATAGATTGATGCTCAAAAGCATCACTAATTATTATCCATTGATATATCCTCTTGTGAAATAGGCCATTCTGCGTAATACTTTTGTACTCTGTCCGACAAGGGCAAATGCGCTGCAACGGCCGAAAACATTTTCAATTGGAGAAATGCGCTGCATAAACTGAAATGATGCAAATTCAAAAACACTAAAACCTCGAAAGGAAATTCAAGAGAACAACACTGCATATCCATGTCAAAACAAACGCACTGCAATGGCCCAAAACATCTCGAATTGGAGAAACGTGCTGCAAAAACAGAAACGATCTATATCCACTTCAACACAATGGAAGTGCTCCAAGCCGCTAGCGTACTTTGGCTTTACACCACAGGGAAGAGTTCACTCAGGATTACTACCGTGCGAGCATGCACCAAGGATTTGCTCGTGATTACGGCCTTACACGTGATGCATAGAAATCAATGGATGGCAGTGTATAGTTATAACTTCGCCATTTAGTCAGCTACCTAGCATATACATCAAATATAACTTGTGTAGTCGGCAAAAAGACTTTCGAGCTAGCTAACTTTAGTTTGCTAGCCTAGCTAGCTAATAGTTGCATTTGGTGCATGCTCACAAGGATGCAATCCTGAGCGAACCCTTTGCTGTGGTGTGAAAACAAAATATGCCAGCTGGTCTCGCTCAGGTCAAAAATAAAAGCTATTCTAGTTGGCACTCCCCATAGTGGCTTGAAGCTCTTCTGTTGTTATGTGGATATGCAGTGTTTTTCTCTTGCATTAGTTTTTGAGGTTCGTGTGTTTTTGACTTTGCATTGTTTCTGTTTTTGCGATGCATACCTCCAATTGGATATTTTTTGGGATGTTGAAGGCAGTTTGCCTTCATCAGCCACCTTACTTTTGTACTTTAATTTCAGTTAAAATTTGAATGCAGGACTTCTACTTGTGTCAGTAGTCATACACTGTGGTATTTCTGCTTTAACTTAAGTGACAGATCTGAATACTTCTTCCAACATTGCTTACAAGTTAAATAGTAAGGCTAATAGTTGGATATCATAATTATGAATATTAGTAAGTAAATATTTACTATCTTCATATCCTAATGTTATTTTTAGATCATACAGGCTGAGACTGAAGCACAACTGCAAGATGCAGTTGCACAGGCAGCCAGCTTGATCGGTCTTGCTGGTCACAATGTCTGCATAACACTTGGAAACAAAGAAGAGACTGCTTTGCACTTGTCTCACTGGTATGTTCTCCAACCGACCCATGCACCTTTTGAAAAGGTGCGTTTATGTCTGAGAGCACAGACTGTGCTTTTACTTCAGCAAAAAAAAAAAAAGCTAGTTAGGTTGTGTAAAATTACGAGAGATATAGGAGAAAAGCAGATAAAAGAAAAAGCTTACTTTGGAGTTGCAGCCATACAATGTTGTTACCATGGTATTCTTAAAAATTTATGTTATGTCTAGAATTCCATTGTACAGTGCACCAGTGCTAGTGTAAATATAGTTGATTATGTCTGGAATTCATTATGGGACTTCACTAAATTTAGTTAAAACACAGAAAAACTACACGTGCCAAACTACATGAAGTACACGTTGCAATTTGTTCCTTTTTACTAGGTTCAGAGATGGCTTAAAGGTGCCCTCTGAAAGAATTGAGGTCAAAATATCCAAAAAATGAGCTAGACACAGCAAAAGAATGAGAAGAAATAAGGGCAATGAATTCATAAAAAAGATGACAAGGTATAGTGCTGCAGAGATATCAACCTGAATTAGCACGCTAAATCACTAGCTGCGCACCGTCTTGTGTCATAATACCAGTTTCTGCCATGGGTGGCGGTATGCGGGCAACATAACAGCCAGCCAAACTGCAGTGCACGAATAAATCGCGCGGCTTGAGGGCGTACTTGAACCTGATGTCAATCGTGTGGAAGGTACGTGAATATGCCACTGAATCTCATGCATTTCTCACGCCAAATGCGTGAGAGTTGGCAGCCCTGTCACCATTTCACACTATAAATAATTACTGTTTACAACCGTTCTGAGCCAGGATTAGATAGATTTAATCACACAAATGTTGGTTCAGCATTAGCGCTTAACATTAGCTAACGTTACATTGACGCTTAGCTTGCTCAACAGCAGTGAATGTTATCTAGCAAATGAATTTATTTCAATGAACAATGACACTTAATTTGGACATATTTACTGGATCGGGTGGGGGAGTAGCTTGAAGATGTCATAGTACAGAATCACTTGACATCAACTGACATTCGCTCATGTGTTTATATCTCAGATTTTTGGAGTCAGAGCGGCCCTGTTTGGATTTTTAGATAGTCGGCTATGGCTCTGGGGTCGTTGGGAAGGGGGGGGGGCGGAGCATGGACAGTAGGCTTGATGGGAGGAGGGACTGTGCCGTTTCTCGATTTTACGTTAGGGTAGACAAACTCACTTTCTGCAGGTATACTGCCCCCATTTTTGGTGTGTGTAGAGTATGAATTTTATTTTTGGCTGCCATTACACAGGGAACCTTTAAGGACTCTTGGTGTCCTAGATGCTCAACAGAGATACCCTCTACAGTTGAAGTGCCTTTTCGTTTAGGCTGAAAAGCGTTTAACGGCGACTGATGTGGTGAATCTCTTCCAGATTATTCAATCTGAAAGAGCTAGTAATGCATTCGAAGAAGAGTGCCAGACCCTAGCTTTCTGGCAAGACTATCTTCAGAACGCTGAATGTACGTTTGGCATTTTTGCATGCTGTATATTGACATGCCACATTTAGAGGGAGACAGAATGGCTATGGTTCAGGCGACCAGTGGTCAACCTTATTGAGAGGGAGGAGAATGCTCAGTGCCTTGACGGCTTATTGTCTATTTGACTCTAAATGCGACCATAATTTACAAAATGAACATCATGCTGTATTGAAGAAGACTTGAAACTAGTGATGGAGACCATAAACTCATTAGGAAAATGTTTAGTGAAGTTTTTTTACTGAAGTCCAACAAGGCCTGTTACAACTAGTAATGTAAAAATGACGCATAATGTAACAGGTGTTACACTGTCTTTTTGTTACGTTAGGCATCAACTATCCTATGCACAATGTAACAATATGACGCATAGCGTAACATTTTTACTAACGCATAATGTTACAATTTTTGACGCATAGTGTAACAACATTTTCTAACACATAATGTTGCAACCCCTTCAATGCATAATGTAACAACACCTTACCAAACCACTAATTGGACCAAAAAGAAACGCATCAACAACTCAATGAAACAGAAATAGGTATCAATTTTACATTTTGTCGGGCTCATGAATACTTACTCATATGTAAACCCTCACCAGGGGCTGATCCTTAAATCCAGGAAAAAATTTGTCATTTTCTTTGTTTTAAAGAGGGTTGACATGGTTGTTGTGTCTTACCAGCACAATTCCGCACAATTGAGGAAAACTCGTAAGTTCCTTGTGTGGTACGGTGAGCTTTAGAACAGACTGTCCATATGCCATGGACTTGCATTGTTTCAACTCAAACTACATTGTTGACTACCCACATGCATCATCGATGATTTTGTACCCATTGCCTCATGATTTTAGTGCCAAAGCCAATGAGATATCCAAAGAGCAAAGCAACTAATCAGTCAGATCATTCTTATCTATTTCTAACCCCTGTTCTCTCAGCTACCACTATCTACAGCCATTTTACTGTAGGAACGTACGGAACACTTGCATAGGTAGCCACGTGTCCCATGAATTCTTCTGATTGACTGTGTCAAGTCCAGAAATCGGCAATTTGCGGCTGCTCATAAATATTTAATTAGCCTCACCAATCGGCGTACAAATAGCATTACCCAGAGATGTTAGACCCCACAAACTGACTAGGCCAATGGCGGCAACTAGTGCCACAATCAAATATTCTATTGGTATTACACTGTTCAATGGGACCAAGTTTGCAGGCATAGGCCTACTTAGTCAGGCTGGGATACAAAAGGGGTTGACCCGGCCACGCCCCTCTATTTGGTGAAAATTCTTTGAATCTGACCAGGTGCAGGAATTCTTCAGAATTCTTTGAAATCGACCATTTATTTCAATCCAAAAGGTGGGGTCGGCCCCCTCTTTGTCTGGATCCCTGCTAGTAGGCCTTTAGGAATTGGCACAGCCTAAAATTACATTGAACTTAGGACTCTCCTACAAGTAAGAAGCACCTACGAGGGCCAAATTCGATAGGACTGTTAATATACTAGTACAATTTCCAGAATTCTGTGAATAGGAGAAGAAGACATGTTCAAAGTGTCCTAAGTGTTCATTCTCTGTACTTGTGTGTTCCTTACCAATACAGCATCAAGTACAATAGGCCTATGACATAGGCTTGAGCAGGCCTAAACCATTGAAAGTGAAAGTAGACGACAATGAGAGTCAAAGTGAATACTACGGATGCTGTAGCTCATGTGCATCAATATCATGATGGCGTGCAGATGACCTCATTTGGGCGGCAAAGGTGGCACTTACCTATTTCCCGCGTCATCGTTAGGGGCATCCAAAGTCAGCGAATGGTATGGTGGGAAACTAGAATTTTTTCTCTTGCTACCGAATAATATTAGCAATGCATACATTATTTGAATCTGCGTGTCTTACTTTTTAATTTGGGACTATTTTCAAAAACCTTAGTGCTTAGGGGGTGTTATTCCTGCGTACTGTTGATTTTTGGTCTTGGAGCATGAATTGGGGTGAAAAAAATAAGCCCATACTCGCCCTCCTCATTTTGATTAAAAAGATTTTTGGGGATGTGAGTAGCCTTAAATGAATCTCAAGACATGCGCTTTCCAAAAAAATGTAAGGTCCGGTTAGGTTGAATTTGCAGCAGTATTATGACTCCGCCTTATTGCACCTTACCTACAAACTCGAGCCTATACAAATTAGTCTTTTGGCATCAAGATCAGTCAAATTAATAATGGTCCACGAACCATGTGCTCATCTCAGATAATTTTGTGTCACTGGAACTGCGAGGGATGGCAATTCATGCAGAAATATCTACCCTGAGCTTGAGCCGGGTATGAAAGATGACAGTATAAAATTGTGTAGTGTATGCCTACACAGAGCAAATTACATGTAGAGCCTGATATTGACCAGAAAAAGAAGAGACTGGTACGCCTTTGATGCACTCAGATAGGCTTAAGTTTTATCACATTGTGCCCCTGGTGGTGCAATAAAACGCATCAAACGGGTCTGATTTTTAGTATTATGTAGGCTACACTTAGATGCCCCCGCAAACCAAATATCAAAAGTATAGCTCAAAGATTAAGGGTCCTAGAGCCGTTTGATTTCTGGTATTTCTTCTTTTGCCTAGACCCACACACACACACAAAAAATCAGGAAGTCTAGGTCCAAAGCAAGGGTCCAAAGGAGAACAAAAAACACGCTTGGTAATGTTGACTATGTCAACGAGACGGACGCCACACCATTCGACACAAGCTCACCGAGGTGACCTAAAAAGTAATGTTAAAATCCATGCAACAGAGTCAGCTATCAGCGACAGCGCAAGTTCTGAACTGGGGCATTTTTGGGACGACTTGACCATGTTGATTTTTAAATCCTGTAGGATAAGTGTTCAGGACTTGTTACATTATGCGTTGAGGGGGTTGTAACAATATGCGTTAGAAAATGTTGTTACACTATGTGTCAAAAATTGTAACATTATGCTAGTAAAAATGTTACACTATAAATCATATTGTTACATTATCGTAGGATAGTTGACGATAATGTAACAAAAACACATAGTGTAACACTTGTTACATTATGCGTTGTTGTTACATTACTAGTTGTAACAAGGCCCTTGTCTCTGTATACTGTAACTACATCACTGGGCTTGCTCCAAGTTGGGGTCAACTACCTGATGCAGCTAAACAACTGTAAGTAACTATGGGACATAATTAACATGTAACCTGAACAACTTGTGAGAATTTTTTTTATATTTCTTTTCTTCTTTCTCAATGTTGATCAGCCCCAGTGCTATGGCAGATCTTGTGGTATGGCCTTCTGACAAATGAACAGTTCTACTTTGTGTGTACTAGCTTATTGTATTTAAGTTTCTATAGTGGTGGGATATGTGCATCCCAGACTTAAAATGTCTCAGTTTTCTGTTTTTCATTAGATAGACTTCTGTCCACTATTGTAGTGGATGCACCAAGTATTTCAGTAGTAACAAACATTGAGTTGTTTGTGAATTGTTCAGTTACACTTACCTTTTCTTTTGGTTGTGGATAATGGCCTGCATATGGCCGGGGAAAAAAAAAAACTTCGGCATCAGGAAAATGGCCTGGCTTACTACACAAGAGAGAGAGACGAGCCATTGGAATGTTACAGCCTAAGTACTTCATTGAAGCAGGTTACATGCTGTAAAAAAAAGTTCTATCCCATGATTTCCATCATCAAACAAGGGATTAATTGGCCTTAACTCAACATCCCACTGGTGGAGATAAGGTTGTTGCACATGTATATGACTGAGTAGTCTTTGATGTTGTGGAAGTTGGAGCATTCAGACTGTCCACAGTTGCAGTGGGGACCTACTTTCCATCGTCCTTTAGCTATGGTGGTTCCACTGGCTAACAAACTCATTAACAGATCTGCTTATTCTTGGAAGGTAAATATGGTGAAGCGCCCTAATGTGAAGCAGATCAGTGCTATTCAAATGTAATTTTCCATAAATACAAAAAGGTCTTTGAAGAATGCTGACACCACCCTGTTTAGTTCTGACCACAATCTTTCAATTCTTCGATTATGAACACTACGCCCAACCATGAAACTTCTTCTGGTTCCCCCTCGATTTTCAATCACAAATCGTGCAATATCAATATTCTTGCTACCAGCATCACTCCTGACATGATGTGGAAGTCCAAACAGATCAACAGCACCCAAGAAAAGTTGCAAGGCAGTTGATGCAGTATTGTCTGTGCAACATCTCAGGTAGGTAATGCAGCGACTATAGCCATCAACTCCTCCATGAAAAACAAATACCCATGGATATAACTTGTTGTTTGTGTCAATATGCTTGGAATAAGAAATATTATTATTATTATTATTATTATTATTATGATTATTATACGGTGGCCGAGACCCGCCATCGCTGCAAATAAAAAGAAACGTTGCAAATAAAAAGAAACGCTGCTGCAAATAAAATAAATGCTGCAAATAAAAAGAAACGCTGCTGCAAATAAAACAAACGCTGCAAATAAAAAGAAACGCTGCTGCAAATAAAATAGAGAGGCTAGATAGCTCAATTGCCAATTAAACCTATCCTGCGTCATCTAGCGAGCTACCTAGCGGTCGCTAAATGTGTTTCTTCATGAAGTCCATCATCCACAAGGTAACTACATTAACCTAATTCATAAGCCAAACGGCAATGGAAAACAGTGTCACTAACTAGCCACGTTCGGCTATATTCGGTGTCCAGTGACGCTCCATTTACACGAGAAAAAGTGAAACTAAGAGCAAGGGTTCCTCGTCAAGGTCCAGAAGCTCCTTTAATTATACTGATGCGTTAGGAAAGTTCCCGTCAGAGTGGTATTGTTCGCTAATATACAGGTCATAGATTAGCTGGGCAGCTGATGAAAGAACCATGGTTTAGCTTAGGACATGACGCCTAGCTGGCGTTAGCATTGATAACTCTTACGTATGCTGGCCACGTAACTAATTAATTCAGCATTCAATCAAGTCAAAATGTGGGATGATAATGTTTCATATCAAAATGTGCGTAGTATGAGATAGGAAAATACAGGTCATCCAGGATTGTTAGTAAGCTTACGTAATGCAATGTTATCGTTTGACTGACCATACTACAGTTAATGGACCTGGCTAAGGTGCGTCAATCGAGCTAAGCCGAGCACTCGCCGATTCCGGGGGATATCGATACACAGAGCCCACAACCGCAGAATTCCCAGCGCTTGTACAGCATTTGTCTCGCAACTGCTTCGCGGATATAAACCGGCGTCGACCGGCCCGCAAGCAAGTTGTCAGCTCCATTCCTTTACTAGGACAGATATGACCCAGCATCTTGCCCATAAATAACCATGAGGCATCGAGCTGATTTAGTTCCTTTGGCCTCGTGTCAGCCGCTTGCAGCGTTTTTTTATTTAAAGCGTTTATTTTATTTGCAGCCGCGTTTTTATTTGCAGTGTTTATTTTATTTGCAGCAGCGTTTTTTTTATTTGCAGCGTTTATTTTATTTGCAGCAGCGTTTCTTTTTATTTGCAGCGGCGTTTGTTTTTATTTGCAGCGTTTATTTTATTTGCAGCGATGGCGGGTCTCGGCCACCGTATTATTATCATTATTATTATTATTATTATTATTGTTATTATTATTAATAATGAGAAACACACTTAAAGATAGCGACAAGGCACAACCTTTGTAGTAATGTATAGTATTAGTTAGTAATGATATGGTCCCCATTAAACTGTACAACTACCTGTTCAGCGGCACATTGTAGGGCCAAGGCCCGCCAAAATGGCTGCAAACCACAAAGAACAGCCATTTTAACTACATTTCCCAGAACTCTCTAATGCAATTAAGCCTAATGACGTCAAACCCCTTTAAAAAGTCAAGCAACCCATTGTTCTTTCTTCTGGGACTTCTGCCACGGCGGGGTTAAAAGAGATCAAGGGTGCACATCCATCTGACTAAAAAGTTTCTTTGAACAGAACAAAGAACAAAGTTTTTGGACCTCTCAGTTAACGACGGTAGAGTTAAAAAAAATTTGGAATGACAGCCTATTATCCTACTTAGGTTTTATGCAAAATATACAAACCATTAACTCAAACACACAGGTCAATGACGTGACATTGTCCGAGTGCACTACTTTGGTTTAAAATCATTTTGAATGATTCATAATAAGCATCATTTTATTCTATAAAACCTGTTTAATTTGAACATATTTCCAGTTTATCATAAAAATGATATGTCCGAGCAAGTTAACACTATGTGAAATGTATTAAATATGTAATTTAAAATATGAATTAATATAATATTAATATGGGGGCATAATTTTATATTGAAAACCTTTCAAATAAACAAAGTTTAATAGTTTAATTGTTCTTAAATTGTTTGGAAAACCAAAATACCTGCCCCCTACGATAAAGAATCCATAAGTTACTTTTAATACCCAGCTCGATTACAAAATATTCAATGTTTTTTGGAAGCAGTATATACACTCTCAGGTATACTTGCTAAAAAAAATAAGCTTAGAAAAAAAAAAAGAGAGTAATGTTTTTTCCAGAAACTTTGGTTGCGCCACCCGGCATTTTTGTCTGGTGGGTGCAATTGATCCTCAACTATACTAAAACCCCATCATCTTCTTGCAACTAATAAGACTTGTTTAAACCACCTCTTCAACTTCAAAATAAATTCTGTGCATTTTTAAAGATTTATTAAAAAACATTTTTAAAGAACATTTGTCATTGACCCACACCCAGATCTGTAGCTATTCCGAACGGTTTCCACCTCAGTTCTACATGATGGGATACTTCGCTCCCACTCAGCGCAAGTACGCCGTGTTTGTCCAAAAGGTTCATAGAAATATTTACATTGATTGGAATTGAGGATAACATGGAATCCCCACACGTCGCCACTTCCAATTAGACTGAATACAGAGAAGCGATTTTTTTTTTTCAGCATTCTAGTTCGATCTACATATTATTGATACTTTGTTTCCCTTCCCACTCGGAGTCAGTTGCACTCTCAAGACCATCACTTCTGGAGAGCTACGGTTAGCTCAGCACATTTAAGAAAACCATAATGATTTAGCAGTTCTAGCTAGCTAGTTGCATCAGAAAATGTAAAAGTAAATTAAATATAAAAAGCGAAATGCCTGGTTGACCGGCCAGCTAACTTAAGCTAACTTAAATGCTAGCTCTCTAGCAAGCCATGCCAAGCTACTTAACTTTACTACTGCTCGATGAAAAATGAAAGTGAGCTCCAAATATTAATCTAATAATAAGGAAATTTGAGTTGTGACAGGTTGTTTGTCATAAAGCCAGTTCACCGACGAACACCAGAGCAAACAGCTTCACTTGTGTATTGCGCATTGACACTTTCCTGTGGGTAGCTAATGTCTCATTAAGAGTGCCAATGAACAAAGATCTGTAAAAAGTAATCGAGACAAATCTTGCGAACATCATTCACGGTTAACTGAGCCAAATCTTGGGAATATCGGCTACAGCTAAAATCATATTTTCGGGATGATATACATCTGCTCAGCACCTGATGCAGACTGATAAGCAGAAGAAAACGAAAATATTAAGCACCCCGGCGTATTTCATTATGTAGTCAGCGGCATCTTGTGCACATAGCCAATTGTGAAGTGCATAGATAATGAGACCGAAGTGCGCTGATTGGTCATAAATTATATTAAGAGCCTGGAACCAGAGTGGGAAAAAATTTTGCTACCGTGAATAGGGTGCGCTGAAGCAGCTGCGGCAAAATGCAGCAGTAGCTAACGATATTGGAAAAAAAAAAGAAAAAAAAGAAGTCTTCAACTAGCAAGAAGTAGGTGGTGCAGACTGCTTTGGTAGACGGCAAAATCACCGCCTGCCGCCTCTTACTGAGAAGGCTGGATGAGTAAAAGCAAAGAGCTCTCTCAAGACCTTCGCAACCTTATTCTTACAAAACATACTGATGGCTTTGGTTACAGACGTATTTCTGAACTTCTGAATGTTCAAGTGAGCACCGTTGGGGCCATAATACAGAAGTGGAAAGAACATCATTTCACCATAAATCGGCCATGACCAGGTGCTACTTGCAAGATTTCTAACAGAGCAGGTCAAAAAAGAATAAATTATAAAGAAAGTTGTCCAGAGCCAAAAGGACCACTATGAGAAACTTCAAGAAAAGACCTGGAGTTAGCAAGTACAAGTTGTTCAAAAAAACAATAAGTAGCTAATACTCAACACGCCCTATGGCCTCTATGCGCTCACCGCGCAAGACTCCATTGCTGAAGTAAAAGCATGTTAAAGCTTGTTTAAAGTTTACTCCACAATATTTGGACAAGCCTATGAAATACTGGGAGTATATGGTCTAGTCAAATGAGACCAAAATTGAACTCTTTGGATGTCCTGCTTTACCGTGGCTGCCCACTTCTCCTAACAATAGGATGGGCCAAATGCAGAGGACAAATTACCCCACGGGGTTTTATCTGGTCTTATCTTATGTTTGGAGGATGACGACTCGCACATCACCCCCAGCACCCACTATACCCAACAGTGAAGTTTGAGGTGAGACATCATGTGGGGGCCATTTTTCAATGCGTTACTGGCAGACTTCCTGGGTGGAAGGAAGGATGAATGGAAGAGAAAGCTCATGCCAAAGTAGGCCTGCACGATAAATCACCAGAAGATGTGATCTCGATTCACCCCCTCACAGCATAATCTAATTTATAAATATCGACGATTTTCAGCATTATTCCAGGAGCATGAATCAAACTAACTCAAGTAGTTTTTCAAAAGAAAGAGAGTAGTAAGCGGTCTCTTAGAGGCGCTTGAGCACTTCGCCTTAACACTGACGTTAGGGGTATGCGCGATTCTGAATCGATGTTTTTTTAAAGCGTAGTAACACCACCTGTTACCATGGGGCGAACATCTGAGCTTTCCCTTTTCCTTTATTAACTCCCATGCTGTCCGGAACGAAAGTGCCTAACATCAAAGGGCATGGGAAAACTTGAATGACATCAGCATTTTTCAGCTACGTGCTGAAAGGAGCCAAGCAAATGGCTCAAATCATCTCTGCTTAACTAATTAAGCAACTCTAAGAAAAATGAAAACTGTTCCATTTGGATTGTAATCAAATGGTGGTTGTTTACTCTCTAAGTTGAATAGAGTAGAGCTGTTTATTAAGAACGCATATTTGATTGCTGCATTTTGAAGTAAAATAGCCGTGAACAGCAGATTTGCATGGTTTTCGATTGCCATTGCCCGCCATTTCGTGCTACTGTGATGGTATATCTCACATTCACGTTTTCATCCGCTTTCAGAAAGTTTTTCCACCTTGTGTATTTTTTTGAAGCGTTTTTAAACTCCAGAAGAATCTTATAACAAATCTGTTTTAAATTAATCTTGAATAATGTCCGAAAACGCTACAATTCAGAGGAAGATTTTTACTAATAATTATTGGCATTCATTCAATCTAACACCACGTAGAGCCAGTTAGGTTTGTCTTGCTTTTTCATCACATCTTGTCGTTATAGGCTGCTATTCAAATTTCTTGATTGTTATTTAGGCCAAGCACGATGTAGATTTAAGGAAGGGCAGGCCTGCAATTAAGCGAAATCTAAACTCGGGCTTCTTCGATGGCATTTTAAATGCGTTTTTAAGCCACTTCAGGTCGCATTATATTTGAAATACATTGCCTTCACACCATGACTGACAGAAATAGATCTCATCACACTTAAAAGAAAATCCTCGTTCAACACTTCCACATCCCAGCTCAGCATTTCATCTCATTGTAGTATTTTTAGGAGATCTCTAATGATAATAAAAATAAAGATTTATTTTCAGATTGCCCAGGATTTCAAAAAATACACGAGGTGAAAAACATTAAAGCGGATGAAACGTGAATGTGAGCTATAAATAATCACAATCACACGAAATGGCCAAATACGCGTTCTTGCAAATTTATACCCATTGAATTTTAGGAATGCAGCAATCAAACATGCTGTCTTAATAAAGCAGCTCTACTCATTCGAAAAGTAAATAAAGTGAAACCTTCCTGTTTTGATTTCAATTGAGCAAAGTAAGCAGGGACAAAGATTAAATAACCTAATTGGTTATAAGGAGATGATTCTGTGATCTCTACTTGGCTCCGTGCAGCATGTTGCCGGAAAATACTAATCAGTCAAGTTTTTTTTCCGGAAGCATTTCTCATGCCCTTTGATGTTTGGCACTTTCGTTCAAGACTGCGTCGGGTTTAATAAAGGGAAAGGGAAAGCTCGGATGTTCGCCCCATGGCGGTCCTATGCCTTAAAAAACATCGATTCAGAATCGTTACACCCCTAACTGACGTTGCATTTGCGCTCATCCTACGGCAAACTTAAGGAGCTCTACATCACTTGAGTTCATGTAGAAGCCAGAGAGCAAACGGTAAATGTGGCGTTGATCTTTTGAATCAAGCAGAGTTGTCTAGCAGTGCAGGTTAAGAAGCAGCAGAAAGACTGGAGAAATGTTAGGTGCAAGGTGCAGGAAAGTTTGTGGTCATCAAAAATAAACGCAGAATGAACACTGACGAAAATCCACCCGGGGCATTAATAATAACTCCCGCAACGGGGCGAGCGGATGAGCTCGCTATTTTTGCTTTACAAATCAGACCTGATGCTGCGGTCATGACCATACGGTTTCCAAAATTCAAAGCCATGAACAAAGCAACGTCGAGGTTTGCAGAATTATCATCGTCTAAACAGCAATAGTTCTAACCTTGGTCCCATGCTCAATTGACAATCAAGCACTTGATTCGCACAATTACAAATTTGAATCGGAAGACGGTCCAATTTATTTTTATATTGTTCTTTTGGCAGTCGCATTTTGAGATTAAAATGACCAGGAAACAGCACAGATTCACCTGCGTGCGTTTGCCTGATTATTTTTATAGGCTTACATTTGACGATTTGATGTGAATACGAAAATAAATCACACCTCACGGTGGATAGGCTTAATGAAATGTTTTCCACATTGCGTCGGCCTATATTGTTATATTTTTGAAAACCAGGGCCATATTAAAATGGATTTATTGTTATTGGTTAGTAGCGCTCTTAGCGGAAATGTATTTTGGTATGTCCCTTCTCATTAGCGCTTTTTAATCATTATAGGCTACATGCCGGTTGCACTTGTTGGCTGAATAAATTGCTCGATTTTTAAGCTGCTTTTCCACCAAACACGAAACGAATTATTCCCACGACAGATTAGTGCATTCAAAATCAATGCGAAGACGCGAATACACGCGATGTATTCGCGTCTTTGCATTGACTTAGAATGTTATCTGTCGTGCGAAAATATCATTTCACGTTCGGTGGAAAAACAGCTTTAGTTAGGCAAAGTACTCAGGAATACGTTTAGGGTATGCTAATTATGTCAAGGTGATGGAGCTGACTTCAAAGCACCAGAAGCATTTTAAACGGCCACTGAAGTTTGATAGCCATTTTTTCAAGACTGCAGTTGAATAATCACGTGGTTGGCTTTAAAGGGGTTTAAAACTAATCGTGATTTATGCTGGAATACAGTCGGCGTGCTGCTTTCTCTCCGTGCACTTTTGTTTGTGTGCAAATGTGCCTTGGATGGGCTTGCATCGGTGCCTGCCTGTTTGATATGACATTATAATTGAGCAGTATCATCTCCTGGGTTGCAGTTTGACATTGTTGCATCCCTAGTTCAGGGCCATGTGGAGTCAAAGAGCACTTAAGGTGCACTTATTTTGCTTATTTTGTCTTTTTACCTTTTTTAAAACCTTTTTTTTTAACTGCACTTTAATGGCCAATTTTTTTTTATTTGTTTTATTGAATACAATAAACATTTCAGTTTGTGGGAAAAATCGTGCCAAAGAATCCTGATCTCAATTCTATACAAAAAATATCGTGATTCACATTTTTTCCCAGAATCGTGCAGCCCTAGTACCAAGACATTCTTGATAAGAATCTGCAGCCATCTACCACGATGCTGTAGATGAAACGAGGGCAGACATTTCAGTAAGACAATGATGCCAAACACAAAGAAAATAAAGCTGCTAGAATGGCCCAGTCAATCACCCGACTTGAATCCAGTGAAAATCTATGGAAAAAGAACCTTGAAAGATCAGGAGTTCATAGAAGGCCCCCGAACCCTCAAGATTTGAAGACCGTTTGTGTGGAAGAATGGGCCATAATCACACCTGAGCAATGCATGCGACCAGTTTCTCCATACAGTAGCCATTTTGAAGCTGACATTACCAACAAATGCTTTTCTACTAAAATAAATTTCAGTAAGCATGTTCAATACTTTTTCCCTGGGTCATTCCACTTTATTACATACAAATTAATTTATTGACTTATTTGTTCTGATTTCTTTGTGTCGATTACTTGGGTTGTTACCAACATCTGGTGAAAATTTCATGTCAATAGCCCCATTAGAAATATATTTACTGAGAAAAATGTTGACGCATTCAATACTTTTCCCCGCTGTATCCCATGTACATCAACTCTTACTACCATCTCAAAAATTCACTAGCTGTTTTATCTGAAAATCTACTGAAAATCTCGCGCCAAGTCAATGGAATATGGCTGGCATGGGGGGGGTTGGTGTAATAATAATTTTCGGTAAGTGAAGTCCTGCAATATTCACTTCAATGTAGGTGTCAATTTAATAATTTTGATATTATTTATTTTGGGGGGGGTTGGGCAGATGAGATATTCATGCCCGGTTCAGTTAAGTTACGATGAAAAATCCTTATGTAACAAGGGAATTTGGTGCTTCTGCAACTCTGAGAAGATGACAATAAAGTTTTTGGAATTATTTTGTATGATGTAATTTTAGAAAGTGAATCCTTAAATTTTTTTACTAATATTTAAGGAGTAATATGGTTGTTTGCAAATTTTATTTGCCATTAGTAAATAAAAAATTATACTTAATGATCAGAGTGAAAACACGTGTTATAGAGGCTAATTTGCGCTGATATAAATACAGGTGTGCCTTGAGATTTTGGCTTGCCCTTTGGTGTGCCTTGGGCACAAAAAGTTTGACAACTACTGCACTAAACAGTCGGAGACTGTTGGCAGTGCGGGCATCTATCTCCATCGCTGATCAAAGACGAGGATATAATCGCTGTTAGCAGAAAAACTTGCTTGGTGAAAAGCTGATTAATGCTGATGTCCAAGCATGCTTAACCCTAGGATAGTGTGTGTTGCTAAAGGCTAAATTGGGGCGATCAACCGACACATCAAAATTTTTCTTCCTCGCAATGGTGGCTCAAAAATGTCCAAAGTGGCATTTTTGCATTCTAATAATAGTTATTGATAGATAAAATGATGCAGGCAAGCTGTAAGTGTTGTGTATGTGTTTTCGGAAATTTATGCTCCCTTTTATTGTGACCATTCAGAATTATTCGACAGGGTGCTTATTCTCAGCTGTTGTAGAGTGTGTGTTTGCTTGCATGTGTGAGCGCACAAATGTGTGAGTTATGTGTCAGAGGGATGTATACTGTCTTACTGATAGCCGGTCTTTATTCTTTTTGGTTATAAAGACAATTATACACCTTTAAATGACAGATGAATGAATACTATGGTGAGCCACACCGATTTGTTAGTCTTACCGAAGTGGAAAGCCATACTTTTGAGCAGCCTCCAAGAAGAAATCAAGTGCAGTAGGTGCTTTATTATTGGTTGCTGCACCCAGGTACATGATTTGGAGCAGAAAATATTATCAAGGAAATAAAAGCGTTTTTCAGACCTATAGATTTATGTGAATACAAGCTTGTTCACATCAACATTTTTGCTTGGTGATATAAGGTGGATACTGACAAAAATATAATTCTTTTAAAATGGACCCGTACACCCCACAGCAAGTTTAACAATAGACCCATATCTGTCATTTACAAGTATCAATATCTCACTTAGTCGATAAGTAATGGTTACTGGTGAAAAAAATTACCTTTTGTGAGAAGCCATCAATCCCTCCAAAAATAACAAGGCCATATCTTTGTGAAAAAAATGAACATAAAATCAGTTTAAATTCGTATCACGAATTAATTTCACACATTACAACACCACATTAATTTCCTAATGTACAACAAGGCTCTTCAAAATGTCACAGGGAATTCGTAAACATATTTAATTTTTTTATTTTTAGTGTCTTGTCCCTGTATTCAGCCAAAGACGTGTCCATCTAACAGCATATAAATATCTAATGTATGGCCTACCTGATGAGTTTATGATTGGTGTCAACATGTACCAAGTGCAGAGGACCCTGAACAGAATATGTCCGCCTTGCAACACATCCCATCTTTGTCATCCTTGCGATTAACAGGGTCTACACGATGCATGGATGAAGGCACTCTCTTCCACTGGACCCTGTGACCCAAGGGCTGCAGAATTCCCTTCATCATTCGGTTTCCTATATGTGATTTCCCTGCCTTCACTGAGCCAACCGCACTGTCTAGTTGCTCATCAGTCAGGTTACTGTACAGTTGTGTTAGGGATAGGCCATTATCGTACATGCGCCGTTTCACTGTCTTCTCAGATACACCCAGAAGTTTTGCAATGCATGACACTGGTAGGGACATTTCTAGCAGGCTTTGTAGTTGCTGAGGAGATACAACATATTTTGGCTGTCCCATTTCTCCTTGACATACTGGCACCTGACAAGGGGTCTGATTAGAGCTGTCCTGTACATTGACAAGCATTGACAGCTCAGTCAAAGCACTGACAACATCCTGTGGCATCTCAACCAGGCCCGACAATGATCTTAAAAGCACAATCTCTTACAACAAACTTCAAATAGTCAATATCTAGGGGAATTCTTTGCATGACGAGGGAAACATTAGTCAGTAGTCTCTCAAGAAAGTCCCGTTTCAGTTGCTCCTAGAAAACAAACATCACATTACATTTATGGACGGACTAGAATAAATGATTTAAGTTACACACAGACATAGATAAACAGCATGTGGGTCATTCCGTCTCAACTCAGCCAGGGCCCCCCACATCAAAATTTTGATTTTGATAAAACTTTGCACATTTCAAGAGATGTGCATTGGCAGTACTGAGGTCAAATATTTCAGCTCAATAATTGCTAGTTCCTGAAATTTTGCCTATTTTAGGGAAGGGGTGTCAATTTTAACAAAATCGCCTTAATTTTGGAGGGAGTTTGAGGGCCTCAGATACAGATTTTCAGTGCTGACAGACCCACAAGTTTCATTTTGTCATCAGAAAAGTTGCTGATCTCTTGGCTTAAGCTACTTTTCTTTACTCAGTGTGTTTAGTTTACCTGTACTGTGGCCTGGAAAAAGCAAAAAACACCAATCATACTAATTTTTTCTAAATCTAATGTATTTATTATTCTGTAACTAATTAAGATAGAGCCCTGGGACTTGGTATGCAAACTGTCAGTCAACTTTCTGAAGACCACAAAAAATATCAAAGTCACAATGGTTGTATTAAATGTTTTCATAACCTTGGAAGTTGGCTTCAGAATGAAAAGTGCATATTTTGAGTCATTATAGTGGGTATATATCTCAAAAGGAACACAAGTGATCAATGTCGTATTTTTAGTGCTTGAAGGCATGGGTTTTGGGTCTAACATATTAAAAAACGGGAGATGTAAAAATCTTCCTTTAGACTGTACAGCATGACAATCATATTAGGTGTCTAACTTAATTTTCGGAGCACCTTAGCCAGGGTTTAAGTGAAAATATGAATGTGTCACATACGCTTGTTCACCTCCGCCAAGGAGGTGTATGTTTTCGCTGGCGTTGGTTGGTTTGTTTGTTTATCTGTCTGTCTGTGTTAGTTAGTTAGCAGGATATCTCAAAAATGGCTGCATAGATTTTAAACAAACGTAGCAGGATGTTAGAGTAGCAGAAGAGGAACAAGTGTTTAAATTTTGGCATATTTAGGCCAAAGTACAGCTGAGATATAGGCCAAAGTTCAAATCCAGCTATGCTGGCAGAGATTTCAAGTCTTTCCAATGGGCGTGCTTTTGGGTTTTGCTGTCACCTGGTGGAGGAATGCAACAATACCCTACATCAGCCAACAAAATAACTAACGCACAGAGTTGCCTTGGCGTGGCGGAGGTGCTGCGTTCTCTGAGTGCTCTTGTTTCATAATGAAATAGGTACATAGGCATTGTTATGAGACATGTTGGTCACATTACAAATATGTTGACACATAAATAAACATCAGAATAACTACTGAATGATTGAAAACAGGTCGTGACCAATCATTAATTTTAAGGGATTGTTTTGAGCCTCCCCAATTGCCAGTTCACGAGCTGCCACTGCTATCTATATACAGGGCCATGGGGCGGAAAAACCCAAAATTTCAGATAAAGGATTATCGGAGGTTTCAGTTTATGTGTTGCTAAATATACAGAGTGAATAAAATAAAAAACTATACACTTTTTAACAGGTCATTTTGTGATTGTGTAGCAATATACATGTATACAACATATTTTGTACTTTTGCCTCAGATCTTTCTGCTGATATTGGTACCAGTTATACCTCATTAGGTTTCAAGCATGACTGCGCAGAGGACAATTAAGGGACTCAAGTGAAATCTGACTTCTGCCAACTGACCAGGGCTGGATTTGAAATTGACCATGCATGTCATGATGGGTTGCATTGTCATTTGAACTAAAAAACAGGCATATGAATCTTGCCTGTGCATCGGTTGTAATGACCTGGCACTGCCAAACATGGTGCGTGCATCCACAGTTTATCCCCAGGCAAAGGGCCTTCTTGGTCACTGAATATCATAGGACACGGAACGTAACAAATGTGCTGCGGAGTTTTCGGCGTCAGTTTCCTAACGTGCCATAAATGTTTTATGTTGACTTGAAACTTCACAGAGGGAATTCTATTTTGTTTGCTTTGTATCAGAGCCTGATCAGTTGGCACAAGTGAAATTTCACTCAACTCCTTAAATTGTTCCACCTCAGTCATGGGTTTAATCTAACAAGGTGCAAACTGGTATCAAAAGAAGCAGAAAGAGCTGCTGAAAACGTACATGTAAGAAGATGTTGATTACATTGCTACAGAATATAATAATTGGACATTTAAAAAGTGTCTAGTTTTTTTGACTCACTCTGTAGAAGTGGGGAATTCCAAAGTTCCATTTATAACCCTGGAAAGGTCTTGTGTATTAAAATCATTGGAAAATTCTTTTCACACAGTAATTATTACCATGGTTACACGGTCATCTTTCCAGAAAATATTTTTTTCCAGCTTCCCTTTATTACACTATAATAAATCTGATAGCAGCACTGGAAAATAATGACAATTCTTTTGTATGTCAAATACTGTGCTGGTAGAGTAGATACTGATGCAACAGTGCTCTGTGAATGAAACAGTGTGATCATTAAAATTTATTGGTGTGCCAGTGATGTTGTTAGGTACGCGTCCTGCGTCCCTGACGCATTCAAATCTGAAAGGACGCAGTAAACTCACTATCCATGCGTCCCAGGGACGCACCTCATTTTTCCCATGAAAAACGATACATTGTGAACAACAACTCGTGTTTAAAATCACAGTAACTAGTAGGGCTGTCATGAATATTCCATATTCGAATACATATCGATTTTCTATCAATAAAACGAACCACCGAGAGTGAAAATTAATTATCGTGTATTAAAAAAAATGTCACGTGAGGATAATAAACCCACTGTCAGTGTGTGCAGTGTATAGCGGGTGGCTACTAACGCGCTATACTGCAGAGACGGCTCACTGTCTTGAAACTGTTACGTCTTTGTGCCGGGCGCGCGCAGTGCTTGTCGGTTTAACAGCCAGTCAGGAGCTGGAGTCACACAACCTCGTTAATATTTTACGCGGTAATGATGGCGGAGAGTTCGATTTCACAAGAAAGCTCTGGTTCAGAAACAGTGGCCGCTAGTGAACTAGCGATATGGGAAGCTCAAACCATCCCTTAAAAATAATGATTGGTCATGACCTGTTTTCAATCATTAATTTAAATGACCATTTCAGAAACACCGAAAACTCTCATTATCAGGTGTGGTCAGTTTTTATTAAAAACGCATAGGGGAGAGCCGGTGCGAAAGTAACGTGGGACGAAAGTAATACGGCGATTTACTCACAGCCATCCGTATTTCGATGCGTCAAATTAGGTCAGCACGTCCAGCTCGCGACACTCTCCAGACCCGGGAAAGATCTTGAGGTTTCATCGCTTCCCCGCGAAACGAGACAGGGAAGACCGTTTTCCACAGTGGTGAGTAAATTCAGACAAATGGTAAACTTTTTTGATTTAAAGATTGTCTTTATCGCTCCATGTGTCATATTTATGATGAAATGATAGGTCATTTACTTTTGTAACATATCCTGAAGTTTGAAATGTCAGACTTTTCCACTTTAGAAGCAATCCCGGTTCAAATGTCAGGAGTCACTGTCGGGGTGGTAGTAGCAACGGTTGCGTTCGTCCCTCTCTGCTAATGCGGCCAAATTTTCTGTTCTAAGGCTCATTAAAAAATGTGTGTGTTATATTTTACCGTCAGAAAATGCCAAGAGTTAGGGTCAGAACTAACCAGAGAGGAAAGGTTGACCAGCAGGTTTATGAAAGGGCCTTTTTTGATGTCCAAAGAGGCGAGAGTATAAGGAGGGCAGCAGAGGTGCGGGACGGAAGCTTTCAACCACTGTTACGTTCGTCCCTCTCTGCTAATCTTGGCCGCATTTTGTGTTTTAAAGCTCACTAAAAAATGTGTGTGTTATATTTTACCGACAGAAAATGCCAAGAGTTAGGGTCAGAACTACCCAGAGAGGAAAGGTTGACCAGCAGGTTTACGAAAGGGCCTTTCTTGATGTCCGAAGAGGCGAGAGTATAAGGAGGGCAGCAGACGTGCATGGCGTTTGTCATGTTGTGACGACCAGTCTTACCTGCCTTTGTAACCTCACTTCATACGCCCACAACACATCGGTCTCACTGATTTGTCCCCGTTTTGCGCAACTGACTGAACGCTGTTTTAAATTAGCCAGCATCGGAGTAGCAGGAAGTGTGTGAGTGCGTCAATGGCAGTGCGGTCTGCGGTCTGAGCACACAGCTCTTTGAGTAGCAAGAAAGAAAAAGTGAGGCAGTTTAAATTCCTCTCCGACTCGCTTGCTCTCTTACCCGGATTAAAACCTTGATTCTTCACTCCACGTCCACCGGATCATTCACCGGATCACAAGAACCCCACAACACGGAAATACCGTTTTCACCGGAGGCAGAATGATCTGGAAAACCCGGAACGGATCCAGGGCCGTGAGTAGTTGGGGGAGAATACAGTGATTCCGTGGTTTTTTAAAATAATAAAAAAATAAAAAGAAAGGAAACGCAAGACAGAATTAATGTTTTTGTTTGGGCACTTGGGAGAAAGGAGTTCCTTTGCATGTGGTGCTGTATTACAAACTGAAGGTTTTTCTCTTTGAACTGCACTGGAAGTGCATTGACTGAGCAACTTTCTTCTGTGACGGGGAATAAAACTGAAATGTTCTGTTGAACTGAACTGGCTGCAGTTATCAATTTTCTTTTCAGTTGAATGCTTCAGAGAAGTGAACTTTTGTTTAAGTGAATGGAGAACGAATTAACTGAATTGTTTTGATGTGAAATGTGAACTGTATGTGGTACAAAACCCGTAGCGGATCTATGAGTCGGGGTTAATTTGTTTGCTATCTGTTTGAAAAGTGTGTGGTTACTGATTGTGCTACATTTGGGAAATTTTCAGTGTGAGGGTGTATGTTGTTTAAGAAAGAAACCAAAACACTGCATCCTTTGTGCGGTTGACTAACAAAAAACCAAAAAACCCAAACAAACAAACTAAATCTTGAATGTCAGGAGAGACCTGGCTGGCACCCCAAAAAATAAAAAAGAACCCCAAGGGAAAAATAGGGTTAAAACTAATAGTCAAACTGTCACAATGTCACCCTGTTCAGGTACTGCAAGAGGAGGGCAGAGGCAGGAGGGCAGCAGACCAGAGCCCCAGGGTACAGGGCTCACAACAAAGTCTTCACAGAAGAACAGGAGAAGAGACTGCAGGCATATATAAAGAGAGCAGCTGATATATATTTTGGCCTGAGTCCTAAAGAGGTTGGAGTAACACTGCAGACAGAGCTACACCACTACTGCCATTTGCCTAAGATAGCAAGCACCTCCGCTCCGGATCTGCCCCGGCTCTGAGCCGGATCAGCTGGAGTTGGCCTAGAGCCAGGGCAGATCCGGAGCAGAGGTGCTTGCTATCTGGGAATTAACCTCTTTTTTCATGCTGTTTTAGGTGCGAAAGTTTGCATATGAGCTGGCTGAAAATATTGGCCTCAAAACTCCATGTTCATGGGAGAAAAACCAGATGGCAGGGAAGGATTGGCTCACCTCCTTCCTCGAGCACAACAAAACCCTGTCCATCCGTCGACCTCAAGCCACCAGCATGTCCCGTTCCACCAGCTTCAACAAGACCAACGTGACAGCGTTTTTTAAAAACCTAAAGGCTGTCCTCACCCGCTATAATTTTGAAGCAAAGGACATCTGGAACATGGATGAAACAGGTGAGAATTTATATTTAGATAAATTAAAAAGCAACAGTGATTTGCAACAGCAATAGTTCATTTCATTTATTATTTCAGGTACCACAACGGTTCAAGTGCCAGACAAAATCATTGCCACCAAGGGGCAGCGCCAGGTCGGTGTTGTGACCTCTGGGGAAAGAGGACATTGGTGACTGTTGCCTTTGCTGCCAACGCACAAGGCAACTTTGTTCCCCTACTTTATCTTCCCAAGGAAGAAGTTCCAGGACCACTTCATCGGGATGGCCCCTTGGCTGCACTGGTTCTGCCAATGGATGGGGTGGATGCAGGATACAGATACCTTGGCATTTTACAACATTTTGCAAGACACGCCAGCGTGAACCCGGAGTCAAAGTTGCTGCTACTCTTAGACAATCATCCATCACACCTCTCTGTGGTAGCTATTGACTTTTGCAAGTCACATGGCATTGTACTCCTGTCTTTTCCACCCCACTGCTCCCACCGCCTTCAGCCGCTAGACTGAAGCGTTTTTGGTCCTCTGAAGCACTACATTAACAGTGCAGCTGACAATTGGATGCGAATGAACCCTGGAAGAACTTTGACCATCTACAACATCCCAAGTCTTGTGGCTAAAGCTCTGCTTCAAGCTGCAACAGCAAGCAGCATTTCATCTGGGTTCGAGTGTACCGGTATCTGGCCCTTGAATCCAGTTATTTTCAGTGAGACAGACTTTGCTCCAGCTTTTGTGACCGACCGTCCTGCACCAGCACCATCTCCATCCCCAGTGCCAGCTCCATCACCAGCGCCCTCTTCATCACCAGCGCCAGCTCCATCACCAGCTCCATCACCAGCGCCTGCTCCATCAACAGCGCCCTCTTCATCACCAGCTCCATCACCAGCGCCCTCTTCATCACCAATGTCCGCTTCATCACCAGCGCCCTCTTCATCACCAATGTCCGCTCCATCACCAGCGCCCTCTTCATCCAGTTAAGACACCACCAACCTAGCCAGAGCCCATTTGAGCTGCATCCCCATGAGTCTGCCATTCCAGTAGATGGTGAGAGTTTGTGTCTGTGTGTGTCTGTAAATGTGCATGTTGAGCCTTGCCAAGCATTTTTTTGGAAATATTATCTATCCAGGTATGCTTGTGGTTCCAGGAACATCTAGTGGCACGCCAATACAGAGGTTCAGCCCAGAAAAGGTTAAGCCCATATCCAATGGCTGGCTCGAGGGAAGAAAAATAAAAAGAAGAGGCAGAAAGAGGTGAGCAGAGTGTCGTTTTCACTTGTCTTGATTTTCTTGCTTGTATAAAAACAAGCTGATTCTGACTATCATCTCATTGAGTGTTGCAGGTCAACAGCAATACTGACCGACACCCCAGTAAAAGCTGCTTTGGAGGAGGAGAGTCGGCAGAGAGGCCAGAAAAAACAGTCCTCTTCAAAACGCCCAAAGAAAACGTTGTTTAGTGGACACACTGCAACCAGAGTTTCTCAGGGCAATGATGAGGAATGTCTTGTTTGTGGGGAGCCATTTGCCTCATCTTTGCCTGGAGAAGTGTGGATGCGGTGCATCTTTTGTCTGCTGTGGTCGCATGAGGCATGTACTGAGGGTGCAGCTCATTATATCTGTCACAACTGTGATAATGAGTAAAGTAATTTCATAATTTTTATAAATAGACTAATTGCACCCCACCCACATAGCAAGCACCTCCGCTCCGAATCTGCCCCGGCTCTGTGCCGACACCAGCTGATCCGGCTCAGAGCCGGGGCAGATCCGGAGCGGAGGTGCTTGCTATCTGGGACGTTAAACATGTTCACGTTTACTTTTGAAACATTTGAAGCAAATTAAAATGTTTAAAACAAATGTCTGATTGTTTTTGTTTCTGTTTTAACGACAGTAATTTAAAAGATTCCAGTTAATTTCATCACGTTACTTTTTGTCGGCCTGTGTGCCACTTTCATCCCGACTGGAGGGGTCAAAAGTAGCAATGCGCAACTTCCGTTCGACGTCAAACTATGCTGAAGTTAATATATTTTGGGATGATTTAGCACCTGATATTGACAGAGCACACACGAAAGTAGTTAATCGCTCCGAAAAATTTTTTCGGTCTGTAACGTTATCTTTTAAAATGACGTCCATGTGAAAAATGTTACTTTCGTACCAGCTCTCCCCTACCTGTCAACTCTCACGCATTCGCCGTGAGTTTTGAGTGCCATATTTACGTTCCCCTGCTTCAATCAACGCATATGCAAGAGATTCTTGCGCGGAACTGAAGTCCTTGTGCGTGGAGGTTTATCAGTTTCACATGCGTTACGGTGATTATGACTTCTCACGCTTTTCTTTACTCAGGGCTTGGAAGCAATGCATGTGTTTCATTGTCGTTTAAATTGTTTAAATTAAATAAGATCATCTGAAACGTTTTATGCAATTCCATTTCTTCCAACCCCTGAGTATTGAAAAGCGTAAGAAGTCCGGAGTCATAATCACCGTAACGCATGTGAAACTGATAAACCTCCATGCACAAGGACTTAAATTCCGCGCGAGAATCTCTTACATACGCGTTGATTGAATAATTGCTGGCTACAGCAGGGGAACGTAAATATGCCACTCAAAACTGACGCCGAATGCCTAACCCCTTGTCTCCACCGGGCGCGTTTCTGAAGCGTTTTTTACTCGCGCGTGTGACGTGGCAGATACGCTCTCATTATTATCTTTGCAGCTGTCTCCACCGGCTCCGTCCAGGCGTGCGCTTCAAATTAAACGCGACCTGAAGCGTTTTTACGCTTCAAGTCTATTTTTTCGACATTACGCGTGTAAAACGGAGGGTGACTTGGCTTCTCCTTTGCTGCTCGACCGGTTTGAAGTATCTTGGCGAGCAAGACGTTTCGCTTCAGTGACTTGATGAACGCTGTCGTGTTTTACATGACGCGCCGGTGGAGACTAGGGGTAAGAGTCGACAGGTATGCGTTATTAATGAAAACTGACCACACCTGATAATGAGAGTTTTCGGAGTTTCTGTAATGGTAATTTAAATGAATGATTGAAAACAGGTCATGACCAATCATTATTTTTAAGGGATGGTTTGAGCCTCCCCTATCGCCAGTTCACCAGCCGCCACTGTTTATGAACCAGAGCTTTCTTGTGAAATCGAACTCTCCGTCGTCATTACCGCATAAAATATCAACGAGGTGGTATGACTCCAGCTCCTGACTGGCTGTTAAACCGGCATGCGCTGTGTTAAAATCAGCACTTTTATCAATAATTTATTTTGGTACTAAAGACACCATTTTGTTTTCACTTGAATTTTAGCAGCCTAATTTATTTTGGTGCTATTTATGTTGCTAAAAAAATGCTATTTTATTTGAATTTTGTATGTCATGCCACTGTGACAGTTGTTTTGCAATAAACTTTTCAGATTTGGAATTTTATTTGTTTAATTTCAGATACATTTTGAACATACATGAATATATCCGTTAATTATAACCATATTATACCATACCAACATCAAAGGAGTTTAACACTACAATTTAAGAAATAGAAGAATACAAGAAATGGAAAGAAATAATTTTTTTCATTGGGGACCCATTGAATTTCCCAGGGACCCACTCAAATCACCACCCGTGGGTCCCGGGGACTCACCAAATTGAAACCTATCAACATCACTGCATGTACATCTTTTGGCGACCCTTTATCTTTAAGGGACCTAAAATTGTAGTGTTTAGGCTATATATAAAGTAGTAGAAAATCAAAAGAAATGACTCTGAGATTATTATATCATGGTGCTGTTGTATAAAAATTAATTGATATCAAAATCCTGCATTTGAGCTGTCCTGTAAAATTATGAAGCCTTAACTTTGACCCCCTGTAAAATCTGAAATAATTCAGATATTCAAATAATTTTTTTTGTGTCAGGAGCTTTAAGATAGATGTGTACTTTAAGAAAAAAAAAATGATATTGCCATTTATTTCATTTAAATTTTTACCCCTAATATGCAGTTTGGCTGATTTTGGCCCATATATACAGTTGCGCCAAAAATTATTCATACCCCTACCAATTTTTGTTTTTTTTCGAGATATTTTTTGACTACTCAAAGTTATTCTTGCACAAATGACACAGTAAGTTGACATAAAGCTGTAAGAAGCACAGTAAACAATTTTTCAAGAAATACAATACTTTTTGGTATTTTATTTGACAGATTTACAAAAAATGCCATGTCCAGAATTATTCATACCCTTTTCTCAGTAATTGATGGCAAAGCCTTTATTCACGATTACAGCCTCCAAACGCTTCCTGTGGTTGATCACAAGGTTTCTACGTTTCCTTTCCACGGGGATTTTGGCCCCTCCTCTTTGGCAAACTTCTCCAGATCCTTAAGGTTTTAGGGGTTTCCTTGCCATGACCTTGGTCTTCAGTTCCCTCCACAGATTCTCGATAGGATTGAGGTCGGTGCTCTGGCTTGGCCACTCCAAAACGTTCACTTTGTTGCCCACTAACCATTACTTGACAGATTTGGCTGAGTGTTTAGGATCATGATCCTGTTGGAAGATCCATTCCTGCCCAAGACCAAGTTTTTCGGCGGATTGCCTAATGTTTTCACTGAGGATCTGGATCTACTGGTCCTGTTTCATGATGCCATTAACTTTAACAAGGTTTCTGGGCCCATTAGCTGAAAAGCAACCCAAGAGCATGATACTCCCGCCACTGTATTTGACCGTTGGGACTGTGTTTTTCAGGTTGAACACTTCACCTTTCTTACGCCACTTACACTTCTCCAACCCAGACACACAAGAGCTCCTCTAGCCTGCAAAAGCTCACCTGGATGAAGAAACAAGCTTCTGCCTGTAAATGTTATGGACGGATGAAACAAAGATGGAGCTGTTTAGGCACAGAGATGGAGCTTTTGTTTGTCGTAAGAAAGGTGAAGCTGTTCAACCTGAAAAACATGGTCCCCAACGGTCAAACAAGGTGGCGGAGTATCATTTTTGGGGTTGCTTTTCAGTTAATGGGCCCGGACACCTTGTTAAAGTTAATGGCATCATGAAATAGGACCAGTATATCCAGATCCTCAGTGAAAACATTAAGCAATCTGCCAAAGAACTTGGTCTTGAGAAGGAATGGATCTTCAAACAGGATCATGATTCTAAATACACAGCCAAATCTGTCAAGAAATGGTTAGTGGACAACAAAGTGAACATTTTGGAGTGGCCAAGCCAGAGCACCGACCTCAATCCTATCAAAAATCTGTGGAGGGAACTGAAGACCAAGGTCATGGCAAGGAAACCCTCAAACCTTAAGGACCTGGAGAAGTTCGCCAAAGAGGAGTGGGCCAAAATCCCCATGCAGACTTGTAGAAACCACAGGACGTGTTTGGAGGCTGTAATCGTGAATAAAGGCTTTGCCATCAATTACTGAGAAAAGGGTATTAATAATTCTGGACATGGCATTTTTTGTAAATCTGTCAAATAAAATGCCAAAAAGTATTGTATTTCTTGAAAAATTGTTTACTGTACTTCTTACAGCCTTATGTCAACTTACTGTGTCATTTGTGCAAGAATAAATTTGATTTGTCAAAAAAATATCTAAAAAAAAACAAAATTTGGTAGGGTATGAATAATTTGGGCGCGACTATATATATATATATATATATATATATATATATGTATATTTGGTTGCAACACGGGCAAGGGGCGCCCTCTGCTGGTTCTTTGTCAGTATAAGCAGAACTTAAACAGCTTGCCTGAACTTGAAACAGCTTGCCTGACCATATTGTTGAGGCAGAGACCTTTGGGAGTTTCCAAGAGCAGACTTGACTTAAAGCTAGATACCATTGAGTCATTGAGTATCTGAAGTGATATATTCACGATGGTACAAAGAAACTGGCGAGCCTAGTTGGGCTGAACGGCCTGTTCTCGCCATTCATGTTATGTTATGTTATGTTATGTTATGTTAAAAAATAGTGTAATAGGTAAAAAACTACATTGCAGGGCATGTGAATTCCCTTAGTGCTTTCAGATTGGAATTAAGCATTTGAATTTCAGCATTCAGTTGACAGTAACTAATAAAAACGGATCAATTATATTGCATTTCTCAAAGCAAAAAGATATTGCATTCACATCTTGTTCTCGAGCACTGACACGAGCACTCACACACACACGTAGACAGTTAGCCATGGGAGGGAAAAGGGCCAGTGTTGCTTTCACTTAAAGCTCATCTTGGAATATAAAAAGAAAAAATGAAAATGCAAACTTCAGCCGATTTCTGTCATCTGAAAAACTATCTACAGGGCGTCAGCATTTAAATGGAATGGACTTGTTATCAAGTATACATCATTTATGTCTCTGGACAGGGAATAATGGGAGTTTGTTTGAAAGACAATTGCAACCCTGTACCATTGTTGGCTTATTAACACCTGTATAAGCTGTGCCCTGAGAAATGTGATCTTTGTTTTCTCATGTTGTTGTTAGCAACACAGTAAACTGCTGAAACTCCTGAAAGGGGTCCATTAACACCAACACAACTTTAGTGTGCGGACTATCTGTCTTATCTGCGTTTGAAAATGCCTAGTCAATCACCGCACATTATGTAATAAGTGATAGACATCAAGAGAAAAGAGTGGTAAAATTTGTGCCTTGTACGCTGAGCCTACACTTTCTGTCTGGTGTTCATGATGGGGAATTATCAGTCCAACCATTTCAGATAGCGATCCTTTTATCTGTAAATAATTTCCCTGGATTAATGTTTCTAATCACCCCACTGAGTGTGTGGTTATGTAGCAGAGAACGCTCTTCCCAGGTCAGATCCAATGTTCAAAGTGCATTAGGAACTGCAGCAGTTTTTGGTTGGAATTGTGTTTAGTAATTTGTTTGGGTTGTGAGCTTGGTGAGAGGGAGACTAAATCAACAGACAAGGAACAAACATGGAGAAGAGTGAGAAATATGTCGAGAGGAAAGAGGTAAGTTAGTTTGCATGAAAATTTTGTATTTTCCAAATATTTACCATTGGATGTTTAATTTTTGTTTTCCATATTGGTGTTCCTGAACATAAAAAGTATATTTGAAATTCTAAATGCTAATTTGAGAAATATTTTTATCAGTAGATGTTTTTTGTATTTTATTAAGAACAGTTGATACAGATAATATACTCTTGACAAAGCCTGGATGGCTGTGTGCAATGACTTGGAGGGGTACACACAAGTGAGACAATCAGTCTGCACAAGATCATTGGCCAGTGTTCCACACTGCTTGTAACAAGCAAAAAGTCAATCATCATATAAAACTATGGCACAACAGGACTGTGCTCCAAATATTAGGCAAAGCATAGCCACGCCAAATATTGATCTAATTTAGTTTTCAACAGTTTACAGTTCTGTGTGGTACATTTTTTTAGTGACTAGGAACTTTTAATTACATTACTTTCGCATTATATTTGTCCTAAAAAATTGCTTTAAATGAGCTTAAAGCTTTTGCACAGTACTGCGTGTGTATGTATTTAAACTTATATTTAAAGTGTCTGTTCGCTTAAAGTATGGAAAATTTGTGGGGCATGGTGGTATTGGAGCTTTCATGCACCCCTGACATCTCTATTTGAGAAGGACACAAATCGCAATAAGGGCAGGCGTGGTGGAAAAAAAAAAAAATTTTCCTGGTCTGACAAATATTGCCTTTTTTGAAACTAGTTTGTTTTTGCTTGGATAATTTATTGTTGCTATTAGAATTTTTTTTTGTTCATTTGTTTGTTTGTTTGAGATTTTAAATTGCTGCCATGTTAAGAAAGGCTGTAAGTCCTTATGCTTTACCCAAGTGAGGGAGGATTTGGTTTGACCTTATGTAAGTTCAAGGGATTTGCAGGACCCCTCTGTGCTCTCAAAGACCAAGGTGTGTTGTTTGAGGCCATTTAAAGAGCCTCATGTTGAAAGGTGATTTTTTTTTTGTGGTGTGAGGGCAAACACAGATTTGCATAATCTACCATTTTGGCTCCATTTATCGATCAGTCATAAACTCCACCATCTAAAATAAAAATTCAACAAAAGTCTCATCCCATATGCCATAACTGAACTAAACAAGAGAATGAAAAGACTGTGAATGTGGGGGAATGTATATGTGTACGGTGGCGGGTATACATCTGTGGTAGTGTTGGTTTTTTTTTTTTTGTAAGATTGTTTGTGTAATGTTGGAGTAGTGTTGTTGTTTTGTAAGATTGTTTGTGTAATTTCTCGTGGCTGTACAGAAGTGAAAACAATTATCCTGAGAAGGACAATAAAATTTATCTATCTATCTATCTATCTATCTATCTATCTCTCAGCCCAGCTGAAACCAAAATATCGTTTGCCACCATTTTTGTCATTTTATGCCTCTGATGGGGTTAGTTGTCATTCTGTTTGCAGGGGCTTCTCTGGATACTCCAGCTTCCTCCCACTGTCCAAAAACACACATATCCAGCTACTTTGGGAATCTCAATTGCTCGCAGGCATGACTGTTTTAGTAAATAAAGTATTATATCGGTAGTGGATTTGCAAACTATCCCAGATGCATTCCTGCCTCTTGTCGAATGTAAGCCGGAATAGGCTGCCCACCCCTACTGCATCACTCTGACCAGGAATTAACAGAATTGACTGTGGATGGATGAATAGAAGAACCTACATGCTCCTGGTCAAGAATATCCCATCCCTGATTTTGTGTTTGCCCAGCAGAAGTTAACCGCAGCCCTGGCCTTGGCCTCTCTTATCTCAGCTTTCGGCTCATCTTTCCAGTATGGTTACAACGTCGCAGTCGTCAACTCTCCATCCCCGGTAATATTCAATGCATTCTACAACATATCTACAGAATGGACTGATGTTATTTCTTATTGAAAACATGCCGTTATGTTTGACTGACATTGTAAATCACTTTTATGTGCTGTTTTTATATGGCAGTTCATTCAGAAGTTCTACAACCACACTTACTTTGACCGGTATGGGGAGCCCATGGACAGTAACTTGCTGACACTCTTATGGTCCCTCTCTGTGTCCATGTACCCCCTTGGTGGTTTCTTTGGGTCACTCATGGTGGCCCCACTAGTCAATCGAATTGGAAGGTGAGAGATCTGAAAGCCCATTTGATTGGATGTCTTTTCTCACCCTACTTTCTGGTGTTGCAAATCAATGTCATATGACTTATTCATTTTTAACCCTTCAAGTGCTAATCACCGCTATAGTCATGCAAAGTGCAAAATTTCAGATTTCAGCCTTCAAAAGGTCAACAATTTTGTCAATTTTTTGTTGGCAATGACTTCAGAAGGGTTCACAGGTACCTGTGTGCCCTTCTGAAGGTCATTTGTTAACTACATAATGAATGATTAACTTTTGTAGGGATAGGGTGAGTAAAAATTTAGCATTTCAGGGTTAATACAGCTCTGAAACAGTTAAGATATTAAAGTTTTCTTAAATTATGATTATAAGGTTGATCTTGTGTAGGACTGCCCAACCGAGTTTCTGTAGAGCAAATATCCTGTTGGCTGTCATAGCCTACCAATACATTGCGAAAAACAGGTGGGCCTGCACGTCATCTGCCATTTATTTGTCTTGGGACAAAAAAAATGCATACCCACAAGCATGCGCGCGCATCTGGCACACGCAAACTCGCTCATACACACACACATGCATAACCGACTGTTATTGTCGCCCCCTGCTTGTCCTGTTAATCCGTCAGCCTCCCCTGAATACTCGTCCTGCTCCTACTTCCCCTTTCATTTGTCCCACCTGTTTTCTGTTTGTGTTCATTGATTTTATTTACTATTTAAACCCCTTCTGTTTCAGTTCTTGTCACGAAGCCTTAGTTAGTTAAACCCTCTTTGTGTAGCTGTGCAGTATCAGAGTTTTGTAAGACTAAGTACAAGTCTTGTTATTCCGTCTGTTTGTGTGTGTACCTCAGCACTTGGATTCTATCCCTCATTTCTATGGTGCCGGTGAATACATGGCACCATCATTACAGTAACCTTCCCATTATCTGTATAGTCCTCCCTCGTGAGATTAGCCCTCGTGTGTTCTGCGTTTGTTCGTTACATAAATTCATTCAGTGGACTCGGTGCCCATTTTGGAGCTGTATGATGTGGGAATCTGAGTCAAAATAGCCTATTTAGAACTCCATAAATCCTTCAGATTATTCATTAAATCTTTTGATTTTATTATATTTTATTCAATCATATATATTGGTTATTTTAAATGTTAATTAATATTCCATATTTTTGGTTATAATAGTAACTTTTGAGACTCATGACTAACTTTGCAGGTTTCCTGCTACACCAAATTTTTATCCGCAGGAGGATTATTTAGACAAACAGGTCTTTATTATGCATCTGTACCATTTTGTATATCGTGGAGTCACATCGCCTGCAGTATGCTAGGAGGCTTGTTCGAGCGAAATAAGTAAAGAGGAAAGCTTGCAAATTACTCTCATCAAAGGTTACATTACACTTAATAAAGACAAGGAGTTTGCTCTAGAAATACTAACTAGTTTTAAGCACAAATACCAAATGACAATCCAGCAACTTGCAATTCAAAGCAGAGGGTTTAACTGCACATCACAGGACCATTAGGAAATAACCATAGAATGAGAGACAACTAGGGAAGGGAAAACACGTTAAGATGTAAACCAATCAATGGAGACATACCGCTTAATAGACAAAGAAGTTTCTGAATAGGAAGGGAAAAGAAGGGCATTTACACAAAGGTTGTGACACCAGGTATCTTTGGCAAACTGATTGTGACAGATTCTTGTTTATTACATTTTGTATTCTGCACATCACTTTTGACCACAATCAGTATTTGAGTAGTGAGAAGAACTAGGTAATTCTGAACATGGCCCATGATTAGCCAGTTCATTGAGTCTGTTTTGTTGTACCTGGCCAAAGAAAAACCTGCATTCACACTGGTTATTGTAAGACTGGATTGGACAACCCTTTTCTTGAAGCTGCAACTTGGTTGTCATTTGCAAACTCTTCTTATAAATCTGAGGCTGGCTTCTCCTTTTTGCCTCCACCCGTTTTCACCACAGGAGGGGCACTCTTCTCTTCAACAACATCTTCTCCATTGTTCCAGCTGTGATGATGGGGGCAAGCGAAGCAGCCAAATCCTACGAGATGATCATCATCGCTCGCATCCTTGTGGGCATCTGCGCAGGTCTGGGCTAAATGCCAGTGTGGGGAATCCAGGTTCAGGAAGTGAAAGTCCAACCCAGAATTTTATCTCAGTTGCTTGGATTTGCAATTATTATAATTTTTCTGGAGGTAGAACTAATGAGTGGCGTGCATGAAATGCCAGCCACAGTTCAGTCATGGAACTCTTGCAGCTGCTGCATCCCTGAATTTAGAGAACACACGTCTTTTCACCAACCAGTCACATCTGCACACATGGAATGGTCTAATTAAACATGCTAATCAATCTAATGCTATGCAACTGTTTGCGCTTGTTGCTTTGCTTGCTACACTAATCACTTGTTTTGCCCTGTTTGCCATGTGAAACTAATCGCTGTCATTGCTTGTTCTTTGTTTTTGCACCTTTTGGTGCTATTTTGTTTTGCCGCTCACTCACTGCCATCCCAGCTTCCACCTGCTGTTTGGATCTGCTTGTGTACTCGAAAGGGGGGTTGGGTGGGTTTTGAGGGCGGAATGGTATAACTTCTTCCTGTATTCAGGGTATGTTTATGTTTATTTTATTTGATATGGATATCACAAATACATTGAAACTGTCCCAGTGGACAGACCAGATGCTTTGCTTGGGTGTGTATAGCACACACGCTAATTTTCAACACCAGTCCATAGGCGGCTTTTCTAAAAACACAGAATAATCAACAATAGGAAAACAAACAAAGTTCATGATCATAACAGTAATATTAATAACAATAATAAAAGAAAGTCTGTATTTATACATGTGAACACTGTTGTTTTGCTTTTAGCCATGCTTTAAGCCCTCTGTTGAAAGCATTTGCATCAGTCTCCAGTTTTAAATGAGTGGGTAGAATGTTCTATAGGTTAATCCCTTTTACTGAAAAAGGCAGACTGTCCAAATGATGTTGTACACCTGGGAACAATACAGTCACCATTTTAGGAGGCTCGTGTATTTGCTTTTGGCTTGAGCTCCAACATCTTTTGATCAGTGCAGAAAACGGGTGAGATATAATTGTGAAGAAATTTAAAAACTAGTCCGATATTACAGTAAATTATAAAGTTTTCAAATGCAAGAAGGTTGTGTTTTCTCAGGATGCCTCAATGGTGCCATCTCATTGGTTTTTGATCCATAATTTTTATTGCCTGTTTATATATTGCTACTACGGGTCTAAGAATGACTTGAGAAGCTTGTGACCATGACGTGATACAGTTTGATAAATGGGAGACAATCATAGCGTGCATGTAGAGTTGTGCAGCTTTGCATGACAGGTCTCTTCTGATAAAACGAAAACAGTTTAGGTTTGGTTTAACCTTCTTGCAGATGTACTGTATTTGTTCATCAAATTTTAAGTTCTTATCTAGTATAATTCCCAAATATTTGACCTCATTCACATCTATAATTATTTCATTTTTAATCATCACCTCAAACAGATCATTCCCAGGCTTTTTGCAGATAGAAATACACATGGAAACTGTTTTCTTGACATTCAGGGTTAAATGGGACAACTCAAGCCAATTGGTGACTTTTTTAAGTGCTTGCTTCAGGTGGTCAGCTGCTTTGCTAGCTGTTTTAGCAGATGCACAGATGACAGTATCATCAGCGTACATCTGGCGGCTGACACCTGGACAACTTGGTGGCAGGTCATTGATGTACATAGTGAACAACAGTGGTCCAAGTATGGACCCCTGTGGTACTCCCATGTTGTTGGTGAGAAGTTGGGATTTCTCCCCATTTACCTTGACACATTGTTGTCTTTCCTCCAGATATGATTTAAACCACTGAATGGCATCTGTAGACATTTTAAAACGTTTTAACTTGGCCAAGGGGACACTGTGGTTGACATTGTCAAAAGCCTTTTTGAGGTCCAAGAACACTGTCCCCAGGACATGTGCCTTGACCAACAGACCCTTGACCCTCTCAATAAGATAGCAGTTAGCTATTTCTGTGGAATATTTAGGCTTAAATCCGAATTGCTGTGGATGGAGCAGTTGGCTGGACTCCAAGTGTTCCATCAGTTGTGTAGCAACAATCTTCTCCAGGACTTTTGAGACTACTGGGAGAATGGCAATAGGTCTATAGTTACTCGCCATGTCCTTGTCTCCCGACTTGTAAATCGGGGTAATTACTGCTGTTTTCCAACTTTCTGGGAATGCACTTGTTCTTTTCGAGAGGTTCACTAAGTGAGTAATAGGCAGCAACAAATATTTCTGGTATTTCTTAATCAAATCAGCATTTAAATTATTAATATCCTTTGACATTGAGTTGTTCATGTTTGCAATAACCTTTTTAACTGTATCACTGGATACTTCTTTGATGCAAAAACCATCTGGGGAAGCATTATCACATTCTTCAGGGGATATCACGAGGTCAGTTGATTTGAAATGACTTGCCAGTTCAGGTACAGACTCAATAAAGAAGTGGTTAAAAACATTTGCTATTGACTCATTACTGTCAATTAGGTTATTGTCTAATTTAAGACTGGTTATTTTAGGGTGTTTTTGTTTACTTGAGTCTGTTAGTCTATGGATCTGCTGCCACAGTTTAGAGCTGCTGCCATTAGCCTCTTCGATTAGTTTGAGGTAGTGCACAACTTCGTGCATCGAGTACCCAGAGCAGTCTTATTCAATGCCAAACCAAAACTAATTTTATACATCATACTCAATAAATGGTTTTTTGTTTTAATATGTGAATTGTCCTCACTGAAATTTGTGAAATTATTTGGTTGGTTTATAGGTGGAGAAAACACATTCTAGGACTTTTAACCCCATAAAACCTATGGGCCCATTTATGAACCTGTCAAATGCAGCTGCTTTATTCAAACCTGTGGAACTTTGGCCCCATTTTATATTCTTGTGGAAATCCCAAGGTTTCCAATAATCCCAAATGCATTACAGGGAAATGTGTGTAAAATGATGCGCAAGATTGAGATATTTTCAATATGATGTAATGCTTCCACCATAAAAACATGGCAGCTTGGGTTTGAATATATCTCTTAATGTAAGTGTGATACAGCTTCAGTGAAGCACAGCAAGCAGTAGATACAACATTTCTATGCTGTTTTTTTTCCTGACTTTGAAGCTACTTAAGGGAAAAGTCAGAGTTTAAGGGGTTAATGTAAGACTGCAAACTTTCCTGGCTTGTGTGAAAACACAACAGTAAAAGCCCCACTCAGGCTATATGCCCCTGGAATGCCTGTAATTCTCTTAGAAGCAGTGATGCTGCACTCCCTCGTTTCATGTTAGGCTCTTTCGCGTCTCATAGGACTGTCCTCTAATGTGGTGCCCATGTACCTCGGCGAGCTCTCCCCCAAAAATCTGCGGGGTGCCATCGGGATTGTGCCTCAGCTGTTCATCACCATTGGCATCCTCACCGCCCAGGTCTTTGGCATAAGAAGCATTCTGGGAAACAGCTCAGGTAGATATGGAGCTCTGTGAAGTCCACTCTCGTCAGGTCTCTTCTGTTGTTGAGGCACGTAGGCCAGGTTGAAAACAGCTTCCAAACTGCTGTGCTGTTGAAATATGTACTGTCTACTAAACATACTGGCAGTAGGCAATACTGCACTCTCAAATACAGGCTGTTTCTTGCCATGGCAAGTTTAGTGCTCTGAATGAAAATTATGCAAAAATTGAATATTTTACTTTATATAGAATACCAAGATTCTTCTCATACTTCCATGATTTGACTGGTGAGTTCAGACACATGCCTTTCAAGAAATAAAACTAATTTTAGAAATGAAGAGTCAGCGTTGTCTTCGTGTCCAATCACAGTCTGAAGTAGAGCGCATACCTCCGCCACGCCTTATATCTGTTCTTTTGGTCATAGAATATATTTGGATGACGTCCAAAATTAAATCAACTCTTCCTTGGACTACCATCTATCATCCTGCCAAATTTCATGCCAAGCTTTTGCACTAATATTTCCGTGTTTGTGCGTGCCTGCAGGGTGGCCCCTCATGCTGGCATTGACAGGTGTGCCCGCTGTCCTGGAGCTCCTGTTCCTGCCCTTCTTCCCAGAGAGCCCCAGGTACAGGCTCATCCAGCGAGGTGACGAGAAGGCCGCCAGGAGAGGTAACGCCCTCACCACATCAAACCTGTATTAACCCTTTAAGGCCTAATGAAAAAATCCCAGCAGAGAATCATGCTGCCATGTTTACCATAGTAACCTGTATTTGGGCTGAAACACAGCTTCTCAGCTTTCAGGGACAGTTGGAATTTTTTTTTTCTATTGCGCAAAACTTACAATAATTACGGTACTTTCAAAATTACGCGCATATCTGTGTCGGCAACGACACATTCTTAAAATGCGCACATGCTGTCCCGGTTTTAATGGGTTAATACCGGGAGCTCTGCATTGACTTAACATGCGGAGAGGCAATGGCAACTTCTAGATTGTGCCAGAAGTTGAAGAGTTGATTTCCAGAAGTGCACAAGTCTGTTTTTGTCTTTTTAGAGAAACAAGATTTTAAGAATTTGACAACTTGTGGGGGTCATGTGACACGTGTTAAGCTGATGTAAACGTAATGAAATATCAAATCAAAAAAGATTCTTTAAAACAAATTAGGAGACCTTCTAGCTGCTCTCTTGGTTCTTCGCCAGGATATTTCAAACACCAGTCTGTGTACTTGAATGCTTTTAGAAGCAAATGCCTCAAAATAACGAAAATTGAACTTGATTTAAAAAATTAACTTCATTAAATTTAATTATTTCAGTGTACTAAAACAGACCATCTTTTTGAAAACATAACACTCCACTTTCAAATGAAAATAAACAGCAAATATAGTCATACCAGTACACTATAGCCATGAATGTCAAAAAGTTTCTTGAACAAAATGAATGGAAGATATATACAGTCAAATGGAAGGTAAATACAGCTGAACAAAGGTCACAATAAAAACTAATCCAAGATACCATAACAGCTTTGCCTTGGCTCTGTGTCTTGAGCCATTGTAAACTAACTGACTGCACGTGGTAATAAGAAAGTTCAGCCAAAGAACAAGCTGCTAAAAAAGACTACCTTTTGCCAGACTTCTTTTTCGCTTGTTTTTAGCCCATGTTTCAGGCTGCCTGGGTCTCTTTTTCTTTAGCTCTTTTGGGTTGGGTCCACACACACACACACACACACACACACACACACACATCTTTGCCTGTAGAGTCAGCTATTTTGGTTAGATAAGAAAGCTACAGTGGCTGGTATTGGCCAACCAATTTTCTCAGCAATGTTTTGATTGGCAGACTGGACTTGTGTACTAGCAGAAGTTTTAGACTGGACTTGATCACCGCTAGAAGTAGCTTCTTGGGGACTTTACAATTCACTACTCATTTTATATTGTCCTTGAGTGCTTCTTGGCCAAAAATAGCTTATGGGGCTTATTCCTCATCAATGAAAGAATGGATTTGTTATCTGTGTTATCTGATTTTTTTTTTTTTTACCGGCCCTATGGGCCAATAAGCTATTGGCGTGGTGGGGCATCTGTCGTCCATTATCTGTTGTCCATTATCCATCGTCCAGAACATTTTTACTCGGGCCGGTAGGCCACGAGTTTTAGTTTCGGCTCCGGATCTTCTTCTTTTTTTTTTTTTTGGGGGTCGGGATTGTCCTGCTCTGCAAGACGCCGGTTTCGCCATTGGCCCATAGATGTATATATAGAACACTACATTGCTGTCAGGGTATGCTCAAGAGAAGCATCTGTTTTAGGAGAGTACACTCCCATTCATTTTCGCCTATATTTTCAAAAACACTTGCATGCAAGTCGGGGTGATTTTGGTATCGCTGTGCACAGCAACATTTTCTCTCCCTAAATATGTGCTTTTTTGGAGGGTGGAAAGCGGCACACTTACTAATGGGAAGATGGAAATGTGACTCGGTGTCAACGTTAAAGTGCAAGCAGAAAAGTTAACGTGACGAGGCTTTTAATTACCCTCAGATAACATCATTGCTTAGAAGTTCTCGCCGTTTCAGAAACGTCGATGAATGTCCATATACCTTATCAAATTACTCTCTGGTTTCCTCACTTCATTGTACCCTGGTTGAGCATATTTGCCGTTGACCGAATTTTTCATACTGAATCATATGGCTAATGCCAACGTTGTTAAAAGGAAGCACTAGTTAACTCTGGCTACTCCTTCACTAAGCGTCATCTTTGCCCCTGTCCCATTATAACACTGCATCACTGCACAGCACGGATCAAGGGGATAGAGAAAGGTTTTTTTTCTCCTGACTTCTAACAGCCAAGCCTTTCTCCCCTCCTTGTCTTTTGGAACTCTGTATAAACAGACAAAGCGACTTGTCCATTGTTTTAAATATTATGCAAATCAGAAATATTGTCCTTGGATGTCAATTACAAGTAGCTTGCTTGTTAGCCACCTTGTTCATTTTGTTGACTGCTTAGTCAATGCAGTCCCCGCGACGGTAAGGGTACTAAGGTAGCTCGCTGGACACCGTTATCGATCGCTAGCGTTTGCTTTAGTCACCGGTCTATTTAAGTCGATGGGAAGGCGAATTAGCTAGCTAGCAAGCGAACGCGATTTTTTCTATTAAAGTGACAAATTTGCACTTCTACGTTAACTTACGCATGAAATGTTTTATCACAGCCCTTCAGATGACTATTGCTGCAAAAGGCAGCCGCACATCTCGGCATTTTAATGCTTATATTGACTTATTTGAAATTGGCCTCATATGAAACCATTCATTTTTATGAAGAAGTTGGATGTATTAACCCTCTGTTAACCGAGTACCTTTCCAACTGTGTAAAAATAATTTCTATGGGCAAATATGTTGATTGTGGGCCAATATTTGGAAAAATGGAAAAAAAAAAAAATTTAATCTTTTTTGGCCTGATTTTTTTTCCAAAATTTAGCAGATCTGCTACATTGGGTAATATCTCCAGAATGTTTTTTTTTTAAATTTTTTTGACGGAATCGTTCAAGTTATTCTCAAATGTTTATTTGGCAATAAGAAACAAAACCAGCAGGGATAAATTTTTGTCCAGGGCTGTTAACCCGTTTCATTTTAATGTAGCAGATAACAGAAGTGGGTCTAGTGGGGTGGTTTTATAGAGGGTTAATGGAAAACATGCAAGATGGCCAGTGCTTCAAATTGGATAATGTAAATATGACATCATCAGCAAAATCTAGTGTTCTAAATATATTATATGAATTTGAATTTTTTTGCAATTGGGAAGGCCTAGAATTTCAATTCAAATTCGAATTACAGGGAATTGATTCCAGAAATTTCAATTGATAATTTTTGTATTAATCATTTTACAGTTGGCCTGATGATATTATTCATGTAAATTTTTATTACAGCAATGTCCTAGACCATATCATCTATAAAACAGATTTTTTTTTTTTCCTGAAATTTTTTACTTTTGAAGTTTTCAAAATGGTCCATTTTAGCCATTTCAGAAGTGGGGTTCAAAATATTGAATTTTTTTGGGCCAAAATGTTGAAGATAGGACTGAGACGTTTTTTTTTTATTTCAAAAATGAGAGAATGACTTAGAGAAACCACATAGAAAACATTTTCTGATAAAAATATTTTTTTTTTTTTCAAAAAGTGATAAATCAGGCAATCAACTTACAGATAGAGACACACAGATGATGATTTTGGATCCGCTCAGCCTTAGACTATGGGTGCTTCAATGTACATTGCAGAGAACCATTTGGATTGAATCAATGGAAGTGGGTCTAGTGGGGTTTTGCTGTATTTTAACTTTTTGGAATTTAGGAGAAGGAAATTATGTATTTGGCCAACTTATGGAAAACATGCAAGATGGCCAGTGGAGGCCAAATGGTGGGAGAGGAGGAGGAGGAGCTGGGATTAAGGGTTTGTAGTGGTTTTTGACCCCATGGCAACTACCAAATGTAGAGGTAGAGGTAGCTGAAAGGATGAGGCAGGAGGGTAGAGGAGACCCAGAGAATTTGCAAATGCAGGAGAATTGAATTGTTTACAGAATGGTCCCCAAATAAAATTTCAATTCAATGGAATTGAATTGAAGGCGGTTGTCAGAAACAGAAGTAGTAATTTCAATTCAAATTTGGAAGAATTGAAGCAGGTGGAATTGAAATTCCTGGGGAAATTTCAATTGATAATTTTGAGTGTATTCATAAAATCATGTCTTTTATTCATGTGGGTATATTCCATACAATGACTGTTTACAAATATCAGGAGGGCAATATTATTACTATGGGCTAGCCATGTATCAGACATATTATATTTAATTATAGCAAATCCTTTTTCAAAGCAGTATCAATTAAGAATAAAGGGGACATCATCTATAAAACATATAATTTAATTTGGATGTATTATAACTGTTTCCAATTATGGAAAATGGCGGAAAAATACTTCTGCATTTCCCTTGGAATGCTTTATCTTTATCCAAGTATTCAAAAAGTTGCTGTGATGCATTTTTTCTTTTGGACATTTGCACCGTAAAGGCCTTGAATCTGTTGAAATCAGTGACAAATTTGCCAGGATGGAAGAAGAAGCCATTTCAGGACATTTGTTTGGCCCTTTTCTGTTTCCAGAAAAAAGTTACAAAGTTTGTGATAACGGCAACATGGAAAAGGATAATAGACCTAAAAGGCCATCTGTACTAGATCATTTTGGTGAGCTAATTCCCACAAGGACACCAGGAAACCACCGAGCCATCTGCAAGTACTGCAGTACTCCAATCTGTGGCTCCATCAAGGCAACTTCAAATTTCAAACAGCATCTACAAGTAAGTTAAGAAATTTGTTATTTGTCTTTTTTTTTTTAGATAGCCATGGCCATGGTATTGGCATTGGTATCAGTGTTGGGATCATAATTCAAAAACTAATGTATTAAAAATTCTCACTGCTTGAAACATGTACTGTAACTTATTTCCTTATGCATTAGGTCCTTCTCTCTCTCTAGATAATCGCCACACTACTTAAACCCACATGAGCTTCTCACTTTCCTAAGTCCAAAACTTTTTACTCAACATTGAGATATCTCTTGAAAGCAAAGCACTCTTGTAGACAGGAGTCTGAGCATAGCATTGTGTTTGAATTCAACCTTTTATTGATTCTGTAAAGCTTCTTTGTGACAGCCTCTGTTAAAAGCGCTATATACATAAAATTTCATTGAATTTATTATGTTTATTACTCAAAAGCCTCCCACATTCAAATCACCATCAGGTGACATCAGGTATAATTAAGCAACTGGGAAGACTAAGGCAGAGAATCCAGTAGTCTTCACATACAGTGCTAGGGAGTGTAATGTAATTAATGAATTAAGAACAGTAAGGTGCTACTGAATTGTGTTGCAGCCAAATGTAATTAAAGTAATTCTAAAGTAAGGCATTGCATCCTACTGTAACAATTAAATGTACGCTGTAGGTATGCACTTGTAAATGACTTTTTATTATGACTCAAGTGCTGTAGGCCATATTTATCAAGAAACCAAATAATTTGCAGAATGCATTACACTATATTCTCTTGAGAACATTAGGTTGAGATAAATAATATGGCTTTTTTGCTTGCAGCGGAAACATCCTGAAATCTTGATTGAGTCTGTAACCAGCAGTCACAGAACCCAACCAAACCAAGATGCAGATGACGGTCATCCTCCAGCAACAACTTCAAGCTCTAAGTGGTCAACAACCGATACACGTCAAGTTGCTCTCACCCATAGCATTGTGACATACATTGCAAATGGTCTGCTCCCCCTCTCTACTGTTGAAATAAGAATTTTATGAATATGTTTCAACTGGCCCAACCATCCTTCACAATGCCATCCCAAAGAGCTCTCAGCCAGAACCTTATCCCAAAATGCTCAGTTTGTGTAAAAGCACATCTGGCTAGTCTGATGGGAAAAGCTCACCACATTGGCCTGACAATGGACCTATGGTCAAATCGATCTATGAGGTCATTCTATGGGATGACGGGCCGTTTTATTGTTGATTTCGATTTGCAGAGCATTGTGCTGAGCTTTGTGAGGTGTTAGAACTTTTTGAGGAAGCTACAGACTGCTGTCAGGCAGAGAAATCAGTGACATCAAGCTTTGTGATCCCCTGTATCAGAGACTCACAACATACAATTAAAGATGTGAGGATGACTGGGAACAAAAAGTTTGTGTCCACTTTACAAACTTCACTTGATAAACATCTTCAAAAATTTGAGGACATGGAGTGCTTCCAGTTGGCTGCCACGCTTTGATCCCAGATTCAAACTGGACTGGTGTATTGATGAAAAGCACATCCTAATTAAAAATCTCCTCTCTGCAAAAATTGAGTCCACCTCCCCAAAAGTCAATGCCACCTCTGACAACAGCACCCAAACAAGGAAACGCCCCAGACTCTCTTCCTACATGGAAAGCCAATCAGCTACTGTGCCAGTTGACACAGCCTTGCATGAACTCCCTGTCTACCTGAGTAAACCATGCCTGACAGAGGATGCTGATCCTTTAGTGTTTTGGAAAGGAAACCAGAGCAGTTTTCCAAACCTAGCTGCACTTGCCTGCAAATATCTGGCCATACCTGCATCCTCTGCACCTGTTGAGAGGATCTTTTGTGTTGCAGGAAAGATATTCCGACCAGAAAGATGTCGTCTCAATGATAAAACCTTTGAGGAACTTATGACAATTAGATGCAACAATGTTACCCTCTAAATTAAGAACTGTAATAAATGATTATTGCATTTACCACAATTTGTGTCATTTGTTCATTTTCAAATAAAAAGAATATTACAAATTATTCAAAATGGAGGGAATTTGTTTTTAATTTTAGTGTCTCTGAATTGCTAGGAATTCATGTAATTCCAATTCAAATTCTATTTCAACATCCTGTGGGGTGGAGCCAATTCAATTCAAATTCCAATTCTTCAAATGAATTGAATTGAAATTCCAAATTCGGAATTTTGCACAAGCCTGATGCGAGTGCCATTTTGATTGAATCGATGGAAGTGGGTCAAGTGGGGGCGCTGTACTTTAACATTGGGTCTTATGGAGAATGGGCAAAATTGCCTGTGGAAGCTAAATTGTTGCCGATAGAGATTAAGTTTGTATTACTGACATATAGGAAGTTATATATGACCTATATTTTGGCTGTGTTAAAGTTGACCTCAGATGACCTTGAAAGTCAAACTTGAAGTCAAGCAAAATGTTACAATTTTCAAAGGCTTCTAGGCTTGAAAATATTGAAGATTAGGAACATATGCGTATTGAACACTTATAGAAAGTCATATATGAAATTTCATTTAGTGGCCCTGAACTTGACCTTTGGTGACCTTCGCAAGTCAAACTTCACATTGTGAAATTTCAATGACTTATATCACCAAAACTATTACAGATAGAGCTTAGGTTTGTATTGTGGGCATATAAGGAGTCATGTTTGAAGTTTCTTTTGGTGATCTTGAACTTGACCTTCAGTGACCTTCAACGGCCAAACTTTACAGTGAAATTTCAATGACTTATATCAGCAAAATTGTTACAGATAGAGTGTAGGTTTGAATTGGAGACGTATAGCAAGTCATAAATGAACTTTTATTTGGTCACCTTCATTTTGACCTTCAAAGGTCAAACTTGATCTAGTGAAAATTCAATGACTTCTATCACTAAAAAGCTCACAGATAGAGCCTAGGTTTGTATCACAGACTTAGAGGAAGTCACACATAAACTTTCATTGGGTGACATTCAACTTGACTCTTGTAGGTCAAACTTGACATAATGCAGTCACAATGACTTGTATTACCAAAACGGTCACAGATGGAGCCTAGGTTTGTATTGGAGACATATAGGAAGTCATATATGAACTTGCATTTGGTGACCTTTGTATTGACCTTCAAAGGTCAAATGTGACCTAGTGAAAACTCAATGACTTGTATCACTAAAATGGTCACAGATGGAGCCTAAGTTTGTGTTGCAGGCATCTAGGAAGTCCAGGGCTGGCAATAAGCGGTATCACATTGCAATGTGTGATCAGTTTTTTACCCCTCAGCCAAATTTTGGCCAGAGGGGTATTGTCGTCACCTGCGTGTCTGTCTGTCTGTCTGTCGTCTGTCGTCTGTCCATGATTTTGTCCAGGTCAGTACTCAGCAAATAATGATCGCAGCCTCACCAAATTTGGTATGGTAACTCACTATGACCCATAGATGTGCAGTGTCAGGTTTTTTGCTGGATTTGACCTTTGACCTTAGCGCTGTGACCTTCATTGTGGAAATCTTGTCCGGCCAAGTACAAAGTATCTATTGGTCTTAGCATCGTCAAATTTGGTATGATAACTCGCTGTGACCCATAGAAGTGCAATGTCAGGTTTTTGGCTGGATTTGACCTTTGACCTTAGCGCTCTGACCTTGATGCAGGAAATCTTGTTCAGACCAACACTCAGTAATTATTGATTATGGCTTCACCAAATTTGGTATGGTAACTCACTGTGACCCATAGATGTGCAATGCCAGGGTTTTGGCTGGATTTGACCTTTGACCTTAGCACTGTGACCTTCACCCTGGAAATCTTGTCCAGCCCAGTGCTCAGTAACTATTGATGGCAGCTTCGTCAATTTTGGTATGGTAACTCTCTGTGACCCATAGATGTGCATAGGCCGAGGGGTATTCAGCAACACATTATGTTTTGAAATGTGCCAATCTGCGACGGGCTTTTGAAATCCCCATCGCATATTTTGCAATACAGTCTTTGGATGATGTGAATCAAAGTTTTCATCCAGTTTTGAACAAAAATGGGCTCCTACAGTCTCTAAATATCATCCTGATCAGCCTCCGCCACTGCACTATGGATAACCTAATGGCACGACTCTGAAACCATGGTAGCAAGTGTAATGACCTCATTATTTTCCTACGTTTGCGCCAGTACCGCCCACAGAGCTAAAGAAAACACTAGAGTGGACATCATCATTGGCTGAACCAACCACAAAACGTGAAACGCGTCTGCCATCTTGTGTAAGGAATCGGCGGGGAAATTGCACAATCAAACGCTGTACGTGTGTATATGCGACTAGATAAAATGAAATGAAAAACACTGGACTGTTGTCACACATTAGCCTACAAGCAAGACCATTATTTAATAAAGTATTATTTTGTTTACGGGTGTTTGTTGTCAGGAAATTCTTAATAGTTAGTTAAAATTTTAAAAATTAAATTTAAATTTACTGTAAATATATATAAAAAAGTTATAAATTTATGTCTAAGGAATGCTGTTTTCATATTTTGAACACTTGTACATTTGTACTTACAATTCCTGCAGTACTCTTTATTCTAGATTATGACAATTTTTATTTTAATAATTAGATGTTCATCTTGGTTCATAATAATTACCAGTATTAATTTCTTTCACAGTAAAAATATTATGTATGATAAAAATCAGTCCTGAATACTCATTCATTCACAGCCTGAGCCAGGTGAGTTGCTTAGGTAGAACCAACTAAAACTTACCAATTCCTATTCAGTTACTGAGTTACTACAGGTTAGCTGTAAGTGGGACCCAGTTGGTAAGACCAAGTAGTTTTAATACTGCAATGCTACAATAACTCAACTGCCTTGGTCTTCATTAGGCTATGTTGATTAGGTTAATACTGTTAGCTGTTCTAAGAGTTGAAAAAAAAGTTAAAATGCATATACAGATGTTTTTGTTAAGTTTTATTTTTGCTACACAGTTCTGAAAAATGCTACAAAATGCTACAGACTTCCAGAGACTGCGTAGCGTTTTTGCTATGCAGTTATATTTTCTTTATGCCAGCCCTGAGGTCACATATGAACTTTCATTTGGTACATTTCATTTTCATTCAACTTCACTCTCAGTGACCTTTAAGGGTCAAACTAAGGAGTGAAATTACAATGACTTGTATCACCAAAATGCTCACAGATGGAGCCAAGGTTTGTATAGAGACATTTAGAAAGTCATATATGAAGTCTGCTGACCTCAACTTGACCTTCTGTGACTTTTAAAGTTCACAGTTGACATATTGAATTTTCAATTACTTGTATCACCAAAACTGCTTCAGAGCTTGTATTACAGGAAGTCTTATAGATGTATGTGAACTTTTATTTCGTGACCTTGAAATTCACCTTCAATGATTCAAGGTCAAACTTCACATAAAATTTTCATAACTTGTATCATCACTATAAGACTGCTTGCCAGTAAGCTACAGGAGCCTTGGTCCTATTGTTAATGAATATGGACTTGAGCACTTATGGAAATAACCCCTTCAGTTGTTTTTTTCCTAAATGGTGCAGCAGGGTGACATAGTCACAGGTTGCTTGACTGGCAAGACAAGAGTTGTGGGTTCAGGCCACCAGAAAAGCTTTGGGATTCTGACCTGAGTTGGACAGATGAAATTGGGAAGCACACTGAGCAGGGCCCTTAAGGGGCATTCCATTTGAAATCAACAAGTGGTCCCCAGTCCATGGTACCTCATTTGCTTCATTTTCAAATATTTTATAGTTTATGGGCCCAATATGGAAAAATCCAAAATATTAGATTCATACTCCAAATGGTCTCCCTTCTATAAGGATTCGAAAAAGTGGGTTTGGCACTTTTTTGGGCTCGGCCATCTGTTTCCTAGCCATCTATAAAGTGGAATATCTCCAAAACTACAAGAGGTATAACCCTGATATTTTGGGGACACTTTCTTCAAACCTAATACTTTCATTTAATTTCAGCATCCTACACCCCATTGGTGTGGAGAGAATTGGCCTGGCCCAAGAGGCATTTTCAGACCAAATCTGCTTTTTCGGAGGGTCCTGACAGCCACACCCAGTCCCTGGAGGAACAGAATGAATATTGCTTTGAAAGAACCCTGAAGTGGCATCATTTTAATGCAGGAATAACAACTCTGAGACATTTACAATATGCCGAAATTTGGCTGTGAAAAGGATCCGACCCCCTAAATACCCTATTTTTGGACCCCTTGAAAAGCATGTGGGAAGGGGTTAATGGTAATTAAATTTTTGTGTTAAGGGGACCTTCATGTCATCTTCACTTGTGCCAAAAATCATTTTCAAACCAGCATTCCTTCAGGTAGAAAAATCACCATTTTGTTGCAATACTGTTGGTAATTCCAGATATGGTCATTTCTGTACATTATGTACATCAATGTATATATTTGTTTCTAGACATATTTATAGTAATGAATTTCTCATGCATAAATGTAATAGCAGTCAAATCTGATGACTGATCTGACGTGACTTCATGCAAATCGCTCATGCATATTAACGGTCGAGTGATTGCTTTCCTTCGGAATTTATCCTTGTTAGGGGTCGAGGACGACATTAAAACTTACACACAGATCGTTTTATTGTAACAGTCTGGCAAATTATGCAGAAAAAAAAGTTGAGGATAAAGAACGAATTGGTTACCTTTAACTGATGTCATCTCGAGCCGACGTTTGACGGAAAAGGATATTCAATTTAGCTAAATGATGTGTCTTCAATCTCATTGCAGTGCAGGCTCTGTAACCAGTGCATTATGACTGTTCAAATAAAACAAATAAATCGAAGATTAGCTGCATGAATTTGTATTGACTGAAATGCGCACAGTTTTGCAACAAAATGAAGAGTTTTATTTCTCTCCTTTCCTGAATGAAGAATGGCTTCCTGGTCATATTGCGTATTTTCTGTCTAACACACACTCTTAAGACAGGAAAATAATTGAAAACTAATCAAGACCAAAATCACTTGGAGGGGATGTTTTTTTGTCTACTGAAATCTGAGCTGAGCAGTCGTCCCTGACTATCGCATTGTGTCCGCAACAGAGATAGGAAATCCAGATGCAGAAGGTTAAAATCCTCCTCAGGAGTTCATTCCAGTCATCTGCATCTGCAAAATGTCCATTTTGTGAAAATTGAGAAACTCAACTAGGGTAATTATAAAACGTTTTCCCATCCTTACCGCACAGTGTGAGAAAATGTGACTAAAGTACTTGTCCCAAGGGGCTCTTCAAATCTTCTGCAAGAAGATCGTACAGACTATTGAGGTCAGCTGATTAAGTCAACAGGTGTAAAAGACGCAAGGCAGGACTTTTGTTCTCTGACCCCCGAACTCTCCTCCTCTGGTTCTCAGACCTGCAGCGTCTCCGTGGCCGGGAGGAGGTGGAGGACGAGCTGCAGGAGATGCATATGGAGGAGCAGTCAGAGCGGGCGGAGGGGCGCCTCTCCGTGGTCAATCTCTGCTCCTTCCGCTCCCTCCGCTGGCAGCTGGCGTCCGTCATCGTCATGAACATGGGCCAGCAGCTGTCAGGCGTAAATGCGGTGAGGTTCACCTCCGAGTTTTCGTCTGCTTTTCACGCCAACTTCCATCAGTACATCTATCCATTAACTAATGCCGGCTGCGCACCAAATGACTTTTGAAGCGATTTCACAGTTGCAGACAAATTCCTGATGTCGGAATAAATCGTGAGAGTTTTGCTTGAGTTGGGCGTGCGCTTGGTCCATCTTGATCGTTTGATGTCTTTTTCTTGTTTTGACAATTCCGATTAAATCAAACGTGAAATATTATTGGAAGGCTTCAGTCTGGCTCATGATAATAGTGAAGGTCAATGATGTGGATATTGTCAACAACCAATAGATGCACTCAGCAGATCCTCATTCTTTACAAAATCTTATAGACTGTGAGTAAAAACTGTGAGACTTTATGACGCATTGTTTTTAGATGTGAGAGGGTGTCAGACATTAGTCTTTTTAGAGTTTTCTTGTGTACGATAGGCATAACTTGCTCAGTCCTGGTCAGGAGTTGGGTCCCTAGACGGGGTGAGTAGCGACATGAGGGTCCCAGAAAATCTGGTCATGAAGCCATTTTGTTTCCAGTTGCATTATTCAAGGCATTATGCACCTTCTCAAGGCAAATGAGTTTTTTTCCTTTTTTTTCAATTTTATCTTTTGCAAGTTTGAACATTTTCACCTCTTATGCTTATCAAAACCATTTCTAGCTGGCTATTGTTTTATCCCCGAAATGAATAGGTTCTCTTTCGAGGAAAAAAAAAATCCACTGATTTCCATTGTGAGCAGTGGCTCGGTTTTGATTGAAACAAAATGGCTCGTATTCTATAGTTGTCACAACTCTTCCCATCTAGGAACTCTAGTCAGGAGCAAAGCATGACAAAAGAAATGATTATGTCACACCGGGCGCACCTGGGGGTATGGTATGTGTGCAGTATGGTATGATGCAATTAACTGCCGTAGTATGACGACAGGTGGAGCCATAGTGACGAGGAATAGCTGTTACTGTCATAAGAATAATGGAGGAAAATATGAGTGAGCGATGCACCCATTACATCCAAATCTGTACTGAAAGTGCGATTCTGCAATTCACTGTCACACTTAGTGTGATTTTCAAGTCTGTATGAAGTTGTGTTGTATTTGTACATTTCGTGGTCAGCATGTACATTCATGTGGAAAGTGCCAGCACCTCCTCAGCGCGCAGTCAGTGTGGACTACTCCTAACTTTGCATGCCTCAAACCTACCATCGGTTATACTGCCTCTGTCAATATGTTTTGGTAAGGGAGGCGAGGGTTTATCTCGGTATTCAATGTGTGACAGGCTGGAACACACTGTGGACAGTTCACCAATTCATTTCAGACATTCTTATTTATTCAAATGGCTCAAATATTTCAGCCATCTCTACATTTTGGCACGAATTCTTAATAAGCAAATGTTTGAGAACCCAAGGTTATCCTTCAGTGAAATATTTTGCCACAGTCTAATTTATGACTGAATTTGGAAGTGAGTTGGTGCATCCAGGTAATTAGCTGATTTATCCAAAAAACCAGCTGAAGTAGAATGAAGTGCTGAAGTATTGAGCTTAAACAGAAACCCTGGCCCCTTAGTGTTAAACTGAACATGCCACTGCTGCACAATGCGTCTTTCGCTCAGGAACAGCTGTTCTATTATTAGTTCCACAGCCCGGGTGAAGAATTAATTTGCGAATCTGTGGGCTTTGCTATGAGAGTAAGTACTGTGCAGCGGTAGATGCTCCAGGTCCTGAAAGTAAAGGTCCTCTCCAGTAATTTGATCCAGCCACCTGTATTTGTGAAATAAAGCAGACCCTCTGCCAGTAGCTTAAACAAATCAGTGTAATCAGCTGGCTGAGGTCATGGATGGGAAAAAAACATGACAGGAGTTTTACGTTCTGACCCCTTAAATCCCCACCTCTCGTGTGGACAATGCAGGATGTGACAAAATAAAATCACATACTCAACAGTGTAATGGGGGATCTTATGAGCTGCTCTTTATCTGTTTACAGATCTACTACTACGCTGACAGCATCTACGCTTCTGCTGGTGTGGGGGACAATGACATCCAGTATGTCACGGTTGGAACGGGGGCTGTGAATGTCTTCATGACCATAGCTGCGGTATGGTTTACTGTCTATAGGGGGTGTTGCTGTTCCATTTTGGGCCATGTACAATTGGGCACTCAGTGCAGTATGTAGAGTATTCGCAATAGTAGCTGCGTGTGCCAGTTTGTATGCAGCTGAGGTTTCTCACAAGAAATTTGGCAGACAATGGCCTCTCGAGTGAGGTTACCTCGAGAATATTCACTTTAATGGTGATGCCGTACTTTGCACTACTTACTGTACATGATTTCTTGTGGGTTTATGGTGGTGGCACTCTGACATGTAATATTTAACCTTGGTAGCATGAAAATGTTTTTAGTGATAATGAATGTTATGGTAGCCATTAATGTTTGAGAGATGATCAATGTTTCTGCAGTAATGGATGCTGCAGAAGTCATCATCAAAAATGCATATTCAGATTTATTTTAATTGTGTGGATTATTTTTTTTAGATTACTGAACCATTTGTATGTTCATTGCAATGGTAAATTAGTACAGGTGACTATAGGCAACACTCCAGTATTTCCATCACATGACATGTTGTGGAGGAGAAGTCGCTGGGCCAGTGTAGTTCGTTAACTGAGTTAAGTGTTATGTTTTATGTACCTGTTATTTCTCCTTCTCAAAATGAATTTTGAAAAGAAGTTTCTGGATGTGACATGTTTACGCTTGTCGGAATGATTGCTTTATAAAGGCTATTGGATTGTTGATGTTTTCAAACATACTGTATGCACGTTCGGATGGATGGACCGGTGCCATTACTGATGCTTCCCTCTCCTCAGGTGTTCATTGTGGAAGCCTCTGGGCGGAGACTGCTGCTTCTCAGTGGGTTTGGAATCTGCTGCGGGGCCTGCATAGTGCTGACCATAGCCCTCACCTTCCAGGTACAGGCTCAACAAAACACACAGTGCAGCTGCTTCATCGCACCTCTGAAATAAAGCTTCCTCTGCCTGTCTGTATAGCAAAACCCTCGTCAGTTCTTAATGGAACCCTCAATCGCTGGTGTGAGAAGTTTGAATGGGATCATAATGAACCATTTTCCCCAAAAGTGAACACTTGAACTAATTAGAGTTTCACCAACACATCAGTTTTTTAAAGATGGCAGTTGCCAGCGCTTCCATTCATGTGTTTAATCAATCAACGTGCACTTATATCTCGTGCAGTTACTCTTGTTCTTGGAGAGAGCCTGCCCTGCCGTGGATGCCTAATAAAGGCACTCGTAGTGGTACTCTCAGAGCGATAACCATTCCTAGTTCATGCGGTGCGATTTAACAAAAAGGGGCAGTTCCTTCATCTGTTCTTATATCTGTACAAAAGTGTCTTCGGTATGTTGGCGCCCTCTGTCACTGGCACAGAAACGCACCACCTTTCGGGTGCTTTCACTGCTGCTAAATTGAGGTTGATGTTGCTGAACTGCTTGTGGCAGTTTGCAGGCTCTCTCCCACAATTCTTGTGCTCTCTTGGAAACAGTCAACCGGTGAAACACATTTATCCAAAATGGAGGTTAATAAACCTTCTTTAAATATGGAGGTCACAAAAGGGAAGAGAAATGAAAGAGGATGGTGATGGTCGCATCCATTGTCGATAGAATGCACACCTTGGTTTTATGCTTAGAACCTCTCAAGACTTCCTTTCTCTGACTGTAGTTATCTTTCTACCTGCTGAGGCACTTTGTGCAGCATTTTGTTTTTGATAAGAGCTCCTGCTGAATAGCAGTTAAGTCATTCACTCTTTCCCATCTGTAGACTCTATGCCAAGGCGTGATGAAGCTGATCTGGCGGCTTGTGGAGGCCCAACACCATACGAAGACTGTTTATGTTGATTTTTCCATGAATGTGTTACCCATCTGTGTATACTTATGACAACCACAAACTTAGGCCTGAAGTGTTCTACTCACTTGTTTCCAGCTAGGAAAATTTGAGATAGATTTTCTCAGAAAAACTAATGCATGCTCGGTGGTTTTTAACAGTCGAAGCCATTAATCGATACTGCCACTCACAAACAAAGTTCAACAATCCTGCCCCATTTGCAGGCCAGCGTGGAGTGGATGCCCTACATTAGCATCACCTGCGTGATTGTTTATGTCAGCGGACACGCCATCGGACCCAGTAAGTCCAACAGGCCTGCATTTGCTGATCCATGCATTTCTGTGTTTAACAAGGATTAAACCTGATTGACCCTAGAACACTAAAGGCAGTTTTATACTTTAAGACATGCTTGTCGACAGTGTCCGATGACCAAAATGATATCAGAAAAACAAAAAAAAATGTCATCCAACAGTGCCTTATACCTGTTGAATATTTGTGACGTCGCAGACACTGTTGTGGTTGTCTAATAATTTAATTGGCTGAATGGACTGAGAGTTCGGTGGTTGTCACAGAATGTTGGTACAGTAGCACCTACCAAAAGATTGATTGGTTAAGGTTATTATGAAATAATTATTATTACATTGGAGATAACAGTTTGCACCGCGTATGTTGTCCAACGCTCGGTTGAAGCGTAAATTAATCTGTATCGTCCAACACTTTTTTAAAGACGCCTGTCGACATGTCTTACGAGTATAAAATGGGCTTTACATCAGATTTCCACCCTTGTTATGGTGAGTGTCGGTGTTACACAAACTAAGAGTTAGTGTTCTAGGGTTAATTGCCGTAAATGTACTGTTTCTGCCCTCCCATGTCCTGCATGTTTTTTCTGTTGCGGTACATTTTAAGGACCCATATTGTGGAAAATAATGGTACACAGTTCACTTCACTGTTAACGTGGCTTCCACAGTGTCTGCTAACTTTCAAGACTACCCAGTTTAGACAGTAGACCCCCTTCTCCACTTCAGCATTTGAAACATGCAACGTGAAAGCTACATCAAGTACACTACACAGTACATGAGTAGGCCCACCTTGAATGAGGCTACGACGAATTAACTTGATTCTATGATAATAGGTCAGTGGCTAAAGCTAGATCACCTGCCCCCGCCAAATTTATTTTTCAGTCCCTCCTGGAAGTTGCAATGTCGCGATCCAGCTATTAATGCAATTCAACCAATCCGCATGAATTTTGTGCAGCCTTGCAATTTTGTCCTCAAAACATCGCAAAACAACTTTCATTGCAACTTTTTGAAAAAGCTGCTGCAAAATCAAGCATTTTAGGCTGCAACGATTGCAAATAAAGCCGGAAAATCCTGGAGGGACTGTTTTTTAGTTGATTATTGTTGTGATTAACCTTTTTTCATTTCTTACCTTGAAAAATTCCTTTACTTGTTTAGTTGGAAATAAACTAATTTTATTATGAAATAAAACTTCCTTGATTTTCTCAAAACTTGCAAAATGTCAGATAGCTGCATTTTGTGCTCAGCCCTTCATATTGACTTGCAAAAAATAATGCGCAATGTATTGGGCCTTTAAAGGTTTTAAGAAGGACTGTCCAAAACCAGTTTCTGGAGATTCGCTGTTTCATCGGTTCTAAATTCAACTCCAACAAAGCACACCTTATAAATCTGCTGGAGATCTTGTTGTGATGCTAATTTGTAAAATAATCCCCACCCAAATGGGATTGAAATGAAAACCAATGGTACAGTGAACCTCTGGGACCAAGGTTGGGCAGCCCTGGTTTCAAGAATAATCCAGAAAGACCAAGCTCTGAAATAAGGTTTTCATGTGATGCACAGCAGAGGAATGTCTCAAGTTATAAAGGGCCCTGATTGCATGAGTTCAAAGTGTTTCATGTGCTGTCCTGACTTTATCGCTCCTTTGAAATGGAACAGTCCCATCTGTCATGTCTCCACAGGCCCGATTCCATATGTGGTTACCACGGAGATGTTCCGCCAGTCATCTCGACCTGCAGCCTTCATGGTCGCTGGCTCGGTGCATTGGTTGTCCAACTTCACTGTCGGACTGGTGTTCCCCTTCCTGGTGGTCAGTATCTCTAAACTACCCCCTCAAACCTCCCTTCCTCACCTCACAAGAGAGGAGAAACACTGAGTGCATTGTTCTCATGTCGAAGACGTCAGCTTGTGTGGACAGGCTTTTATGTCTGTTTGGGGAAAGCATGTCCCTAATGTGCTGTATAGATGAGTGATGAGTGAGTCTGGTTCCATTTATGGCTACGTAATGTTTTATATACCCTATACACTGAGGGTAAATGTGCTATCCATCTGTTTGGGCAGACATTTTTCAGTACATTACACTGCAGATCTGCCCATCTGCTCGGATGTCAGGGGCAATGTGGTTTTATATAGGGTAGCTATTGTGTGATGATAATTATAAAGAACTTGTGTCGCCAAAGTTGATTTGATTCCTGACCAAGATTTAGCGCAGGGCTGCCCAGCCATGTCCCTGGAGATCCACTCTTCAGTAAGTGTTCATTTCAACTGTAACTCAGCTCCCCAGATCATACTGATACACAGGCCGAACAGATCTCAAGCTGTTGATTGAGGTGTGCTTTGTTAGGGCAGCATTGAAAATCTCCAGGATGGTAGATTTCCAGGAAGAGGGTTGAGTTGCCCTGACGCAGAAAATCTCAATAATCTTAGTTATGAGTTGAAATGGGGGCATTATCTATGGTTTATCTTTGTGTATGTACGTGAGGTAATGTAGAGTTCTCCACAATGTTCCTGTGTGGCTCTATAGAAGGGACTGGGGTCCTACAGCTTCATTCTCTTCGCCTTTATCTGCCTGGCCACTCTGGTGTACATCTGGTGGGTCATCCCGGAGACCAAAAACAAGACCTTCCTGGAGATCAGCCAGATGTTTGCGGAGAAGAACGGGGTGGAGATCCACGTGGACAACGCAGACCTGGACTTCAAAGATGCAAAGCCCAGCAACAGCAAGTCAGAGGTGGTGCAGCTCACAGCCTTCTGAGAAAGTGAAACGGCAGGAGGAGGAGAACCACAGAAGTAAAGACCAGCCAGTGGGGTTCCATAGCTTGGTCAAATGTTGAAGCACAGCACAGATGGGATTACCTCATTGGTCGAGTCCTCTTTTCTAGATTGTTATGGAGAATAGCCATCTCATGTTTTGTATTTATCTTTTTTATGAGTTTCCATCACTCAGAGCAAAAAGTGGTTTGAGGTTTGAAGGGCTGCAAAGGGAGGGATGTAAATGACCCATGCCCTCTGGTAATATCAACTCCCTTCCTCACAAACTTTTATTGCATATTATATTGATCTGTTACAACCCCAATTCCGAAATAGTTGGGACAAAGTGTAAATTGTGAATAAAATCAAAATGCAATGACTTTCAAATCACACCAGCCAGTATTTTATTCATAATAGAACAGAGATAACATAGCAAATGTTGAAACTGAAAAATTTGACAATTTTATCCACAAAATGAGCTCATTTCAAATTTGATGGCTGCTACAGGTCCCAAAAAAGTTGGGACAGGGGCCAGTTTACCATGGTGTAGCATCCCTTCTTCTTTTTAACACAGAGTGGAGGTGTCTGGGCATTGAGGAGACAAGTTTCTTGAGTTTAGCCTTTGGAATTTGATCCCACTCTTGTTTAATACAGGCTTCCAGCTGCTGGAGAGTTTTGGGTCTCCTTTGACAGACTTTTCGTTTAATTATGCGCCAAATGTTCTCAATCCGTGAAAGATCAGGACTGTAGGCAGGCCAGTTCAGCACATGGACTCTTCTACTACGAAGCCATGCTGTTGTAATAGCTGCAGTATGTGGTTTTGCATTGTCCTGCTGAAATACACAAGGCCATTTTGTGGATAAAAATGTAAAATGCCTCAGTCTCAACATTTGAAATGTTATCTATGTTCTGTTGTAAATAACATATTGGCTCATGTGATCTGAAAGTCATTGCATTTTGATTTTATTCTCAATTTACACTTCTTCCCAACTATTTTGGTATTGGGGTTGTACATTATATTGTATATATTGTATAATAGTATATTATTTCATTCCAATTTTTAAAATTACTTTACACATTTCTCAGTCATCTTGGGAGAATTCAAATCCTGGTCCCCCGATCCAGCTCTGGTGCTGTGGTGTATGCATACATATAATTTAACCCATACCACAAATTTTACCCCAGAGAGCTGATTACAGTTGAATTGGTGAATTCAATAAGGGCCCAACTCCACACAATTTCATTGAATTAGCTGATTCAGTTTTCTATCTGGACCCTCCTCAGCAACAGCAGACACAAGATGTGCAGTCTCATCACATGGTATTTTAAAGATCCCACAAGTGTTATCTTATATGATGGAACATGCCTGAAAAGCAGCAATAACCTGCTGTTGCTTTCTTGTCATGACAACAGTTGGTTATTGTTTATATATTTTTCACTTGTGTGAGCTCATATTCAAGTTCCACTATTCAACATCAATAGAAAAATTTCATGTCTTCGGTCAAAGAACAGACTTTACAGACAGAATCAGGGGGATTTCTAGGACAATATTTGTTCACGGACTAGTGGTTCAATCACAATTACATCAAGCACATTAACTTATTATTGAGATGAATTTCTCTGTTGTACTCTAACCTTCACTTGTCCCTGATTCTGTGAGCACACAACTGGTAACCCTAGAAATAGATATGAAATAGTTTCATTTTCAATACATAATCAAGGTTTGATTTTATTGAAATAAAATAATGAGTACATGTTCTCATTTACTGAGTCTGGCTTACTGTTTGAATCTCTTCCCCATCCTCCATTGATCCTCTTTGAAATAGAACAGTATCATATAGACATGTAAACATAAAACAATGGCCAACGCCCAGCTGTTTAATATTTTATAAACCGATATGAATCAGGCGACTCTGTGGACCATGCTAAGTACTTCAGGAAGGAGCCCTTAATTTATCTTTTTAATGCCCTGTTATCGTGCAAATTATATTGCCACTTATCATGTTCATGATATTGCGATTGGATACAGCACTCAATAATAGATATTTATGCATGGGTGACAATGTATGATTACAACCTTCAAAGTGCTTATTTTGCATGTATATATTTGACAGTTCCACTGAAGTAACTGCATTTTATAGCTGACCTTTGCGAAATGTGAAGCTCTGATGTACACTGCAGTTGTAATAGCTATAGTGACTTGCGAGCATTGGGTCAAGGCGGAATTGGATGGGTATGTTCTCAGGAGCACCGATGTTCGGGCTCCAGCCGGACCCCCCCGTACAGGCTGAGGTGGGTGACCCCCCAACGAAGCACGTTCCCCCTCAGGGCAGTTTCACCACAGGTCATCTGGTCCCGGATTTCAGAAGAGCTCAGCACGTAGTCCCACATATTCACGTCCGTCATCTGTCCCACGAACGCATCCGAGTCGGAGATGCCCAGGAAACCATCCTGGTCCTTCCCCAGGATAAGGGTCCCGTCGGGCTGCAGCTCGTAGTCGCTCCGGAGATACTGCTCCTCCCCAACCATGCCACTGATCCAGAGCTCGGCTCCCCCACTGTGGGATGCCCAGGTCAGACAGTAGTTTCCCCAGTCGCGGGAGCGGAAGTTGTGGGGGAAGCTGACGAACTCGTTGCCGATCCACAGGCCCACCTCGAAGCCCACAGTGACAGTGAGCTCATTGTCATGGCCAGCGGTGGAGTAGGACAGGACCGTGTGGACGGCGCCGGGCCGCGTGCGGATGTGCATGCAGATTGTGAAGGAATGCAGGGCCATGGGGTGCGTGTGGTGCACCTTCGCGTAGCTCCCGACGCTCCTCTCCGGGAAGTGCAGCACCAGCGGGGAGATCACACGGTCGCCTGTCGACAGGGAGAGAAGGAGGATCGTCACAAATGAGTGTTTTCACCAATCCTACTAATGGAGATCTTCCGTCCTCTAGGTCTTTACTCTAACCGTAACAGTCAGAGAGCTACTAATTACTTAATCAGATGCTCCACATTCAGGTTGGAGTGGAAACTTACAGGATGGTTGATCAGTAATCGGGTTGCTGATAATTGGTATGCTGCAATGTGCTGGGTGTTTTTAAACAAGCATAAAACTGTGCAGACCCATAGTGCATAATGCGCATGCATTCCAGAAACATCCAATGTTCATGAGTAGAAGGATGGACTACAGAAGGATGGACTACAATTTGTAACCCATAGACCAGGGCGGCGATACCGACCTTTTTTGTGTGGCTTTATGACCTCACCGTCACCTGAAATCAAAGATGAGAAAAATAAATCTGCATTCCTGTCATCACTGTGAGTAATACAGACTATAACCAGAGTACACTTAATCCTTTTAACAGGTTAACCCGTAGTCCCCAATCTCGTCTGTAAATCAGCCTGTAGGAATCAAACCAGATTTCACACACCTGACTCCACAACTCAACAGCTCAAGGAGAACTCTAGCTGTTGAATGAGGAGTTCGTTGTCAGGCCTGCATCAAAAACCTAGATTCCAGGAAGCAGGATTGGTTGCCTCTGAGTTTCATGAATTGTATTTTAAACACGTGGTCTAAATGACAAAGACGAAGTGTTCAGATGACGTACCTGAGTGCATGTGCTTGCCTAGGCTGGTGACCAGGCCCTCAATCTTCAGAAGCTTGGCTTCGATTTCCTCCTGTCTACAGAAAGCTGTGAAGAAGAGCAGAGAGGGGGAGTGAGAGAGGCCTGGCTGCCGGTCCGCCATGATGAATGGGGCTTGACGTACGTACTGCTTTTCCCGAGCCGCGGCAGGAAGGAAGACTCGACCACACGGCCATTCAAGGGCTGCGCTATGCGGTAGTCGTTCCACAGGGTCTTGTTCTCGTGGTCCATCAAAGTGCTCTCAAGTTTCCTGATCTGAAAAAGGATAGAAAAGGCCCTCATTAGAAACCCAGTGCATCCCAGCTGTATGCTCCCTATAGCCAAAAGCCTCTGGTGGCCCTCGAAACATCACGGGATAGTAGTGTCGTCTCACAGCAAAGAGGATCTGGGCTTGAATACCACTCAGGACCTTTCAGTGTAGAGCAGAATTCTCAAACTCCAGTCCTTGAGGGCCTCAGTGTCTCCGTTTTTTTTTTTGGATCTGCATTCAATCAACAGTGAACACAGACCTCATAAACAAGATGTGAGGAATCCTAAGCCAATCAGTGACTTGAATTAAGCACTCAAAAGTGCAGGAACAAATCAAAAACCAGCAGCCACAACAGCCCCACAGAATTTGAGTTTGAGACCCCTGGTGTAGAGTCCATCTTAACGGGTTGCTTAAAATCCTGAAGAGCAACTCTGTCAATGGTACCCCAACAGACTGGCGACATGTCAACGTGTCCCCTGTGTGCCCCTGACTCAAGCCTAATTCTTGGAATAGGCTCCTACACCCTCCCCCCACACCCCCGAACCAAGCCAGTCAAAGGTCGGAATATAGCTGACCAATAATTTCTATATTTGTATAATGGCTGACCAATAATGTCTATATTGAGTAGCTCAAAAAAATTGAGTGACAGGAGAAGATCTCAGAAATCTGGATGATGAGGCTAGCCCAGTTAGTCTTGATATGTTGTACACTCCATCATGTAGTGAGTTCATTAGGAGAGTTATGTTCAGTATTTTTTTTAGTTTTCAAGACAAGTCAGGAGATAGTCTGCATGCACTTTGCTACGTAAGGGATGCAGCATACTGTATATAGCATTTATACCTGATTGTGGGAGAGAGTGATGGGGTTGTCAAACACAGTCCATATGATGCTCTCAAAGCATGGGGGCGTTGTTAGTGATCCCTGATATCTAAAGAATTGGGACAGGTTCTCGGGAAGCATTGAGCGCACATTTAGTGTGGAGATGTTCATGGATTGCCCTGAATAGGAAAAGAAACAAAATGGTGGGAAAAATGGTCATGTGGCTATATGCTAAATTATACTGACATAGGGATTTTATTCTGATCCAGTCACAATAGCAGTCAATAAGGATTTTGACTGCAATGGTTCACACAACACGGTCAACATTGGTAGTCGCTCATCCTGTTCCTGGAGATCTACCTTCCTTTAGGTTTTACTTGGTGGGACAGTGAAGCTCAGAGAATCAACTCAAACCTTATATTCACTACCTAAATACACACAGACAGCCCTATAAGCAGAGCATGATTAATTTGTCACCTGCATACTTGACTTTGGCAAGGTTGGAGATGAAGTCGCTGTAATAAGTGTTCTCAAAATGCCCATCCTGGAGACAAAACACACATTTGTGCATTAAATATTTATTGAACACGGCCCTATGAAACAAATGGATATTAATCATTTACACTGTTCCCGGTCCTGGGTGGAGTCACATACAGTAATCATCAGAGCAAATACATAATGTGTAAAGGAATACACCAATAATCAAACTGTTGCCTTGGTGTACAATACACTCTCCCACTTTAACATTTAAATGCCACCAATGACCTTAACAGTCAACATGCTCACTAATAAAGGAGTGAATTATTTTGGAGCTTATCACACTGCTTTTGCCTCCACTGGAGGCCAATTTGAGGAACGAAAATGATCTAATCAGACTGAAGCTTATGAGCCTCAAACAAGAGCCCAGTTTATTCCAGAGACTGGATGTTGCTCTCACTGACAGGGACTGGCGGTCAGAGATTGTGCCTGACTGGAACTTTCGTGTTGGCAACATGCAAATCGCAAGGCAAGCGTTTGTTACAACCTCCTGGACTGCTGGCTGCATTTAATTACCCAGACATATGACCATGCAATCTAACTGGCAGAAACTGCCCACACTCACTCAACCAATCAATGAACCATACCGCTAGGCACCACTCTCATTCAGCCAATCAATGCAACATACTGCCGGGCACTTTTATCACAGAGCGCACGCTCACTGGCAGGCAGCTGGAGTCGGTCCTAAGGCAAAGCTTTTAGTGTTGGTTGCACACTGCCCTGCACAGCACTGCTTTAACACTTAAATGCTTTCACCAGGCCTTTAGCGACACAAGCTATGCATACAGCCTCTCTAATTCATCATTCTCTATTTTATAAATTCAGCCCTAACATCTCAGCTGTCCCTCAGGCTATTAATCTTTTAATTCTTATGTTGAAATTTCAAATTTTCTGAAAGTCATTGCTTGTTGCATGTTCCTCTCCAAAACGTAGATGAGTATGTGAATTTATTACTCATACTATAATGTTCTGAAATGTTCACAAAACATATTTAAATATGTACCTTAGTCTGATACAGTATGTACTAAATACACGAGGTATGTCAGAATCTTTGGGGGAAACACCCATGCATATGAGTGGAAACAGACTGGGTTCAAGCAATGCATTATCAGCTGTAAAAACCAACATTTATGGGCGAATTTAAGAATTCTGAGCAGGAATAAAATAACCATAAAAAGATCTAATTTGGGAATTCAACTCATCCTAACCCTGCCCAAGAAAGCTGTGTCATTTCTCAAGTCTGTGTTACAAATGTCCCAGTACAGTTTCAAAAATACATCACTGAGCAAACTGTGTTCATGGAAGATGAGAAAATTAGCAACCCAAGTGAAATGATGACCTCCAGGGAGCAGGCAGTAAACTTTAGTGAATCTAGACAGCAGGGAAACACCAGTTAGAGAAGTACTAAGCTGGTGCAGTTTCTCGTATCTCACCTCGTAGAAAAACGCCAGCACAGCCAAACCGTCCGGCTTATCCATGGCCTCAGCAAAGCTCTTGTACTTGTCAGAATTGTAATGGACGACATGCAGCTGACATAACAGGAGTAAAAAGCATTAAAACACCCTTTGTAAAAAAAAAGTCACTTTTTTCCACATTACCAACTTTATGTACCACATTATCTAAACTAAGCGGAAAATCCAGTGTAAATTCAGCTCTCACAGAGTCAGTCTGGGACTCTGCTGAAGTAAAATTCAATACACTGTAAGAGTTAATTCTACACAGGAAATCATACTGCATGGTGTAAAGTTCAGAATTTGTTTTACTGATTAAAATCAAACACCTCCATAAACTACAAGCAGTTATTGAGAGCTCCTAATATTTGTTGCATTTGCAGTTTGTTCTGTATTGTCTCATGCCGACCCATGAAAACTTTTTATTCACCAAGCAGGCCATTTAAAGACAAGTCTGTCTTTACAAGCACAGCGTGGCAGAAGTTCCATTTCCAAGTAGGGAGCATCAGAAAGAGAGAAACCGGCGGAAGGCAACTTAAGGGTCAGACAGAAGAATTCTTCATCAAAAACTAAATCTCTTCAGGTGAAAGTCACAATTCCAGGTCCCCTAAGTGGCCTGAACCAGCAACCCTACAGTAGCCTATCAGATGGCACAAGGTGACCCTGCAAGCATCACTGTGATACCCATAATGCAGTGTTGCATGGCGGAACCCACCTCAGCCATGTAGCGTATGCCGTCTATAGTGTGCTCCGCCCCGCTGGCCTCCAGGTCCAGCCCCCCCCAGTGCAGGTGCATCTGTACGGCGGTGTAGCGGGAAGGGAAGCCACTGGAGATGACCATGGTAGGGGGGAGATCGATTTGGACTGTCCAGAGGAGAAGAGCAGAGGGGTCATAAGGGCTGGTGAACCATGGGTCCTCCTGCACAGCAAAATGTTACCTTACTCTAAACTTAACCCATACCCAAGTCTAACCTTACCCCTAACACTAACCAACAGGTCACAATTTGCCAGTGACATGCCATAGACTGTATGAAAGGCTAACAGTAACCTAACCTTACCTTTCAATGCTTGATACACCAAATCTGCGGCAGCTTGCTTTGCCTAATTAACAACTTAACATTCATTGGCTCTGTTTCTAAGACTATTTGGAAGAATGAAAAGCCAATTTATTTTTGATAGCATTATTGTACATTGCATCACAAAGATATGAGGCCTTTTCCTCTGCACATACGTGACAATGTAAAATATTGATTTGTCTTACTAAGATTTTGAACTCATGTAGTAGCTCATGAAAAGGCACAGATTTGCATAAATTAGTTTGACAGGCCTATTGTAATTGAAGCCTCGTGCCAGAAACTTCAGAATATTTTGATACACCGAAGATTTCTTCTTTTCCAGATGTATTATTTTGAATGCTTATAACATTCAAAATAAATCAAGCGCAATAATATGATGCTGAAAAAAAAAAAGCTAAAATGAGAGATGGAAGTCAGAGAGAGTTAGATTTATTGCATTTAGTTGGATTATTGTCAGCCTTACAATATCACATCCATTACATAAATGTAGCCAATAAACAATCACGTTGTCATTATCATTTCTTAACCATACTAGGCTTCTTATTGGTTTAAATTATTCAGCAGAAAAATAGTTTGATTGTTAATCAGGGGAAAAATAACAGGAGTAATCATGCATTGAAAAGTGAGGATACAGCAGGCCTTTCATACCTCTGAAAGCACACCACTGCATTTTGTTCTTAAGGACTGGCCAAAATGTCCCAACTTTTGTTGGTTAAAAACTCGTTCTGGTCCTCACTAAGAAGCAAGTACAAGAATGTACACACAGACACACACATGACATTGCTTCTTAAGCACTTCTCTTCTGTGGCTCATCTTAAGTTGCCTGAGTCAAAGGAAGACAGAATGAACATTACAGTATTTCCTGTCATGCAAATTTGTCAAGGTCCGAACAGCTGAAATCTAAGACATGAGACGTGCCCATTCCAGGAAATTTGCTACTGCCGGGAAAGGTCAGTAAAAAGTCACGCATACTGTATATATGTGTGCGTGTGTGTTTGTGTTTGTGTGTGTGTTCATGTATGTGTGTGCGTGCACACGTATATGAGTGTGTGCGTGTGTGCATAGGTTTGTGTGTGTGTGTATGTGTGTGAGAGTGCTTGTGTCCCTATGTGTGTGAGTATGTGAGCGCATGTGCCTGTATGGGTGTGTGTGTGTGTGTGTGTGTGCGAGCACGTGTCAACTACAGCACCATGTCAGATATGATACTAAGCCAGCTGTCTCAGGTTGACTGAAAAGACATTTCTGACTCAGAAAAACATCAAGATAGACTTTTGGCAAAATAATGAAAGTAAGTACAAACCCCAATTTCAATGAAGTTGGGACGTTGTGTAAAACGTGAATAAAAACAGAATATAATGATTTGCAAATCCTTTTCGACCTATGTTCCATTGAGTACACAACAAAGACAAGATATTTAATGTTCAAACTGATAAACTTTATGGTTTATTTGGAAATATTCACTCATTTTGAATTTGATGCCTGCAACATGTTCCAAAAAAGCTGGGACAGTGGCATATTTACCACTGTGTTACATCACCTTTCCTTTTAACAACACTCAATAAGTGTTTGGGAACTGAGGACACTAATTGTAGAAGCTTTGAAGGTGGAATTCAGTTACTCCACAGTCCGGGATCTCCGTTGTCATATTTTGCACTTCATAATGCACCACACATTTTAAATGGAAGACAGGTCTGGACTGCAGGCAGGCCAGCCTATTACCCGCAACGAAGCCACGCTGTTTTACTATGAAGCCATGCTGCTGTAACACGTGCAGAATGTGGCTTGGCATTGTCTTGCTGAAATAAGCAGGGATGTCCCTGAAAAAGACGTCGCTTGGATGGCAGCATATGTTGCTCCAAAACCTGTATGTACCATTCAGCATTAATGGTGCCTTCACAGATGTGCAAGTTACCCATGCCATGGGCACTAACACATCCCCATACCATCACAGATGCTGGCTTTTGAACTTTGCGCTGATAACAATCTGGATGGTCCTTTTCCTCTTTAGCCCGGAGGTCCATGATTTCCAAAAACAACTTGAAATGTTGACTCGTCAGACCACAGCACACTTTTCGTCAGTCCATCTCAGATGAGCTCAGGCCCAGAGAAGCCAGCGGCGTTTCTGGGTATTGCTGATATATGGCTTTTGCTTTGCATGGTACACTTTTAACAAGCACTTGTAGCTAACTATGTTAACTGACAATGGTTTTCCGAAGTGTTCCTAAGACCACATGGTAATATCCTTTACAGAATGATGTCTGTTTTTAATGCAGTACCGCCTGAAGGACCGACGGTCACGGGCATTCAATGTTGGTTTTCGGCCTTGCCGCTTGCGTGAGGAGATTTCTCAGGATTCTCTGAATCTTTTGATGATATTATGGAATGTAGATGATGAAATCCTTAAATTCCTTGCAAATGCACCTTGAGAAACGTTGTTCTTAAACAGTTGAACTATTTGCTCATGCAGTTGTTCACAAAGTAGTGAACCTCGCCCCATCCTAGCTTGTGAATGACTAAGCCTTTTGGGGATGCATACCTAATCATGACACTCATCTGTTTCCAATTAACATGTTCACCTGTGGAATGTTCCAAACAGGTGTTTTTTGAGCGTTTCTCAACTTTCCTAGTCTTTTCTTGCCCCTGTCCCAGCTTTTTTGGAACATGTTGCAGGCATCAAGTCCAAAATGAGTGAATATTTCCAAGAAACAATAAAGTTTATCAGTTTGAACATTAAATATCTTGTATTTGTAGTGTACTCAATTGCATTTAGGTCAAAAAGGATTTGCAAATCATTGTATTCTGTTTTCATTACCATTTTACACAACGTCCTAACTTCATTGGAATTGGGCTTTGTAAAAGTGGTTAAGAAGTTTTATGGAGTGAATGGTTAGAGCCACTTGTTGATGCTCCAGAGAGGTACACCTTCAAAGATTTGGTGAGAGGGCGAAGCATGAAAGAATAGGTGTCATGGGGTGGGGAGCCTTTTCAGCTGCTGGTACTGATGAGCTGCTTTACTGTGGCAGACAACTAACGCTTTGGACTTCAGGAGAGGGGCTTGCTTCCCACTATGAAAAAGCTGTTTTCTAAAGAGGTTGTTATTTTTTCAGTAAGACAATGTTCCTGCCCACAGTGCTAAGACCATTCAGAAGTGCCTTGAGACCAAGTCAGTCCGGCTCATCTTTTACACTCGTCAGAGTCCAGATTTGAACTTTAGCAAGTATGTGATCTCATATTTGGCAAAAAGTAACAAGGAAACATTTTCTGACCACCAAGTCACCAACTGTTTGATGCGATCACCATTGAGGGGAGCAACACTGACTCTAAGTTATTTTATTGTTTAATTCAATCATTTGTTGTCAAGATCAGTAAAAGCTTGATATTTTGCCATTTAAGTCTTGGCCTATTTTTTTTTTATTAATTTTTTTTTATTCAAGGAGTACAGATCCTGGCACTGGAAACAAAGAGCAAAGAAAAAAATAATTTTAATATTCTGCATTTCGTGTCTCCACCAGGAACAACAGCCAAAGGAACAATGAAATAGCTGTAATTTACCATTTTTGGCTCTTTTAATTAATATCATTACGAAAGATCATGTCAATTTGAAGGCGCACTGCTTGTATATATGAGAAATGTCAATTTCTCGTATACCAGAAAAGCACGATTCACACCAACAAGAGTGTTTTGTACGAACAATCTAGCATACAAGAAATTCAAACTTTATTCGAGAAATGTCAATTTCTCATTTACCAGAAAAGTCCAATTCCCACCTACGAGAGATGTTTTGTATAACCCTACCCCTAACCTTAGCCTCAACCTTAATCCCAAGCAAAAACAAAAGGAAGACTTAAATATATCCCATGACTTCAACAGCTGTAGGTAGAAAAAAAATCAAACAGCTCGTTCTACATGAGTATTATAAATTCTTGCACACCAGACCTAAACAAATCTCGGGATCATGAGTATTATCAGCTTATGCAGAACCACACAATTCTAGGAGACAAAGAAATGACAGTTTATATTGCCACCCTCTGGTACACAAGAAATGGAAATTTCTCATATATGTTACAGGCAAACTGTGTAATCAGGCATTTTGTGAAGTGCCTGGGTTTCAATTCAGACATTTCATGAAATGCCTAAAGATCTCAGGCATTTTATGAAATTGCTGATTAAAAATATACACAATTTGCCTGTAACATATATATGTGCATTGCACCCTCAAATTGACTTGATCCATGAAATATAAATCACTGCCAGAAAATATAGTAATAAGTATTATATGAAAATTGAAGGGTTCAAGTGCAATAACTAGATAAATGCCAATCTCATGTTTTATTGTATTACAAAGAATACACTTTCACCATGTACCAAAGTTGTGAACTGGTCACGATGGCATTGTAAAGCACATGTATAGTTGTTGCATTAAATAAAGCAATATTCAAAACCATCCAAATCTTGATTTCTGTAAAATTGGCACATTTAAGGGAGTTCCCGATAACATAGGTTAATGAACAGGGCCACTCCCAATGCGCCTTCCTATTCGTCCATATCGCCTATATATATACCTCCTACATTCCCACAATCCCCGGTCGTCTCGTTTCTACCTCCCTCCCACCCTTCCCTCGCTGCAGGGTGAAGTTGCCTTCAGCCGTCGACTTCCAGGCTGCTCAGCCTGTCAGGCTGCGTAAACACCGCCCCCAAGTACAACCAATCAGATCGTGAACTAGAGTACAATCAATCCGCTCATGAGGCAGCCAATTCAATTCGGAAGCCTTTACTCGGTAAGTGGGCTTAGGAATATTAATATTGTTAAAGAAAAATGCATTTAATCGTGAGTTTTCTCATTAAAGAAACTGATTCGGGAGGTAACGTTAGATATTTTGGCTATTTTGATTTTATTAACCAATGCAAACAAGTGCTATTTTTTTGTCTTACAGTGAACTTATAGACCTAACCTTAGTTAAACAGGTCATACTTGTTAACTTAAACACTTCTACAGTATAACTTAAAGTATAACATTGTTTGAAACATAAAATTGGCCTACTTGTGTGATATTGTTCAATAAGCTGTCTAGTTGAGCTTCTTAAAAACTTCAACTGCAAGTTGCTGTAACGTTAGCTGCCTTCAAGGCTGATTGTAGAGACTAATGCCTTGCAGGCTGGTTAGAAGGCTAATGTTGATTTGATATTGTATAATCTTTAATAGTATTGCCTCAGATGCCTTCAAGGCTGATTGTAGAGACTAGTGCCTCGCAGGCTGGTTGGTAGGTTGATGATTTCACATATATATATATATATATATATATATATATATATATACAACCCTGGGCCCTGATGTCTCCCTGCTCTACAGGTCCCGTTCCAAGGCTAGCAAGGCACCGGGCCCCCTGATCAAAACCAACCACGTTACCTTGAAGGCATCAGACTGAATACTTTTTGAAAGATCATACAATATGAAATCAACATTAGCCTTTCTAACCAGCCTGCAAGGCACTAGTCCCTACAGTCAGCCTGGAAGGCACTAGTCACCCCGGGTCAGCCTGGAAAGTCACTATACAATCAGCCTTGAAGGCATCAGACTGAATACTATGAAAGATCATACAATATGAAATCAACATTAGCCTTCTAAAGCCTGCAAGGCCTGCAAGGAACTAGTCTCTACTGTCAGCCTGGAAGGCACTAGTCCACAATCAGCCTTGAAGGCATCTGACTGAATACTATGAAAGATCATGCAATATGAAATCAACATTAGCCTTCTAACCAGCCTGCAAGGAACTAATCTCTACTGTCAGCCTGGAAGGCACTAATCTCAACAATCAGCCTTGAAGGCACTAATCTGACTGAATACCTTGAAAGATCATGCAATATGAAATCAACATTGAAGGCCTAATTCTAACCAGCCTGCAAGCACTAATCTGACTGAATACCTTAATGATTAACAAGACAAAATCAAGGCACTAATCTCTACAACCAGCCTGCAAGGCACTAGTCTCTACAATCAGCCTTGAAGGCACTAATCGTTACAATCAGCCTTGGCATTGACTGAATCAATATAATGATTATTGAACAAGATGAAATCAGGCCAATTTTATGTTTCAAACAGAGTTAGCTTGAAGTTAAATTGTAGAAGTGTTTAGGTTAACAAGTATGACCTGTTTAGCTAAGGTTAGGTCTATAAGTTTTTAAGACAAAAAACACTTCTTTGCATTGGTTAACATAATCAAAATATCTGAAATATCTAATTTTATGTTTCCCAATCAGTTTTTTAATGAGAAAAGACGATTAAATGTAGAAGTGTTTTTAACAATATTGATGTTTTAAGCCCGCTCCGCTTTCAGGTCTATAATTTGTAAGAACTTCTTTGATTGGTTAACATAATCAAAATAGCTGAAATAGCGGATTGGTTCTTTAATGAGAAAACTTAAAGCTCGTGATCTGATTGGCTGTACTTGGGGGCGGCGTTTACGCAGCCTGACAGGCTGAGCAGCCTGGAAGTCGAGGGCTGAAGGCAGCTTCACCCTGCAGCCTTCCTCTCCAAGAAGGAAGCAAGAAACAGCCACCACTTGGGACCCCGGAGGTCTTCGGAGCCACACAGACTCCGCCAAGAGCTACGAACGTCACTTTGAATTTCGCCGCCCGAGGGACGCCCAACGTCCGCTCAATCACTGACCAAATCCAACACCACACCAGTTGCGATTTCCTTTTCGCCCGATCGCCCATCCACAGTCCAACTCAATACTTTCCTCTACTTTGGGAGTGGTCCAGAATTCATTAAACGTTATTACACTGAACCCTTCAATTCTGATACTATTATCTCGCCCTTTTTACTAAAATACAGGATCTGGCTGCTTTCAAAGGTTTTATATAATGAAACTGAGTCTTCGGTAGAAAAGTCTAAAATGCTAAATGAAGGTCTGCATTATGGATGCGCAGAAACTCTTTTTCCTTAAAAAAAAAAAAAAAAAAAAAAAAAAAATCACATTCGTTCATTCATCTAAACCGTTTTTTTCCCAACTAGGGTTGCGAAGGTACTGAAGCCTATCCCAGCCGACTATGGGCGAAAGACCGGGACACACCCTGGACATCTCGCCAATCCATTGCGGGCACACCGACTATTGAATAGCATACTCACACCTAATTTAGAGTGTCTAATTAAACTGACATGCATGTCTTTGAACTTAAAGAGGAAACCGTTGTACTCCGAGGAAACCCACGCGAACACGGAGAGAACATTTAAACTCAGCATAGAAAGGCCGCGGGCCGGATTCGAACCAACAACCCTCTTAAAGCGCATCTGCCTGCACGGATGCACCATACAAAAAGATGCCAGCCGTAAAATTGTTTATTTGGCCTATCCAAAGGCAAAGTAGGCTTAATGTAAACCCCAACATACACAGTTCATTTTACCTGAGTGTCCGTTGTTGGTCATGAGAAAGTTGCCTGTCTGCGCCTCGTAACCCGAAAGCTCCAGGTGCAGCATGCGAGGATTGTGCCGCACCGCACGGCGCTGGATGTCAATCGGGGACTGTTTCTGTCCTCCGCAAGCAGGATATATCACCGGCCAGTGTATCTGGTCCAGATCTCCCTCTAACAAGCACAAAAACCACAGCCGAGGAGAAAAGGCAGCAAGTGAAGGACAGCGCGAACAATGCAAGCGGCAATTAAAGAAATAAAAAATAAAGAAGCGGTAGATAATACTGGGCATCGGTGACTTTTCTTTGCCAAAGTTCTATGGTTTCAGGAATAAAGAATATTTTGTTTCTATTTTGCAAAACGCAGGTGCTTAACGGATTTTTATGCTGTAGCCTGCATTGCCCTGTTTTTCGATATTTCTGTTAAAAAATATGACTTTCTCAAGGATTTAATGACAAAAAGCGTATAGGCCTACCTTTGTAAGACCAATGTATCCCGTTCATTCCCGCAAAGGCCAGTTTCACGAGAACAGAATGTATGAAAACTGTGAAGGTTTCCATTGCGCATTAATCTGGGCAGTAGTAGCCCACTACGATAGGCGAACGCAGTTGGAATTACGCCTTGTAAACTCATAGAGAGTCATCTGCGAGTTCGTTGCTACTCTGTCACTCAGTGTATTTTAAAGAAACAGGAATCTGTTATTGATTTCCTGGGCTTTTAGCAAATGGCTTGCACAAAAATGCCTAGGGCCCGCCGTTATTGTTAATGAGCAGTGGAGATGGATGTGTTAGTGTCTGGAAGTTCGGAACATTCCAAAATAATTACAAGTAGGCCCCATTATGTCATTTCAGTAAAGCTAATTTGAGAGTAGTTGCTTTTATAGAAACATGACTGCATTTGTTTGCCCAATTCTGCGAAATCGTTTACAAATATAGGCCTGTTTGGCCTGGATTTCACCTTTGTTTAATTACTTTAGAGCCGTTGAACGTCACAGCAAGCCCTAAATATTGAAAAATGGACTTAAAAATGTCTCGTTTGTTCCCATGAGTGCGAACTGAAATAATAATAATAAAAAAACAGCTATTGATATTATGAACAGATGGTGACACCAGATGCTACGGCGGGTTTCCCATCAGGAAAAGTTACGTTTCTCCGTTTTTCCCTTTTGCATTTATCTTCTAATTCTACCAATTGCAACTTAGCATCTTTCGTCTCACTAGAAATTTGTGAAACCGATCCAAAGCAATTAAGGCAATATTACATTAGTGGCAAGTCGATTTCTACGTTGAAATAATAAATAGGCCTATAGAAATAAATTAATGAATGAGTAAATGATATGCAAGATTATGCTGAAATCAAGTATATACGTCATCGAGATAAAACGCCAACATATTTAGATCAAATTTGTTCTTTAATACCCCTGCAAAAATGTTCTATAAGAATCCTATAGGACAGTTCAATAGAATTTCTATAGCTAGAACTTTAGTACCTCGAGTCCAATAGAAAAAAAGTTCTGTAGAAAATTTCTACAGGAAACAGTTCCATAGAAAATCTCTATAGTACAGCTCCTGTAGAACTTCTTTTTTCTCATTTGGCATCTTCAAACCCACCCGAATCTGGAAGGCGACATACAAAGCAATCATGTTATATTACCCTTCCCGGCAAACCCTTTCTAATTAGCATCCCTGTAGCGCAATGGCCAATGGTGCGCTACTCTGTCCGAGGCTGGAACTCGGACGCCTCTGTTCTGCAACGCGGTGCTCTAACCGAGTGAGGTATCCGGCTACTTGGAACATACTTATTGTACTTGATCCTGATCCATTTGAATTGCTTTACTGAACCCGACAGATGGCCCATTGTTGTCGCGTATCTCACGGTTTTAGGGAATTCAAAGACAACTGAATGCCTTCGTCGAAAGGGAACGCCATGTTAGTAATCTTGTTGCCTTGATACATGTATAAAGATGGTGGGGATAAGTCTTAGCAAACCTCAAACTGTATTAAAATTAATTCTAAATCTGTGTATAATCTGCAATCACATGCATGTAAATGGAAAGGAATCATTTGATTGAATTTTTAAAGTTAAGGGAAAAGTTCAAAAGCTCAAACTTTCAACATAATTCTGTTCTCGTAAGCAAAAGAGGAAGACGAGTTTTCCATAATAGCATAATAAAGTTGTAATGCCATACATTTATATTTTTGAATTGCTGCCGAGGAAATGGAAAGAGGTCTTCATATACTATAACTGAAATACTGCTAAGTTGTGCGGTCAGTCAGTCAATCAATCGTCTGATCAGAGAATAAATGAGTTGGTATGTGCCTGGTACCCCATGTGCTTAAGCACACCTTATAGTTAAAATGGACAAGATTTCCTTGCTACATCAGTATAGTGGATATCATTGCATATTGCACATTTTCATACCAATTAGTCCGGTCTCTGACTTCTAGAACCCGAGTACATATAAGGTAAATTGACCCTTCGACAGAGCATTGCAAGGAGTCATAAGATGTCTTTTCCATTAAGCTTTTGTTCTATTAGAAGGTCCTAAAGACCATCAAAGTCCTATAGAACAGGTTTTTCAACTAGGGTGTTCTATAGGAAGGTCTTATAGAACAGCAATAATATTATAGGACTTTCTTTTCCATAGAGGTGTTCTATAGGTTTCTATAGCAAATTCCTATAGAACACACAGATTATCCTATAGAACATGTTGTTCTAGTAAAATGTTCTATAGAGTTCCATTGATGTTCTATAGAATTCCATAAAAGTCCTATAGAACATTTTTTGCAGGGACCACCTGCCTCATTTTTCATTTTTTCGCACTGGATTACACGGTTGCATCCCCAGTCTCCCCAGCTGTGCCTTGCCATTGATGTCTCCGCAGTAAGTAATGACTGATCTGAGATGGTAATAAACTGGCAGCAATGACGTAGGGAAAAAAACTGGACTTCGCAAAGCCCCCTCTCTCGTGTTCAGTTGGCTATAACATCCGGTCATGGCAAAACAAAGCATGTAGTGCCTTAAACTATTTGGATACGCATGATTTATGTGTCAAAATGGTTAGTTAATGTCGCTCCTGGCTGTGAAAACCATGCAGGTCATGCAGAAATGTATTTTTTTATTCCCCCTAGAACAGTAGTTTTACTGATACATATGGATAGATAAATATTATTTTTATATCAGTTCTCCTGATTTTGATCATCTTGGTTATATCCTGAAAGCCTTCACTTGTAAGTACAGTATGTCCATGTATGAACAAATGCCCCTTAGCAACCTTATTTATTTATTTATTTTGATTATTTATTTCTGAACAGGAGTGTTTACTATATTTACTTTGCGTTTTGCCATGACTGGAAGGTTGCGTCTATTGACCATGGCGGAATGCACCAAGGATCGAGGGCTGCGTCCGAATAGTCAAAAAATTATGGCCTATCCACTAATCCCTAACCACTTTTCTTTAACCTCTGTGTAAAACGTCATGAGGTAAAGCAAAGGTGTAAAGGGGACCCTTTGACAGCTTAGGAAGAGAACCGCGCTAATAAGAGAATCCGAATGCACTTACTCTAGGCACAGTGATCACCCGCCTCCTGCCTGTCATGTTTGTTTGTTTTCGTGAATGGCCGGGTGGACGGACATCGCGGAATTGCAGCATAGCATTTCCTCCTTTCTTTTGGGTGATTCTCACAAAATTGCATTTTGTCATGTCTCTAAGGATTTGATGGACTAAACTACTAAAACAATCATACTTTTGTATTATATATCAAACTATGGTATGTACTAATTGTAGGACTACTGTTGTCTTTGCTTTTGATGGATTATTTTATATTTTATGACAACATTTCTACCTAAAAGTTCAGTACCGTAACAAAGCTTTTCATTACCGTAACACTTGCTGTATATGTAAATATTTGGATGGGAATGAGTGATAACTTCAAATTTTATTTTTGCACAGGAAGTATTTGTCTAGTCTTTTCAGATTACTGAATTGGCATTTTTTATTTATTTGTAAAATTTACACTATGTGAAAATTTTAGTATAAAACATGTAATTTTGTTATGGTAATGAACATAATAACTTAAGTTATTATATCAATAAACATTTTTCTGAATGTTTGCACTATGTGGCTATTCTGAGATATGAACAGAACATGCATGAAAAAAATAAAAGGTCTACCTTTCATACATATTCAGTTATCATCAATTGAAAATGTGTGACGGTAATGAACTTATTTGGTCAATGACTCAATAAAACATTCTGAAAATGTATTAAAAAACATGTATTGATGTCTCGTTTTAATTGAGCCAGTAAATTGAGACCCTGCTTGCTACTAATGAGAGAAAAAACTAGCAAAATTGACCTAAAATTGTTTTTGCAAAAGTCAGGACAGTTTCATGAGAATCACCCTTTTGGAAAAGGATTGTTCGGTGTACCCTATGCCAAAGGTGATAAATTAGGAGGCATTGTAGCACCTTTCCTTTACATTTGAAGAATCCAAACACTCTTATCATGGCTGCTACGTAAGTACTTCTGGAATGTTTTCTTGGAGTTAGGAACTTTCCTATTCAAAAAAGACTAATCGGATGCAGCCAAGTCTTTTTTACCTAGAAAAGTTCCTAACTCCTAAAAAATGATCCGGAAATAATTACGTGGCAGCTATGATAAGTGGATTCGAATTCTTCAAATGTTAAGGAAAGGTGTCTCAGCGCTTCCTAATTTACCTCCTTGAGCATAGGGTACACAGAACCATCCTTCTCTTAAAAAAAGGAGATAAAGCTATCTCACAATTCTTCGCAGCTGCAATATTTAAACCGGCGACCACTCATCCGACCTATCACGTAAAGAAACGTATATGATGGGCAGGGGACTCATGATCACGTTGCCTAGTGTAAGTGCTTTTGGATTCTCTAATTAGTGCAGTTGCCTTCCCAAGCCATTAGGAATTCCCTTAAACACCTTTCCTTTCCCTTATGACATTTTCCACAAAGGTTAAAGAAAAGTGGTTAGGGATAAGTGGATAGGCCATAATTTTTTGACTATTCAGCGAAGCCCTAGTTTTTTCTCTACTTCATTGACTGGTAGCCTGCCTCTCCTCTCCCAATGCATGCTGGGATAGGTTACAGCAGCGCCTCAGGCCCAGATAAGCGGATTGGTCTGGTCGATGGCTGGCTCAGAAATGATGCGCTTCTATTAATGACGTTTGCTCATACAAGCCCATGAAGACACATGCAGATCGGGATCATAGACTGTATAAGAAGATGGACACAGCGCCCGAGCCTGAAAACTGAGGCCAATGCGGAAATCTCAAAAAATTTGCATTGTATTTAATGGCTGACAACTGACGACGTTGGTGGTGGTAGAAAGAAGTTCAATGCTATTGGTCTATGAGAAAATGACCCTACTTTGCCACCTGATTTATAATTTCATTAATGATTTTCCACATAATTTTATGGTATCTATCGCAAGTTTCAAGTCTCCTTGGATATATTGTGATGTTCATTTTTGCAAATTATGGTCCCAAGTAGACTAAAATGAAGGATAAAGCCAGAATATGCTTTAGGGGCGTGGCTATCCTCTGGTCCTCGTCCGATACGGTCAGATCCAGAGCCACGGTCTTCCCCGGATCTTCAATTCACGCTCTCGTCCAATAGGAATCACATCCGGTTTCAAAATGACAAAATGGTGCTGTTCAAATTGCCAAAATCGAGGCTTACTAAATGGTCTGCTGAAATCAATGAGTGACGTCACCGTTGCTTCGTCCATCTTTTTATACGGTCTAAGATCGGGATGCTTCTTAAAACCTAAGCTTGTAGCGTGCAATTCCGTAGGTATCCACTGTATGCCACTGTAACCACATCTGACTTCATATCTAGGCCTACATAAAATATTTACATATTCAAATACTTGTATCCTGAGCTGTATTATAAGAGCTTTGTGCTCGTCTTTGTAAATGAAGACTATGAGTTAAACTTGTACTGGTGGACTCAACCTATATGAACTCACTCCTTTATAATAAACTGCTTTACACAACATAATTTTGTGACAAGTTTGGAGACCAAAACCTAAAAATGTAGACAATGCATTAAAAAAACTATTATTGCTAAATTTTTTGCAATATGCACTCTTTATTATGGCTTATTTTCAAAGTAATGTATATCTCATATGCAGATGCAGCTATAGGCATTGCTTATCCCACTATCCGATGGCTTTGCCCTCATCCATAGAATTTGGTGGGGAAAAAAAAAAAAAAACATTTTGCCAGAGCATTTTTGAGCTCTTGAATGTTCAAATTGTCAGACCAATTACATTTTACTCAGGAGTGTGTGATGCTGGGACACACAAGAATACCTGCAAAATTCACAGATGCTTAAGCCTACAGACTACTTTTACCACGTTTTGCTCTCCTAAACTACACACCTTGTAAAATGCAAAACATCACAGCAAGACTGGAGGTTAGATTTGTTCAGTAAATGCCATGCTCAATATATGATTTGCAATAGATCCACTTATTGATCAAATTGACCATTTTTTTTCAAAAAGAAATTGTTTTTAATAATGCAAAAATGAAAAACTTCAAGGACACATTAACTTATGAGTATATAGACTACCACACCATCAGTGAATTCTATTTAATGTCACGCACAACTCACATTGAGTGAAAACCGAGAATAGTTCTGCTGTTTGTACATGCCAAAGATAAGGGTATTAATTCACTCAATACTTTGGTCGTGTGAGGAGGGGAAGAATGTGTGCAGATATCTGGATAAAAAAAGCTTTGTCATTACTGCTGATGACATGTGGTTCATAATGCATGACTACACAATAGTCTGCCTGTAACCACAGTTTTGAAAACAGTGGTTTTCATGTGATAATCAAATGATCTACCTTTTCCACAGGCCAGCGAGAGATACCTGAATTCCTACCAGTTACTGACTGCAAAATCAGAGTTTGGTATAATGGAGTTATGGTATTATTGTCCAAAAAAAAAGAGGAAAAACACGAAAGAATATTGATAGAAAGATAATTTTTTTGATTGTCTTTTTTTCTTTCAACATGCTGACCACTGCCTTTAAACCAGTAGGAATATGTCTTATTGTATATCTTTATGTAAGAGAAGTTGAATTTTTATGATTGACACAAACAACAATATATGATAATTTGCCTTTTGGCCTGCACATACAATTAAAGTTCCATAAGCTCCGGTATTTGATTAAGATATACTTTATTGAACCCCGTGGGGTAATTTGTCCTCTGCATTTGACCCATCCTATAGTTAGGAGCAGTGGGCAGCCACAGAGCAGTGCGTGGGGTTCAGTTCTAAAGCCAGTCCCTTGGTCAGGGGTACTGGGGGGAGCATTCCTATAATACATGTCTTCAAGGGTGGGGGAAACCCACACGAACACGGGGAGGACACGCAAACTCCACGCAGAAAGGCCCCAGGCTGGATTCAAACCCACAAGTATCTTATTGTGAGGCAGTAGTGCTAACCACTAAGCCACCATACCGCCCATCATTTGCTCTCTTTTATCATGAGAGCAGGACTGGCTCCTCAGGGCTATACAACGTGGAGAGGGTTGCGCTGTTACTGCTTCACAGCCAAAAGGTTAAAGTTTCTAATGCAGCTGGCGGTTTATCATGGGGAACTTCAAATTTGTCCTTCAAAAGATTGATTTGGTAGGCTAATTGGAGTCTCTAATGTGAAGAGTCTAGGAGTACTTTTAGCACTGGGGTGTTCAATTAGCAGACATTATGGATCTTTTAAATATTAAGACTCAAAATAGACATATTATGACACAAGCTTTTTCAGCACCAATGTCTTCAATTGTTCATGGGAACGAATGCACGAGTAACTAGTACGTGTATCCTGCAATGGATTGGCAAACCGTCCTGGGTGTATTTTGTCTCCCACTTGTTGTATGTGCATGGTTGCATGTTTATTCACTGCTTGCTCATTGGATGCTGGGATAGGCTCCAGTTCACGAGCTGCCTCGACCGTGAATAAGCAGGTTAAATATCGATGGACCGGTTTTGAAAAGTCAGCGATATAATCGTTTTGACATAAATTGGCAGTATGTATAAGTTCTAGCATGGTGGAAGTATGGTGCGGCAGTAGGGGAAAGGAAACTACGCCGTTATTACTGAAGCAGAGCGTTGTGACTGGACAGATCAGGCATCTTGCCAGGTGCAGACCCGGTTTTTGTTTCCAAGCAGCAGAATCAGAGGTTGCAATTTCCCTCTGGAGAAAGCACCGCATTATTTTTGGCCAGGTTTCCTCAAGCTTTTACGAATGGCTGAATACTGTTTGGCCTTCTCTCTCCAATAGTAGTTCGCATCAGTGCTTACAAACAGGGCATAAATTCAAAGCATATTATCAAGTAACATCTGATAAAGTTAACTAATGCTTTTAGATTGGGAATAGGATTATTTTATTGACCTGACAAAAATGACATCACAGCTAGTGCAGCGCAACAGTTAATTTTGTGAGATACTGGATTCATCCCTTGTCAATAAGCAAAACATTTTTCGTATGATATGGCTTTCTTTCTTTTTAAAGATATTTCGTTCTTCTTTGAGTCCAAATCGAGTTCTTAAATGTGCGAAAATACTGGTCAGGCCTGTTCGTGTCTCAATACGCGCACAGCCTCTAAACGATATCCATATTATTGAAAACCACAAGATGGCGCCCTCCTGTATATATTTCAAGGTCATTGCGACTGGCTTCCATAGTTGATGCTTTCACGCGGTACCCACTTGAGTGATGTCCGCCCGCTACTGTAGATATCATGTGAGAGATCGAGATAATGAAGTATTGCGAACAAATTTTTTGAGGGTCCAGAAGAGAATATTTTAAATTTCTCCTTCTTTTTTCCTTACGGGTTCTCTGTACGTTCCCAGAGCTTTCATGCGACTGTATACGGCAACGTAGAATTTCAACAAAAACGACTCGTGCACTGGTAAAAAAAAAAAAAAAAAAAAAGGCCATTCTCTGTTGGTAACGCCACAAAGAACATTTGCCCTCTGAAATGTTCCATATTTCATGCACTGCATATTCTCTGCGATTCGAGAAAGGCATGCGTGAAAAATACGGACGCACGTGGATTTATGTAATGATGATAATGTAATGCGTCTGGCTTTGACCAGTCATGCGTGGTAATTCTAACATTTTTGTGTATTGCAAGTATGATTATTAGAAATGTTTAGTTTAACGGCGCTGGGCGTCGTGATGAAATGAACCTTTGTCTCAGTTTCGTCAAGTCTGACAAGTTATTTGATATTATCCACGCGCGTGAGATGAAAAATAGGCTATCGCCTATCTATGGGACTACTTCATGTGGATTTCACAGTGGATGTCTACACGGCATATTTAACGTGTAGACATAGGCGCATGTTCAAGCCGCATTTCCCTATATTTTAAACAAATTTAACAGCCACAACCGTGGAGACTCAATGCGTTCTGCCAGGTTCCACAGAGAGGAATGTACCCAGTCGATGCTGTCGCAGAGACGAGCTGCTTCCGAGCACGTAGCCTTCGCTAGTTTGCGCTACTGCGCCTGTCTGGCACTGCAGCAAAAACCTTGTAGCATCAGCGAAGGGGGTCTCTACAGAATGGAGAATTGGGTAGGTAGACAAATGTTGCTTTGATGCACGGATTACATATAGTGCGACATACCACCGCCTCAGCATTTACATCGCATTAGCCAACCAGAAATGTATTCTAACACGGATTGAGAATGTTTGCGTGCAAATCCCCTAACCTCCCATCAGAAAGAAATTTAGCCGACGAATTGTCGAACCATGATCTCGATTCCATCCTTCTGTCCAAGCAAGCAATAGTTCAAAATAAATTATCAAGCCCATGGTTATTTCGTGCAATTCTGTGAGCGAGGAGGTCATTTCATTTGCTAATCACATGTTCACCGTAACTGCCAACCGAAGTAAGCAGTAGTCTTTCTGAATGCTCGTGGGTACAGTAGCTCGCGTGAACACTGCGCGGATATTAATTCAATGGTAAACGTGCTCACGCCCTCCCAATATTTGAAGGCGTGTCGCATTGGAAGGTCGAGCCAATCAAATAACGAGAAATCCCAGCTCGTGTTCCATTTCAGACGTGAATCCCCTCTAAAAGATCCGAACTTGAACTTCATCCTTCTCTGTGCCTACCCTACTGCCAGATAAAGACGCACATCTCCATTCTTGTTCGAAGAAAACTCAATCAAGGTGAGCTGATATCTCTTATCTTCAGAGAAATATAATTTGTCTTTCGCGGGAAATCCTCATGACTTAGTGACCCAACTTCTGCTACGCATTATACGTTTTACTCGATATGATTATAATTATAACTGCTTACGAAACAGCGGGCTACGATCTCTATTAGTTTTCTATAGTGTATGTATATGCCCTTTACGAGAAGCAGGATAAATCTAGTCAGACACGCCTTCTTGCTGAATAAGAATATTCATATAAAACGTTGACAATTGGCACATTTTTAAATAACTTGATGTTAGGCCCATCTAAAGTAATTGGTCAAAATGTGCAGGAACATTCTTTGGTTGGCTATATATGTACTGTAATGATACTGCGATGCCGTTAGATTCGTCTGGGCCGGAGAAGGGGGTGTGTTCCGTGCTCAGTTCCATGTATGTTGTTGTCTCTCATTGTTAACCAGCAAGGCGAGAATCCTTACTGCACAATACAGCTTAATCGATATTTTGCTTTTTTTCAAACTGTCCTCCATCAGTGCACACTCATTGCTGATTGTCATTAAGTTTCCTGTGGAATGCGACAAGTCTGATGATGGGTTTACCGCCTATGTTAGCAAATAATTGCGATCAACCATACAGTTCGCTGCACAGTCAGCTATGAAAGATCGTATCTTCGGGTGTTTCAGCACGATTTTCAGTAAGAAACTGTGTTCCGCGTGAATGTTGGAACAAAATGTTCTTCATCGCAAGATCCACCTGTGATGAAAAAAAAACGTCAAACATCATGTGCATGGTGCATAAGTCAATTTATATTTATAGGAACGTGCTAAAATAAATGCATTGATCTGTAGCTTGTCGTCCTTGAAGAAAGCATTCGAAATTAAGCGACAGTTTAATTGGTTACATATTATTTAGGTGTAGGAGCTGTTTAATGATCAGCACGTCCTTTCTGTGTGAAATTGTAAAATTGTTGCAGACAGCAGAGCATCATTCCTGACGGTAGTCACGAAAACGATTCTGCGCAGTGCATATAATGATCACATGTCCCTACCAGGTGTCATATTGTCTCTCCCACTGAATTGAAGTTCTTGTGGGCTCTCCGCTCTCCGTGGCTTTGGGCGAGTTTCCTCTCGCTAACTTGCACCCTGTGGTCTCCACACTGGATGGAAAAAATCGATCCCTGCAAGTCCAATTATAATAAGGCACACAAAAAAAAAACTGAAAATGTCATTCCTTTCTGAACATCGAAAAGGGATCTAATACACGATCTGTCAAAAAGCCTGGTCAAAATGAGATTTTTTTCTCTCCAGCCAAACAGTAAAAATTCAACTATGTGGAATTCCTTTTGGCTTGGAGAGGGCTGCATAGTGATTCATACAGGAAAGTGTAGTAATCTGGATGAACTTTTGTGGGTCAAACTCCCGTAGAATTAATAACTGAGGTTTCCCCTTTTCAGCAATGACACAGCAGAAACAAAAAACAACAACTCTGGGTTAGATGCCTTTAATTTGCTCCTAAGATTCTATTATCTTCTTAGTCTTGCAGGGTTCTGAGATTTTGAATATCATTGAGATTCTTTTAATTAAAAAATAAAAAATGGAAATGGAGTTACTGCAAATTCGAATAAGATTTCAACAGGATTATAGCCTCTTTTATGGTTCTGGAGTGTTCAGTTGACAGAAACTTAGTCATCCTTCAAATGATTTGCTGCCCCGTACGAAGATCCAGCCGAGCGTGATATTTTTATGGGCAGTGAAATTACAGATTTTGGATGTTTCAAAGCCTGTTGATTTGGCGGTACAAGCATGCATAATCCGTCAAAATGTTCCTCCACTTTTCTGTTACTCCATTATTTTGTCGGTTTTTATTCTGGATCACTTTTGGATAACTTCCAGAATTATCTTGCCCCATTGCTTACATTAAGTTTCAGATTCTCAAGTAGATACTTTAAAGAGCTGGTAATTAATTTTTTGTTTGTCATTCCCGCTCTCTTGTTTTCAGTTAATTGCCATAACACCAGTCCCATGGAAGAATTATTTAAAGTCATCTATATCTATAACTCACTTGGGCTCAGCTGTGCATATGTGTTCAGCCAATTTTGCTGCAAGGCTGTAACCCACAGCAGCCTGAAACTGCATCCATATGGCTTTTATAACTCCATACCATGCTGATTAAATAGTGACATTAATCTTTTTTATTTAATTTACAGCCAAATATTTCTTTTTTGACTTTGATATGTATTGATGCCCAGCTCCATTATTTTTACTTTTTCTGGAAGTTTTGTTGACTGGTCAACTGCTCGTTAAAGCAAAGTCCATCAGTGATCTGAACATCTCCATAAAAATGTGGGCGTGGCATCATATTTATGGTACTGCAGCAGCCACACCCACTGAGTACCAACCCATGGAATTGGCATGAAGTCAGCATTCATTAACTACCATCATGTGGGCAGTTGCAGGCACATAGCTTCGGGCGGATAACACACTTTGAGTTTCGCTACTTCAGCGTTTTTGCATCTGCCACGCCCCCACTAAAACCAAATGTGTGTGTGCAAGCATGTCTCTATGCTGCATCATGGAATTGGTCATGAGTATCCAAAAGTGATACATTCATGACGATGTCGTATTCTATTACTAAATAGGCGGCTTTATGTCAAACCTCTGCACCAGGAGCACAAAAACATTCCTTGCACCGCACTGAGGTGGATCTACTTCAGTCATTATTTTAACCGGTAATCTGTGGTGTTGCTGGTAATTACAGGGTTTATGCCATATTTAGATACAAGCAATGTACATCGCGAGATCGCTATGAGTGCAACTCTGGTTTTCTGGTTTAAAGATGAAGAGGAGAAATTTTTAGTTGTACCTTTGCTTGTATTGGGGGTTCAAATTCTCACCACAGTCAACACTTTCTTCCCGACAGGGTATTTATTTTTCTCACAAGTTTGCTATGTGGAGCTTCAGGGGACTAGTTTGTTGTTAATTTGTCATTTGTTCTGCTGTGCACCATGTATGTGACAATCTTATGTAAAAAATGTTATACAATTAAGATTGAATCAATTTAGTAAGCTAAGCCTTTCCTTTCCCTCTGCAGATCCAGCACCATGTCCATCCTGAAGATCCATGCTCGCGAGATATTCGACTCCCGTGGGAACCCCACCGTGGAAGTTGACCTCTACACCAAAAAAGGTGTGGTCAGATTGCAGGAGCTGCTTGTCGGCTTGTGGTGGGTGGGTGGGTGGGGAGGCGTTTGTATTCAAAAGAGGAATTAATATTCTGTTTAACGTCAACAACTTACTGGCACTTTCAATCAAAACATATTCCTGCTCTGTTCATGCACAGGCCACAGAGCTAAGAGGGCAGTGTTTTCTAGGACCACAGAGGCAGGAACACATTTATAGAGCCTGCGTTTATTTAGTTGACCCCCATCGAGACAATGATCTTATTTTCAGGAGGTCAATCCATCCATTATATGGACAGCATCTTCCTCTCAAGGGTTGCAAGAGAGCTGGAGCTTATCAAAATTGGCCATGGGTGAAAGTCAGGAACACACCCTGGACAACTCACCAGTCCACCACAGGGCTCACACACTATTCACTCACACATTCGTAACTATGGGCAATTTAGAGTCTCCAGTTAGCATGACATGCATGTCTTTGGGCTGGAGAAAACCAGAGTACCTTGAGGAAACCCATGCGAACACAGCGAGAACATGCAAACTCCGCACAGAAAGGCTCCAAGCCAGATTCAAACCCCCAACCTTCTTGCTATGAGGCAGCAGCGCTATCGGCTGCGCCACATCCCACCTATTTTCAAGACATGACCGATGTAAATGAAGTAAAATTAAAGCAAAAAATAAAAACAAGAATGTAACAGGAATTTATGTTACAATTTAAGGGGTCTTCAGGGTAAAGTGTCAAAATAACCATAATAATGTAAAAACTAAGAAAAAAACATACTCCACATGATTTTAACCTCATAAAATGTTGTATTTTGATAAAAAATTGACATGGTTGCCATGGAAACGGCACTTGAAATGACAAAATCTGAGAACATTTTGTTGCACTGATATTTCAAAAACCCATGGTCAGATTTTACTCAAATTAGTCTCATATGAAAGGTTTAAGATAGTTCTATGAAATGACTTAGGATCTTTTTGTTTGGAACATTTATGAATATTTAATGAGCTCTGTTATGTAACCATAACGAAAATCGCTATCATCAACTTGCTTCATCTTCAAAATTAACCCCCTAGGGATGCACCTATGTAAAAAATCCTATGTCATTTCATAGATCTCTAACAGATACAACTTCAGTCCATTTCAAGTCAATCAGATGAATATTAATGATTTCATGAATGCCACAAGGTTGAAAATCAGTCAAAATTGTGATTTTCGGAAATTTGCATTTAAAGTCAAAAGTAACAATTGAGGCAGAGGAAAAACATAGATTCTTGGTGTTTACTGGCATCTCACTGCATTCCTTTATTTATTTTATGTAAAAATCAAAAATATTGAAATTTTCGAAAAAAAAAATTGAAATTTTTACCCTGAAGACCCCTTAAAACAAGTTACAATGAATAAATATCATATTGCAATAAAATAACTCTTATAACGAAGTTTAAAACATATATGAGACCAAGTAAAAAGTACCAATCAATATCTCTGGGCCATAAAAACTAAATGCTGTTTTTCCAAATTCAGTGTTAACTTTAGGGACAAATAATGTGATCCAATCATGCAACTGACTTTGCTAAGTACCCAATGGTCTGTCTAGGAGAGAAGTAAAATAAGGTGGTAATTAGCCAATAAGAACTTTATAAATAAATGTGTGTGTGTGTATATATATATATATATATATATATATATATATATTTATAGCAGTGGCGGCTCGTGAACTGGCGACAAGGGAGGCTCAATCAAACAATCCCTTAAACCTGCCGCAACCTGTTTTCAATCATTCATTTAAATTACCATTACAGAAACTCCGAAAACTCTCAACATTATCAGGGGTGGCCAGTTTTAATTTATAACGCATACCCATTGCAACTCCGGTCTTCTCGCGGTTTTCTTTACTCAGTGGTTGGAAGCAATGCATGTGTTTCACGATCGTTTAAATGAAATTAGATCATTTGAAGCGTCTTTATGCAATTGCATTACTTCCAACCCCTCCAGTGCACAAGGACTTCAATTCCGCGTGAGAATGTCTTACATAGCCTACGCGTTGATTGAATAATTGCTGACTACAGCAGAGGAACGTAAATATGCCACTTAAACTCACACCAAATGTGTGAGAGTTGACAGGTATGCGTTATAAATGAAAACTGGCCACATCTGATAATGTTGAGAGTTTTCGGAGTTAATGTAATGGTAATTTAAATGAATGATTGAAAACAGGTCGTGACCGATCATTAATTTTAAGGGATTGTTTTGAGCCTCCCCAGTTGCCAGTTCACGAGCCTCCACTGATATATATACTACTACTACCTCTCTCTGATAGAGGGGACCAACTAAACCTTATTGTAGAGAATACAAGTATATGGGTGAAATTTCCAATTACCGCACAATTACCCCTAGGGACAGACAAATCACGAAAGTCAATATTGATTAAAAAAAACTTTATTACAGTGGAAGACCAACATATTGGCTCCATGAAAAACCTGATTCACACCCTGCGCTCCTAACATGTCAGTTTTGGTAGCCCTGCAACAATAACCATCCATTTTCGTGTCACGTCAGACACTTTAATTACTATAATGTTACAAATCTTAAGTTAAAGTGCTTGTATCAGCTCCAAATTTCGTTTCCAAACAGGGACAATTGATAAGAGTTTGCATACCAAAAAGCAAGTTCCTAAGTTAAAAAGTTTTGAAAATATGGCAAAATGAAAATTTGGGGATTGTTGATATTTTAAAGGATCCATTACCTGGTATTTACACCCGTTAAAAATAAGTGATTTCAGTCTAAAACATAATGTTTTGCGGTAATCTGCAAAAATTACGCGACATTTATATTTATTTTGCCCTTTTTATCAAGCCAATATTGCTCTCGCGAGAAAATTTCGAGATTTTGACTTGGCCGGAAGATAGAGGCATGGCTGGGCGGAGGGGGTGGTGCGAGGGAAGAGGGTGGGAGGAGGGAGGAGTGGCTTGAAAGCACAGCCATAGCAACGCGCGCATAGTAACATAATGTGTGACCTCACCATGGCTGAATCTAGTGACCATTCTGGGTGGCTCTGATGTGCTTCTGCTGTCTGAGTGTGATGCACTGAGCCCTGCGTGAGATGTACTAGCGAAATAGCCTGATAATGGGGGGGGAATATAAATGCCACATGCAAGCTAACATTAGTACATCTAAGTTCCATGATCATATACTCAAGAGTAACACGCTGCGTTTGGACAGTATTGTAGTGGTTTCTCCAATGAGCGGAGGCGGAGTCAGGGTCTGGAGTTTTCGCATCGCCCCAGAAGCGGAGCTTCGCTTCATTTCTTCTGCCATACTCATGTGAACACGATTTCTTCTCAGAATGGCACAACCTCTCAGTAACAGAGCATATCACGCACACACACTCAGGCCGCTGATCAGTCTGCTTATATGTATCCCCTGGATCGCTGTGATTGGCTCCCGTCAGAACGGAGTAGTGCAGCCAATCACAGCGGCCCAGGGGAAAACAGAGCTAGTTTTTACCCTGAAACGCTGCAACACAGAACTCTGGCGAAATCGCCACATAGCCCCCACCTAAGGGGTCACTAGTCCCCCGACGACCCCGCAACAACAAAAACACATCTATGTACAAGAATTAACCAGGCTATTTACAAAAAATTCACTCAACTATGTACAGTCAAAGTCCGCAAGGCGCCTTGGCACCTGGCGTCGCCGGACTGGGCGACGGTGCACCGGCGGTGGAGTTACCACAGCCGCCAGTGATGAAGCTAGTGAGTGGGGAGGCAAGCTGTTAGCTGGCCGGCAGTTGGGCGAATGGCGAGATGGGCTGGCTGCGACGTCGGGAAGGCAGGGGCGGTACGGGGCGAGCCGGTCTTGGTGCAACACCACCAACTGCCTGTTGTGCTGCATCTGGACCCGGTAAGTCACCTCTCCCACACGACTGGCCCCTCGCCCGGCCCCCGCCAGTGGTGCTGGAGCTTCGGGGACAGGCCCTTCTTCCTGACCGGCAGTAGATCCAGACCCGGTCTCCCTTAGCAAAGGCCTGCCCCCGACACCGGACGTCATAGTTGCGCTTTTGACGCAACCCTGCAGTCTCTTGCACCCGTCAGGAGAAATCATGAGCCACCCGCAGCTGCTCCAGCAACTGCCGGTAGTAGTACGACTCCCCTGTGGCTGGCTCTGCTGGTTCGGGCGGGGCCCCAAACACCAGGTCCACAGGCGTTCGGAGCTCCCGCCCAAACATCAGAACTGCTGGGGTGCACTGGCTCGACTCCTGCACGGCCGAGCGGTACGCCCACAGGACCAGGGGTAGGTGTTGATCCCAGTCGCGCTGGTGCTGGCTCGTAAGGATGGCAAGCTGGGTGGCGAGGGTCCGGTTGAACTTCTCCGCCAATCCATCGCTCTGTGGGTAGAGAGGAGTCGTCCGCGTCTTTGCCACCCCCAGCCTTTTGCAGACTGCCGCCAGCGCCTGCGCCTCGAAGTTCTGCCCCTGGTCGCTGTGCAGCTCATTAGGGATCCCAAAGCGCGCGAACATTTGCTCCACCAAACAGCGCGCTGTTGTCTCCGCGCTCTGGTCGGGCATGGGGTACGCCTCAGGCCACTTGATGAAATAGTCCATCGCCACCAGGATGTAGCGATTCCCAGCTTCAGTGACTGGAAATGGCCCGAGGACGTCCACCCCTACCCGCTCCATTGGGGCGCTGACGACATAGCACTGCAGGGGAGCGTGCGAAGTGTTGCTGGGTCCCTTCTGGGCTGTGCATGAGTCGCAGGAGTGGATGTGGAGTTCCACGTCGCGGTGGCAGCCTGGCCAATAAAACTGCCCCCTCAGGTAGCGAGGGTCTTCATCACCCTGAAGTGGCCCTCCCCCACCGAGCCATGAACCAGCTCAAGGACCAGGGGGCATAGCTTGTGGGGCACCAAGAGCTGGAGGATGTTGCGCCCCTGGCCAGGCACCTGCCAGCGCCGGTAGGCCAGCCCATTCAGCAGCTCCAGTTGCTGAAACTGGCTCCGATAAGCCTTCAGCTCCGTACCCTCTGCCGCAACCTCAGCCCATGTCGGTGGTGCCTTTGCCTCCAGCCAGCCCCTCACCTTCCCCAGCGTGCCGTCTGCCTCCTGCTCCTCCTGTAGCTGTTGAGGTTCTAGCGGCACTGGCATCCCCTCTGCCCCTGTCAAAGCAGCTGCCACTTTGAGAGCCAGCTGGTCTGAGGCTATGGCAGGTGGGTGAGCTCTCCTCGCGATCTGGTCCCCTGCCGTGGACTGGAGCTCATAGGCATCCATTCCGATGATGAGGGCTGGGCGGGCGATGTTGATCGTGGCACCCCAGCGCGCTAGCAGGTCTAGGCCCATGATACAGTCGTCCCGTATCTCGGCCAGCCGGAATTGGTGGTCGAGGCGATGATCTCCAACGGCCACGCCCACCTTCTTCCAGCCCATCATGCCCATCCGCTGGCCAGTCACGGACTGCAGCCGTGTGTCAGTGGGCTTCCAGTGGGCGTCGTGGAGGACCCCTGGGCGCACCAGGGAAATAGTGGCGCCCGTATCAATGAGCGCCCTGCAGGGTTGCCCATCCAGCCAGTACTGCAGGTACAACCCATTTCCTGAGCCCAGCCTTTAAAAAGGCAGGGAAATGGGATTCTTGCATCCCCGCCTTTGGAAAGGCAGGGGGATTAAATGGCTGCTCATCTGCCTTTACAAAGGCAGAGGAATGAAACTTTTGTGCCCCCGCCTTTAAAAAGGCAGGGGAAGGGAATTGCCACCGATCCGCCTTTAAAAAGGCAGATGGCTGTTTGCCCAGATTAGGCTCAGCGGGCTTGGGCTCAGGGTGTTTAGGGCCGACCTGGCTTAGGAGGATGGGTTCCCGGGGTGGCGGTCTCCTCACTGCGCCACCCCTGGTTCGTTTTCCGACGGCTGGGGCCCTGGATGCTTTGGTGTTGGGGCGGGGCAGTAGCGGGCGATGTGTTCCCGCTCATCGCATCGGTAGCAACACCGCTGTGAATTAGGCAAAGTGCGCGTCTAGCGCACCTCCTCCGTCTCCTTGCTGCACTCCGCCACGCAGACCTGGGGGCGTGGCCTGCCCCGCTCAGCTGCGTCGGCTTCCCTCATGATGGCCGCCGCTCGCTTGGCCTCCTTCAGCGCCTCAGAGCCAGGCGCTGCGAGGGCAACATAGTGGCGGAGCTTCTCTGGTGCGAGAGCCTGAGAAAACACGTGCAGCGCCAGCTCGTCTTGGCCTAGGTACCCAAGGTTTGGGTACCCCAGGTGAGCGTGAAGGCGCAGGTCAGCCGCCATAGCTCCCCAGCTCTCTCCAGATTGTCTATGGCGACTCGTCAGCCGGCTCCGATGCAGCTCCGTAGACCCACGGCGCCCGTAACGCCATTCGAGTGCGGCGATCAGCGCCGATAAGCTGCTTTGTTTGTCCGCGCTCAGATCTAGTAGAGTCTGCAGCGCTGGCCCCTCCAGCGCTGCCACCAGACGCATCGTCGTCTCCGCCTCCATCCACCCACTGTGCTGGGCGATGAGTGTCATCTGAGCACGATACGGCTCCCATGGGGAGGAGCCGCTGAATCGCGGCAGCTTGACATCCCGCCGCGGCACTGACTGCCGCCCTCGCTCTACCAGGCTCAGCGCGGGGGTGTGGGTTTCTCCTGCCGCGACTACTGCAGGGCTGCTCCGCCGACCCCGGCTTGCTATCTCTGCCTCCAGCCGCCGGATTTCTCGCCGCAGTTTGCTGCATCCCACTTCTGACACCAGTGAAGCGGTTTCTCCAATGAGCGGAGGCGGAGTCAGGGTCTGGAGTTTTCGCATCGCCCCAGAAGTGGAGCTTCGCTTTATTTCTTCTGCCATGCTCATGTGAACACAACGATTTCTTCTCAGAATGGCACAACCTCTCAGTAACAGAGCATATCACACTCACACTCTCAGGCCACTGATCAGCCTGCTTATATGTATCCCCTGGATCGCTGTGATTGGCTCCCATCAGAACGGAGTAGTGCAGCCAATCACAGTGGCCCAGGAGAAAACAGAGCTAGTTTTTACCCCCGAAACGCTGCAACACAGAACTCTGGTGAAATCGCCACAGTATAAAAAGACAATAATATACAGCCATCCCAACTGAGCTAGCTAACGTTAGCTTTTCGCTAGCGGAAATTTAGCGTATGTTTGGAGTGTTATTTCGCCTGCTTACCGACATCATAGCATAGCGTTTCTGACATCTATAGATTTCTTAGGTTGTCTAGTTTCATGTGATATGTGGCTCTTCACCGTAGCTGAAAGTGAGCCCGCTACAGCTATTGAAATACAGCATGTCAGGCGAGCCTGTGGGTTGTGAGGGAAACTTTTACGTATTGGGTTCAACTTAATGTTAGTACATCTAAGCTCCATGATCATACAATCAAGAGTAACACACTGCGTTTGGACAGCATGAAAAGAAACAATATAGCTACAGCAACCCATCAACAAATGAACAATTTGCAAGCCAAGGTTATTGCTGGCCTAAATTAATTTAGCTAGCTAACGCTAGCTTTTTGCTGCGGAAATTCAGCATATGTTTGGAGCGTTATTTCGCCTGCTTATCGACATCATAGCATAGCATTTTTGCCATCTATAGATTCCTTAGGTTGTCTAGTTTCATATGATGTGTGTATCTTCACTGTAGCTGAAAGTGAGCCCGCTACAGCAATGGAAATACGGCATGTCGGGAGAACCCTCGGTTGTGAGGGTAATGTTTATGTAGTGGGTGTACTGCCAAGTTTCTTTTGAACTGCACCACACTCCATCCAATAGCTTACAGTAATGTAATGATAACATTGAAATTGGGTGAATAAAGTTGTCAGCTAATGCGAAAGTTGACATTTACAGACATTACTAAAGTGACGGGTTCCGTAGTGTTGGAACAACTCCTTTTTCTATCCGAAGGTTCTTTGCTAATCCAGCATTATACTGTCCCAAGTTTGCAAAACAGTCTGGGGAGAAGTGTTTGGCGCAAACAAACAGGTGGCTCTCTGGAGCAACAGGAACACTGCCATTGAAAATAAATGTAATCCAACTGTTCCTCAAAGCAGCATCACCAGATGGAATGATAAAAATATTTTTATCTGGGTTTTTACAGTCAACAACGGAACAGTTATGTCCTCTGCTGCCCGTAGCTCTCGTTTTCTTCAACATGCTTGCCTCTGTTTGGGTTACGCCGGGTAGAAATGCAAATGGCGGATTCGCTTCCTTCTCTCCAGAAAACAGTGCGAGTGGTTTTCCCCCCGGCCCCTCCTCGGCTTCTTCCTGACGTCAACAAGAAGCCCAATCTGAAATCACATTTTTTCCCCCTCCTACTGAATTCATGGGGGAGGAGGCGAGAGTGAAGTTCTTTGCCCGGAAAACATGTCAGCTATTGTCAGTGACTGAGAAGATTGAGGTATACATGCAATAACCTGAAAAAAATTGATTTTCCGGTGATGGATCCTTTAAGTTTTTTTGCGACCACTATATTAACTTTGGTGTAGCACACTAGATCTGCATCATACACTCATTATTATCCCTGTGGATAGGAATACCACTCATTTCATCACCAAACATGTCCAGAACGTCTCCAAACTCAGTACACATGTACATAACAGGTTGCACGTCTCTTTTAAAGTCACAAATTACACCACCTAAAATTTCTTTGAAAAAAAAGTATGTGGAATTGAGTAAATGGCTGTTGCATTTGATAATAGTACTGTAGGGGCATCTTATGTTAAAATATGGAGAGGCTACTCCAAGGCTAAGTGGTATTTCTAATAGAAAAACTGATTATGTAATGTCAGACACTTTTATAATTTAAACCAAAATACAGCCCCCGGGGATATGATATGATGCCTATATAGCTCAGGGTGTTTTATTGTGTATCTTTACCCGAGAAACACAACAGCAGTGACATATATTGGATATGTACACTTATATGAGCAGAAATCTAAATAAAATAGATACGATGTAACGTCAGACACTTCTATAACCTATGCCTCTGTGATCGACTACAGGGGGTATATAACTCGTCTAAAACATAAACAAGGTGCCTCTGACGACTGCGCATGCGCAAGGGATCGAGACCACGACCGCCGGTTAATCTATGGCGTCTCAAAGTTTCGTGCCTCGATTGAGCGAATAAAAGTGTCTGACGTTACATCAAGCGAAGAACATGCACAGGGACCTAACGGAAGCAAGTATCGATACAACAACTGGTCAGGATTGTTGAAAATAATCATAAATACAAGCCAGGGTGCAAAAAATACAGAAAAACTGTAAAGAATACACAGGAGGAGGCCAAACGTTGATGTAACGTCAGACACTTTTATCCAGTTTAAATTTGTTTTTTGATGTGTAGCATGTAGGTGACTGACAGTAGACCCAAAATCTTTACCCCAACATACTAGCCCTATGCACTGTTCAAAGTGAGGGTAAAAGTTATAATCTGCCTGCATTGGTTGTACAGTACATGGTGGGTTAAAATAAAAGTGTCTGACGTTACAACGCGTACTTATTTCTGATTCAAGCCATGGCACACCAGAAGGAAGATTCAACCTACGGTTCAACCTGATGAATCTTGGAGCCAACACCCCAGGGCACATGAGAAATAAGTTTGGGGTGTACTAAAAGTGCCACTGTGGTAATTACACACACCCAAATATTTAAAAAACGTCCCAAAAACAGGTTTGTAAACTTTGAAGGCCCATATCTCAGGGAATACCCATGGGATTCACATAAACTTACACTTTTCTGAAAGCCCTAACTGTCCTGCATTGAATGAGACTAAGATAGGCCAGATTGGTGGATTCATTTTTATTCTGTAGCACTGAGAAGGTGGAAAGACTGGAAAAAGGCCAAATGGATGCTAATTGAAAACCTGACCCATATTTTTGCATGAATATTTCTGCTTTTACAAAGGAGACCTGAGATAATAGCAGTGTTATGGTAGAAGACTAATCCATTTACCTCTAAAATATGTGAGGGTCCTCTGCCCCAGTCACATCTCCCTGCGGGGGTGAGCACCACTGTAGCCTAGATATGTGAGATCAAATGGTAGTTAATTAAAAATAGCCTGCGCAATGATATGCTGTTTGGATGGCTACATATTTCTGTAATGATTTTGCACCCATGCGGGCGCTTCTTACTGTAAGTGTACTTACAAAGATGTCTGTACTAATTCTTAGCTGAAATAAAACAGTTCCTTCAAATGCAACATTATGAATAAATAAACACCAAGAGCCACTAATTGATGAGGGTTTCATCACTCCACAACATATACGCAAAGTGCACATTCTATAGTACTACAACTCGAGGGGCTGAAATTCAGGGCATTGTTTTGTTTACTATGTCTTTCCCTTGAATTTTTTCAGTATTGTAGATCTTGTGAGTTAGTGTTATAAACAGATCTCATTCTGTGCACACATGTTAACTGACGCAAGAATAGATTTCTTTTTGATCAGTAGTTCCATTCATTTGCGTACGCTGTCAAGGGCTAAAACAAGACAATAATTGAAAACTTGTGCCTGTGACAGAGAAGAGACATTTAATGAGATGGGATTCTGATGACTTGACTTCAGGTGGAGATTCGTCGAAAACATAGTCTTAATCGAAAAATGCCCTATATAAGATCAACTCAATGAAAATAATACACCCATGGCGTATTTGTACTGTACACAGTCGTAGTGTAAAGCTGTAAGTGTTTCACACAGGCCTTTTTTTAGAAGGGCGATAAGCAGGAAACCCTGAAGTTTCTCTGTTTACAAGGCTTGATTCATTCTTCCAGTGTATTAGGGGTGATGACCCAGATTTCATTGGTTTTCAATTGATCTTGTTTATTGATGGGTATAGTGTCTGGTCCCCGGGTTTACATTCTGGAAGTGTCAATACTGTGTTCCATTTCCAGGCCCCTGAATGAAATGTTCGGTAATTTTTCTGATGGTATCCAAAATTATGGCTCCTTTATCATGTTTGAACTGCATTTGCATTTTAATGAAGACAGCCAGCTATGTACAATGCGAAAAAACAAGTTGTATTTGGTCCATTTCTAGTCTGCCCCAAGAGATGAAAATAAAATGGCGGCCATTAGTGGCTGAAGACGTGCAGCTCTGCTCTGCACAGATTGCTTGTCTGCCTTTATGTCAGGGCTGCTTTCCACTGGGAATTTCGGCAATAACACTTTGGCCCAGAGCTCTGGCCTCATGCCTCATAGAGATGGACAGCTTTGATAAATTTGCCAAAATTTAGAGCCAAATACTTGTTCCAGATTCAGCAGCCTTTAATAGAGCTAGTCATTTAACAGAGTTCATTCAAGCGGTCCAAATGTAACATTTTTTAAAACTTAAAAACAAATAAATAATATCTTGTACAGTTATTTTATTATTTGAATTGTCACTCTACATTACGCAAATCTCATAGAATACATTTTCAAGCATTAGATTTATGTGCATGCCATACTAAAAAGGCATTTACTTAATATTTCTTGGTGTGGTTGTGTTCTGTAACTGGGCGGTGATGTGTGGATGAATTCCTATGGTTTTCAATGTTCTTTTCCGCTAGCCAAATCTCTGTGTCCAATTACTGTGCCATTCAGAAGTCTACTGTAAAAAAAATGCTTAACAAAAGTGAAATATTAAATAAATGTTTAGGATTTCCCCGTTTTATCAAACACCATCACAAAAGCAAGAACATGCACACTTGACTACAACGTACATCCAATAAGATAACAGATTTCATTTTTTCCGCCCCTTAAATTGTCACTGGCAGTGTTGCCGCTATTTTTGAATATTCTTCTTTACAGTGTAAAAGAGCAGACACTTTGATGGATATTTTGGATTTTTTTTTTTTAATAAATTTGCACAATAATCCTTTTTTAGCCCTGAGCAAGCTCTGTTAAGTTTTGATTCCAGTAAACATCCCTCATGTGGGCCAATAAACAGACTGAGATTATGGAGACCAAGATCTGTTCCCATTTTACTAAAAATTATCAGGAAAAAATATGCAGCACATTATTATCATTTCTTGGAAAAGGGGGCTTCAGCTAATGTAAGGATTCAAATCTGTGATTCATAAATACGCAAATACCTCTAGAAGAAGTTTCACAAATCTGGTTTGACACATAGCCTTTGTCATTTCAGTCGGCACAAAGTAGAACAGGTCGCATAACAATCGTTTTGTTCGTGCAGATGATTTGCTAAGCCCTGGCTCATGGCTCAAATCCTTTAATATGTGTCTGGCTAAACACTTTAGGCCCCCTTGATCTCTCTGCCCTCAGGCTTACAGTAAGATAAGCACAGTGAATGAACGCTGGGCCCCAGACTCTTTATACATGGTTGAGCCAAAATGGCTGGATGTGCGCTGTGGATTCAGGTCGCGCATGCCTTTGGTAGAAATGAGTTTTTTTTTTTTTTTTTTTTTTTGTTCCATCTAAACTTGGCACTGAGTACATTTGTTAACACCCTCCCCCTCTTTGTCATAGCGTCATCCAACTTGTTTGATGGAAAAATGCCACTGTGAATTGTCTTCCTATGCCTTCTTTCATCAGTCCTCCCAGTGACTTCTCTCCATTAGCTGCTCTCGTGTGTTGGCTGGAATGCTAATGCAGTGTTTTAATTTTGTGCAATGTATGAGTCTGGTGACTGAAGTTATTGCATTTACATGGCATAGCAGTGCTGCTAACATCTGATAGATTCAGAACATATCTCCCAAGCTTTTGGTCAAGGATTGGTGAATCCAGCTCTCAGGAAACACAAGGCTTGTTTTTGTTTTTTTTATTCTTCCCTTAAAAATAGAATAAATCTATTTATTCGTATGCAGTCACCTCTTGCGTAAATCAGAAGAAATACAAATCAACAGTCTTCGTTGTCCGTCTCCATAGCCAGATACTGTAGAAAGCAAGTCTGTATTTGGTTCTGTTGATTTTGTCCTTTTCTTCGGCTTGCATGGCAGGTGGAAGAATGTTTTGTTTAACACCTTTTCCCTTTTCCTCAGGTCTCTTCAGAGCTGCCGTACCCAGCGGTGCCTCCACTGGTATCTACGAGGCTCTGGAGCTCCGTGACAATGACAGGACACGTTACATGGGCAAAGGTTTGTACGGTATCATTCCTAACCCAGAGTCAGACCCATTACATGGGCAAAGGTGTGTATGGTATCATTCCTAACCCAGAGTCAGACGCATTACATGGGCAAAGGTGTGTATGGTATCATTTTTGTCTTAGGAAAAGGAGACTTGAGCTGTCGGATAGCTCACTCAGTAAAGCATCGCGTTACGAAGCAGAAGTGACTATCACGCTGCGGGTTCGATCCCCGCCTCGTACCAGCCAGCAGTGGTCGGCAGCTTTTTCAGAGTAGCGCACAATTGGCTATTGCGCTGCAGGGTTGCAAATTGGGAAGGGACTGCTGGGAAGGAAAAATAATAGTTGCCTTGTTCGTTGCTCAAGCGCCTCCTGTTGGCCAGACGGGCACTCGTCAGGAAGATTCTAAGCCAGTTCATGTCCGGGTATCCTCCGCCCCCGTTCTGAACTTGCGAAAATTCAACCAATGAGTGTATAAGAAGCAGCAGGCTGACAGGCGCGTGCTTCGCGAGGAGAGCCGTGAACTGTCTTCGCTCTCCTGAGTTGGCAGCAAGGGGTCACATACGAGCAAGCCTTGTACATAGTTCACCAATTGGGCATTCCAGATTTGGGTGGGATTGGAGATGCCAAATTAAAAAAAAAAAAAAGGAAAAGGAGACTATGTTGGATTCCTTCAGCCAAGTTCTGTTAGTAGAACTCGGGGTCACAAATGGAAGTTGACCAAGGGTATATTTAGCACTGATATTAGGAAATATTTTTTTTCACCCAAAGAGTGATTTCGATGTGGAATAGCTGGCCTGACCATATTGTTGAGGCAGAAACCTTGGGAATTTTCAAGAGCAAGCTTGACTTAAAGCTAGATACCATTGAGTCCTTGAGTATCTGAAGTGATATATTCACAACAGAAAAAAAAAAAACTGGCGAGCCTAGTTGGGCTGAATGGCCTGTTCTCGCCACTCATTTTATGTTATGTTATGTTATGTTATGTTATTCCTAAACCAGAGTCAGATGTATTACATGGGCAAAGGTGTGTATGGTGCTCTTAAACCAGAGCAGGATCCTTCATTCCTCCTGATCCCTTTATTTTTACTGTCCCTCTTCTTTCTCTTCCTCTCTGTCAGGCGTGAAAACAGCCATTAAATATGTTAATGAGTTCTTGGCCCCGGGTTTGAGTAAACAGGTAAACAGAAGTGTGTTGCATAACAGATTTGGAGGGCAGGTGTTTTGACAAAAGATAAATGTCTCACCAAAGCATGGGAATTCAGTTTTGCGTGGCAACTAACTCAAAGTAGGCCTGTTTAGACGATGACAGTCCTAAATCACCGTGAACACGTTTCTCAAAGCAAAACTGTTTGGACTTTAAACCCAGCTGGATTTATGCCTCGAGAGCCCTCATGAGCAGGTGTTGCTCTGTTATCGTCTAAAATGCCTACGCTGCATATTGATACTTTCCCTGGTTGAATGACGTATTTGCTTGTTCCTTGCAGGTGTCTCAAAAGCTGTTGAGCATATCAATAAAGCTATTGCACCTCACCTGCTTCGCCAGGTAGGAACATTTAAATATTTATACTAACACAGTATTTACTGTCCCAAGGCTGAGAATCTTGCTTCATGTGCTAGAATTCTCCAATTCCTTGATTCCTCATGCTTTTCTGTACAATCTTCTGCTTTAACCCCTTTGTCCAGAATACAAATAATGCCAAATTTTTTGAAAATTTTTTTCAAAATTATTCAAGTGAAGCAAGACATTTGGAAATTCAATTACTGAATTAGGAATTAAATTTCGGAATTTACGGACGCTGGCGTCTACTGTGTATCTGCACAAAGGGGTTTTAAAAGGAGAACTGTGGCAGTCAGTATTTTATCTTCAGAAAAAGAAATGCCAAGTCCACTGCTTAGATTTATTGCCTTGTTTCTCTTATCCATATACTTACATGACAGATATTTAACTTTGAATAGCTGCAGGAGTGATGGAGTTTACAATCATGGATATCCGTGATGATGGCACCAGACGTGATTTCAGTTCATTGATACTGCCTTGCATAATTCCACGCGTGGGCATACAGCCCCTATCCAAAAGGACGGGATCACTGATCGCGCATGGTCTAGTTCTACCTACCAAATATTTTACTCATATTACAGTTCTATTATATCCTATTCACACTTTAGCATTTGGATGTGGAATATGTCTCAACCTCTTGAACCTAAATGTTCCGGTACCGAGGGAAGCGGCGCATCTCACAACCAAAACCATGCAAGTGACCTTGCAGCAACATTGTCATATTATCTATCCAGTTGACGGGAAGAAACTTAGATAAAATGATAACTATTTTTGATAGCTATTATAACCACCTGCTACTACTATAACTAGCTATTATTTTGCCAGTTAGGAACCATTATACCAAAACAAAGCACAATTCCAACACCAAGCAACTAAATTAGCTCATAGCAAAAACTGCCAAATAGCGCATGTGTCCTGTGTGTGGTGCTAGAGAATCCAGAACTTCATTCTACCGCACAAGCAATATATCATATAAAAGCAGAGACTTCACCGATTCTAAACATACAAGTTTATCGCTCTATGATCAAAACGCATTGAATAAACAGCCAAAAAAGATAAAAAATAAACTGCACCTCAAACAGCCATAATCATAAATTATGTCTTACCTTAGCTGTCATGTGATCAAAGTTGTGTTTTCTAAAGCACAAATTCTTCTTACATTTACACCAAAGTCTCTTTGTTGTTTTAAAATGATTGCTGTCAGTCCCTAGGTAACTTACCCTGTGCAGGACAGTTCTTACAAAAACAGCAACCAATCAATAACATGATGTCAGAAATAGGGTTTCCCAGTAGACCAAAGATCTAATGGCGCGGCCCATGAGTTATTTATAGTTCTGTTAAAATACCGATATCAGAGTTAATGCAAGACAAACAAGAGTAAAATGATTCTACGCAACAATTGTAATAAAAATGTTGCTGATATGGTGCAAATTTCTGACTGGCACAGTTCCCCTTTAACTGGCTTTAGAACAGATTAATCCAAAGAGCATCCTTATCTGCAACTAACTTGCCTCAAATCAAACAATGCTGCTGGAACATCCTGGTACTGATGTATGTACAGACCCTGTTCTTTCTCTGGTAAGATGTTCAAGAACCAACCTTGTCTGGTGGTATTGATGGAACTCGTCATCAAATGGAGGATGTGCTTAAGATTATTATCATAGCCAGCCCAACATTAATGTCCCTTTATAGGGCTGTCTTAGGGAGTCCTGCCTCCTAAATAATGGCTGCCTGCCTGTACAATATTGCCCACCCCATAGTGAAGGTCTGGGATGGAAAAATTTGACCCTGGAAATTTCCACCTTCAACATGACAACCACCTTTGACCCCAAAAAACCATGTGTGATAAGTTAAATAACTAAAGTGCCAGTTTATCAGGGGGAATAAACAACAGGCCCTGTGGCTTTTCGGTACTTTGGTTGGAAACTTTGATGTACATAGAGATCAATAATTGTAATTCATTATATTTTATATTATATTTTTTAAGGGATATCCTTGGCCTGAACTTTATCAGAACAAGTTGTGGTTATGTAGAAAATGTGGCGGAGCTCTGGGATAAGTTTAACCATCTGCCCATATACTGATGACCTTGCGGTTTCTCTTCCATCAGAACGTGTCAGTCTTGGAGCAGGAGAAGATTGACAAGCTGATGTTGGACCTGGACGGCACAGATAACAAATGTAAGCAGCGTGTTTAGGCACGTGTTTTAGTTAAGCTCAGCTTTGAGTTCAGAGATTGACATTTTAAGGGTCAGAAAATAAAAGCCTGGCCATGTTTCAATTTTTTACTCGCCGACCCCTGGATTTTCTGCCTCGTATCTCACAGCACCCTTCTGTAGAAACGGCTGTGTTTCATGTATTAGAGAACATCAAACTGCACTCTAAGTTTTTGAATGAAAAATTTAAGAGCCATTCCGTGAGAAAATGGCACTTTTTGAAGAAGTTGAGGAGTTGACCCCCCTGCAATTGAATCAAACTTGGCAGATAGGTAGATATGGTAGTCTCACAGAAAAAGCCGAATTTGTAGGTTCGTATCTCAAGAAATCTGTCAGTGGCGCCACTGGAAAGCCACTGAAGTGGCTCAGTTTTGCTTTTGACACCACATTTTACATCAATTATTATGACTTAAGGGTACACAGTGCCGGATGTGTTTTACTTTCATCATGACCTGTCACACTTCAAGTCTGGATTGACATTAGCACCACATCAGCGCCAAGCTGGGTAACTATGTTATTGAGCCGGAATTATTTGAGAAATCACGGTAAAAATTGAAAATAGGAATAGGAATAAAATAATATCCCAGACATATACCAAACTAGAATGCTTTATTATGTGTTTACTCACTACAAAACTATCATTTTCAGCTAATATTCCCTTGGTATCTTGCTGGGTTCGTGCAATGGATGGCTGGAAAGATGGTCGAAACTGATTTTGGTGCATGTTTGCGGTGTATTTTTTTCAGTAACCCAGATATGTTCCATGGTGATAAATGCTGTTTGTTGTGCTTTTGGAGCTCTGTTTTCAGGAATATTAAAAATTTATTTGGTAGTATCTACACTTTCAAGCTAGACGGAGCCAAAGTTGGTGAATTTTTACAACTTTTGATGTTTAAAATCATCTACACTGAAAATACTACCATTGAGATTTTACTAATGCTGTAATGTACCTCAAAGGGACTATGTATCCAGAGAATTTCAGATCTCGATCTTGCTGGGTAAACAAAATAATGCCACCAAAACATAGGCACAATCTGCCATGAAATGGTCCATTTTGAGTTTTCCACCAACTTTTGCTCCGTCTAGCTTGAAAGCGTAGAAACTACCAAAGAAATGCTTGGTATTCCTGAAAATAGAGTTCCAAAAGCATAGCAAACAGCATTTACCCGCACAGTACAAATCTGGGTTACAGAGAAAACATACCGCAAACATGCACCAAAAATGAATTTCAACCATCTTTCTGGCTGTCTATTGCACAAACACAGCAAGATACCAAGGTGCTATTCACTGAAAATGATAGTCTTGTGTGTAAACACATAATAAAGCATTCTAGTTTGGTATATGTCTGTGGTATTATTTTATTCCCATTCTCATTTTCAATTCTTATTGTTATTTCTCAAATAATTCTGGCTCGATAACGTAGTAACCCATCTTGGCGCTTATCTGGTGCTAAAGTCTAACCGGACTTGAAGTGTCACAGGTCATGATAAAAGTATAGCATATTTGGTACTGTATACCCTTAAGTCATGATAGTTGATGTAAAATGTGGTGTCAACAGCAAAACTGAGCCACTTAAATGGATTCCAGATGGCGCTATCAGCAGGCGCAGTGAAATACGAACCTAAAAATTCGGCTTTTTCTGTGAGACACTCATATGTACCTATGTACCAAGTTTCATTCAATTCCAGGGGGGCGCACCGAATGTCAATCTCTTGTGGAATGGCTCTTAAACACCAGCTTAAATAGAATCACTGGGCATGAAGACCGCAATTTGAATTATTATAAACCTTTGTACATAATTGTGGATTATTCCACTCGTCATTCTTTATTTTACACGCAGAACCAAGAACCAAGGCAGCAAATTTGATCTGGGAAGATGGTTCTTGGTTTTAACTTGCACCTTAAAGATAAATGAATAAATTAATCAGGATTTATTTCTTCTTTGTATTTTCAGCTAAATTCGGTGCTAACGCTATCCTGGGCGTGTCCCTGGCTGTTTGCAAGGCTGGTGCTGCTGAGAAAGGCATTCCGCTTTACCGCCACATTGCCGACCTCGCAGGAAACCCAGAAGTTATCCTCCCTGTTCCTGTACGTCAAGACTGCACTACAAAATCCAAAAAATGTGCCAATCCCAACAATTATTTTAGTCTTGTAGTATTAATATTTCAAGGGTTGGTTTCACAGAGACAATTGCGTTGTTGTAAATTGAGCTTTGTAAAGGGATTCTCCATTTAAAATTAGTCTGGGGCTAGGTCTGTGAATTTATTAGCCTGGTCGTATGAATTGCCTTGTCACGTTAAATAATTATTGACAATGTGCTAAAACAGCTCAAGACTCATGGTGGGATTTTTATAGATTTTATAGAGTATAGAATACAATTATCATAGGAACGTGTTATTGATTTGCTTGTAATTTAACCCATATTTGTTTTACTGCCTTATCATTCAGTTATTTTGGTCATATATTATTGGGTTTTTATTATTAAATGTGTTTCCATGCTATGTCGATAAGCCCGAGATTAAGCCACAAAATGAGAAACAGATTTTTTTTGGTTCTGAAGATGTATGGATTCGTGTTATGTTTGTGTATGGTTGCTGGTGTTTGTCGATTAACTGTTTTGCTTGCCCTGATTTCCAGGCCTTTAACGTGATTAACGGAGGCTCTCACGCTGGGAATAAGCTGGCCATGCAGGAGTTCATGATCCTGCCCGTGGGCGCCAACAGCTTCAAGGAAGCCATGCGCATCGGCGCCGAGGTCTATCACAACCTGAAGAACGTCATCAAGGAGAAGTACGGGAAGGACGCCACAAACGTGGGTGACGAGGGTGGCTTCGCCCCCAACATCCTGGAGAATAAGGAAGGTGAGGAAAAAATGGGGTGTATCTCACCTGACGTGATGTCATATCTGTGCCTAAATGTGAAAGATGAGGGAAATATTGATCTATTTTGTGCATTTCTGGTTCAGAATTTTATTGTTCTATCTTAAAATCAGAGTGGTGTACCATGGGTTTGTTTGAATTTATGGGGCACTTTTTGTGAAGGATTTGTTACAATACACTTTACAGTCTCACAGTTTTCCTTAGCCATATTACCCCATGGTGCAAGCATCCTGTGAAAGGCATGTAAAATGAAACCTTGAAGGGAACCGGACTCAGTGGGGGGCAGCGGTGGGGGATGGGGGCCGGTGCAGGTTCACACATACAAGATTATTCTGTTTTAGACTAAGTAGGTCAAAATAAATATCCATAGGTTTTATAATATAAGGGTAACAGATTCAGTTCACAGACAGGGCATTGCTAAATCTGTGCAGAAAACATCACCTTAGTTTCTTTTGGGAGTATAAACGGACCATAAGTGGAATATCTAAGATGTGCAAGTGATGCTGAATGAAAGCGTTCACCAGATCTGTAACCACAGATAACGTACTGTCACAACGTTTGCAACTGAACTCTCTAATGTCGCTGGAACTACCGCTGCTGGTAAAGGCTGTGGAGTATTCAGTGAATTAGAATTTTGAATAATTAACCTTCGAGAAAGCCTTCACTATACAGGGGAAACCATGATGCAATAGTATGAAGTGTACAGTAGGGAGAGGAGACTGTCCCCCTTATCTGGGTGTGTGTCAGCACTGCTCTGCTGCATGCGCGGTCTGTCTCTCTTAAAATACTTTTCCAGTGACCCACAAGTGGTTTACAAGTTAATGTCTCAGCTTAATACACACTCAGTAACCGGATCGCTCGAGCTGTGGCCCGTTAAAGCTGCTACTGTCAGCAGCTGTCTGCAGTCACAGGCCCTATGCAATGTCGCTAAAATGCGAGTTACATTTCAGCATACTGTAATAACACTTCAGTTCCCCCATAAATAATTTTTTAAAAACAATTTCAGCTTCATTTAATTTGCTGGAGATGAATGATTTCAGATTACTGAATGAATAAAATTTTTTGCAATTTTTTGCCTGAAGGATGCGAAGAACACTTTCAGTCTTTGGGCTCTTGTGTGAAGATACCTCATAAACTCCTCAGCTGTTTTAATAATATTGTTATTAATTATAAATGAGGAAAAATGGTGCTGGAACTGACTGTGATCAGGTGGAACCAAAGATATATGGCAACTAGAATGGCACTCAGAGAGCACAGACCTCTGCCAAGGCCAGTACTCCACTCCTCTAAATTGGCTATGTTTTGTCACTATTGACCGTTCCACCATCTTGTGGATTTTAAGATGTATGCATTCATTACACCAGGACCAAAGTGCTCAATCTTGCAATGTTCACAAAAGTGAAAAATAATTTCTGTATCCACCCTGTGATTTGGACTCCAAAATGTAATGGGTTTTCCTTGGCCCGTGCTATACTCCTCTACCTAGTTTCATGAAAAGATGAATGGGACTTCTTTTGACATGGTCTTTCTGCACAGTCTGATCAGAACTGCATTCACGTTGGAGGTCTGATATTCAGAAATAACAGACCATAGAATACCTTTATTGTCCAATCAGGACTGTATACTCAGCAAAGCCATGTAATAATAATAATAATTACTTTTTCACAGTATTTATATACTTTACAAATTATATATAATGTACATGGACCTAACATATACTAAATTAACAGTCTCATTTGTGCAGAATTTTGCAGAATTTTGCATAACATGTCCACACTGGACAAGGATATAATCAAACAATCAAGAAACAAATCAAAGGTCTAAGCCTATAATTTCCTTTTATATCAGAGTATTGTCGGCCAATATGCAAATTTTGGAAGCTGATATGCTCATGTATGGTTTTTATCCAAGTATTAACGTGATTTGCTCAGAAACATTTGTGAAATTTACCTGTGCAGTGATAGCATTTTGATGATTGCTGTAGTTGTGAAGTCATCAGGAGGCTTCAGTGACAGATCACTGGCTGATTTCGCCCCGCCCCAGCTCTGGAACTGCTGAAGAACGCCATCGCCAAGGCCGGCTACACGGACAAGATTGTGATCGGCATGGACGTGGCAGCCTCTGAGTTCTACAAGAACGGGAAATACGACCTGGACTTCAAGTCCCCTGATAACCCCAGCCGATACATCAGCCCCGACCAGCTGGCCGAGCTCTACAAGGGCTTTGTCAAGGACTACCCAGGTACACACCCCCACCACTCTTAGTCCTTTTCTTTATAAGGTATCTGAATCCAAGGTGGTCCCGAGAGGCATTGTATGTGGTAGTAATTGAAGACACAAGTGCTAAAATTACTTAAGTCACATTTTCACACACTGTGAGGTAAGGATAGGAAAACATTTTAACATCATTACCTAAGTCCACTGCCTCGATTTTCTCACATTGGACATTTTGACATATAGTCTTGTGCAAATTAATTAGATAAAGGTGCTTGTCAATAGAATAAGCTGAATGGAGTGCAAATAGCTGTGCCAAGTGATGGACATTTTACATAACCACCTCAAAGATCACTGCCTAGTACCTTTCAGCCACATTTCATTAGTTTCCTTGACTTGTATGATGCAACTAATGTGATTGCATCATCAACACAGTACTGTAACTGTGCTGGACTGGCCTGGTAATTCACCTGACCTCAATCCCATTGAGAATCTCTGGTACATAATCAAGTCAAGACTGCAGCAAAAGGATTGCACCACAAGAGCCAAAGTCATTGATGCAGTTATCCAGGTGTGGCATCACGATGAAGAAGTCAATGCAACCTGCAAAAACCTGGTCAGCTTCATGCTAAAACGGGTGGAATAGCTTATCAAGAACCATGGAGGACACGTCTCATACTGAGCGCTGAATGTAGATGCTATTAAAGTAATAAAAAGCCTGAAAACCTTTGTTGTTTGGTTTTTCCCACTCCATCATCCTGATGTTGATGATGATGTCAGAGGAAAGCACAGTGCCAGGAAAAAACCCAAAAAATGAGGGAGAACACGCAGACTCCATACAGAAACAAGTTTGCATGTTCTCCTTCATGTTTTGGATCATCATCATCATCTCATTCCCTTTGTGGAGTGTCCTCCTTAAGGTGCTTCTGTCTTGATAGGAAGAATCCTATCAAGCAGTTCCAAGAAGCCTGATTTATCCATCACTGTACGTCTTATCTGTTCTGCATCTAAACCCAAAAGTTTTTCAAACAGTCCAAAGACATGCATGTTTGCTTTGCTTTGCGATCATAAATTGTGAGTGAAGGGCATGCTGGAATAGGCTCTAGCCCCCCTTGACCCTAACCAGGAATAAGGGGGTCAGATGGATGGATGGATGGATGAATGGATGGATAGAGGAAGAGTACTTGATCAGAGCTTCAGAAAAACATCAAGCAGTTTAATGATGCATGTGGGAAAACACGATGAAGTAGTCGATACGTGCCCAGACATCAGGTGACAGGTGAGGTTTTATGCCTCTTTGTGGACAGTGGTCTCCATCGAGGACCCCTTTGACCAGGACGACTGGGCTGCCTGGTCAAAGTTCACTGCCAGCACCGACATCCAGGTGGTGGGAGACGATCTGACAGTGACCAACCCCAAGCGCATCGCCAAAGCGGTGACGGACAAGGCCTGCAACTGCCTGCTGCTCAAGGTCAACCAGATTGGCTCTGTGACCGAGTCCCTGCAAGCGTACGTGTTCCTCGCCGGCACTTTTCCACACGGACATTCTCCCAGCATCTCGCTCTTTCCCTCTCCCTCCATCCCGCTCTTCCCTCCCTCCATCTCTTCTTCATGAGAGGCTCTTATCCTACATTGCTTTTCAGCCCTCTCCTCCCACCCTCTCTCTCCCTCTTTCTTTCTCTTCCTCCATCTCTCCCTCCCCATCCCTCTCTCCCTCCTTCCCTCTGTCTATTCCTCCCTCCCATCCTCTCTATCTCCCTCCTGCCTTCTTTTTCTCCCACCCTCCTTCCCTCTTTCTCCCTTCCTCTCTCTCTTTCCCCAAAATCCCTTCTCTCCCTTTTCCTTTCCCTCTCTCACTCTCTTCCCCTTTTTCCCTTTTTATCTCGTAAGCTGAAATCCTTGACTGTGTCTCTATGCTCTATCAGAATGATCATCTCAATGGCCCCATACTGAAACTTAACTTGGTATCTTCTTTGCCCACCCCTCCCACAGCTGTAAGATGGCGCAGTCCAGCGGATGGGGTGTGATGGTGAGCCACCGCTCAGGGGAGACTGAGGACACCTTTATCGCCGACCTGGTGGTGGGGCTCTGCACTGGCCAGGTAGGGCAGGGTTCAGGTTCCCAGATGGCAGGGCTGCCCATCCCTATCCCTGGAGGTCTTGAATCCTGTATTCTCTCATTTCAGGTTTAATTAACTCCTTCAACCCCACAGCCCTCTACAGAGGGCTGACCAACATATTCCCTTCAACCCCAAATTCCTGTAGGGAAAATTCAAACAATCTGACTAATTGATTGGAACATATCAGGTTACATTTAATGGGATTCCAGAGATAACAGTAAGATACAATGTCCAGATAATGACCAGCCCTCTACAGAGGGCTGTGGGGTTGAAGGGTATAGTGATGCTAGAATATCTGGGGTTGAAAGAGTTAAGCACAGCTCATTCAACAGCTAGAGTAAACTGTCCAGCTCTGTTCCTGGAGCTCTTCTGCCTGTCAGTTTTCATTTCAACCTGAATTACATCTCAGCCTAGCTGTTATCTGTGGTGCAATACATATCAGGGGTCTGTAGAGCTCTGCTTTGTGTCATTGCCTATAGGGGTTTTTTTGGCTTTTTTCTTTACTTCATAATTTTCCTTAATCCAGGGCTGCCCATCTATATTCCTGGCATGGCGATCCACTGTACCATAGGTTTCCATTTCCACCCTAATTTTAACAGCTTCTACTAGTTAGCTGCACCACAACATCCTAAGCTGCTGAATGATGTGTGCTTTATTGGAGTTGGATTGAAGAAAATCAGAAAGATTAATCTCCTGGAACAAGGCTGGGCATCGTCCTGACTACATGGCCCAATGACTTGATTTGTTCACTTACAAATTATTTTCTAATGCTCGAATAATAACTGTCGTTGAAAAGCTAGATTAATTAAAATGGTGTAAACTTTATTGTCTATCGTCTTATGTTGTTTGTCCTCTGCATCTGTCGCCCATAAATAATTTGACTAGTAACCTCTTGCGGTCACAAATATTGATCAAATTTGACAGAACTTGATATACAACATTTTTAGCGCATAAGCTAGTTGGGATCGCATTTCAGCTGCATACCCCCAGAAGTGGGCGTGGCAGTGTGGTCATATTGAAAAACTGAAGTTTTCCATTTTAGATCTTTCTAATATAGACAAAGAGCTGAACCGTGGTATGTAAGTGTTATACAACATGTCTCAATATATAAATAACAGGTTTTGATGATTTCTGAACAATGGTCGTTTTGCAACCTTTGGCATTCCTCCATTGAATCTTATTTGAAAGACCTCTAAAGGTCACAAATATGAATCAAATTTTATGTAACTTAAAAAAAAAGAAATTTTTTAATTTCATGCAGTTAGGACATATGACGCCCCAAATGAGCGCGGCAGGATCACGGACCCATTGAGTTTCAGGTTCACTTGAAACCTAAGTTTTTTTCATCTCTATAAATTTTGAATTGCACTCATACACGAAATAGGTTCATCATTTTTGACTTGTTGTTAACCTCTTTTACCATTAGATTAAGACTGGAGCTCCTTGCCGCTCAGAGCGTCTGGCGAAGTACAATCAACTTCTCAGGTGAGGTCATGTTTTTCGGTCTTCAACCCTGCGCGTTAGCTAGCCTTCATCGCAGGAATGTGCTCTGGAAGCCTGCCACCCTAACACAAGGAGCACCCAAATCATTGGACAGTGACACACAATTTATTTTGATTCTGTACTCTTGCATTTTTTTAAAGGATACAAGGGCAATGAGGGTGAAGTGCAGACTGGCAGCTTAGAACTGAGGGTGAACCATTTAGGAACAACAGCTCCTACTTTGCAGAATTCCCCCCCCCCCATTTTATGGTGCATAAGAACATAGTGGAGAGTTTAACTAAATGTAGAAAAAATTAACTTGTTTAATCCCACTGGTCACATTTGTGACTTTTTTTTTTTTTTTTACTTCTAGAAGCTCTAAAAGTGTCGTTGTTGGCTTTGGGCAAAAAGATGCAACTTTGAACTTAACCATCACGAAATGAAAACACACATGCAGTTTATGTGTTAAGGAGGTCTAAGGAGTGAAATGCATGCACCAAGGGTGTAGGTTTAATGTGAGAATTGGTAAGGACATGTATGCGATGTGAGCAGGCATAGCGCGCGAGCTGGAAAATTTTTGTATATCTTAGTGCAGATACTGCCTTTACTGTATGCAGAGACTATCCGAATGAGTGTTTCTCTGTTTTTTTAATTATGCTATGCAAGGTGCCTCCAAAATTTTCATACAAAGATGCCACATACATAAACTTGCCACAACCTTAACTGACAAACCATCTCAGCGCACTCATGAAACCCGCTCAGAGCTTGTAACCTGGACATTGATACCAAGTGAGTGGATATATAACTACGTTAGCAAGCCAGCTCGCAATCCTCTCTATTAAGCATCTTAATATGTGGTAACGCAATTGCAGCAGCCATAAACACCTCAAAATGGACCACCGACTATGAATTGGACAAGCCGCAAACCGAGCGTCAATCGGACTGGATCATGTTAGATTTACGATTACTTGTTTCTTTCATTTCCCCCGCTGAGCCAAAGTTGGTTGGGACATTTTGACTTTCAAAGATTGTATTTGTTGAACATCATGAGACTAACTTTAATGCTTTCCCCATAATTCCACAGAACAAGTCATAATTATGACCTCACCTGAAGCCCTGATACACCTGTATCCCCAACAGCTTGCTCTGTTTCTCTAGCTTGCTGCTGTGGTTCCTGCATATAAAATAATTAATTAATAATGGCACCTTCGCGGGATTTCTCCACTGAAATTCATCTCATAATTTGACATATTGTGGTGGGAAATATATTGCAACCTGACTGGGCCACAAATACCGCCTCATGCCCCAAGGTGTGACAAGGACACTAGTGCAACACGAGACTAAGAATAATCAGTTATGAAGAATAAAGAGAGAGCGATTGTCTGGGGCCACCATATGTGTAACTGTTTTGTTTGTGTTTTTCTTCTTCTTGCTTATCCATTGCACCCGTTGTCAATGTTGCCTGCATCAAAACAAGTGAAACTGATCCACAACCACTTGGGCTTCCTAAATCAATAGATTGAGTTCCTAAGGTTTAACTGACTTGAGGTCATGAGTGTTCCCTTAATTTTGAGCCGTATAAATGTGCCACAATTCTTCTGTATAGTGTGGGGGGTAAATGTTCTAAATTCAAAGAATAAACATGATTACCACTCTCCAAAGAGAGCTGAGCCAGGCTCATATGGCCTGCAAACTGCTGTAGAAAAAGTAGTGGGAATGAAACAAAAACTCATAAATCTGTTAAAAGAATCAGATAGCAACCTATAGCTGGCCGGCTAGATGAGCTAATCTTCCGGAATGACCATATTGGTAGTCAACCAATGAGAAGTCCCTTCCTAGGAACCAGCACACTCCAGTTTATGCTGGATGAATCCTGCAATCCAGTCTTCTTGGGTACCCAAAGATGACCCTCAGGTAACCCCTAGGTTTGGGAGGATCAAACATGGTCTTCGAGCATCCCTGGCGGCAAAAAATGAATTTACACCATGATGTAATGGCAAACTTGTCACTAAGGGTGGAGTGTTACTATGTGACAATTACCAATCAGAAAATGGTAATTGTATGACGAGGTAGAAAGTATCATGTTTTACCCCACCTTATGGGAAGGTCCAAGGGCCCTATAAATTAAGCGGACAGACAATCAGTGGTCAGTCGGTGTGGGGCAAATGATGGGATATGAATGCTTCTTGGTATGCGCAAACCAGCCCGGGTTGTTGTACTTCACTTTGAGCGAGATACAATAAACCCACTTGCATCAGACTCTGGAGATTGAGTCTATTCTTTGGCAGAAAACTGCAGGTGTGTGGAGACCCCTCAGTCTAAGGGCCCAGACTGAGGTCGTTCACCTACAATATCCACCTGGCTTATATTTACAACTGCTAGCAACCCGATTACTAACCAACATGTGACAGAAACCAGGTTTAGTTTGCTAGTTGAAACTAGCGAACATGTTTAATTAACATTCGTTGACATTATTTTCCAGTAAAAACTAACTTAAGGTAGCAAGCAAGTTTTCACTTTAAGTAACTATCTGTTTCTGACTAGTTAGATCACTTATTCAACCAACATTACACCTGGCATTCAGTTTGGCAAAATATTAGCAGCATGACTTAACATGGAGCGACTTTTTTTTTCCTCACGCTCTCAGACAATGAAATTTCTACAAACGTGATACGTACCTAAGGTAATATCAATGTTTTATCATGAGTTGGGCCATGGGAAAAGTGCTATAGTTATGCGATGAAGAAAAATCTGGAACAAATGCCAAATTACGGTTCTCTTCTACGCGTAAAGCCTAGTTTATGCTCGACGCAGTCGCGGGTGCGCGAGGTTTGCGCGCCACAGCGGCGTGCGCTGGTGCTTCGCGAGGTCGCGCACCTCCAGGATTTTGAAACTTTTCGCCTGCCGCGCTAGTGTCGCCCAGTTCAAAATGTTTTCCGCTTGCCTCTACTTCTACTGGTTTTGCCTGCTTCCACTACTTCCTATAGTATTTTTTTTTTACCGCCCCCTGTCTTTGCAGCGAATACTGCAACGGAGAATGCGCCGAGTATAAATGCCTCCGCGCTCTGTTGAGGTGCACGCGCAATCTGCGAACGGAGCCAGGCGAAGGTATAACTGTGGCTTAAGCCATTGCAAACACATGTAATCAAAGCTGGCGATCCAGTCGCACGCCTCAAGCGCCGCTTTGGACGAAAATGAATATTCATGACCTGAATAGCATAGTCAGTTTACTCTTGACTTTTAGTCTTCAGATAGCCCCGCCCTTTCAACCAATCAAATGCTAGAATGCATAAATAGGTTGTCTTGGAGACGTAGCCTCCACAATTGGGTCTTATATGGCTTGTCTGGAAAGATGATAAGTAAGAGTATGCTGAAATATTGGTAGGGACAATCTGGCTTCCCAATATATTGGTAGGGACATGTCCCGACCTTCCATATACAAACCTACGCCCTTGGCATGCACTTACATTGCAAGGAAAAATTTGGGATTAAATGGGTTGATAATTTTTTTATATTTGGTTGCATATTCTTTGCATGCAATAACTGCTTGAAGTCTCTGATGTACAGACTTCAATATGTGCTGAGTATCTTCCCTGGTGATGCTCTGCTAGGCCTGTACTGCAGCTGCGTTTAGTTATTGCATGTTTCTGGGACTTTTTGCCCTCACTCTCCTCTTCAGGATGTAAAATGCATGTTCAGTTGGATTCAGATCCAGTGATTGACTCAGGCAGTAGAAAAATATGAAACATAAATGTGTCACTGTCTATGGAATTATGGCGCTCACTGTATATCCCTCTTAACTAAACAAAAGTGTATGCACTATGTTGGTCAGTTTGTGTGCTTTTGGATGCGCATGTTTTTGAATGTGGAGAATATATTTGATGCACTCTGACTTTGATATCACGTTAACTAAAACTTTGTGTATGCAAAATTGTATAGCTTGTGTAAAAATATGAGGGCCATACACAACTAGTTAAGGTACAACGTAGTTTGTTTGCTCCAATCACAAAAGGTAATTGAAATTATATGCACTTAAATGGAGGATAACATGGCCCTATGTGTTGTGTTTGCCAAGAACATTTTTAAGTGTCTTTTTAACTGGTGTACAGGATTGAAGAGGAGCTGGGAGACCAGGCTCGATTTGCTGGTAGAAACTTCCGGAACCCAACGCATTGAAGCAGGCTTCTCCCTGTGGTCTTAGAGACCTTCAAACAAGCCACACTTGATTGCTTGTTTCTAGCCAGAAAGGCAGTTGGAATGGCTTTGAAAGCATCCAAATCTAGGCTATCGCTAAGAGTACTCCATCTTCTTGTGTCCTTCTGCTCCTAGGATTCGACTTCGTAATAGCACTGGTCCTTTAACTGTGTTTTTCGTATTGTGCGCGAGGTCATAGTTTGTTTTGATCTACTGTAATCCTTGTCGTACTTGAGATGTAGTGATTCCTGTTTTGTGTCAGTGATTTTTTGGTGAAGACCTATGTTAGCTTCAGCGCTGAGAATGTATGCAATGTGTTGCCTTTCAAACAACTTACACCATTGCTTGTATGTGTGGTATAACCAAGAAATAAAAGGGTCCTCCATAAACTGTGCAGATCGTATGTTCTAATCGCTTTTACCCTGTTCTATTTTTTATATTTGCATGCATAAGGTGACTTAAGTGAGTGATTGATGTTAATGTATGTATCTTTCAGACATTTACACACCGATTTCCTCAACACACAATAAAACAAGACAATATGACAAAATAATGGAAAAATCAACATAAATAGGGCCTCCACTAGCTGCGAGATCAGTTTAAAATGCCTTGCCACATACTCTGCAAATGTAAAACTTTACTCGAAGGATGAAGTACCTTTCTTCCATGAGATATAGCCCCATTTGGTGTATTGATCATGGTGACAGAAAGAGCTGTTTGAGCATTTGCGGAGGAGAAAGAAAATATCCCTCGCTAAAGAAAAATGAACTTAACAAAGTAATACTCTTTCCTTGGGAGAAAAATAGATTTCTATCTCATTTGAAACTTGAAGCACTTGGTAAGAGAGACTTCTTTCTGTGTATCTTCTTGAAGATCATCTCAGGGAACTTCAGGCAAGTCCTTCGAGCACAATAGTCACGTTATATTATTCTTTCAAACATCATTATCCATTAACATTCAATTCATCCATTCAATTCATGAAGAAGCTAAGTCTATTCATGAATCTGACATGTTTAATAACCTGTTGGTTATGATCTGGTCATTAAGAATACACCTGGTGCCTAATAAGTAGTAATTAAACATCCATTAGATCATTAGTAAGTGCTGTTTCTCAGACAGCAGACATCCCTGTTACTTGCGCTCATTACAAATCAGTTGTTTCCCTTTGAAATCCTGTGAAAGAAAAGCAATGATGCAGAAGAATGATGTACTGGGCAGTTCCTGTAGGGTCTCACACTGATGCACCAACGAAGGGCACTGACATAACCCCATTACATGACAGAGTAAGGCTTTTGGGCTTGTTGTTCCTAACAGTCGGGATAGTACTTGTTGTCTATGGTCCGCAGCAAACAGCTACCACTTCTTCCAAAAAAGACTTGAAATATTGATTTATCAGCCCACGATGCGCATTTTCACTGTGTGTTGGTCTTTCACAGGTCCATTAGCCCTGAGAAGTTGATGATGCTTCTGGAGTCTGGACATTGTTAACTAAGACTTGCTTTTTGCACAGTAACGTTACAACAAGCATTTATGGTTGTAACTGCGTATTGTAGTACTTGACAAAGGTTTCCCAAAGTAACACTGAGCCCATGTTGATACATGACTAATGGCAGTTCTGGATGTAGTGCCATCTCAGTGGTCAGAGATCACGGGTATTCAGCTTAGGTTTGGGCCCTTGTCTTTCACGCACAGAAAATCCTCCAGGATTCCTTGAATCTTTCAATTTATGCGCTGCAGAGGCTGAAATATCGAAATCCCATTCTGTCTTTCTCTGAGGAGCATTGTTTTAAAATGTTCAATATTTTCTCATGCATTTTTTTTTTAACAAATTGACGATTTGCAGCCCATCATTGCTCCTGACGGACTTGGCCTTTCCCGGATGCTGTTTTTGTACCAAATCATGATTATTATCACTTGCTAACATCAGCTGTTTCAAATCACATCACTATTACATTTTTTTAATCATTACTAGTCCTAAATTGCCCCCATCTCAATTTGGAATGCTTGGCAAGCTTGAATAGCAAAAATGGATGTGTGTTTAACAATAAAATGCAGATCACCAGACAAATCATTAAATATCTTGTCTTCCGACTGTCAACAATGAAATGCAAGTCACAGTAAATGTAAAAATGATTGATTTTTTTTTTCATGTGCATTTTCCATAGTGTCCCAGATTTTTCTGAGTTGGGTTAGTGAAATAAGTAAGTAAATAAATAAATAAATAAGTTCTCATTGTAACATATGAACATTGTAACATTTTTCCCAGATTGAATATCTGTATACTTTATATTTAAGCAAATGCCTCAAGATTGCAAAAACGTTTACATAAAATAATTTATTAAGCTTTTATCAGCTAATTTTGGCAACGAGTCATGCATGAATCTTATAGTTTGTTTTTGACGGAGGATTAATTTTGGTTCATATGGGTGTTGCAACAGAACTAAGGTCTAAAATCTAGCCTTTGCATGCGCTTACTGGTCAAAATATTAATCTGGATAAAAGCATTTCATGTGCCCTTCATCTGTTCGCATTCTTTCTCTGACCCTCTGTAACAACTTGTGGTTATTGCGCCATCTTGTGGTCACAGTCCCTTCTCTGCATTTTCAGTTCAGAAAACAGCACTGGTTTTACTTCTTGTACCTTCTGTGTTTTAGTTTAGTGTTCAAGTTAAAATAATCTATATTACAGGAACCTTTGACCATTTTCTACTTGTTCTCAAGCAATCCATGTCTTCTAAGTGAGTGTAATGATCATTAATTAATATGCATGCAGTGGTTAGCATTTTGTTTTGATAAAATATTTTCAAATAGAGGGCACTCTGTGGAGCAGCGGGTAGCACTGTTGCTTCATATCAAGACGGTTTTGTGTTTGAATCTTGCTTGGGGGCCTTTCTGTGTGGAGATTGCCTGTTCTCCCCGTGTTTGCGAGGGTTTCCCCTGGTTACTCTGGTTTCCTCCCACAATCCAAAGACACGCACATCAGACTAAGTGGAGACTCTAAATTGCCTGGAGATGTGAGTGAATGGTGTGTGCGTCCTCTGGATAAATGAGCTGTCCAGTTTGTGTTCCTGGCTTTCACACATCATCAGCTGGGGTGGGCTCCAGCTCCCCTGCAACATTAGTGAGGAAGTCTTGATAATAGATGGATGAATTTTTCAACATCTTCATTTTTTCATTGGCTAGCCCATTATTAAGCAATTAAAATCATTGTCTGTGCCAAAAACAGCACTGTCCATAATGAGGGCTCATTCAGAATACACAGTGTAGTAATGCTCTGTTTGGTTTCCCACTGAGCATTTAAGTAAGTCTGTGCTTTTGAGTGCCCTGGAAACAACACTGAAAGGTGATAAAAATTGTGGAGATGCTATCAGAAATCTGATGAACAGCCGAAAAAAAGCTACCTTACATCGACCGTGTCCTCAACACTGAGCTGCAGGGGTTGTTTTTCAGATTGTGTGATGTGGCTTTATGGATTTGAAATCCTCTCCCTCAGTTCTTTGTTTTTATGACAGGTAAGACTTGTTTTTGAATTGAAATCTTTGGACAGCCTGTGATCAATGTCCTAAAATTATGTTTTGTTTTTTTTTTTTTTAACTCAAATTATTTGAAAAGATGGAAGAGCAAGAAATTCCATGTCAATATCATTACATTCACTCCTGTAGTTATATTGTCAATGGCCAGTAAAAGTTCAACACTAAAATAATCACCAAATATTGCAAATCATTATTCTGCAAAGAAAACCTAAAGCCGTAGTTACTCATTCTTATCATCCTCCAGTCAGCGGCAATAGAAAGCTCTCGTTTCGTCCATTAAAAGTGGGAGAGGAAACCTCTGTCTTATTTCTCTTTATTTTCATATACCCGCATTCATTTGGTTTACTGCCATCTGGTGTCTATTTTCTGTTTTGCAGGTCTGCCTTTGTTTTATTACAGTGCTTGCAAAGCAATGCACTGTATTGTTACCTCCGCCAAGGAGGTTATGCTTTCACCCGCGTGTTTGTATGTCTGTTAAAGGATAACACAAAAAATTTTGAACGGATTGGCACGTAATTTGGTAGGTGGTAGCAAAAGGATGAGTTGATTCAATTTTGGAAGTGATCTGGAACATATTCTACATTCTAGATCCGGAAGAACCAATAATACTGACTTATGGCATGACGGAGGTATGCGCTCTTCAGGGTGCCCGTCTAGTTACGAAATGTTTTATTCCTTTATGAACCACTATTTGCCCCTTTAATTACCAGAGCGCAATTTAAGGTAGCCAAGTTATGGTATATTTTTGTCTGCAAAGCATCGATTGATGATTAATTTCTTTCTCTTAATCACAATATTCACTCAATTTATATTGTTATGTCCCCAGTCTAGGAGAAACGTGGATGTGATATGGTGTGCATGTGTTCTCCTTTCCTCCCCTCCCTAAGAAGACCCACTAAACACACTGGGTCTTATGCATGAAACGTGAGCAGAACGAATTTGTGTGGAAACTGTTCGCAGACGGAAATTTACGTGCATCTCCGCATTCATCAATATTTTAGTAGCTCCGATCTTTTCGTAGCTACTAACAAAATCTATACATGCTGCTGACCACGCGTGGTGCTTGTGTAAATTTAAGAATGCACATAAATAATGCTTGTCACTATTGGAAATTACAATTTTAATTCATATTGCGCTCTGTTATTTACACAATACGCAGATGCCTTTGAAACACGTGATATGGCCTAAACATGACAAATGATTAAAAACATAACACATTTAGTTAAATTAGTTGGCAATTGGCAGCTTTAAGATCCAGATTAGATTCATGATTGTGAATTATCTATGCGAATCGACTCAATAGATTACACGTTCTTTTTACGTGTTAAATGCAGTGGCGGGCGGTGGACAGAGAACAAGGAGGGCGATAAACATGTCTTTAAACTGCTTATTAGTCTTGATCTGTTTTCAGTCAATTTCACTGGTAAAAGACACTGTAACTCTCCCCTCTCAGGTGTAGCTAATTGTCTTCGGTAAGACGAGAAATCAAACGCATCCGTTGAACGCAAAAAAGAGCGCATTTCAATATTTTTCCATTGAACAATCATTATGCACAGGTTTGACGACTTGCTTAGGATGTGACAAAATTTAACGAGGAAAATCCAGAGGTTTTTTCGCGAAGAGTTGCCAATTAAGGCATGTGAATTAAACATTTTATAGAATTTATTGTTCACTCGCCTAAACATTTCATTATAAGGGAAACTTAGCATGTTGACCAAGAACAATGATTGAAATCGGGTCACTAATCTCATCCGTTTCAAGGGATGTTTTCCGCCCCCTCGGTTTTACGTCCATCGCCCGCCACTGATTGAATGCTGATTTAAAAAAAAATAAATAAATAAAAATAAAAAAAATAAAATAAAAATGTATAGAAGTGGAGGCATGTCGCTGTCTCCGTCAGGTATAATTCCTGACAGAGAAGTTTCCCCAATTATGCCAGCGATGCGCTCGTCTGCAGTTGATAGTTGTGACTGTGAGCTTCCTCCTCTTGCGGCTGATGCATTTTTTTGCCTCCAGGTTCTATCAAACCATTTCCGCTTCACCTCGGACATGGTTCTTTAGACTACAGAGACAACATTAACGGCATCTGTCACCTCCCTCCAGGCCTTCGCTTTGCCTGTCCCTGTCACACCACTGCTAACAGATGAAAATAAAATGTTTTTTCTTAACTCCACCCAAAATTATTTCGATCTCCGCTGTGGAAAAATTCTTTTTTTCCTTTCTTTCTTTGTTTGCGCCATAACTGACAGGTCGACTGGATGCATCTACACCTCCTTATATGGTGGTTATTGGCAATTCATGGGCGGGGATTTATGCTCATAGCTGATTACCGGGAGCGCGCTGTCACTTTACCATGGATTGGCATTCATGATCATACGCATGTGTTTACGATCAGATCTGAGTTTCCCGCGGCGTTCATGAATCCGGAGTAGGTTTTTAGTAGTGTAGGCTTTTATGTGCAAATATACGCACAAATTTACTAACGTTTCATGAATGAGACCCACTGAGGTTTACTCACACGACAAATGCCAAAATAACAAACAAACTGCATAAATTAGCCCTGACTTTCCCAAATCAAAAATAAAATAAAATGTAAACAAGGGACTAATTTCTAACCTAAACTTCTGACGCAAAAATGAGTGGAAGATGATTAAAGAAACCCATTATGAGAGGTCCCAAATGTTCCTTTGTCAGAAATTCCTCCTTGGCCTTTTCAGATGCCATCAGTAGATTTTAATATTCAACATCAGCTCAGAAAGAAATCAGAACAGGGAAGTATTGGAATCCTAGTACAGAGATATATTGAGCAGCATTATGCAAATAAACTTGTAATATTTACGGATGGCTCAAAAGATTCAGAGACTGGACGTACTGGAGCTGCAGCATACATCCCGGAATTTAAAGTAGCTATTAAAAAAAGAGCAACAGACAATGTATCAGTGTATACAGTTGAGCTCCTGGCCATTACGTTTGTACTGCAGTGATTAAATGTAAACAATAATAAGAATGCACTCATTGCATCTGATAGCTGGGTAGCACTTAATAGTATCAAGTCTATGAAATCATGCAGACAAGATCTTATTATTGAAATTCATCAGCTGTTATACAACCTACACAACAAGGGCTTGACTGTCTGTTTCGCTTGGGTTCCTGCCCATGTAGGGGTTGAAGGCAATGAAGATGCAGATATACTGGCTAAACAAGCACTCAGGTCACAAGCGGTAAATATAAATATCCCGTTATGTAGAACAGAGGGTAAATCAATCATAAAGACACAAATGCAAAAAGTATGGCAAGAGTATTGGGACATGAATGACACTGGAAGGCATTTTTACAATATACAGGAAAACGTTGGTGCAGGAGGAGTGTTGGGCAGGAGCCCAAGGGAAGAGGTAGTCATTACCCGTCTCAGATTAGGGCACACTGGACTGAATAGCACACTTCATAGAATTGGTAAACACCCTACTGGCAGATGTAAATATTGTGATCACCCTGCGTCTGCCAATCTACTGCTCCATATTCCAGTCCGGTAGGTGGCGGTAATGCACCTTTAATTTGGATTTGAGCCGCCAATCAAATCCACAAGAAGAAGAAGAAGAAGAATTATGAGAGGTGTATCTTTTTTTTTTTAACAGTGGATGGGGAGATTTTAGTTTTCCTGCCTCCAACCACAAAAACCCTAAATCATTTAGAGGTAAGTGAAGGCAGCATGTCATACATTGGCATGTTATCTTATGCTGCTGATCATGGATTATATCACCATACTATGTGTTTTTCTCAGGTGGACACGCTTGATGAGGAGACACCGTCTTTGTGCTCAAACAGCATTGAAGGTATACTTAAATATCTCAGCAACTATTGTAGCTATTAAAAAAGCTTATCTTGAGTCTGACTGTGAGAATGTGGACACTTGGCTGCATTTATTCTCTTTGAATTGCTAGGCTGCTGGTAAGTGTTCTGCGTCAAATCAACTGCCATGATTAATTTGGCAGGATGAGGTAAATCATCCCCCAATCAGCATCAGGCCTCCACCTTGAGGCAGAATCACTTGTGGTAATGATTAAACCCATTAGTAGGATAGTTAGCATGATGTCTGCAACCCCTTTCAAGTTATACTAGTAACTGTACAGTGTTTCAGGTTGGAGCAGACAATGCGAGGGCTCAATACAGGTGAAAATTAGAGCTTGATATAGAGTACAAAAGAATCAAAAGCAAAGCTAGAGGTAGAAGAGCTGGAGAATGAGAGAGTATAGTCAACTGAGTTTTACCTGCACCAATGAATTTAGGAAAACAATTAAATTTTCCTCTTTCACAGGGAGGGAAGAGCAAATAAATAAGAAATACAAACTTTAAAGACATGTCAACGAAGAAAAATCTTGTCCTTTTTTCAGGTAAAGAATTGCTGTGTTATTGCCTCTAGCTGTGCTTCAAACGGTGTAGTTCATTGTGATGGAGTCAACAACATCTGAGGGTAGGGGATTTGCAACTAGGGGCCCTTTCCTTCTGAATGTTGGCATTGTTGTGGAACAGCAGGTAAATCTGAGTCTAAGGTTCCCAAAGATCATTTCAATCCTAGCTCTGTTTTTTTGCTAGGGTAACATTAAATCTATTTTGTCGACCTGCATCAGTGTGGTGGTTCTGTCCTGCAGTCCCTCCCCCTCCTGCTGTCTTCGCCTCCACTTCAACGAGCCACACCTGTTGCTCGTTGAAGTGGAGGTGAAGTTTAGAGTATTTAAGAGCACTGCATTCTGGTATTTTAGCCTCGTATGTGTTGCTGCTGCTCCCCTGTCTCTTTGTCATTTTTAAAAAGTATATTTATTAAATGTCTTCTATTTTTCTTACCAGCCTGTGCGAGTGGGTCCCTTTCTCAGCCTTTGGGTACATGGTCCCAGTGCCCGCCGGATTGCATGTTGCATCCGGCAGGACTAAACCATGACAGTCAGTGTCAGGGTGAGCGGTCGTCAGGGTTGTGTTGTGCCAACGATTGGCATATTGTGGTCGTAAGTCCAAACGTAGATGGCACCAATGCAGTGTATGGCAACTCAGGTTGTATTTGTGTCAGTATATTTACGCCACCTCGGGAACAGACATGCGGACAAACGGATGTATTAGCAAGCAAAGATTATTTATATCGCGCGTCAACATTTTTCTCAGTAAATATATTTCTAATGGGGCTATTAACAGATTTCATAATGAATGCATTAATTCACAGAATCAGATGTTGGTGGTTGGACTGAGTTACATAGCTATACGTAGGCTTTGCAATTGCCTCACCTATAAAGTTATCCTTAAGATAATAATGCCATCTAACTGGCAATATAATATCTACATCAATTTATTATCAATATACAGTGGGGAAAATAAGTAATGAACACGTCAACATTTTTCATAGTAAACACTGTATATTTCTAATGGGGTTATTGACATGAAATTTTCACCAGATATCGGTAACAACCCAAGTAAGCCACACATACAAAGAAATCAAAACAAATAAGTCCATAAGTTATGTGCAAAAAAGTGGAATGACACAGGGAATAAGTATTGAACAGATGAAGAAAATGAGGTGCAAAAAGGCATGGAAAGCCCAGAAACCAGCTGAAATCTGTCAGTATTTAGAAAGCAGTCCTGCCCCCCATCAGTGCAAATTAATATCAGCTGGTTTAGTTCTAATTGATGGCTTATAAAAAGGTTTTTCATTATCAAGGTGTCAAACAAGAAGCATCTCATGATGGGTAAAAGCAAAGAGTTCTCTCAAGACCTTTTGCAAGCTTATTGTAGCAAAACATACTGATGGCATTGGATACAGACGTATTTCTAAACTTTTGAAAATTCCAGTACATACCTCTGGGGCCATAATCTGGAAGTGGAAAGAACACCATTTCACCATAAACCGGCCATGACCAGGTGCGTCTTGCAAGATTTCTGACAATGGAGTCAAAAGAATAATCAGAAGAGTTGTCCAAGAGCCAAGGACAACTCGCGGAGACCTTGAGAAAGACCTGAAATTAGCAGGTACAGTTGTTTCAAAGAAAACAATAAGTAATGCACTCAACCGCAATGGCCTCTATGCACGCTCACCACTCAAGACTGCATTGCTGAAGAAAAAGCATGTTGAAACTTGTCTAAAGTTTGCAGCACAACAGGTGGACAAGCCTTTGAAATACTGGGAGAATATAGTCTGGTCAGATGAGACCAAAATTGAACTCTTGATGTCATAGCTTACACCATGTTTGGAGGATAAACAGCACTGCACATCACCCCCAAAACACCATACCAACAGTGAAGTTTGGAGGTGGGAACATCATGGTGTGGGGCTGTTTTTCAGCACTGGCAGACTTCATATAATTGAAGGAAGGATGAATGGAGAAATATACCAAGACATTCTTGATAAGAATCTGCTGCCATCTACCAGGATGGTGAAGATGAAATGAGGGTGGACATTTCAGCAAGACAATGATCCCAAGCACACAGCCAAGGAAACTCTCGATTGGTTTCAGACAAAGAAAATAAAGCTGCCAGAATGGCGCAGTCAATCACTGGACTTGAATCAATTTGAAAATCTATGGAAAAAAAGGATCAGAGGTCATAGAAGAGGCCCTCGGAACCTTCAAGATTTGAAGACAGTTTGGGTGGAAGAATGGGCCAAAATCACACCTGAGCAATGCATGCGACTAGTTTCTCCATACAGGAGCCTTTTAGAAGCTGTTATTACCAACAAAGGCTTTTTTTACTAGGTATTAAATAAATTTTAGTAAGCGTGTTCAATACTTTTTTCTTTCTTTTTCTTTCACTTTATTACACATAATTTATGGACTTATTTGTTTTGACTTCTTTGTATGTGTGGATTACTTGGGTTGTTAGCGACATCTGGTGAAAATTACATGTCAATAGCCCCATTATAAATTTATTTACTGAGAAAAATGCTGACGCATTCAATACTTATTTTCCCCACTGTATATAGTATGTTGTATAATACAAAATAAAATGGGGAAATTAAACAAATGTCTAAATTTTTTTTTTTTTTTTTTTTACATGCCTGTTGTACCATATGCCTCTAAATTTCTCTGAGTGATTTTGTGTGTGAAGGCCGAGGGAAAGTGAAACATTCAAGTTTTGTTTCAATTATGGAGAATCTGCACATTTGGGAATTCACCAAATTAATTTTTTTACATCAGCATAAAACAATATGTACCAAAAAGTGTAGCCTTAACCAAACTAATTAAGCTCCAGCTGCTGCCTGGCAAAGTGTCCATTAACATCATGAACATTACCATTATCAACATTGTCACTAGAACATTTTAACCATCATTAAGGATGGGTTCCTCTGTAGCCTTTTTCATATATTTGTTGTGCCAAACAAGCACTATCAAATGACTATGCATGCATGCTCTGGAGACATGTGCAAACCACTGAGCACGCAGACCCAAGGTGTCTTTAGGACATCAATGCACCTCTCTGTCCATTTCTATCTGAGCACAGTTGTAACAAATGTCACTGTCTGACCTGAGATTTAAAAACAGCACCATGGCCACTATTTTTGGGGATAACCACTGTCCCCCTGAAGATATGACCCTGCATATGGAAATTATGTAAATTAGCAAAACTTCCAGCATTATTCTTATGGCACGCCTGGCAGAGAAACACCAAAGGCACTCTTCATTGGTACAATCAGCACTATTGGGAATAAATCGCTAAGCATTTTTACGTCCAGCATTTACCATTCACGATATCCAACATACGCTGCATTGGTGCAACCCACCCCAGGAACTCATGGCAGGCATAACCTCTGTCACCCAGTGGAACCCCACTGAACAGCCCTGAAAACCATATGGACCAGTGCCATGATCAGTATCACAAAATACATTTTGATGAGCAAAAATATAAGAATGAGTAGTTAAGATACCCTGCTCAAGTTTATCACAAAGCATTGACTTCCTGGATCTGGGAGTCATGGACTGACCCGAGCCACTTCTCCACCTCTGTGACCAGGCAATTATGGTCACAGGTCATATGCAAAACCATTTATGATTAATAACTCATGATGTGGCATTTGAAAAACTCCTATGGAGTGAAAGATAGCCCAACAGTGATTCAGTTGCTATGTAGTATAACTGTTGCATGCTGATAAAATGTACATTTGGCATTGCAAATTACCAATGAATGATTTATCTAAAGTTAAGGCTGTGAAGTGATTTGCAATTTACATAATCAGCCTCATTTCCCCCCAGATGTCTAGTAATGGAGATAGGAGTGCAGTCTACTGCACTGACCACTTTTGGGAATCTATGACAGAGGTAGGCTTGATTGAATGTACAACAATATATGTCAGATAATCTAGTATAATATTTGTGAATGCATTAAATTTCAATGCAATCGGACAAAAATGTAAAATTTTATGGACATTTGAAATTTTTTGATTGACCCCCTGACATTTCCCCTCAATCATTAAGCGGGGCGTGCCCTCCATATGGCATGGTGTTGCACATCAAAAGATGTAGAATTAAAACCTGCATCTTTTGAGCGCGGTTTGAGTTCTGTCTGTGTGTGTTTCCTGAAATTACAGACCCTAACTTACGTAGTTGGAACCACTGACTGTGAATGGACGAACTTTGTAAGTTGCTAACTTAGTTAGCAACTAAGCTTTGGGGAAACACACCCCTGATAATTATAATAACAGTTATGGCAACACAAAACAATTCCTGAACTTTGGCCTGTCTCCATAGAATTGTGGCATATTTACTCCAAGATTAAAGATACGTTATATTCTGGACCATGGCTGACCTGTGCACCAAGTTTGGAAATGATTGCTGCAATACTGTTAACGTTATGTTGCAAGCAAACAAAGAAACACAGAGAACTAAAAACAATACCTGCCATGGATACTGCGGGGCAAGGTAATGAATGAAATTACGTCATTAAAGCATCATTTTAAAAGGATTAGTATCACTTGTATTACCACACTCCCTGGGTAAAGGGGACTACAAATGCAGTTTTAGAACAGCTGCCAAAACAAGGTACCTTCGCAAAGAAAAGACACTGAGTATATCTGTCAGGTATTGGCAGGAGTAATGAGGGCATTGTGTTTGCTGAATACCCATTGAATACTTTTATTCGTTTAAGCTGCTTGGAGAATGTAGTTGATTGATTCCTTTGGGTGATTAAAAAAAATAAGCCGTGAAGAACCAATTGAATTCTTCTTGTTCTTTTCATCATAAAGACAATTCTTTTTTGGATTTTCTTATTTATTTGCATATTGTCTCTGGTCCATTTTTCTAACTGTTCGTGAAGATATTCTCAGATCTGTTTTCTGTCGACTAATCATCCATAATGTTATTTCATCTTTAAATGGAATAGCCGGGCACCCATTTACAAATTCAATATCCTCTGAGCAAAGTTACACTTTGTTCCCTATAAGGCGAATAACGGCCACCTCAGACCTCAACACATCACCATCAAACCATTTCCAAACATTGTTCTATCTGCTGCTGCATTAATTATGTTGCATCTTTCCAGCTTATGTTTTAAACAATTTCTGTCCACCAATAATCGGAATATCCCCCTCATGCACAGAACATAAATTGCAGTACTCAGTGATTATACTGTATAAGCTCTCAAATGTTTTTAATTGACTGTATATAAAGATGGACGATCTGTCTCCATTTCCTAACGCTGTAAAGAAATGGAGCCAAAATATCAATCAAATGGACCCTGCCATCTTGCACATTTAGAGCCAGAGCCTGCGCAGAAGTGATCGGGGAGTTAAGCCGCTCGAGGTCCCACCCATTCATGCGTCCTATTCAGTCACAAGCACTTCCCTGAACTTTTCATGTAGCCTCAGCCTGCCTGGCTGTGTCAGTGTGAGACTAGAGACGGGCGTGTGGTCTTTAACATCTAACGTCATTGTTAGCCTGAAATATACTCTATAGTGTCTTGTTAGGAAAGTAACCAAACGTTAAGTCTGTTGAAAGCACCGCTCTACTGTGCCTGAAAGCTTGTTAAAGGGTTAGCCAGTTTGGATTTTTTCTAAGTACAGTTCTATGAGGTTAAATACATTTGCTGTTTTCCTCGTCCTTAGCAGTACATTGCTTGGCTTCCATGCCAATGTCCGGTGCGCCTGCCAGTCTCTTCAACCTCGTGCCAACTGCTATATACTATTGAGGTAGCTAATACATTGACAATGGTTAAGCATCTCATTCAACCTTACTTTAAAAAATGCATGCTAACCCTTCATGATAAGGTAAATGCAGTCCATGAGTGAATGGACTCCCAACTATCATGAGTTGTAACAGCAGTTCTGACTGCCTCACTAGCTGGCCTGCTAACTACGTGACCTGTTAATGAATCTTGATTTACTAGCCAGTTAGTTTGCAAGCCAACTGGTTTTTTTTTTTTTTTTTGCATCCTATCAAGATTTGGTGATAGGTCACTTCAATTGGCAACAAAAAAAAATCATTGGTCACTCAAATTAGCAATAGTAAGAAAACTCATTGCTCTAAACATAGAATCGCTGGTAATAGTATGTAACGCTATCTGCTGAGTAAAGAGATTTTTACCATGAATTTTCATCACAACATGACTTTCAGTAACTTGTGATAAAATCTTTCAAAACAAGCTAGCTAGCTAGCTGGCAAATTGGTTTTACTTTTCAGCAATAGCATAGCTGCTGACAGTGTTCAGAGCAAAGACATTTCTCTTATCAATTTTTGTTGGTCTTTCAAAATCACTGTTCGTCATATTCAGTTGTACTGGGACCTTACTTGCAATGCTTTAGCTCTGCTCAACAGTCGCATTCTATGCCTGAACAATTCCCAGAAATAAGCTGGCAGGTGACTACTTCTCTAAGAATAGCTGTCAATCAGATCTGTCAATCATCACTTTACACCCCCTTTATACTCTACTATGAGGCGCGCAGACCCAAGGCTCTGATGGGATTGACATCGGCAGGGAGTGTGCCTGTACCAGGGGCTGGGTCGTTCGATGCCGTGTAGAAGCCATGGCTTTCAGAATTGTGTCGTATAACTCGCGAGGCCTGCGCCTGGGACAGAGTGCTGGGACAGAACGCGTCATGTTGTTATTGACCAGCTCCTGGAGAGCACGGACATTCTTTGTTTACAAGAGACCTTTTTAGCCAAACAAGACTTGGATAAACTTAATTCTGTCCACAATGATTTTCATGGGGTAGGAGAGTCCACAACGGACCTAAGCATGGGAATAGTGCGCGACAGAGTACCCGGCGGTCTAGCCATAATGTGGCGCAAAAGCAATGACCCACTGATCACTGTTATTAGGCTTGAAGTGGACTGGTGTATAGCAATTAAAGTCGTACAGAATATGAATGTTTTTATTATTTTAAATGTATATACCCCATATGATTGTCACAGAAATGTGGAGGAATACCTACATCCCCAATTCCAAAATAGTTGGGACGAAGTGTAAATTGTGAATAAAATCAGAATGCAATGATTTTCAGATCACATGAGCCAATATGTTATTTACAATAGAACATGGATAACATTTCAAATGTTGAAACTTAGACATTTTACATCTTTATCCACAAAATGAGCTTATTTCAAATTTTCTGGCTGCAACAGGTCTCAAAAAAGTTGGGACACAGGCAAAAAAGGGCTGAAAAAGCAATTAATATATAAGGGAATCAGCTGAAAGAACATTTAGCAAGTAATTAAGTTAACTGGCATCAGGTATGTAACATGATTGGCTATGAAAGGGATGTCTAAGAGAGGCTGAGTCTCTCAGAAGTAAAGATGGCCAGAGGCTCTCCAACTTGTGAAGGTTTGCGTAAAAAAATTATGGAATACTTTAAAAACAATGTTCCTCAATGTCAAATTGCAAAGGCTTTGAAGGTCTCATCATCGACAGTGCATAACATCATCAAAAGATTCAGAGAAACTGGAAAAAATCTCTGTGCGTAAGGGACAAGGCTGAAGACCTTTTACTGGATGCCCGTGATCTTGGGGCCTTCAGACGCCACTGCATCACTCATCGGCATGATTCTGTCATTGACATTATTAAATTGGCCCAGGAATTCTTTAAGAAACCACTGTCAGTGAACACAGTCCGCCATGCCATCCACAGATGCCACCAAAAACTCTATCATGCAAAAAGAAAGCCATTTTTGAGCATGATCCAGAAGCGCCGCCTTGTTGTGTGGGCCAAGGCTCATTTAAACTGGACTGTAGCAAAGTGGCAAAGTGTCCTGTGGTCAGACGAGTCCAAATTTGACATTCTTATTGGAAATCGTGGGCGTCGTGTCCTCCAGGCTAAAGGGGAGAAAGACCACCCCTTCTGTTATCAGCATTCAGTTCAAAAGCCAGCATCTCTGATGGTATGGGGATGCATTAGTGCATATGGTGTGGGACACTTGCATGTTTTAAAAATCACCATGAATGATGAAAGGTATATAAAGATTTTAGAGCAACATATGCTCCCCTCCAGACGACATCTATTCCAGGGAAGGCCTTGTGTATTTCAGCAGGACAATGCAAAATCACACTCTGCAGCTATTACATCAGCATGGCTTCATAGTAGAAGAGTCTGTGTGCTGAACTGGCCTGCCTGCAGTCCTGATCTTTCACCGATTGAGAACATTTGGCGCATAATTAAACGAAAAGTCCGTGAAAGGAGACCCAAAACTCTCCAGCAGCTGGAAGCCTGTATTAAACAAAAGTGGGATCAAATTCCAATGGCTAAACTCAAGAAACTTGTCTCCTCAATGCCCAGACCCCTCCACTCTGTGTTAAAAAGAAGAGGGGATGCTACACCATGATAAACAGGCCCCTGTCCCAACTTTTTTGAGACCTGTAGCAGCCATCAAATTTGAAATGAGCTCAATTAGTGGATAAAATCTCAGTTTCAACATTTGCTATGTTATCTCTGTTCTATTGTGAATAAAATACTGGCTGGTGTGATCTGAAAGTCATTGCATTTTGATTTTATTCACAATTTACACTTCATCCCAACTATTTCGGAATTGGGGTTGTAGATAGATTACCGTTTATAGGTTCATTTATTGAGGAAAGTGCATATACAAACATATATGTTATGGGCGACATGAATGCTGATATTTCAGATGAAAAGTCTCTTTTTGGTCAGCACTTAAAACAGTTTTGTCAAGATAGCAAGCTGGCTCTCTCCAGCAAAATACTCTTGCCTGTAGGCAGTTACACGTACATTAGTGAAACATGGCACACAACATCCTGGCTCGATCACATTATGTGTACAGCCGGTGCTCATGACAGTTTAGAAAATGTTGAAATATTGTATGGATTGGCTATAACAGATCATATCCTTGTTTCCATGATGTTAAATGTTGGTAGTCTACCTGAATGTAACAGTATTAATAACCATGAGCAAAGTGGGAAATTAGACTGGATGAGCCTTACAGGTGATGACCTTAGACATTACAAGTCACTGATTGATTATAGCCTTAATGACATTGATCTACCAATTGAGGCTATAATATGTGGCAACATTAACTGTAAGAACCAAAAACACAGTAAGGATCTGTTTATCATGTATGAAACTATTGTGAAGCGTCTAGTTAAGAGCAGTAAATCATTCTGTCAAAAAAGGGTTAAACATAATATAAGGCCCGGGTGGAATGAATATGTGTTTGAACAACATATGGAAGCTAAAGAAGCCTTCAATAACTGGGTGACATCAGGAAAGGCAATGTATGGCCCAGAGTGCGAAAGAAAGAAACTGGCGAATGCTAGATTTAAGTATGCCGTACGATTTATAAAGAGAAATGAGGATGCAATGAGGTGTAATTCAATGGCCAAAAAGCTTTAGCAGAATAAAACATATGAATTTTGGAAGGAAGTTAAAGCTATTAATAACAGAAAGATGCTTCAACCATCTAGCATCTCTGGTATAACTGGATCTGAGAATGATGCTGAGCTATGGAGGAAACATTATTGTGATATTTTTAATTGTGTTAGAGGTGATGTATTTATTGTTGGAGATGTTCCTCACCATGATGGTGTGATTATTAGACCAGATGAGGTATTGTATGCCATAGAGAAATTATCACTGAATAAAGCATGTGGCCTTGATCAAATAGCGGCAGAGCACTTAAAATATGCTAGCAGTAGCTGATTGCTTTATGTTTTACTGGATTATTAATGTATGGAATATTACCAGACTCTATGCTTGCTGTAGTATTAGTACCTGTTGTCAAAGACAAAACTGGAAAGGTATCCAGCCTAGAAAATTATAGACCCATTGCTTTGGCAAGTGTACTTTCCAAAGTGCTGGAGCAAATTCTTTTGGATAGACTCCAACAATAAATAATCACCACTGACAACCAGTTCGGTTTTAAAAGTAAGCAGGGCACAGATTTTTGTATTTATGCACTGAAAGAGATGGTTAGTTTGTATAGAAGAGAAATAGAACAATGTTTTTATGTTTCTTGGATGCATCCAGAGCATTTGACAGAGTCAATCATGGAAAGCTATTTGTCAAACTCCAGGAGCGAGGGGTTCCGCCTTGTATGATAAGAATATTACAGTACTGGTATACACATCAAACAATGCATGCTCGATGGGGTACAAGTATATCTGCACCTTTCCTAGTGACCAATGGTGTGAGACAAGGAGGAATTTTATCACCTGTACTTTTCAATTTGTAAATGGATGATCTGTCTAGACAGCTAAACCAGTGTAGAACTGGATGTACGGTGGGAGAGAGGCTTATCAATCACCTGGGCCCAGTATTTCAAAATTTGTAATCTGGATCAGAATAATCCGGATAATGAAATCCACCTTTTCTCAATCATGGATCAAGGTGATCCTGCTGACTTTATCTAAGTATTTCAAAACACTGGCAGATTGGATCACCGTGATCCTTACCTGGCCGGATAAGGATTTCCAAATCCCGTGTCTCCGCCTCCGGATTTGAAACATGGCGGACTACTTCGCGAAAGGAGCAGCTGGGAGCACAACTGTCACGTCAAAAGTGTAAGTTTCCTGCCGTCTAATGTGTAGCGGTTTTAAGGCAATACGAACGCCAACCAACATATCAAACTAGCCAACTACTTGAATTGTCAGCTACTTAAAACCAGGCCGCAGCGATCTCTAATTTAGCCGCGTTTGTGCTAACGGTAGCTAACTCGGCTCCATTGACTTGTGTGTTAAGTAGCTAGCGGGCTAGCGAGGTAGCTGGCTTTGTTGATGAATTTTGCGGTCTATGGTTTAACTTAAAATGGAACTAATCGGACGTACATCATACCTTAACTCTTTAAACGAACACCAACCCGTTCAGAGTTTATTAGCGTTACGTCATTGGCAACACAGCAGGCTACATGTGTACAGACCAGACTGCTGCAGTACTTTGGAAACGTAACGTTACACGGTATGAGTATCAATAATGCAGTTCATTTAGAAGTGCTACGGTAATGCTGGTGATGTCATGCTTCCTGAAGATGACAAAGATATACTCATACACTTCTTTCTTCTGTTTTCAGAGTGCACTGACAGCCACGGACCACTCAGCTATTAAAGACAACGGGGTTGTCATGAGTGCTGGAAATCCTTGGAAACGCTTTAATTGTAGTGATACGTTCAAGGTTCAAGTTATTGGATTTTGAATAAAGTGCTTGAAACTGCTTGAAATTGTAATTGCATTACTTGGATGGTATATAGCTTGTCAGTGACACAATTTCAAAACATTTTTTCCATCCTTATTTGTCACCATTATGTAGAAGGCTACCACTAAACATGATTATGGTCATTTATAGTAAAATGGCATCTGATTTGATAAGCAAAATAATCTGTTTGTACACAAACACTTACTGAAATACATTGCTGCGTGTTTTAAAATCACATTCAAGCCATTTCCAAACATTTTAAAAGTGCATTTTTAAGCTTCTGACTGAAGTCAAATTTGTCTTCATTAAATCAGAAGCATGAAAATGTACCTTGAAAATTCTTGGAAAGTGTTTCAATGTGCAGCATGATATAAACTGTGACAATAAAAAATGCAAGTGCACACATCTCATAGTTTAACCCATTTAATTGGAGAAATAAAGATTAACCACTGCATTTCGCACAGCTCTTCCAAATGTGTGGTGAATGTTTTGGTACACACAAGTTACAAAGTTTGGTGAAATTAGAATTTGAGAAATGGGTTTTATTTGTTACTCTTATTTACAGCAGTTTCAGAAGGTATTTCCAAACACTATTTTATTATGCTTTAATTTTCTTAAATTACTCCAATTTGTTAAATGTAAAACACTGACAATTTAGATTAAGTGTAATGAACATCTTGAGTAACAATATCTAGGAGAAGTGGAGCTAAGTCTTTGTCAATCCAAGTCAAATCCACCTCTGAGGTGGGATCCAAATGATCCTGAAATTTTGGTATCAAGTTGATCCAGATCTCTGCCTTAACTTTTGAAATACCCAAGTCCAGCCTTTTATATGGATTAAAGGGAGGATTGGATTACCAGAGCTGAATCCTGATCTTCAGGATCAGGATTCTCTGGATCTGTGTTGAAATACACAGTTTTCAGATCAGATCAAGATTTAATCCAATCCGACCAGGATAATCCTGTCAGAACACTTTTGAAATACTGGGCCCTGTGGTATATGCCGACAATCTGGTCGTTATGTCTCCCTGTAGTGTCGGTATGCAGCAATTGCTTAGAATCTGTTTCTGCTACGGTGAGCAGTATGATATTATGTTTAATTCGAAAAAGAGTGTTATTTTAATTGTGAAACCCAAGGAGGACAAGTAGTCAAACTTTCCCTCCTTTGTTCTAGCAGATCAAGTGCTTGGAATTGTGAACAAACTTAGATATCTTGGCCACATAATCAGAGATGATTTGTGTGATGATGATGACATCCAGCGTCAGTGCTGCAAACTCTATGCACAAGCCAACATGCTTGCACGAAAATTTAGAAAGTGTACTGATGATGTCAAGATAGCTTTATTTAGGTCATACTGTACTTCATTGTATACTGCACACCTGCAGTGCAGGTACAGTGCTGCAAAAATGAAAAAAAATCCAGGTGGCATATAATGATGCATTTAGGATTTTACTTAGGCACCCAAGATGGACAAGTGCAAGCCATATGTTTGTAAGCAGTGATGTGCACACTTTTCATGCTGTCCTTAGAAAGTTTATTTATAGTTTTATGTGTCGACTTAGCCAGTCAAAGAATGGAGTCATTATGGCCCAAGCGGTGCCTGCACAAAGTGACACAAAATAGCTGTCATACTTTTGGAAGCACTGGAATAGATGCCTGTATGTGTTTTAAACCTATTTGTTGTGTTGTTTTTATTGTATTGTCTGTGTTTTTGTATGTATTTTATATGGACCTGAGTCTGGAATAAAGTTTATTTATACTTACGAAATTGCTAAATAAAACTCATCAGAAAAAACAAACCCTTCAACATACATCAGCACGGAAAACACCAATTAAAATGACAAAAACTATCTTCAGAGAAAAACTAGATAGTGACTTTTTTATCACAAAAAGACATTATTGTAGCCCTGGACAGAGTGTCCGGGGGTACTATGGATTTGCGGTGGTCACGCGTTTGCGTTCTGGCCCAGAAGTACCTCCGCATGAGGGAAACGATAGAAGATAAATGATAGAGATAGAAGAATAACAGTATGAATATCATGTCAAATTTTTTGCTTCAGAAAACGGATTTTTCTTAGCTACTAATTTGAATACCACTGGCTCAGTATAGATGAAGTGGTTGCTACACAGGACAACAAATTTTTCAGTCACAAGAGAGCATTTTTGGAATTGCAGGATAGATAGTATGGGCAAGTATATGGAGCAGTTTGCACAGGAGGCTTAGCTGAGGAGTTTCATTTATGCAAGTCTTGAAAAACTGGGTTGGGAGTTGGGATTGAACTCGCCAATATTGTAAACTGTGTTTGAGGTCGGCTTGCTGGTGAATATTCAATAACTGGTCCGGGTGTGCCATCTAGTGAGAGAATAGTGTAACTGCGTGCATAAATAGAGCAGCTCCATGGCCGCTGGCATCAACATCTGCACTGACGGGTTATGGGTCTGACCGAAACGTATATATACTCAGTCAAAAAAGAAACTTCACACTCGTTTGGAGGTCGATAAGTTGAACATACAAGAAAAATGGTTTTAAATAATGATTTAATTCCATTCTGTACCCATTAAGGACGATTGTACCATAAAAAATCATGTTCATAATGTAACCAGTTCCACTGGAAATGCTACGGAAATGTAAGAGAGTAAAAATGTAAGTTACAACTTGATGAAAGCATGTCAATAGCGCGTATGCCCTCCATGAGCTTTCACAACTGCGATAGCAACTCCTCCTCATGGATTGAATGATGCGTCTGAACACAGCTTGGGGGATGCGTCGCCATAATTGAACCAACATGGCACCAAGTTCCTGCAAATTCTGTGGAGGGTTCCTTACTTGACGGAGTCTTCTGCCCAACACATCCCATGCATGTTATATGGGATTAAGGTCGGGAGACCTTGAGGGCCACTCCATGACATTGATGCCAGCATTCCTAAGAAAATTCCGCGTTAAATTGGCCGTATGAGGTCTGGCATTATCGTGTTGGAATGTCAGACCTGGGCCATGAGCTGCCATGAATGGCAAAAGCTCTGTATCCTGCAGCAGTTAGGTTTCCTTGAACGACCATCAGTCGGGAACGGGCAGGACCATTAAAGGCACCCCAAACCATAACACTACCGCCCCAAAAAACGGTCCACTTCCTGCACACAACACTGGGCGTATGCGTTCACCGCGTCTCCTCCAAACTCTAACTCTCCCATCAGCGAAGTGCAAAGTGAATCTGGATTCGTCACTAAAAACGACCCAATTCCAATCACGCTGAGTCCACCTCAGATGTCGTTGTGCCCAGAGAAGCCGTTGACGTCTGTGTAACTGGGTTAAAATTGGTCCATGATATGGCCAACGTGCATGGAGACGAGCAGTGCGCAGGCGATTACGTATGGTTTGGGAAGTCACACGACCTCTAAACAATTCATTCCTGGTGGACGTTGCAGTGAGAAATCGATTACGCAAATGGCGAAGGCGATTTGTCGGTCTTCTGCTTGTGTCGTCACACGTGGTCTACCCGAACGAGGTCAGTCTACTGTGGTGCCAGTTTGTTGGAGACGTGTCCGAAGATCATGGATAGTCCGTCGACTGCATCCCATAACCCTGGCAGCGTCAGTGACCGACGTTCCCATATTCAGCATGCCAATGGCACGTTCACGTTGAATGTTTGACGGTCGTGGCATTGCAAATCAACGGATAATTGACTGTAAGAACTTGTTTTTCCGAGATGTCACTCTACCGTGCTAACGTGGGCTCAATTGCACGTGTCTCATAAGGTCACGTGACTAGGGACACGAGGAAACATGCTTTTACGTTGATGTATGCTCGCACGTGCTGCATGCTTGTGCACGTCGGAGTTGCTGTGTGTCATGATGTCTTTGACAACGCATTTACCCCTAATAATAATATCTCTTGTATTTAGTTTCAAGAAAATATTTAGAAATTTATGAGTGTGAAGTTTCTTTTTTGACTGAGTATACGTGCAAGTATATATATATATATATATATATATATATATATATATATATATACTCGCACTTGCAAGTACTGAACTGAAGACATTAAAACCACCGTTGAAACCAGTGACCACAAAAATTATCAAATGTTATTTCAAACAGTACAAATGTTATTTCAATTGTATTTCATTGTGATTCCACATTAGTTTTTTGTAAATTTTCTTGATGCAGATGAAATTACTTCAGTTCATTTATTCATGCACTCATTATTCTTCGAAAATTATGTTTGGTACGACAGGCTGAGCCATGAAGTTATTTACGCGAATATTCCTCGGAGGTTTAGCTTATCTTAACTGTAACGCTGGCAGACAGATGCTGATGACCTTGCAAGCCTGTATTGTAGTTAGTGAAGACATAACGTTTACTAAAGAACCTTGCATTAGGCAAACACTAGCTTTGCTAAGCAGTAATTCCATTTAAACGTAGATTGCAAACAGTGGCATATTGCATTCATGAACATATGTTTCTCTTTTTAACGTTACATTTCTATCGAATCCTTCTTTGTGTTTGATTGTTTGACAAAGAAATCAACGTTTTAAAATAGTGCCGTATTAGCTTAGACCTGGCAGCGAAAATAAACAGCCTGGAAAATGAGGTAGGTTACTTTTTTAAGATTGGGAATTCATAGTATCGGGCAAATTTCAATAAGCGCAAAATCGCTGGCTAGTTTAACTTTGTTCTGATGATGACACAGGGAATGTACACTTGTCCACTCGCTCACTCACTGTCTTTATATTGTTTTCAATGTAGAACATTCACAACATAATGCCCTATATAGTGGGTGAGTGTACATTTCGAACGCGCCCTATTCTAACCAAATCATCTCCATGGAAACTCAGCTGAGCTGTTTGATATCAAATCAGCCAATCACAGAGGGCCATGGCAGGACTGGTTCCCCACGCACAGAGAATCGCTGAGTCACTTAGTGAAAGAAATCCTTACTCGCGCACACCTTAAACTCCTGCTTCTCACGCAAAAAACGTTCCTCTTGTCACAAATGTAACCACATCATTCAAGGCATGAGACTTTGCTGAGTGTGCAGATGTCTTTTTTATTTCTCTGAGTGATATAATCTTGGAATTACAGCGATCTAAAAACTCTGTGTGTTTGCTGTTCTCCCAAAAATTTTTGGGTGATTTTTGAATGGGAAAGATAGAGAAATTAGACGTGCCTCATGTCCTTTGACTACTCCCTGAGGCAAAACTATGTACTTCTGTGCTACAAAAATTATAGTACTGTGACAACAACAAATTTTACTACGGTTCTGGGAAATTTCATGAAGAGGGATTCAAATTTGTGGAAGTTATAGTGATATGAAAAGTATTTTTTGCAGCCTCTGTGCTCCCAGCTCCCACTCTAGGTTTGACATCATGCACTCTAGCAATGAGAACTCAACTCCCTTTCTTTCCAATGGGAAAATTTTTGTTGGTTTTTTGGGAATATTTTGGACACTGCAAGGCGAAACTCAACCAAAATCGATAGGCTTCATCCTCTAACCACTATCAACGTGCATATGAAATATCAAAAGGATCGGGGAAGAATTGCAGTCTGTAGAGTGTTCAACAAGAAAATCTCTACGGACGCGGGCGCGGACACGGATGCGGACGTGGACGCGCGACGACCGCAAATCCATAGTATCCCCGGACACTTCGTCCGGGGCTACAATTATTTGACTCCTACTTTAATTTTTTTGTGTTGCCCCTGTTCCATCCACTGGCATGGCAGGGGCGGGTTTATAACCTGTACTGCAGCCAGCCAATAGGGGGCGATAAAGATATTTTTGCTCACATTTTGGGCGATTGGACTGAATTTTGAGAATTCACCATTGACAATCCATAATATAATGCAAACATTCAGATAATCTGGAGAAACCATGACAATCTCAGTGCTTAAAGGGCAAGGCCAAATCCCAAAATTGGACGCGTGTGACTATCGAGCCCACAGACAGCACTACATGAAGGACCAACGTTTTTGGAGAGGAAATAACCCATTGTGCTTGTAACAGCTTCAAAGGATCCATGTCAGTGAACACAAGAAGTTAAGATTTTACTGTACAAAGCGAAAGTCACATATTAAAGTATAGAAGCACCACAAACTCCTCTGGACTCAAGCCCATCTGAAATAAAATGACACAAAGTGTAAACTTGTTTTGTAGTCAGACGAGTCCATCTTTCAATATGTTTTTGGAAGGAATGGACATTGTGTTCTAAGGGCCAAAGAGAAGGACAATGCCTACTGTTTTCAGCGACATCTTCAAAAGCCACCATCTGTCATTCTCAGGGGCTGCATTAGGCTGGCAGTATACTTCCTAAAAAGTGGAAAGTTCAGGGCAAAAAGATGTTTTGCAAGATGCAAGGTGCGGTGTTTTTTGTTCTTTCAGTGTTTTTTGTACTCGACCTCACAGACAAACTTTGTCTCGAGTCTTTTCCACTTCGAATACCTCTTCTTGTCAATTAAGGGTTCTGATGTCACATGACATCACATCATCATTCGTTTGTCCCCGTTGCAATTGGCCTGCTAAATAAGTCTAAGGGCCTGATTTACTTAGACCTTTAGTACATGCAAAATCTTTTTGTCCATGCAAAACCAATAACATTGCCCATGATTGGCCAGGGTACTTGCCTTGCACCAATCAGTGGCAAAGTTTCTGGTTTTGCATGGGCAAAAAGATTTTGCATGTGCTAAAGGTCTTAGTAAATCAGGCCCTAAGTAAGTAGTGTCTGTCTTTGGTGTCTGCGGTTGTCTGTCATTGTTTTATTGATTCTGTTGTCCTATTTACTGCTGGCTGCACAACAAATTGCCCTTTGGGAATAATGAAGGTCTTTGACTTGACTTCACTGCTCACATCACCGCAGAGGCCAGAAAACAGGGTTTGCATTCAGACAGAGCTCTATCACTATTTCTTGTGCCGTAGTGAAAACACGGTGCCAGTCATTGTGCGCAAACACTTCTAAAGCAGCATTTCCCATTTTCAACAGCTGTGTAATTGGGCCACTGTTTTGCCAGAGTGAGTTTGAGCTACATTTGTGGATTCATGGGATAAGTCTTCAGGGATTGATGGGATTTCAGTCTAAAGCTGGCTTTCAACAGGGGACTGACGTTCAGTTAGCGCCATCTACTGACATGAAGTGGAATAATCAGAACTGCAGTACTCACAGGCTGGATTTACACTGCCATTTAAATGTGACACGAATCGGATCTTTTGCTCAAATGCGGCCAATATCCGATCTGTCCCATCGCTGTGTAAACAGAAAAAAACACATTGGTTCCGCCCTCGATCGGATCAGTCAGATCAGATCCAGGCCTCATTCAAATGTGGTTTTTGTTCGGATATGTATCTGATGTGTATCAGATATGTGCCAATGTGCCCGTCGTGTAAATGCATGTGAACATGCAGATCGGACATTTTGTAAAAAATTACGTTCTTTGCTTCATTGAAACTGCACGATTTGCGTACTGATGACGTTTTTCAGATGGAACGGCGGGAATTGTATTAGTTTTTAGGCTAAATAAAGCATAGACCTTGACTAAGGCGGAGTCTGCCTAGGCTTTTGCAATGATGCAGGTGATAGGTGTAAAAGGCGTTAACAGGAGAATCAGATGTAGGTTACCCAGTGAAATGTTGCGAGCTTGCTTGATGTTTTGACCATTTCTTTGACTGCTAGGCCTGCATGCTTTTGTAGCGCTGCACGCACATTTGCTTTTATTTTCGGTAACCTTCTCAACTGTGCGCATTTGGATCGCCCAAGACAATGGCCAGATAGTGAGAGGTGTAAACAAACGGAATCAAAACGAAACAGATATCATTCACGCTCAAAACAAGATGTAAACATGCAGTTGAACAAATCGGATATGGGCCTCAAAATTCGATCCATATCCGATCTGGGCAACAAGACCTGCAGTGTAAATCCAGCCAAAGAGTACACTGCTTGTGTTTTCAGGGGTGCTCTTACTTTGTTTCATTACATCCGCCAACGAAGTTGGGGCAGAGGCTATGTTTTTACTCGTTTGTTTGTTTGTCTGTCTGTCTGTTTGTAAACAACATAACTCAAAAAGTAATGCATGGATTTGTCTGAAATTTTTTGGGTGCATTGCAATTACATCAAGGAAGGACCCTATTGATTTTCACTGCGATCAGTGAAACAATATGGCTGCCATGGCAGCCATCTTGAAATCGTATGACACGCGATAACTCAACTTTGCTCCCACTCATGAAGATTTGGATTGTGCTGCCGTGGCGGAGGTTTGCACTCTACAAGTGCCTCTAGTTTTATATCTTTTCATGTCTGTGAAGACATAACAGACACAGAACACAACACCTACTTTTTGGAACAACATGGTGCCTTTCAGATGTCATTATTTCCAGCAAAATCAGTTGATATGTATTAAAACTGCGAGGCTTTTTAGTCTGAAGCTTTGTCATGACAAAAAAGCACTGCTGGGGGCACCCCGGTGGCTCATCGGTCTAAGTGCGCATACCATAAAGGCTGTGTCCTTCCCACAGCGACCTGGGTTCGAATCCGGCTCGGGTCATTTGCTGCATGTCTTCCCCCATTCTTCTCCCCAACCTTCCTGTCTCTCTACACTGTATAACTATCAAATAAAGGAAAAATTCCCAAAAAAATAATCTTTAAAAAAAAATGCACTGCTGTCCTCCTCAAAGTGGGCATTTGTAAGATGGACAAGAGGTGCTATCTTAAACCTCCACAAGGGTGAATCACAATTCTCAAAGCAAAATTTCAATAGGACAAAGCTATCAAATGTCAAGGAGAGACAAGGTTTTGATGCCCACCATCTCAGATGGTGCCAAAATTATCAGATGGTGTACACTGATGAGAAGAGTGTTTTAAAACTCTTTTTTGTAAAAATGTTCATTGGTTTCATAAATTATAGTTAATTAATATGGTCCAAGTTGGCCATTTTGACTGCAGATGTTTTGTTTTTTTTTCAACTCTCAATAATTTTATAATTATGACTCAGATTTGGACCAGCATTAGCAGTATTGCTGATGAAGGTACAAGGAATCCAAAACAACAGCCAAACATCCCTCATTGGGCCTCTAAACCCCATAATTTGAATATCTAACTAGATTGTATACAACCGCAATTCCAATAAAGTTGGGATGCTGTGTAAAATGTAAATAAAAACAGAATGCAGTGTTTTGCAAATCTCATAAATCCACATTTTATTCACTATGGAACATATACAACATATCAGATGTTGAAAGTGAGACATTTTACCATTTCATGAAACATATTTGCTCATTTTGAATTTGATGGGCAACACATCTCAAAAAAGTTGGGACTGGGCCACGTTTACCATTGTGTAGCATCCCCTCCTCTTTTACAAACAGTCTGTAAACGTCAGGGACGTGAGGAGACTAGGTGCTGGAGTTCTGGAAGAGGGATGTTGTCCCACTCTTGTCAGATGTAGGATTCTAGCTGCTCAACAGTCCTGGGTCTTCTTTGCCAGATTTTTCGTTTTATTATGCGCCAAATGTTTTCTGTTGGTGACAGGTCTGGACTGCAGGCAGACCATTCTAGCACCAGGACTCTTCTACCGCAAAGCCATGTTGTTGTGATGGATGCAGTATGTGGGTTAGTATTGACTTGCTGAAATGTGCAAGGCCTTTCCTGAAAGAGAAGTTGTGGTAAAACCTCTATATACCTTTCAGCATTGATAGTGCCTTTCCAGATCTGTAAGCTACCCACGCCATAGGCACTAATGCAACCCCATACCATCAAAGGTGCAAGCTTTTGAACTGAGCACTGATAACAAGCCGAATGGTCCCTCTCCTCTTTAGTCCGCATGACACAGCATCCGTGGTTTCCAAAAAGAATTTCACATTTTGATTCATCTGACCACAGAACAGTTTTCCATTTTGGCTCAGTCCATTTTAAATGAGGCTTGGCCCAGAGAATACGGTGGCGTTTCTGGTTTATGTTCACATATAGCGTCTTCTTTGCACGATACAGCTTTAACTTGCATTTGTGGATTGCACGGTGAACTGTGTCCTGGAAGTGTTCCTGAGCCTATGCAGTGAATTCCTATGCAGAATTTTGCCTGTTTTTAATGCAGTGCCGCCTGAGGGCCTGAAAATCATGAGCATCCAATACTGACCTTCGGCCTTATCCCTTGCGCACAGAGATTTCTCCAGATTCTCAAAATCTTTTGATGATATTATGTACTGTAGATGGTGGGTATTCAAAGTCTTCAAAATTTTACATTGAGGAACATTTTTCTGAAATTTTCCCACAATTTTTAGAGTTTTTTTGCAGATGGGTGAGCCTCAGCCCATCTTTACCTCTGAGAGACTCTGCCCCTCTGAAATGCTGTTTTTATTCCTAATCATGTTACTAACCTGTTACCCATTAACCTCATTTGTTGCAAAATGCTCCTCCAGCTGTTTTTTATTACTACCACTTACTTTTCCAGCCTTTTGTTGCCTCTGTCCCAACTTTTTTGAGATATGTTGCTGCCATCAAATTCAAACTGAGCAAATATTTCTCATGAAATGATATGCCTATGCCGCGATCATCACTTCTTCCACTGTTCAGAGGAGTGTGTGGATGCGAGAGAGATCAAGGGATTGGTGGGAGCAGGTTGTACAAAAGTTTGATGACGAACAGTGGGTGCGAAATTTTAGAGTGAGTAAACAGACATTCCACGTTATGTCAGAAACTGTCGCCATTTCTGACACACCAAGAACACATTTTTTTTTTAAAACAAAATATCCGATCTGCAGGTTGACATGCATTTAGGCCTCATTTACATTGTCTGTGTAATGTGACCCAATTCCGATTTTTTGCTCTTATGTGGGACAGATCGGATATGCTCGTTGACAGTGTAAACAGGAAAAAGACGCATGCATTCGGATATTTTGAGATCGGATACAGGCCGCATTCATATGTGGAAATAAATCAGATATGTATCGGATATGTGCCAATGCGACTGCCGTGTAAACAGGCTGATCGGATTTTCTTACACATTGCGTCTCTAACGTCATCAAATCTGCGACCATTTAGCTTATTTTGTCGCATAAACAATGAACGCACGGTAAATGAATGAGGTTTTATATTTGAGAAGCTGGCAGATTGAACATGGAGGCTGTCTAGCACCCAGACATTCCCATGAACGACTGAAGAGGCAATAATTGCAGCATATGCACAAGATGCAATTGTGGCCCTTTTCCTTCTTCTCTGACTAAAAATCCTGGCAATGTTAGGCAAAGTTTTCATGCACCGCAACATTATTATCAAACATATCGTCGGCCTGCTGATAAAACCTTGTATCTTCAAAATGATAAACTTTGTAGGAAAATGAAAAATAAATATAAAATAAAAAAATGATAAAATTATGTAAATATAAGTTAAAATATAAATAAAATAAAAAATGTTTAATTTTGCATGTGAGAATAGTGGACATAGGAGTTTTTGTTTCTTATCAATTTGGAGATACGAGGTTTTATCAGCAGGCCGACGATAGGTGAGCATCATCCATTTTTTTGGCTTAGCAGTTAGCGCTTGGTGCAGAAGTAGGCGTGGCCTAAAGTTTTGTAAAAACTAAAAAATAGGCATGCTCGATGTTTCAGATGTTGTAGGCGAGTGTAATCGCGTGAATCAGATATGGGTCACTTGATAAAATACGTGTAACCGCATGGTAAAAAAAAATCTAATTCAGGCAGCTAATCCGATCTGGGCATCAAGACTAACAGTGTAAATACGGCCAATGTAAATGAGGCCAAAAAGTTTTTTTTTTTTTTTTCTGTTTACACCAGTGGCGTAGCCGGAGGGTGGGCCAAGGCACGTCCCTTTATGACAGCAATTAGTCCTGGCTAGTTCTCAATCATTTTCCTTTATTGACGCGTTTTCCAATTATCGTAATTGGCAACTGAAGACACGGTTTCTTTCCATATGCGATCTAACAACGATGAAATCATGGGCTAAATAACTACAGAGTACAGCAAAATAATTTACTTATTAATAGGCCAATGCTTCGCGTTGATTGACATGGTCCGTGTTCCAATGAAACGCGGACTTTCACTCTCGGTATTGTGTGGGTTGATTAAAAGGAAAAAAGTGGCACTCGGCAGTTCAGTAGGCGGCTCCAGCTATTTGCGTGAGAGTCGACAGGTCTGTAATTTTAAATAACCTTGATTTAAATACAGCAAATACGCGTCCAGATGAATGATTGTCGTCTTACCTAATCTGGGAGAACAAGCAGCACCTGTTAACCCAGCCGGCACACGACCTTCAACGTAGAAATATGGTTGAAATTATGTCAGTTGTTTCAAGGTTGAAACGCTATTGAAAAAATGTTTAACTCTGATGGTTGTAATTGTGGAGTGCTCTCGGAGTGAACCTTCTGTCAGGTCAGGACTAATAATTGTTTCAAACGGATGTTTTACGCAACCCAATTCTCTGTTCTTGTTCCGCAACTGTACTGAATTTTGCCCATGATTTAATTGCTGTTAGATCGCATATGGAGAGAAAGTGTCCTCAGTTGCAAATTACGATAATTGGAAAACGCGTCAATAAAGGAAAATGATTGACAACCAGTTAGGACTAATTATTGTCATAAAGTGACGTGTCTTGGCCCACCCTCTGGCTACGCCACTGGTTTACACAACCATGTGACAGATTGGATATTGGCCGCATTTGAGCAAAAGATCCGATTCGTGTCACATTTAACCGGCAGTGTAAATCCAGCCCATAAGTGGCACTTTCTGTATGGCTTTCGAAAAATGTTCTCTCTGAAGTTACATATGCTGCATTGTCTTGCTTACTTAACAAACTGCAACCAATTTTTATGCAGCACATACGTCCATGAAAGTGCATTATGAAACTGAGACATTTGTATGCAGAAAATTCTGAAATTTGCAAGCAAAAGGCAAAAAAAAAAAAAAAACCTGAAAGAAGGACAGCCAGAGGCAGGGATTTCACAGCTCATTTTCACCATTGCTGAGATTTCCCTGCTCATAACGAGCAGACGCAGCACTTTCCGATTACAAAATGACATGTGTGACTGCCAGCTGAACTGTACCAGTAGAACACTGCTCTCATGTCCATAGTAATAACACATATTGCATATTAATGCATAGAAATGCATAGACTGTAAGCTATTGCATGCATAGAACCGCTGAATTCAAATGAAGATCACAAAGGAGAAACGATCAGAGTCCAAATTTTGCATTTTTGTATATTTTATATATTATTATAATATTTTATATATTTTTTGCATTTTTTTTAATTGCTTACTGTTTAACAGTTGATCATAGAATGTTGAAGTTTAAATTAAATTATGAATGTAAGCTCAAAATGTGGACTAAATTGTATGGACAATTTTAGAGTTACAGCACTTCTTATGAGGTCCTCACTTTTTCAGGGACCACAATTATTTGGGCAGCTGAGCACGCAGGTGTGTTTTACTCCCTGATAACTTAATTTACTAGTGAACATGTTAATGGTCTGCAGTTGATTTCCAGTGTTGTATTTGCACTTGAAATCTGCTGTTATGGACTCTTAAAATAATTTCCAAACAGCTAAAAATACTTGTATTTGGCAGAAAAATCAAAACTGATCCACCAGAGAAAAAGCAAAACCTTTAGGCACGGCTAAATGAATTGTTTGGTACATTCTTAAAAAGAAAGAAAGCACTGGTGACCTCAGGAATGCAAAAAGGGCTGAAAGACCACAAATAAAAATAGTGGTGAATTTCCTTGGTTGAGAAAAGCTAATGCCCTTCATTGCAGGATATGACAACAGTTAATGCGTAAAATCCGGAGCAGTTTTTTTTTTTTTTTTTTTTGTGAAGGGTAGCCTATTAAGGCAAGTCAGTAAAGCATTTTTGTTGAATTTATTATTTACTCGCCGTAACATTTCATTAAGAAGGAAGCTCTGTGTTTAACTGCCAATGGATTATTCACATATTTTTGGAAAATGTGTTAATCAAGGACAATGATTGAAAACAGGTCTGTAATCATCTGTTTCAATGCTTGAGAACTCATTGGACAATGCTTCACCATGCAGATGGTTGATGACTTTGAAGCATAGAACAAATGCAACCCTCAATTTTTAGGGCTAAAAGGTGAAATGTTCTTCCATAAGCAAGACAATCATATGACCTGAATCCAATTTAACATGCATTTCAATTGCTGAAGGAAAAGTGCCCCAAGAAAAAAGCAGGAACTAAAGATGGCAGCAGCAAAGACTGGGGCAGCACATCACTAGGGACAAAACTCAACATCTGGTGATGTCTCTCAGTTCAAGGTTGCAAGCAGTCATTGACTGCACAAGGTTTGCCATAGATAATTAAAAATAAAAAAATAACTTACAAAAGTTCAATCAATTGGTCCCCGCCTTGTACCAGCCGGCAGTGGTTGGCAGCATTTTCAGAGTAGCGCACAATTGGCTATTGCGCTACAGGGTTGCAAATTGGGAAGGGACTGCTGGGTAGGGGAAAGTAATAGTTGCCTTGTTTCACCTTGTTTCACCTATAAGTTTCACCTTGAATCAAGAAAACTGAGGGCCAATCCTCACAATGTTCTTGATTCTTGGGAGTATATGCTAGATTTTCCAGTTCCATTGAACCAGGTTTTCAATTTAATTTACAAAACGACAATAGATTTGTCAATAAGATTTTTTTCAGTTTAAATTAATATATACATTTTTGGCCACTCAAAAGATGCTTCATATTTGGGGAATTGAGGGGTCCAACTTGTGTAGATTCTGTCGCGAAGAGGTTGAGTCAGTGGATCATTTATTTTGGTACTGCCCCTGTGTAGGTCTGTTTTGGACAGGGGTTCAGAGGTGGCTGGCTTTATATTCAAGTAATTTTACACTGGATTTGCCCACCATACTTCTGGGCAGTTTAACAAATCACTCTGGAAAAATAGTCAATATTATAATACTTCTTGGCAAAATTTTCATTTTTAAATCAAAATCTGTGGACGCTTTGAGGAAAAGAGATTCAAACTCCTCGTAAAACATCACAGTAAAATTGAATGTATGATGGCACATGAAAACAGTAGGTTAAGTGTATATAAGGATAGATGGAGGGCGCTGAGAGTAGCAGAAGGATGGGAATGAAAATAACATATGTAAACGTGTTTGAGTCTATTAATATATGATGTGTTTGTGTTTGTGTGAATGTACATATGTTAAAGCATGAGTATATATGTATATATATAATTATGATCAATGTATGTAATGGTGCATGTATGCTGTTAATTCTCATTTAAATTTACTAATTTTTGTATATATTTCCATTCTAATTTATGTCATTGTCCTTTCACTGTATCAGCTGTATATATGGGTGTATGGTGCTGTGATGGGAGTCAAAGGGTGGGTGTATGGTGCTGTGATGGGAGTCAAAGGGTGGGTGTATGGTGCTGTGATGGGAGTCAAAGGGTGGGTGTATGGTGCTGTGATAGGAGTCAAATGGTGGGTGTGGGGTCATTTGAGAAATTTATTGTAATTGAATTAATTCAGTAGACCCCCAAAATGGGGGGGGATTAAAAAAAAAAGAAAGAAAAAATAATTTACAAACATTTGTTTTTGACTATTATGATAGTTTGTCCAGTTACTTTTGAAACCCTGAAATTGAGGGAGCTCTGAATGAAATAGTAATTCATACACTGCCCATATTTTTGACAAAACTGAAATGGAAAGCGTGAACTTCGAGCATATTTTGATAATTTCTTTCCAAATCCACAGGATACACAGCTAAAAATATGACATTTCCGTCACTTATGGACTTTCCATATGTTGTAATTTATGACTTGAAATAAATCTTCTAAGCTATGCTATTTTTTCCCCTTTTTATCAAGGACGGAAATGTCTTCAGCAAAAAGGAAACCTGTACAGAAGTTTCCATAAAGAGACTTCCGACGGGTATCAATTATAACATAACCAAGGCTTTTCAGCAGTGCCAAGCAGATGGAATGTTTGTAACATTATTAATTGAAGCTGTGAAGAGAATAAGAGATTCGAATATAATCACAGCCGCATTTATGATTGGAATAGTTTAAATTAAAATAATAAATGGGTTACATAAAACATAGAGTAAATAATCTCTTTCTAGTGGGTTTCATCATTTTTAAATAATGCAGCACGGAGACTAGTCATCACACGCGCTAAATTATTTACCATGCTTTCGAATCTAAACCCAAGCGGTAACTCGCAATGAATAAGCACACGCTCCCTAAAATATCTTAAAATGTGTTACAGGTGGTAACTCGGAGTTTTCTCTCCCCAAAATCCACAAAAATTCTATTTCAACGTAGAGTGTAGTGATAATGCAAAACTGTCTTGCATAGTACAGAGAAGTTCTGAAACATCTGAATAAATGATTTATGTCTGGAGCAATATGGCTCGCAATAGTGAACAAGACAGACGTTTACATTCACAACCTGTCTTCTCAAATCATCACGAGCACGCTCTGTCTAGCCATTCTCGCTTTTAAATCACTAATTGTTAATCCTTATTGGTTGATATTGTGCCAAAAACATCAAAGTAGCCTATCACAGTGCCTAACACTGGAAGGAGGTGGATCTTTTTGTTTTACTCTATTCACTTCGCAGGAAGGTTTCCAGCCTGAAGTGTCTTTCTCTGACTGGAGAGGGAGCGAAAATTCCCAACATTGATATTTACTCACACTTTATTCTGAACCATCAATGTTTATGACAGGGACAAGAATGATCAAGACCGACTGCTTACGTTCACAGAAAACACAGAAGCGATAGCTGCCCACATTCCCAACACTAAAGATACCGCTGCCTCCTGTTTTGTTGTTGCAGCCTGATATTAAAAACATTGATGTTGTAGAACAAGATAAAAAGGTAAGTTCAAATGGTACCCTATAGAGTCACTGCGCGCACAATTGATGTTTGGGAACACTGTTCAGTATTGTTACTTTTTATTGTGGTAGTCAATACGGAATGTCAAGACAATGGCCTTCAATTAAATATTGTGATAAGTACTTAGCTAGCCTTGGTTATCACTAGCTTGCTAACTATACATCTAATGAGACAGCTGAGTTGTTCGAAAGCTGGCTATAGCTCTCTTTCTAACGTTAGCTTTCAACTAGCTGTAGAGGTGCTTAAGCAGTAAACTTTAGCCTGCTAACGTTTATAGTTGGTGTCAGTTTACAACGGACCATTGAGTAACTCAGATTGATGGCTTATCAGCGAGTACTCGCTTTGCCAGCTCGCCTGGTATGCCTCCTTAATTTATGTTTGAAATGAAAGCCAGTAAAAGCACACTGAGCCTCCTTTGTAATAATTTCTTGTTGCTATGGTTTGTTGCTAGTTTGCTAATTAGCTTGTTTCCTTCAGTCATTCAACTGTGACGTAGCTAGTGCTAACTGTAGTTAAATTGGCAAGTGCTATCCGGCAGGGTAATTAGCGTTAATGGTAGCTATCCCTTGGTTTGGTTAGCGGTGGTGATGGAAAGCCGGGGTAGCTGGCTATCGCGTCTTAATGTTTATTTCAGTGATATTATTAATGTCAAGTAAAATGAACTAGCTTGCTGGCTTGATAACTAACTATCGAGCTGGCATTGATGTTGGTGATGAAATGCTCTCTTAAAACCTCGATAGCGAGCTGTTCTGAAACATTAAGCGAGAAATCAACGTAGGCTAAAGCCGCTTTCACACCGGACGCGAAACGAATTTTTCGCACGACAGATTACATTCAAAGTCAATGCAAAGACGCGAATACACGCGTTACACGTGCAACGCGTGTATTCGCGTCTTTGCATTGACTTTGAATTTAATCTGTCGTGCGAAAAATTCGTTTCGCGTCCAGTGTGAAAGCGGCTTAACAGTGCTGATGAGCAAGCTCTGTGTCATTTGCTGCTGTGTGTGTTATTTAGTATCAGTCTTCCTCGGATAACGTTTAACTGTTATCTATCACTCTAACTGAACTGCCGTCGAAGAGAACATGGGCATGTGATTTTGGCGAGGAAACCATGTTTTAGCTCGGTCTTTATACAGCTGTGGGGCAACTAACGTTGGATAGTTAACTATGGATTGACGAACTCACTGGTTAGCTATGGGTGCTATTATGGGCAATTTAGGTGTCTAGCTCGATTTCTGTTTGTGTCACAAATTCTGATCTTACAAATCGAAAAGAGAGGCAAACGATTTCACTTGGCTGGTTCGCAAGCTGGCGAGCAACAGCGGATCGTTGATTTCAGTATAATTAGTCTAGACAGGAGATTAAAGCTGATAAAGTGGTCCTGAAAATCTGTATCAATTTCATTACTGCTTGTGTTTTTCAGTGAAATGCTATTTCCATTAAAATCAGTTACCTTTTGAAATGGATTTCTGAATTCGGCTGCGCATTGGACATGTATTTAAAGGCAGTTGAGGTTAACGTTGGTTGAATATTTTTTTTTTTTTAATGGAGGTAGTTTTGGACAACCTTTTCAAGAGAGTATGTAGGATATGTCTGGACAGTGTCGCGATTAGTCTGAGATTATGCTTAATGCACTTTCCATTACCCCGGGCAGTGGCACGCTGTGTTGCTTGTTTGGTCGACCGTTGATGATACATCATCATGATCATATTTAAACGTGCAGCACGCATTCAAAAATGGCACCTTTGTTCTATTTTACTTATGCGGAAGGTCCGATTCGTGGCAATCCACACCTCACTGAAAGTAGCTCCTCTAAATGTCCTTGTTTTGAGAATCGTGTATTAAAATTGCATTAATGTAATGACTGATGAATGATCGATGTATAACGTGTGTTAAACAGCGGTTGCGGTATGTAATTGTTGCTTCAATGGAAGCGCTTGACATTTAAGCTCACCCAGTTGAAATTCTTGACGCTTTGTTGAATACATTAAAATGAAGCCATATTATTTTCACCTGCTGGGAGATACTGCGGAGGTCCTCCGCATGCACTGTATTTTAATGTTGCTCAAAACTTGATCGACCGATTTATGTATGCAGAATTGTGGGCAAAAATTGTTGCGAAGTTCCTGTCGGGAGCTTAATATACGCTGTAAGAAGATCATCATGGGGAAAAGGAAAAAAAAAAAAAAACAAACAAACAAAAAAAAACTGATGAATACATCTAGATGGTTCATATTGATCTCCTTTACCCTTAACACAACCTAACATGCTGAAGTCAAATGAGCACCTGACATTTTAGTGGGCCATCATGAATTGCCACTTCTAGGAAGGTATACTTCTAAGGTATATTTCATTACTAATTTCATGCATACGCCCAGGGATATGAACTCCTTGTGTAAAGAGTCTGTTTGATCCCTTCATTGCCTGTTTGGGATCGAGTGGGTACTGACTGCATGGATTCGGAACTTTCAATCCCGACCTCTCTCTCAGCCTTTCCCACGGGTTTAGCTCAAGGGGAGGAAGGTCGGGTGATGGTGGGTTAAAGCGATATGTTTACAACTTCTGACAGCCGGTATTTTTAAATATTGTCGCAGTTTGCGAGTAAGTTTTCGTATTGGTTTTGTGATATATTTGTGTTATTGGTACAATGTAACTTTTGAAAGTCTGAAATGTTTCAACTCGAGCAAAAGTGGTAGATCTCTGAAAATATGGCTTAAAGTCATGCTGTTTAATTATTTCTAGTCTGCTCAAATAGATTTATATGCTGTTTGAGATTTCTTGCTGTTAGCCAGCTGCATGAGGGTTCAATGGCATATATTGGGCTGGGAGAAATCACCTGTCTTGCCGTAGAAGTTAACTGAAATACTCTGCCCTTGGCTGACAAATACTTTGGCCAAATCGTGAAATTTCTATACATTGGTACAGTACAGAATTTGGAGCGTGTCATGGCCTGGGCCCAGTATTTATTTATTTATAATTTTTTTAAAGTGTTACCATTTTTCAAAGTTCATGGACATTTCGCCAGTCATGGGCTGCTTTTGATATTGAGAATCATTGGGATTACTAAAAAATGGTGTTTAAAACTTTATTATTGACCATCCAGTAGTAGCCATGATATCCTGCAGTGCAGTACTCTGGATATGCTCCACGTCTCTCTGTAGTCAGAGCTCATAGTGAAAGGTGATCAGCTGTCCTGAGTAATCTGCACCCTAGTGAGGTGCACAGCAGAAGAAATGTACCAGGGCTGAGTGAGGTCTGCTTATCATGAGAACAGTGCCTTTAAGACATTGGCACGAAGACTCGATTAAATCTGTGTACCCTTACTGATAAGAATGCATTGAGTTGCATTTCCTCTGATATGGTAGTATTCAACTGAAGGAAAGCACGAACATACCATATGTAGTCTAGAAAACTACGGTCTGGATCAAAAACTCAAATATTGACACTATGCTGAATTACTGATGCAGCTGTGTTGTTCATACTTTGCAGCAGAGCCCTAATATTTTAGGATGATGGCAAGTGATTTGCTTTGGCATTTTTTTCATTGCATCTTGGCAATATATTTGAAGTTGTCAAATTGAGCGTGCTTGCCTGAGTTGCTTTACTGATTTGATTTGCTGTCAGTTCGTGCAGGCACATAATCTTGAGGAATGCGATTACTTTGCATTTTGATTAAAAACACGATGGCATTACAAATGCTTGGAGTGCATTCAGGTCTGCCACCGTTTATCAGTCATAAGAATATGTCCCATGTAAGTAGGCAAATCGCGAAAGAGTTCATTAGCCGAGCTGTGTTTGCATGGATCACTGTTTTTCTTGCATTGTTCTCTCTGTGGAAGTGTGTGCAAATAGTGATCAAATGCAGCAGTGTTGATCCTGCAACTACAAAGCCGAACAGTGTCGTCCGTATGGCGTTTCCGTACTGAATTGTGCCATTCATTTCCCCGTTTACTTTTAATGTCTAAACGGTGTTCTTGTGACCAAGTTTTTATGATGGGGTGTGTCAGTAAAGTGGTTGTTGTAGGTAGTTTCTCCACGAGTGTGAGAGGGAGACGAACGGAGTCGGAGAGGGAGTCCTACTCTGTTTCAGCAGCAGTCCCCTATTTATGATCATTCAGCATCTGCCCCGAGGTGCAAACAATGCTCTTTATAGGTTCAAAAGGGCATCTGAAAGGTGCTGCAGAATCTGGGCTGGCTGTTAACGACATGCTTCAAACAGTCTGCATTTTCACACGCATCATCTTCCATGTTTTCATTTGCTTAATCACGGATGTGCCACTCACTATCGTCTAATGTTGTTTAACAGGCTCGCAGAGATGTGCTAAAGCCCACTTGTTCTTTTAGGGTAGGGTTATTCAACATTGTCCTGCAAGGGCCGGTGTGGGCGCAGGCTTTCATTCCAACCAAGCACTTACACACCTGATACTACTAATCGAGCTCATTAGCAAAGTCTGTTGGGGTTGATTAATGGTGTCAGGTGTGTAAGTGCTTGGTTGGAATGACAGCCTGCCCCCACACCGGCCCTTTCTGGATGAAGTTGAATAGCCCTGTTTTAGGGCATGTTCCTTTTTGGCTGGACCAACATACAGTAGTTTGCCCCAAACCCGCGGATGTGAGTGAGAGAGAGTGAGTGTTTGAGTAGTAACTGACTGACTGACTGACTTACTGACTGACTCAATGATGGATGAAGTTACACCATTGGTCGACTGGCTGACTGCACTTTCCCCATTGACCATTACCCTATCCTGCTGACTTTGCGCCAGTAGTTTCTATCATGTCATCAGGGGGCATGGACAGTAGATCCACACGGATCCAATAAACATTCAAAATCCAGAAAATGACCTTATAGTGCAACATCCCTGTTACAAAGTGTCTGCAGTTTCGTGCATAGAGCATGAACGGCCAGTCATACATTAGGTTTAGACCTAGTCTTGTTTGACCTAGGGTTGATGCTGCTGTACTTGTGTTTTCTCTGTCCTGTTTCAGAGAATCTGTCATCATCTGCAGTCTGACTGCTCGCAAATTTTGGCTTTCGGGTATTTTTATGGGCTTGAGTTACATGTTGGTACATGCCTTGAGCAAATGATCTACAAGGGATGAGCATCAATCATTCACTCTGCTGATGTTAATTTGTTTTGTTTCTTTGTCTTTAAAATAATAATGGTTTATCCTAAATGGTCTTTTGATTATATCTTGCACAATCATCTCCCTCTACTAGTTTAATTGGAGACGTAGGTTAGTAAAATCTGTATCATTTTAAGGGCTGGTAATATTTTTTGAGCAGTATTGAGCTTTAGTCCTGGAATCATTTGCAGAATAGAGGTTTGTTGGTGCAGGGTTCTCCTTGGTAACCGTTTATAAACATTTTAAGGGGGGTAATCTAATGTCTTTATGATGTTGCGCTCAGCATAAGCACACATGCTTGGGTGAAGTACTGTGACACTACTGCAACACTCAGTACAGATGTAGGTATTTTTCTACTTCAGTGAGGCTGTGTCATCATAAATGTGGAAAATCCTCCACTGTTTAGTGAGGTGAAGAAAAGTAATGGCACACTAACTCTTAGCTGCTGAATCTTCTGCAAAAGTGTTTCTCAAAATGGCTTGTGAATCACCTCTCCAGGTGCAAATGCAGCGACTGTGTCAGTTTCCAGTGTCAGGCCTCTCACCTTATGGCTCCTTATGAAATTATCTGGTCCTCCAAGTGACAGTTGGATTGGCAGGGAGGAATCCATTTACACTATAGTGACATACTGACCCCCCACTGAGCGTGTGCGAATACTAGTCCTCTCGCACATCGCACGTCTGAAAGGGACTGAGTAAGGAGTCTTTCAGTAAGAGAGGTCCCTCTTCGCTTTTTTTCCTTTTCCTTTCTGCTTGCTTTTGAATTCTTCTCAAAGTCCGTTAGGCTGAAGATATTATTTTGGTATCCCCTGTTTGTACCTGGCACTGGGATTGAAATGCATTTCGGTTGTAGAATTGGTCCAGAAGTATTTGGACAGTGACAATTTTTCATTATTTTGCCTCTGCATGCAACCACAAAGGATTTGAAATGAATCAGCAAAGATTTGATTGAACTACACTCCCTTTGCTTTAATTCGAGGGGTTTCACCAAAATCTTGCAATTATCATTCAGGAATTACAGCCTTTTTCATACATAGACTCCATTTTCAGAGTCTCAAAAGTAAATGACATATAATTATAAGTATAGGGATTAATTTTAATACCTTGATGAAAATCCTTTGCAGTCAATGACTGCGTGAAGTTTGGAACCCATGGACATCACCAAATGCTGAGTTTTGTCCTTTGAGAAGCTTTGCCTGGCCTTTACTGGAGCCACATTCACTTGCTGCTTGTTTGCTGCCCTTAGTTTTGTCTTCATTAAGTGAAAAGCAGCTGAGTGGGTTGAGGTCAGGAGACTGATTTGACCAATTAAGAACATTCCATTTATTTGCCTTGTGTTGCTTTTTGCAGTATGTTTTGGGTCACTATGTCTGTACTTTGAAGGGCTGGCCTATCACTTTTGCAGCATTTTCCTGATTCTGAGAAGATAATCACTTCAGAATTCATCCTATATCAGCAGTTGCATCATCACTAAACACCGGTGAGTCAGTTCTGTTTGCAGCCATACTTGGCCTTGCTTTAATACAGCCTCCACCATGTCGGACATGAGCTGTTCCTTTCCTTACTCTAGCTCCATACTCTTCTCTTCCCATCACTCTAATGCAAGATGATATTGATTGCATCTGTCCAAAGAATCTTCTTCCAGAGCTGGTCAGGATTTGAAAAAAAAAAAAAAAAAAATTATTTATTTATTTGTTTGTTTGTTTTTATCAAGTTTACCTTGTTGTGAGACCCCTTGAAATAAATGTTGCTGAGCTCGCCAGTGCATTCCCTCTTTTAAAGAATGTACCAAATTGTTGATTTGACCTCTTCTAGTGTTTTGTTATCTGTCTTATTTCAGTCTAATGATCGCTTCTTCCCCTGTATGGATGCCTCTTTGCACCTCATATTCAGAGTTCTTGTGAACAGCTGGCAAATGCAAATTCAGCGCCTGGAATAAACTGTACCTTCTATCTTCTTAATTTGTCATGAAATTATGAGGGAACAGACCACAACTGGCAGTGAAACCGATTGCTGGTCAATTGTCCATTTCCTTTTGCGCTGCCGAATGTGGAGAATTACTTCTAAAAATGGCTGCGATTCCTAATGCTTGATTGTTGTGAAAGCTTGTGAATTAAAGCTGAAAGTCTACACTTCAGTCACATGGATTGATTCTTTCCAGATTCATTGTGATGATGTACAGAGGCAAATGAATAAAAAATTGTCACTGCCCAAATACGTCTGGACCTTACTACAGTATATACTGTTTGCATGTTTTTTTTGCGTGTCATGGCCAAATGTGTTCAAAGGATGTACTATGATGGCAATTGTACATGCACATTTGAAAAATAATCATCAGTAAAAACATTGTTTAGTGTAATAAATATGTTCATGGATGAGAATCCTAATGTACAGAGTAAATTTTGTTTCCTAGCTAAGAAAAAAAATGTGTTTCCTGGAATTGCATTTGGTGAAAGTAGTTGTTTAATCTGGGCATGTATTGGGTAAAAGCGGATGTTATATCCATGCATCCATCGGGTCGAACAGGGTGTTTAATCCACGAATCCACTGAGGAAAACTGGGTATTTAATCTAGACATCTGTTGGGTAAAACTGGGTGTGGTAAAACTGGGTGTTTAATCTTGGCGTCCATTTGGTAAAACTGGGTGTATAATCTAGGCATCTATTGGGTACAACTGGTTGTTTAATTTGGGCATCTATAAGGTAAAATTGGGTGTTTAATCCGGGGATCTATTTGGTAAAACTGGGTGTTTAATCCCGACATATATTGGGTAGAACTGATTCTTTAATCTGGGCATCTATTGGGTAAAACTAGGTGTTTACTTCAGCTATCTGTTGGGTAAAACTGGATGTTTAGTCCATACATCTATCGTGTAAATCTGGGTGGTTAATCTAGGTATTTTCTGGGTAAAACTGGATGTTTAATCCAGACGTCCATTGTGTAAAACAGCGTATAATCTGGGCATCAACTGGTTAAAACTGGCGTTGAATCCTGGCATCCATTGGGTAAAAGTGGGTGCTTAATCTGAGCATCCACTGTGTAAAACTGGGAGTTAAATCCAGCCATCCACTGGGCAAAACTGGATTTTCAATCCAGGCACTCGTCAGGTAGGAAGTCTTCTTCTGAAAGTGGAATGAAATGGCTGCTGTAGGCTGAATTTGTTTATCACCCTCTTCCCCTTTGATGGGTTTATCATCAAAAACTTTTTTATTTGGCAGTTGCTTTTCACATTAGCTTTGAGGCAAGCGCTCTCATGAAGACTATTGGGGGAAAAGATTTGATACTTTCCAGCAATATGAAATTATCTTTCAAGTGTAAGCATACTTCACTCTCTGCATCATTTTCTTTCCCCATGCCACATTATTTATTCATAAATGCATTTTTCCAGTGTGTTCATTTTTGTTCCCTGTAGAGTAAGTCTGTGATGCACGGAATAGCATCGAACTGTGAGCCTGACTGCTGGCGATTGATAGTTTGTCTGAGAGGTGCTGGCTGTGTTGGAATAGATGTTTGAGCAAATTAGCATTTGCATTTAAGATTCTGCCCTATCTTGACAAAACGAGAGTACTAGATTTTCCCCAGATTGTTATGGATATTTATGGCAGTGTGTGATGTTGCAGATCCTATTTAATTTCAAGTCTCTGTCCTGTACCTGTACTTGGTTCTTATATCTGCTCAGTGTCCACATAAGAGATGAGTACATTTGAAAAGGAATTGCCTGTTTTACTTTAGTGTTTTTTTTTTTTGCCTGTGGGTAATGGGTTGTTTTTCTTTCCTCGTGGATTACACCGCCCTGCATTTTGAAACTTTTTCACTGCTGATTTCATAAACTGTTGATTTTATATAATTCAAAGGTGCTGATTTCAAATTTGCCCTAAAAATGTGTGTATCACGTCAGGTTTTTTTGACAAATCGTGAATTCTTTTTTCCATATTGATATATCTAAGAATACACAATGATAAATGAAAGCAAAATGACACAGATAGATTTTAAGCATTCTGCAAGATGTAATAAAACAAAATGCAGCTTACCTAAGTATTAAATTTCTTTGATTTACGGGAATAATTTCGTTGAGGGCAGCCTCTCTGTAGGCACCAACAGTAACACCACCCTGCATGTTGAAAAAAATTTTCTGCCGATTTCCAAAAAAGGCCTCATATTACCTAATTTGAGGATGCTGAATTAATAAATGCTAGTAAAAAGTTTCTATCACAGTTTTTTCACAAAATAACAATGAAGATATTCCTTATTATATCATATAAATCAACTTTTATGCACCGATCAAAACAGCAACAAATGCTATTTGGGTGTAGTGAAACACCAACAGATGTAGCAGAAAACATCTGTATCATGTCTGCATTTTCCTGTCAGTGGCCATATTACTACTCCTGACATCAGGATTAAGCACAAAATAATGTCCTTTGAATCATTCTACTTGTGAAAATCAGCCAAGAATTGAACAAATAGTTCTCACCTGGCTCAGTGGAAAATAGAAATCATTCATTGTGGCAGTTTTTCCGGTGGTTAAGCACTTCTTAATCGCACAAGTGGTTGTCGAAAGTGACAATACTATGAAATGCTCATCATACATGGTGAGAAAATGTGACGTGCTAGAGCAAAACTGACACTAGTTTTGGAATTGGCTCCCGAAAGTTAGTAAGAAACAAGAATTAGATTTTATTCAGCAAAAATGATGCAGGGTGGTGTTCTCTTTAGTTGTTCAGAATTATTTGAAAGGTCCTTTGTCATGTTATGCAGATTACAAAAGCCATTTCCCAGCAAATGTTGCCAAGTTGTTGCTGAGGCTTACATTTGGACACACACAGCTTCTTGAAGATGTGTGTGTGTGTGTGTGTGTGTGTGTGTGTGTGTGTGTGTGTGCGCGCGCGCGTATACATTGGAATATGTTTAAAATATTTCTTGTTCAGCCTGACACCCTGTAGTTTGTGTGAAGGGGGGCTTATTTTAAGTGCTATTCAGGAGTGTATGAGGCTGTAAATGGAGCTCAGTGTGGAACTGTGATACCTTTTACATAGACGCCTGCTGAGCAGTGCAGTAAACAGACGGCTGTGCGTTAATTGAATGTGTGAGGAGATTTTTTATATTTCCTCTTCATGCCTTTTTTTTTTTTTTTTTTTTTTTTTTTTTTTAACAGCAGTGCTTTAATCAGCTCTGTACTGATTGCCTTAGTTTTCGTGTTTTATGGCATACCCTGAAAGTTCTGCCGCATTGCACTGTTCACATTGGGAAAAGCACGAGATGCATGCCTGCTGTGTGTGTTCTGCTTTCGTGACGGACTGGCTGTCGTTATTCGTGAGCTGATGCCTATATTTAGGGTGATGCACGACTCGTACCCTGTGCTTCTTCTGTGATATCTTCCTGGAGAGGTGAGGGTTTATTTAGTCCCTTCGCTGAAGTGCTGCAGCCCCACCTGCCACTCAAACCCGCACACGACCCGTTACAGGTGCGGCTTCCCTTCAGCGTGGTGCCGCATCGACGGTGACACCTGCACTAAACTCGGGGTGAAGAGGAGCCGTTTGTTCGGAGAGTTTGTCACAAAGGGGGGAGCTGTCGGCGGCGGCGCAGGCTGCCTGGGGCTCGGGGCTGTGCTGTAAATAAGCTGCAGCGGCTGGGGAGATGGTTCCTCTGAAGTGTCAGTGTGACTGACGGCACATTCCCTGCTCAAGGATGAATCCTCCACTCCGGCTCTTCGGCTGTGAGTCAGTTTGTCAGCATTGGGGCAGGAGCTGCCATCTTGCCCCCCTCCTGTGCATTGCTGACTCCCCAAGATTTTGCCCCCTGTACCCCCACCTTCCTGTAAACAGACAAGAACAGTCACAAAACTCATTCCTGTTATATTAGCCTATGCTTCTGTGGTCTGAAGGCCTGGGCGGTTCTTTGTTTGCGTAATTAACATGGAGATGTTGCATCAGGGTGTCTTGTTTTATCGAAAAGGATCGGTGTGCGTGCTGGTGTCACCTACAGCTGGCATTGCTACTACACCTGATTCAACCAAATAATTAGTAACGGTCTTCGATCGTAGTAGCATTGAACCAGAACAAAGATCTCCACCCACTTGCACCCTTTTTGGATAAGAATGGACACTGCGGCTCTGCGTGCTCTGGCACATGCGTCCTGGGGGCTCCTTAATTTCGAAGATGGATTTTAATAGTTGTTTTGGATGGTTTCCTTGCTTTGGAGGGGGTGCATTTTGGGCATTTTTTTTGTAGAGAATAAGCTCTTTCACTGCCTTTATCTGCCCTGCTTTCACTCTCTCCCTCTCTCTCCCTCCTTCACTCTGTCCATCCCTACATTCGTATTCTCCACATCTGTAGGACCTCTCCCCATGCGATTGGGCCTGTGGGTCATTCCATGCCAAGTCAGGCAAGGGTCCCAGCTCGACCATCTCAGATTTTCTTCAAACTCCACCCATATGTAAATCAACTATTCTAAGGAGGCTTTTCAAAGTATTAGGTTCCCCTCATCATTAGTTCATGATTTATGGCCCCTGCAAGGGGTGAGGGGTACCCCTTGGGAAAAGTGTCTAAATTTCTGAGCCGTTTTCAGAGCTCTGCTGGAGCTGAAGTATTCAAGCCGGCTCTATAATTTTTTCTGGGGTGACTCTCTTGTACCCAGACAGCAGGAAAACATAGCATAAGGCTTGCTAGAAAGTGACCTAAAGTACCTCGGAGGAGCCAAAAATTGAAAAAAACACAATTGCAAATTAAAAATGCCAGCTTTTAAGTACCCATCTGACCCTTTTAATGATTCCTACAACTCTAATTAGTTGTATATGGAATATTTAAATAGTTTCCTCGTATGTAGGCTACAAAAGTAAATCAGATGTTATGTGAATGGGAAAATATTTGGTCTTAAAGTTGTATTTTTGGCCAAAATGGGCCTAATTTGCCATGCTAACTCAGTGCTGACATACAATAGGGGGCCCACTCTTTGGTATGTTCTAGAAGAGATATTGGTGCACAATATATCCAAAAATTATAGTGGTGTCTTGTTTCCTTCTTAGAAAATTCTTCCAGTTAATATGAGAATAATGCGCAATTTGCGTGGGGCATTTCCCCGCAATTTTTCGTAACTTTCATTTCCAGAAATAAGAAATAAATGGACTAGTTTGCCCCGTTTTATAATAGAAAATTATGATGATTGGATTAGAAAATCACATAATTTCTGAACAGCTCTGTAAAAGATTTCAAAATATTCTTGATGCTGATGTCAGCTTGCTCCCTTCTGCTGTGGCTGGAAATGTCACCATAAATGAGGCTGATGTAAGGATCCCTTACGTACCTTGCACTTACATTGCAATTCGGTTTCACTTCATTAGTTCAGTGCACGCCAGGAGAAAACTGCGCGGGCACTAGCAATCACTCCCGCCCATTCTCCGGCGGGCACTATTTTGATGGTGATGGTTGCTGTAGGACTGGGGGGGTGGTAGATGCGTTTTATTTTGTTGAGCGGGTAGAAATTTTACTCTCACAAATGGTGCTTTTAAGTCAAATTCACAAGCAAGATTTTCTAGGAAGGAGACACCAACATAATTTTTGGATATACTATGCACTAATAACCATTCTAGAACATACCAAAGATTGGGCCTCCTATTGTATGTCAGCACTGAGTTATAGCATGGTAAAGTAGGCCCATTTTGGCCAAAAATACAACTTTAAGACCAAATATTTTCCCATTCACATTACAGCTGATTTACTTTTGTATCCTACATACGAGGAAACTATTAAAATATTCCCTGCACAACTAATTAGAGCTGTAGCTACTCATTAAAAGGGTCAGATGGGTACTTAAAAACCGGCATTTTTCATTTGCAATTGTGTTTTTTTTTTTTTTATTTATTTTTGGCTCCTCCTAGGTACCTAAGGTCACCTTCTAGCAGGTCTTATGCTGTGTTTCCCTGCTGTCGTCTGGGTACAGGAGAGTCACTCCAGAAGAAATTATAGTGCTGGCTCGAACACTTCAGCCACAGGAGAGCTCTGACAACGGCTCAGAAATTTAGTCGTTTTTCCCAAGGGGTACCCCCCACCACTTGCAGGGGCCATAAATCATAAGCTAATGATGAGGGGAACCTAAGATTTCGCAAAACCTGCTCAGAATAATCAATTTAGGCAATATATGAGTGAAGTTTAAAGAAAATCTGAGATGGTGCTGCTGGGGTCATCCTGGAATTTGCCTGATTTCACATGGAATGACCCCAGTGAATGACTGATATGGTTCTGCCGCTTGGCTTTTTGAGATTAGTTTGTCTCCTCCGGCATTTACCTGGTCTGTCCTGGTCAGCTTCCATCTGGGAATCTGGCCGTTGTTCCCCTGCAGAAACTGCCTCTGAGTCACTTTTTCATTTCGGTTTTTGAAATAAAAGATCCATCCCGCTCGCTGCTTTGTCAACACCAGAGTGGCCGATAGCCTAGTGGCTAACGCTTTTGATTGGGCCTTAGTCACATCAGTACAGCTGCTGGGACTTTGTACAAAGCCCTTACCCCATTTTGAAGCTCTAGGGATGATTAACCCTCTGCTTAGTCTAATGAACTGCAGGTTGCTTTGGATAAAATCATCAGCTTAATGGACTGCACTTGCATGTAATGGCTGCCAGGAGACATTTTAAGACAGGTGAAAATTCTGAAAACGCGGAGCCCATGTTCTCTGAATGTAATGATTTTTTGTTTAACAGAGCTTTTGCCCTGACTTCAGCGTTGAATTGACAGAGTGCTTTCTGATAATGGCTGTGCTGTTGATTTTTACCAGTAAGCATGTTTTTCTTTTTTACCTTCAACCTCCCGCCTCTTGCTGTTCAATACAAGATTTGAATCCATGTTACTCACCGTGTCAAATTAGAACTTTATAGCTGAGATATTGTGGAAAAATGTTACTTCTCATCAAATGGGTATTGATGGATGTTGAGCAGCATAATCATTAAATTTGTCAATAAGTCAGTGATTGCTAACCTCACTTCTCTTCACTTGCCTTTTAACAATGCTTTTCCTCTTATTACTGCTAAGACCAATATAATTGGCTCTAGCTGGGCCTTTTAGATTTGTGTCTTAAGACACTGGGTTTAAAAGCTGAACAAATAAAAGGTTCCTTGCTCTAAATGGCCAGCTCTTTTTTTTTTCCTGCTTTGCTTTAACTGTGGGCGGTTCGTCTAAATGATGTTGGCGGTTGTGGGCAGTTGTAAACGTTGTCCCTAAAGTGAGTAGGAATTCATAGCACAGTGAAATGCTTTTGTTTATTTTGTTTGGCTGTTGACAGGTGGAGATGGTTATTGCGGTGCCAGAGGGCTGTCCCATTTAATGTTTGTAAAACATCTGATCAAAAATACTGTGATTCGCTTCCTTGCTGCTTAGCAACAGCTGTTTGTGTCCTGTTGCTGGTTAGTTGCTGAATTAATGAGCCAGTTGTCTGATGATTGAACTGCCTGGCGACTGACAGACTTAAATTTCCGCTCTTTCACAGGAATGAGTCATTTTTCTTTATGTTCCTTAACGTTTATGCTTCCATCCGTTATCTAAACCACTTCATCCTCACTGAGGTCGCGGGGCAGCTGGACCTATTTTAGCTGACATTGGGTGAAAGGCAGGAGAACACACCCTTGACAGCTCACCGATCCATCACAGGGTGCACACACAATTCACACTCATGCTCCTGTACGGGCGATTTAGAATCTCCAGTTTGCCTGACATGCAGGTCTTAGAACCGTGGGAGCTAACCCATGAGAACATGCAGACTCCGCACTGAGACCTCAGGACAGATTCAAACCCACATCTTTCTTGTTGTGAGGCAACAGAGCCACCTACTGCAACAAAGCAACTTATATCTGATTGGACGAAATGGAAGCTTGGGCTAAGAAACGGATGAAAACATTTCTATCACACTCTTATGACCACTCGCTCCTGAAGGCCTAAAGATGGAATCACTGGTAAACTGCCATGAGCCTTCTGATTTCATCTCACATGGAACGGAAAAAGTACTCTTGTTCATTTTTCATGTTTCATTCATCATGCATTTGTGTGCAAGTTTGGACTGACAGAGGCTGGCTCCAGCCTAACATATTCTCAGGGGCATGAGAAAGACACTGAAAGAGATGAGAAGGGTTCTGTCCACCTTAATGCTGGCGTTCCTTCGCTGGGATTCAGTGCTGTTTGTTTTCAGCAGGAAGTGATGTCATTATTGGTGCTATTACTGAAGTGTAAAATGACTCCAGACTGGCGTATGTGTTGATGCTGCTGTGGCTATGCTCTCTGGCAGTGGCTTTAAATGAATCTGGGACGGATTGGTGCTTTCCCCAGATTGCTACAAGATGTCAATCCAGATCATGCAGAACTGTGCTTGGGGAGTCCTACTGTCACGGGAGGAAAATGGGTCATTCCATGTCAGATCATCAAATGGGTCTCACCACCACCTTCTCAATTTTGCTAATTTTTTGTATGCAGCTGTATAAATATATATCACTGACAAATCCGAAATTTCAGCTCATTTGGACCAAAAATGAGTTTTTGGTGAATTATTTTCTAAGGGTACTGTCCGTCAGTTTTTTTGTCAATTGACATTTTTCTTGTATTTAACATGGCATAACTTTTTTATTATTACACCTATAGCTTTGAAACTTTGCATCTAAGTTAATGTTATACTGCGGAATCAGAAAATGCAGTCCATTTTACTTTATCTTTCTTGGTTTTGGAGCTATGAGACACCAATAGTGCCTTTTGTTCAGGTAGTTCCATATTTAGGTCCCCAAAGCAACCCTTTCTTCTTTTTTAACTGATTCCTCTATTATATTAGAAAGTTGTTGATGTGTTTTGACTAATATAAATTTTGCAGGTGTCTGAACAGGGGTGGGGTAATCTCGAGAATCGCGTGGCACTATAAGCTTCTTGCACATTTAACTATGCAACATTTTAAGTGTTTTCAATCATTAGGCAATCACATACTAAATTGTACTAATTCCTGTATTATAGTAGACATAACAAAACAAAAATTGTTGGTGTGACTTGAATGACATATTTCAGAACTGTCTAAATAGGGGTCAGGCAATTTTTGAAAATCACACCACTTTGCATCAATAAAATTTACTGACACTAATTCTTGTAAACTGACTGTCAAATAAAAACTTTGTATTCCATGCTATGTTAACAGTGTTCTTGCTTTCTAAATGCAGCAAGGAGCACAACAATGTTGTCTGTCCCAGTTTTGTCCAACTTATACTGCCGGGCTGTGCGTGCAGTGACATCCGGAGTTGGAACAGTTCGGAGAATGTTATTGAATGGCACCCAGCATTTTTCAGAAGTCATCCATGTTAATGCTTGTGTGCTCTTGTTTCGCTTCATGAAAAACGACAGCAATAATCAGAAATTATTGATCAATAACTGGTTCAGGTTTCTCTTTGCCAACATGATCTACCAACCTGCATATTCTGACCTTTCTGTGAATGTGTCATGCATTGATGAATTGAGAACTTAAAATTATTGTGATTCAATAATCATTAACATTGTGTAAGAAGCTGAAAATGCCAAGCGATTCTTGAGATTACCCCACCCCTGTTCAGACACCTGCAAAATTTATATTGGTCAAAACACATCAACAATTTTTGGAGTGGTCTTTCTACTATAATAGAGGAATCAGTTAAAAAAAATAGAAGAAAATCCAAGGTGTAACCTTGGAGATACCGAGGTTTGAACAGGTGGCATTTTAGGTTTTTTTTTTTTTTTTTTTCATATTTGGCAAGGTACTGACTGCAGTTGGTGATGAATTCATGGTAAATTCAGCCTGATTTATATTCAGCAGACACAAGTGAATGGAAAAAATGACAGACAGCCTATGCTAGGGTTTATATTGGGGGTGCTTTGGGGACCTAAACATGGAACTGCCTGAACAAAAGGCACTTTTGATGTCCTAGTTCCACAACCAAGAAAGATAAAGTAAAATGGACTGCATTTTCTGATTCAGCAGTATAACATTAGTTTAGATGCAAAGTTTCAAAGCTATAGGTGTAATAATAAAAAAAAAAGTTATGCCATGTTAAATACAAGAAAAATGTCAATTGACAAAAAAACTGACGGACAGTACCCTTAGCATGCCTCGAACTACAGGTGATAAGGGGCACGGCAAAAGTTGCCGTGGTCCATGCTTAAAATAAAAGGGCACTACGGCAAATGTGCCTCCATATAAGGGACGCCACAGCAAAGTCTGCCGCTACCTTGGGGGCACAGCAGCAAATCCACCATGGAGCTTTAGGTAATCACTTTTTAGCTAATAAAAAGTAAAGGTCCGTAGTCTCAGATGTTCCTCACATAAAGTGACCAATCAGCGTGCACTATGCAAATCAAAACCATTCTTGAAAGAAAATGTTTCCCGTATTTTTCCCCGCTTGCCGTCTTGGAAATTTGCTCAGTATTGCACTGGGACATCGTTTGGGCATTGCTATAATGCAAGTACAAGCAAAGGACATTCCAATCAATCGCCGGGTTATTGAAAAAAAAAAAAATCATATTTAGCCATTTTGTCCATCTTCTGCCACCCGCGAAATTCGGACTTTCTCCTGTCATTCCAACACTCACACGGACAACAGCGCTAGATACTGCTTTTTAAGACCACTTCCCAAGCTTTATCAACACACAACACGCAACCTAAGAGAATTTCTGTACCTCCATAACTTTGTCAATTTGCCACACTTTGCAGCTGCCGACTGTAATTCGGCATTTTTTTCTTTTTTTGTTCCTTTCACCTGTCGGCATCGAGATCGGAGTTAAAAGTAGAGGAGATACATAAATTTTTCAAGAATAATTCTGCGCCCACGATCGCAAGAAAAGGGCGAAAAAGACAGCTGTAAAAAACCAGTGGCGGTCGTTGGCGTAACAAAGGGAAGCCAAAACCTCGCCCTTCAAAGCTTAATGACTTAAACCTTTTGCAGTTTACTTTTCTTGATCAGCAGTTGCTCATACGAATTGTTAGAAGAACAGTCAATTGAGTCAAATTTATTTTCGATAGCATTGTTATACATCGCACCACGAAATTATGAGGGGTTTCCATTCACACATAAATTACGACATAAATTACCATAGGCCTACGTCTTTATAAATTCCGTGCTCAAGAAACTCATGAAACGGCATAGATTGGCAAATTGATTAGTGAGGCTCATTAAGCAATAAGCTGTGCAACATCACATTCTTTACTTCTATATTAAGATTGTAGAAAATGGATTGTTGTGGCTTCTTGCGAACGAAGCCTCGCAAACTAATTTATAAAGAAGTATTGATAATTTGCGTCGTCATTTGCTATCGAAAAGAAATTTGACTGTCCTTCTACCAATTCGTTTGAGCAACTGCTGATCAAGAAAAGTAAACTGCGAAATGTTAAAGGGGACCTATTATGCTGATCCTTCTTTTAATACATATTAGTAATGTTATAATGTTGGTTGTCCATGCTCAACCTCTGAAAAGTTTCTAAACATAAGATACAGGGTTTTGCCTTAATCCAAGAACGTGATTTTCATGGCGTGATTTCCTCTCTGAACAGCTCCTCCCGAGATCTTCACGAGATCTGGGTAAAACCTGACGTCATGTTGTGCCATCCAATTAGTACAGACCTAGCCAGAGCCAATCATGGCGCTGGACCTGCCCACACCGGAAACTATTCTAGCAGGCACTAACAACGGCAGATCATACTATGCCTTAGTAGCATCTTCACTTTTGGAAATACAAAAGAAGAACCGCAGATCATTTGAGGTGCAATTTTGTCAGTATCTCTCCCAAAGCTGCTTGTCCGTTTACTTTTGGACGCGAGGAAAAACAACGATTTTCTTCCAAAAGACGATGCCACCAGAAATCAGTGGGTAGCTTTTTTTGTTTGCTGGCAGCAAACAGCCGCGACCAAAGGAACGCGTTAGCTGATTGTGCTCAGCATTTCACCAAAGACAGCTTTATCAATAAAGGATAATTCGACACAGGATAAAGCGTTTCAGCTGCTTCTCAAACCTGAAGCAGTTGCATCGATCAAGTGCTCGGAGCCTGCGCTGTAAAGTAACAATATAACAGCAAATAATGTAAAGTGAAGCTAACGTGTTACGGGTGGCTAGCAGGACCGCTAGCGATAGTTAGCACTAACAACCGGCCTCAAACGCAGGCTTGGTAAAATATCTGAAGATAAAGCCTGTATCGGTCGCCACTGTCCATGACTCACAGACACAGAAGCTGTAAGTTGCTTTTACTGCATAAGCCAACCTGACGTGATAGCCAGTTGATTGTGGCTGTAGCACAGCTGCTAACGTAGCCAAGTTACTGTTGCTAATGTTTGTGTCCTAAATATGCAAGAGTGATATCAGGGAAATTCTGCAGAAGGTGTGTGAACATAAACCTCATTTGAAGCTAACTTTTAATACTTGTTTGTAATTTGGATGCTTGGTACAACTGTTCACAGTAACAGAACTTGCTGTCTGTAAAACCTGTATTGCTAGGGTTTGTGGTTCTGACCGCTCGGTTACCAGCTACTGCATGTTAGTTTGCGTGTCGTGCTAATTAAAAATGCTCCTGGTTAACTTATATGCAGTAATTCTGATCGGTATGCTTGTGTTACTTCGGTAAGCATCAATGTGGCAGTTTCATCATAACGTTGCCCGATTGTAGCCTCTACAGTTAGTGATCGCTTCACTTATCCATGACCGGGATCAGCAGGATACTTCACAAATGTCTGAGCAAGCTCTCTGGTGCTACCATGAAAGCAATGCGAAACGCAGAAGCTCTACCGGTTTACAAATGATTTCTCTGCACTACCTTGACATAATTTCATCCCCCTTCAGGAATTGTTGTGGCTAATAAAAAGCTGAAAAAGGTGGAGATTAAATAGGTAATTCTTTCCTGTAGAAGTGATTGATTCGCTAGCTCCACATAAGCAACTTGTCCGCGCTAACGGAACGTACGGTTTGCAAAACCTGTATTATGTTCATAACATAACCAAGCTCGACTGTATTATGTTCATAACATAACCAAGCTCTCTCTAGCTGTTGCGTACTATCCATAAAGCTGCTTTCACATCGGACACGAAACGAATTTTTCGCGCGACAGATTACATTCAAAGTCAATGCAAAGACGCGAATCCGGGCATGTCAAGCCGCTTTCACACCAGACGCGAAACGAATTTTTCGCGCGACAGATTACATTCAAAGTCAGGACCACTTATCAGCTAGTGCATGTTAGTTCCCCTGCTCTGCTAATTAAAAATGCTCCTGGTTAACTTATATGCAGCGATTTTGATCGATATGCTTGTGTTACTTCGGTAAGCATCAATGCGACAGTTTCATCATAACGTTGCCTGATTGTAGCCACTACAGTTGAAGCTAACCGGAGAGGTGCTGTATGTGTCTGCCGAGTTGGGCTGCTGTTAGACCAGACGTAGGTTTTGCAAAGCATGGGGTGAGTTTTTGGGTGCTTGTGAAACGATCGCTTTACTTATCCATGACCGGGGTCTGCCTGATACATCCCCAATGTCTGAGCAAGTTCTCTGATGCTACCGGTGAAAGCAATAGGGAAAAGCACAGGCTATAACGTGTATGGTATCACAAACGATTTCTCTGCATTGCTGTCGATTGAATATTAAATCGGCGACTGAATATTAAATTATTTCTTGTAAAAGTGATCGATTCGCTAGCTCCACATAAGCAACGGTTCACGCAGACGGAACTTATGGTCTGTAAAACCTGTATTATACTCATAACATAACCGGAGCTCTAGCTTGCTCTTGCGCACAATCCATAACGCGCCCATTCTCCGCGAGGAAACGCTTGTCATTCCGACGCAGTAAGTGAACCATTACCACGGGCAATTTCCGAAAAGGCCGTTTAGCTTGGAGCTTTCTCTCCTCCGTCATATACCAGCGCGAAAGCTGTTCGTTTCTCCACGCTAACAACACACCACAGCTAGGCACACGAACCAGCAGGTCCTAATGCACACCGAAGCAGTCCATAAGCTGTTGGTCCACTTTTAGCTGCTCCTCACTGTCCATGTTTCCCTCTAAACTCAGACCCACCGGATTTCTATGGTCTCCGGTCTACACTTGGGCATGTCGACCCGTTCTACAAATGTGTCTATATGGGGTGGATTCTAGCTTCCCCTGCATCCTAGCTAGGAGTAGAAAGACCGCGGTACTCACCAACTGTTGCCGTAGCAAACTGTAGCCGATAGCAAATTTGAGCTTGCGCTGACAGATATTCGAGACTCGTCCTCCCCTTTGCCGCTGCATTTGTTAGAACAAGATCATGTCATTAGATCTATATTCAAGTATAACGTTAGATTGCGGAATTTGCCCGCCGCTTCCTTATCAGATTGCAGACATGTCTCAGGTTTCACTCTGGGAAGCCGGACACGGAAAAACTGCGTTCTGCAGCCTCGTCCGCCTAACTCCGCCCTCCACAGTGCTGGCCAGTCAGAAGAAAGTGGGTACACGGGGAGTGGGGGCCATAGCGGAAGAGCCACCCTAGTGAGGCGTTTCAGGCAGAGACTACAATGTACTACAAATGCAGTTATTTGAGGATGGCAGTATGAGCGAAATAAATACCCTTTTTTTTTTTTTTTTGCGATAAGGAGTACTCTAGGGGAGTCAAAGACCAAAGTATAAACTTGGAAAAATAGCAAAATAGGTCCCCTTTAAAGTCATCAAGCTTTGAAGGGCGAGGTTTTGGCTTCCCTTTGTTACGGCCGACGAACCGCCACTGGTAAAAACGGGAAATGCTGTGTGATTTATTTATTTTGGGTAGGTGTTTTGGCTGAGGGGCACTTACGGCAACGTGGGGAAAGGGCACGGCATTCTACCGCCGTGAACTGGGGCTTTTATAGGTGGGCAGCACGGCCGTCGTGAAATTCGAGCCCTGCTTAGAAAATAATTCACCAAAAATTCATTTTTGGTCCGAATGAGCTGAAATTTCAGATTTGTTCATCACTTATGCATATTTATCTAATGTGAAAATATGGAAGCAATCTATGACTACATGGTGACAAATCTTTTGTATGTCTGATGATTTGACATGGAATGACCCAAATATATGCGGTTTTAAAGCACATGGATCCCATGCAGGGGATGTGGTTTTAAAGGATCCCATGCAGGGGTTCGGAACTACCCAAGGATTATGTTGCTATGAAAATGACAAAACTGCTTTCCTGCTTTGACTCAGGCAGAGGTATTTTTAATAATAGGTGACTACATCATTATACCCCCGGCGTATAATGCAGGGGGATATAGTCATGGGTGCGGTTGTCTGTCCGTCCGTCCGTCCGTCCGAACATTTAGTTTCCGGAGCGTAACTTGAACACCTTTTACTATTTTTCCACAAAACTTTAGTGTGCACATTCATCATGACCTGACGTGGTGCCTTTTGCTAATCCGAAGTTGATAATGTGGGGCCGGGGGGATATTCCATCTCCTGATGGCTTTTGTTGAATTTAGTTTGGGGGGGGGGGAGGAAGTAGATGGGGCGTGGGGGACAATTGGTGTTATGATTGGGTTATACTACATTTATTTATGCGCACTGTGGACGTGTGAAGGAGTTAGCGGTGAGTGTGATGTTATGCTGTTGTGTCATCGTTGTGTAAAGACTCTTTCCTCACATGTTTCAGCTTAATGCTGACTGGAAAAAAAAGAAAACATTTTACCTCAAGTAAGTCGGGCCAAGTTCAGTGCAAAGCAAACAAAGAAAAGTAGAAAAAAAGACTTTGATTAGCTATTTTAGTCGTTTCAATCAAACTTTGTAATTTCCTCTTCTTGTTTCCTGTGAAAATGAAAAGAGTGGTTGATGAAAATCTATTTCCTGAAATTGGTTAGTGGTGGCTTCGAGGCATAATGTGTGTAATTCATTTGTTTAGTTGGGAATCAAATTAATAATTTCGACACAGTGTAATTTTTATTTCTTTTCTTTGATCTTCACTCCTGATACCATCATGTATTTCAGTGGCATCTTTTACTCTAATTGGGTCTTTGTTTGACAGTGTGAGCTGGTTTTTGTAACTGGACAAGGCCTGGTAAGGCAGAGCAGATCACTCATTGTGTGGGTGCTGACGGTTGACCTGGGTTTCTTGACTGGTGGTCAGGATTAATTATTATGAATATTAGTTGGGAATAGAGCAACAAAGACTGCATCTCTCCCAAGTCTTCTTAGAGCGCTGTCTCTTTTATAATGACAGAGGTAGACATGAAAAGCACAGCATGCGTTTGTTGTGTTGGCTCAGGTCCCACACAAGGCCGAACAGTCGCTCTCAATGGACCACAGCTTTGTGATTCTGGCATGATAACATTTGGGTGGGCTTTCTAAACTGAACTCTAAGCCTATTCAATAAATCGTCTGTGTGACAGATCTTCTGTAAAAAGTGCTATAGAAATAAACGTGAATTGAATTTAACTCTGAAGAGTTGGTTTGTTCAGGGCGATTTTAATGTGAAAATTTTTATTCTGCATTCTAGGCCTCCATTACTTTCAGTTGGCGGTAGTTATCACCTAAAGAATGTTCCATTAAGAGTGCTTCAATTGTGTGTTTGTGATATCACTCTTGCTCAGTTTAGGGACCGTGTGCGCAGTAGATGTGTTTGCGTGTGAAAAATGCGAGACATGGCAGGCTTTTAAAAGTGAGAAGAAAAGCAGAAGCGTTGAAATGTATTTGTGATGATAAGTGACGGCTCTGCTCATTATGTCTAATGTTGTGACATTTTCTCTATCACTGCTAGTGGACTAGCGGAAACGCAAGTCTCGCTATTGGTCCACGCAATCGTGTGATTGGTCACCTGCTATGAAACTGACATTGAAGAGCAACGCTTCTACTCAGAAGCTGAACAGATTTGAAATTTGGATGCCATTTGAAAAACGCGGGCGCTTTGCGTTTAACCATGTTCGAGGAGAGTGAGGTGAAAAGACGTGCGTCTGGCAAATGCTGCCATACGGTTTATGTCCTCTGGCACAATGTGAACAGGGTGAGGTCTCGGGTAGCTTCTTTTCCCAGTTTGTTTTCAGTAGGATCGAGGTGAAGGCAGGCAGCAGAGCTGCGCAAAAGTTTATGGGATAGCATGGCAGCGAAATGCTCGCAGAAAAAAAGCTGAAAATTCTCAACTTTATTCAAATGATGAGTGATTCTTCCAGGCTCCTGCCAGCCAATCACATCTGTTCTTGAAACATAGCAACGTCTTTCACGGTTGACGAATCCATTTTTGAAAACGTGGTGGGTACCCGGACATGGTGACAGTGAGATATCCTCTCCTTATCTTTGTCATCAGTGCTTCATGATGAGTATTGTTCTTTCTACCCATTTTATAAAGAAAGTAGAAAGCACTCAGAGCGCGTGCTCCTCCTGCTGTGTTGCTATTCATTGACAGAGGAATTCAATGTGAGTGTGAATTAAGTCTGGACGGTGCTGTCTTAAAGCGCATAGAAATTCTTTCTGCTCGTGGATCAAGAATGTGCGTCAGATCTTCAAAAGAATTGAATCACATCCTCCTTGGCATCGTATCTATTAACACAAAATTTAATTGACATCCATCCATTATGCTTTTGAGATATTCCATGAACGAATGAACGAGCGCACGAACAGTTACCTCCCGGCAGAGGTATTATAATAGTAAACTGCTTGACTTCAGACCTGCTTTGTGTGTGACTTCGTCGTCTTGGTTAGCGCCAATATGTGAGAGCAGAGTGAGAACCCCAGAGCGAGACAAAGAACCACATTTCAAATCTGGTGACGTTAACTTTGCACGAAAACACCCTGCCAGATGGCACTTGGCAGCACAGCTTGAGGAAAAAAATGCGCCAGTGGACTTGTACTGTTAGAGTCCTCTAATATTATGTTTGTGGTATGACTCATTGGGGCACTGTCACAAACTTCAGAGAAGAAGCCAGAGGTAGACAATCTACTGGCAATTTGAATAAAGCATTATAAAAAAAATTAGGGATGTCCGATAATATCGGCGGACAGATATTATCAGCCGATATTTGCATAAAAATGTAATCTCGGAAAAGGTTGTTATCGGATTTTTTGCCGATAATGAAAACCGATAAAACAAGAGCACTCAGAAAGCGCAGCACCACGCCAAGGCAACTCTGTGCATTAGTTATTTTCGTTGGCTGATTTAGGGCATTGTTGCATTCCACCGCCAGGTGGCAGCAAAACCTAAAAGCGCACCGATTGGACATCTGGCCCATTGGGAAGACTAAATCTCTGCCAGCATAGCTGGATTTGAACTTTGGCTTATGTCTCAGCTGTACTTTGGCCTAGATATGGCAAAATTTAATCACTTGCATGTTATTTTAGTCAGCCTTACTTGCTGCACACAGTTGTACTGGTCCAACATTTTAAAATTTGTGAAGTAGTCAAATTGCCTAGGTGTAGGGGGCATTGTCAGGATTATCTCAGGGAGAAAGTGATCCAAACTGTTCAGACAAAATTTTTAAAAATAAATATGGCACTTTTTCCATAACTTAAGTTGAAGTTGTTTTCTTTTTTTTTCTTATTTATTGTTTACATTTGGAAAGCCTTGTTGCATTTGTGAATGCATCCAGTGGAGCATCACGAGAAAAGTTGACATAATGTGTTAATTCCACAACAGGAGATATGTCATGTTGCCTAAAATTAGTTTGGGGGGAAATATAGCCCGCAAATATTGGTATTGGTGGATATCGCAATCGGAAATTGAGAGTCGGCTATTATCGGCATATTGGATATGGGCAAAAAAGCCAATATCGGACATCCCTAAAAAAATAAAATAAAATAAAAACTGAAGAGGGGCAAGGCAGAAGAGTAGCCAGGGGCAGCTGCGGTCAGGCAGTCGGAAAACTGGGTGGAGATGGAGGGGTCTGACCCTGGTTGGGGGGGCGGGGTCCCAGGTCTAGTATTGGGAAAGCAATCAGGGGGTGACGGGCACACTGGCTGGGTCCACCCTTGAAATTTGAGGCCGTGTCACCGGGCAAAATTTAGGAACGTGGCACTGCAAACAGACAGGGACCGCTGAATTCTGGGGAAACATTCAGGAGGAGACTGGCTCTCCTGTTGGTTGCTGTGGGAATGCTTTTGAGCTGCTGGGCTTTGAAAATGTGAGACTTCTGATCACATGACCAGATTGAGATGCATTTCATTATTTCATGAGTATTTGGCCAACACTCTTAAAATATGTGCAGATTTTGAATAAACATTTTCATATGTTTATATGACTGGATATGATTTATTTACCTGATCCACGCAGGTAAAGTGACCACAGTCTGCTCCACTTCCCTTCGGCCTGACGATGACTCCGGTGGACGTGTGTGATATTAGCCACGGCAGGGCGTCCGCTTCAGTGCCTGCTGTTGCTGTGGGAATAAGTGCTGTCAGGCAGGGAGCGAGGGCGAGAGAGAGAGATAAAAAGGAATGGAGGGAAAAAAAGAGTAAACAATAAGCCACAGCAGCGCTATCTAATGGATCAATTTGTAATAAATCTGTTGGCCCCCGAGCCGGTTGTCACACCAAAGGTGACTTTATTGGCTCAGCACACGGAAGATTCAGGGTGGCTGGAGAATGTCGACGCTTCTTCGATCTGAGTTGTACACGTGCCGGGACCCGGTCAGAATAACGGTGTAGTTTCCGGGCCAGAGTGGTGCTGGGATATGATGGTTTAGCCCTTATGCATTATTTTCATTCCTGTTCTTCAGACTGTCCGTGCTTGTCTATCCCTGGCTTTCGGTCTTAATTTCCTGCATATTAGGCCTAAAATATCCTGGAACGGACAGCCTCATCTCATTCTGAGCCATTTTAAATATTCAACATTTAAAAAAAAAAAAAAGTTATTTAACTGTGGCAATAGATAGAAGGTCTTGATAATGTGCTGGGGGAAATTAGCATTTTCAGTGCTGGAACAGAGGTTGCCGACTGGTTAAGAGGTGTTGCTGGCTGGCGTAGTTGTGATTGATTCTGACAGGAGACGGAAGCAACTGTAGATGCATCGTGCTTTTTTCAGGGATTCAAGCGCTTTGACTCTGAATATACATGACCTCTCTCATGGCTGAACGGTCCCTGTAATGAGGGGGGAAGACTTCTTGTTGTAAAGCATATTTGTGTGCATTACCGCTATCCCTATGGGGAAAGTGAGATTAAAAGACATCTGTGGAAGATGCATTTGTTAATCGCGATTTCATTCAACAGCAGGTAAAGGAAGGAAAATCTAATATGACATCTGCATTGATGCGAAGGGGTGACTCGCCGCATCAGAGATTTGATTCAGGGCAGAGAAGCAGGGATCACGTCGGCATGAGTTTTCTAATCACCCATCCTGTCGTCTGGCTTATTTCAGAGGGAAAATGTTTGTGTAGAAGCGGGGCGGTGTCAGTTTAAAATGCGCTTCATCTCCAGGACAGACGCTGATTTGTTCTGATCTGAAACCTGTAGTAAACTGACGGCTGGAGCGCCATGCTTTCCCGGGGTAGAGAAAGCGGTTTGTTAGCATGTTAGTGCGCTGATGTATAAATGCAACTCGGACTGCTCTCTTCCGCTTATTGGTCAGTAGGCAGGGAAATGTCCTCTGTTCCTCTGGAGGACATTGTATGAGGTAAATTGAGGTTTACCCCTGTTCCGTTTTCCGCAGTATTTACAAGCAAATGGCCTAGTAAACATGACTGCTAATGTCACGAACCCAAACCGGAGTCGGGGCATGTTTAAACTTATGGTCGTTAACGTCGAGGACTGGGTGATTGTTGGACTGTATTTTTGATGGGCGTACAGCGCTGGATTTTTACCTTGAGGTGGTAATGTCTTCGCAATCAAATAAGTTTCGGTGGTCCTCATGAACATGGTTGTTTTATAATATTTTCAAAGTAGAAAAAAAATCCAGAGTGCCTCTAAGTGTCTGTGTTTTTTATTTATGCGCGGGCCTCGGTAGCTGTTGGGGATGTGCGTAAAATAGAGCATTTTAACGAGATTATGGTCGTTTATTTTATGGGTCTGTAAAATACCTGATCGTAAGCAATAGGGATGATGTTTCTCGTTAAAGAGTCACTTACTTCTTTGCAATGGTGAACAGCTGGGAGAAAAGATCACCTGTTCAGTGTGGGTTTCCTGTAATGGTTTGAAATTGATGTTAGCGATACGGCGTTAAATCGGCAGGGTAAGGAGGTGATGAGGATAGGGATGGGGGTGGGAGTGGGGGGTGTTGGAGGTGGAGGAATAAAAGGCGGTGAGTCCCGCGTTTGCTTCCCGCCCCTCGCGCACAATCGAGCCGCAGAAAAGATTAATGAACTGTGGTGACGGGGCTCTTAGACAAGCCACGCCCACTATAGATAACTGCTGTGTGCCCCCTCTGTCATGGAGGTACTCTTTCCAGCATCGGCGAAAAATGCCGTATTGACGATGAGATGGAGAGTATAAGAGTGAATGCTTGCTTATGTAAAAGTGTGTGTGTGTGTGCGTGCACGCAAGTTTGTTTATGTGTGCTTGAAAGGTGAGTGCTTGTGTTTCAGAATGAGAGGGTGTGTGTGCTTGTGACAATGATTGTGTGTTTGCGCGTGTAACAGAATGAGAGGGCGTGTGATGATGAAAGTGTGTGTGTGCTTGTGTTACAGAATAAGAGGGCATGTGAAGATGAAAGTGTGTATGTTTGTGTTACAGAATGAGAGGCTATATGCATGTGAAGATGAAAGTGTGTGTGCTTGTGTTACAGAATGAGAGGGCATGTGAAGATGAAAGCGTGTATATTTGTGTTACAGAATGAGAGGCTATATGCACGTGAAGATGAAAGTGTGTGTGCTTGTGTTACAGAATAAGAGGGCATGTGAAGATGAAAGTGTGTATGTTTGTGTTACAGAATGAGAGGCTATATGCACGTGAAGATGAAAGTGTGTGTGCTTGTGTTACAGAATAAGAGGGCATGTGAAGATGAAAGTGTGTATGTTTGTGTTACAGAATGAGAGGCTATATGCATGTGAAGATGAAAGTGTGTGTGCTTGTGTTACAGAATAAGAGGGCATGTGAAGATGAAAGTGTGTATGTTTGTGTTACAGAATGAGAGGCTATATGCATGTGACGATGAGTCTGTGTGCGAGTAACAGAATGAGAGGGCATGTGAAGATGAAAGTGTGTGTGCTTGTCTCACAGAATGAGAGGCTATATGCGTGTGAAGATGAAAGTGTGTGTGCTCGTGTTACAGAGTAAAAGGCCTGATTATTGACTGATAGTCTCCCAGATCCCGGCAGTAAATAAGTGTGCTGAAGACGGCCTTTTGTGCCTGTTATCTGTGTTCATGTGACACAGGCGATTCTCCTGTTACCAGGGGAAAAAGCCTGATTATTGACTGATCGATCTCCCCATCGATCCCCCAGTAAATAACGCTGCTGAAGACGGCTTTTGTGCCTGTTATCTGTGTTCATCTAACAGGCGATTCTTTCTTGGGGGAAGCTACAGCACATCGAAAGTCTACGGTGCCCTCATCAGCTTTTGGGTTGCCCACAGAGCCGTAAGCCGTAATTCAGGCTCAGTGTCAGATGCGGTCGTGGAGTCGACAAAGCGGAAGGAGATGCGAGGCCTTCCTGCTGCAGAATCGCACATCTCCCTTTCACCTCTGAATGAGTGGGAGAACACAAACCCTCCTCTCTTTTGTCTCCTGATTTATTTTCACTCATCGCTCTCAGGTTTTCTCCCCTCCACTCTGTGTTCGTTCTGCTTGTAATAGGAGCTCTCCGTCTCGTGCGTCTGTTCAGTGTGTGTCTGATCTCCTCCCTGGTGTGAGGAACAGTGTGTATGTGGGGCCCAGGTGTCTCTCACTGGAGTCAGAACTCTGCCTTTTGTTGTGAAAGGCACTTATGAGTCTGCAGGGATGGACTCATAATCATTGGCTGCTTCTGCCCGTAGCCCTAGAGAATTCTCATGCTGGGGCTTTAGAGCTGAGACCTGGGGGACAAAGGGGCTTCTGTGCCAATCTTACATTTTCTCTGGGCTCGTCGGGGGGAGGGAGGGGGGGATATGGGGCAGTTAACCGGTGACGTTCTAATAATCATCGTCCTCATGGTAGCAGAGTCATATTATTGTGTGTGTTCAGTTACTGATGTCAAACTGTTAAATTGCTCTTTCACTGTGGGTGCTTTCTGAGCTGATGCACTGCATTCCTGTGTTGTGAGGTGGGGATATAATAAACAGGCTGAAGTATCACCTTTGTTATCACCTGCAGAGCTGCAGGGAGATGTGAATGTGCTTTTAGCGTGATGCAGTGTGTTTGCTGCCTGTCATTCATGTTCCTTCAGCACAGTCTTTTGTCTAGGTGGCTTTATACATATTTCCGCCTCTTTGTGCTGTTTTGTGGTGTATTCTCGTGTCAGTCAGTATGGTCATCTCCCCCCTGAGAGAGGGGAGGTTTTTCCATGCTTGAATTCATTGAGATATGCTATTCCCTTTCATCTGAACCACAGAAACATTAAATGGCAGGAAGTAACTATTCACTTGTTTTTGGGTAGGAATAGGATTTGGGGAGGAACATTTCTGGATGGTTAATGCTTGTCCATCTCATGAATTGGGGCAGAGGCCAAGGTTTGGCAGCCTGGAAACCATGCAGTTTGGCTCTGGTACTGTCTCAGTCTCTGAACTCAAATGATAATGGGGCAATGTTTTGACTGAGAAATGAGTTGTTACCTAATCACTTAGCAACAGCTCAGTTGGAAGAAATGTGTGATCTTTTCTGAGTTTTAGTTTTGGAAAGGTTTCTTTTCTGAGTAAGTTGTGGCTCAGGAATAGTCCAATGCTCTTTGATTATGGCCTTATTGATTATGACATCAGCATTGGAGTGTTTATTTCAGAACATTCTAGTGGCATAATTGTGACATCACACTGAGAACATGTATGTCTGGTGTTTTTTATTGGTTATTGTAATCTTCCTTTCTTAGGCTTGTGTCTACTTTTCTGCTATTCTATGGTTATTGGTATGATGAATAATATAATGTTATTTGTGTGTGTGTGTGTGTTTGGGATTTGACTCACTGTCTGTGTGCATCACTGTGCTCGTTTCTTACTCCCCTCTGGCTGCACAAAGGCAGCTGTCTTGAGTTTTCACGGTGGCTCAGAATAGACAGAAATTAAGAGGGCATGCAGGCCGATCATGGAGCTTCTCACTGGTCCTGGTTGGATGGGGCACCTCTAGGCTTCATTGCTCTCCAGCAGGAGCGGCTTTGTCGCTGCGCAGAAGATCAGCGGGTGCACCGGGGGTCCAGGGTACTGCAGGTCTGAATCTGCAGAGACTCTTTGTGAGACTTTAGTCCCTCATTCTGCGAACACTGTGTTTCTGTGACACTCCTCCCTCTCTCTTTCTCTCAGTCTGTCTTTTTCCCCCCCCCGCCCCTGTGGGCCCTGCAGGGCATACTGCAGGGCATAATAGGAGAGGGAAAAGTAAGCAGCAAGAGTGGGTGTCCACATCAGGGTGTGGCCAGGGCGTGGGTTAGGTGGGGCTGGGTGGTGTGGGGCTGTATTGGGGGAGTATGGGGGAGTGGTTGTCGTTAGAGATGTGGTTGGGAGCCTTGTTGAGCAGAATAATGCATCATTACCTCATTTCCCTCTCCCAAAGTGGCCCAATGTGCTGGTGATGATGCTGCCTACCCATCACTATAAAGCCTGAGAGTCTCTGAGTGAACTGTGCTGCATGTGTACATGCCTACGCTCACACACACATGTTCTCACACACAGATGCACAAACACACACACACAGATGCACACACACACACACCACATGCGTGCTCACCTACGCATGCACATACTCACATACATGAACCGGGGCACACATGCACACACATACTCACTCACTCTCTCTCTCTCTCTCTCTCTCTCTCTCTATCTCAAATGCCCCGCAGCAGTGCCTGATTTGACTTGGTAATGCTGCACTGATGAGTCCCGGGGGGGGGCAGTGGGGGGAGGTGAGGTCGTCCCAAAGATCACTTCAGCACTTATAGGGGAATAAAGTGGCGTGTGTGACTCCCACTGTGACTCCTGTCCCTGCCCTGCTGCTGAAACTGAGAGAACAGGGGAGGAGAGGGGGAGAGAGAGAGAGAGAGAGATGGTTTTGTCAGTTTCTGAGGGGGGGGTAATGGTATTGGTGCTGAAGTCTCTGCTTTCTCAATTATCTTGTCCCATCCCTGAGAGGCCAGCCTGACTCATCTCTGTCCCTGAGCTGTATTTGCATGCTGATTGGCTGGTTTTGGGTGGCTTAGCCAATAAGAGGCCTCAATCTGCAGAGCTGGGCTGAGGAGAGCTGAAGTCTCTCTCTCAGGATGTGAGCAGTGCATTCACCCCTCTGTCACAGCACCACTCTTATTATCACTGCGATGGCTTCTGAGAGCTGTGGGTGGATGGACACTAGAGAGGTCTAATGTTTTATGGGCCTGTATGAGGCTTTTGCCCATGCGTGCCCTCAAGCGTGTGCACACACACGCATACACACTTGGGTGTACAAACAGTCACAGGGTTGCACAAACAGATATGCACACAAGGTAACATCCATGTGCACGTACGCCAACACACACGCACATAATAAAAATCTGCTCAAAGGTGTGCAAATTATAATCAGCACTTACATGCGCGCACCCACAATAACAACCATGTCCATAAGAGAGAGACTCAGTAACAATTCACTAGACAGGTATGCACACTATAACGGGCACGTTCACTCTCAAGGTGCGCGCGCGCGCACACACACACACACACACACACACACACACGCGTACAATAACAGGCTTTCTTATATATGCACAAACAAGCACGCCTGCATTTGCCAGTTTTCACTGGTGGTTCGATGTGATAAACAGCATTAGCATCAGTGCAGCGGTCAGCATTTTTAAAGAACAAACACCTGCACAGTCAGGTGAGGCGAATGGACATGCGGACTTGGGCGTCGATTAATGTGTTCTCCGGCTCACGGCCGTGCTGCAGGCTCGTTGTGCTACGTTTACCGACAGCAGCACCACTCTGTGTCACCGCAGCCGAGGCTGCTGCCATTAATATTAATGCTGCTGGAGCAGGGATAAGTGCTCTGATCCCAGTAACTCCACTGAAGCGGCGATATAACCAGCCCTGGATAGGGGTCAATGCAGGGGATAATAAACGGTGAATGTGCTTTCAGAAATCTATAGAGAATGCAGGAGCAAAGCCAGGCATCTAATGCAGAAACACCCTTCAATATGCACATCATGCGACAGCTGTTGCAGTGATTGTGAACGCCTGTTTATTCAGTTTTCTGCAAATGGTATTTGACCTTTTGGTTTGACTCCTGACGTGACCTTTGGGGAAAACATGCAGTGGCGTTAGGGGATGGGGGCGGTTTTCTGTCTAATCTCTTTGATGACGTTGACCGCCGCAATTGCGTGTGTTTGAACGTCTGCTCTGACTTTTGGCCGGATCGCCCTGGTAACGAGGCGACGAGCCCCGTCTCTGTTCGCCTGAGCGTCGTCTTGCGCCACGCCCGCCTGCGGACCGCTTTGTTCCTCATTAGTATGCATTAGGCGTTTTCCCGCCAGGCGCTTAATTATGTGAGAGTGTGCTAAACTGTCTACCTTATGATTAGCCGCTTCTCCTAAGAAAAAAATCACAGCCGGATGCGGGCAACCACTGCAATCTCTTCATTTTGAGCGGAGAGGGGTTTGGGGGTGTGTGTGTGTGTGTGTGTGTGTGTGTGTGTGTGTGCGTGCGTGTGGGGGGGGGTGTGATGAAGTGAGGGAAAAGATGGAGGGGGAGGGAGAGATGGAGAGAGGAAAAACAGGAGAGATGTGAGTACCTCACGCCATGTGGCGACTGCAGTTTTCATGATGAATATCTCCTCTGGAGTAGAAAGGGCTTTATGGATGAGGGTCGGCCTTTAGTGGTTATTTTGCATTATTTCAGTCATGTTTCCCCACGATGTAATGTCCTGCCTTTGTCTGAGAGCAGGGGTTTTATCCTGGGAAGTGTGGGTAATGTAGTGCAGTGCACGGTAGACTCCCTGGAGGAAGCCATAATGCAGGAGAAACATCACTCCCTCCCTCCTTTGTACAGCCCAGACCGCTCAGCTCACTGCTTGTTTCTCAATGAGGAATTGTTCGCTCTCATAACCCGGCGTGTAAAACAGACGATAGCAGTCTTTCGTTCAAGTCTGTTATTAAAGAAAAATTATTAATTAAAGAAGTCAAATCCCCTGAATTTCTTTTCTCCATTTTAGTTTTTTGCTCAGGATTTGAGGGCAAGAAAAGCGGGATTTTGATGTCTTAGTTTCTTTCAAGAATTCACGTCCACCCCGTCATGTTGCTGTAAATGATTTTAATCTTCTGTACTGTAAGCCGATATGACAGGTGAACAGAAGCAGAGAACAGTTTTATTAGTTTTATTCAGATTTTTTTCTGATGTATCAGACCCCTGTGTCTGTAGGAAGTGGTCTGTCTGCACTGTTAATGTTGCTGTGTTGTATCTGGAGAACAGGCCAAAGGCAGACGGCCAGAACAGTGCAATTTTCATCGTGAGTTTCCTGATGTTACTGCAAGATGTTGCTCACTTCTGCTGCCTTATTGGTGCCAGTCTAGGTCCGAGACCCCTGCCTCTATTTAAAGCAGTTGAAGTGTAGACACAAAGTCAGTTTTTTATTTCAAGAGGATGTATGCTGCTATTTTTTTTCCCCACATATTTTTGTGTGCCAAGTTGTTGAGAGCTTGTGTGCTATTTGGGTAATGGAGAAGTATTTTATGGACCAATCAGGAGAAGGACGTGTTTGTTATTCTGATGAGCTTTATTTGGACTTGGAGGCTTTGGTCTGCAGACCCTGACTCTGACTTTTACAACACGGCGGCGCTTGAAGAGGACACTTCTGTGTGCCGAAACAATTTTCTCAAGCCTGAGGAATGCTTTTCCATACTCGAGGAAGCTCAGTGGGTGACATCACTGTGACCTGGTACCTGTACTTGGTCAATATAAAAATGCACAGGCAACAAATGGATTTTCTTTTGGGGCCGTGCGCATGCATGTGTTGCTCACATAGACGGCGCTGAACGGTACTTGCACTCACCCTCAGACGTCTTGGACCCTTTTCTCATGATCAGTTTGGGTTGTAGTCCAGAATCTGTCACGTACAGGCTGTTACCAGATGTGGCGCTCTTGAGCTGCCATAGTCACTCATGGCTGCCCAAAGCGGGGTCAGTCAGAGGCAGTGCCTGTTTTACATTCTCGGAAAGACAACCAACTGAATGTTGACCAGTGACTGTACACATGATGCGCCATCTCTCGGCGGCTGAGACCTGCCCGTAACATGCCAATGGCTCTTATACTCTCTCCTGTGTCCTTAGCCGTTCCATTTTCTTAATAACGTAGCATTTTACATTTTTTTTTTTTTTTTTTTGTTGGCTTTATGTACGCTATTGACCACACCCAAAAGAACAAGTCTAGTGTCACTGTACACATCACAAACAGCTCAATGTTTGTTATTACTGAAGTGCTTGGTGCGTTCACATGGCGCGCCTCAGGATTACAATACCACGCGCTTTTCTTTATTTCCCCTCATATCTCACTAGAAAAGTGATACAAATCGATTGATTCTTCAGTTTGCAACAAATACAGTACATACTTTACCTGTGCGGTTTTTAATGGCGCTAAGTGTATTTTTCTATAAACTACAGTATGTTCTAAGGTGATTCTGAGTCCATGGACCGCTCAAGCCCCGTCTCCCATGGTGTGACTGCTGCTGTCCCGATCTGGTCTCGATCTGGTTCCGATCCGGTTCTACCCCATCCTCGCCTCACCACTTCCTGGAGCTGACAGATTCTGCTGCTTGGATTTCTTGATGAGTTTTTTATTAAGCTAAAACCAACTTAGCTTGATTAATTAGCTAGCCCAAGGAGGATGGGCTCCCCCACTATAGCCGGGTTCCTCCAGAGATTTATTCCCATTGGGGAGTTTTTCTCTCCGCTGTTTGAGGATTTTTCTCTCCACCGGGAGCTTTTCTTACCGGGACACTGCCCTTTGATTCTCTGTAAAGCGTCTTTGTGGCAGTCCCTCTCCAAAAAGCGCTATGCATCTAAAATTGAATTGAATTCAATTAGCTGGAAAAGAGTGATCCGGATTGGTCGCCATGTAAGGTTACTTCTGTCTCTTTGTTGAGTTGCAGGATAAGGGGCTTGTGTCAGTCTGGCCTCTGCTGTGTTGGGCCTGTTTGAAGACCTGCCCAGGCTCCCGTCACAATGAGCCCTTTTGTCAGACGGAGCGTTTGATTCTCTGTACTGAGGGAGTCACTGACACCTCTGAGTCCAGGCTCCAGCGACTGAGGGCACTGCTGATAGGGTCTCAAAATTAAAAAAAGGAAACGACTAAGAATAAATACATCTGATAATAATGATGACTGTAAGCAAAGGATTAGATGATATAATTGAAGATGATAAACAAACACTGTACATGTCTCTCAGTTAATTAAAATGGTGATGTATATTGACTCGGCTTATGTAGCCTCGTGTCTCTATCTTTATCCTCGGTTTTAATCTCTTCATCTCTATCTGTTCTCTCTCCTTCCCTCCCTCCCTCTCTCTCTCTCTCTCTCTCTCTCTCTCTCTCTCTGTAAGGTCTTTGTCTCTGTGTCTTTGGGCTCCTGTTCTCAGTTGGTGACACACCGCAGTCAGAGATGAGGAGAGTCTGTATGCATCGGTAAGGGGATTAGGGAGAGCCGCCATCTTGTTTATGTTATTTACAGATCCCGCCGTGTGTTAATGCTCACAGGCAGCTCGTATCCTGTGGTACAGCGTACACGCCTAAATCACGCTTCATTGTCACTTGTTCAGCGCTGTACCTGTTTATTTGCCCGTCACTACGAGGCGTCGCTGTGGGGTGTAGTGGGCGGGGCCAACAGAGCGGGAAATCGGCGCTTCACCTGAGAGCTGGCCGTGCGTGTGCGTGCGTGTGCACGTGTGTGTGTCTGTGTGTGCATGCACATGTCTCTCTCTCTCTCTCTCTCTCTCTCTCTCTGTCTCAATCTTCTCTTACTCCCTTTCATTCCCTCGCTCTCCTCCTCTCTCCCTCTCCCTTTCCTCTCTCTGTCTACCTTTGTCTCTCCTTTTGTCTATCCTTATACCTCCAGCGCATGACAATCATATACGACAAACGCTTCTAAACTGTTGACCTTTTCTACTGGTCAAGAAGTGGCTTGTCTGTGTACATAAAATGCCGTGTTTATGTAGCTATACTGTATATCGTATTAAAATGATGACACGGCCAACATGGTTACATGAACAAGTAGCAAGGATGGAAATCTATATCCACCTGCCACTGCAGACGTCCGACTTGCAGGTAATTTCATGCATCATTATCATGAAAGTGTAATTATGCCAGTAATTCCTGTATTAGGAAAAATATATCTGTGTGCACAACGAAAACTCCTGCTAGCAGTACGTTTCATTTCTGAATGAAGTTCGGCCAAATATAGCAAAATAGCTTGTAATCGCTGTTTTATCTTTTAATTACAAAAGTTATTTACATTGCATTTTGGCCAGAAGGGCTGAAATATGAGCATAAACAGGCCTTTTCTGTTTCAAAACCCTTTTATCCTGCTGACGTCCGAACCCGAGACCTGGAGAAATTTCCATCAGGCTCGTCACCCCCCCGTCCTGCCGCGGGGGTCTCGCCCTCTTTGACCTTGTGACGGGTGGGGTGTGAAATGGAGTCGGTGGTGACAGGCCGGGTGCCCCCCGTCAGGTGACAGCCCCTTTGTCATGATTACGCCCTGTGAGGCGGAACCCTTCAGCTTTTGGCGCACGTTTCCAGTGGGACTCATCTCATCTGAGACACTCCGACCAAATCAAATCAAATTGTCAGTTTTTTTTTTTTTGTGTTTTACCCTTGTGGAGAGCGTGAAGATGAGGGTGCGATTAATTAGGCCTTACAGGTTTCTGACGGGCAGCGTCCGGCACGCCTGCTGGTGTCATAGTAACACTGTGTCGCCCATCCCCCCGATACCCACTGGAGCACCAGTCTCGGGAGTGATGGTTTTTGACGGCTCCCCGTAGGTGAGATGACATCAAATTCAAAGCCTATGCGTGAGCTGCATAAGAACATGGCCTCAGTCGAGGGCAAAGACCGCTCCTGTAAAATAACACGTCTCCGACAGGAAGTGAGCTCGATCGTACCTCCTGCCACGGTTTTCTGCACCCTCCATCACACGCTATTAAAGGGATTAAAACTCATGCGCTGCCTGCTCTGTACATTTGACTTCAGCACCAGCACAGTCATCCTGACCCATAAAGCCACATCCCCGAATTTGTTGCACAGCGTCAGTGTTTATACACGCTTCATACTGCTGCTGAGAAGTTTGTGCGGGCGGGCGGACGTGCGGAAGGGGGGCCTTAGGTAGTGTGGAACGGGCAGCGGTATAAACGAGACTGTGAATATGGGGCTCGGCTCTCCAGCTGTGAACCGAAGGAGGAAAATGGTCGTGTTTTGCTTAAACTGTCTGGTTGCCGTGTAGCCCGCCTGGCTCCCTCTCTGCCTGCCCTCTTTGGCGTATTCGGCAGGAATGTTTTCTCCCAGGGAGGTGAGTAATGCACACAGTGCCTCTTCCTCGCTGCACCTGTGCAAAACTGTAAGGGGAATATCCCACGGTGGCCACTTACCACAGTAGTGATTTCATCTGCTTAGAATGAGATAAACAATAGATTAAACACATTTTTTATATTTTGGCTAAAAATACACAAATCTTTAAATAACAGTATACATATACCAATGAACCAAAACATTAAAACCACTCTCAGATGTGGTGGATAATGTTAATTATTTCTTAATAAGGCTCATGTCAAGGTCTACTGACTGATCATAGACGTTAAGTGAACAGTCGGCTCATGTGCTAAACGTAATGGATGTGGGAGAAAGGGATGCCGAATGACTTTGATATGGCCTAAGGAGTGGGTAAAAGCATCTCTGAAGTGGCAAGACTTCTGGGGTGCTCCCTGTCAGATGTCAGAATGTACTGACAGTGGTCCAAGGAGGGACAAACCATGAATCATGACAGGGTTTTGGACGCCCAAGGCTCATCGATACATGAGGGTTCACTTATGAAGGCTATCCCAACTGGTCCAAACCAACAGAAGGATGACTGTGGCACAGGCCCCTGAGAATTTTAATAATATTTACATGAGGAATTTGTCACAGCACATAATGCTTCATACCCTGCTGTGAATTGCACTTTGTAGCCTGTAGCTCAGTCAAAATGCCCACCCTAGCCCCGGTCCACCTCTGAAAGTGCCTCCAATGAGCACCTGAGCTTCAGAACTTGACCTCAGAGGAAGGTCACCGGGTCCAGAGTGTCCCATTTTCTTTTTATATCAGGTGCTACAGCTGGGTACATGTGCACCATTTACCTGAGGTGCTCTGGGAATCGGAATGCATTGTGGGAAGAAGAAGAAGCTGGTACAGGGAGTGTGATACTCTGGGAAATGTTTTGCTGGGAAACTCTGAGTTTGGGGATTCAAGTGACGTTAGTTTGATGGAGCTGTTTTGGCAGCACAAGGAGGACCTTCGCTGTATTAGGCAGGTGGTTTGATCTTATGGCTGATCGGTGTATGTTACTTTTAAGTATGACTCTATTATGTGGCAAAGAGAAACAAAATGATGATTATTATCCCTCGCTCTCTGACAATGGGGGGGATGGGGGGAATGAAATGTAACAGAAAAAACTGAAGAGGAGGTGGTGGTATGAGCCCGCCTTATACCGCCTCTACTTCAGAGAGCGGTCGTGCATCAGCTCTGTGGAGGGCTGACCCCCACTAAACGAGGGTAGTAAATATTTCAAAGCTGGAGAGATCGGCTGCTTCCCTGTTATAGCGGAAAAGGAATAACGGGGATGTGATTGCAAGTTTGACACTTTACTTTTTTTTTTCTGCGGTGGCTGAAAATTTCAGCCCCCACTGAAATTTCATTGGCTCACGGCAGGATGGGCAGTGTTCTATTTGGCCCACATCAGGGTGGCCAGCTCTGTCATTGGCCCACATTGTGGTGGGCAGTGATCTCATTGGCCCACATCAGGGTGGGTTGCGCCCACATTGGCCCAGTGTGAGGGAAAAACTGCACTTTGGTTGATCTACAGTCCTTAACAAATTTATTAGACCACCTGTCATAAAAACAAGAAAATACAAATATTTTAGAAATTTGTCAAAAACTTGTTTAAAACTAAAAATTATGTTAATTCTTTGGCAAATAACAACCTGAAACAACTAAATAGTCCTATTCACACATAAAAACCAAAAAAACCCTAATATTTTGTATGGCCTCCTTTGGCCTTGATAACAGCTTGCATTCTTGCATTCAACCACTAAAACTGATTTTTATGTTAAGGAATGCAAGTAAATAACTGTTATTTGGCATCTTTATCAAAAAATAATAATGTGCTTTGCTATTTTTTTTTTTTTTGCTTTTTTGTAAAACAGAGGATTCGAAAATTCATGGATAACAACAATAATTATATTTTAGCATTAAAAATATCATTTCAGTTAACGAGCTTGCGCATACTGGTGTGTCATTCCATCTCAAATGAGCCAATGGCAGAAGAATTTTCCACCAGTCTTTCACAGATTTGGCTGATTTTTTCAGGTATTGCTGTTATGTATGGGAAACCAAAAAACCCCAATTTTGGGGGGTCAATTCCTACCCCCCTGTGAGTGGCGGCCATCTTGAAATCCAGTCTCGCTGTGTGTTGTGACGTGCCACGCCCCCTTTTTTGTAGTGCCTTTTCCTAAATAACTCAGGCTGTATGCTAGCTATTAAGCTGAAAATTGGTGTATTTATGTAATTGTCCTGTAGAATCAGAATCTGCAGTCATATTTGTGATATATATAATAGGTACAAAGATACTTGAGAAAAAACAATTTTGGGGGGTACCCGTCTTTGACCCCACCCACCCAACTCTTGCCACTTGGTATGAAGTTAAAAGTCTGACATATTATTTCACATCACCTTATTTAATAGATATGTGAAAATGATGATAGTGATTTTTTCTTAATGCTGAGAAATCACAAAAAATTTTGAATGTATGAGTTCGTCCATTTCTGGCAAACTGTAGTGTACAAATGTACTAAGAAATGTTCACTAGTGAACAAAGTTTTGTTAGTAACACTATAGCTGTGAAGCCTACAGAGTTGTTATCATCATTAAGGAATAAACTGTTCTGATTCCTTCGTTATTTTGTACAATAAAACCTTGATCTGCTCTATATGCTGCAGTTAACATGCTATGATTGCATCATCCTGGTGAGAATTGCATGATCCAGGTAAGGTGATGATGCAATCTTGATGAGTGGCTATTGTTTCAAAGACAATCATGGAGGAAATGTTGGTATGTATTGAAATGTACAGGCTATCTGCTGATCAATTGCCCACCAAAATTTCTGGGGAAAAGTCCACAGCTGACAAATGTTGCTTTTCAGAGCTAAAACTAGGGCAATATTTGGAAGTAGTCTATGGCATGAAATGGTATGTTGCCTGTATTGAAAAGAAATGTGTTGAGAATGATGATGTTTATTTCAAATTCATGCATCGTTCTGACTGTGGTAGTTATTTGCTCTAGCCACAAAGAAAGGAACACTGCTGGATACCATCCATTCATGTTCTGAGAACTGTGTCGGCACCAACAGCTTCAGGTAGCACTGCTCGACAGTACAAGCTTTCAGGTGAAGAGAGTGGAGAAATGCTTTGAAACTTCTGCTTAAATTTAACCCACAGTCACAAAGTGTAGTGTCATTATACTGCTGTAAGACAAGTCAGCTAGTCTAGTGTATCAGTATATAAACATGAAAAAACTGGTAGATTTTTTTTCAATGTACGGCCAGTTTTCTGGCACTGAAAAATTTCAAAGTGTTACTTGTATTTTAAATTATATAGACATTTCTACTCTGTAAAAATAAAAAAAACTCTGTTTAGTTCGAGAGTTGCTGTGTTTCAAATTGTTCACAAGTGATTTTTCTAGTAATTGTGTACATATTTCCTTGTACATTTGCGCTAATTTTGCAAAAAAAATGAGCAAAATTATGTGTTGTGATTTTTATCAGATTTCTTAGTAGTGGGACATATCACTGTCCTCATATTCACATTTTTGTTAGCCAAGATGACGTGAAATAACATGTGAAACTTTGAACTTCATACTAAGAGTCAAGAGTTGGGTAGGGGGGGGTCAAAGTTGGGTACCCCCCAGAATTGGTTTTTCTCAAATATCTTTGACTGCAGCTTCTGATTCTACTGGAAAAAAATACATAAATACACCAATTTTCCGCTTAATAGCTAGCATACAGCCTGAGTTTTTTAGGAAAAAGCATTTCAAAAAAGGGGGCATGGCACGTCGCGGCATGCGCCGGATTTCAAGATGGCCGCCACTCAGACAGGAGTAGGAATTGACGCTCCAAAATTGGGTTTTTTTGTTTTCCCATATGTACCAACAAAACCTGAAAAAACCAGCCAAATCTGAGATGGAGTGGTTCCACCCCCTAGTTGATATGAGATGGAATGATCCTGGTGGATTAACCATTACAGAAACATAAAAATGTTTTTGGTACCAATACTGTTAATTTAGGGCAGCTGTGGCATAAACCTCACACTGGGTTGCGGTCTAATAAATTTGTTAAGCACTGTGTGTCAGGATGTGTGCGTATGTGCGCGTGCATGTGTGTGTGAAGTGCGTGTGTGTGTGTGTGTGTGTGTGTATGCACCCTCACGCACATGTTGGCAGGCTTGTATGTGTATGTGCATGAGTGTTGGCACACTTGTGTGTGTTTGTGTTTGTGTGTGTGTGTGTGTGTGTGTGTCTGTCTGTGGTGTGTGTTTGGGTGCGGTGTGTGTATGGTTTGTGAGTCTGTTTGCATTTGTGGGGCTGCAGTTATATCATATTTCAGCATAGCAGCTAATGAGTTGTAGATCATTCCCAAAAATTGGCCTGAGAGTTTCTGAGGCATCGGAGTGAGTCATTCTCTCCGCAGGATGTAATGATTTTCACCCCCCCCTCCACAGTTTTTAATTACAGCGCTGGCCTGGTGTCTCATGGCAGGAAGTAGGAAGTTTGCGCTCCTGTTTGGGGGTGGGAGGGGGGTAACAGACAGTCCCCCCAGGAGGAGAGCATGTTGGGTGTCAGGTGTCAAGTACAGGTGTAGTCAAGTGCTAAACAGATTCAGGCTGTTTTAATGAATCAAATAAAGAAGGTTGACAGCAGATATAGAGACGAGCCTGTCTGTAATTTTAAACAGTATTACACTAAGTTCTGTTGTGGTTTTGTCCTTAATTCTCAAACTGATGTGTAATATTCCTCCCTGTTCAGCTTTAAATGACTGTTCACAGACTCGCTTGCCTTTAGGAAGTTAATATTTGAGTGCATTAATATACATCTCTCTCCTTCTTTCACCTTCTTTCTGTCTCCCTCTCCATCTTTATCTCTTTCCTCATACGATGTGGATGTCACAAGTTGAAAGCCCTGATTTTTGAGTGAGTAAATCCTTTCTGCTCTCTCCCTCTCTCTCCCTCTCTCGCTCTCTCTTTCTCTCCCTCTGTCTCTTTCTCTCTCTCCCTCTCCCTCTCTCCGTGCTGCAGTCTAATCCCTCTCTCCCTCTGCCTGTGGGCTTGTAATGAACAGGCTGTGTTGTTCTCAAAGTGCTGCTCTGCCTGTGGGAATGTTGGGCCCCACCGCGCTGACAGTCCTGGTTCAGGCAGATTTAATTGAACTTCCAGGTTCTTTAATTAAAGAGTCCTGGTATGTTCTCCATCTGCTCCTTTGGTTCAGCTACAGGGGTGTGAAGGGCTGGGGGCAGATAATACGCCCACAAAACATAGTGCAACAGAGACGATGCGCATGGCTGATGATTTTGCAGTCCCGTGTCACAGATAGGTCAGCAGTCACTCTTTAGTCGCGGGGATTGAATATCGCTCTGTTGTATGCCCCCTCACAGGCTGGTGTAATTCTTCAATCAGAGGGTTAATTTTTATTTTAATGTAACCCTGTGTACGTTTGCATTCAAGAATCTAGAATTATTTTGCTTCCAATTATCAGCATTGATTGTGACATCACCTTTAGAATGTTCAGTGAGGAAGATTCTAAATGTACAACCCCAATTCCGAAATAGTTGGGACGAAGTGTAAATTGTGAATAAAATCAAAATGCAATAACTTTGAGATCACATTAAAAAAATTGTGGAATACTTTAAAAACAATGTTCCTCAACGTCAAATTGCAAAGGCTTTGAAGGTCTCATCATCGACAGTGCATAACATCATCAAAAAGATTCAGAGAAACTGGAAAAATCTCTGTGCGTAAGGGACAAGACCGAAGACCTTTACTGGATGCCCGCGATCTTCGGGCCCTCAGACGCCACTGCATCACTCACCGGCATGATTCTGTCATTGACATTTCTAAATGGGCCCAGGAATACTTCAAGAAATCACTGCCTGTAAACACAGTCTGCCGTGCTATCCACAGATGCCACCTAAAACTCTATCATGCAAAAAGGAAGCCATTGTTGAGCATGATCCAGAAGCGCCACCATGTTCTGTGGGCCAAGGCTCATTTAAAAGGGACTGGTGCTGAATCGCAAAGTGTCCCGTGGTCAGACGAGTCCAAATTTGATATTCTTGTTGGAAATCATAGGTGTTGTGTCCTCCAGGCTAAAGAGGAGAAAGACCACCCCTCCAGTTATCAGCGTTCAGTTCAAAAGCCAGCATCTCTGATGGTATGGGGATGCATTAGTGCATATGGTGTGGGACACTTGCATGTTTTAAAAAGCACCATGAATGCTGAAAGGTATATAAAGGTTTTAGAGCAACATGTGCTCCCCTCCAGATGACATCTATTCCAGGGATGGCCTTGTGTATTTCAGCAGGACAATGCAAAACCACATACTGCAGCTATTACAACAGCATGGCTTCGTAGTAGAAGAGTCTGTGTGCTGAACTGGCCTGCCTGCAGTTCTGATCTTTCACCGATTGAGAACATTTGGCGCATAATTAAAAGATAAGTCCGTCAAAGGAGACCCAAAACTCTCCAGCAGCTGGAAGCCTGTATTAAACAAAAGTGGGATCAAATTCCAGTGGCTAAACTCAAGAAACTTGTTTCCTCAATGCCCAGACGCCTCCACTCTGTGTTAAAAAGAAGAGGGGATGCTACACCGTGGTAAACAGGCCCCTGTCCCAAAGTTTTTGAGACCTATAGCAGCCATCAAATTTGAAATGAGCTCATTTTGTGGATAAAATTGTAAAATTTCTCAGATTCAAAATTTGCTATGTTATTTTTGTTCTATTGTGAATAAAATACTGGCTGGTGTGATTTGAAAGTCATTGCATTTTGATTTTATTCACAATTTACACTTTGTCCCAGCTATTTCGGAATTGGGGTTGTAGTATAGTGACCTCACACCCATGCCTCTCAGAGTCAGTCTCATCGTTTTGTCTTACCTCTGTAATAAATGTTCCCCAGCAGCCTTTGCGTGACTGGCGGACGCACACAGTGCCAGTGTTCAGTGAGAAATAATGCTGTTAGCCCAACCGCTGGAGCAGTTTGTGTACGAGCCTCGGCCTGCTCCTATTCGCTCATTATAGCGACTTCAAGTGCATCCCACTTGCCGGTTGCAAATGAGGTTATGACATGAAGTGCCGTTGAGCGCGGTTAGCTCCATAATTGTGCGCTTCGCGGACGATCCGCGGAGAGCGATCGCGCTGCCTCTGCGAGCTCTCGGCCTACACAACACAAAGGCCGGCTCTTCTCGGCGGCAGTTTTATACATCGATGCCGGATGAAAATGTGGTTCTTCTCTGCGTTGGTGGGACCCCATCAAAGCATGAGTTTCCACCTTCTGAAAGGAAGGGCCTTTTCATTCTTTCATCTTTATTCTGCCTGCCTCCTGCCTCCTCCTTCCCCTTTCCCTCTGCAGAACGTCCATCTCGCCGCCTCTTTCTGCGGGCGAGCTCGCCCTTTTACTGCCCGCATTGATCGCCAGGATGCAGCAGGGTCACACTCGACTCCGATTTTCGTGTAAAACGCACAGTGTGATGTGATGTAAAGACACGATGATACAATAATAGAGTCTGAAAGAGATTAGTTATCGGTTTTTGAGTGGGCTCTGGTGTAAGGTAAATTGAGCGCAGGAGTATGGTCGGTGAGGGAAAGTGCATTGATTATTTTCGGGAGTTCTGCACGTGCCCTCTGGTTTCCCCTGATGTGCAGAGGAGCTCTGCTGCGTTTCATTGGCTGCTGCTCAGTTTTTTGTGTTCTTATTGTTCAGATTATTTTCCCCTTTTCATCAGAATCAAACGCAGGTCAGTGAGGAACAGACAGACGACTCACCTTAAGAGAATTATGGTTTACTGTACAATGGCTCCGGTAGAAATCACAGGCAGCGTGAGGGTAATATTGCTAATGATTATCTGAAATCTGTTTGCTGGAGATGCACTGTAATAATCTGTGGATGGATACATGCATGGAAAGGTTGTGGAAAGGTTTGGGCGAGGAAAGAGGCTGACTGGTTTGAGGGGAACATGCCTGAGCCTCTGGCTGCTGACGTAAAACAAATTACTTGAGAGACGAATCTCAGGAACCTGAGTTGGATGCAGACCTGACCTCTGCAAACGGTTCCGGTTGTTGTTTTGGTTCTGACAAGTCAAATTGAATACAGACCTGGTTACAGGGCTGTCCCCACTAGGTCTCCAGACATTACATAACATTATTTTAGTTACTGCACAGATGCTTTTATTCAAAGGGACTTACAGTTGATTAGTCTAAGTATGGTGGCCCCCCTTGTGGGTAATGTGGAGTCAAGGGTCTTGCTCAAGGGCCCCGCAGCTGCTGATTTTATCCTGACTTCCTTGGTCTGGTCTTGAACCACCAACCATCCAATTCCGAGCCAAACAACGTGATCTGTAGGCTACAGGCCTCTCTCGAGAGCCCCACAGCTCAGCAAAACATTTCCATTTTACTGCCGCACCTGTCTTCAAAGGTTTCAAATGCTGCTACTTCCTGTCAGTCACATACAGGAAGCAGCATCTGTCGGAAATTGAGTTGGCCCCGGTCCCCGCTCCTCTCTGGAATGCTGATCGGTGTCCCAGCCGCTCTGCGATCGACCGCCTGTGTCGATATTTTCCATGATGGAACGGCATGACCAGATGGAGTGTGTGCGCATTTCCCCCCACACTGTACCGTGAAGGAGACTGATATGCATGTATATAGGCTTGGGCTGTATGTCTCTTTCAAGATTGTGTGTGCTTGTCATGTATAATAGAGAAAATAAAGCGAGCCGGTGGGAAATGTGGTGCTGTTTCCTGAATGCATCACGCTGTGAGCTCTATTTTAAAAGGAAAAGGACAAAAGTGCAATGTGCAAGTATGCTGTTATGTTTGCATATACTCACATTTCGCAATAGCAGTTGCTTGGCTTCAGGTGAGCAGATATGATTTAGGAGGTTTAGATTTTTTTATTGACATACAGTTGCACTCAAAAGTTTGCATACCCTGGCTGAATTTGTAAAATAGGGAACCTTTTTTTTAAAGAAAAGATGAATGGCCAGGCAAAACACATTTCTTTTATTTGTCATTGGATTCATATCCAACTGTACGTCATGTAGAATGGCACAATCATCAAATAAAGCATGACAATGGGGGGGGGGAATGAAATGAACCCTGTTCAAAAAGTGTGCATACTCTTTGTTCTAAATAATGTGTATTGCCCCCTTTACCATAAATAATAGAGTGCAGTCTTTTGTGATAGTTGTCAATGAGGCCCCTAATTCTCTCAAGTGGTATAGCTGCCCATTCTTCCTTACAAAATGCCTCCAGCTCCTGCAAATTCTTCGGTCGTCTTGCATGAACTGCACGTTTGAGATCGCCCCAAAGCAACTCAAAGATATTTAGGTCAGGAGACTGTGATGGCCACTCCAGAACCTTCAACTTTCTCTTCTGTAACCACTGGAGGGTCAATTTGGTCTTGAGCTTTGGATCATTGTCATGCTGGAAAGTCCAAGTGCGTCCCATGCGCAGCTTTTGTGCTGAAGAATGTTAATTGTCTGCCAGTATTTCCTGATAGCATGCTTCATTCATCATGCCATCAATTTTCACAGGATTCCCTGTGCCTTTAGAGCTCACATGCCTCCAGAACATCAGACAGCCACCACCATGCTTTACAGTTGGAATGGTGTTGTCTCCTCTCCAAACATAGCATTTATGGTTGTGACCATGAAGTTCTATTTTGGTCTCATCACTCCAAATGACAGTACGTGTGACTACGCTGCGCTCATGTTCAAATGGATACTTCCAGTAGGCAGCAATGCCTGTCCATCATTGCAATGCCTATTTCACCGTAGGCTGGTTCCATGAGCATCACTTTGAATGTTGGTTTGAGATCTGGACTGTCATCAGATAATGGCCTTTACAGTCCCTAGACTGTGGCCTTTACAGTACGCAGGTCTTGGCCTTTACAGTACACAGGTCATGGCCTTTAAGGTGTTTAGATCATGGCCTTTATCATCCCCAGATCATGGCCAATATAATCCCCAGGTCATGGCTGGTGGTAGGTCATAGCCTTTATAATCCCCAGATCATGGCCTTGTAGTCCCCAGATCATGACCTTTACAGTCCCTAGATTATGGCCTTTGTAGATTTCTAATCATGGCCTTTATAATCCCCAGATTCTGGCCTTTGCGATCCTCAGATTGTGGCCTTTATACGGTCCCCAGATCATGGCCCCTACAGTCCCCAGGTCATGGCCAGTATAATCCCCAGGTCATGGCTAAGGGCAGGTCATGACCTTTATAATGCCCAGATCATTGCTTTTATAATCCCTGGATCATGGCCTTTACAGTCCCTGATCATGACCTTTACAGTCCCAAGATTATGGCCTTTATAGTTTTCTAATCATGGCCTTTATAATCCCCAGATCGTGGCCTTTACCATCTCCAGGCCTATAGTGTACCCAGATTATGGCCCTTACAGTCCTCAGATCTCAATCAAGATGGGTGCATTTGGGATGAAGTGGACTGGGCTGCAGCTGCATTATGCTGATGAGTCCGCATGGACAAAAATACCTTACAGACAGTGTCATTGGATCCATGCAAGGTTCAGGAAGTTCTGAAGCTAAAATCAGGTCCTTATCAGGCAGTTGATCAATGTACCTAATAATGTGGGCAGTCGGTGTGTAGGTAGGGCGCAGGTATTGGTGCCACAGTGCACTGCTGATGGAAGAAAAAAAAACAGATTTGCTTCAGTATTCGATGACAATTACCTTTTCAAACAATTTCCTGCTAACCTATTTGGTGTCAGGTTTCACGGGCGGGAAAATGTCAGTCAATTTCCGCTTTGATTCGGCACCTGCTGTGATGCGACTATCATCTTGCCGATCGTTATTGCTTAGGAAAGCTGCGGCGGAATAGCCTGCCTGTCTGCACCTTATAATGCCATCATTCAATTCTCTCCGAAATGCCGCCGTGCACTCAATAGCGGCGGGGCGGCAGACCTTCATCGCGCAGCGCTCGGTCACATCTCTGCTATTCGCAAAGGAGTCATGCTTGGCCTAGCTGCATTCCTCGGGGTCTGTCACGTCATCAGCTCCCGCTGTTGATAAGAGGCGAAACACAGCCAATCGCATTTTAAGCATGACTGATCGGGGAACTCTGCTTGAATTATGAAATGCTTTTAATTAAAAATCTTTTTACGGGATATGAAGGGACTGTGGCATTCTCTTTCAGAGAACAAAACTGCGAGAGGTTGCTGTAATCATGTATGCAAGCAAGATTCTCTGCCCTCAGTTTCATTAGTTTATCAATGATAACACAGGCGAATAGGCTACTTGTGTTTCAGTTCCAGAATAAATTCAGATGTATTTAAGTGGCACTAATTTGTACAAATTTATACTTCCTGTGTTGAATGCATGTGCTTGATGGAGGTTTTTTTTTTTTGTTTGTTTTTTTAGTACATGTCAATCCAGTTGTGAAACTAATGTTTAGCCTTTTGCAGTTTCAGTTTAACTATTTTCATTTATTTCAGAAGCATTGCACTGTTTTGTCCCCTTAATGGTTTAATTATTGGATAATAATTGACCAGATAATGGTTACCATTAGGGGCAGAGACAGCAAGGACAAAATTTATCAACAAATGAGTATATAATACAAGATATGAATCGGCACATATTCTAATAATCAATCAGCTCCAGAATGTCTCAGTCAGTATACCGCACAATCTGTGTTCTGCATCATAATTTGTTGCCCCTCACTTTAAATAATAAGCAACACAGAGTGTGTGATGTCAAACAAACCCCCAAATGTTTCTAACTATGTGTATAAACGGCCTCATTCTCCCAGTGGACATGAAAGGTGCTTGGCTTTTAGGGCTCATTTCAGTGTTGCCTGCATTTTTAGGTCACCTGAGACGAAGTCTCAAAGTGACCTATTCTAATCCCTTTGGTCCATCGTGCGTCATCCGTAAACAATTAACATTCTCGACTTCTTCTCAGAAACCGCTGATCCGATTTCAATGAAATTTTGCAGGAGCCTTCCTTGGTCAAATATGCACCAAAATTGTGAATTATATGGTGCTCACCCCCAGGGGCTCTGAGGGGCGGGGCTAAAACTGCTCAATACATTTTCGACTTCTTCTCAGAAATCACTGATCCGATTTCAATGAAATTTTGCAGGAGCCTTCCTTGGTCAAATATGCACCAAAATTGTGAATTGTATCGTGCTCACCCCCAGGGGTTTTGAAGGGCGGGGCTAAAACTGCTCAACACATTTTCGACTTCTTCTCAGAAACCGCTGCTCTGATTTCAATGAAATTTTGCAGGAACCTTCCTTGGTCAAATATGCACCAAAATTGGGAATTATATGGTGCCCACCCTTAGGGGCTCTGAGGGGCAGGGCTAAAACTGCTCAGTACATTTTCGACTTCTTCTCAGAAACTGCTGATCCGATTTCAATAAAATTTTGCAGGAACCTTCCTTGGTCAATTATGCACCAACATTGTGAATTATATGGTGCTCACCCCAGGGACTCTGAGGGGCGGGGCTAAAACTGCTCAATACATTTTCCACTTCTTCTCAGAAACTGCTGATCCGATTTCAATAAAATTTTGCAGGAACCTTCCTTGGTCAAATATGCACCAAAATTGTGAGTTATATGGTGCCCACCCCCAGGTGCTCTGAGGGGCAGGGCTAAAAGTTGTCAAATTGGCTGAAATTTTCAAACTCTTCTTCTCCAGACCCAGATATGCTGGAAAACAATACTCTTCATAGATGGAAGGTCTTCAGGTGCTTTATCAAAATTGTTCATTTCATGGCCCCCAGGCTCCATGTTTGCCGCTGGGGAGGGGGTGAAGTTTGCTATACTTTATATAGGAAAATGATGGGTATATTTGGTTCATTCACATCAATAAGATCCGTTTTTATACAACTCAGGTGACCATTAAGGCCCATGGGCCTCTTGTATTTTCTCTGCTATTCTGATATATTTTAATAAGAATCATACTGGGGTAATTAATAATAATAATAATAATAATAATTATAATAATATTAATAAATTTTATTTGTAACGCACTTTACGTAAAAACAAATTTCAAAATGCTACAGAAAGCTAAGTTGAAAATAAACAACATAGTAAATTGGTATTCGGTGCATTCAAAATGGCGCTGAGATCAGTGCTGCAACAGCTATGAGCAACGTATTTATCATGCTCAGGTAATTCTGCCAAAAACAATAACCTGAATATGATTAACTGCAATGGAAGGTGAACGTCCAAATGTGTCTCATAATTACAATTTAAACCTATATCTGCACTTTCAGCATTACAATAAACAAACAAACAAACAAAAACATCAGTTTCCAATCCCTCGATTGTTTTGCAATGATAAATACCTGGAGATGACGGTTTAATGTGCTCGTAATGGGAGCTTCGGTTCTATTAGCCTCGTTTCCTTCACTCTGTGTTTGTGGTGGCAGACATTGACCGAAGAGGACCCATTCCCAGTGGCGGGCGGTGGACAGAGAACAAGGATGGCGATAAACATGTCTTTAAACTGCTTATTAGTCTTGATCTGTTTTCAGTCAATTTCCCTGGTAAAAGACACTTGACCTCTCCCCTCTCAGGTGTAGCTAATTGTCTTCGTTAAGACGAGAAATCAAACGCACCAGTTGAACGCAAAAAAGAGCGCATTTCAATCTTTTTCAATTAAACTATCACTACGCACAGGTTGGACGACTTGCTTAGGATGTGACAAAATTTAACGCGGAAAATCCACAGTGGTTTTTTCGTGAAGAGTTGCCTATTAAGGCATGTGAATTAAAAATTTTATAGAATTTATTATTCACTCGCCTAAACATTTAATTATAAGGGAAACTAACATGTTGACCAAGAACAATGATTGAAATCGGGTCACTAATCTTATCCGTTTCAAGGGATGTTTTCCGCCCCCCCAGTTTTCCGTCCACCGCCCGCCACTGCCCATTCCATTTCACTAGCGTTAATGTTTAGCTTCTGCGGTGCAGCATGCGCTAATCAACAGCTAATTTTATACTTTGCTAAATGCTATTGCTTGGCTAGTTTGGCGATGATGATACACGGGTAATTTGTTAATTTTGTTTGTGTTTTTTTTTTTTTTTCAGTGCCTCTTTACCCGAATACTCCCGTTACTGTGCCAGTTGTTATAGGACTCCCTGCTGGACTTTGGAGGACTGCTTTGCTACAATGGAAACGCGCAATGACTGTGTTGGTACATGCGGAAAGTCGACTGGAATTACGATTGCTCTAAAATGGCATGTGGAAACTGAATTGAAATTGCGTATAAACGCACGGCCGATGTGTCGTTCCTTTTACGATTGCAGAATAATTGCGAGGATAGAGATGCATGTGCTTGAAGTGGGCACCGCAATCCAGACAGGGACCACATGCTGTGCTGTTTGTCTCGGTTCCCTCTTTGGTTTGCTTTTGGTTTGTCAGGAGACCGTATTTTTGTTTGTTTTGAAAATGAGACGCGGCTGCGTTTACCGAACTGATTGTTGCCATCCGTCAGCTGATTAAGGCGTTTGGAAAGTTCTTAAGGTCTTAACAATATTGTTATTGTTGTTGCTGTGTGTCTTTTTGGACTTCTATCGGCTGCAGAAACTTTGTGACGCAGTTATTGTCCAAAAGCTGTTTGATTGGTCAGGCTTCACTAAGAGCACTGGGGGGATGGAGGCTGCATTTTTCGTAACTCCTTTCAGAGTGGATGAATACTATTGCGCTTCAAGACAACGTGAAATAATTTTTTTCTCAACTATCCTACGTTTACCTCCTAAATTTTCCTTTCATGCTAAAATAAAAGATAAAGGCAAAGGGTGTGGGCGTCGAACATGCCTGAATGAACAAGATGGAGTGTCCCTGTTGCTTCTGACGTCATTTCAAAGTGACCTCAGTCACAGACCGTCAGGGTCCAGGGGAGCGGAGTCCTATATTCATGACACATTCCTGTCGAAAAAGCCTCCAGTGGCGACGTTCCTTAGCTGAGGTTACCTTAGGGAAGTGTCCCTTAAATTTTTTCCACAACTGATGCAACCCATTCAGTGTAGAGTCCTTAATGATGTGCGGACTGCGGTGGATCTCTAGGCCTGGTGCTGAGAAGGGAGGAGAGGAGGGCAGGGTTAGCGGTTGGTGAGGCCATTTTGAGTGTCTTACACTGGGTCAGAATGTCAGGGGTCGGGGAAGGGGGGGGTTGGTTGGGGGGTCAGGGGTCACATAATAAGACTTTGATGTTCTAAGGTGAAGTGTGTGTCTGTATTTTAATGTGTGTGCAGGTGTCTGTTTGCATGTATATGCATATGTGTGTGTGTCTGTGTATTGAGTGTGTGTTTGTATATATTTTGTGTGTGATAGTCTTCATGTGTGTTTATATGTCTGTGTGTATATTTTGTGAGTCCACGCATGTGTCTGTGTGTTCGTGTGCGTGCTTCAGTGCGTATGTGCGCCCTGCGTACTCACAGGTGATAACTGCAATGGTAATTGGTATGTCTGCACACTTTGTTATAACACTGGGTGTAAATGTATGCAGGGCGGACAGACAGGCTGGGCAGAGGGAGGTGCTGAATGTGGGTTGATGAAGAGAGGAGAGAGCTCATACAGTAACACATGCAGATGGGCTCTGCTCAGAGAGTCCTTATACTGCACCCAGGCCACTGCTCAGTGTTGTGTACTGGCTTCTGTATGCTTTCATTTGGAGCATTTGTGTGCTGTGAATGCATGTGTGTGTTCATGTGAGTTACATGTGTAACATCAGGGTAACTCAGAACAGAAGATGCTTCAAGGCTGGATTGCATTGTTTTTATCTCTTCAGTCCAGCTGAGTGAAAGAGAGGGAGAAAGATCGGGGTGAGAGAGAGAATGTGTGTGTGTGTGAGTGAGAGAGAGATTATTTGTTATTTTACCCTTGTGCATATTAGTGTTCATAGTGTAATTGTTTACTGTTAAAATTGTATTAGCTGTGGAATAGCACAACTTATGCTTTTACACCAATATCTAAAAGAAGAAAGTCGATTTAACATATTTGACATGTTTGTTAATTTCATCAAACCACACATCAATGTTCCTTGGATTTCCCAGGGAAGGAGGCTGAGCTGGTCGATAGGACTTCGTTCAAATGTTTAGCCTATATGTCAATGAAGATTGCGTGGTTAAAATCTTGTCTCATTCATCAACTGTCAACCTTGTCATTTTCGAATTTGCATATTTACTTGCGGGGCGTATTTCAGGCTTTAATTTTTCGATAAACTGAGTTGACCTAAGGGTAGCAATGCATATTGGTATTTACCACGAGTCCATACAATATAACGGCAGCAACTGTTTTGGAATACCATATCTGTTAGATGAGAAGAGCGCATTGCAAAGTCCTTAAAAAAATTAAGTGCAAATTTATCTCCCATTTTCAACAATTTTTAAAATGGATATGAAATATTCCTCAGTGCTTCTGATGGTGAAGCCGAAAAGCGAGCAAGGCATAGATGACGTCGAAAAAAAATCTTGAGATTCTCACTGATGCGCAAGCAGATACTGGCCTCTAAACATTAGACCCGGAGCAAGCAAAATAGCAAAATGGGCGTGGTCAGCAAATTTCAATCGTGCATATCTTGAAAGCTATTTCACCGTTGTTTCTGAAATTTTGGTATATCACTATTGGTCCTAAGGGCTATTCGCAGAATAAGTTTCATGGAAATCGGAGGGGGTTGGGGGGAGCTTTGTTCAGTTTGGTGTGGAATGACCCGAAAGTGAGAGAGAGAGTTTGAGAGAGAGTGGGGATGGTTGAGAGTGTTAGGCTGTGAGGTGAGAGAGAGAGAGAGAGAGAGAGAGAGTGTGGGAGAGAGTGTGAAAGTGAAAGAGAGTGTAAGAGAGAGTGTGGATAGCTGAGAGGGGTTAGGGTGTGAGGTGAGTATGGAGGGTACACTGGGCTCTGGAGGGCAGTGTTAATTTCCCTGTAATGCATCTTTACTGAGCCGCTCCCCACTCACCCCATGACGTGTGACCTGAGCAGGAGAGGCAGGGGCTTCAGATGAAAACATCAGCGGCGTGATGCTATCGAGGGTGTTTTTCTGTCAACGAGCTGTGTGTTTTATGGAAGTGCTCTGTTTGGATTCCTGGCCTGGTCTTGATGCCAGTTGAATTCAGAATTCATAAATGTATACGCTTGTGCAATGTGTTTATTTAGCTTAGTTCATTGGTCATGTCAGTGTATTTTTTTGGTGTAATGATTTGCACTTCTTTCTTTGTGTGTGTGTGTGTTTGTGTGTTTGTGTATGTGTAAAGGCTCAGAGGGACGTTGCTGGAGAGCTATGAAGTGAAAGCAGTCAAGGTTAGTCCATATATTGCAGCGATAAACACACCACCTTTAACCTCTGTCTAAGCTGTCCTTTCGCCGCACACACACACACACACACACACACACAGTTCCAGCTCATCCCTACCTTGTGTTTTCAGGTATTATTGTGCTGCTGCCTGCCTGTTTAAAAGAATGATTCCCATTTGACCTCCTCTCATCTTGTCTAAAGCACAGTGACAGCAGTGTCCACACTGGTTCTGTCACAGAGTTGATCTCATGCAGAGGCCATAGGGCTCCTTACACCTCCCTCCCTTCTACTCTGTCTCTGACTTCGGGCTTGTCTCTGACTGAAGATAATGATAATGATTCCTCATTTAAACATTAGTCTATTTTTTTTTTTTTTTTTTTTACTATGAACAATGCAGTTGTCACCAGAGGTCAGTAATTGCAGTTTTATTCCCCAGTTCACAGTATATGTGAGGGATCCAGCCAGGGACTCATGACTGGATATACTGCGCCTCTGGTGTCTTACAGAACCAAGGACGGCATGTCCTCCATTATTACGGGCTTGCTTGGGGAAGGCTTTTAGGACACAGAGAGGTGTTATTTTGACGCACGTGACCCGTGCTGACCTCAGCCAGCTCCACACTGTTGGAGGAGATTGTAAAAGCAGCACTCGCACCCGCGGTAGAAATTGGAGCAGCGGCGAAGATGTTTGGGCTTGAAGGCAGTGGAACTGAGGCGTCTCCCTGAGGTAGAGTGTGCGGAGAGTATGTTACTCACTCAGACTCCTGATTTTCCCCTGTGCCAATTTCCTCTTTTCAGTCCCGATACTGATACCAATACTGATACTGATGCCTGAGATTTGGGTATTAGCCAATACCAAATACTGATATGATTAATAAACTGTATCCCTTACTGTAGAGAAGGGACTCAGATTATTCTTTTAAGTGTAAGGCAACATCAGGCCTGACTTAAACATTGTGTCCTAACTTCGTAAAACAAAATGTAACAAATACATAAAGATATAAATTTAGTGAATTATCATTTATTAAAATAACGGCATCCGATTCCAGGGCGGCCCATAGTCACCGATACTGAATCCTGCTATCTGAGCCAGAATTGGACAAATATTCAATATCAGTATCGGTATCGCTGCATCTCTAACTCGGACATGCTTAGAGGGGATGATTATTCATCAGGCACTGAGTTACATTTAGACACAACGCATTTGAGATTGTACCAGCAGCTGTGGAGAATGCACACATTCTTATCAGCTGGCCCTTTAAATGTGGGCGTGCTCGGTGGTGGTGAAGATGGCTGTTTCGCAGCAGGGGTGAGGGCAGGCTTGGGCACTGTGGGCACTGTTTGTTTTCATACTGTTCAACCGCCGTGTGGGGACACGGCAATAAAGGGACAGAGTAAGGAAAACGGATGGTCATTTTGTCCACCTTCACCCTCTGTCCCCCCCGTCTTTCTCTCAATCTGTTTTCCTCCCAAAACCGCCTCCTCTCCATCTCATGTGCAGTCAGTCTCGCATTGGCTCTAACCTCAGTGTTTTTCCTGTGCAAATAGTGTTATTACTGAAGAACCCCAGCTGTAAGCACTCTTCCCAGTTAGTTAATGGGATCCTCAATCACTTCCAGCCTCAGGGCCTCTGCTTGTTCGCTCAACATCCGGCTGCGGCTGTCGCCAGCCTTAAACACCCACCTGACCCCCCCCACACACACACACACACACACACACAGTTCAGAGTGTTCACTTTGAAGCCCATTACACCATCTTGGGAATTCTGAGTCTATTGTCCTGTGGGAACTGCACAATAGTCAGACTTATTTTATACTCAGCTGTGCATATTTCCTCTCTCATTTGTTATGTAGAGTCTCTTTGTATCGAGTCTTCATCTGCGCACGTGATTTAGGCCTGGTTTACTGCTATGGCCTGCAGTAGGCTTCAAACTGTCTGATTTAAGCTTTCTCTGAATGAGGCTCCTAAATGTTTGATGGAAGCGGCGTCACTTATACAGGCTCATATCTGCACAACAGCAGGGGATCAGGATGCCTAAGGGGTCATCAGGGTGAAGTGTAGAAATAACCATAATAATGTATAAACTAAGAAATAAACATACTCAGCATGATTTTAACCTCATAAAATGTAGTGTTTTGATGGAAATTTACATGGTTGCCATGGAAACGGCACTTAAATGACAAAATCTGAAAATATTTTGTGGCGCCGATATTTCAATAACCCATGGTCAGATTTTACTCAAATTAGTCTCATATGAAAGGTTTAAGATATTTCTGTGAAATGACATAGGATTTTTTTGTTTGGAACATTTATGAATATTTAATGAGCTCTGTTACGTAACCATAACGAAAAATCCTCATCATCAACTTGCTTCATTTTCAAAATTAACCCCCTAGGGATGCACCTGTCTGAAAAAAATCCTATGTCATTTCATAGATTTCCAACAGATACAACTTCAGTCCAAATTTCAAGGCAATCAGATGAATATTAATGATTTTATGAATGCCACAAAGTTGAAAATCAGTCAAAATTGTGATTTTCGGTAATTTGCATTTTAAGGGGTGATCTGGGGTTAAATGAAAAATGACACCAGGAAACAACTCAGAATTAATCTAAAGAGGTATTTGTAATAACTACCAAAAAAGATACAAGTTGGCATTTTTTTGTTTATGCGGTTGCCATGGTAACCGAGCAAGCTCATTAAATATGCAGAAAACTTCTGGCACCAATTCCTCTTTAACTCTATGATAGAATTCAGTTTTTCTTTCATCATTTAAAAGCCATTGCTTATCCAAATGCAATGACATAGCCATTCTTTGCCCAATTTATCAGTTTTGTGATTTTGGGGCATTTTACTCAAATTTTGAAATTATTTTTATGAGAATCTGACGAATACTCAAAATATTCAAAGTATGTAACAGATAGGCAAAATTTCCCAATGTCATTGCATTTCTAATGAAGTAAAGTACCGGCAGCCCAAATTTCATTGATTTTCAATGATAAATAAAAAAGTTATGGCTGCCACAAACATGAGAAACGTGGAAAAACTAATACCTTAGGAAATCAATGGAAAATGCATTAGACCGCATTGAAAAGTTGAGTTCAGTCTTAGTCTGTGGCTTACACCCATTTTTCAGACTGTATTATCTGATTATTCAAATGTTTATCACTTTCCTGGAGTGAAAAGCATAAATTTCATCATCACAGTTGATTTTAAATCATGATTTTATGACAAAATTCAGTTTTTAATCCTTGTAGCAATTAGTGATTATTAAAGGTGGGTTATTATAGAATATTTTTATTCAAAAAAAAAAATTTTGGGGAAAAATAATCAAATTTTGCCCATTTAACCCCAGATCACCCCTTAAGTCACAAGTAACAATTAAGGCAGAGGAAAAACATAGGTTCTTGGTGTTTACTGGCATCTCAGTGCATTCCTTAATTTATTTTGTGTATTTTATGTGAAAATCAAAAATATAGAAATTTTCAAAAAAAAAAGAAAAATGGAGATTTTTACCCTGGACACCCCTTACCACTCCGGTAACATTTTCTTAAAATGCCTATAAAGGACGTACTCAAGGTAAATTGAAATCTGTTCTTGTTTTTAACTTCCCTTATGGGCCCGTATTCGGGCCGTTGGAGTGTTAAGGGGTTAATTAAACTGAAACATTATGCAGAAACTTGCTTCTGTCAAGCTGCCAGCATTCTACTCTGTGTAAAAAAAAAAAAAAAAAAAAAACTAGTTGTTTTTACTTAGCATTTCAAGTTAACTGAATTTCAGGTGACAAGTCGAGATCATTTTGTAACGATTCAAAAGTACCTCAATTCGTTGTCTTAAATTCAGTTAACTTAAATCTTACGACAGCCTGGACACCATTTTTTAAGTTCAAACAAGTATTTTATTTATTTATTTTTTTTACAGTGTAACATAGTTTGCAGGCTTAAATTGCCATGGCACTGTTAGAACTCTTCCCCTGGTGTGAAGGGGCTGTTAGCTACTTGCTAAGCTGCTCACTGAGGACACTGCTGTATCTATGAGGAGTGTTTGCTCAGAATGTCTTATTCAGTAAATCTTGGTAGAGCAGTGGCAAGTGCTGACACTTCGTAGCAAGAAGGTTGCGGCGTGTAATCCGGCAGAGATCTTTCTGTGGAGTTCACTTTGCATGTTCTTCCCGTGTTTGCGTGGGTTTCCGCCGGGTATGCTGGTTTCCTCTCACAGTCCAAATACATGCATGTCAATATGAGTGTGTGAGTTAATGGCGTGTGAATGGCGTGTGCACCCTGCGATGGATTAGCGAGCTGTCCAGCGTTGTGTCCCTGCCTTTCCCATAGTTAGGCTGGGATGGGCTTTAACTCCCCGTGACCTGGCACGGGATGAGCGGGTTTGATGATGATGGATGGATTATGGAATGAGATCAGTGTTTAGCGTTGTCTTGACACAGATTCATCTGGAACTTCTAACTGTATTATATTTTATCGTCTGGCCACCGAAGTCGGTGCGGAAATGTAGCAGCTGAAACGACGCGGGCAGCGCAGATTAATAACGTCAAGTAAGACGCTGCTAGTGTTCAATTCCTACCCCAACAAACTGGTCTTTTATAGGCATGGATTTGGAAGCTGTTCGGACCCTTAGCTGCGGGAGGTGAGCGAAAACCCTTCCCTGCGCTGTAACTGATGAAAAATTCTGTTATTCCGAGGCTGCAGGGCCGACGCGCGGAGTTACATTTTAACTTCCGCTGTTGGATAATCAATGACGTTAAGAAGTTAAATTTGAAATTATTGACCTGCTGCTTTCCATTAAAGACTTAGCAACAGCAACAATTCCGGAAACGGAAAGGTTGTATAAGGACTTGCTTCAGTGCTCTAAATATTATTTTTCTGTGGTTAGGGAAACAAGCCACTCAAAATGAGTTTTATTTACACTGCTGTGCATTTTTCATCTTCTTGAATATGGCTTTATGTCATGTTTTATCAGGTTTACGCCAACGCTCTTCAGAAGAGGTTTAATTAATTAGAGTTATGCCTGCTTGACAGTGCGCTCGCAAGCTGGCTGTTCGAAATGGAAAACATGCCCTTTAAATTACTTTCGCAAAGCAACAAAGCTGCAATTACTATGCTGACCACATGATGGCGGTAGATGGAATTAATTCTTACCCTTTGATATTGAGAGCAGTGAAAGCTAGTCAAGGTTTGAGCCAATTTAGATGGACATCGTAATTTTAACATTCAAAGGAAACATAAATCGCCTCTTGTTTTCACGAAATGAAAAACATACTCTCAGGAATGTGAGCTTGTTCAGACAGAACAAGCGTTATTGTAGCTACGGTAACGTGAAGGATCGCTTTGCATTCACACTGTGAATTATTGGGCAGCAGCATGACGGTAATTAAATACATTTGACTTTTTTCTGTTAGCCTTTTTCCCTCTTTAGAAAAGCTCACGCCTTTACACTAAATGTGGGTGTTCTGCTCAGGGTTTATTTTGGTTACAAATTCTTGAGTAAAGAATGGCTGTAATCCTGGGCTCTTTTTGAAATCTTGCCCAGAGAACAGAGCAGAGTGGGTTGTGTGTGTGGTGTGAATATAGTGTTTATGAGAGAGAGAGAGAGAGAGAGAGTACAGTATGTGTTTGTGTGCATTTGTGTTTGTTAAAGTCCTCTGTCTGCATTTTGTGTGTGTGTGTGTGTGTGTGTGCATTTGTTTGTAAATGTCAGTGCATTTGTGTGAATGTGAATTTGTGCGTAAATTAGGGAGTCCTGTGTTTGTGTGTGCGCACACGCTTTTGTGTGTGTGAGAGTCCTCCGTGTGTGAGTGTGTCTGTGTGTGCATTTGTCTGCATGAGAGAGTCCTCAATGTGTGTGTGTGAGCGCGTGCGTGCATGTGTGTGTGCGTGTGTTTGGGGGGTATCTGCTCTCTTACTCTGCTGTAGATGAGTTTGGTTACCTTCAGCTCCCTCTTGCCCCCTCTCAATAGTGAGGTGTTGGGGAAGTGTTCGGAGTGTTTGCATGTCTCTGTCAGAGGGGTGGGGGTGTGTTTGCTTAAAAACAAGCTGGTCTTAATAAGAGATTTTGTAGTGGGGGTGTCAGGGTATCACACAGCTCTGTCAGCCCCCCCCCCCCCCTTCACCCCCCACCCTCTCCTGCGTGTCATGTGATGTGTCCCCAGTGAGCTCACTCTGTTGGAGGGGGGAAGAGTGAGGGAGGGAGGGAGGAGTGTGTGTTAATTTGGATTGGATCTGGGCCCAGAATGTCTGCTTATTGTCTCTGTACTGCATTACTCCTCAGGAGCTCTCAGCTGTGTCATTACACACACACACACGCACACATGCTCACAGACACACACGCACACACGCATGCTCACATACACACATGCACACACACATGCTCACAGACATACACGCACACACTCACACATGCTCACAGACACACACGCTCACACATGCTCACAGACACACACATGCTCACAGACACACACGCACACACTCACACATGCTCACAGACACATGCTCACACATGCTCACAGACACACACACACACACACACACACTCACACATGCACACACACGCACACTCGCATGTGGTCACACACACACACAAGCTCACTGCGCATGCATGCCTGTGTTTATGTGTGTGTGTGTGTGTGTATGTGGATTCATGGCCTGTGGGCTTGGAAAATTTGGACATGTAGCCAAGTAAAGCTCCATTGAACTGCAGTGTAGATGAATCATGTCTGAAATGGTGAAACATTCTCAGCATTTCAGCGATGGGATTTCATCTGCTGCAAAACATCTGGACCAGGCTTTGGGTCCTAGGGGTACAGTGAAAGATGTGACTCAGTACTGAGGATTTTCCTCATTTCGTACTAATAACTTTTGTTACAATTTCTGGCAGTTTGGTGTTCAGTCCTCTGATGAAACCGTGTCATTTCTCTGAATGATTCTGAATGTGTATGTGGGATTTCATTTTGTATTTATGGAGGAAACCTTTTCTGTTAAAAATGTGGTTTGGAGAGACTTCATTGGAAACTCTGGAAAATGTTTCTTTAACTAGAGAAGGGATTCTTTCTGTTCAATGATGGATGTTGAACCCTGGTGGTGGATGCAGTGCTCTCACTGAGGTACATTATCTTCCAATAACACATTTAAAGATTCCTCCTCCAATGTCCTGCTCGCTGCTCATCGCCGGCCACAGTAAATGGCACATTTACCCCCGCTCGTCTGCAGCAACTGTGTTGTATGTATTAGTTGCTATACGAGATGAGGTAGTGTGGTGCTGGCTTTGAGGTTGCAGGAAGCCGGAGAGGAAGTGGTGGAAGTAGAAAGTGAAGGGGGCCCGAACTATGCTCTGCAGTCTGAGCGACTGAAATGTCACAGCCGCCAGTGGAAGCCATTTTGGCTCAGGGAAACCAGGTTGTTTCTGCTGGAGTAAGTAGGGGTGGGAGCATCTTATAAACAGAGCTGAGCTAAGACTGCTAATCCTGGGACTTTTTGGGGTTTTGACTCATTATTTTTCTTTCAGTATCTTTTCAATCCCTGGATTTACGGTTTCAGACTGTGATTTACACTCTGCATGCATCGTACACAGTGCTTTTTGACTGTACTGATCTACTACATCTGACAAGTGAATAAACAAACAATTGAAAAATGTTGGGTAACATAAAGTGATTTTTTTTTCCTCTACTCAAGAGGTTGCTTGTGCTGCATTGGAGAGATGGTCTGGATTGTGAGCCTGTCGCTGTCAATTGTCATTTAGGAAAGAAGAATATTTGAATAATAATAATCTGTTGGTGTGACACGTCACCCAGGTTGGTTTGTTTCTTTTTTTTTTTCGTGCGTGTGTGTGTGTGTGTGTGTGTGTGTGTGGGGGGGTTAATTAGACTGCCTGTTTTAGAGTTGTAATTTCCCCATTACTCTCGAGCCACTGAAATCGGGGTCCCCCGCGGTCGTCCGTGAGTCCCGCTGTTGTGCGGACTGAAGTTTGCGAGGGAGCTCCTTCCTCTGTCCCAGTCGCTGTCTCGGTCTATCGCTTGTATCGCCTCTCTCCTGCCCTCTCGGACATCAAGCAGACTATTTGTTTTACACGATAGTTTCTTTTAATCTGCGGTTTATTTTTTTCTCATGCTTTCATCATTCTCCGTAAAAGACGAGTAACTATAAATCTGGCCTCAGAGAACACTGGGCCGTTATCATGGGTTTTGAGCCTCACGTCTAATGAGCCGTGTGTGGAGGAGAAATTTGGGGGAGCAAATTAGATGCAAGCAGTGTGAGTTTGAGTAAAAGATCTTTTTTTTAAAAAAAAGGTTTTAACCTCTTTTGTTTTGGTGCATTAGATGCGGTGTCATTGTTTTTCAGGTTTGAGGATTGAACATGAAAATATTGGGGGCTTTTTTAAATGAACGGAATGAAATTGAGTCATTAGCATCCTCAGTTTTCAGATCCATGTAAATATATGGGGGGTTGCGTATGTGCAAAGTAATTTGGCGAAAAGTCATTTTCGCACTAAAAATCGACGGTGTCACATGCGATCCTTTTTCTCCGCACGTTTGATTAAGTAAAATGCTATTGTTACCATTTAAATACATTCATTAAAATCACGCGCACTGAGGGAAATGGCGTTTAAAAATGTCTCGGTAAACGCGGACGGCATTGTAGTGGAAGTGGCAGGCGTAAGCGGTGTTGTGAGAGAGTCCTGAATACTTGGCAAGTTTGAATAGACACTGTCAGCTTCCCAGTTACATGCATAGGCCTGTAGAATGCGGAGTGCTTTGCTTGTAACTGCACCGGTTGTCTCCTTTCATTATCTGTTAATGGTGCCCGACTTGACATGGCCCTGTGATAAACGAGGTGTAGTATCAGGGAAAACCCGGAAACGGATCCAGATTGCGTTTGACGCAGGAATCTGGTCTGTGTAAAAGCCGCTCACCTGCGTTTTTGGTTGACTGAACTTTGACCAGAGCTGGTTCATAAATTATACTTGCAAATGGAAGTTCAGGGGTACATTTTTGTGGAGTTCCGTTTCACTGGATGTGATTTTTATTGTAATTAAACAGTCCGTAAAAGGAAACCGCTCTCGGCGGCCAGAGTAGGGCCAGCACTCGTCATGGCTGACTAATGGGTGTTGAGATGCCGGCGACAAATTATAACGCTGCAGCCTCTATGGTGGAGATCATTACATCAGCCTGGTAAGTAGTGTGCACAACCAGGCTGTCACGCAGTGTAAAGGAGTTTTACTGACTCACTGCATCACTAAGCCATGCAATGCATAATTATCCTGGCAGAGCAGTGACAATGTTTACTGGAGGAAAACTAAAAATTCTAAGATGATATTGTATGATATAAATATGAGTACTTTAGATCAGTGGAAATGCGTAACCGTTCGGAAAGCAGATGTAATATGAATGCAATATCAAAATTAGATTAAATAACTCCAGGGCTTTTTTCATGTTGACTGGAACCATTGTGTTCATCTTAAATGGGAGGTACAGCCTGAGGGATACTGTAGCTAGTGTTTTAATTCCTTTTCTTTTTTCCTTGCACAGCTGTCTATTATAGCGGTGTGGTGAGAATGGCATGACAAGAATCTTAGGTTAATGTCTTTACCTTGGTTGAGGAGTCTGCCAGATCTATTCAGTGGGAAACACCCGTTTGAACGGCGTTATTTATGGAGTGTGATGTTTGCCTGTGCTCTCCTGATCCTCTGTCTGTGCGATGCGTTGAGGTCGTTCAGGCTCACGTGCGATTGGCTGTGTGCTGCCATCCTGATACTGCGTCTTGAATGCGAAGATCACAAAACTACTCAGTCGATTTTCACCGCTTTAGTGGAAATCTGAGTCCGCGCACTCCTGAATTTTGTCCCACTTCGCATTGATATGAACGGAGGCTCTATTCATGTTTTGCGTGTGTACCGGCTTGCGTATTGATGAGTCCAGTTCGATGGTTTTCTCCGCTGTATTGTGGCTGGTTCGCGGGGCATCAGATCATGTGCAGAAGGCCGCCGTGCTTTTAGCTTTTTACGGTGGTGAAGCGTGATGAGTGTAGGCGTCGAGGAAAAGGCGGGTTGCTGCATGAGTTCGGAGGTGAAGGGTTGAACTTGAGTGGGAACAGAAGACGTCACTGTCTCAGTGGGAAATTATTGGGGGGGGGGTTGGTTGCATTTGTCTATTTGTCAGCATTGGGATCACTTGGGACCCCCACGCCCTCTGACAGGCTGATAGACCTGCCATTCTCTCGCGCGACCGGGAACCCCGGCTTTTACTCACTTCTTATTGATCCACGTGACAGAAAATTCTAAAGGTGTTTATAGGGGCCCGTGTATTTGTTCTTTAATAGTTGATTGTAGGAACGGGGGATTTCAAACTAACTAAATTGGACTGGATGCGTGTAAATCACATGAATAGATGTGAACAAGTGGCTCTTCGTTCAAGGATTGTTTGACAGTTGACGAGAGAGCGGAGCGATTTTGTGGATCGGTAAATTGGGAAGTAAAATTAACGATAATTGTTCGCCTATTTGAGGGTTTCATGTTGAGGACGCTATTCAATCATCCAAGGGACTTCTTATTGTGCTTTAAAAATGGACTTGTGTGCTGTAGGTATGCGAGCGCTTGTGTGTGTTCAGTCGTGAGGAGATACACAGAAGAGAACGGCTTGACAAAACATCCATACATGTGTGCGCCAGCCTATAATAGGCTACAGAATGAACATGTCAGAACCAAGAGCGGGTCATTTTTCTGTGGCTGACGTCATGCATTTTTTAAAGGATGCGCTATAGCTTTGAGCACTAATGAAAAGAACTGGATTAATCGAGTATCTCTATATGCAAATCAAGGCGACAGTTTACAGAGCACGCTGCGGCTTCATAATCCACGTCTCGTTTTTTCCTGTTTCATTATTATTATTATTATTATTAGTAGTAGTAGTAGTAGTATTATTTAATACTTTTTAAATCATTGTGATTTTAAATTGGTTAAATGTTTGTATTTGTAATCCGTTTGATCTGCTTGGTTGCATGCTTGGTTTGTGCATCGGTCTTTTTTTGCAGCAGTGCCGAATATGAACGGGTTGGTCTCACTCGGGACGTTGCCTCAGATAGTCTCTCGCTTTTGCCTTTACATTTTCGATTCGACCATGCTCTTAAGATTACCCATCAATCACGGTCCCCCATCGTGCCTCAGTTTCCCCCACTATCATTTAAATCCAGTCCGTGTTTTTGTATTGCCCAGTTTTTTGTGGTGTTGGCGGGGGGGAAATTCTCTCTCACTTGTGTCTGGATAAAGAAAGACTAGGTCACCCGTGTGTATGCGTCTGTTGAACAGCTGAAGGAGGGGGGGCATTCAGAAAACGTGGTGTGTGTGTGTATGTGTGTGTGAGTATGTTTGTGTGTGTGCTCTTACGGAAGAGTGAGAGGGAGCGCGTGTGTGGAAAAAGGAAGCGAAGTCGGTGAACGGCGAACTCGCGGATTTCCTATCGCTAACTACTACAATACTGTATCTGTTACTTCTGCATCGAGAGACACGGCACAGCAGAAACAGATTTGGTGAAGCCGTGCGTTTCACCGGTCCCTCGGCGATTTTTGTGTGAATTAATCAGGAAAGCGAAGCCGTCTTTTGTTGAAGCACTTGCCCATCGCTTCTGTATGGACAGGGGCTGTGAACGGGTAAAATGCCAGCGTGATAGCGTTGAACTCGTTTTTGGATTTGGCCCAGGCCGGCCGGAAGGTTCTGAAGGGGTCAGTTCGCAGTCGCTGACCGAATTGCAACTTAAGTTTCTTCTGTTTCTTTAATGCTGACTGTTGGAACTTAAAAGATAATCAGACTGGCGGGTGAGTATTATTAACGATATTGTAAAGGTAGATGTAGCTAACGGGGGGTGAGGGAGGATGTGGGTGGGTTGTGCGGGGAGATGGGGGCGGGAGTGTTGGGGTTCAGATGGAATGTTGGCAATTACGCCTCGAGGTGATAAGTTGAAAGCTCGCGGACGGACGTGTTGTACTTGCGAGGAAACACGCGAAGCCTGAATGCGTGCAGTCGTCATGGAAATGTTTGAGGTGTATGACTTCTAGCAATCTCCAAGTGTGCTTACTACTTGGCAAGCTACGCTGCAGTACAAAATTGGCTGGCAAACAAATGTTTTGGATAGCTTTTCTGGGCGAGGGCTGGCACCCATGGGATTGTGCCTTCAAGTATTATCCAGAAATTCCCCTTAGATCCTTTTTTTAAACAATTGTGCCGTCTTGTAAGTGAATATCTCATCACATTTACGACTGAATTGAACTTTCCCGGGACATTGTGTTTGTCTTCTCCGAGCTGAAGGCCACATCATTTTCATATAAACACAATACACCACGTTTTGTGTATTTCCAAGCGCGAAGTGCTTCCTGCTCAAATATCACCTTACCCTTCTTGTAATCTACACAAGTAATTATTTTTACATTATGCCTTGCCATTTGTAGAATTTTGGATGCTTTTGAAAGTTTAGGTCATGGAGGAAAAAAAAAATACCTAACTTGTATGATTTTTTCCCCCCTTTTCTTGTATGATTCTTGGACTCATACCATGCTCAACAATTGCACAGTTGTAAAGATATCGAACCTACTACGTGTTGAACTGAGTGATATAAATCAACAATAGTAATGAATGTGTGGCTGTGAAAACCTCTGAAGAATTCCATTCATGTGAGCTATGACGTGATGCGCTATCCTGGCGTGTTCACTGAAAAACCCAGGGAGTAGAGTGGGGTTGTTGGGTACACTTGCTTGAACAGCCCAAGATTTTTTTTTTTTTTTTTTTTTTTGGGGGCGTAGTACCAATTAGCTTTGGTCCCTTTTGTTGTTGGGAGGGCTTAAACATGAGGGGTGCACTCCATGGCAAGTTCCACATAAGCCAGGCTTTCCTCGCTGGAGCTGGCCCCACAAGCCCTAAACTCACTATCAGAGATACCATAAGTTACCAGGGCAGGGTAAGAGAGTCTCCACGGAAAGCCCCAACCTCAGGCTCAATGTACTTTGCTAACCCACTAACCTCACTTCTTAGTGCATCCCCCCAGGAGCCCTGAACACTAAGCCCAGTCTCTGTGGGGTTGAGTGTGATTAGTGTGGACCCATACCATAGTAATGTGATTGCTGTGGAAAAAGGAAGAGTTATGGACACCTGTGGGGAGGGGAGAGGAGGGGGGGGGTTGAAAAGAGAGACTGTTATTATTTTCTGTGTTCTGCTCTTCTTTCTGTTATCATCCTCATCATTCTATATTTGTGTCAGAGATATGTGGTATTGTCGCTTTTTAATAAATTCCCAATCCTTTTTTTGATATCACGTATTGTTTGGTGGGAATGGTGCGAGAGTCTTGATCTCCAGGGCATGTCAGATGTGTAGGCTCGGTGCTGTTGGAGATTGCTGTGGTTTTAAGCAGAATCCAATAAGCTTTAATTACACAAAAACCATAAGCAGGGGTGGCGGAGTCTGGCTCCAGGCTGCTGCATGTTTTTTAACTCGGCCTCTCTGCGGGGCTCTGCCCTTGTTTTTATTGCAACTGGAAGCACTTACTCACCAACCCCCCCCCTTCACTTTTTATGGAAAGATCATTTAAAAGCCTTAAATGTTAATTTGCTTTTGGCCATAGCGTTTTTTATTTTATGTGTATGTAGACACAGTGGCTGCCTTTGGTTTCTTTTGGCATATATGCGCTCATCTCTCCCGTGTGTTAACTGCACACTGACCTCTGGCTTAGTGATTCAGATGTGATTAATTCACTCAAGTGGCCTGGTGCTGCCTTTTGCATTCACTGTGCGGTGTGCTGGAGATAATTGACTGGAAATTGGTGGCTGGTAACTCAAATATACTTTCTCTTAGCGTCCCTGGAGTGTTAAAATCCCCCAGAGGTTATTATACAGGCATCTCCAAATGTCGTTTTTCTTTGTGTTACTTAACACTAATCTCAGTGAATGTTTCAAGTGACACCCGAACTTATCAGAGCTCTTAGAAGTTTTTATATGAATGTTTAAGTATGTGCTTACACTTAACAGTGGTGTAATGTTTCAGTACTGTGTCCCTTAACAATAGGCGCAGCTGAATTTTATTCATCATATTTGTTTTGACTTTGTGACAGAAGTCTTGATTAACATGTGAAACTGGTGTACCGATTACTCTGGCTGAAAAAATAGTGGATTGATGGCTGTTTAGTCAGTGGCTTCCTGTATTGACTTCTCTCTGACTTTGGTTCAAATCATTAAATTGATTTCTTTTTTATGTTACTGAAACCAATTATGGCATTAGATCAGTGTTTAACAGCAAATGGAAACATCTGCTACTCGGCCTGCAGGGAGTTTGTAAGTGTTTTGGGGTGGAGGATTTTGGGAGCGCTTCTTCTGCTTGGGAGTTATGATGTTCACCAGGTTCTTGGTGCAGGGATTTGCTCTGACATTCGTATGAGGAGTGCATGTAGTCTTCAGTTTAAAATTGTGCATGAATGCATCCCAATTGGTGCATGCTTTCTTAAATGATATTTCTGTTCTGCACACATCAGTTTTCAGCGAGAAATACTCCTTAAGTGATAGTGCTGGAAACTTCCTCCTCTAGCCTTTATATTAGACTGAAATGAAATTTCCCTTGTTCAATCTGGTATATTTAGAATAAAATGAGTCGTTACTCACATCTGGAGTTGAAATATTGCATAGTTTTGCTGACTGATCATAAATTCCCAAATTTGGTTTTAGTTGATCCAACACATCAGCGCTACCTCAGAAACACCAGTAAGCATTTTGGAAAACACTTTATGTAGTGATGAAATGGCAGCTGAGGTAAAAAAAAAAAAAAATGCCTTGTGAATGCTCCTTAAACCTTACAGGAGCTGCATCTTAATCACCAGCATGCGGTGATGGCTATTTCAAACATAACTGCTGTTTTCCTGTACTCTAGAGTCTTTCTACACCCCAACACAAAATGGCAGTGTGTGGTGCTCCCCTCTCCCTCCTCTCTGGTACTGACCCCCTGGTCTTGAGAGGAAATGTGTTCGCTAAAGTCTCATTAATTGGGTGCAGGGTGAGGGGTGAGGAAGGTAAATGGGTCTTTCATCTCCTGACTTGTAGAATGAGCTTTGCCGGTTTCAGAGCCGAGTACAGGGCGCCAAAGGCGTCTGCTAATGTCAGGGTGACAACAAAGGATAAACATGCCTACTTGAGCCAGAGCAGCCTGGGCGTAGGGCCAGCAGACTGCTGTATGTGGGAGGGGAGGACAGTGCGTAGTCAGCTCAGGTCCTCTGGCTCACATTGGGTAATGCTCCTACTGTGGAAAACATGTCCGTGGAGAAGTCGTTTGACCCCAGTCTTTCTTGAACAAGTAGGGCAGTGTTTCTTTCTTGGAAAGAGTTCCTGATGAATTGTTCGGGACACACAAAGGGCCTGAGAGTGACGATTTGCTCTGCTGCGAGGTGTTTCTCCTGTCCTTCACCTCATCCCCAGTGTGCAAATCTTGAAGAATTTATTTTCATGAGATTTCCAGAATGGGCTCCTTGTGAACGATGGCGGGTTTAGCTGGGGCTGGAACGGTGTCTGCCGCCGTATCGGAGACGGGTGAGATTTCGATTGAACAACGTCACACTCAGAGTGGGCGATACCTTTAGCTGTGTTGACAGTAAATCTCAAGGAAAATGTGCAATGACATGGCTTTAGCTATGCTATCCATATCAGGAAAGAAAATAATTTATTATTAACATTGGGGCGTTTGTGCTAAACATTTCACCCAGCAAACATTTCTGGTCATTAAGGCAGGCCCGCGGGATATGAGACTGGTTCAGGCCCATTGATCAATCTTTTACTTTTATAATCATGCTCTTCCATGCTTGTATACTGTTGAAGTTGGTAGAAACCCTATGTACTGTGATTATATTTTTACTCATCCAAAATTCCACACATGATGTCATAAACATTATAGGCTGTATCAGTGCTACACAATACAGTGCCTGTATGTTTATGCAATATGTTATGTGTGAGATTGGATAGTCTCTGCGTAAGGATGGATGACGTGTGAGAATGGATGGTCTGGTGTGTGAAAACGGAAGGTATTGCATGAGAATGGATGGTGGGATGTTTGAGTGGATGGCCTAGTGGGTGATAATGATGGTCTGGCTCTGGTTTGTGAGAATGAATGGCATGATGAGTGAAAATGGATGGTTTTGTGCGTGACAATGGGTGATGCGGCGTGCGGAAATGAGTGGCCTGTGTGAGTGTGGTGTGTTGAAATGAATGGTCTGTTGTATTGTTAGTGGCCAGGTAATGGATGGGTCCAGGCTTTGTGTCTGCTGCTGGCATCAGTCATTTATATTCTTGAGTCTGTGAACATGACATCACAGCACAAATGGACGTGGAAACCTTGAACTGATTAGAAAACTTAGCTGCCATTCGTGTTCTAATATTAACAGTTGCAATAATGCATAAACAAACAAGAAACCAAACCGGGTTTTGACTGGTTATGTATTCTGCTATAATGTGAACAGTAGTTGACATGTCATATAAACTACATGACCTCAGGGTATTGTTCACATTGCAGCTAGATAATAGAAAATTCTTAATTTTCCTTTAAGACCTAGAAATTTCTTGCTCGAGCAAGTTCACTTAATACAATTTTTGATATTGATCATGTCATGTTAAATGCTTATTTTTTCAGAGTGGAATAACTTGCTTTTCAGTTTTTCATAAACATGTTTTTGACATTGCTCTGGTTGTATCAATATACCCCCTGCAATGAGATGTGGGGCAGTATACTAGGAATCGCTTGTCCACCGATCTGGCCATCCATCCTTGGCCTCAATTTTGTCTGGAGCTTTTTTCATTGACCACATGGTGAATTTTTTTCCAAACTTGACATGCATTATCACTCCATCACCATGCGAACCTGTGTATCTGCGATTTTGAAGTGATCAACGTATTTTCATGATTTTTGATTTTACAATTTTTCAACTGAGAAAATTGAGTACTGGGGGCAACTTTTGTCCAGAGCTACATTCCTTTACTATGTTGTGGATTGTTTTCAAACATGGTGTTTGTGATTATCACCACGAGAACCTGCGCACTTGCAGTTTTGAAAGTGGTCCGACAAACTTCGATGGAGATTTTGCTAATTTTTTACTTTGAAAATTTAGTATTGGGAGGGGTGAATTTGGTCTAGAGCTTTATTCACTATTCATTTTATACACTATATGGCGGATTGTTTTCAAACTTGACATGCATAACTATCACAGTGAGAACCTGTGCACTTGCAATTTTGAAAGTGATTTAACTAATTTTCATAGATTTTGTCATCTTTTGACTTCGAAAATTCGGTATTGAGAGTATCATTTTTTTGTGCTCAGTATATGGCATTGACTACTTAAGTCGAATACCACACAGTACATGGGGGTATTTCTAAGTCCTGCCTTGGACTGGCACATCTCTTCCTAAAATTGTGCAAGACGTACACAGGTGGATGTGTGCGTCTTGTTCACCTTGTTTACTAGGTTAACTTTAAGCGATCCTCAAATAGTCTTTGAACACAGGACGATGTCATCTGTACTTTAGATATAGGCAGTGGCTATTTTTACGCTAGTCGTAAACGTACTCCAAGTAGCTATTCTTACGAACTTCCGCATGTACAAGCACAATGAACAGTCTCCTAATATGGAATATAGGTGGGAAAATGCCTGGCTTCAGGGTGTAACCCTGACCCTAGCCCTACCCCTAACTCTAACGCTACTGCACATGCCGACCGGCGTAAAAACGGCCACTAGCCACTTTTGTTAGATATAATCAGAAACAAAAAATAAGATTGCTAAACAAGGTAAATTGAAGGATCATTCTGACAACTCTCAAGCCTCCCTGCGATCATGCGCCAGTTGTAGAAAATGGTCATCTCATGCCAACTTTCCTCCCCATGGTTACTTTGAACTGCACCTAATATTTTCCTTCCACTATTTCTGTCATTTTATTTGTTAAAGGGGTGTAAATCACAGGCACAGATGTTGTTTGTTACAAGGTCCCTGTATCAATAAAAGTGGCGCTGTAGCAGGACAGTAAACCTTAAGCATGTGGAATTAAGCTGAGCTGTGAGAAGAGGGAACAAGGTTAAGAGAGCGAACGTCGCTTTCGCCAACCATGGATAAATCACCCTCATGTCAGGTCACTGCTCTGTATACGGACGCATCATTCTGTTCCCTGGAGAAATGCTTCCCCAAGGAAACAAGGTCCCCGAGCAGACTTCATGCTGGAAATGACCTGCACTTTTTATGTGCTCATGCCGATGGAGAACTATGGAACCATAAGATGGAGGAGATGAGGAAAGATGAAAATGGACATTAAGCTTCGTATTCAAACGGACTTTTAACGGTGTTACATTAGCGGGGTGTGAAGAGAGATGGACGAAGTACCATTTATAATGCCTTTTGTGACCAACATGAATATAATTTGTGGTTCATTTGGAAAAAAGCCCTCCCTTTTGCACCTGCTTGTAGACATCTGTGTGACCTCACCTATTTGCCTGATAGCGGCTTTAGCTCTTAGCCTGGAGTTTTTGGACATACGCTGTGCGCATGAGAGAGATCTGGTCAGGCGTTTAATCACATTTACAGAGTGTAAGCGCTGACAAAAGCAGCGCGTCACGTGCCGATCCGGGCAGAAAAGCCTCTCCTCTGATTCGCTCTCTGTCTTTGATTGTCTCTCGTGAGACCAGAGCACAAACTCTGAATGAATAATTAAATCCCCGAGCTGCAGTGTTTGTACGGAGGAAGTCGATCCCCCTCGATCTTCCAGGATGTATTTACAAAGAGTTTCCCGACACCGCGTTAAAGGCTCAGCTGCCTTGTTCATGTTTGGAGGGAGGCATAAAAAAATAAACTATAACAGATCTCTCCACCCTGTTGAAACTCCCTCGTTATGACTCACTTTGGAAGTTAATGTTTTGGTGGCTGCCTTGTGGGAGTGTAAATGAGCAGATTTACTACCTGGAGTAGAGTGTAGCTTTTTGAGACATGATTCACACTGCCCTGAGGTTATGGCAGAGGAAAATACAGACACGTTCAGCAGAATACGTTCAGTTTGCACATGAAAACAAGTCTGGCGTAGTAATGAAGGAAAACTTGAGATTGTGTTCACTACTGAACGTTCTAGTGCTGGTCTAACAATTGCTCCGAATGGCGATTGAAGTTACTGGGTTTGTGGAAAACTGTATTTTGTGAAAAATCCAAGAAGGCAATGCGTAGAAGGTTGAGAACATTAGTGGACGTGTTGGAAGTTTGTTTGGAGTTAAGGTTCTCAAACAGTTGGAGGTTGTTTGGAGTGCTATTGAGCAAAGTGAAGCACAGTTGAGATTGTGGTATTGCCAGATGCGATGCATAGGATGCTTGTTTTAATTCTCCAATAACTAATAATTCACCACATAAATCAGTTTGACATCTTGCTAAATCTGTGCTATTCTACACTGCAGTGAATTAAATGGGCTAAATGGATTCAGCATTACTAACCAGTTGGAGAATTTGAATGATGAGAACTGATCTCGAGCAGTTCTGATCTGGCCTTGTTTCTGTGTGGAGACGTTCTATAACTCTTGGTTCTAAGTTAAAACTAACCAACACTGATATGTTAATTCTCTCATTGGAAAACTGGAGTTGACTAGCTTAGGATAAATAATTTTAAGGAAATGTGGACCGAAAGATGAAAACTGCTGAAAACAGTTAAAAACCATTAAAATGCAGATTGTGGTAATTACATATGAATGTGGCTGAAAGGACAACCTGTGGCTTAGAAGCTAATACATGGATCTTGGGCATGAACAAGATGAGTGTAGCTTAATTCATTCGCAAAAATGGTATACATTTGACGTGGTGTGAAGAGAATGTGCAGGCATTCAGTCTGTTCAGCCTCAGATCACAGCTATGCTTACAGACAGACAGACAGACAGACAGACACTCTGAAAGACTGATGGACAGACAGTGAGCTTTCTTCAGAAGTAGGTCCTATCGGTAAAGGGACTGGATGAGTGTTTGACAGGGAAGTGAAGGAATGTTATTTAATCTTTTCACTAGATTGAATTGATTGGACTTGATGTACCGTATGTATGGCCAGCTCCTCTTGTTTTGTAAAAGCAGGAAATGGTGACGCCTCAGTAATTGGGCGAATTGAATGGAGAGAAGGAGGGGGAGGGGCTTCAGTGGCCTGCGTTGAGGCCCGAGGGTATGTTGCACCAGTTATAGAGAACCCGGTGGCTGTAGTCAGTGTGATGTTTCTTGATATTTCTCTCTTTTTGTGAAAGGAGGAATAGATTCAGAGTAAGTCTATATTTTCATACATCTGCTGCAGGATTTTTCAGTTCATTCCATTTCATCTACTTAGCTAAGTGTGTTATTATGTCATGGCCGAATTGCTGAGTAACTGTGTTTAATGTTCCAGAGGAATTCAGACCTGAAGGTCTTTGTTTTTTTTTTTGTTACCCACAGACTGTCTGACCCTTGCACAGTTCAGTTGATGTCATTTTGACTTTTGCTTGTGTTGCTTGAAGCATCTTAGTTCTGCGGTGAAGTGAAATTTGGATTCAAGAGGCAGTAGGACCTGGTTTTCTTGCTCTGACGCCAAATAGCTTGTAAATCCTCCCATTGTGTTTCTCTCACAAACGCATCCGTCCTGTCACCTCTGCTATGTGATGGGTTACGGAAGTGAACTGACACCCAGTGATTTTAAACCTGTTTGTGTAAAATTCTTTTTGTGTGCATTGTTGCTGAGGCCAAAAACCCGAGCAACACTTCTAATGACAAGCTCAAATGAAAAATTCTATTTTTCTTTAGTGTTCTTAATTCTGAGTTACCACTGAAATTTCTTTTCCTTTCGTTTCCTGGAAAAGGATTTTTCTATTTATATGACATCATCATGTTCCTGCTGGTGCGGTGTTGATTAAATGTGTATGTCAATTATCCGTTCCCCTCCCGTCAGCGACCTTTTACGTGTGTTAAAATTCATCACAGTTTGGAACGCGTGTCTGCATTTAACGTCAATCAAATGGACTCTGCTACCTTTGGGGGGGGGGATCTGCTTAATTCCAATTTGTTTTACGCGGACATACATCATATTGTGGAAATTCTGTACTAGCTTCATTTTCATGGTGTCTTTTAAAGGTATTTGCAGTTAATCCATGAGCAAATGGCATTCATTAGGGGTTACTCCAAAACTAAACAATAAAATATTGCCGCGCAGATTTCTTCAACCCATCATCTTTTATTTTATTTCCATTTTGTCTTCCTGATGCGTGTGGGGCCGTGAAAAATAAGTGTTTGGGTTGAGCCCCACTGTCCTTTGACATCTCCCTGCTCGTTTCCCCAATGGTTGGAGTGAAGAGCAGGAGAAGACAGAGAGGCTGTGAAAATAAGCGATTGGACGAGGCCCAGAAGATCTCCACCGTGCTGTCGTCTGTGAGTTTACACAACAAATGGCTTCCAGGGGGCTGATCTGAGACAGTGAATCATTCCAAGAAAGACTCAAGTTGAGGTTTGGAGACACAGTGTCGTCATGTGTTTGGATTAGCGGCGGTTTAGACCGTAAGCGTTTTAAGATGGGCGTTAGATCGTCTCAGTTTCATTAAAGCATGAAAATGGCCGTGCATTGTGAATTACACATCCCGCATGAGTAATGGATCTGCTGCCCAGTGCTTAATGATAACTGCCTGCTCTTTAAATGGTCATATCTGCCATTCTGACCATCGATCTTGTTTTTCATGTCACTAATTTCTTTTTTCCTGTCGATGGCTTTTCCCTGGAGGATTTCTTATGCATTAAAGCACTGGGTCAGGGTAAAATTATTTCTGTGGATTACCACTCAATGCAGTTTGCAGCTTAAAGCCACTTAAAATGCTTGCCTTTGGGAATTATTGATTGTCAAGACAATATGTACGAGGGGAAGACGGACAAAATTAAAAAAGAGTGTATTTTCTTCTGTTTCAGATCCTTTTTAAATATTTCATTTGAATCTTTGACACTATGAAGTTCACAGCATCATGGACGGGGGCAGGATTTTAATAGATTGAAATTATAGCAGGTTTCTCTTGGATATGAATGTAAATGGCATCATATTGAAATACAGTCTCTCGGCTTTCATTGTTGTATGTTTAATATTCATTTCAGCAGATGCATGTAAGAAAGCTCTGTAAGATTGTGTTTTATTCCAAATGCTTGTGGGGGTCACTGTGGGCCGTGCTGTTTTGGGAGCGCAGTAGGAGGGAGGGTGCGGGTGTATTCTGTTCTCGGACTGTCCTGGGGCTCCCGGGGTGGGGAAGAGCTCGTGTCCTGGAGCAGTGAGCAGAAGAGGCTGTGATTCTGTCTCTCTGTGTGATGCTGTGCTTAAAAACAGTGCTGTCAGGATTGATGATTTTCTCACTGGGAGTGAAGTGGCTCTCCTTGTCAGCGGTGTCCTAATAATTTATCATCAGGATGAAATCTGAATCTTGTATGTGTGCGCGTGTTAGTTTGCAAGCGCGCGTACTCCTGTGTGGGCAGTGTGTTTTGTGCATTTAGTGTGTGTGCGAGCATGCATACTCCTGTGTGTGCGTGAGTGCATGTACTCTTGTGTGCAAGGGGGTGTGTGGGTGTGTACTCCTGTGTGTGTGTGTGTGTGTGTGTGTGTGTGTGTGCGCGTGCAAGTGGCTTGTACTCCTTTATGTGTGTGAGAGAATATATGTTTGTACTCCTGTGTGCATGTGTGTGTGGACAGACTGCAATAACGCATGCCGCTGAGAGAAACTGTGATTAGAGATGACAGCTTATTGGATGTGATCCTCTCTCCTCTGCATGCCGGCTCATTCCTCTGATTAATTAGGGAGATGACGAGAGGTGCCCAAGGCTCCACTGAAGCGCCTGACCTTTTCTGAAGAGGCGCATTAGGACTCGGTTAAAAAATGTAAATGACTGTAAGGAAGGAGCTGATGCTCTCAGAAGTAGCGAGTGTAGCGGAGGATTCATCTCGCCGGGAGAGACGTGCGGTGATATTCGCCGGGGTTAAGAAGGTAATCACTCAACTCGCTGCTCGGCCCGTCGCTGGGAAACGTATTTACACTCTTCCGCTGGAAATGCGCGCTCTTTTGTTTGAGTTTTCGCGCTGGGCCGTGTTAACAAGAGGCTGACGATCCTCGGCGAGACGGCCAGTCCTTTCGTTTCAGAAGCCGTGAGGAGACACTGCTGATTCAATCTGCTGCCGTTGGGTGGAGGCAGTTGAGTTCATAATTCGCTCTGGAATTACCTTCACTATTGTCTTTCTGTTGTAAATGAGACATTTACAGAAAAGGTATGTTAGACAGGCGCAGAAGATGGAGGTGACTCTGTTCTCATGACGTGTGGGTGAGTCCACAAGCCTGTTATGTACACGGTACTTGCATAGAGGGTGTAATGACAGAGGCTATTTTATTTCACTGTAATTATGTCAAAAAGAGCCGTGTTTACAATGCTAATGCTAATGACCTGTTTGAGAGAGTGAATTAGGGTTAAGCGCTTCAATTCAATCTCCGGCTTTCACACAGAGACTTGCAACTGTGTAAGTCAACAGCTCACTTTTGCCCGAGGTCAAATTACAGCGCACAGCCTGCCTCTGACCTCCTGAAGGTTAATATTTATGAGGCAACATCTGCTTTTCAAGAATCTCAGAGGCGGTCTCTTTTAGCCTGTGTATTTCTGTATTTCTTATCTGTTTGTCTTTTTATTTGGCTGGAAGAGATCGACTGGCGTGTCCATTCACATTGATAGGGAATTGATTCCAGTGTGTTGCCATTGAAGCTGAAATTTCTTCTCTCGTGAAATACTGTCCTGTTTGCTCTGTCACTGCATTACACATCCATCCATCCATTCTCGAAACTGCTTCTTCCTCGCTGGGGTTGCGGCCTCGCGGGGGAGCTGTAGCCTATCCCGGCTGACTGTGAGCAAAAGGCGGGGACACAGCTTGGACAGCTCTCCAATCCATCACAGGGCTCCACTAGATTGACGGACTTAAATAGTAGATTTATATCAGGGAGGTTGTTGGCTAGTGTTGGTGTTCTGCGTTTGTGAAGCGGTTATTTGTTTTTCTCAGTGTTTTCTGTGTTCATCATGGACCTGTGAATTCGCTGAGGATTTCAGAATCTAATGCCTGATCTGAGGAAGCACCTGGGGTCCCCCCCCAAAGCCCTGTGGCTGCAATGGTTAAACCCCTCTCAAAGGAAAGGCGTCAGGTAGAAATGATTTGCTGGGTCCTCTGGCAAGAGAGAATGAAGCAGATATTCATTTATTTACTTTTTTTTTTTTTTTTTAACAGATATTGGAATGTTTTACATGACGCACGTACTCCACTGAGTAAAACTCAAAATATCAAGCAGTGTGTATTTATTTGGAATTTAGGCCTTTTGTGTCACTGAGACGGATTACTGCCTGAACTGTGACACACACACACACACACACACACACACACACGCACATTCTGATTATTTGTTTGTTACTTTTACAGTTTTTTTCCTGGAAGTCTGATGGAAAAACTTGAACTAGCATTTGGTTTTATTCAGCTTGCTACTGCTTGCCATAAAATCAGCTTTGTACGAAGCAGAGAAAAAATATTTGCTTTTTAATTGGATTCGTCTAAGACCTCTGACCACAAATCCAGAAAGAGAAGAGAAATCTTCTATTTGTACTCACTAATTTGCACAAATCCCTTTGAAAACTCCACAGTATTCTCGTAAGGAGGCTCAGTGTTGAAACATCTGGTCATTTATAGATATTTTACTGACAAATCTAGGCCTTGAAACCCTGTTCACTTGGTCTGTCCTGAGAGACTGACTGGGAATTACTGATGCGGGGTGATGTGTTGTTCTAGTCGACTAATGTGCAAGTGGTTGTTAAAAAACAAAAGCATGATGGGAGTTTGTGGAGGAGGTCAGCCGTGCTTGACCCTGGGGCCGGTGTTGGGGTCAGTGAGCGGGTGGCTGTGAGCTTAATGAAGTTGGCCTCTGTGTTGTACTCAGCGTTGCTAACTTCAGCTCGCAAATGTCCACCCACTGGTGGGCGAAATCCAGCCTGCGAAATCTAGCTGTAAACATGAAGTGGGGTCGGACGGCTAAACTGAGTTAAGTTCAGCATTAGAATTAACTAGAGAACATCTAGGATCGCACCATCAGCAAGAGTGAAGTAGGTATTGCTTTAATACATTACAGGTGTTCTCAAATTTACATTTCATGAAAATATCAGCAATGTATTTCACCAAAACTTTGATATGAAGACTTACCGGTATTTTTCTATTATTCTGCCAGTGAAGCACAATATTATTGGACTCCTTTGCCATGTCAGTAGTCCTCCTGATGATGCTGTTGGCCATCACAGGAGTCCTCATTATAGTGTGTTAAGTGTGCGTACTCAGAACACGGCTATCTTCAAACAGCCCTCCTTTTTATCACAAGCATTCACCGGTGAAGTTTGATGGCTGCTTTTTAAAACCCCTGCGTGCGGACATAGACGCCGGCGTCCGTAAATTCCGAAATTTCATTCCCAAATAATTCTGTAATTGAATTTCCAAATGTCTTGCTTCACTGGAATAATTTTCCACAGTCTCTGTGACACAAATACTGAGTTATAAAGCCTAAATAGTTTCGTGCATAACAGGAAAAAATTGGCGTTATTTGTATTTTGCGCAAAGGGGTTAAAAGGCTGTGATGCTACCATGTTCACAGGAACTGTCCACAAATAGACAGACAGACAGACAGAAATATGTACACTCGCAAAAATTCTCAAAACAGCTTTCCTGGTGGTTTTATAGTAGTTTCAGAGGTTTGGCCTGATTACACACAGACACTCAGATCAACGGAAAACAATACCAGCTTCGCTATCGCAGCTAGTAAAGGGAACGATTTTGACAGATATGTTGGTACAGTAACTGTAGAAACCTCAACAGTGTTGAACCTTCGAGGCCTTGCCTTTGTTGGTGTTATTGACTTGAAACACGCACAAGATTCCTTTAATTCAAAATGGGTGTTTGATGATTCAAAAAAGCCACATAACCTCAAATAAAGCTTTTTTTGGATTCAGTTTTTCTTTTTAATTCTTTAAATTCAGAAATTAGAAGGTTGTATTCTTTCTCCCCAAACCTATTTGGGAAGGCAGCGTGTCGCTCACCCGCTAAAAATGTGCACAGCTCAAGACAAATGCAAAAATAATGTGGTGCCTCGAGGCTGTCCTCACGGAATTTCCTGTGGCTTTTCTTCACTGGTTTGTGTTTTCAGCTCGGCTATTCATCCGGAACATTACGTGCAAGTGTCTCATGTTTTGGGAAAGCTGTAACCATCTCATTGGACACTCCCGCCCTCTTTAGAGGCCGTGTTTCCACGGTTCGCTGGCTTGCTGGTGTTACTGTCAGCACCATAACTCTCGGTGTCTACACTCTGTCCAAAAACCATCGTCCACTTAAGACTAGGGTCCCAGGTCTTCGGTTACAACTTAGTGGCCCCGTACCAATAAATGTCTCTCGTCCCTCACGCTCCCGGGCTTAAAGGGAAATCGGAAATGACACCGTGAGTTTTCTAATGAAAATATAGTGGGGACAAAAGCAGGAGAGAATGCCAGGAGAAGATGATGAGCACTGCTAGCGCGTTAGCATCTGCCTCTGTCACAGCCAATGAAGCGCGAGTGATTATTCCTCTCTCTTCTGGGAACTCTTGATTCCGCCCCGCTGGCTTCTCTGTAAATGGAATCCTGGGTTTGTGTGGAAGAGAAGAATCCGGCCTTTCATCAGGCTGTGGTGTGGGGGAGGGGTGAGTGGAGGGGCAGGAGTAGGGGGCGCTGGGGGGGGTTGTGGGCAGCGACTTGGTTTTTGCCCGCAGGTGTTTACACTGCCAGGGCAGAAAATGCAATATCTACACCATCGGGATAGAGCAACCTTACGAGTCCTGGGGTAATGGCAGAAATACAGGGACAGTTCTGTAGAGGGAAATTCCTGTCATGTTGTCCTCTGGCAAGGTGAATCTGAACACTCTCGTGGAGGCTGTTTATCAGTTTAACCCTTAGAGCGCTGAAATATATTTTTAAAAAAATTCTAAATGTAACAATCTTATGCTGTTGAAAACCTATCATGTGGCGACTTGTTTAAAAGAGCTCCCGCAGGGGAGCTCTTTTAAACAAGTCGCCACATGATAGGTTTTCTACAGCTTTGAATTTGATATCTTACATCATCGAGCAACGCCATTTGTATATAATGCTCTAAGGGTTGAAGCCACCCCCACGGAAAAGCTGTGATTCCTTGAAGATGGCTGCGTATGTTTAAAAAGGCAGTGTTGGGATTAGGCCGTTTGGCCTTTTATTTAAGTTCTTGCTTTAGATGATTAAAAATAATACTTGAAGATAATCCTTTTGAATTGAGTGTCTTGGCATGGAAACTGGGTTGGGGGGTGGTGGTGCTGTGTGGAATTGGCTCCCTAAACGATTCTCACCTCTGCGAGATCCGCTCTCTGCCAGGATAAATATTTAATGATGTGGGGGTTGAATCAGGCTGGCAGTGAGAAATGCCACTTCTATTTATACTCAGACCTTTTCATAAAGTAATGGAGTCGGTAGACAGGCCTGGGTTATTAGTGTGCATGAGGGTAGAACCTCTTCTTCTGTGTTAAGTGTCAGTAAACGACTGTATGTGTCTCGGTGTACGGTGAATTCTTTCTGAAATTTTCCTCCCTGTGTATGATTTATTTTGACATGTTCTAGGTAATGTTTTTGTATTTTTTTTTCTTACCCTGTAGCTGCTGTCGAACCTAACTGAAATAGCACATGCTTCAAGGGTAGCGCATGTCAAAAGGAAAGCATGAGATGGATTACAGCACATTCTTTGTGTACATGATGTTGAGGATACAAGCTAGATGTACTCCGGATATTGTGTGTATGCATCTGTGTGTGTGTGTGTGTGTGTGTGTGTGGTTCCACAGTTGATCCCTGCTTCTTGAGTTCATTGACATTGAATTCATGTCAATGACTGCATTTACATGCCGCGCAATAATCTGATCGTAGCCTGACTCTGATTATGTACTAAATGATGACGCAAACGCTGCAGCTGTGTTTTTAACAGTGTTCAGCCATAATCGCGTGAATCAGAACATGATAAACATGAAGACACTGTTGCATGTAAATGGCTTGCCTGGGTTTGATTAGGTATTGTAAAACTGCATGTGAAAGGTTGCCAGATCTCATGGCACACAGCAGTCTGCAGTGTCTGATGAGATGCAGTCATGGTGATCATTTTCAGGCGGATCAGGAAACCCTCTTCATGTTCATGAAATGATTCTACTCATCAGGCCGCGGCTCAATTGTTTAACAAATTTCAGCCCATGTATTTCTGAAGTCCTGTTATTTCGCACCCTTATAGACATTTATTAACCACATTACCTTTAATGGATTTCTCCTAATTATAGCATTATCAACATTGACGCTTCTACGATCCCAAGTCTCCGCTTTCTCGCACTTTCACGTTCAGTTTCTTTTGAGTAGGACTCCATCTGCTCAATAGTAAACGGTCACATTTCGGGCAGCAGTAAGCCAATGAAGCCTTCAAAATAAGTGTGGATAATGACTGAAATGTAGAGGCCAGTAACTTGTAAATAACATGGGGAAAGGTTTGTACAGATATGAATGTGTATAGCCGTTATTACGCAACCTAGCTACGTGCTAGTTTGTAATTTGCACACCAGTAAGGTCTGCGCCTCAGGTCAGTCAGACATACGAGCTAACATCTGAATAACAGTCGTATCATAAGTTGCCAAAAGTTTGCCCTGGTGGCTAACATCATATATAGCTTGCTAGCCAACTCCACAGAGCTTCTCTGGTGGCGTTTGCCATTTTCAGCCACACTTATTGAAATATTGCAGCTTTGGCTCCACATGAGCTGCCATGAGTCAGAACAGAGAGGTCCTGTAAAAGCTTTGTTTCCAGTCAGGAATGCTAACAATCCCAGATGCTTTGATGGGCTCAAAGCAAGCTTCAGAAATCTTACCATCGCCAAGTTAGTGGCTAGCTCGGTTCCAAACTGGGTGGGCATAGAGAACTTTTTGCGAACACTGGCTAGCTAACTATGTCACCACCTATTTTCGCCCATTGACTAGGGCGATTAAACAAGGAAATGTCTGTTGCTAGGAAAGAAATTTGTGACTTGGGTAATTTGGGATGAGAAAATACTCATTGACTAATAAATAAAGACATGTCTTAACCCCAATGAAATTTTCCTAGCAGATTACACTGGACTTGGATGGCGTCCACTGATCTCTTGGGATTGCACACAGCCCCAGTTTGAGACGCTTTTTGTCCTCCAATGGATACGAGGATTTTAATGCTTTTATTGCTGACTGTTAAAATGTTTTATTGAATATAGTAAAACCAATAAAGCCCAATTTCAATGGATAGGAATAATACAATGTTTTCACTCCTTTCACTTCATTTTGACTGGAGGAATTCAAACAGCCAGGTGCTGTACAGAAACATCCATTATGGTGTTTCTTTTTACCCTGTAATTGGAAAATTTTGTCACTCTGGATCGCTTATATTGCCCATTGCGAGTGTCAACCGGAAACTGCTGGTCCTCGCTATGCATTATGGGTGATTGTAAAAGGGTCCATAGACATTGCTGATATTCTTGCATTCAAGTTTCAGTGAAGTCAGTATTATGTCTGCACAGCTGTTGGGCCCTCGATCAAGGCCCTTGTCCCCACATTACTCCAGCTTGATTGGTGCCTGCCTTGTCAAATCAACTGTTAGTCACTTTGGATAGTAACTTTATTTTAATGTAGTTGTCCAATTTGCTGCTGTAAGATGTTTATCTAGCTAAAATTATATTATTTTTTTTTTTTTTTAATTAATGTTGATATTGGTCATGTAATTGTTCTGGCAAAACTTCTAGGTGGTCTTTTGTCAATGGTCTCATTTTTTTTTTTAAGTAGGGCTCAAATTTTCATGTGGCGCTCTGAAAGGAACCTGTCTATTTTTTAATTTAATGTAAAAATGAAATGTTAGTCTAAAGTCACATGACATAACTTGGCTTGGGGTTTTTACTAACAGTGATGGCATTTGCAAATATTCAGTAAAAATATAGTGTCCAAAACCAGTGATGTTGATTGGTTTTCAATTTAGTGAGTCCCCGGGACCCACGGGTGGTGATTTGAGTGGGTCCCTGGGAAATTCAATGGGCCCCCAGTGAAAAAAATTATTTCTTTCTATTTCTTATATTCTTCTATTTCTTAAATTGTAGCGTTAAACTCCTTTGATGGTGGTATGGTATGATATGGTTATAATTAACGGATATATTCATGTATGTTAAAAATGTATCTGAAATTAAACAAAAAAAATTCCAAATCTGAAAAGTTTATTGCAAAACAACTGTCAAAGTGGCATGACATGCAAAATTCAAATAAAACAGCATTTCTGTAGCAACATAAATACCACCAAAATACATTACTAAAATTCAAATGAAAACAAAAATGGTGTCTGTAGTACCAAAATAAATTATCAATAGAAGTGCTGATTTTAACACATAAACAAAACATTCTCATCACCATGACAGAGTCAACAAATAAATTGTCACCAAAATAACACCAAAATCTTCTTGTCTGAACATCAACTAAATCAAATGAACTGAGTCAATCACTGTGAAACTTTTGGCACAAAAATTAAACTTAACTAACACAGTGGAAAGACTGTTGAGAAAAATAAAATGGTGCAGAAATGTTTGTGGTGAGAGGGTTGAAACAAGCGCTTGTCTGGTCTGCTGACAGCAAGGTTTCTTTTGCTAGTTACTGTGATTTTAAACACGAGTTGTTGCTCACTATGGACCGATTTCACAGAAGCATTTTAGCATGTGTATAACTAACATGCGTTTAAATTTTGAACGCATGCTAAAATCCCGTTGTACGCGGACAGATAAACGAACGTTTAAACACTATTTCACAAGATGGGATCATCGCACGTTTAAGTGCACACGGATAACCTTGCGTTCAGCCCTCAGACTAAACAGGTGCGGTCAAATTATGACAACCTGCCATTGCATAATGGGCATTTCCAATTGTGGTTTCTGGTTAATAACCCTGTATGTAAGGGTAGTTGCTTTGTGGACACTCATTTCGCACAGAGATGTCGGCAAAGAAAACGTGGCGAGAATAGACAAATCCCAAATTGCAGAATTTGAAATGATCTGCGCATCTTCCGGTTTTGAAAACGAGGTTCTGAGTGTTTAACAGCGATGATCCAAGCGGTATTTTATTGATATGGCTTTCAAATTGCCGTAAATTCCTGATGTTTGGCGGAATATTGCATCAAACATGTAAGCAAAAGTAAGCTGAATCCCCGTAGATCGCGAACGTGTCATTCGAAGTGAAATTATGAGTTTCAAAACGATTATTTTGAGGGTGAATTGATGCATGATTCTGGCCTGTGTGTACGGTGTCATCCCAGATAGACGCGTGGCTATTTGTGACCCACTTCCAGTTTTAGACGCATCCCAGTTAGACGAGTACTGTCACAAGTGCCATTAGTTTTTTTAATAATTGATTGTGTATCATGACATTTGTTTTGAATGATTAAGAATGAATTAGATACATTTAATTGTTGCTATACAGAGCTGTGGTGACATTATATCATATCTTCATGATGGAGAATAGCTCCAGTTTGGTATGCGGCACCAGAAACAGAATACCAGCAGATAAGTTGCTTTGCATCATACAGTATGAATAAATACAGGAAATGATTTTTAATTGAAAGTCAATGCAAAGACGCGAATACACGCGTTGCGCCTGTATTCGCGTCTTTGCATTGACCTTGAATTTAATCTGTCGTGCGAAAAATTCCTTTCGCGTTCGGTGTGAAAGCAGCTTAACTCAGACACGATCAACCAAAGAAAGGGTTTTACAGGCGGAATGTGTGTTCGATTTGCTTTGCAACAAATTATGGACCTTAGGTGGGACTAGCTTGCGGACTTGTTGATCATAAAGAAGTATTCTGCTCGCCTGCATCCTTGGAACTGCTCTAACAGCGGATTATTGCGGAAACATCGCTGATTATGTGCCTGACGTAGCAGACATGTATAATGATGGAATTGAATTTTCCTGCTCGGCCGAAGTCATCTCCGACAATACACAGTCGACCCAAAAAAGTTTCATAGCGGGAATGTTTTTTAACGGTTTGTTTTGCAACCAACAGTGGACATTGGGTAGCCTAGCTTGCGGACTCATTGATCATAAAGAATTTGCTCGCCTGCAGCATCAAAGGAATATTTACTCTAATTTGTGGATTATCGTGGAAACATTGCAGATGACGTGGCTGGCATGGATTTTATCGGTTTTCAAGAAAAGGTAGGATGTGCATTTAATTGTTTATGGGCCTGATGACAGGCAGGCTAGCTGACAGGGAGGTGTGTGAGTGAGATGTAGACGGGCCTGCACCGACTATCACTGACCGTAACTTCAGGGCTGTACAGTAACAATGCTTTGATGCGCGGCTAAACAAAGCCAGAGTACCTTAACTCAACATCGGCGTCCCAAAACAAAGGCTTAGCACCATAACTGCAGTTACGGCGTTCTGTCATGGTTTCAGGTGGGATTTTTGGAGGTACTGTTTTTTCATAAAAACAGTCAAATTGACTCAAAATATTCATCCACGTGATAAAGGAGGTCTTCAACACCCCCAAAAATGACAGTAACTCATTTTTGACCAAATGTGATGTTACGGTGTTTGGCCTTTGCACGGCAGAGCTGCTGACTGACCGACTGGACTGTCTCCATATCACAGGCGGATTTATAAATAAAAAAACTGCTTCCTGCACGCCTAACTGGCTATAAGCCCAAGCTATTGTCAACCAGCTACAGAAAATACGGATATAAAGTCCAGGAGAGGCCAGAAAAACCCACCAAACGAACAGACAAGGCGACGAGTGTGATGTGTAGCTAATTGTGTGTAGGAATGTGCGTGCATGATGGCGTGTGTAAACTGCTGAATTTTCACTCGGTGAAAGTTCGATAAAAACACCACCAACTGACATGTTTATAAATAACACCACTCGGATATGAAATCGGGATTGCACTTCAATATCAACTCCAAATGCGATTGATTTCGTAAACTGTTTCGCCAAAAACTGAGTTTATCTGCCAAAATGCTGAGCGATTTTTCCAGTCAAAACCATGAACACCCGGTCACTTCTGCGGAGGTCAACACTCAGAGCCTCGTTTTGAAACCGGATATGCGCGAAGGCGGCTAACTTGGGATTTGTCCATTTCACTTCGCTTCAAAGAGTGTCAAACTTTCTTTGCGTGTCCTGTGGACGTGAGCAAGATGCTGACGTCACACGCATCCTTCACCAAAACTGTTTCATCCTCGGCATTCGTGGTGATTTCACACGCTCATTTGTGCTTTCATTATCGGTGAAGGGTAAAAATGCAGTTCGGACTTCACTCACGGTAGGCTTTTTAGAAAATTTAAAAGTAGATGTAAACGAAAAACGTGGCCCTGCAAAACCCCTCTATTAAGTGAATAAGAAACTGCAGAAAGCAACTAATTTATGTATTCATTTCATTTATTTTATTTATGCATTTCTTTTCCAGAAAAGGTGCAAGTCTTGCTCAAAATCTACCTGGCAACCAGATGAAGGCAGGTCGGCGTCACTTATTTAGGTGTAAATCAATCTGTCGTAGTTGTTTTCGCGAGTTAAACATACCTTCACGAGCGTTAAAGTTTTATTTTGTTATTTGACCGCAGGCGTTTAAAATAAATCGACGCACGCGGACAGTTGCTCCTCGTGAAACAGTGATTAAAATTAAACTCATGCTAAACGCTCGATTAAGAAAGTTATCCGCGTGTAAACCTTAAAAGGCTTTTGTGAAATCGGCCCAATGTATCGTTTTTCATGGGAAAAATGAGGTGCGTCCCTGGGACGCATGGATAGTGAGTTTACTGCGTCCTTTCAGATTTTAATGCGTCAGGGACGCAGGACGCGTATCTAGCAACATCACTGCAGAACATTTGGAAACTGTGTTTTATGTTGTTGTTACTGGGTCATAAAGTTCATCTCAAATATTTATACAAAATAAGAGGAAAATCTGAGTTGAAAATTATGAATTTGTGACAAAAATGCTTTATCATTGCACATGGATTCATTCTGAAGCGTCAATGGGAACTGTTTTGTGCTATAAGTATTACAAACCACCATGTAAAATGAGCTGATTCCTTAAATTAATGTTAAAAAATGACTGTTTTTGTATATTTTTACGGCATTCTCTGTGTTGTTTGGTGGAAAGATGAACCGTATTCTAGTACAATCGCAGGTTATACCAACTGCTGGATCCTGTTCTCTTTCAAAGTGGGATTGGACGGGATTTTCAGACGAAAAGCCATAATGTGCATCTGTATGTGAACTACACAATTTTCACGCAGTCGGTAATTACCCTTGGTAAGATTTCATTAGAGTTCTGTTGGATCTAGGTGTGTTCTGCAGTAACTCTCTTGTATATAAATATACAGCCGTTTAGATGCAGTTTCTCTATTCTCCTGTCTGTATTTGGTTTAGTTTTCTCCCCCTGTTCGCGTCCGCTGTGGGTGTTTTTTTAGCGTTAATGGCCTTCCCCATCAGGGAGCCATTAAAGGAGTCTGCTGGCTTAGCACCGATACCCCAGCAGTGTCTCAGAGCCACTGTGCTGCTGTACGAGGTGCTGCGTTAGCGTTAGCTTGACTCGCTTGACACGGGCGATAAACCCTGCGTAAAAATCGCACAGAACTGGCTTCAGCAGTTTTTTACTACTTTTTTTTTTTTTACTGCAACCTGTTCTTTTGCCGATGGCTTGATCTTCCTGTTATGCTCGCCAGCAAACACAAGATGGAGGCCCCTCTGACGTCCCACGCTTGATCCTAGATTACTGTCTCTGCCTGGGTGTGTTGCGGTTTGTGTTACGGATGAGACCGTAATTCAGCGGCTCCTGGTTTCAAACGCGTCTGTTCTCGTCTCGTCGGTGGGAGTATTTTAGCGGCGCAATAAAACACGTCAGCCCTCTGTAATTTGCTGAATATGTGCTTGTCAGGCATGTGGAGCCCTGATGGGCCTGTGCTCTAACTGCGGGTGTTGGATTACTGCCTTCTCTTTATGACCTGCGAAGAAGTGCTCTGGGATCAATAGCACTAAGCGCAAATCTGATCGGTTCGTGCATCGCATTTTGAAGGCAACTGGAGATCGTTTCTTGCTTTGAACACACGAGAAACAGGTTGATGGGCTGTGATTTAAATGTTTATTTTTTTAGGCGACTTTCTTGAATAGGAGACGGAGCACGGATTACGTGTGCGTTTGCTTCAATTTTGAAGTGGCAGTAGTTAAACAAGCGGTTGTAATTAACACCAGGGCTGTTGCTGTGCGATACAATGGCGCCTGATGAGTGGGCCTGTGTGATGAATGCTGTTATTAAACAGAGGGCGACCATTGTTAACCAGCCTGTTCCATCTGTTACGGGGGGTTGCGGGTCCTGTCTCTGGTGGGGGGCATTTAACAGGGGGCAGATATAAAAGCCGATTTTAAATCTGCCCCTTGTCTTCATGTTAATTACAGTAAGGGAATAATAAACCAAGATCAGTGGAATCTTTATGATCTAATGACTAGTAACAGTGGGGTCAATCTGCTTGGACCAATCTGGTCTGGAGTTGATAAATGGCTTTGTCCTTGTTTTTACTGTAGGTTACTGGGTCAGCATTTATTTGGTCCAATTACCCAGGGTGCTGTGCAAGGGAGAGAGAGTTAATGTCAGGAACAGCTGAGAAATGGATGCTAAATTTCAGACCCTTCAAATGAGTTTTTATTAGCTTTGTGTTGTGCACTGCGAGGAGGCCGACATCGTCTCTGCGCTCTTAGAAGAATGCGTTGCTCATTTGGTCTGACACATGTATGTATGCTCTTGAGCAAATGCTGCGTTGCTGTAATTATTTTCTCAGCAGCGGCTAAACAAGCTTCCGGTGTTTTCATCTTTTCAGTCGCCTTCAGTGTTGTCCGTTCATCTTTACTCTGCTTGTAAAGTATAATGGAGGAAGTTCTGCTCTCACTGTTTCCAGACCAAAGGGCCTCTTGCATGGATTTGCAGAGACTGTATTTGTGTGTATTAAAATTATTTTTTATTAATTATTTAAACCGATGTTGAGGAAATTGTGTTTTTTTTTTTTTTTTTTTTTTTTCCCAGACCTTTTTAGTGTTTGGAGCTTTTGATCTTGGTCAGGGCATTACAGCACAGAAGTGTGGAGTTGCTTTGTCCAAACAAATTGATGAGGAAAAATAGTAATTTTTATGACGGTTTTCATGGCTTTTTCCTGTTTGTTTTGCCATAATTTTATGGAGAGGTGGGAAGTATGGGGATGGAAGAATGCGGGGAGACGTGACAATGGTCAGTTTTTGGATTCAAACCCTGAAAAACCTCTGATGACTAACCCCTGAAGTTGATGGTGCTTAACTGGCTGTGTCGCGAGCCGCCCTGAGGGATCGGCTTTGACTCCTGAAATATGTGTCTCATGGACTGTGGGCCTGTCTGCATGCTATTGCTAATGCTATCCTACTCATTGTATGCGGCGAAGCCTCGGTGACGCGTCGGAAAGATTGCATGTCTGTCTCAGTGCAGAAAAGGAGGTGCGAGTCCTCACGGTTGATATGACTGAGGGTAGCAGTCATGTTTGCTGTGCTGTATCACTGCACATTTCTCCCATTAACCAATGTATTGAGCTCCCAGATACTCGCACATGCATTTTTAACCCCGGGATTATTTCCGCTGACTCAAGGTGTTGGTGGCTTTACTACATGGTAGTGATCCATTGGCGGTGTGTTTGGATGTTAGACAAATGTCCGCGCGCGTGCACACACACACACTGACACACACAGACATATGTATACACACACACACACACACACACACACACACGTACACTCACACACACACACACACACACACACACACACACATACATGTACATACACACACAGAAAGTCCCATTTGTACATTGGTAGACACACACTCACACACTCAGTGCTGGTGTTGGTATGCTGTATAACACCGCACATGAGGCTCCAGTGCAGTGGTCTCTGATGTCGCCCCGTCAGACATCTCCAAACGCCTCCTCTCATTTACACTCATGTAGGGCTGAGCCAGGCCGAGAAACAGCTGCTGCCAAACACAAAAAAAGGTCTGCGCTCTTGCCTGTGATCCTCTTTTAAACTGTTAACTGCCTGCTGAAAGCACAAGAAATTTCAGCAGTGCTTTTCAAAGACATTACAGAGATGTGTCATGTTGTGTTTGGGTTACATTTTTGCATCTGCTTTGTGTGTAATGGTGCAAATCTGAGCTGTTGCATTTCCTGTGTGTGTGTGTGTGTGTGTGTGTGTGTGTGTGTTGTGCTTGCTACGTACTGAGGACCGGAATGAGTTTTTAACCAACAAAGTTAAGTCTTTTTTTGGGAAGTGAGGACATTTTGGCTGGTCCTCACTTCTACAAAGGCAAATTGTGACTTGCTAGTTAAGGTTAGGGGTAAGGTTAGAATTAGGGATAGGTTAAGGTTAGGGTAAGGGTTTGGGTTAGGTATACATTGCTGATTGTTAAGATTAGGGAAAGGCTGTAGAGACACAGGAAGAATTAATGGAAGTCAATGTAATGTCCTCACAAAGATATAAGAACAAGGATGAGTGTGTGTGTGTGCGTGTGAGTGTGTGTACGTGTATGCACAGATGATTCAAGGTTTGTTCTGCTCTGTTGTAGAACTGACCCGCCGCCCTCACATTAAACCTCAGCCCACCCCGCTGGCGTTTTACTCATGTTTACCGGCCCATGTTTTCCGGGCTTAGTGAAGGATGTGAAATGTAATGTAATACATTACAGTTGTTTGGCGTAATGATAACAATAGAAAATATGTAGCCAGTTTGCTGTAGGCTTTTCACGCACACACACACACACACACACACACTATTGCTCAGGGATCAAATATCCATTTCTTACATGGATGGGCAGGGTTAATTTGCTGATCACAAACAAAACTAATGTGTGTTACTTGGAAAACTCACAGACAGAGAGAACCCTCCCTACCTTAGAGAATCCACACAGACAGAGACAACCCTTCCTGTCTCTGAGAACCGCCTCAGCAAGAGAGAACCATTCTTACCTCAGAGAATTCTCACAGCCAGAGAGAACCCTCCCTACCTTGAAGAACCCCCACAGCCAGGTAGAACCCTCCTTAGCTTAGAGAATCCACACAGACAGAGAATACCCTCCCTGTCTTTGAGGACCGCCTCAGCAAGAGAGAATCATTCTTACCTTAGAGAATTCTCACAGCCAGAGAGAACCTTCCCTACCTTGAAGAACCCCCACAGCCAGGTAGAACCCTCCCTACCTTTGAGAATCCACACAGACAGAGAGAACCCTCCCTGCCTTAGAGAACCTCCACAGTTGGAGAGAACCCTTGCTACCTTGGAGAACCTCCACAGCCTGTGGGAACCCATCCTGCCTTAGAGAACCTCCTCAGCCGGAGAGAACCTTCCCCACAGGCTCTTGCGCTCTTGGATCTGTGCTCTGATTCACTGCCTGCGGCACCTGGGGAAAATGATCAAACGAAATATGATGAATGAGTATAACTGCAGTTTAGCATTGAAGAGATGCTGGGATAGTGCTGTGTGATTTTGTACGCTTGTGTCTCTCCTGGTCTTTGTGTGGATATGTGTGTGTGTGTGTGTGTGTGTGTGTGTGTGTGTGTGTTTTCTGTGGGTTTTTATGTGCGTGTGCAATTGGAGTTTGTGTGTGCGCTGTGCTTGTGTGTATGATATAACGTCTGCTAATTTGTAAGTTACTTAGTGCTTTAGTGTTTGCTTGTGGTATTTGATGTATGCATGTGTGCTTGCATCTGTGTGCTTGTGTGTGTGTGTGCAGGGGTTTGTGCATGTGTCCTTGATGTGTGGGTCTTGCATCTGTCTGTACACTATGTGTGTGTGCTTTTGTGTGTAAGATGATGCATGCATGTTTAGGATGATGTGTGCACACGAGTGTGTAGGCAAGATGAAGTGTGCACGCGTATGTGTTTGTAAGGTGATACTTGTGTGTGCATTTGTATGTATGCGTGCGTGTGTTTCTAAGGTTATGAATGTACAGGTGTGTTTGTATGATGATGTGTGTACATGTGTGTTTGTAAGGTGATGTGTTTGCATATGTGTTAGGTGATGCATGTGTTCGTTTTTGTAAGGTGATGTGTGTGTGTTTCTATGGTGATTTGTGTGTGCATGTGTTTGTCAGGTTATGTGTCAGCATGTGTGTTTGTTAGGTTTTGTATTTGCACGTTTTTGAAAGGTTATGCGAGTGCGTTTTTATGTTTGTGAGGTGATGTGTATACGTGTATTTTTCTCAATACAGGCACTTTTTGGATGTAATTTTTTATTTCTTTTTTTAAAGTTGTCTGATTCTGATTCTTTTTTCCCCCAGGGGTAGGGTTGCCCCTAAGGTTCTCAAAAAACCATTAGATAGAGCTTAAACCAGGGCAGAATTTTTTGGGCAGGGCATTTTAATTCTGCTGTGTCCTCGGATCCGTTCAACTCTGTTACTTTTTCAAGTGAGGCTCTCTCCTGGAACATTGTGATATGCTAGAGTTCTGAAACTGAGTGAATATCACCCTTTCCAGTGCCTCTGATTGAAACTGATAAACCATTACCATTTACCTTAACCATTTTACTCACCTCCATAACCAATATTGGTAACGGAGTTGAGGTTATGGAGTTGAGTGTTTTTCAGAAAAGTGGAATTTTCCATGCACCAGTGCAGTAACTTTTGATGCTTCCTACCATACCATGGAGGGTTTTGCACAAGTATTATCAAAAGCATGATTAAAAATTTGTCCTACCGTTACCATGGATTTTAATGAAGGTAACGTAGTGGAGTTTAAAAAGTATGCTCACCATAGGATGCCAAAATTTTGAGAAATATTGAAATAATCATAGAGCCATTTTGAAAAAAGTCCACATGGCTGCTACAGGAGTCACACAAAGGTTCTGTTTGCATGGGCCATATACTGTGATTTCAGCTTCTGTCTCCAGGGGGAGTCTGTGTAGTGATGGTTATGGAGTTGAGTGGGTTTTTTTGGACACCCCTCTTTTCAGTGATTTTTCTCGGAAAACCATCGCCTTTGATTTTTTTCTTTGCTTAGGATATTTATCTCACAGTGTCTTTTAATGTATGCATACAGATTCCAGCCAAAGGAAATTGAAATCATTGGAGTATTGCGAGTTTCAGAAATATCATCCAGATTTGGGACACTCCCAAAATGCCCCAAAATCCACTTTTTTGACCCCAAAAATGATGGATAGAATGAAAATACACCCTTGATACTTTATTTCCAATTAGTAAGGACACACACCTATAGTTTAATAAGTAAAAGACTAACCCTGTGGGGTTATTTCAAAAATAAGGGACCCAGATTCTGCATTTCACTAATAGTGCCCATATTGAGAAAAATCCCCGCACACCCATGTTAGTAAGGTGGTGTGCGTGTGTGTGTGTGTGTGTGTGTGTGTGTGAGGTGGTGTGTGTACGCGCATGTCAGTAGGGTGGTGTGTGTGCGTGTGTGTTCTTCAGAGGAGCCGCGTATGCATGTGTGTATCTCTCAGGGTTTGCTGAAACACTCCTCTGTTATAGTCAGATGCATGTTTTATGAGCTGTCCATAGAGGATTGGTCTGCTCAGATCCTGCCTCTTCCCCCTGCATTTTTATTACCCCTCCTTATCCTCTCTGTGCGCAGAGAGGACGCACATTTACACTGATATTTACTGCACTGCCTCCCGCGCGGCTGTACTTTAAAAGCGCCAGTCGCTCTGAAGCTTTTAAAAAATATGATTTATGTTGTTTTCCCATAAGCGTTTAAAGTGCATCGTTGGCGGCTGTGGCGCATTGGTGTTTGCTCTCTGAGAGTTTTGTGTAAAATCCCGACATTGTAATCTCCCCGAGCGGTTGTTTGTTTTTGGAGGGTGCTGTTTTTATGATTATCTAATGTTGAGTAATTGCACATATTGTGACTGAAGAGGGACTGCTGATGTGAAATGCGGAGGACTTAAAATGCAGCGCTGTCCCTTTAAATATTGCTTATTTGCGTTAATGTGTGTTATAAACGGCGCGGAACAAAGCCGCATGCAGAGGCTGAGATGTGACAAAGAGCGGCTGTCGAGAGCAGCCGGCGGCGCCCCTGATAGGCTGCGGCTTAGCGGTTATCGGGTGAAGGAGAGGTGGGCGCTACGGAAACAAAAGCCGTGCCTAATTAGCGGTAATGCCATCCCGCGGTACGGCGGGGCCGGGCCGCTCTCTGAATGCAGGCCTTGTTCCTGAGCCATCTGCTCCAGGATGTTGAGTAAAACGCCACCAGATAACTGTAAATAATTTAGTCTGCAAATGTTTATACCTCCTGACCTAATGGCCTGTCTGCTGCTGTTGGGAAATGAGTCTTCACAAACAAATAAAAGGAAAGCAGTGTGTGTGTGTGTGTGTGTGTGTGTGTGTGCGTGCACTTCTTTATGTGTGGATGAGTGTATGCCTGTATGTGTGTATTCTTTTTGTTTGTGTGTGTGTGTGTTTGTGTGCGTGTGTACACGTGTGAGAAAAAATTTGTGCCTGTGTGCAGTGTGAGTGAGCTTCTGTTTGTGTGTCTGCATGTGTATGTGTGTGAGAGAGAATGAGTGCATTTGAATTCTTGTGTGTGTGAGAGAGAATTAGTGTGTGTGTGTGCGTGCGTGTGTAAGCGAGAGAGAATGTGTGTGTGCCTGCGCATGAGAGAGAATGTGTGTGTGTGTGCGTGAGAGAGAATGATTGTGTGCGCGTGCGTGCGTGTGTGAGAGAGAATGTGTGTGTGCTTCGCATGAGAGCGAGAATAAGTGTGTGTGTGCGTGTGAGAGAGAATGAGTGTGTGTGTGCGTGTGAGAGAGAATGAGTGTGTATGTATGTGCGTGCGTGCTTATGAAAGTGCGAGTGTGTGTGTGTGTGTGTGCGCACTGTGTATTAGAGATGTGTGTGTGTGTGTGTGTGTGAGTGTGTACTCCTGCCAGCATGCCTCCCTGTCTGTAGGGGACAATAGCCCCCCCCAGGGGTGTCCTGAACAGGGCAGCGTGCTTTGTCTCTCCTGGGTAATATCACGTCTCACTCGGGCTCTCAGCCTGGTAATTACAGGCTCAGTGTGAGCAGCGTCTCTCCGGAAGGTGAGTCGCATAGCGAGAGGATGACATGTTGTTTTAGCTCCGGCCGACTCCCCGCCATGCCTGCAGCCCTGCCTGCCATCTTGTTCGCCTTTGTTTGCTCGTCACACGACCCGCCATTGTGCTAATCAGGAAACGCTCTGGGCGTTTGATTTAGGAAAACGCTGCTTTTTATTACCGCCATTATCCACACTGCCGTCTGTCCCGGAATTTCATCTCCCGCGCTCACACTTGACTGGCAAGACAACAAATTCATTTGATTGACAGATCAAAAGAGCACATAGAGGGGAGATGTGTTGGGCTGAACATTAAAGGGAAAAAATAATGACATTGTAATGGTAATCGAACAGGACCCACATCAGCGATGCTGTAAGAAAGCTTATAAAGATACTGGACCTCTCTGGGGGAAAAGCTGGGTGTCTTAGTGGAGCTGTGTGCTCACACACTTCAGAGACCTGTGTCCAGATCATATTTTCCTCCTCTTATTATTATTATTATTATTATTTATTTATTTTTTTTTCTGTATACTGTGGGAAGCAGCCAGTAGATGTGAGGTATGATCAGTGGCTTAAGTGAGTGTATCCAGTGCGGTTATGAAGTGGTAATTCTGTCTCTTGGCCATGGAGAAATAGCTCCTGTGATGCTGCCTGTTGTTGCTCAGATGAGTGCATCTTTAGCACCTGCGGGGGGGGTAACAGTAATGTGGGGATTGCAATACATTTATTTTGTCTCAAATTTTCAATGTTATGAGTGTCAAAATATGCCGATGTTAGAGAATTTTTTAACACCGATGGAGTCATGGTTAGAAGATGGACCAGCGATCAAAATGTTGATGCAATTGAAACCTTTCATATGCTTTAATTATGACCTGCCACCTACCCTACATGGTCATATCGCCTTTGAAATTTTACCCAAAATGCACTTCTTGAAGTTTTTTTTTTTTTTTTTTGGTGAATTATCAGAAAACATGATACAAATCTGAGCTACCAATGCTGGTCTCTATTACTTCATGTCACAGACATTAAATTGATACAGTTTGACTATTGGCACTATGATATAGCCCATGATATCGATGCTCAAAGTTGGTTATGGAAAAAAAATCACACTGAAAAAAAAAAAACAAGATTTTGGCTAGGATTGTGAAACCTGGAGCAGATGTAAAATTTTTTTGGTTGCAGTTTTAACTGGACCTCAGATATGTTTTTCATCCCCAAAAATTTCATGAGACCATCTCCTGTACTTATGAAGTTATGAGGGTTCAAAAATGCTGGAAAAAATGCTAATTATAAAACACAAAATTTCGACCCTCCCTTGTGTCTGTCTGATATATATGTCTGAAGATATTCATAGAATGAAGGTAAAATTTTACATGGCTTCATTGAATACACAAAGGTTATTGTACAAAAAAAATCAGCTGATTCGGAGAGCGTCAAGTGGGAGCTTTTTCAGCATTGGTTGATTTTTTTTTTTTTTTTTTTTTTAATTTTTTTATATGGAATGACCTATACAGAAATGTCATCTATAGCCTGTTGAAGACTGCTTTTTATAGAGTCACAGCCCTGTCGTCATTTTGTATATCGTTTTGTTGGAATTTTTCCACTTCTGGTTGTAATGGTCCAGTGTTTATGGGGAAAATGAATGTATTTTTTGAAAATCGAGGAACATAAGATTCAGAAGCAGTAACCTGGCTTACCCTCGTAGTAGTCAGGTTGGACGACCGAAAATCCTGGCAGTTGTATTCGATAAACTTGCCAAGAGTTAGTTTCCTTCCCTCTACTATGGGTGCAGCTGTTTTGGGAATACGTAATTCCTTCTGCGCATAACTTTCACGCATCTCATACACACAAAAATATTAATCTTTTTCTTTTACAATGTACCACGCCAAACAATGACCTAGAAATAGGCCGCACCAGTGTTGCCACTTGCCAGATTGATTGTTTAGTTTCCAATTTAAAACAGATTCAAAATTCGCCCAACTGTACAAAAAACTGCCGGAAATAACAGTTAAGAAAACTTTTGCTGTTTACATCTATTCATTATTTAAGCGCATCATATTAGCCTATTACAGTTAAATGTAATGCAACATATACTGTAAGTGAAGTGACTTTTTGGAGTTGATGTTTCTGCTCTGCTGGTCATTGGCGATGTCACTTATTCCGGTCACCGACACAGTAAATGTTTACAGAGAGCGAAACCCAAGATCTGTGTTTTTTGGCGAATTTTATTTGCTCATATTACCCTGATGAAGGTCCTTTGACTGAAAGCTTGGTTCATTAAAAGAAACTTGCATTGATCCAAGTGTCCAGATACTTTTTTTTTTTTTTTTTTTTTTTTTACTAGTTGTTGTTTGGTTTTCTGGCACCTTGGCATATATTGGTCGTGAGTGCGGTGATTTGCTCTTAATATGCTCATATTATAAAAGTAGACGTATTTTATAGATATTTGGTGAATAAATTACTGCAATATATTTGGGGGAAAAAATAGTAGCAGTTAAATAAATGGCAATGGTTATTTTCTCAATTCTTTTGATTCTTGATGCAACAATTTTTTTAATGGTATTGATATCCACAGAACAACTGAAAATTCATGCTGATGACTTTACTTGTTTTATTTATTTATTTTTTTCTTATTTCTAACTGAGTACATTTGTCAGCCAAGTTGGTGTATGTTTAGTTTAGCGAGATGACATACACATTATGTTGCAACCATGTGAAAATGAAACACTCCGCATCCATTAAAATGCTCATGTTATTAATGATATGCTATCATGAACAATAATTGAACTACAGTACAAGCAGAAATGACATTTGAATGAGCTGATTATCTGAGACCAGTGGATGATGTAGTTCCATATTACTTCAACCTTTGCATGTTGATAGCACCATTCACCTTTCAGGGTCTCAAAGCTTTTCATTTTCATTTTGGAGTATTTAAACACATTATCACGAAAAACAAAACAACAATGCTGTTAATGCTTTAATTTAATCTCTTGAAACCCTTATTTTTTTTTACCAATTTTCAAAAATCTCTTTCATTATTACTCCTGGATATGTGAAGCTTAGGTAGGAGTGTTGTGATGAGATTTGAGCGGTACTCTCTATCCAATCAATCTATCAATTTGCCGTGAGCACAACCACGGGTGGTAAGATTCTCAAACAGCTTACCGAGGAGTTAATGATGGTGTCACTTGGATTTCCGTAGACACTGGACTGTGGGAACCAGAACTAAATGCTAACAAACTTGTGTACAGATTTACGTCACATTATGACGCTCTGAGTATTTCTGGATAAATCATCTACATATGTGAGTGATTTTGTTTTATTTTTTGTTGTGTTAGGTAAGAAGAATATCTTTTCCAGTTGCGGCCTTGTCAGAGCCCATCTGAGAAAACACAGTGAACATTACTGTTAGGGCCCTTTAGAGCAGCCCCGTCATGGCTGTGGAGATGGGCAGGGAGCTGACCTTCTGCAGGCTAGAGGTATTGCTGCATGGAACGAAGGCGCGTTCAGAGTGGCTTTGCAGAATACTAAGAGTGGGCCTGTATCGTGCGCTGCCCAAGTAGGGGGGGAACAAGGGGCTGATGGGATATCTCACCGAGGACTGCAGCTAATCACACTATGACCGACCTGAGCATGGAGGCGGTCCATCTATAGCTGCCTGCTCTGGCCTGCTTGTGTGTGCGCACATGTGAGTGTGTCTGTGTGTCTTTGTGTCCATACGTGTGCTTGTGTATATGTGTGTGTCTGTCTGCGAGCATTTATGCGTGCACGTGCGTGCCTGTGTGCGTTTGTGTGTATGTGCGTGTGTGTGTGTTTGTCTGTGTGCTTTTGCGCGCGTGTGTGTGTGCACCTCACCCCTGGTATTTCTCAGCCGGTAGATATTTGATCAGGTTGGTGTTGAGAGACTGTGGCAAAATGCTCATACTCACCCACACTCTCTCTTTCACACTAACACACACACACACACACACACAGAGACGCAGTCACAAAGACTGTCACACACAATTGCACAGTAAAGCGCGGTATTATGTAAAGCTATTATTAAGTATTATAGATGTGTCATAAAGTCTGGATAGTGCCGCTTGCCTTCTAAATTACCACAGGAAGAGCAGTCGTGCGCTTTTGTGGCTATGAGCAGTCTGGAAGTTGAGTTCATCGTTTTCGCGGTCATTAGCGCATTAAAGATTTACCTCTGCTCATCGCTGGAGATGCTTCACTAGGCCTGGATCTGCCTGGCTTCTTGGAATATGCTCAGCTTGTGTGGAAGTTTTTGTGCTTTGTCATCAGTCCCTGGGGCTGCCTTCCCCACAGGGGGTCTTAAACAGCACCGTATCATTCCTGACGCTTCTGCAGTTTCATTTAGCACAGTTTTATATTCTTATGTAATACTGCATACAGCTGAATGTTTTATAACCCTCAGGTATTAATTTTTGCTTGGAGCTGACTGCACTTCAAGCTGAATATGATTTATTTTAAGGCTTTATGCAAATCCTTTCCAAAAGTGACTATTAAGTTATCATAAAGGGCTTATTCTCTGCCTCACTCACTGGGCGGGAAGCATACTTTTTCCCATCCCTCCGTCACACTCATATTCTGTGGGCAATATCTACCGAAGGAGTGAATGGATTTTGACCAAATCAGACATAGTAATTCCCCACAGAGGGTAGCTGAACTCATTAGGTTTTAAAGGTCATCGAGTCAAAGGTCAAGGTCACAAGTTCCGTTTTTATTTGGAGAACGATACAACTTTCAGAGCGTATGAAGCGGTGTTGGGCGCAGGCAGAGCAAGTCACTGCTGTGAGTGGACTTCTGGCTTGTTTTGATGCTGACGTTAATATTGAATAAAGGCTTCCACCTTCACTCGCCTCGTAACTTAAGCAGAGACGGAAAATTGAGTCTCAGGAGGTAAGTATCCTCTCCATTTTTCATTCCAACGACCACTCTCTCTTCACAGTTCTATAGCCAGGAGGCAGTACCCATCATTGAAATCAGCTGTTCATGGGTAGAACAAAAACACAGCTGGGATTTTACTCTCTGGCCTCTGGACTTTCCACCTCTGCTTGTACAGTTGTGTAAGAGCTGTTTTCTGACCGTTTGTGTGCCGGAAGTAACCTTTCACAGTTAAGACTGTGAACGAGGAGCACAATTATCCTCTGAAAAAATTGATTATTAAAAGAGCCAAGGAACCCCGGCTGGACATTAAAGGCTTTTAATTAGTTTGTGAAACAAACCACATGTCTACCCTGTGATGTTTCTATTCTGACTAGCACAGTCAGATGTACTGTTGGATTGCTGGAGATGGCATTTGTTGACTAAGGGAAGTGGTGGTATACTGGTGAGCTGGTCAGCCCTGGGATTCTATAGTGGGCTCTTAATATGCCCACTAATCCGGCAGTTATTCTTTAAGATCACGCATGCCCCTGTCTGACTCCCTCTTCCTTTGACATGACCTTATTTTGACATCATGTGGGAATTTCATCTCTCCTTCTGCTGAGAGAACTGCATTTTTTGCGATGCGGCTTAATTAACTCGGGAAAGGAGCAACTGCTCCAGGTATTTTTGGGCGCTCTCTCTCTCTCTCTCTCTCAAGCCAAACGCAGGAAAATTAACCTGAGATTTAGAGCTTTTAGGGACCACAGCTGCCCTGGTTTGTATTGACTAAGGTTTCTCAGAATTAATATGGTGCGAAACGCACTCATGGAACATGGAGGTGTTCTACAGGAGCTAAGCTGATGCACATCGCAGCTGTTGGACTGTGGAGTCAGTGAGAACTGAAGCAGTGAAGAGGCTGCTCTAGTGTTTGCCGTAATTAGACACTTCCTTTCTCCTGATGTTTATGCTGTGAGCGAGGAAAGGTTCTCACCCACTTTCATCTGTCGGTTTCATCTGAGAAAATGCAGTGTTTTCTCATCGTAATGTCTCTCTCCTCATAGAGGAGCCTTTTATTGTGTTAAATGAGTCCGCCTAGAGCCTGTTTGAAATGGCTGTTAAACTGTTGATCTGTTAGCGTAATGCAGATTGAATTCATCTGTACTTTATCCATTCTCCTCAAATCATCATTCTTCTGTTTGTGTTTGAATCCCTCCCAGTTTGGAATGCATGTCCTCATGTAACGTCAGTCAGATTGAGTCCATTCGAAAACTTTGAAAACTCAGTTCGAAAACCGAATTATTTGTTTTAAGAGTAAAGCTGCTTTCACACCGGACGCGAAATGAATTTTTCGCATGACAGATTATAGTCAAAGTCAATGCAAAGACGCGAATACACGGGAAATGCTGACGTTACATGAAGGATTGTGTGAATGCAGTCTGACTGTAGCCTAGCGCTGGGCCTTATGGTCCCAGTGTATCGGCAGTTAATTTTTGGGTTGTGAGAATGATCCGGTCATCTACACAGGGAATTTGGTTTCCTTTGCTTCCTGTGGTTTTTCCCATAGTGTATCCATCATTTTTTTTAAATGGGCCACAACCATTTATTTTCAATTACAGAGCAGAACAAATAACTGGCTGCTATTTTAAAATACAGAACCAAATGAAAAAAAATTCTGGTTGTGAAAAGCCCTCAGTTGCGGCCTATTTGGGTTTCAAACTCTGCTGAGTGTGACTAACGTAAGAATAATATTAGGACTGGATTTGTTGCGATGTTCAGTGGTGTGGTCATCCAAAATAAAAGCTGGGAGCATTTGTGGCCGCCCTATTCACTAAAATTGTTTACAAGTCTGCCATGTTCACAGGAAAGTTGTGCAAAATCCCAAAACTAGCATCAGTTTTTCATTTCCCTTTGCTCATTCTTGACTAGTTTTATTACCTTTGAGGATTCTGAAGAGCTTTTGTCATACTGTCAGTGGTACATGCTATTCATTATCAAATGAGCCTCAGGGTAATTTCTAACAGGTTGTGCGCCGTCTTAAAATCATTATTTTCATAATTTTCCCTCTAGAGTTTAGATCTTCAAATCCCTGTGGTTTTGGCTGCCTGCGGATAGCTTGCGTTGCTGGCGGTTTTCTGAAATGAAATATGCAAACAGTTCATGACCACTGCGATGCCGTTCTGGAGCGGTCTGCATTGCTTTAGTGGTTTGCCTCCAGTCTCTCTTTACATCATTTAAGAAGTGGTGACGGCTTGCATTTATTTGCCCATAGTTAGCGGCTTTGTTTAAAATCACATGGTGGAAATAGTAAAATGTGTGGAATGCGAAAGATTCGGGCGGATGAGCAGAGGAGTACACTTGTAATGCTGATGGGCCAGGTCACGTGGTAACGGAGTTACAAAATTGGTGTATTTTGTTACCCTGGTAATATCAGACTCTGCTACTTCGCTTTGCTTCGCACACAGAGTCTGGCCAGTCGTGACTGACAAGTGTTTACTTCCTGGTGGGTGGGCGCTTGTCTGAAGTTTAAAATCATTGGTATACCCATAAACTAATCACTAACGTTCGGCGATGACGTATTTTATGCGCCGGCTCAGCCGCCTAGTACCTTCGCTGTAAACACAGTCCTTCATACCAGGAATGCAGCAAAAACAAACTGATCAGTACATTAAAGTTAATACTGTACTCATACATATGCCCATCTACCTCATTTTAACCCTCACTCATTCACTTAAAAGAACTAAAGGTGCTCTCTCTGTTCTCCATACAAGAAACAAACTGTTGACCTATCGTTTTTCCTGCCGATACTGCTGCTATTAAAAATAACGTAAGAGACCCGAAACCAACGGCAGAATCGGCGAGAATAATGCATTATTTACATTAGGACGAAATCTGGGTTGACACGAAAACTGAACAAATTTGTAACTCCATTACTGACCAGTTTTTTGCCGTTTTCACCCAAAATAAATCAAATGAACGAAATTAACTATTTTGTTTTTTGAAGTATGAGGGAAGACCTACACAAAGCCATTTAAATTGTTACTCTATCTTACTTAGTTTTGGAGATATGATGCAAAATACACCAGTTTTGTAACTCCGTTACTGCGTGTCCTGGCCCTGATGGAAATCCGTGGCGCGTCGTCACCAAGATCGGTTAATTGAGGGGTAAACGTTGCACCCTGGGAGCTGTGCATTGCATTGTCAGCTCTTTGCCGTAGTGGAATCGGTTTTATTTAATGCTGTGGCTCCATTTCATTGAAATGCTCCTTAAGGGGAGAAGGAAAACCACATGTCCTGCGAGTGTGACTCCTCAGCAGTCTCATTGCCGCACTTGCCCGAGTCGCTGTCTACCTAAAACGACAAGGTCTCGGGGGCATTGGGAGAGGAGCCTGTGGTCACAAATTGCTCATGAAGAAAGTGGTATATCCCTCGACAATCAGGCTGTTGTTATATTGTACTATAGTATGGAAGCCTGATTGTACATTCTTAGGCCTACAACCTAAGGTGCTATCTAAAGGCTCGCACATGGTCTTATTTTTCCATGTGGGGCCCTAATTCGGCGACCTAAATGCTGAAGGCAAACACACGAGTGTTAGTGGTATCAAAGATCAAAACTGGAAATTTTGTGGCGGGAGGCAATGGCACAACTGTAATGCTGTTTTCAAAAGACAGTATGTTGAAGACAAATTAATTTCCTGTTCGTGTGGTGGGGATTTGGTTCCATTAAGGCCAATCAGATTAGCTGCTGTCATTTCCTTTAACTCCCTAAAGCCCAGCGTCCCCCTGGTGGTAACGCCGGCGTTACGGGATATTCAAATGACTTGCCGTGAGCCTCTGACCGTTAAATGCATAATTACTTTCAAGCTGCTGCTATTTAAGATCGCTCCCTTAATAATCACTTCATTTATTCCTGAATAATCAAGACCATTATATAAGCCTGTAATTATTACGGAAGTATTATTAAGAAATGATACTGAAGGGCAACACTGACAGTGAACTTAATAGTGATATTGTGTGGATGGAACAAAAAATAAAAAAAAATTAATTAACCCAGTGCTTTTCCTGAATTCCACCTCTCGTTCTCGGATTTTTTCAGCAGTGCAACCTAATTTATTTTGAAAATTGCTCTTAATCAAAATGTTTTCAGCCTTCAAAAGAATACCCAGATTGCAAAAATAGTTTGAATCAAGGTCGACTAGGCTGCATTTGTGGGGAGGTGTAGGTGCACACCGATAATAACTAATTTATTAAATTACTAACGGCGCTTATGACGAAGCGTTGGTAATTGAATAATGTAGTGAATTGGTTATTAATGCATCGTGAAAGCTGGATGAATGGCGTGCATTAGAAATAATTTAAAATGCATGCCATGCGTTGAACATTCAAAATAGAAAAGTCACTCAGGAGGTCTTTATACTCCAGCTTCTGGGAAAGTTGAAGGAAGGCTATAACGTGAAATGTATGAACGGCAATTATCCAATTAATTTATCTGAAACAAAATCTTAACCTTATCGAAATACTATCTTCAGCAGCATTTACTACATATTATTCTACTTCAAGGTGGGCTTTTGAGAAATTTCAGTTTATTTCCGTCCATGTAATCTCGTGTTGTACGCTTCCTCTTTTGACGCAAAGCTGTATGTTTTAATCATTAATGACAATGCAACTCAGGCTATTGGAAGTCTATTTGCTCAGTAAATGAATTCAATTTATCATCCGATCCTTTCTCGGAAACGGGTTAAGTGTTAACCTGCATTATGGTAATGTCACTAATTGAAGATGGGTTTTAGTTATATAAGCAAACTTAACATGCAGATGAGAGTCGCAAAACTGATGTTTTAGAAACGTACGCTTTGGTGTATCAAGCCGATGAGACGCGGTCGCTGAAAAATACTGTTTCGTGAGCTGGAGGAATTCAGAAGCCTTCTAAGACATTGATGTTTTATGTTACCATTGATGTGGATAGGAAAATGCTTTATAATTATTGCAATGAACAATATTGCAAGCTGAGGGGAAATGGATACGGTTTGATCCTCGCAACTGAACAAATTAACACACAGTTGCTAATTGGGAAACCTAAATGGGAGTGGGTTTGGAGATGTAATGCGTTTTAAGGCGAGGTGACAGCCTTGCCAAAGTCCCCCCGATGGCAAGTCCGGAGTGGAGGAGGTTAAAAACAGTCCCTTAACACCACAGCAAACTTGCAAATTTGTAAGGTGAAGAACAAGCACCTAGCGTCTGTTACTGTTGCCTCCTTCAGTGCTCTGAGAACTGCTTTCCTGGGTAGTAAGTGGTTCAATCGTGAGGCGACGAGAAAAGCAAAAACTATCAGAAATGCATTCTTCAAAAATTTGGGCCATTTAAACGGGATACAGCACAGCACTTGAGGTATTAAACCAAGGGTGAGATTCAGGTTAATTATTTGTATCCCCCCCAACACACACACTCAAAGAAAATATTCTTGTGTAAAGATACCCATTTCCTTTAGACCCCACCATTATTTTGTTGGCATTATTTATTTGGTAGCCTTCACAATGAAAATGAAAATAATTAGAAAGGAAATTAAATGATTGGAATGATATATTAACAAACTGCTCTGCTGGCTGGGATTCATTCCCATGAAACGGTCATTAAAGGATCCATTACCTGGAAAACACTTCCATCCCTCACATCCCTCTCTCTGGCCAAATCTGAGATGTTTTGGAGTCAAAGCAGCTACCTTCCTCCCTTTTTTCTTTATCCGGAGGCTTTCTACTCCGGAGACATGAAAATTGGAGATTTCAGTTTGGGCATCATGATGACGTGTTCCTGCGCGGAGGAGGAGTCGAGGTGTGGCTTGGTAGTAGCGAACCGCACCCACTGTTTTCTGCGAACACGCCCAGGAAAAATGTCGGGGAAGGCAAGAGCTACAGGTTTTGGTGGCCACAAGTGCTTTGTTGTTGGCTGCCAAAATCCGCACAAAAATGTTTTTAATATTCCATCGGCGATGAATTGCTGAGGGACAAGTGGATTGCATTTATTTTCACTGACAATGTTCCTGCAGCCCCTGCCACAAACCTATTCCAGTGCGCTCAGCATTTCACGTCAGACTCTTTCTCCAATTTAGCCTAATACAAAGCTGGCTTCGCTAAAAACCTGCGCCTGCTGCAGAAAGGTGTTGCTTCAATACTACGGAACCCGCCACTTTAACCCATTTAGATCTGGACAGCATGTGCGCATTTTAAGAACGTGTCGTTGCCGACGCAGGTATGCGCGTAATTTTGAAAGTACCGTAATTACTGTAAGTTTTGCGCAATAGAAAAAAATTCCAACTGTTCCTGAAAGCTGAGAAGCTGTGCTTCAGCCCATGGCAGCATGATTCTCTGCTGGGATTTTTGCATTAGGCCTTAAAGGGTTAATATTGTCTGTAAATGTCAACTTTCGCATTAGCTGACAACTTTGTTCCCCCAACTTCAATGTTATCATTACATTACCGTAAGCTATTGGATGGAGTGTGGTGCAGTTCAATAGAAACTTGGCAGTATATCCAATACGTAATGCTTTCAAGCCACTCCTCCCTCCTCACACCCTCTTCCCTTGCACCACCCCCTCCGCTAAGCCATACATCCATCTTTCGGCTGAGTCAAAATCTCGAAATTTTCTCGCGGGAGCAAGATTGGCTTCATAAATAGGGCAAAAAAAATATGAATGTTGCGTAATTTTAGCAAATTTCTGCAAAACATTATGCTTTAGACCCAAATCACTTATTTTTAGCGGGTGTAAATACCAGGTAATGGATCCTTTTAGCAACAGCATTTGTGTTAGAAAGTGGTCTGCATGAGTCAAAACACTGGCGAGGTTTTTGATTCAAAAATTTTACTGTGCCACCCTTATTCATTGGCACATTTTCTGAGGGGCAATTCAACCTATTATGTCCCAGATGCATTTATTGCAGTGCAAGAAAATATAAAACTGGCCTAAGGTAATAAATTTAACATTTGTGATGGACAAAGTTTTGAATAATGTGACTACCGCAGGTGTTTTCATTTGCAAAGGCACGAAAATAGAGCCGAGTTCATAAACATAACTGAACATTTTTGCTGGGGAACCAAACATGCTAACTGAAAACTAACATGCATGCTGCTGTTTTGCACTATAGTTCAGAAACTGAACATTTTTAGCTTGCAACTACACATGCTGAATATAGGCTCGTATTTATGTTCTTTTCACGCACAGTGAAAAGAAGTTTCAGTGCCTACCTGAATATCATACATGTTACTTTGTAATCTTAACATTTTTTGCTTGTGACTGTAAATGCAAACTAAAGGCTTCCACACATGCAAACATTTTGTGTTTGTAATTCAGAAACCTTATCTGTAACATTTTTGGCTGGAATCCAAAGATGTTGAAAGGCTAGGATACACAGTGTTTTTAATATATAGTTTAGGAACCTGACTGAACATTTTCTTTCTGTGCTGCCATTAGTCACGGTGTGTTGATGAACAGCCAGAGGCCTGTTCTCTGACAGGCTCACCATCCTCATCCTCCTGCAGAGCAGATATCTGAGCACCAGGGGACACAGTTGACGGACGGTGTTTGAGGACGTTGCAGTATTGGTGTTTCAAAAAGGAGAAAATGAAGCCAGAAACGGCTGATGTGGAAAGATTCTTTGGGGGTGTTGCAGTGATATTTCTCATAGACCCCCACTCCTGTGAAACGTGTGGAAAGCAGAGAACCTGCGCCGGCACTCAGTTCCTTTTATTCGCTAACTTGCGTTATTCTCCTCTCTTAACCTCAGCTGCTGATGGCCTTTTGTCCATTGGCATGCAGTGTTTGTGTCTTCGATATGGCGAGTTGTGTTTAACGTTGTGGAGAGGCGTGCAGGATGCAGTTGAGGCAGCTACTGCATTGGTGACAACGGTTCATCAGTGGGGGGGACTGCTGTCAGTGGTGTGGCTGCCACTTCCTAAAAAAATGACGCCCACCCTGCCTTAACATATAATTGATGGGTTTTGACAATTTCTGAAAAATGGCTGTTTGGCGACCAATGACATTCCTTCACTCGTTGACCCCTATTTGAAAGAACCGAAACCTCTAGGGGTCACAAATATCGATCTAGTTTGATGAAACTTTGCATGCAACTTATTTGGGACATAAACTAGTCTGGCATTTCATTTCAGACTTGTACCCCACTCCCAAATGGGTTGGCAGACCAGTTGAGTTTCAGGTTGACTTGAACCTATAGTATTAGTTCAATGGGGTTTTTCTTGTGCTTGTCTTTCAAAGGTGCTTGTTATCCGTTGAAATTGTCTCTGAATTTGGAAGGGGTGGTTAGTAATCCATGGGCCCATTTGCAGTGGTGAGGGCAGATTTTCTGTTCGACGTCGTCTCTAAGGTGGGCGAGCCACCTTCTCTCTTGAGCTGCCCGTTCAGATATAGAAAGACAGAGCCAAACCCAGAGTAACACCTGCTGGGAGTTTCAGCCAGCGGATTGGAATAATTTTCCTGACTCACCGTGCCCTGAGAATCCCTGCTGTCCCATAGTCCTCACCCACAGAGCAGCCCTCAGTGCCAGCGTTCACAGAGAGGGGAAATAACCTGCAACTATTGCAAGAAATACTCCAAAATACCAGTGGAAATATAATCCCTGCCCTGTACACCTCATATCTTGCGGGATTGGCTTTGCGTTACACAATACTGGGGATTGTCATTCAGGTATTCTGATTTAACAATGCTGGTGAGGTAGGTAGGTTGATTGGAAAAGCTATAGGGTTGTGTTTATTGAAAGTAGGTGGACTCCAGGGTGCTGCCCTCTGTTGCTGGTGCTTTTTCCATGTAATGGTGGATGGTGTTATTTGAGTGGTATTACCCATGAATACTGATTTTATACCTCACATCCTTCTGCATGAAGATTGTGTGCTCATGGAAGGATGAGCAGAGTAAGCTTGAGTGCATTCATTGGTCGATTAAGTCGTGAGGTCACATATGTTTTTGAGGGAACATTCCACTGCTGATGTCACGGTTGTCAGTGCAGTACTGATGGAGTCGGAATGCCATGGCCTGCCCTCCGAAGATTAATGTGTACTTTAATATGTCTTTCCTTTTCCTGCCCTCCGAAGGTTAATGTGGCTTTCCTTTTCTTTGGCAGCTCTTGTGAAAGCGTGGGGTAGTTGGTGAGGCCGAATTCTTCCTGGATCTGAGCGGTAAATTCAGAAGACTGAAGCCCAGGCTCACCGTCTACCTTTCACGGAGACCCAGCCGTGAGAGGACCCAGCAAGGCACCTGGCGAATCATGACCGCCGACAAGGAGAAGGACAAGGAGCGCGAACGGGACCGCGACCGGGATAGAGACCGCGACCGGGACAAACGTGACAAGGCCCGGGAGAGCGAGAGCTCGCGGCCCCGCCGGAGCTGTACCCTGGAGGGTGGGGCCAAGAACTATGCGGAGAGCGAGCACAGCGAGGACGAGGACAACGACGCAGCCAGTGCCACCGCGGAGGAGTCCTCCAAGAAGAGTAAGAAGAAGACGCCCAAGAAGAAGTCCCGCTACGAACGCACGGAGAACGGCGAGATCACCTCCTTCATCACCGAGGACGAGACTATTTACAGACCGGGCGGTGAGCACTAATTCCTTTTGTGCACACTCACATACACAGCACACACTTCTATACGAAGACAAAGCACGTATGGGTTGTACTCTAGTGTCCTTGGCCAAGCCACAGAAAGTATTCTAGGATATTGTGACCATTTTACTTCCCTAACTTGTGTTTTTTTCATCGTGAATATATATCGTTTTCGCTGTACCAGGGTTCAACAAAGGCCGTAATTATTTTAAAACCCTGAGGATTATTTCTAACCAGGGTGACGAAACATACTAGTGAAGCAATGGAAGATGACTGTTGTGAAAATGTGATCGGAGATTTGTCTCTGAAGAGGAATGCCTGTTCACATTATTTTGTCTGTATATATATATTCAGGATTATTGCTTCCTTTCCAAAAAAGTAACTGGCCATAGTTAACAAGCGTAAATATCCGGATACTTAATAAGTAACTTTTGCACCCTCGTAGGGAAGTTTCCATATTATGCTAATTGACTCCTCAGCCCAAAATGCACATTTTTCTGTTTTTCAGTTGCCTTGGGATCTTCAATCTTATCTAGAAAGGGTGGTGTGGGTGCAAGCTTTCATTCCAACTAAGAAGTTATACACTGGATTCTACTAATCAAGGTCCTCAGCAAAGATTCAAATTCAAACTGCTCATGTGTCTTTGACTATTTGCTCTCGAGATGTAAAATCTGCTACATTTAGCTGTAAATAAATGCATCTGACTTGTGCTGAGATATGTAGGCAACTTTAAATTTTACTATTTCATACCATGAAATGCTTTGGTTAACTCTGAATTTGATAAAAATCAAGCGTATCTGATATCTGGTCTTATTTAAGTTGGGTAGAGTAGTCATGTTTGGTTTTTATTATGCCCCCGCCTTGAATCCGTCCGTCCGGGCGTCCGGCCATAAACCGGGCGTCTGGCCATCTCATTTGTAGGTGGTGTATGGAGGGTGGGTAGAGGAAGGTTCCTTTCAAAAACCAGCGGCGATATCTGGCCAGCCACCTTCATTTCATTTGTAACTAAGGTGATCCATCTCATCTCTTGGTGGTGTGGGTTGGTAGGAAGGTTCCTTTCAAAAACCAGCACTGTGCGATATCAATATGGCCGCTACGGCAGCCATCTTGATTTCAGTTTCCACGCAATAACTAAAGAACTCGTCTTCATTCGAAGACCAGTTTTCTTTTAACATGTTTAACTTTCAGTATTATTCACTCTCACTATTCACCATGCTAAACTAGCAACCTATTCAATCTTATCGCAATTAAACATACGGGCAGGGGCATATGCCACGCTCCACGTTGCTCTTGTTGTAAAAGCTGTGAGTCAAAGGGTTAAAGTGTCATCAAGTGCAGTGCAGTACCATGTAGAGTGACCAGATGTTCTGATAAAATCGGGACCGTATTCCTGCTTGGTTCATGTACAAACAAACCATTTCGAGTAGCCTAATGAAGTTATTGGGATTCCTCCTTTTCTCCTTTTCTATTACAATAGGCCTGTTCCCTTATAGACGTAAGCCATTTCATTACATGGCCTTCTAGCGCAGAACATGACCTACGTTGAATGTTGGCAACTGTCTTTAACATGAAACAAACAGCATAGGCTGCCTTCTGCTGAGAGTCGGGAGCCTGCCTGGTTTCAGAGAGAAATGGGGCGAGAAATGTGCGCGAATATGGGCTAGCTCCACAAAAGAACTACATCTGTTGCGCATTGTCGGACCAAATTTTTGCGTGGTGTCGGGAAAATCAAAGTAGGCTTGTCTGTATTCGAAACTGCTCGGTGGTAAAATGCAGTCATAAGCTGAAGGACAAATGCGAGCAAATAGTTTATGTGTTTGCCGTTGCTGTTACAATACGTTGTTTTGTCCACACACACATACACACAGATACATTCACAAACACTCACACATGCAGTACTGTGCAACAGTCTTGGGCACATTTAAAGCAACTTCTTAGGCCAAATATGCTTGCAAAAATGATGAAATTTTCTAATAACTGAGAAATGTACTCAGCAGAGCTGTAGACTGTTAAAAACTACATCAAATCAATATTTGGTGTGATTACCCTTTGCCAAAAAATTTGGGACACTGTCCTGTTGTGCTGTAGTTTTATAAGATGATTGGCTTTTTGCTCGTCCCAAACAGTGGAGAACTTGCCACTGTTCTTCTGCAGACTGACTGTCTCATTTGCGTCTATCCCTTCAAGAAACTACAAACTGCTATGATGATGTTGACATCAAGGCTCTGTCAAGACTGTAATATCTGTAATATTTACAGTTGACTGTAATATCAACTATTTTTAATGGAATACAAACATTTATTTTTGAAACTTTTCTTTCAGTAAGCATTTGGAATTTCTAATTTACTTTTTATCTTCAGGAACTATAATATGGAAACGAAGTAAACATCTAATACAGATTTGAATTTTAAATTTTAAAAAGTGCAGGGTGCCCAAGACTTTTGAATAGTCCTGTATGTGCACACACACCCCAACAGAAACACTCTGAGAGTTATCTCAGCCTGTGGAAAAAATGCCCATGTCCACCTGCTTGTGGAAGGTTGAGTTCCCGAGTGGACGAATGCTGCATGAAATCTGCTCCAGATTAACTGGGCTGTGCTCTGCCCTACACCCGGTGTCATTACATCATTCCTGAAACTCTGCTGCAGGAATAATCCCCCCGCTGCAACCCACTCATTTTCAGAACTGCATCATTCGATGTGGAACTGGGAAACGCTAGATATCTCTCAGTGTAGAGACCTTCCCCCTTAAACGGGTTGACATTTTCACAGTCTCTTGCTCATTCTCTACGGTCGCCGACTTCATTCGCAGCGCCCTCGACCCAATCCCCCCATTCGTAACAGGTTTCCAGCCTGATCTCATATATTACATGTGGCATGAATTACCCAGCAGGATTTTCTTTAGAGGAGAGATTACGGCGGTTCCCGCCCGCGGGCTCTGACGAGAGGGGGATCTTTAGGGAATGTCCGCTTTTCCCTTTTTCCTCTCTGGTCTTTCCAGGGTGTCCTACTGGGAGTTTATTATTGCTGATGTAGATAGAGGACAGTAGAGCTAACCTTTACTGGAGCTGTGAGCCAATCCTCCTCATGTCAGGGCTCTTATACAGACTGGTGCCTTGTATGGGGGGATAGTGGGTAAGAGGCGTCTGTAGTGAGGGCTCTCTGTTGGCCTCCTGCTTTTGTGGCTCTCCCAGGGCTTTCTGCAGCCAGCATTTGCCTCTATTGCCTGGAGCTGAAAGGTCACGACAGCATAGCGTGGCAGAGCATAACACAGCATAGCATGGAAAAGCACAACACAGCATCACATAGCACAATGTGGCGCAGCAGTGAAGAATATAGCGTCGCGTGACGGATTGTAACGTAGCATAACGTAGGTTAGTAGAGCATGCCATGCCATATAACATGGCGTAACCAAAGCATAACTGAGCACTGTATAGCTTAACATGACAATGAGAACTGGACCATCATTCTCCCTGCCACTTCAGTGTTCCTTTTTAGAAAACTGCTCCTTAAATAGTTCCTACACTGTGAAATTTACCCTCTGCTGTGAAATTTCATTTATGACCCGTCAGTCTGCAAACACTATTCACCCTCCAAAACAATCACTCAATCTAGCTGTAACATTAGCAATAATTGACTTCTTTCTTCCTTTTAATAATTTACTTCACTTAGTTATAATATAATTTAATTCACTTCATTCTTCCTTTTCTTTAATTTGTTAACCTCAGTCGAATTACCCGAGGTCTTCCTTTGCTAAGGCTGAAGAGATGAAGCAGTATTGTGGATTGAATTAGCGGTTTTTTTCGGCACACTTCACACAGGTGTATGTAAGATGTAAGAAAGCCCACACTGATCTTTCTATTTGCTTTGTGCCAGCCATTTTCACATCAGTGGTTATGGACATCCAACCGCGTGGAGGCAAGGGGGACATCCGAGACTCAGTGGCCAGCTGAGGGATTTGCTGCCTGTTCCTCTTACGGATACACTGACGACTTTTCATATAATTCATGCTTTGTTGCATTATTAATCTTATCATGCCGCCAAAGTTGGATTTGATTGCATAGTTTCATTTTGCATTAACATGCTTTTTGCATCTTTTATGGACAGCCTGCTGGCTTAAACATTAGTATGCCTGAAAGCCTGTGCATAACGCAATAACAAGCTTGTGAATAACAGTGCCGCATGCCGTAATGTCCTGTCATAATCCTTGGCTCCAGTCAAATTCATTTTGATTCTGCCTGTCATATCCATTCCATTGGTATGAGCAGGCTTTGTGTACCCTGCAGCATGTGCAGTTGCTAGTTTTTTTTGTGTCGTTTTCTATAGTGTTGGTGCCATCAGATGTGTGAATGGCATAAGCAGGAATGAAGTAGCCTGGGTTGAATTATGTTTTGCTAAATGTTAAATCCCCTTGTTTTTGCTTTGTGACCCACAATTCCCCCCAAGAAAATAGCACACAGGTGCCTGAAGCACCGCTCTTTTTATTTATTTTTTTTATATTTTGGTATCTTTGGTCCAGCCTGAATGTGGAATGTTTAACCCTTAAATGCCCAATTATAGTAAAAGTTGAAAGAAAAATCTATGTATTCTGTTAATATGTCCTGGGGAGGGGCTAATAACAACCCAATAGCAATTTTTAATTTTTGGTGACCTTTGACCTCATTTAAGTTTTGTGACATATATGTCACAATAGGCATTTCGGCGACCTTATTGCTAAAATGACTTGAATGATAAAACAGTTGACATATAGCTGAAGTAATAGGCATAGCTTATATTTCATTAGCTTACCTGTTTGTCTACTTTATCCAGTGATGAATGGGTGCTGATTGTGGATTCCACCTATATTGGAAAGGTTAGCTGGTGCAGCCAGTGTAGTGTCTGTTCCACTTTTTATGCATCAGATGGCAGCACTGATGGTCTAAATATGTCACTATGGGCATTAGGTTGCAAAATTCATGTGGGGTCAGTGGTTTTGACAACCCCCAAAATCGTGTGACGGGGGGCACTTAAGGGTTAATCAACCAAATGTGTACTAGCATGCTGGTGCGGGACTCATGCTGCCACCTTTGAACACTGCGGACATTTCTTGGTTTTCCTCAAATGCGCCTGTCAGCCGCCGCCTCTTAGTTTCAAATGTCATGTGAACGAGGGCGGAGGAAGCCCTAACGTGTGCCTGCTCAGCATGTTACTGAGGAGCACCCCGATGGCCGGCAAGAGGCGCATGAGTGACAAAGAATGCCAACCCAAACCAACTGCATCCCACCCATCTCCCTGAGCAGCGTGAAGCCAGTTATGTGTTGCTCTCACGAGGCTGCTGGCCACAGTTGGCACTGGCAAGACTGAATTCGATCTAGTGTCCGGGTCGCCACTCCTTCACTGCAAGTTACGCCTTTACAACGCGAGTCAACCCTGCGGCCCCCGGAATTTCGAAATGTGGGGGAAACAGCAGCATTTTCTTTGTCGGCAAACAGCTGCTCAACTCGTGAAGGAGAGACCTCACACTGCAGCCCTGATTTAAGCTGCAGAATCTGCTGTCTGTGTTGCTGCTACAGCTGTAAAAAGTCCCATATTTTACTCACTTTTAACCAGTTTTGACAGTTGCCTGGTGGCTAAAATGGTTGTCAAGCTTGCGGCACAAAAAACAAACAAATTCAGCATTTGCGGCCGATGTCCTGCTGCTCAGATTCTCACCTCATTAACTATGCGCTGTTTTGAGTGGATGGTGAGTCTATGCAAATCAGGCTCTGCCTTGATTGGCCGCCTCCTTGCAGAGCAAAGAGAACAATGCCGACCTGAACCTGTCAGTCCCGAGTTGCTAATTAATTTCATTGCGATGTCGATACGGCAGCAGGATGGAAATGGGTTGAACAAATGCAGGCTGTTTCATTGTTTTTCTGTCTTCAAAATTTGCAGTCAGATTTCCAAATCTTCCAGAAGGCTCTTTTAGACCTTAAACTAATTTTAAACTCAGAGAAAACTAAATTCATGCTATTCTCTCAGAAACCTGCTGCTAGGTTCTATAATGGTAGCATCACGTCAGCAAATGGAATTCAAATTGAAAGAGTTCCTTGCTACAAATACTTGGCATTTGGGTGGATGACAATCTTAATTTTAGGAAGCATACTGACTAACTAATCAAGAATTTGAAACCTAAATTGGCTATGCTGTACAGGAATAAAGCCTGCTTTCCGAGGAGTTGCAGAAGTCAGATTGTTCAGGCAACTATTCTCTCTAGAATAGATTATGGAGATGTAATTTATAATGCACTCGGCTCCCTGCTTGCTGAAGTCACTTGACGCAGTATACCACGCTGCTTTAACTCCTTCAACCCCACAGCCCTCTACAGAGGGCTGACCAACATATTCCCTTCAAGCCCAAATTCCTGTAGGGAAAATTCAAACAATCTGACTAATTGATTGGAACATATCAGGTTACATTTAATGGGATTCCAGAGATAACAGTAAGATACAATGTCCAGATAATGACCAGCCCTCTACAGAGGGCTGTGGGGTTGAAGGGTATAGTGATGCTAGAATATCTGGGGTTGAAAGAGTTAAGGTTCATAACTGGAGATGGCTTCCGAACACATCACTGTACTCTTTATTTTATGGTTGGTTGGTCTTCGCTGGCCATGAGAAGGGAGCAACATTGTTGTCTTTTTATATACAAGGCATTGTTAGGTAAACTGCCTGGATATTTGACCAGTTTGTTTAACTTGAGAAGGGGGGAATACGGTCTGCGAACTCTTGACTTTTTGGTTTTAGATGTCCCAAGGGTGCGTACTGAACTGAGTAAAACTGCTTTTATGTATTATGCTCCACAGAAATGGAATAGGCTTCAACAGTTTTTAAAGTTGGAAAGTCTTATTTCAATTGATTGTTTTAAATGTCTTTTATTGGCTGCCTTGGCGAATGTACATGTGTAATGTAGTCATTGTTTTTATTTATTGTACTTGGTTGTTTTCTATTGTTCGCAACTGGGCTCCGTTGCAAAAGAGAGCTTGCTCTCAATCGGACTCCCAGTATAAATGGATAAATAAATAATGGTTTGAGACAATATGGTATCAATATAATTTCACATTTTGACAGACGTTGGGCAGAGGGAGAATTGAAGTGTATAAGGGGAAAAGGTGGTTTTTATTGTATGGGAGCGTTATGGGTGGCGGTTAGAGGGGCGCTGGGCATTTGTATTGCAGGCAGGTGCGCTGCAGTGGCTGGGCTGGCAGAGAGATCGATCGTGCCTGTGAGCACAGCCGCTCAGGGCCGGGCTCCCGGGGGCCCTGTGGATATACTGTGCACAGAGGCAGGGCAGGGACACGGGGAGGAGATTATGAGCACACTCACTGATGGAGATCGATACTGAAGAGCTCATTTCAGCTGCCGCTCCGCTCTCTAAAATCCCTCTCTCACCCCCCCCAATGTGAATGGTCAGCGCTATGGGGACAAATACTAGTCTCTTTTATCCCTCCCTCATTCCTCTCTCTCTCTCTCCTTCCCTCCCTCTTTCTCTCTCTCCCGCATGTTCTCCTTGGTAGTGCAGGTGTACATGAGTCTGTGTTTATGGTGGTTGGAGTGTTAAAGATGTTCTCTAGGAGTAATGTGACAGTTGTTTAGGTTTATTTTGGGTTCTGTAGGGTTGAAATGGGGGTAATGGGGGATATATTGACTTGGTGATACAGGTGTTATGCAGGAGAAAGGCAGTGGTTATGAAGGGATGACAGTGATTCAGGGGTAATATTGGCATGATAACAGTGATACTGGGGTTGTGTAGGGATGACATGGGTGATACAGGGGTTATATAGGGGCGATACAGGGGTTATATAGGGGTGATACAGAGGCAATACAGGGGTTATATAGGGGTGACAGTGGTTATATAGGGGTGATACAGAGGTGATATAGGGGTTATATAGGGGTGATACAGAGGTGATACAGGGGTTATATAGGGGTGACACAGTGGCAATACAGGGGTTATATAGGGGTGACACAGCGGCAATACAGGGGTTATATAGAGGTGATACAGAGGCGATACGGGGTGATATAGAGGTTATATAAGGGTTAAATGGGGGTGATACAGAGGCGATACATGGGTTATATAGAGGTGATACAGAGGCGATACAGGGGTTATATAGCGGTGATACACTGGCGATACAGGGGTTATATAGGGGTGACAGTGGCGATACAGGGGTTATATAGGCGTGATACAGTGGTGATACAGGGGTTATATAGGGGCGATACAGGGGTTATATAGGGGTGACAGTGGCAATACAGGGGTTATATAGGGGTGATATAGAGGTGATACAAGGGTTATATAGGGGTGACACTGTGGCAATACAGGGGTTATATAGGGGTGACACAGCGGCAATACAGGGGTTATATAGAGGTGATACAGAGGCAATATAGGGGTTATATAGGGGTGACACAGTGGCAATACAGGGGTTATATAGGGGTGACACAGTGGCAATACAGGGGTTATATAGGGGTGACAGAGGTGATACAGGGGTTATATAGGGGTGATACAGGGGTTATTTAGGGGTGATAGAGGCGATACAGAGGTTATATGGGGTGATACAGGGGTTATATAGGGATGACAGAGTGGCGATACAGGGGTTATGCTGGGCTGATACAGACATGATACAGGGGTTATACAGGGGTGATACAGAGGTGTTACGGGGGTTATATAGGGGTGAAACAGGTGGTACAGGGGTTATATAAGGGTGATACAGAGGTGATACAGGGGTTATATAGGGGTGATACAGATGTGATACAGGGGTGATACAGAGATGATACAGGGGTTATCTAGGGGTGATACTGAGGCTATACTGGGGTTATATCGGGTGACACACTGGCGATACTGGGGTTATGTAGTGGTGATACAGGGGTTATATAGGGGTGATACAGTGGCGATACAGGGGTTATATAGGGGTGACAGAGGCGATACAGGGGTTATATAGGGGTGATACAAAGGCGATACAGGGGTTATATAGCGGTGATACAGGGGTTATGTAGGGGTAATACAGAGGTGATACAGGGGTTATTTAGGGGTGATAGGGGTTCTATAGGGGTGATACAGAGGCGATACGGGGGTTATATAGGGGTAATACAGAGGCGATACAGGGTTATGTTGGGGTGATACTATAGCGATACAGCGGTTATTGTCGAGGTGATATGGGGTGATACAGGGGTTATGATGTAACCAGGTCTTTCCTGCCTTAGCCCGGCAGTCCCACTCAACAGGCTTACTGCTTTTTCCCAGCATTCCTTGCATCTCTTTTCAGCTGTCATATAATTACTCTTCCACCCAGCGCCTGTGACAGTCTGCTACACTGGAGTGAGGTCAGTCTGTCTGACACGCGCTCTCACTCACTCACTCACTCACACACACACACACACACACACACACACACACACACACACACACACACACACACACACACACACACACACATTCACTCACACAGTCAGACAAAAGTCAATATACACCCACACATACTCTAACACTCACACACATGCACACTTATACCCAGGCAGATACTTGCACACAGAAAAGGATCAGTGTTTCACTCACATTCATGGCAACACGCAGACACGCTCACACACACAAAACTGACACACACAGACACACACACACACACACACACACACACACACATACAGACACACGCACGCACACAGACAAGAGAGGGACCACCCTGATACATGAAAGGCTGCACATTGAATAATGCTCGTTACATGTAGAGCAGGATCTGCCGTATTTGCGCTTGATCTATGTTATTATAATGAAAGAGATTTGGAGGTGTTGCCCTGGTCTAATCAAGCACCCTGCTGTGATGGCAGTCATTAGGGAAATGCTGCTGCAGTCCTGCCTGATTGAGGCTGCTTGTCTAAAGTCATGCATCTTTCGTTGAGGCGCAAAGGCAATGTGTGGGCACCCCCAACTGGCACATTTCAGGGGACCTCTCTCAGCTCCTGCCGGTCCTTTCCAGGAGAGGACATTTTTCAGTTTGTTTACCGACTGGGATGAGATATCGCTAGTCCTTCACTCGAGCTGTGTTTTAGGTGAATTTACAGACACGCACCTGCCCCGACACTTCACATCTGTCTTGTCAGATACTTTGCCCTGTCATTTCACTGTCCTGGTGAATTTACTTAACCCCATGAAACCTACTGACCCATATGTGGGACCGTCAAAGGCTGCTGCTTTATTCAAACCTTGCGTACCCTCTGGCCTATTTCAAATTCTAGTGGAGATCCCAAAGTTTCCAGTAATCGCAAATATGTCCTGTTGAATTACAGGGAGATGTGTATGAAATGATGTAATAGATCTAGATGGTTTCTATTCGATGTAATGCTGTGGTCATAAAAACATGGTGTCCTAAGTTTGAATATATCTGTCAGTATAAGCGTGATGTCGCTTCAGTTAACTGCTGCAACCAGCTGATGCTGAATATGCATGTGACATAGTCCAACAATATGAAAAAAAAAAGCCTTTTCTGACTTTGAATCTACTAAGGGGGAAACGGAAGTGAACAATTAGAGTTTAAGAGGTTAAGATTTAAATCGGCTACTATTGTAGGATTAAGCAGGGACATGTCTATCCCCCCCCATATTCAGAAACTCCCCATAACAGGAGGGAGATACATTGACCCTGCTGAACTTTTCTGTTTTTGTTGTTACCAGCCCTTGTCAGTGTTGGCTGAACAAAAGAAGTACCCATAATGGCAGCACTTTGTGTACTGATCTGTGATTTGTTGAATTTGATGCTTGTCAAACGGAGAGAGGGAAATAATTCAATTCATATCAGTTTTATTTGTGTGTCGATAGTTTCCAGAAGAACGGTCTCAAAGCCCCATTTACGCAGCAGCCGTAGCGCAGACAATGAGGCCCTATTTTCATAGCGTTTTCAAGCCAGTGGGTCTGTTAGCAGCACCAGACACCGTCATGCTTGGAAAGTCTTTGTTTTTAAGCTCTAACCCACCTGGAGACGGATAATTAAAACAGTGCTTGTGACTGGAGCTGTGGCTGTTCTCAAAGGGCTGGTGTTTGGAGCTCAGTGTGACTCAGCTGGTGTCATTTTTCCTTCAGCAGGTGGTTCACAGATTTGCTGTAATCTGGTCCGAAGTGTTTTCTCGGGCTTCAGAAAGGGGGTGGGGCCAGTGTTATCTGGTGAGTGAGAGTTTTGGTAGGAGGATGAAATGGAGCCGATGGCTGATAGATCAGGGCCTGGGTTTGAGCTCTCTAATGCTGGGGGCTGTTTCTAAGCCAAGGCTTGACTTTCTGGGCTTATTTCCTGGTCTTAGTGAGAGTCATTACTCACCAATGCTACTGCTGTAGGCTCCAATATTGGTCACCGGGACGTCATTTTCCTACCCGGGTCATTGGCAATTTTCACTCAGTAAATTTTTTTTTTTTGCCACCATAAAATGTACGCTCAGTTTGTCGGTTTTGTTTGTTCGTCTGCTTTATTTCCATTTGCTAGTGTGCTGCGTCTGGGGAATTATTGTGTGGACAAAACAGGAGCAGGGTATGTCACTGCATCTCATGCACTTCGTGGACAACTCGGCTTCTGTAGTGCACCGACTCATCGTGGCGTCGTCGGAAAACTGCACGTCTGTGTGTTGAAGTGGTTTTATTCAAGCCTAAGGAATGTCAATGTTTGTTGTCACAGTGACTTGCTCTGTATTTTTTCTACAATCTGTGGTCTAAATGCTGTCAATGCAGGGTCTTAAGTAGATATGTTGCATGGAACCACAGAATTCGTGACGTGTTTCTATTTTTATGGCCGTCGCTTAGTTTCACCGGAATGTGATGGACGGGATACAAACTCTGTGCCGAGCAGCGAGGCTGGCCAATGCACATCGCTTAACGATTATTCCCCTGCTTAATTAGCCAGCGAAAAGGCTAACATGCTTCTCTCCGCTACTGTACAGGTACATTAATTCCTGTAAATGAAAATGGCTGAGTGAATCATTGCATTATATTATATTTACACGGCAGACTCTTTTATCTAAAGCGACACACAGTAAGTGCATAGAATCAGGTGATTGAAGCGCTGAATAATGCGACTAAAATAACAGACCGCCGTCACTCAGACGACACGTTTTCCATGTTATATGTTACTCTTTTTCCGCCTGTGAATTGATTTGTTCTTGTTGAAGTGCCAAGCCCTCTGTGCCGGGGACTGTTTCTCTTGTTGGAGGTGCTGTTTGTATCTCCACAGCAGGAACGGTCGACTCGCGTTAAAAATTAAATGTATCTGATCAAATCATATTCTCAGCCGTCTGTCTGTTTGTTGTGGAGTCCCTTGACTTATTTAACTTGTGATGTGATAAATTATAAATAAACAAGGAGGGGGAAACGCCAGTAGATGATGTTTCTCCTCACACTGAAACGTTTTTCTTCAACCTTCTCCTATTTCTTACCTCTCCTCACCCTCCTCTCACAGCTGGAGCTTAAACGCGAAAATCCCGACAATAGCCGAGAAACTGCCGTCTAATTTTCCCGCTCTCGCTGTTCTGATGAGATTGAGGACTCATTTTTTGGAGGAAGGTGGGACAGGAGTTTTCCCTCTCCGGGAGAGAAGGTGTGTTTTAGATTATCCACGCTTGACTGGCGGCCGGAAACGGCTCGCTGAACAATGAGCTAACCGCCGCTCCGCCTCCCACTCCATGAATATGCATGAGCTTAAGCCGAGAGTGACAGCCCATTGGGGAATAATGGCTGGGGAAAAAGGGAAAAAAAACATCAGAGCGTTTCAGATAGGGATTCAGTTTTGTGTTCATTTGCTTTGAGGATATCAGTTGCATCATAGATACCAAACTCAGAATGAGGATATGCAGTATTATGGAAACATGGCTGATTATGGAATAATGGATCCCTGATATTTACTCACTGCCTCCCTGCCCTCCTGTTTGAGAGCCTCAGAGCTGATGGGGAGGGGGGGGCACAGAATTCTCAAACACAGTGATTCACACCCCTCCCCCCCCTCCTCCCAGCCTCGTACTCTGACTCTTATCCGGCCCCTGCGAGTAATACAGGGGATATAGCCTATCACAGAGAGCCTTAAACATGTAACAGATTGGCGGTTTAAAGGTCTGCACTTTAACCACATAACTCACATCATAAAGCACAGAACCGCTGGCTCTTAGCGGCTGGCGGGTACGGCAGACTGGCAATTAAAAGCGAGCGCGCTCCGTTCTCTCGGCGCTACTGTAACTGTGCACGGTACCTCTGCACGGCGCTCACGTTTGTCTTCAGATTGCTTTTACCGCCAGTCCCGCTGCTCCGGGAGGGCTGTGAAGTGTTCGCCGGTGGAACATGCGCGCCGTCGAGCTGCAAATGGAAATTTTGTACAAGGACGGATGCAATTACAGTGCACTCGAAATGAATTGGGCTCTACAGCCACTGTTATTGACAAGTCATTACTCTGAGTATCAGGTGGTGGCTGGCTCTCATCGTGAAAATGTGATCTCTTTTACAAACGCGCACATGCGCACACACACCCAGCCACCCATGGCGTTTACCGAGGAACACACCCAAATGCACCTGCATATGTATGCACAAATGAATGTAGGTTTTTAGTAAATAAACTGATTAAATATTTTCTCTTTTTTGTGGGGGGGCTTATGTTGTCTGTGTTGTAGTTCCAGTCTGGCCAGTGAGAAATAATTGAAATAATTTCAGCAAATTTTTTTTCTTCTTTTTTTACCTTTTTTTTTCTTAGCTCACCCTGTCTGCGTGCGTGTGTGTATGCGCGCGCGCACGCGCGTGTGTGTGTGTGTGTGGGTGTGCACGTGCTGGTTTGTGTTTGTGTGTCTGTTTTTAGGTTTCTCCACACTTCAAACACCATGAGTATTATATTACATGCAGTTTTTGGCTTAAATAATTCTGCTTTCACACATTTTGTGTGCGTGTGTGCATATATATGTGTGTCTGTGTGTGTGTTGGTTGGCTTTTGTTTGGCTGGAGAGCTCAGGCCGCTCTAATGAATAGACGTGTTGGGCTCAGGGGGGCTGAGCCTGGGCTGTCTGCTGAATCCGCCGCTGATATTGATTTGGCGGTCGGAGACTTGTCATCTCATTTCATTTAAATCTGCCTCTTTTGTTCCTCTGCCCCTCCCACCCCTCAACTAATGCCCCGTCACCCCCCCTCCTACCCCACCCCCGCTCACCGCCCCTCCGGGTACCACACTGCCATGATGGATATTTTCATTTATTTTATCTCGTAAACGACTGGAGCGGTGGGTCGCGGAGAGGCACCTCGCGTCAGTCACCGAGACGTCTCAGTGACAGCGATTTTGTAAAAAATAGAAATGTCCTTCATTCAAATTGCCTCTGATAAGCCCAGCCCGTGTCTCGTGAGGATTTCTAAGAAAAAGACACAGCCTCATAGGCGAGTTTTTTATTTTTCATGCAGCGTCACACAATGGCCTCCTTTGTGCCGCTGCTGAGATTTAAATCTTCCCGTCGCCCCTTGCCTGTGTAGAGATCAATAGTGGCCGTGATGAAAGGAATAAATAAGAGTATGTCGGAAACGGTGGGCAGGTAGGGCTCTAACAGAGTATTTGGGGTGTGGTGTGGGGGGGGGGGCGCCTAATTCTGGGCTTCTCTTCATTGTGGGAATAAACGCCTCATCTGAAGGTGTGGAGGCTGTACTGAGCACTAATGTCGATAAAGGTGGAGACGCTGGAAGATTTCACTCGCCGATGTGTGACGGGTCCGCTAACTGCCCACTGGCTCGCATCAGTCGCCGCTGAATAGATGTCAGGCCAGAAATGGCCCGGCGCCAGGGCTGCTCGCAACGGATTGGCTGACCCCTGGATGCGTTTTTGGGAGGCTTGTGTTTAAGTCAATAATCCTATTTGTATTCCCCTGATCTAACCCCCCCATCTGCTCTCCTGAACACAAATAAAACCTGAGGGAGAGAGTCTTTGTCTGATGAAGAGCTTTAGATGGCTTGGCTGTGTAGCTGGTTTGGTTGAGTGAGTGTAGATGTTTAGGCTATGTAAGTTTAGGTGGCTAGACTATGTAGCTTTAGATGACTAAGCTGTATGGCTTTAGACGTGTTGGCTATGTAGTGTTGGATTGCTAGGCTATATAGTTTTGATTGCTGGGTTATGTAGTCTAGATGGCTGGGCCAGGTAAATGTAGATGGCTGGACTATGTGGCTTTTGTTGGTGAGGCTATGTAGCTTTAGGTGGCTTGGCTAGGTAGCTGTAGATGGCTGGGCTATGTTGCTTTTAGTTTAAATGGCTAGGCTTTGTACGTAGCTTTAGATGGCCAGGCTAGGTAGCTGTTGATGGCTAGACTATGAAGCTTTAAGTGGCTAGGCTATGTAGATTTATATGACTCAGCTATATTGCATTAGATGGCTAGGCTCTGTTGCTTTAGATGGCTGGTCTATGTAGCTTCAGATGGCTGGACTACATGGCTTTAGATGGCTAGGCTATGTAGCTGTCAATGGCTGGACTACATTGCTACGCAGCATGGTTGAGCTGTGTTAGCGCACAATGTATTTGTGTGCTGAGCAGCGACTTATTTTCCCTCCCATCTGTGCATTAAGCATGAACCCTTGACCGTGCCACGGAGACCCGGTGGGGGCTGAACTTTTACATCTGTCCCTACTCTGGTTTCATGGTCTCTACACATTACCCTGTACATGTCTGTGTGCAGTGTGGTATGACACAGGAGAGGGCAGTACATTTGGTCTGAGGGCTGCAGCCTGTTAGTGGAGGAGTGTTAATTCTGCTGCTGGCTGCAGTGTGTGGATGAGCTTGCGTGTGTGCTTCTGTCTGTCTGTCCATGTCTGTTTTCCCTGCACCTTTAAGGAAAAAGTGTTCAGCTGTGTCTTATCTATACTAGCATGTCCAGGAAGTGTAGCAGTATCGAGGGAAAGCTGAACCCCAGGCTGTTTGAGTGATTAATATCCCAGAGACTGAATTGCAGATGGGAATCTGCATTTAGCATTAGAGAAATGCTGGTGCGTGTATATGGGTATGCATCCATGTGTGTTTGCGATTTCATGTGCTTATGTGCATGTATGTGATTGTTCATGTTTGCGGTTGTGTTGTTTGCACACGTGAGTGTACATGCATGTGTGTTTGTGCGTGTGCATGTGGGTGTAGTCTGTGTGTGTGCGTGCGCGCGAGTATGTTGTTTGTGCATATGTGTGAACATGCATGTGTATATTTGTGTGAGATCAGTGGTGTTTATATGCATGTGTTTGTGCATGTGTGTGTTATGTATGTTTGTGTTTGTGTGCATGTGCGTGTTCATGCAAATGTATATCTGCGAGATCATGTGTATTTACATGCGCGCGCGTGTGTGTGTGTGTGTGTTCGCGTGTGTGTTTACATGTGTGTGTGTGTGTGTGTGTGTGCGCATGCACGCATGCATGTGTGTTTGTGTGTGCATGCATTTGCACGTTTTCTTCACACAACAGTGCAAACAGGGCCGCATGGTAATGATATGTGTGTGTGTGTGTGTGTTGTGTTTGTGTGTGTGTAGGGGGGGGTGATCTTCACACAGAACAGTGGCTGTTTAAACAAACACATCTTTAGTGCTGCACCCTCCTCTTCTCCATTATTGTTTTAGTGAGGCTGTGTCTGCATTAGAGCTGCTCTCAGTGCCATATCATTTCTCCCAGGCATCTCTGGTTCCTTAGCACAGGTAATGGGGTTTGCAGGTTTGCATGGTAGCCAGCACTGATGCTGTCTACAGACATAACCTAAAAGGCACTCAGGTCTTTTCACAGATTTGCAACTGGGTTTCTTATGAAAGCGAATCTAATGGGACGTTGCTGAACATCCAGATTGTAGGTGAGCAGTGATTGGTGATTTGTTGGTGGAAGGGGGAATTACCAGGGGAGAGATGATTAGCCAGGTTGAATTGTTTGCTGCGCTGGAGACTACATGGATGATGAGTGACTCTGCTCCTCCTCGTCCAGATCTGACACGCTGTCCTACTCACCTGTGTGGCCATGTCTTTGTTTCTGGTTTTCCTCTGCAAATGGATGGATGGGATTTGCCATTTTGCTGGGAGTGATGTTGCCATGGTGTTTCTGTATGTGTGTCTTCGTGTGTGCCTTTCTGTGTGTGTGTGTGTGTGTGTGTGTGTGTTTGTGTGTGTGTGTGTGTGTGTGTGTGTGTGTATGTTAGTGTGTATGCGTGTTTGTGCGTGTTTGTGTGCATGTGTATGTTTATATTTGTGTGTGCGTGTGTTTATGTGTGTACAATTGCGTGTGTGTGCGTGTGCCTGTGTGTGTGCGCGTGTGCCTGTGTGTTTGTACGTGTTAGCGTATGTGCTAAAATTTGTGTGTGTGTGTGTGCGCGGGCACGCATGTGAGTGTTACTGTGTGTGTACGTGTGTGTGTGTGTGTGCGCGCGCGCGCGCGCGTGTATGAGTGTTTCTATGTGTATCCGTGTGTGTGTGTGTGTGTGTGTGTGTGGCGCGCGTGCGTGTTTGTGTTTCTATGTGTGTGCGAGTGTGCGCACGAGTGTGTGTGTGTGTGTGCATGCGCGCATGCGTGTTTGAGTGTTTTTGTGCGTGTGTGCATGCGTGTGTGTGTGTGTGTGTGTGTGTGTGTGTGTGTGATTGTATATGTCTGGTCTTGGACAGTCTCTTGGCCTGCCCTAATGTCTGCGTGTCCTCTGCAGTGTGAATGTTTTTGTTAAGGAGATGTGGGGTCATGACCTGCTCATACCACCAGTCACATTCAATTTAGCTTCACAGCCAGAGAGCTCAGCTCTGCCTCCATTTGCTCCCCCTGCCTCCCTGAAGAGGGGGGCTTAAAAACATGGAGGAAAAGAAATGTCTTCTGATCGACTGCCTCAAGCTTTTCTGTTTTACATGTTGTGCTTGTAGCTTTTTTGTCTTCAATTACAATGACTTCTCTCTCCCTCCCCTTTTTCCTTTTAACTTGATGTGGTGTTTTTCTTTTTTTGCTAATTACAGGGGAATGTAATTAAGTTGCCTGTAAGGAGAGTAAAACTGGCAGTGATATAATGATTTCAGCTGCACATCATCCCCTCCTAAACCAAAGGCATTTAAATGAATCTAAGTGTTTTAAATGTGAGGATATTAGTGTGAGTTTTCACATCAGTCCTGTTCTCTCTCTCTCTCTGTTCCAGATTGTGTTTACATCGAGAGCCGCCGGGCCAACACTCCCTATTTCATCTGCAGCATTCAGGATTTCAAACTGGTGAGTAATCTGTCCGCCTAAGTCTGCTGAAAGTACTATTTCTCTCCTGAACACACTCTACCTACCCTGAATACACTCTGTCTATCCTGAATACTCTCTCTCTCTCCTGAACATGCTCTACCTACCCTAAATACACTCCGTCTACCCTGAATACTCGCTATCTCTCCTGAACATGCACTACCCTCCCTGAAAACACTGTCTATCCTGAACACACTATCTCCGTTGAATGCACTCTACCTATCCTGAATGTGCTCAATCTCCCCTGGATGCACTATATCTTACCCGAAACTGTATCTCTTCCCCCCCCCAGGACCACACTGTATATGCCCTCCCCCACCCCCCACCCAACACGCTCTCTCTCCCCCTGAACATGCTCTATCCACTCAGCATATCACCGCCTCTCTGCTCTTTTATCTGACTCTTCTTAAAGCACCAGTTGGCTGTGATGTGAAATTGACTGCCTTCGTGTGTGTGTGTGTGTGTGTGTGTGTGTGTGTGTGTGTGAAAAGGAAGGAGTAAAAAACAGCAGGAAACATGCTCTTTTCTGGGGAAGTCAGACAAAAGGGGAGCGTCGTGTCATTTCCTGTCATTAACTAGACTTGCGCGTGGTGCAGAGATTAAAACAGCACTATTGTGTGCTGCCTCACGCGAGCATGTTAGCGCTACACGCCAGTGTCTGTGCCCTTCTGTCCTCTGGTGGACTCCTGGTGCCCCGGCTCATGCCACATTCTGTTAGCCAGTATGACCTATAGCTGTGGTGCCCAATCTTGTGCCATCGAGGGCCGACACAAGGGTGTAAAAAAACGTTTTTCAAAGGGAGTTTATTTTTACCCCCTCTCAGGAAAATCACAAGATGACATTTCGGCTTTGCAAAAAACACTGGTTGGTTTAAAAAAAATAAATAAAAATTGGCATTCGAAAGAGCCCACAACAAGACTGGCCTTGAATTTTCCAGCAGCTTTGTCTGGTCTGCTCCATGATTGAAGACAATGTTTTGTGGCCTTTTTCGGTGATTAGTAAAATGTGGAAAAATGGTCAGGTGTCCACAGACCACTGAAAAATGGAGACCAACACAGTTCATATGCATGGAAGGGGAGATCCTGTGCAGTAGAAAATGTGAACTGAATTTATTTCATCTGTTACAGTCCCTCTCCCCCTGGTAGCGTCTGAAGCAGTTCAGGTCGTAATTATCGAGGACTGGCGAGATGGCGAAGGCGTAACATTAAAGGAGAGAGAGGGGAAGGATATATGAAGCCATTTAGCGTTTATGTCATATTCAAACATCTCAATTACCAGAGTACAGGCCAGCATAATGTCGTTTGGGTGTTTAAAAAAAAAGCTACCAATTGGTATTGTTTGTAAATTATTCCATTCCCCGCCTCTTTCTTTTGTTCACGACTTTTGAATATGTCATTTTCTGCTGCGCGCGGCGCGTGTAGATTTATTTTTCGTTGAAATGGCTCGAGGCGAGAAAGCGGAATTGTAGCGGGGATGGAAATGGCTCTGCGGCGGTATAAGCGAAGCGGCCAATAAAGCGGCAGATTGATTTCGCTGCCGAGCGCTTATTGCTCTGTGTCCCGCTATTGGCAGGAAGGCGTCTCGTCGGATAATGTGTTCACGGGAAATGAAAGCGACTGCAGTCGCTCGTTATGAGTTTTGCAGGCGTAAATAAACGTGCAGGTGCGGCAGACGCCGGCGGGACGAAGCGTTTCGACGCCCATCAATCTGACAATTAGCCAGAGATAATCTTCAGGGCGGCGCTTCAAGAGCGAGTGTCCGCTAACTTAGCTTACTCCTTAGCCTCTGCTAATGGGAGAAAAACACACGAGGTCACTATACAGGCCGATGCTGGGGGTGGTGCTGAGAAAGGGGGGGCGGGGAGGTAGCAGTGGGGGGGACAGAATAGCTTGGTGGGCGCTTCCCTGCATAATCGGATTGAAAGCTAAAAAGCCAATGGCTACAGAAAGCTTTATTCCAATCAGTAATAATGTATAGTGCTTTTGGTGCTAATCCTCACATTGATCTTGCGCGGCTCGTCTTCAGCGGTGACGGTTGTCCTGTGGGCCGTCTTGTGTCTTCCCCCTCTTGCTTCCCCATTACCATTAGCTAACTATCAACCATTAGTGAATTAATGTCCTCCTCTCGCTTCCACGGTTGTGTGTCGGACTCAGTCCAGTGTGCTGCGTTATGTTCCTCTCTTGTGGCTCTGATGTCAACTCACCTGATCCGATAACCTGCACAGCTCTGTCGATGGGATATTTGGCAGCAGTTGAGGATGGGATCAAAAATTAGCAGCGTTACCCTAAACTCCTGTAGCATAATGTAGAAAAAAAAGATTTTGTCCACAGGTGGGGATTTCAAGCGCATCTTGCAACGCTCTTTATATTATTTGACAACAGGCATGGTTCAATTTATGAATACAATCTAATCTGGCGAGGATTTCAATTAATTATGGCCAGGGAACCTACTGCTCTTCACCAAGTCCTGTTAAATTGAGCTTTTGAATGGGTGAGCAGTAGATAATGATTACCTCATCACTGTTGGTGTTCTTAACTGCTCTTGAGTGTGAGTTGTGCGGTGTGAGATTACGTGAGATAATCAGCCTCTGTTTTGAGCTAAAGCTAACAATACTGTCTTAGCAGAATCTCAATAAATATTGCAGCAACTCAGCTGGGCTGGCTGCGCATATTGATTTCAAAGAAGCCTGCATCCGTTAGCACGATACACAGATCCTGGCTGTGCTCCTTTACTCCCATTTGATTTTCATTAGACAAGATTAACATTCTCAGTTTCAAGATGTCCCTTCTCCATTTAAAATATATTAATGAAGACACACATGCGGTCACTTCTGTGTAAAATAAATGGGGGAGAGTGCAAACTCTTGTGTGTGTGTGTGTGTGTGTGTGTGTGTGTGTGTGTGTGTGTGTGGTGTGTGGTGTGTGGTGTGTGCCTGCGTGTATGTGTGTGTGCGCGCGTGCGTGTGTGTGCACGGTGTGTGTGCGCGCGCATGTGTTGTGTGCGTGCTGGAAAGCCTGCGCAGGCATGTTGTCCCTCGCAAGACTGCCTAATGTTGTTCCAAAGAATCATAACACCTCAGTGAGTACTCAGCCCTGGGATGATTCAAAGATTCGTTGCTCCTTAGGCCATGTTTATGCTTGTGCGATACACTGTGGCTCCGGCCTCCGCAATGCACCGAGGTGTTTATACTCAATGTGTTTGTTGCAGTATTCTCCGAAATGCTTGGGGCTGCACAAACAAAACATTCTGTTAAAAAGAAAGAATAAGTTCAATAAGGAGAATAATTGTGTCATCATAAGAACGCCATTTATCATGACAACCTGCACTGCCCCGGAGCTTGTCATTGTGGAAAAAAGAATTTATCTGCTTATGGTTATTAAAACAACAAAGGCGACATGATAGGAGATGATCTGTTCGTCCCGTTTACATGCTGAGAGACGTATCGATGGGGAATATAGTTGTATTGTGAGGCCGATGCATGTCATTGACGAGGAGTCACTTCAGTTACTTCCGAGTATGCTCTTCTCATCACCATATGTGAACGCAAAATTAGCGCACTGCCGTGAAATTTACGAACAACTAATTTGGATATATTTACTGATGATGCCCTTTTTTTTGTTTTCACAATTAAACAACAAGTTTCGCAAAACCGACAGTCGTTTTTAAACTAAAAGTACGCCCGCAGTGATGTTGAGGTTAGTTCATGTTGAAATGCAAAGCTTAGCTTAGTCTCATAAATTCAGGGGTGCACAACCAAGCGCCCTAATGACTTGCAGAGCTGTTTGCGCACGAAGCGAAAGACGCTATGACATCATTTTCTGCACGTGCACCCTCGCACCAGAGATACTGCAGTGAGCATAAACCAGGTTGTAGTGAGCACCCAGTGACCTGATGATTAAGATTCGTAACACCTTAGTGAACACCCAGCCTTATAATGATTCAGTGATTCAAGTCACCTTTGTGAGCAGTGTTAGAGTGTATAATGCACTACGCCAACTAAACCCGGCCAAGGCATGCGGACCAGATAATATCCCAAACTGGCTCCTGAAGGAGTATGCTGAGCTTCTGCTGAAGCCAATCACCAGCATTTTGAATTCATCCTTCAGAGAACAACATTTGCCAAGCATGTGGAAACTCGCAGATGTGTTGCCTTTGCCCAAGCAAAAACCTGTGAAAGACCTCAAAAAACACCTGAGGCCTATTTCTCTGACGCCATGCATCTCCAAGATGGCGGAAGACTTTGTTGTACAACAGTACGTTAAGCCTGCTGTCCTCTCCGTACTAGACGATAGCCAGTATGGTGCTGTACCCAAGTCATCTACTACCTTGGCACTACTGGAGATGTTTCGCCACTGGACCGAGGATACTGACGGAAATGGGTCCACCGTCAGAACTGTATTATTTGACTATAAGAAAGCCTTCGATCTGATTGATCATAGAATTTTGATGAACAAATTACAACTCCTGGACCTTCCTGTAAGTATAGTGAATTGGATCTTAGACTTTCTTACAAATCGCCAGCAGAGAGTCAAACTCGGAGAGGGATGTGTATCTGAGTGGGGCTCTGTCTCCTCCGGAGTCCCTCAGGGCACTAATTGAGGCCCCTGGATGTTCATTTTGATGATTAATGACTTGTCAATTGCTGGAAATATGTGGAAGTATGTTGATGATACCGTGTCCGAAGTTGTGGTAAAGAGCAGCCGTACTAATGCTCAGGGCATAGTAGATCAAGAAGCGAAATGGTCACAATGTAATAGATTCAAACTGAATAGCGACAAATGTACAGAAATGCGAATCTCTTTTGCAAAAAGCAAGCCAGAGTTTGAGCCGCTGCTAGTAAATGGCAAAGAGCTAGAGGTAGTCAGCTCAGCAAAATTACTAGGTGTAGTCATAAGCGATAACTTATCCTGGAATGAACACATATCAGAAGTCACAAAGAAAGCTGCTAAGAGAGTATATTTTCTCTTACAATTGAAGAGGGTGGGCGTCCCTGTGGACGACCTACTTACTTTTTATAAAAGTTGCATTAGATCAGTACTGGATTATGCTGCCCCAGTATTTCATACGTTGTTACCAAAGTATTTAATGTCAGACTTAGAGCGTATCCAGAAAAGAGCACTTTCAGTTACAGTATCCGGCATAAGTTACTATGACGCTCTTGATCAAGTTAACCTAGTATCACTAGAACAACATCATGATGAGATATGCACCTCTTTGTTCGAAGCATTTATGCAAGACGAAAATCATCGACTGCACAAACTCTTGCCGCCTATTGCCATTAAAAACTATAATCTTAGAGGGGCGCGTAAATTTAATGTTATCACTAAGACAAAGAGAACAAGCAAGAGTTTTATCAATGATTGCGCTTCCAAATCATACTTGTAGAATTTTAGATTTTAGACTTTTTAATAGCATTAGCAAGTATTTTAATATTTGTAATATGTAAATATTGTATATTGTTTTTATTTGATTATTTTCCCTTTGTTATTAACCAGACTCAATTCAGCCTCCTGGCTGCTCTTTTATAATAAACTATCACTCTGAGCACTCGGCCTCGTGATGATTCAAAGATTTCTATCACTTTACTGAGCAAGCAGCACTTGTGATGGTACAAAGATTCACATCACTATAATGACTGCTATAGGGAGTATTCAGCTCTGTGATGATTCAAAGATTCATATCACCTTAGTGAGCCACCAAGCCTTTGGATGATTCAGATCATCTTTAGATGACGAGTAGAATCCCTCCATCGGGCGATCGCCATTGTACATACCCTTGTCTTCCAACCCTCTTTACTGCCTCCTCCTGTTCTCTCTGTCGATCTGCCGATCTCACTCTTATCTCTTCTCCCATCTCTCAGCCGGTCCAGTCTGGGCTGACTGTGCGCTGAGTCTGATGGCTGGTTCTGTGGCTGTCATGGCTGTCAGCTCGCGCTCCCCTCCCTCTGGCTAAACCAATTTGTCGATGCTGGTCACCTCGGCTGCGCTACGGCTCCCGCTCTAATGGAGTGATAGCGGCGTCTCTCCTGGGGCTCGCGGGAGGCAGGACATCAGCCCGCTATTCTTTTCGATGCGCGCAGCTCGCGGACATTTAATTAGACACGATGTACGATATAATTATCCGCGAGGATTCGCGCCAGGCTGATGTTTTTATTCAGCACTGAAGTGTGAGATATGCCCGTGATAAAAACTATTTTTTCTTTTCTTGCATTTGGTGCATATTTAGTGGTTGCTTGGTTTTAAACTGCACGTATGGATACGTGCTGACTTTCCAGGTTAGATTAATTACCCAATCTGCCCTCTGCTGTAGATATTTTCTCTCATCTGCATAACGCGCTCTTGAATGAAACTGTGGGCATGTTTAATTAAATGCCAGCGTGAGCCCCTGTTGTTAATATTGTAATCTTGTTTTCTCGCTTTACGTTTGGACATGTAATAAGACTGAGTGGTTGAATGATCAGGAGGCGGAAAGGCATTGAAAACACGGGATGGGAAATGAATTAGGAGATTATCTTCCATCTCTTGGAAGAAATGCCAAGTGGCATTAAAATGAAAGAACATTGATTGTTGTTTGTGCAGGAATCGTGCGCAGAGCGGGGTTGTTCCACGCAAGCTAATTTAATAAGACGACAGTCAGGCATCCGGCATGCCGCTCTGAAACTGTATTACCTCCTGGATGCACGAAATGCTAATGCTTTCAATGTAATTCTCTCGTGATGGCTTTAACGCTTATCTCAGAATAGCTCATTCAAAGCCTTAATTAAAATGATTTGATAACGATGCAAAATAGATATGCTGTAATGTTTGAAACAATAATAAAGCTGAATTTTATTTAGCTTCCGTGTTGCTCGATGGAATAAATTGCAATCTGGGAACAAGCTTTTGAAAAGCGCCGTTTTGTTTGAAAGTGGACCTTGTTTTGCTTTAAACCACAAATCAGGTCTATGTTGCTAATGTCCCATCGTGCCTGATCAATCTATTCACGGTTAATTTCGCCACTTTCTCGAAAACCGAGTGACAAATAAAACACGTTCACGCACGCTCGCAAGGCTCCATCAATGCATGCGTAATTAAAACAAGAGGGCTTTGAGCTGCGTCCAGTCATACAGGTAATGGACGCATCGCGGCTGTCGTCTGTTACTGCCTACTTCGACTATAGAGAAAACTTCTTTGAGATTGTCATAAGCTGCGACATGGTGTATTAGCCGGCGGTTTTCATTTCACGAGCTCACATAGGAAGCAGTCTCGTTTTTGCCCCTATTGTAGATGATTTTCTAACGTAATAATGGCCCATCGATCTGCGCCGTCAGTCGCAACTCTTGATAATATTTATCGAGATCGACGGCGGCCGTTGCCATCTTCCCGTTCTCGAGAGCCACTGCACAAAACTGGCTGACTGGGGAGAGCTGCTTTACATTTTCCGAATCGTTACAGTTCTGTCACCGCATTTCCAAGCGCAGTGGCGCTGTGGAAATGAGCCGTCTCCATTTGCGTGCCTACGTACTGAGACTTGCCGCTTCTTGTGCGACGTGTTGATGCCTCAATTTTAAGCCTGGCAGGAAGTGCACCTTTAGGGAAATGGCCATTGAGGAGAGCCGATGGAGAGTCATTATTATTCGATGGAGGCACTTTAACACCGTCCCCGGCTCTCCTTGAAGTCTGCTGCTGTCGTTGATTCTCGGAGCAGTCTAGTACTCCACAGCTGAGAGCGAGAGATTGAGAGAAGGCTTGACGTTTACACAGATGCAATAATTGGTTTTTGACCTCATTTTTTTTGTTTCAGTATGAGTAGGCCTGTACGTGACAGTATGACATAAAGCAATCTGCATTTGAATTAGTAGATGATTAAGTGATTTTATTTCTCCCTTGGTTACATTGCTGTGATTTGCATAATAGTGATTGTATAATGTTGATTACATTATTTCTGTTGCATGTTCTGAACTGATTTATGTTGTCTTTATGAAAGTATTTAAATGGCAAGATTCATCTGTATTGGCTATGTACAAACCCCCACACCCTTCCCGCTTTCAACACACACACACACACACACACACACACACACACACACAAAACTGTCGACTATCAGGCCCTAAATCCAAGTCCACAAATATGCCGTCACCCGTCAGCTGCTGAGGGTAACAGTAAATTCGCCCCTCAGCACCCCCTTAGTGTACACGCTAAGATAGAATTTACAGTGCACCAGTTAATAAATCAGCTTGAGAAAATTCTCCCTGCTTGTGTGTGGGGGAATTTGATTAGTGCTCTTAAATGGGACATAAGCTGCTTTTTTTCAGGACCCTTGAAATTCCGACGATGGAAGCGTTATCACTGTTCTTTTTCTAATGAAATTAAGCACTCCGGCTTCAGCACGCGCTCGCCGCACTCCAGCAAGCAGCTGTTTACAAATGGGCGCGCTTCCAAAAAGGGGGAGAGAGAGAGAGAAAGAGATAGCAGCACCCTTTATTAGCAGTTTGCTAGCTAGCTTGCTTGTTTGTTTGTGCGAGATGCGTAATTCTGCAGGAAATGTCCTGCGAGAGTCTGAGCTGGGGTGTAGTGGGGTGGAGTGTCAGGGGTTGTATTGATTACACCCACACGGATATGGCGGTGCGTGCAGCAGGAAATACTGACCTGAAGATGAAAGGCAGGTCCAGCACATTTCTGCCATCTGCAGGGCCACTAGGCTCACTCACACTGTACGTTATTTTGCCACGCTATCCATGCCGGTGGGTTTTTTTTTTTTTTTTTTTTTTTTTTTTGAACCACTTTGCTCAGAAGTGCACTTCCATAAATGCTGCTATGGCAACCAGTTGCTGGGACGGCAGGGCTCTCTGCAGGATGAGGAGGGCGAGTGGGGGGACAGGGGAGAGGGGGAGTGAAAATGGAGGCATGTGTGGGGGTCAAGGATGGGGGCGACGGAGCGGCCGGCAGTGATTACATTCACAGGTGGAGGAAGAGACGGTCCCAGCGAGGCCTGTCCGGCTGCTGATAACGTTTCCAAACGGCCCCTGCAAAGGGGGTCCAGGGCAGCTCCCTGATGCGGGGCTGAATTATTAAACAGAGCCCCTCTGCTTTTGTTTCAGTATCCAGGGTTAGCCTTCCTCTCTGTCGCTGGCACAGACTGATATTTCTGGAGTTTCGCGCATTAGAAATGATTATTGGGGCCGCGTGAATCCCTGTGCTAATATCAGACTGTTTGGCTCAGATCCTCGTAATATTTGGTTGCTCCACAGCGGCTGCATTTGGCACATCACAGGCAGACGGCGTGTTGCGATGTGTGCGCCAGCGCTAGTGTCTGAGGCTCTGTGTTTTTATCTGTAAATGGGAAATGAGGCCTGGCTCTGTCTCTCTCTGCCCCAACCCCCGTGTACTTTAATATAAAGGTGATGATATAAAGCCACGTAAAAGATGCAGACCGACAGGTAGTTCTGATTGCTGTGTTTGAACGTGCCTGTCGCCAGTGCTTCAGTAGAGGAGGGCGAGGCGATGCCGTAATCGCTGGAGTTTGATTGATAAGACCCCATCCACCTCCGCCTCGCGTGCTTTCATTCAGACACTCAGGCAGGGGACCGGTTCAAAATCAGGGGGTGATCCTCCTGCCGATCTCAACTCCACAGGCAGTTCTGGCCCGGTGCTCAAGTTTTATGGCTTCAGTTTAATGGAGGCCGAGATGAGTGAAAGGTTTTCCTTTTTCACATTTTCTTCTTCAATGGTTTTTTTGCTCAGTAACATTTCAGAAATTCCTGAATGATTTCTTCACCCTTTAAAGCACTCTTTAAGCGCTAGATAACAATAATCAAAGCAGCTGGCGATCGCAGCTATTGCCTCCAGTAAGTTTCCAGCCACAACTGCTAGTCACAGCAAAAGACGTTTTGGGTTGGTAGGTGTGTTTCACCGTGTGTATAACCAGGTTTTAGTATGTAAGCAGCCACGTTGGGGATTGGTAGCTAGGCGCCTCCGAGTGTGCATTGTAACAATTTCTTTGAAGTGCATAGTCAGTCTATCAGTGAATCACTACAATTTTCTTGTTTCCTGGATTTTACCACACATTGCTTCAAAACGGCAGGGTTTGAGAACTTGTCAAGTGATGGCAGTGAGTTTAACAATGAAAATGCTGAATATCTAGAAACATTTTTTGCTGAAAGTGATAGTGAAAATGAAGCTGACTTTCTTGGCTTTGAGGGCTTTGAGGAGCGAGAGATTTGATCGATGCGTGCCAGGAAAACATGGTAACACCAGAAAATGACTAGAACTTGGCAGACGATGTTGGTATTTTATTAAAAAAAAAAAAAAAAAATTAGCACTTAAAGGGTAAATAAAAGGTTGCTTGGTTACATTCCTGCTGTTTAGTGTGCTGTCCCGTTAGCAGTGTACCCGGCCTGACCGCGACATTTCCAGCTCGAACACGCCACATTCAGGGAGCTTCATGGATGAATTTAACAGTGAATTTCGTCAGGATTTATGAGGTTTACCCTCTCCTCTGTACTTGTTTTTTTGATGACACTATTATATTGTTATTATGCTCCTGAGCAAACTGTGTGCGTGCATGTGTGTACGTGTATGTGTGTGTGTGTGTGTGTGTGTTCATTGCTTGTTAATAGGTCTTTCTACATCTGACCTGTAATCCACGAGCATTACATTGTATGCAGTTTGTGGCTTCAATAATTCTGCTTACACACACGCTCACAAGTTTATGTCCAGTTAAGTGTGCTATTTAAACATCACTGGATTTGAATAATGCACTGACTGATTGCGATCTGTCACATCTGATCTGGTGTGTGATCGTATGTTTGTGAGCAGGAGCGCTGCATGAGATGCTGTCTGAAGATAAGAGAGGTAAATTCTCGCGGCGCGCCCGTCAGCTCCTCCTGCTGTCCTGCTGACGAGGCTGTGCTGTGACAATGAGCAATGGTGACTGTTTCTCTGATGAAGCCATCAGCCTGCTGCCTGTGTTACTGAATAAACATGGGCCATTATAGCCCAGGCCAGCATTTTCTGCTCAGTGACTGCAGTAATAAACATTATCTCCTGCTCAGCTGAATTACTTACAAAATATGACAGCTGGAGGTAAAGGGAAGGAAATTAAGTTGTCAATTTGGTCAAGAATAAAAATTTGTGAAAATTGTTGATTGGGAATAAACGGTAAGCCTTATTTTTTATTTTTTAACCACCTGATTATTCAAGTTCCGTCATGTTAGAAGATGAAGTTGTCAAGTCTAATTGTCCCAAAGGTGTAATAGAGTTGTCTGCTCAGAAAATAATCTTTTGTGAAGTTGAACATGACTAATAACACAAATGAACATTTAATCACAGAACAGCCCTGGCAGCATTTGAGCATACTTGAACAAAGTCATTTGGAAGCTGTCATTTATATTAGTTTGTTTGTAATGGGGTAGCTGTATATGACATTGACATTGATTGCCAAGTGTTCCTACGGCTGCCTTCAAGCATTGATCGCATAGCATGTTAGGTTGTGTGTGTGTGTGTGTGTGTGTGTGTGTGTGTGTGTGTGTGTGTGTGTGTGTGTGTGTGGGTTTGGTGCTGTGTTTGCACACGGCCTGTGTGTATGTGTGTGTGTATTTGTGGTGTAGGTCTGCAGTGAGCGTATTTGTGTGGGTGTGTATCTGTGTGTTTTTCTATGTTTGTGTGTGTGTCTGTGTGTGTGTTTGTGTATTCATGTGATACATGTGTGTCTGAGTTTTTATGTGTGTTTGTGTGCCGGTATGTGTGTACGTGTTTGTGTGTTCGCTCAGGTGTGTATGTGTTTGTGCTTGTTTATGCTGTAATTTGTGCAAATTTGAGTGTTTTTGCACAGGTGTGTATTTGTGGCCTGTGTGTGTGTGTGTGTGTCTGTGTGCGCAGGTGTGTGTGTGTGTGTGTCTGTGTGTCTGTGTGCGCAGGTGTGTGTGTGTGTGTGTGTGTGTGTGTTATACCCGCAGATCGGTGAGCTCTTGAGCACTGATGGGTTCTTGGCTCAGCAGGCAGAAACAGTGCAGTGATGTGACAGGAATGGAAGGCAGCTGGGGCCCTGCAGGGCTGGAGCAGAGGGGGGAGTGTGGGAGCAGCAGGGCTTGTAGTGAGGGAACACAGGCTCTCCATCTATATAGGCGTATGTTTATTTCTACTGAAAACAGCCTCATATCATGTACTCTGTCAAATGTTTGTGTCAATGGATGCTGTTACAGCTAAACACCCTTTTAACCTTGTATTAACCCTTAATGTCCCCCCCCACTTCGAATATCATGCACGTTTAATGATATGGAGGGTTCCTTGGTGCTTGAATGGGGCCCCCCCTGGGCTGCATTCAATTTCCACCCGCGTGTACAGCGCGATCTATCTTGTTGCAACCGAACATCGTGCTTGCCACCCAAGTGGCGTCATTTGACGCAATTTTGCTTCCAGAGTTGAAGCATCGTGGGGAGGTGGGGAGAATTTTAGTTTGACATCACATTTTGACATCACAGTAAGTTTACGGCATTTCAAAATTTTCATCTTTTTGATATTTATGAAGCATGAAGCCAATCAAAACTATGCAAAGTATATAAAATAATGCACATAATACTGGCAAATTGTGGTAATTCTGCCCACAAATTGCTACTTATAGGCCAGAGACAAGGCAAAATAAGTTGGGTCCACAATCCACAAGACCTTAGAATGTGTTCGAGCGCAACTTAGATTGAACATGAGCAGTCAACCCATGTCACGTCATATTCATGAACCCAGGTGGAAGTAGAATTAACCAATCAAATTAAGCCCTGCATAACACGAGGTGTGAATCACCTTCCACTGTAAGGCCTGGGTGGGTTTAAGCGGGGGGTGAGGGTGGTGATGGTGTGGTTTATAGCGGTTTTGATTGGTAGAGAGTTAATTTAGCCTTTGGCAATGGGGGGGTTAGGATTTGATACCCCCTCCATTTTGCCCCAGCAGTTTATAACCACTAGGATCCATTTTGCAGACATTTCAGATAGAGGCTTGCAGAGGAGACTTGGCCAGTGCTGGGACAGTGTTTAATTTTAGCCTTTTGTTGTAAACATTATTTGGTCTGTATTGGGCTTAATTGCTGTTTGTGTTGTGTATATTATTTATAATGCTGTGTAGCTGCCCTTGGAAATGACTGTGTGGCAGGTAATTGAGTCGGGTAATGAAAGCGCTGGAACACAGTGAAGAGCCTGGGCCAGCCGCTGTGACTCATCGCTATCGATTTACTCTCCTGCTGCAGCAGCACCTGAGACACACAAGCTCACCCTCTGCTGTTGTGTGCTGAAATAGTGTCCACTGCATACTCTGTGTGTGTGTGTAAGTGTGTGTGTGTGTATATATATGTGTGTGCGCGTGTGTGTGTGCACGTGTGTGCACATGTGTGTGTGTGTGCATGCGCAAGCATCTATATGTGTGTGTGTGTGTGTGTGTTTGAATGTGATTTTGTGTGTATCTGCGAGCGGGCCTGTGTGTGTGTGCGTGTGTGTGTGTGTGTGTGTGTGTGTGTGTGTGTGTCCACAAGTCCATGCGTGAGTGTGTGAGTGCGTGCACGGGTGTATATGTGTGTAGGCATGTGTGTGCATGCGTTGGTATGTGTGTTTGTGCATTTCTGTGTGCGGGTGTGTGCGTGTGCGCGCGTGTGAGTGTGCGCGCGCGTGTGTGTTTGAATGTGATTTTGTGTGTATCTGCGTGCGGGCCTGTGTGTGTGTGTGTGTGTGTGTGTGTGTGTCCACAAGTCCATGCGTGAGTGTGTGAGTGCGTGCACGGGTGTATATGTGTGTATGCATGTGTGTGCATGCGTGGTTATGTGTGTTTGTGCGTATCTGTGTGAAAATATGTGTGTGTGTGTGGGTGTGTGTGCGCGTGCTTGCACGCTTGTGAGAGAGATTCTCTCTCTCCCTCCCTGTCTGCACAGCCATACTTCATTATCCCTGTAATTCACACCCGGGGAGATCCTGGCAGCCTTTGTTTGCGTGGAGCTTTTGCACAAACCAGGGACGTCTCTCTCCAGCCCCCTCCATTTACCACCTTACTGATTCACATTCACTTCTAACCAAAAGATCATTTCCCACTTCCCCTCTATTGCTGGAGGAGGTAACATCACACAGTGTTTAATTTCTCTGCTGCAGCTGTTCTCTCTAAATAATTTTGGTGTTTCCAATGCTCTGCAACACCCGTCTAAACAAAGATAAGAAGATTACAAAGCTGTGTCTCCTCGCACCTACACCTCTTATCCAGTGATTGTTTTCACTTTTATTATGATACCAGTGGAGGTAACATTATGGAGTGCTCCATCTCTGTATCGCAGCTTGTGTGTCTTAATAATGATGGGATTTCCTCGCTTCCCACATTCAGGGTAAACAGCTGAACACAATGTAAGCTTCATACCGATTTCTTTTCTTGGACCGAAGCGTCCTTTGTTGTGGAAGTTGAGGCAAAATTTTTTTTTTTTTGTCTTGACTAGGAAGGTCTCTTAAGTCTGTTCCACCGATCCAGTTTCGAAGTGAACAGTCTTTGTTTGGACTGAATTAAAAGCTGCCATCTCAGGCTTATGTTTTTTTTGAGCATCATTTCAATTGATTTTTTTTTCCCCCAGCTAGGTTTTGGGATAGTGGAGAAATGAATGTTTTTTGGTAGAGTGGATGCACTCGATTAAATGAATCGTCAATTCAATTACAGCTGGTAGCTGCAGAAGCAGAGTGATTCTCTGCCTTGCAAATCAGCTCTCATAAAAGCTGATATGTTTTACTTATCTCCGTTCCCCCTCCCTCTCCTTTCTCCCTCCGTCACTCGCGCGGCGGGCTGTGGCAAATCAGGTGAGCGATTTGGAGATGGTTCTTACGCAGGAGATGGATTCATCTGTATTTCAGAGTGGGCGGGCAGGTCCTATGTTAGCGTAGCGCGGCACTGTCAGGCACTAACCGAGGATGTTTGAACTTTACAGTTTGGGGTCTCTGTAAATCCCTCTCCGTTTGGAGGAGATTAACCCTCACGCGTTTCATGATGAAGCCGCGAGGAGAAACGCCGCCCGACTCATTTTCTGTACTCTTGTGTGGTGCATTTTTTTTTTTTTTTTTTTTTTTTAAAGGCTGATTTGCTGTCTGGCATTTGTGATGAATCTCTGCCCTGCGGCATGCTGGGAGTGCTGGTGACCCAGTTCATAAATCTTTAGCGGTACACTGTGTACACGCAAGTGCTCTGCTGGTTTATGCGAAGGGCTAGTGACATGCCATACCTATGGCTCAGGTGAGAGTAGAAAGTGTGTGTCTGTGTGTTGAGATTCGTATGCATGTTAAGATGCAAATGTTTGTTAGCGTGTATGTGTGTGAGTATCTATTTGTATTGGAGTAGGTGATACATCGGTATTAACAACATTCCGCAAGAAATTTGTGCCACAATAGGAATTTGCTGAACTGTCCATACCAACTGAGATAGAAGTGTGCAGTTTACATTGCAAAAATAATTTTCTTGGAAAACATTGCTGGACTTACAGGCGGGCCACTGGTCCAGGGCTGCATTGTGATTGGCTGAGGCCAGGTGATTGATCTGTGACTGGCGCAATGAAGCTAGTACTCTTATTACTGTTTCAGCATTACTGAAAACGCACACGTCTGTTTATTTGTATTACGGCCCATAAACTGTTACACATAAAACACTCCAAATCTGTAAAAGATCAGCTGCTATGGTGTAGGGTCGGAGAACACAAGATTAGATGCGATGTCTCCTTAGCGGAAGCTGCTTGTTTGTGTTAATTGTAGCCCCCGGACGAAGTCGGGGCTGCTATGCATTTGGTCTAGTCACACCTCCGCAGTCGCTGCCATAGAGATTTCTTAGTGGACGCTCTGCAGGCCACAAATTTAAAGCTATTTATTTTATATTTGGTATGTATATGGGCAGTGGTTAGGACACGGCGCCTATCGATTTTGGCTGCCATGGTAACATTATTCACTAAGTAGTAGACAATTTTGTGTAAAAAATAAGCCGACATGAAAAATGTGGATGATTGGGGGCGACATACATTGGTGCGGGCGACAGACCTGTCTAGTTTCAGTGGCGGCGTATTTTGGAAAATCTTTGCGGATAACAACTCTACTCATGCACAGAGGGGACACACCTTGGCTCAGGTGCATCTATTGCGGCTCGAGCCTATACCATAAGGCAGGTGGACGGATTCAGTGACTTACTATCGAATGGTATTTGGTGTTGGTTATGAATAGACGTTGACAGCGAGCACTCCCCTGCCCCATGTGCTCTTCTACAGTAGCCTGTGCCAATGCTTCTGAGTCAGGGCGAGCGTGGTGTATCTGCCCCACCTGTGCTCACACTGTCTGTCTCATAAGGCTGGAATAAGCCCAAGCCATATCTGCCTGCAATCTGCTGCATATTATGTGACACATGCTGGTGTTTAGATGCAAATGCACTATGTGCCTGGGGCATAAGTCATCCAACCTAATGACCCCTAACCAAGTGGCCACAATGGCACCGCTGTTATAGTCTATGCATCTCCAGGTGTCATTGAGAGAGACAGCGCACTAACAACACCCTGTCGATTCTCAGTATAGGTCAAAAAATGTCCCATTCTCCTCAGTCAATGGTAACTTCAATGTAAAAATATGTAATCATACTTCTTCTCTGGCAAGGAAAGATTTGTAGAACGTGTTGTTTTTTCATCCCATTGTCTCCCCATGTGCCTGTTTGTCAAGCTACTGCATTCTTTTGCCACTTTAGAAATGTTTTGTTGATGAAAGTGGAGCAGGTTGCCTCCTTGTCTCTCACATGTAGTGTTTGTGTAGTTTGCCTCTGTGTAGTCTTGGCATTAAAAGGTGGCCTCCACTTACACATTTTCTCTTCCCTTTAAAGAGTTGCCCAAAGCTCTCGGTCTGTGTCAGACTGTGTGCTCCATTCTATATATGATGCTAAAGTGCTAATTAGCTGTGAACTCTTTGCCTCTGTAAATGACATTTAAATGCAAAGTGGTAGTAAGGCCACCAAAGCATAATATCTGCAGTGCAGTTTTATTTCCTTATTTCTCTGGTGCAGTGTTGCCATTGGTGCAGGTAGGGGAGGGATGGAGGTGGGCCAGTCACCCCTTACCCCGGGTGTTCTGGGGAGGAGTTGAGATGATTTCTTGGGTCCTGATTGGCCCTAATGAGGGACCTTGGAAAATATTGGAGTTTGTGAATGAATTGTGCGTTCTGCTGCTTTTGAAATTGGCATGAATTAAATGTTTCTTATTTTTTATGATTTGCCTATGGAGATAGGGTCGTTTTCTGCCTGTGTGAGACATTCCCTTGCGAGCTGACATTGTGTGTTGCGTGTGTTTCATTGGACGAAGAGCCCATGTTTGTGTTCGGCATCTTGCTTTTGTCTGATTCTACAGGATGCTACGTAGTGCCTGTAATAGAGCTGTGATAATGGATGCCAGCATCGTTATCACGGTCGTGAAGGAACTGTAAGGTCATCTCATTTGTTTTCCTCCCAAAATAGTTCTGGTTCTTGAATGGTTCTGTTCAAAATTCTTTAAATGTATGTTCACTCTACTGAACAGGCCCACATTTCTAGAATTTTTGTGTGGAACGAGTGCGTCATCAATGAAGGGCGTCACACAATAAAGCACAAACGCAGGAAAACGGCAAGCAAGATGGCGGATCTCGTTAGTTACCTCCCAGCATTTGTTTTGTTATTAGATTTTTTTTTTTATCCTAAGAATTTACGTGGAATATCCTTTTCTATCTTGTCTACAATAGTCCACTCTTAATGTTTAAAACAATGCCAGGCGTACCCACTGGTGGCAGAAAGCCAATCAAGAGTCAAGTGAAGTGTATGGTGTTCTGTTTGTTGTGATGGTTGTGAGCCTCTGACAGTCCTTCCTGATAATGAACTGGCAAGATAAATGCTATGGTATTATTTCCGTGCTTTGTCATCTCAAGAAGAAATTACGTGTGAAGGCAAACTTGTGCTTAACAATAGGATTAAATAGATAGATCCCCTATCCTGTTTGTCTTTTCAGTGGGTTGAGCTGTGCATAACGACAGCTGAAGCGGAAAAAACCGAGCACATCGTTCATCTTGAAGTTATTTTTATTGGTTGACATTCTTCAAACAAAACTCAGTTTTTCGCTTTTGCCATTGTGATTCTGTCATCCTGCTGTGGAACATGATATGTTTATGTTGGCAACTCCTTGATTGTGCCTCTGCTCACTCGCTCTCTGTCTTTATTTTTGATTCCCTTTCCAAACCAAATATTGGGATTCGAACGCATTTTTTGGTGTAAATGCGCCAAAGGGTTCAACATGAGGTGCACAAACAGGAACAAAACCAGTTCCCATCAGAGTTTACTTTTACAGAGATGCTCTTTTGCCCTGCAGATATCATAACCGGCTCTGATACTGCCAGGCTGCTGATGTGATAACCTGCTCCAATGCCGCCAGGCTGCTGATGTCATAACCTGCTCATGATACCTCCAGGCTGCTGATGTCATAACCTGCTCTGATACGGCCAGGCTGCTGATGTCATAACCTGCTCTGAACTTGCTGATGTCATAATTCCGCCAGGCTGATGGGGGCCAGGCGATAACCTGCTTGAGGAGGGCTGATGGGGTCCTCCAGGTTTGCATAACCTGCTTTTATGTTTGTCCTATTCTGTCAGGCTGCTTGTCATAACCTGCTCCTGCCACATGGTCCCATGGGTGCCAGGTGTGATGTGCTCTGATGCCTGTGTGATGTGTGTGTGTGTGTGTGTGAGGGCACGTCTTGAGGAGGGCTGGGGGTCCTTAGTTTGCACTTTTTATGTTTGCCTATTCTGTCAGTTTCTTTACTCCTGCACATGGTCCCATGGGTGGGTGTGTGTGCTTGTGTGTGTGTGTGTGTTCTTTTGCGCATACACACACACACACATATACAGCCCGCTCACATAAACATGTACGCACAGTTACACTCGGGCACACACACACATCCTTTCACTTCTGTCCTTTTGAGGACATTACAATGATTTCCATTTATCTTTTGTGTCTCTACAGCTGTTCCATAATCTTAACAATAAGCAATGTATGCCTGACCCAAACCCTTACCCTAACCTTAACCTATTCCTAATTTCAACATTACCCTTCCTTCAAATAATAAGTCACAATTTACCTTTATAGTTCTGAGGACACATTTTTTTGGTTCTCACTTTATAGCAAGTACAAGAAAGAACACATACTTCACACGTACATGGGCACGCACACTTACATATACACACACATGCGAACGATCATACACACATGCGCGCACACACGTGCGTCTGTCAGCAATGAGATCTAAAGATAATGGTCCACACCCCCCTCACCACCAGCACCACCACCCGAGCCTGCCTCTCCTCAGTCAACATCATGATTGGCTTTTCATTCTGGACCCCTCAGATGATTGGACCTGACAGGGAAGGGGGAGTAATTTACAAACAGCCATAGTAATAATGCCTGGCATTGGGCTGTTTGTGTGCACCCCACCCCCCTTCCTTTCACCCACCGATTCACAGGCTTCTCAGAAAACAAACATTATCAGCGATCAGGCATTTTCCCTTTCCTCCCGCCTCATCTCCTCCTTCATCTCTCCGCTCCTTTCATGCTCTGGGCTTTTGCCTTCAGTTGCTGATGTGGGGAACACGATAGGGCGGTTTGAAATGCTCGTACCTCTCCTCGGAGTGGTAAGCATTATCGAGCACAGGGCGAGTTCCACACACCATCCTGCATTTGAGCCTATAAACACTCCTGTGATGCGTTTCTCATGCTGATAGCTCTCCGATGATGGTTCTCGTGTAGCTCCATGTAATAAAACACCCGCACTGCGTTTATGTGGTTATGTTGGCTCACTTGCGTGGTTTCCAGCTGCTCTGTAGCAAAATGAGCATCTTATTTAATTTGCTGCATGATGATTAAAGCAGAGCTCTGAAGATTTGAAGAGCAGTTTTTCAGTTTCAACATTTTAAGCCCATATTCTGGAGCTCCTCTTGTGGATGTTAGATTGGTGTTGGGATTGTCCCTTAAGCATTTTTTTTTTCCATCTTTGAAATATGTGGTGCTGTCAAAGATCGATAGCCAATTGTCAGACCGTCGTTAACATGAAATGTTTTCACTGTCTTCTGCTAGCTGTTACCTCAGGTGTTTAATCTCTCAGTGGCTGTATTTGTGCTCTTTTTATTCCCTCTGTGATGTTTGGGTAACAAGAGAGTGCGTGAGTCAGATTCTGAAGCTGTGCGTCTTGTGTCAAAGTGTGAGTTTTGGCGACCTTGTGTCAAATATTTTTATTATCTGTTAGGTCCCTGTCCGTCAGGGATGATTGCATTTGTGTGTGTGTGTGTGTGTGCTTGCTTATTTTGTGTTAGTGTTTGCTTGACTATGTGTGTGTTGTGCACGTGTGGTTTCATTTGTATGTGTATGTGGGTGCTTTCGCACGTGTTTGGGCTCTGTGTGCTGGAGTGAGTGGGGTTGTTTCAGAGTGGGCGGGGCTCTGTGTGCTGGACTGGGTGGGGTTGTGTCAGAGTGGGTGGGGCTCTGTGTGCTGGACTGGGTGGGGTTGTGTCAGAGTGGGCGGGGCTCTGTGTGCTGGACGGGGTGGGGTTGTGTCAGAGTGGGCAAGGCTCTGTGTGCTGGACTGGGTGGGGTTGTGTCAGAATGGATGGGGCTCTGTGCTGTAGCACCCAGAGAACATTTCTGTTTGTTGGCTATGGCTGGTAGTCCAGACATGAGCTGGCCTCTCTGGGCTTTTAGTGGCAAATTATGATCATGAAATCATGTTGGAGAGTAACTAGAACTTTGACTTGCTCTTATAAACGCAGGAGTGAGTCTGATCCTTTGCGCTCAGCACTTCGTTGCAGGGCTGAGCTCTGCGATCAGATACCCGTGGCTTAACCAGTGCTGTTCTGTATTACTGCGCTACATCAGCCTTATGGCAGCGAGTCCCTTTACCGCCAAGTTTGCACATCTGCACATTTTCAGTTTGGAAAGTCTCTCTTTCTTCTCAGGCCTCCTTTCTATCCCTCCATCCATCTCTCTTTCCCTCCATCTTTCCTGCTCTCTCACTACCTCTCTTTCAAAATCAGGCACACACAAATATCTGTGCTGTCTTTGGACCAGGATTTATAAAAAGGCCCTTCTTGAAAGAACATTAGCTAGTCAGAAGCCATGTTTCCATCATCACGTTCTTATGCGAATTAAGTAATATCAAATGAAACATGCCTTAAGGAAATGGTGAAATTGGACTTAATTTCTAGAATATCGACACAAAGTTTATATGGTCGATCTCATCAAATTTTCTCTTGATCGGTAAAAGGCTTATGCGATAAAAGCTAATGAAAATGTTATTTGCTGAATAAATCTGCATCTGCGACATAAAGCTGTTTTGATGCCTTCGTTGCCTTCTGATAATGGTTTAAAATGTTGCTAATTGCTGGCACATGAGTACTATTGCAACTTGCGTAATTATCATCATTTGTTTGTAGACGCGATCCATTTTGGCTAACTAACTAATTTAGTTGGCTAACACTTTTTCACTTGAATGTTGTGCGATTCAGTGCGAAAATGAATGGAAACAACTTAAAATGTCAGAAATCTAATCGATACGCCAATTTGATCGCATAACGGCATGTGACGTCATTATGCACAAGTTTTTATTTTCTTGACCGCCGTTAAATGGAGACGCATTTTCATCCGGCTTTATTTGCATGAATATTTTCAGCAAACTTTTGATATTTTGATTGACAAGTGGATGGAAACAAAGCTAGAGAGAGGGTCAGTGTCTGGAGTAGGTTTTGGGGGTGGTCACCTCTGTTTTAATCTAACGCATCCCTCAGCCCCTCTGCCCCCAGTGTTGGGGGGAACCTCAGATTGATCAGTGGCTGTTATGTCAGGGGGGCTTTTACTCTGTAACACGACCCACTTTGATGGCAGAGCAAAGAGGAATGAACGCTGGCTTTGTTAGAGTGGAAATATTTCTCTTTGAACCTGCTAATTCTCATCAAATCCAATACAAGCCCAGGAGGACAGATGGGCCGACTGTCTTCAAAGTGAACCGAGATTTAATATCTAAATGGAGCGGGCAGTGAGAGAGACACAACACTGGGGTCCTGACTGAGGCCACAGCTGTCACCCTCCCTCACTCGTCCTACTCTCTGCCGCTCCTTCTCCCTCTCTCTCTCCCTCTCCTACTCCCTCCCCCTCCTCTCTCTCTGTTCCCCTCTCTCTCCCTCCACCCTCCCCTCTTCTCTGTTCTTTTTGACACGCTCAACAGTAGAAGTCTGTAGGCAGGAGTTTGCAGGGGGAAAAAAACATGTAATTAGCACTTGTTTATCACAATTAATGTGAATTTTTATCAGTGTTTGAGGGGTCTGTCAGCCTAACAAGCCTTTGTTCCTGTGTAATGAGGACTTGACTGTTGCTTGTATGGGATGCTTTTGAAAAACACCATCTAAAGTGAGCTTCTTTTCATTTTCCACTGATCTGGCTCTTTGTGCCAGAATGATCTGATTGAAGCAGTCCTGCTTTATTAAAATGAATGGATTGTGTGTGTGTCAGTGTATGTACGTGGGTGTGTATGTTGGGCGTGTACATTAGGGAGTGTGTGCTTGCGAGTATGCAAGTGTGCAGTGGAGTATTCATGTGTGAGTGTGCACGTGAGTATGCAAGTGTGTGAGTATTCATGTTCAAGCGTGTACTTGTTAGTATGCTTGTGCAAGTATGAGTATGTATGTACAAGTGTGAGTGTGCACGTGTGAGTGCACCTCGATGTGGATGAGTGTGCATACGTCTATATCAGCAGGCATTAGTATGTATGCTTAGACTGCCCTGACAGGAGGCTGAGCTCTCTTTTGCGCAGTTTTGTGTGTATGAATGTGTATGTTGTGTGAACACACTTCAGACTGAAACATTTGTCTGTGCACAGGCTGTATTTGAGGGTCTGACAGAAGCACTCTGGACACCCGTCCATCACCCCAGTCCACCCACTCATTTAAATCCTTAATTAGGCCTCTGTTCTGTGCTGGATAACGAGGTGTCTGGTGGTGCTAGTTATGACCTGTGCTTCTGCAACAGGCCTGGTCGTCTGCATCGATTTTTCAAATCCAGTTTCAGTGAAACCTGGCCCACTTCTGTTTGACTGAAGCCTCGAAGCAACAACGAAAGGGTCGTGGCACGAAGGGATCCCTAATTTGTATAAAATTCTTGCCAGATTATCGAACTTCTGCAACAAATTAATGGTGTGGAAACTGAACAATGAATGTTAGGGTAGGGCTGTGTGATATGACGATATATATCGTGCCACGGAAGAAAAATGTCTATCGTTCCATGTTTGGCTCTATCGTTTATATCGTTGTGGTGACACCCATTGTCTTCGTTGTTCGAGTGGTCACATGGTTCGTGGGGAAGCACTATAGTTCCAAACAAACGCCGCGCTGTCATTATCTCCTATGGGACAGACAGCAGCGATTGCGTTCTGAAGCGTTAAATATTAAATTAAACCTTACACAATTGCCGCTGCGTATTTATCTTAATGAATTACAGTATTTACATACATGTTTATAGAGGTCATGCTTTTACTACTAAGATCATGTCATAGCTTTTGGAGGGAAAGATTCATGTTAGCATCAGTGAGCTAGTACTTATACGTACCGTTGATCCGCTATAATTTCTAAGTAAATTTAACCCCGTACTTACACTGTCATGGGGATGGATAATTTAACATATTTTAAGTTACATTATTGGATTACCAGGGTCTGCCTTTATCTTCTGGATTTACCCACAACTTACCATGTTAAATTTCTGCTGACCTGTTATATCATTCAGTGTCACGCCAGTTCTTCCTTAAAGCAAAGGTGCACCACCATGCTCATTTCAGAGCCCTTGATATTCTCAATTCTAATGTTTAGATAAAATGAACGAAACACATGTAACCTACAGCTGGTGAGACCAGGAGACTGAATTATGATAAAATACAATGACTGATGCAAGGAAAGGTTTTCAACAAAAAGATTTTTATTGAACAGTGGACAACAGGACGGCACGGAAATTGAAGTTGATAAACAAATTAAACAAGGAGGGGTGCAAGTGTGAGTGAGTGAACCATGAGTGAACCTTGAACAACAAATAACAAAAGAAATACAACGTTGTACATAGTAATGTGGCAGGGTGGTGGTGCGATCTAGTGTGGGAGAGGGGGTGATCAGTGTCAAATTAAGAAACCTTCTCAATGTGTGGAACTACTAAGTGTGTGTGTGTCTGTGTGCGCGTGTGTGTTTTCGGAACAGGGCAGAACAGGGTTGTGAATAGAACTATAACAACTAAATGGATTTAACAGGAATGTACTGAATAGAACAGACAAGTAGACTCTTGGAACAAGAATGAAACTGTGTGGCATGAACATTTGTGGAATTACAAATAATTAAATAAAGGAGTTGGGGACATTACAAATACAAGGGCCAGGAATGTTGGAAGTGGTTTGCAAATTTTAGACATCTAAGAACTTCCCACGAATCCTGTAGCCTCCATCGCCAACAGCAGCCTCTGCCCGCCTCCGCCAGCGCCTGCATCCACCACTGCCAGCAGCACAGGGGACCTGCAGGTTTTCAGTGAGTTTAATTTAAGACCTTTTCAAAGTGTTCCATAATTGACATGTAAGACATTCGTGCAATTACGAAAGTTAACAAAATCATTGCATTATTTTAAAAAGGAGTTTTAAATTTAATTTGGGATTAAAATAAATGTGTGATTTGCAAAGTTTAGACATCTCAGAACCTCCCACGAACCCTATAGCCTCCATCGCCAACAGCAGCCTCTGCCCATATTAACGGTAAGCCTACATGGCACAATAAAATGAGCACAGAAAAGTAATACAGACTAACCACAGCCACCACATCTCCGAGAGTAAATCATTTAAAAAGACCATCTTTTTGCGAAATACAACATGGCATATAACACAACTAGCGGACTACAGCAAGATCGCTAGAAAACTAACAGCGCCTGGCATGACAAATACAAACTGACAGATGCAATTTCATAATAGCTAGCTAAAACATGATGGGTGACACTTAGGTCGTCAACGTCCTAACTTGTGGTTTCATCCTATTTTATGAATAACCAGTGGTTTTCATCCGAAATGGTTCTTGAGAGCCAAACTGAGTTATAAACTCCGCAACCGTTCGCGATTAAACTTAAAACAGCTGATCAAGCTAGGCTTGGTAAGAGCATGTCAAAATCGTCAAAGCTAACTTTAAAATAAATAAAAAAACTTTACCGAAACCAGTCACAGGCAGCTCATCCCATCATTTACCGTCGTGATTTATATCGGTTTTGTGAGAAATAGAAATAGAAACTCCATAGAGTTCATGACTGAATTCCCACAGCTGACCAAGCTAAACTAGAAGCAAAGAACATGAGCTTAAATTATCACAACCTCTTCAGACTTAAAATATATATATATCGTCGTGCCGATCATACACAATTGGAGATTATAAATGATACATGACCACTGATATGATATATACATTTCGTGAATCATACGACTTAAATATTTTATTGCTTACCGTCGATGTTGTCTCAATGGAAGTGAATCGGTACGAAGCTGCGAGAATCCTCTTTTGGAACTTATAGGAAGTTCCCAGACCCGGAAGTGCGCCGCCATTTTTTGTACACGAGAGTCAGTGGGAGTGTCGCAACTCTGAGAATATCAATGGCTCTGGCTATACCTAAAATGGCTTTCATCATACAGAAGTGGGCGTGGTTTCACCTAAACTAGGTTGGGAGAACGATTGTGGGGCGTGGCTAGAGCATTCAAATGAGGGCTTGGGAGGAACCTGGGAAGGAAATGCAGGGACGTCTCCGATAACATTGTTTAACAGTACAAAGCAGTTACAGAAAAACAATGTTAAAAAACACCGCCGGTGTCATAGCTAAGCCTCATGGCCTCACAATCGCCTCTTTCCAGTCGCTTATTTTTACCTTCCTGTTTCCGACAAAGCTGCTGTGTTATTCATGTTTTATTTTTCTCCATTCTTCATGAAATTTTCCTTGGATTGTTGCCAGTGGGAGGCTAAAAAAAATTCCCCTTGAAAGAAGTGAAATGTCTTGCCCTCAGTGAAACGGTGTAAAGACTTAAAGGTGGATTTCCTGCTGCCTGTGAGTGACAGGGGTGGCTTGGGGGCACAGGTGCATGTCAGTGAGCTAAACTTCAGCTCTGCGGCAGATTTCTCTCAGACCTACAGCAGAGAGTACTGCTCAAAACAGACACCCGATAGAAACTGACATTTTGCAGAGTAGACTGTATAAATTAAATAAGGCTGTAAAATGCAATGAAATCAATCTGAACAAAATGGTTAAGATTAATGAAAAGTGGCAAAAATATAATTAGGGTTTGTAAATAGATAATACAAAGAAATCCTTTTTTGAGAATGGAATCAGTAGTTTATTCTTTTTAATTTGTGCTTACATTCTCCTGTTTGAGTGGTGAGTGTCCAGGCCGTGTTTATATCGCTCGCTTGTAGCATGTTTAAAATCGGTGTAAGCCAGGAGGAAGTGAGTCCCTTGACCCCCCGTCTCGACAGATCTTTCCCAGGGCAAGGGGGGCCTCGAGGGGACTGGCTTCCTCCTGGCTGAGGCCGATTTTAGACATGCTGCAAGCAACTCATCGGGGGGGGGAGGGCTATGCCCACAATTAAATGTCAAAATAACAATACAGTCCTTACTTCTAGATTTAATTAAGTATTCTATTTCATTCCTCCTGAGTACACGAGGGTTTACATAGTCCGAAAGACATACATGCCACGCTAAATTGAGACTCTGAATTGCCCATGGGCTTTAGTCTGTGCCCCCCGTGATGGATTTGCGAGCAGTTCAGAGTGTGCCCCTGCCTCTCACCCGTTGCATGCTGGGATCTTAGCTCCAGCCTGGGAGACCCTGAGCAGTAATAAGTGACGTTGGTGATGGACGGGTGAGGGGTGCAATATTCTGTATTCAGTGCCAAACTGCCTCTGCTCTGCATGGTCAGTGTTGAAAAGAGGCTCACTCGAGCACCGCAGCTAAATCACATATTCAGGTTTGAGAACAAGTGCTCAACAGCTCAATTTACTTTCCAAGGTGAACTTGTGCTCATAAGATTCAAAGGTTTAAGAGCTTGCCGTGTACAGTCTCAATTAGTAGCAGTACTTTGGAAAATTTTCTTCCAGATTGTGTCTCAATTTTCAGGACCAAACGCTCCTATAATCCTAAATGGGATCCCTGTGGAGCCCTGAATCTCTCACACACACACACACACACACACACCCCTCGGATGGGGGCTGTGTTTGAGAGCTGGCAGCTTGTGTCTGTGTAGTCATTAAAACAGCTCTCACAGTTCTGCTCACCCCTGTTACACAGCCAGCCTGAGTGCCCTACCTCTGCTCTCTGCCCGTTTGCGTGGCGAAACCTCAGTGTGCCTGGAGATGGGGGGCAGTTTATACGACAATGATTTTTGTATAAAATTGAAAAAAAAAATTGTTGTGGTATCAAGATTGAAGAAACTTCATTGTCTATCACATAATGATAGAAAATTGTCTTTGGTTAGAGGCTCATAAACAATATAAAAAACATACACCCTTGAAAGACTCACATAAAATTACATAAAAACACCCTTTGGCCTTTTGTTCGCACGGCACTGTCGTTTTCGGGGCCTGAAACCACAAAACTTTTGATGACTGGCTCTTGAGTGGTATCTTTTGATGAAGCCACACTTGCTGTCGCGGTGTAGACAGGCGATACGCCAGTTTTTTGAAAATTGTGACGACACAGTCCCTATACGCATGCGACTATTACATTTTCAGCCTGTGATAGAAGACAAAGTAACTGTGGTGGACTATTGAGCTGTTTGGGGCTGCCTTTGGAAGACTTTGTGCACAGGGTTGTGACTTTTTTTTTGTGGTGTTTACATAGTTGTATGAAAAAGTTAGACCGCCACCTCCTGGCCTGGCATATGTACTACAGTTTTCAATCGTTTTTTTGCAAATCCTTGTGAACGAGGATTAGTTTTCACTACACTGTCGTTTGAGTTTTTGAAAAAGCGAGGGAAAACCCTTTTCATTTCTCGGAAACCTGTTGTCGCGTAAATGTCCCTTTTGGAAGAGCATGACGGTCATGAGAGGCCAGGGCCAACCTCAGCAGGTTGGGTTTGTATATGGGGAAGGTGTGTGCGTTTGTGTGTGTGTGTGTGTTTGTTTGTTTGTTTGTTGGGTGGGGGAGGCGGTGGCTGGCCAGCACCCAGAGGATTATTTTGGGTCTTTCCTAACAAAGAACTGTGAGATTGGTGGGTTACAGGGGCTGCTGTTGCACTGGCACTAAAAACCTGAGCCGTACCATTCATTCCTCACATTGAACTGAGTGAATTACTTACTGTGATTTGTGCTGGAGTGGAAACTTGTACTGAAGTTTATAATGATGATGATCATGATGATGGTAAAACTTTGTCTCTCTCCTACAATGCTGTATGTTTATTTGGGTGTGGTGGGGCGGTGGAAGGGCCTCGGAATGGGCAGTTCCTCATTGTCATTGTAATGAGCTCTCTGTGCTCGCGGCTGCTCAAGGGCGCTTACCCCAGTAATTTCATTCAGCGCGGGCGTGCAGTTCAGGATGTGTGCTAATTGCAAATAGAATTAGGGCGCAATAATGAGAGCGCAATTTCCAGCCTGGACTCGCTGAAGGAAAGCTTAGAGGTATTGCGTTGATTTGTGTTTACAGTGTTTCAGAAAGGCTATAAGGAAAACATTTTATTTGCCTTTTAAACACACACTTTCGGGCTTGAACGGAGCTTCGATTTCTATTCCTCTTCACATGATTTGCTGTGGGAGTTGAAATGTACATTGTGCAGTGCAGTGAAATGTAATGGTTCGGGGGGTCTTGGAGTTAGAATTTCACTCCAATCGAATTATTTGCTTTCGACTTATTCTGTTGGGTGGCTGTGTAAAGGTTCTGCAGGGTGCAAGTACAGTGCAGCTCATAGAAAACCATGAGGATTATAACCCTGTGGCATAGGTGTTTGACTGGGGCTGAGAGTGTTGGTAGTATAGCCACAGCAGGATCCACTGTCCTGTTGCTTTTCGCTCAGTACCTAACAATTAACAGCTCGCTCAAAAACTTTCTCTGCATTATGTTCATTAGTACATAAGTCTGAAAACTGATGGTTGAATTGAAAAGCGTCACCAGGCACAGAGGTGGTTCAGCGTTTCAGCTGGAAACGATACGACCAGTATTGACTTGAACCATTGTGTTCATCTTTAATATTACAATCCAAACTCACCCGTACATATGTTATGTAAACTGCAAGTTTGCCTTGTGTTTTTCGTGAGTCCGCAGCGAGTGGTGACCTGGCGCTGTGTTCTTTGTTGATTGGCGGGTGTTCTCTCAAATCCCTTAATTTTTTGGTATTTAGCTGGCAACGTTATTCATTATGTCATCGTCTTTAATTATAATATGCGTTATCCTTGCACTTTTGAATATTTACGGCGTCAATTTCGCTGCATTAATTTTCTCTTGGCTTCAACGGTAGCGCTTAAACGTGCAACCGAGGACAATGCGTCACTGTAATCAGGATGGACCGGGACAATGCAAGCGGACATATGAGCCGCAGCAGAGATAAAACAAATATGCCACGATAAGTGAGGTGCAATTAGCTGCTCTGACAAGCTGCAGATTACGGACAGGAGCCATGGAAGCGAGTGCGCGTAAAATGGTAGAATCCATTAATTATTTAATATTTATCTTGCCATTTCAAAAGAGTTTCTATTCACAGTATGAAGAATTTCTGCGCACATATATTAATTTTAGTTGGTATATAACCACATGGAATCTTTCGAGCTGTCATTAGAGCTGAAGGTTTAGTCAGCCTTCTCACGCTCCCCCGCTCTCTGAGAAGCAGCCGTCAGTTGAATTTTTCTGCTCGTAACTATAATTGACAGGAGCTGTCCGTGCCAGCGCGTAGCCGTGTGAGAACGCCCAAGGCGCTGCGCATACTGTCTGAAGTGTGTTAACTGCTTGGGGTGAACGCCTCACGGTCCTTGCTGAGATAATTTAGCCAGGTAGCGGCTTGTTCTCTCTTACACTACGCAGCAATCCTCTTTTTTAGATACGGCGAGGGAAACGTTGGCGAGCTTTAGTGCGCTAATTTGCCCGCCGTCACGGTAACGGTCGCTGGGCGGGATATTCCTTTCCCATGGAACTGGTCCATTGACACAGTTCCCTTTGACTGCAGGCTTGTATCTACAGCTATTTTAAACACTGCTGTGATTTCTGGCTGCTTTTGTGACAGCCAGCTTGGCTGCCGGGCGTTTTTCATATCATTTTAAATGCTCTGAATGGTCAGGTCGGTTTGTGCGGAGGGGTGATGAATATTTCATGTGACTGAATGAAAACATGTCTTGCCTCACCCCTGTATTATTAATGGCATATGAAACCGATCTCTGACTCGGTGCTGCCACACTCTGTTAGCTTCGCTGAACTGCAAGCACCCTCGGCACCCTCCGTCCTGTGGACTAACATTAGGTGGCAGTGTTTTGGTTTCGTTTTCAAGATAAGGCATGATATAAGATGAACACAGCCGCACTTTTTGATTGGATATTGACGCCTTTTTCCACCTCGGTCTAGTGAATTTAAACAGCGTGCTTTCCTCCTTTGTTTTACTTGTGGAAAATGAGGAGATTAAAATCCTCAGGGGCAAAGACAGATAGTTTCATCTGCTGCTTTCATTTCCCCCTTGTCTGCTGCATATATGGACATCTTGTGCCAACTTTATTAAAGAACTAAAATCTCTCAACCTGTTTTTAATTGACTTGGTCCTGTTCTGTTCTCTGGCGGGAAGAGCGTATGCTAAACCAACAGCCAGAGTTTGGTTCTGACTGCCAAGGAGTCTGATTGTTGATGTTTACAAATGAACGGCCATGCTGTGTGCGTGCTTTATTGCAATCTTTCTTCTTCTTTTTTTGTCCCCTCCCTCTTCCCTTACCAGAGTAAACGGGATCACCTGTTGATGAACGTAAAATGGTACTACCGGCAATCGGAAGTCCCGGATTCGGTGTATCAGCACTTGGTGCAGGACCGCAACAACGAGAATGGTGAGCTCCGCCATTTATGCCCTGAGAGCAAATGAAGTGTTCATTTCTAATGTGTGTTACGGACATGCGACCATTTTTGAAGTGGGATGAGTGCGGGCAGGGGGGGGGGTATGCTAGGCCCTGGGTGAGAACAGCTCTAATGATACACGAGGTGATGAGAGGCTGAACAGCACAGTTATATGTGGTGAGTCCCTGGTATCAACGCTCTCCAGGGGACCACTGGGGTGGGGAAACATTCAAGGGCATGTAAGTGCCATCATAATGTGTTGTACAAGTTCCCAGCTTCTGTTCTGCTACATGCCACTGAGAAATAAGACCACCGTGCTCAAGCTGAGCTGCGTTAGTGTTTGCTACAGTCCATTATTCTGACCCCCTCCATTGTCTCTCCAGATTCTGGCAGAGAGCTGGTCATCACAGACCCTGTGGTCAGGAGTCGGGAACTCTTCATCTCGGACTACGTGGATACATACCACGCTGCGGCCCTCAGGTACAGAAACTCCACACACATACAGCACTTACCCACACACTCGCACGTGCACTCACACACACATACATGCGCACGTACACAATTCACCATCCTCTCTCTCTCTCTCTCTCTCTCTCTCTCGCACACATACACAAACACATGCCTGCGCACACACACACACTCAAACTGTGTGCACACACACTACTCTCATTCTCGCGCACAAACACACACACCACTCTCTCTCACATGCACACCGCTCACTTACTTGCAGGTGTCACACATGCATACGTGCTCAGACACACACACACACACGCACATGCTCACAGATGCACTCACAGATGCTTGGACATATAAAACGCAGCCATATCACTTTCATCTTTTTGCCACTGAGTTGGAGTTGGTTGTAAACATTTTGGTCCGTATGCTGCATTTATAATCTATGATGGCATTGTTTATCCAACTAGCTAGTGCTTGATTTCCCTCTCTTAAGCCTGGCACCTTGTTTTTGAAAGAAAGTCAAGACTGCCTGTGTGCTTAATTACTTCAGAAATTCAACGTTGTTGGTCTTGGGTAGAAGAGCTAGCTACTTTATAAGCTAAAAAGGTATGTGATGTGCATGTATTGCATTTCTGCACTACTGAGTTTGACTTCACATGCAAGACAGGATGAGGCATGTTTTCATCATTAAATGCAGAGAATGTTATGATGAGTAACAGTACCATTCTGGTCAGGGTTAACTTCATAAAAAAGGAGATGGACCAGGTTGTTTGCTGTGATAGAAAGCAGATGGTGCCATTCTCTAACAATCTTTATTCTCTTCCACTTATTTTATCCCCCCCACTCTTCTTCTGTTCATAAAAACCATCTGGACTCACTGTGGCCTCCTCCACTCTACCTCTAATTTAAGAGGACATCAGTGGTGACTTGTGCTAAGCAGACTGCCTTTTTATAAGACTCAAATGGCCGCAGAAATATGTGGGTAAACTCCAGCAGGGGGCTGTAATCTCTGTCATCCAATCCCTGCTCTCCTTTCCTCCTCTGATGGTCAGTGATGTGGAAAGATGGCCAATCATAGTGATGCCTGTTACTATGATGGAAGTGACTTTAGATATTAAATGTAAGACGGTCTTGGTAAAGAAAGGAAGTCTGGTCCGGATGTGTCCTCCTCTGTGGCGGTATTAGTGTGGGGGCTTGTGAAAGGTGGAGCATGAAGGGGGTGTGATAGACTGTAGCTAATTAGCTCACTAGCATTGCATTACATTACTGCTGTTTAGCATTCATTCAAAGCGACTCACAGTTGATTAGACTAAGCAGGGGGCTGTTCCTTCCTGGAGCAATATGAGGTTAAGGGGCCCAATAACTGAACTTACTGTGGCCGTGTTCTGGCTTGAATCACCAGCAGTCTCCATCCCAGTCAAACAATTTAAACCATCGACCCTTAAAACTCTTTATTGTTCTCTTATTGACCCCTGAAACTGAAATTTTTCTCTTAATTTTCCCCATCAGCAGGTTCAGTGTCAAAAAAGCTTTTTTTCTGTATTGTAGGGCAATGTCACATGCATATTCTGTATCTGCTGGTTTGGCGCACTACACTGAAGCTACATCATGCTTATATTGAGAGAAATATTCAAACCGAGGACATCATGTTTTTATGGCTGCAGTATTTAATTAAATGGATAATATCTAGATCGTTTGGATCATTTTTTGCACAGTTCCCCATAATTCAGCAGGAGATATTTGGAATCGTTGGAAACCTTAGGATCTCCGCTAGAATTAAATATGGGCCTGACGTTCCACAAGTTTGAATGAAGCAGCTGTATTTGACAAACCCCATACATGGGCCTATTAGCGTTTATAGGGTTACTAGGCAGTGGGCTGCCCCATGTAGCTGCCCGTTACTCCTGTTAATGTTCAGTGTACAAGCCGGGGATTTGTTTGTTTTTGTTTCACGTATGTTCATCATTATATAGTTTTTTGAACTCTGAAATGCATTAGATGTGGTAAAAAGGTCCCTGGTGCTTTGGTAAATGTGCGTGCTAAAATGAAGCGGGTTGTGTGTGCTATCTCTTTCAGGGGCAAATGCAGCATCTCCCATTTCTCTGACATATTCGTGGCCCGGGAGTTCAAAGCCCGCATCGATTCCTTCTTCTACATCTTGGGTTACAACCCAGAGACCAGGTAAGGCTGAGCCCGTCGATATCTCCTCACAGAAACCTTCCTCTGTAGATCCCTCGGTGTGGCGTAGGATAACTGCACAGCTGTGATGAAAGATAACTGCAGTTACTGAAGTCACCTGAATACCTGTGCTGCAAATGCTGCAGAAATACAGATGCTGGGTGATCGCATTAACCTTTCTCCACCTAGTGGTGGCGGACGAAATTGCAGCAAAAAACATTGAATAAGATCGTCAGTGCTTTTTGAAGCCCAGCGTAGAGATTTTATTTAACTGCTTTGGTGCAATCTTGTGATCTGCAATCAAAGTATGGTGACTTTTGTACTCCAGAATTCAAGGCCAGATTTAGAGGGTACCTGCAGAACTGTGTTATTCATGAATTTGCTCATTTTTATCCTCCAATAGTGCTTTGTTTCATACCAGATTTGGCTGCATGAGAAATATGTTTAATTTATGGAGGATGTTATGTTGTCAAAATTTAATGGTAAATTTGAACCACTAAGATGTTAGTGATATTTTTTTATTATTCATAATTGTTCAGAATTCCGTCTGCTGGTTTGTCGGAATTAAATGATGTAGTACATTTAGTCAGTTTTTTTGTCTTTTTTTCTCGACTAGCAGTAATGTTCTGGAGCTGGCATGAGAGTAATTCAGAAATATTTTTGTAAGTTCATGTTGCAGTTTGTTTTAATTGGGAATAGGGATGTCACAGTTACCGATATAATGGAATATCGCGGTATAAATTTCTGACATTGATCATGCCCTTTTAATGTGTTAATACTGTAAAAACCGATTTTGTATCCACGGTTTGAAAAACTAAAAAAAAAAAAAAAAAAAAACTCACTGTCTGCACTCACATCTCTGCACTAGAAACTTTAGAATCCTTGTCTTTGATCTGAAGCTGCGCAAATGCAACTGGCAACATGAGTTTAGTTTGCTTTAGACATGAATGCAAGAGCTTCAGATCTACAAGTGCCCTTATACTAGCTTATCAGCTCTGTGGTGTGCGGTTCAAAACACTGCCTCAGGTATATGGCAAGCAGCTAACTTTGATGACTGTATTTAGGAAAACTGCTGTTCATCATAACGGTATTATTTTATGTATGAAGTGATGCCTTTCATTCAAACCGTCCAAACGTGGTAACACAAGCTAGTTAACATACGCTACCCATCAAGTGCAGCGAATACCTAGGCATTTACATTATTCTTCTCTGTTGCTAATGTTAATGTAATTGAGATGAAGAGACACAAAACCTTTCCAGTGACAATGCTGTTTTTAGCTGATAAAGTCCAAAGCTGAATATTCATCACAAAGCCAGATTGCATCCATTTGTATCCCTCCAGGCTCTTGTCGGCTTTGACACTCCGGAGTAGGACAAGGGAAAGTTGAAACATGACCGTACATACAAAGATTAAATGCAAACCTATTATGAAATAAGCTCAAATAAGTGTTTTATTGCAGTTTATAAGCAAAGCTAAATCCAATATTGCTGGTGATTGTACCGACTCAGGGACAACCTTTGCCAATACCCTTGCAAAACCAGCACTGTTCAGTGCTTACTTAAGCGAGCCGGCCTCCATCCCTGTGCTCATCCCCCGTCAGAGCTCGGTCTCTTTGGCTACCTTCCTTACCAACTGGTGAACAAACCTGGCCGCCCAGATATGTCTGGCGACCCACTTTAGCATTTTATAGAAAACAGTGGAATTGCTCTGACTGCGCAAGCTCTTCATGTCAGACATGACGAGTGTTCCAAACCTGCAAAAGACTAGGCCTATATTTGAATAATGGTGAAGAATGTGAATGCCTTTTTGGTTGCCGTTTTCTCATTTGCAATGTGCAGTCACCTCATGGCCACATAGTCCCATCTGTAATACACAGTTGTATGTTTTTTGGATGTTTACATATGTAATGTTATTTGGTGTTCTTATTGTTTAATTTATATTGTGTTTATGTTTACAAAAAGTTTGTTTCCAATGTGCGGTTACCTCTCAGGGCCACACAGTGCTCTTCAATGCACAGATGTATATTTTTGTGTGCTTACATACAGAAAGTTATTTATTATTCTTATTATTGACATTCACGTGTTCATGCATGTAATATGTTTATTTGCAATGTGCAGTTACCTCTCAGAGCCACTAATTTGTTTGTTTAACACAGAGAGTGTTATTGATTCTTGTTATTTTTTTTGTTATGAATGCAAAAAGTGGATAATGCTGCTAATCTTATATACTGGTTTCAAAATAAAACTTGTTGAAATGATTTTAGCAATTATGTCAGTGCTTTTTGCACCTTTTATGCACATTTTAATAATACCGAAAACTGTGATATTTTTGTTTGCAAAAACCGTGATATGAAATTTTCATACTGTTACATCCCTAGTTGGGAATAATATGTTTTATGATATTTTTATTGCAGGACACAGTGCTTCTATAGGTTGAGTGCTAACATTGATTGTGTTTCTGTTACTCGTCGTGTTCTGTTATCACTGCAGTGCAGGAGGCAGAGTTGAAGTAGGGGCCTTTAGGCATTCATGGGGAGACTCTCCAGCCATCCAGTGTTTGAGAGATCAGGACTAACTGTAGATTAATGTCAGTCTCCAGACCACCAAAAACAGCAGGTCTTAATGTCTGCAGCCCCACAGCACTGCTGCTGCAATCTGTCTCCCTGATAATGAGTGAGAGCCGTCTGTACTCATTTAGGATACAGTGCCATCATTTTAATAATGGAATCCTGAGCGCGCACACACACACTTTCAGGCAGGCACTCTCTCACACACTCATGCTTGCATGTGCACACATATCTCCCTCACTCTCTCTCTCTCACACACACACACACACACACACACACACAACACACACACTTTCATGTACGCACTCTCTCACATGTGCACGCACACCCACGCACACTCACACAACAAGCACACCCACTATCTCTTTCTGTCATACACACACACATTCTCATACACACACACTCACACTTTCTGTCTCACTCATACACAGTCAAGCACGCACTCTCTGTCTCTCTCTTTCTCCTTCTCTCTCCCATTCCCCCCCCACACACACACACGCACGCACACTATCACACTAGCATTCAAAACAAGCATTACAATTTCTTCCTCTTTGGAATAAGCTCAGCTTGATGGCATCAGATTGGTCTCTTAAATTGATGCTGCAGTACACAGTAGAAAGACAATGACAGAATAGCACACATGCTGACCATGATCATTCATTGCTCAAATGCTTTTGGATTGGATCGTTGTAAAAATGTTGAGCCAGGAGAGTAGCCCCATCTGGATATTTTTTATGAGAAAATCATGGACATACAAGTTAACTCCCAAATTTTTCATGTAGAGCTTGCATTTTCATTAGGCAGAACCAGCACTAAACATAATTATGTAAAAAGAAATACAAGCCCCTCAAGAAACAAACGATAAACACAACATGGGTAGCACTGCCAAAAACTGCTGTCAGGGATACAGTGAAGCAGAATTTCTGTGAATTTCCAAAATAGCAATACAAAGTTGTTCTCACTGACTTAAAAAAAAAAAAAAATATCAATTTCATTTTACTGTGAAAACATCATCATTGTGCTGAAAATAGGGAGTTTGACAATTCTGTGTCAACTGCGTACATGATTTCCAAAAGATTTATTCTGTAATGAAGTAAGCAAATTTTCATTTGTCTTCCAAATGTAATTAACTGATCTACAATTTGCAATGAATTTTATTTTATTGTTAAACACCAAGAACTATTGATAGTAGTTGTGTATTTTGCAAAAAGTCACATCCCTAACAATGATTGTCAGGAAGAAATATTGTACCATAGAAGAAGACAAGCATGTTGTTTCTGTTACTTCATTTTTTTGTGTGTGAAAAATGCTGTCACAGTTTAATGAAATTTGACCATTTAGGACCCAAATTAAAAAAAAAAAAAAAACATAGATTTACTTTATCATGAAGTCTCCAATCTTCAGAGGTTTTAAATCCACGATATGCGTGAGCATGATGAATTGATGCTTTTTTTTACTCTGGCCATTTTCAGAATCACCTACTACTCACTGCTTGATGGCTGATTCTGGACAGAATTAGCAACTTTACTGACCAAAAACAGAAACGCAATTTTCAATATCAAATATGTAATTTGTCAAAATGTGACAAATGCACGCTTTAATGGTGCCATTTTCTAGTTTAGCTCTTAGGCAACTCAAAAATAACGGATTGATTTTAAAACGTCACTCATTGTTACACTACATTGAGCCTGAATGTGAAATTACATGAGCAGAGAAGAGTCAGTATATGGTGTACTCTCTGGTAGTGTCATATGAGTGATACATCGCCTTCTCATAGTGGCCATCAAACGTGTGAGTTGGACTTGTGGGATCTTGTTCCACTCTTCTGACAATGCCTGATGCAACTGCAGTATGGTGGCCGGCGCTGGACAGCGTCAACGAATGGCCCTATCCGGTATGTCCTGCACGTGCTTTATTGGCGATAGATCTGGAAAAATGCTGCCCAGGGCATAACTTTGATATACTCAGCCTGCAGACGCTATGTAATGACCTGTGCAGCATTCGGTCATGTATTGTAGCGTTGAAACATCAGTCTGTGACGTCGGACGAATGGCACAACAGCTGGGTTGAGAATTTCGTCCCAGTTCGAACAGCATTGAGGTTACCCTCAAGAAACTGAAGGTCAGTACGGTGTGTGGCAGATATTTCACCCCACACTATCACTGTAGGACCCCCCAACCATCTCTCTCAAGCACGCTTGCGTCACAGTAGCACTCCCCTGTTCTTCACCTCACACATACTCTGCCATCAGCACCAGATATTACAAACCTGGATTCGTAATTAAAAAGTACCTCTGACCAGTTAGCCATGCTCCAGTGACTGCATTGCCACCCAACGAAGATGCGCTTCTTACCGTGTTGCAGTTAACGCTAAGCCCCGATTTGGCCGATGTGCGCGGACGTTGGCATTACGCAGCCTGTTGCGGTCACTGATTCTGTTGTCGTGATGACCAGGATTTTCAGCTGCAGTTGTTGTGGCCGTCAGGAAACAATCACGGAAGTGTAACGGTCTGATACAGCAATCTGCAACTAGAGTGGAAACACGTGGCCTGCTGGATTTGGGCATATCGGGCCTTGCTTCCTGTGGCAGCAAAATGTCTTCGCAGGTGGCTAATGGTAGCTGAGTGGACACCCAAACTGCCGTGCCACCCTGTCCACTAGATTACCAGCCAGCAGCATGCCAGCTGCACGCTAATGTTGCATATTTGTTAGTTGTGGCACCGTGTGAATGATTTGGTTCCCTCATTGCGGTCAGACTTTTGTCGGCCCTAGTGTACTCCAGCTACTCAAAACAACATTGGCAGAGGTCTGACAATGGAAATACACAAGCATGTCTACTGCGTTAGTATGATTCTGGACCATGATTTCCACCATTTGAGCAATGGGCACAGGACAACTCTGGGAACAACTCAAATCACAGGTTATCATGAGGCCATAAAAAAATATTTGGAATCTGTATCAAAAATTTTGCATTATATTTCTCAATTGCGTTTCTTTTTTTGGTCAGTACAGTTTACAGTATGTGACCAACATGAAATGTACCACTATGGAACGAATACCCAGATGCCATATGACATGGGCTAAATTTCACTGTATTATGCGGCCAGAGCCCCCTTTGTGGCAGTTTGAATTATACAAACTTGTGGTGTCTTGTTTTTAGTGTGCGTGATCTCCGTTTAGACCTAGCAGTTTCTCCTCCTGTTCAACTGCAGCTGTGCAGCGCTGGGAAACGCTGGTGCTCCTGAATAGCATAATACTGAAGGGTCATTCCATATGATTTCAAAAAGTGGCTCCCGCACTACCCCTTCAGATTCAGCTGAAAATTTCAGCACAGTAACTACGACATATTTAATGAACCCATATCAAATTTTTCTTGGATCGTGCAAAAAATTTTCGAGTTACTGACTTTTGAAGTACGCGGGTGCAAGTTGAAATTTGGGGGCTTCATTTTTTCCGCCATTTTTGAGTTCTCATAACTTTGTATGTGATGTAGGTAGATGAATGAAAATTTCAGGGTTGAAAGCCACATATCAGCTTTGCTGAAAACATCAATTATAATACTACCGTGTGCATTTGTGGCCCCACAGCATGAAGTCAAACTTTGAAAATTTGTGATTGCAATTTTCTTGGCAGCCAACTTCAAGCATCTATATTTTTGGAAATATGTAAGTTTGATAACAGAGCTATGATCAAATTAATGCCTAGGATACAGAAAAATAAAATAAGCATGATTTGCCTGCATTAAGGATTCATTTTGTAATTGCAGGAAGATCTGAAAACTTGAAAAACCTAATTTTGGGCAAGTTTGGAGAACACATAATGCCATGTGGGATAGCTTATTGGTCAGTGGAAGCTAGGTCATTTGAAAGAACTCATCTTTATCTACATTCTGATACTGAAATAAACGTCTAGCCATGAATCCTTCTGTGTCACAAAAACTTGACAAAATTAGCTGATTATCATTCTGTCCATGGTGTTACCATGTTCATGATGTTCTTAGAAAGAGAAAGCAACATGAATTTAACAAGTATATTTACATATCAACATTCAATAATATAATTTTGATTCACAGTTCATATTCACACACTAGCTTTGGCCTTTTAGTATTTTTTAAAATTCGCTTAAAGTCCCTATTTCTCTGAAATAATTTTGACTTTTGATTCACAATACATGTATTCAGCCACTGGTTTTGCCTTTCAGTTTTTGAAATTCCGTTTTATTTTTCAAAGGGATGTCATGCAAGCATGCTGACTATGGTTGTAAGGGTTTGCTCCTTACAGCCCCTCCCCTTCCACATTCTTTCACCTCCACCTTGACAGGCCACAGGTGCAGCCTGTTAAGGTGGAGGTGATTGCAGAGTATTTAGGGCTGGCAGGTGCCAGCCAAAGTTGCCTCTGCATTCCTTTCCCACTGCAGGTCAGTGGGAATGCTAGCTGTCTCTCCTTTTTATTTGTGACTGCTGTTTTGTGTATTTCTTTGGGTTTTATTAAATCTATTCTTTATAGTCAGCCTGTACGCCTGAGTCTCCGTTTTCTAGGCCCACGGTCCTAGTGCCCGCCGGATTGCTTTTGGCATCCAGCGGGGCGCTTTCCATGGCAATGGTCATATAGACTTATTGTGCTTCTTGTACATGTACATTATGGTATGTCTTAATGATGACAAATTGGGGAAACCCAACTTTCAATTCACTTTGGGCATGATTCTGATGATGTCAGCATGAGCTTGGAGGAAAAACTCTATCATCATATTTGCCATGTTCAAACCTGAACGAATGGATTTACACTTTGCAATTATGGCAATTTTGGAAAGTTTTTGTGACACAGAAGGATTCATGGCTGGAAGTTTACTTTATTATCAAAATGTTGATGAAAATGAGTTCTTTCAAATGACCTAGCTTTCAATGACCAATGAGCTATCCCACATTGCATTACGTGTGGTCAAAGATTGACCAAAATGAGGTTTTTCAAGTTTTCAGATCCTCATGCAATTATAAAATAAAAATCCTAATGCACGCAAATCATGCTTATTTTTATTGTTCTGTATCCTAGCCATAATTCTGATCACAGCTCATTTATCAAACTTACATATTTCCAAAGATATAAATGTCTGAAGTTGGCTGCCAAGAAAATCGCAATCACAAATTTTCAAAGTTTGACTTCATGTTGCGAGACCACAAATACACATAGCAGTATTATAATTAATCTTTTCAACTGAGCTGATTTGTGGCTTTCAACCCTGAAATTTTCATTAATCTACCTACGTCACATACAAAGTTATGAGGACTCAAAAATGGTGGAAAAAATGAAGCTCCCAAATTTCAACTTGCACCTGTGTACTTCAAAAGTCAGTAACTCGAAAAATTTTTTTTGCATGATCCTAGAAAAATTTGGCATGGTTTCATTAAATATGTTGTAGTTAGTGTGCTAAAAATTTCAGCTGATTTGGAAAAGGTCATGCGCAAACTTTTCTCAGAATTTGTTGATTTAATATGGAATGACCCTGTAATGAAATCATTTTTGAAAAGGGTGAGGATTCAAGTAATAGGCTTTTCTGAAATAACACAGCCTTATAAGTAGCTACTGGATGGTACAATTTGGGGTCACAAATGCAAGAACTCATTCGCTGCCTTTGTAGTTTTCTGATTTATATGGATAAGTTATATTTGCTACAAAAGTGAAAAAATATGATTGAAAAGGCGACTTGAACCATTTGACAGGTAGATTTCTGATTTACGGAGTTGGCCCAACCTCACTGTGTCTGGTGCAATTAGCTTCAGTCTATTTTTAAATGCGGAAAACTCATTAGCTTCTGATTCAGTATCAGTAAAAATTGTCAAATAAAAGATACAGGGCTCAATTTTCTCTTTCATATGCAAGACATGCAGGGATCATCACAACCTCATCTGCGATCCGTCAATGGGAGTGGTTATTCTGAGTGTTTTTAAATACATGCATGTGTCATTTAATGGCCACAAACAGGTGTGCTATGAATAGTGGCAGCCCATCAAAAGGGGCTGGCTCAACTATAATATTGCCATGCTATGTTGGGGCTCAGGTATACACGCAAGCAGAATGAACTCATGACATTAACTTTGCTCACTGTCGCTAAGGCACTCGCCTTTATTTTGTGGACATTAATAAAGCATTTTATTTAATTAATGTCTTATTCACAATTTCCAAAAAAGTTGGGACACTGTGTTAATAAAACAGAATGCAATGATTTGCAAATCAATTAAAACCCTATATTTAATTGAAAATAGGACAAAGACAATGTATCAAATGTTGAAACTGATAAATTGTATTGTTTTTTGAAAAATATCTGCTCATTTTGCATTTGATGACAGCAATATGTTTTTAAAAAGTTGGGACGAGACCATAAAAGACTGGAAAAGTTGCATGATGCTAAAAAAAGACAACTGGCATAACATCTCATGGCTAATTCGATTATTTAGCAACAGGTCAGTAACATGGTTAGGTATAAAAAGTCTTTCATAAGTAAATATGATGAGGGCTTAACCACTTTATGAGCAACTGCATGGGGAAACAGTTCAACAATTTAAGAATAACATTTTCCACTTAAAGTTGCAAAGAATTTGGAGATTTTATCCTCTGTGGTGCATAATATCATTAAAAGATTCCAAGAATTGAGAAAAATTTCTGTATGCATGGGACAGGGCCAAAATCCAATTTTGAATGACAGATTTTCAGGTCCGCAGGCGGCACCCTGTCAAAAACAGACAGGATTCTGTTGTGGAAATCACTACCTGGACTCAGGAACACTTCTGTGAACTGGCTTGTTATCAGCAAGCAATGGAAAAGCCAGCACCCATGATTGTGTGGGGGCGCATTAGTACACATGGCATGGGTAATTTGCACATCCACGAAGACACCATGAATGGTGAATGATATATACAGGTTTTGGTGCAAACTTTTTTATGGGAAGGCCTTGCTCATTTCAGCAAAACCATGCCAAAAACCATACTCTGCACGTACTAACATGGCTCTGTAGTTGAAGAGTCTGGGAGCTAAAGTGGTCTGCCTTCAGTCCTGACCTGTCACCCAGTGACATTATTTGGTGCATTATGAAACTAAAAATACGACAAAGGCGGCTGCAAAGTATTGAGTATTCACTAGGGGTGTAACGATTCGGAATTGATTCTGAATCAATGTTTTTTAAGGCATAGGACCGCCATGGGGCAAACATCCGAGCTTTCCCTTTTCCTTTATTAAACCCGACGCAGTCTTGAACGAAAGTGCCAAACATCAAAGGGAATGAGAAATGCTTCCGGAAAAAAAACTTGACTGACATTAGTATTTTTCGGCAACATGCTGCACGGAGCCAAGTAAAGGACTACAGAATCGTCTACTTTTTTGACCGATCCCAAGCCCCGCCTCCCATTGTTACTTTTGCTAGGTCGGACAACTAACCAGGAAACTTCAGCCTTGCCTGAGTTCAAAACAACAAGCATAGCGGCACTGGTTCCGTTCACTGATGTGTTGCATGCGAGTCGGTGTTATTTTGGCATCGACATTTTGTCTCCCTAAATATGTGCTTTTTGGAGGATGAAAAGCGGCACACTTACTAATGGGAAGATTGAAATGTGACTCGGTGTCAACGTTTGAGTGCGAGTAGAAAAGTTAAGTTAACGTAATCGAGGCTTTTATTGACCCTTTAATGAGATATGTGCTGGGAAGTTTTCCCCGTTATGAGGAACGTCGATGAATGTCCGTGTACGTTATCAAATTACTCTCCGGTTTCCTCACTTCATTGTACCCTGGTTGAGCATATTTGCCGTCAGCCGAATTGTTCATATTGAATTATATGGCTAATGCCAACGTTGTTAAAAGGCAGCACTAATTAACTCTGCCTACTCCTTTACTAAGCTTCATCTTTGCCCCTGTCCCGTTAAAATGCTGCTCTCAGAAATGATCACTGCACAGCACGGATCGAAGGGACAGAGAAAACTTTTTTTCTCCAGATTTCTAGCTAACAGCCAAGCCTTTCTTCCCTCCTTGTCTTTTGGAACTCTGTAAAAACAGACAAAGTGACTTGTCCACTGTTTTAAATATTATGCAGGTAAGAAGTATTGTCGTTGAATGTCAGTTACAAACAGCTAGCTTGTTAACCACCTTGTTAATTTTATTAACTGCTCAGTTAATTCAGTCCCGGCGACGGTAAGGGTACCAAGGTAGCTCGCTGGTGACCGTTATCAATCGCTAGCGTTTGTTGTTAGTCAGCAGTCTATTCAAGTCAATGGGACGGCTAATTAGCTAGCTAGCATGAAACGTTTTATTACAGCCCTTCAAATGAATATTGCTGCAAAAGGCATGAGAATACAACTGCGTAGGTTTGTTTGATAAAAGTGCCTTCTGTAATATTCTTGTGTCTTAAATCTCACAGGATAATTAAAATTTATCAACAATGAAAAAGACACTCATTTCACAACTGTTTCAGACCTTTTTTTAAATTAGTTTAGGAATACATTAAAAAGCTCATTATGGTTTTGGAAATGGAATAAAAATACACGCCCTTTACACGGTCGGCATATCGAGTGTCTGTTACATGTTACATCATTTTACCATCATCAGAAACCCAAAATGCCTCTTTTGACGGCTGCCTGAGGTGAAAGTTGTCCGAGGTTCGGTCAGACCCCTGCTTGCCCCATTGTGACGTAGCCGAAAGTGGGCAGGGCTTGGGATTGGTCAATTAGGTTACTCTAATCTTGTCCCTGTTTACTTTGCTCAATTAGCAATCAAACGGGGGATTCGCTTATTTACTTTGCTGAATGAGTAGAGCTGTTTATTAAGACAGCATGTTTGATTGCCGCATTCTGAAACTTAAATGGGCATAGATTTGCAAGAACGCTTATTTGGCCATTTCGTGTGATTGTGATAATTTATAGCTCACATTCACGTTTCATCCGCTTTAATGTTTTCCACCTTGTGTATTTTTTAGACGCTTGAAATCCAGGGCGATCTGAAAATAAATCTCTTTATTTTCATTTTATCATTATAGATCTCCTAAAAATACTACAATGAGAGATGAAATGCTGAGTTGGGATGTGTCGATGTTGAACGAGGATTTTTTTTAAAGTGTGATGAGACAACTTGCCGTCATGGGGTGTGTAGGCAGTCGCGTGTAGTTTCTTGAAACATACACACCTGAAGCGGCTTAAAACGATTTAAAATGCCGTCGAGAAGAAGCCTGAGTTTAGATTTCGATAATTACAGGTGCTCCGCCCTTCCTTAAATCTGCTTCCGTGTACTTGGCCTAAATAACACTCAAGAAATTTAGCCACTAGCCTATAACGATTAACATGTGATGGTGAAAAGCAGACAAATCTAACTGAGCTACGGTGTTAGATTGAAAGAATGCCAGTTTGAATAATTGGAAAAAATCTTCCTCTGAATTACGTCTCTCATTGTAGTATTTTAGGACATTATTCAAGATTTATTTAAAACAGATTTGTTATAAGATCGCCCTGGAGTTTAAGCGTCTAAAAAATACACAAGGTGGAAAACATTCTGAAAAGCGGATGAAACGTGAATGTGAGATATAAATTTTCACAGTCGCACAAAATGGCGTGGCAATGGCAATCGTGTTCATGCAAATCTGCGCTATTCTATGTCCATTTAAATTTCAAAATGCTGCAATCAAACATGTTGTCTTAATAAACAGCTCTACTCATTCAACTTAAAGAGTAAACGAATCCACCATTTGATTGCTAATCAAGCAAAGTAAACGGGAACAGGTATACTTTTCTTAGAGTTGCCTAATTGGTTAGTAGGAGACGATTCTGTTTTCATTTGCTTGGCTTCTCAGCACGTAGCCGAAAAATACTGATGTCAGTCAAGTTTTTTCCAGAAGCATTTCCCATGCCCTTTGATGTTAGGCACTTTCGTTCAGGACAGCACGGGGTTAATAAAGGAAAAGGGAAAGCTCGGATGTTCGCCCCATGGTAGCAGGTGGTGTTACCACGCTTTAAAAAAACATCGATTCAGAATCGTTACTCCCCTAGTATTCACACTAGGACGTGATACTTAAAGGTACCTTGTGTAGGAATTTCTCCCATCAAGCGGTGAAATTGTATTTTGCATTCAAACGAATAGTGCTCTCTAGCACCTCGCTTTTTCAAAGGCGTGTTGCAACTACGATAGCAGTTATGTACCAAGAAGCTATGACATCTTGTCATCCAGTACCCCTTCATCGAGTATTCATTCGGATGATGAGGTTCGTTATGTCAAACAAGGAAGTGGCTATATCTATGGCTCCGTAAAGGGTGATTCGGGCTATATTTACAGCGCGCGTGCGCACTGACGTCTCTTCACTTGTGTTGGCAGCTTCCAAGCTCAGCACGCTGAACTGCAGTCTCCGGCGGAGTGTTTGTTTTTAATACAAACTGTCAGACCGCTTTCGCACAAGGTACGATTGTTCAGTACCGTGCCACAGTGTGATTGTCCCCTCTCCCCGCTGGTCAGCTTACTCACTAGTAATATCGTACCATACTTGAGTATGCCAAAATTCCAATACAGCATGTTGCAGTATGCACCTTGGTAGTTTTAAATGGAGAAATATACTGAAAAAAGGAGTAGTTAACTCTTGCATAGAAAGAATTTCGTATCCAATCTCCACTTTTTCTGGCTTTTTATTTGCCAGTACGATTTTAAAAGGAGGCGCCAATATGTTTTGGGGGATTTTATTATTGAGAAGGGGCTTTAGAATATTGATATCGCGAATGCGTGCTGCGTGCCCTAGCAACCCGGCGTGTCATCAGTAACATGGATTACCATGTATAGCAGCACAAGAAATTACACTCGAAATTTTCTTGACTGAATTTCAGTGGCTAAATCATCAAAATTGCTAATATTGCTCCCTACAACTGTCAAACATGAGTCTGTCATCTTGGATTTGCCCGGAGACGCCTGTTAAACGCCTGTCCAAAAAATAATATTACAACTTGATGGCAGGCGTGAGACCATCATTTACCACCATTGTCTATTTTCCTAAGAAACGTACTGATGGAGGTAGTGGGCATGATGAAATGCAACCTTTATTCCATCAAACATAGCCTACGCTGCTATTCACCAACGACGCTGTTCACCATACACCATACATGTTCTACTGTTATGCTGCCTATATAACGAATTACACAACCAAGCAATGAAAAAAGCTTGTAATTTAGACAGGAACATTTACTTACCTGTCGAGAAGAAAGCAGGCAACTTCAGCGTCCCTTTGAAAGTCTTTCTCCTTCATTAGCTCTTTCCACCTGGGAAAAGCTACCTCGATATTTACCCTTGTTTTTTTGAATTCACTGGTCATGTTGCCGATTTAATTCCCTTTTTCGCTTTTTTGACGACGAAGATTCCTTCTCCTGTGGCTCGGCATAAGTATGATCCTCCATTATGAACTAAAGTGCAGTGCAGGCTTTCAAATTTTCCAGGGCAGTGACAAGCGCCTCTCGCTGATCTCCTTCTGCGTTTCAGTCGGGCTGGCTCCGAACGAAAACGTTGTGGCTAATCGGCTAGTACCAGGTAGTGCTTTATGTCCCTCTCGGCGATAGTAGTTCTTCAGAATGGCGGAACGACATGGAAGCATCCTTGGACTTGCCCGTGCAATGCAAATATGGATAACTACATATAAATGAATGAAGACGTTGATTTTAGCTAATAAATTACTTAAAACACTAGACAGTGTCCCTTTTAAATATTTAATAAATATTTCAGTAACATTTCAGAGGCTTGTACTTTGAGCTCTATTTTGAGGGAAATTAAGTGAAAATGCCACAAATTAGCAGCTCACAAAAGCATCAGGAACCCATCACAACAAAGTTTTTTTTATTATTCAGTGTTTCTGTCCACAAATAAATATTTGATTTGGACTGATTTTATTTGTATTAGTTGCATTTTTTTTTTGTACACAACAAATTTTTTAATATTTAGAACATTTTAATTTTAATTTTTTGATCTAACTTTACTAGAAACATTATTGGACACATTTGGTTAGTTAAATCAATGAATCTTTGAATATTATTTTTAACTACTAATTTTTACCGGTGAAAATCTGACAAATATCTGTACATGACCAGTGAATGGACTACAATTGGTGAATATTCATTTTTGTGCTTCTTCTTCTCTGGTAATGTATTGATTTATGAAATCTGGTCAAAATAGAATAATAATAATTTGCCGTACAATTTTAGGGTTGAATGTTTCAGGTTTTTGAAGTCTAGATCATCAAGGAAAAGATTGCAACAGTCCCACAATTGTAGCTAAATGCAACCTTTTGCTTCATCACAATCGGCATATTAAATTGCGCATTTTGGCCAGGTGGTACCAAAGCATAATATCGGGTTATAATCAAAACTGTTAACAGGGGTCAACAATATACAAAACATTACCTCCAGCTTGCGTCAAAAATTATTGATATTGGGTCATTCCAAGTCAGATCATCAAATGGGTCTCACCACCACCTTCTCAATTTTGCTAATTTTTTGTATGCAGCTGTATAAATATATATCACTGACAAATCCAAAATTTCAGCTCATTCGGACCAAAAATTAAGTTTTGGCGAATTATTTTCTAAGGGTACTGTCCGTCAGTTTTTTTTTTTTTTTTTTTGTCAATTGACATTTTTCTTATATTTAACATGGTATAACCTCTTTATTATTACACCTATAGCTTTGAAACTTTGCATCTAGGTTAATGTTATACTGCTTAATCAGAAAATGTGTTCCATTTTACTTTATCTTTCTTGGTTGTGGAGCTATGAGGACACAAAAAGTGCCTTTTGTTAAGGCAGTTCCATGTTTAGATCCCCAAAACACCCCCAATATAAACCCTAGCATAAGCAGTCTGTCATTTTTTCCATTTATTTGTGTCTGCTGAATATAAATCAGGCTGAATTCACCATGAATTCATCACCAACTGCAGTCAGTACCTTGCCAAATATGAAAAAAAAAACAATAAAATGCCACCTGTTCAAACCCCCGTATCTCCAGGGTTACACCTTGGATTTTCTTCTATATTTTTTTTTTTTAACTGATTCCTCTATTATAGTAGAAAGACCACTCCAAAAATTGTTGATGTGTTTTGACCAGTATAAATTTTGCAGGTGTCTGAACAGGGGTGGGGTAATCTCAAGAATCACTTGGCATTTTCAGCTTCTTACACAATGTTAATGATTATTGAATCACAATAATTTTAAGTTCTCAATTCATCAATGCATGACACATTCACAGAAACGTCAGTATATGCAGGTTGACAGATCATGTTGGCAAGGACAAACCTGAACCAGTTATTGATCAATAATTTGTGATTATTGCTATTGTTTTTCATGAAGTGAAACAAGAGGACACAAGCATTAACATGGACTTCTTCTGAAAAATGCTGGGTGCCATTCAGTAACTTTCTCTGAACTGTTCCAACTCCGGATGTCACTGGACGCACAGCCCAGCAGTATAAGTTGGACAAAACTGGGACAGACACCATTGTTGTGCTCTTTGCTGCATTTAGGAAGCAATAACACTGTTAACGTAGCATGGAATACAAAGTTTTAATTTGACAGTCAGTTTACAAGAATTGGTGTCAGTAAATTTTATTGATGCAAAGAAGTGTGATTCTCAAAAATTGCCTGACCCCTATTTAGACAGTTCTGAAATATATGTTGTTCAAATCACATCAATAATTTTTGTTTTGTTATGTCTACTGTAAAACAGGAATTGTACAATTTTATGTGATTCTAATGGTTGAAAAACACTTAAAACATAGTTAAATTAGTTTAACTCTTTCAACCCCATTTAGCATCACTGATTCAACCCCACAGCCCTCTGTAAGGGCTGGTCATTATTGACAAAATCTCTGGAATCCCATTAAATGTAACCTGATATGTTCCAAAATTAGTCAGATTGTTTGAATTTTCCCTACAGGAATTTGGGGGTTGGAATATGTTGGTCAGCCCTCTGTAGAGGGCTGTGGGGTTGAAGGAGTTAAAGTGCCACGCGATTCTCGAGATTACCCCACCCCTGGTCAGACACCTGCAAAATTTATATTGGTCAAAACACATCAACAATTTTTGGAGTGGTCTTTCTACTATAATTGAGGAATCAGTTAAAAAAATAGAAGAAAATCCAAGGTGTGCCCCTGGAGATAACGGGGGTTTGAACAGGTGGCATTTTAGCGTTTTTTTTTTTTTTTTTTTTTTCATATTTGGTAAGGTACTGACTGCAGTTGGTGATGAATTCATGGTGCATTCAGCCTGATTTATATTCAGCAGACATAAATGAATGGAAAAAAGCCAGAGAGCCTATGCAAGGGTTTATATTGGGGTTGCTTTGAGGATCTAAACATGGAACTCCCTGAACAAAAGGCACTTTTGGTGTCCTCATAGCTCCACAACCAAGAAAGATAAGGTAAAATGAACTGCATTTTCTGATTAAGCAGTATAACATTAGCTTTGATGCAAAGTTTCAAAGCTGAAGATGTAATAATAAAAAAGTTATGCCTTGTTAAATACAAGAAAAATGTCAATTGACAAAAAAACTGACGGACAGTACCCTTAGAAAATAATTCACCAAAAATTCATTTTTGGTCTGAATGAGCCGAAATTTTGGATTTGTTCATCACTAATACATATTTATCTTATGTGAAAATATGGAAGCAATCTATGACTATATGGTGACAAATGTTTTCTATATCTGATGATTTGACATGGAATGACCCCATTGCATGTATGGTGCTGCATGGAAGTATGCAAACCCCTTGAGCAGTTTAGAGTTTTTTGTTGTTTTACTGCACTATGATTTTCTTATTTCATCATCGGCAGTTTTTATATTTGAAATGTCAGTTTTATGTTTATCAATTTCACATACTTGTTTAGAGGGAATCGTGTGAGTAACCACAAAACTGCATGGAACATGGAATTACTGTATGTGGAAAAGTAAGTGGACCCCTAGCTGCATTGGTAAAGTCAAGTAGGTAGTAGAGTGATGTGACACACATTTTGTTGCTCAATGAATCAATTAAGAAGACCAATCAATGAAATATCCTTGACAAAGGGGTTAGGCAACACTGATAAAAGAGAGAGGAAACCAGCCAAACCACTGTTGTGCCAAGATGTCCCCACACAGATCAACTCTGCCGAAAGGAAAGGAGATATCTGAGGACATCAGGAAGAAGATTATGACAATCCATCAGTCTGGGGAAACCTATAAGACCATCTCTAAAAGATTCCAGCTCCATCCATGCACTGTGAGACAAATCATTATCAAAGGGAAGGCATTCAACACGACCGCAACTCTGCCTAGAAGTAGACACTCATCAAAACGATCATCAAGAAGCACCAGAAAAATAAATCCGGTAAAGACCAACCCACACATCACCTCGTGAGAGTTGCAGACCTCTCTGGCAGCATCTGGAGTAAATTTACAGGTGTCTACAGTCAGATGAAAATTGAATAGACATGACATTTATGGGAGGATTGCTAGAAGCAAGCCTCTGCTCTCAAGAATGAACAAAGCTGCCTGTTTTAGCTTTGCCTGAGAGCGCTTGGACAAACCAGAGACCTTCTGGAAGTCCACTCTCTGGACAGATGAGTCCAAAATAGAACTATTTGTTCACAATCAAAGCTGCCATGTTTGGAGAAAGGCCAGCAATGCATACCAAGAACCTCCTCCCAACAGTGAAGCATGGTGGTGGAAATGTGAAGGTCTGGGTCTGCTTTTCTGCCTTCAGACCTGGAGAACGCCATATAATCCAGGGAAGCAGGAATTCTCAGGCCTATCAACAAGTTCTTGATCAGAATCTCCTGCCATTAGTCAGGGAGTTGAAGCTGGGCGGAAAATGGGTTATGCAACAAGACAATGACCAAGGCATTCCAGCAAAACTACCAAGGAATGGCTGAAAAGAAAAAGGATTGGTCTGGTCAAAGTCCTCAATCTAATTGAACGTGGCTAGACCTGAAGCAGGCGATATATATATGCCAGGTGTCCCTCCAACCTCTCTCAATTGGCTGTGTTCTGCGGGGAGAAGTGAGCAAAAATCCCTAAAACCAGATGCAAGAGACATGTTCAGTGGTTACAGAAGATGTTTTGTTGAAGTAATGGCTGCAAAAGGAGGTGCCACAAGCTACTAATTAAAAGGGTCACATACTTTTGCAGATGCCAAATTTTCAGTTTTTGTGAGATAAACCACTTTCGTTGAATAAATAATGAAAAAAATAATTTTTTGGTTTGTTTCCATTATTTGCAGAATCTACAAATAAAGATTTGTTTGTTAATTAAATTTTTTTTTTTTTTTTTTTTTTTTTTTTTTACAAAAACAATGACCTTGTCTGGAGGGTTCACAAACTTTCAAGCAGCACTGCATATCTTTTTAACATTTTAATCTGGTTTCTATATTGCACTTAAATTACAACTACCTAGAGAACAGAAATTGACATTTTACTAAATGCGTTATAAGATAAGTTTTTAGCTTTTCTCCGGGTAAGGACTGACTATAGTTGTCATGCAGAGATGCCAACCCTCCCAATTTCTCTGGGAGGCTCCCGTAAAATAAGGCCATGAAGCGAGCTCACTTTGCTACCTCAGTTTGGCTTGCCACGATAAATCCTCCCTGATTCCTTTTTTCAAAAGTTGGCATCTCTGGTCATGTACAGTAAATGGTACTCATGAGGACTCGCTGATGAGCAGTGGTGAGTTGTGGAAGGAACGCTTTAATCTGTGGCAAGCAAGCGGCCAGTAGTCAGTATTCATATGATTAGGTGAGGCAGGGTGAACTCCTTCATGATCCACACACTTTTAGAGTTATATTCTTAATGATCCACTTTATTCTTAATGATCCACTTCCTTTTAGAGTGGTATTCTTAATTATCCACTTCCATTTAGTGATCTCCTTAATGATCCACTTCCTTTTAGAGAGATCTCATTAATGATCCAGGTCCTTTTAGAGAGATCTCATTAATGATCCACTTCCTTTTGAGAGATCTCCTTAATGATCCACTTCCTTTTAGAGTGGTATTCTTAATTATCCACTTCCATTTAGTGATCTCCTTAATGATCCACTTCCTTTTAGAGAGATCTCATTAATGATCCAGGTCTTTTTAGAGAGATCTCATTAATGATCCAGGTCCTTTTAGAGAGATCTCATTAATGATCCAGGTCCTTTTAGGAATCTTGTTGAATCTCTGCATAAAGGGCAAGGCCAAAAATCAACTCTGTGTGAGTGCAATCTCTGATAGCTCAGACCCCGGCTCGCTGTCTTAAGAACCGTTATGCGACTCTACCTGAGCTCAGAAATTCTTTGATAAACCTTTGTCAGCCAACACCATTGGTGGAGCCTCCTCTGATGCAAGTTAAAGCTTTGCTTGGAAAAACTGAGGCCATACATGATTAACACTGTCTGAAAGCACCAATGACCTCTCTGGGCTTGGCGTCATCTACCGTGGACAGTAGCACTGTGGAAATGTGTTTTGCAGTCTGACAAGTCAACGTTTTAAGTGGTGTTTGGGGAAAAACGGCCCCCATATTCTCCAGATCAAAGATCACTAGGACAACTGAAGCGATCATCAGCATCAGGTTCAAAAGCTAGTGTTTGTTAGGGGATGGAGATGTCAGTGTACATGGTATTGGTAACTTTTACATTCGCAAGGGCCCCTTTAATGCAGAATGGTATGTACAAATTTTGGAGCAACATATGCTACTATCCAGATGTCCTCGGTTATTGTGGATGTCCCTGTATTTTCAGCAAGACTGTGCCAAACTCTAATGGGTTGTTTGTGTTTTACTGAAATTGTACAAAAATGTGGCTTTATGAATAGTGCTTCTTCAGCGACAACAAAAATGTCAATGGGAAGTGCGGTATGCCTTACGGCAGGCACTTATACCATCACGAAATGTTAATGAAGGTGCATTTTTGTCGGCTCACACACTTATAACAAGCCGAAAACAACATGGAAATGTCTGTTTTCGGGCACGAAGATGGTTACATTAATGCGGAGGCGTTATCTGAAAGACGGGGCACCTTAAGGGGGAATGGGGACTGCTTTCATCCATAACTGTTGTATGTCAGTGTGTACCCTTTATACGGCCCCACTGTCTGTCTCCCTGCCTGTCGCGCACCCCGCTCTCGCTCGCTCTCCTCCCTCCCCGCTTGTTTGGTATGCAGCCCTGGGCGTAAGCGGCTTCCCAAGTTAGCGTTGTTTATTGAAAAGACTGGCGGGGAGATGGATTGCGTTTCCAGCGTGTCTGTGGTTAAGGTCGCAGCACATGCTCAGTTGTGTCTGTCAGAACGGGAACTTCGTACGCTTGTGCGTGAAGGCTGAGGTCATAGCACAAGCTCAGTGAATGCTTCTCCGACGGAGAGAGCGAGAGACTGCCAGCGCCTCCATTTTGAGCTCTGAGAAACAGCTCGGTGGGAAGGGACAGTTTATCCCAGCCGCAGGAGCAAGCTTTACTGTCAACACCGAGCGTAAGCTCTTCATTTCCGACATGGACGACCTGTTCAGTCCGCGAAGGTAGGTTTGCGAAATTCGTTTTGAATGTTGCTATCTCGAACTCCGCAGTTTTTTTTCTGTCTTGTTTGCGTGTTCGCACGTTTCGTTTTGTTGCAAAACGTTTCGTTATTTTCTGCGTAGCTGAGATATTTCTGGTTCGGGTATTGGCTTGCGCTGCAGTCGCAGTCTTCTGCACATTTTCAGTCCCCAGTTCTTAACATAATCCAATGTTGGCTAACCAGCTGACAATTTTTGAAGCAACCAGCATTGACAGCTATCATCATTGCAGTAAAATCCAAGCTTGCATGGCTAAAAAAAAAGTTAGCCAGGTGTTTCACTGTTGTAAGTCAACTCGCTTGGTATGAAACTCCTTTCGGTTTTTGTAAACGATGGTCAGTGATCTCTTGCTAGCTGGCTAACTTCGTTTCTTCCCGTGGTTATATGCACTGTCCCCGTAACATATGAGGCGCTTTTCTGGACTCCATGTTGCAGCTCTTTGCATGCCACTGTTTACAACAGAGATGACATGAGTCGGGTGTCCCGATGCGGTTTGCATAGACTTGCACTCGTCTACTGACGTGTGTACACAGGTAATGAAGGTTGGGGCCTTGTTTGCTATTAAGCTGTCGCTGAAGGTATTATTTGGGTGGACTGTTACGGACTGCAACGATTGGGTAAAACTGATGACGGGGCGGGGTTTGTCTTGATTGCTGTCCCAATTGACGACTGAAATCTCTGGTTAGGTGCGTTGTTTTGACTGGGTGACAGGTGTCAACTGGGGGTATACTGCGAAGCTGGCTTTGTCATTAAGCCTGACTTTAAGCTTAAGTAAAACCTGGAAAAGCACTTTTTACATTTGTCCATGTTCCAGATTTGAAGAGTTCCCTGGTTTTACTAAGTGCTGAAGTCAGGCTTAATCTCAAAGCCAGCTTTGTAGTATACCCCCCAGGCTTGTCAAGATCAAGTTCAACCTTTTGGCCAATAATGGAAAACGGATTGATTTTACTGTCGATATTAGCATACTGCTTGTTAAGCCTACCGTGTTGTTGCCATGTATTTATGTTAGCATAATATTTTATGGAACAAGTAACTATCATAACGATACATTTTGAATTGTCGTTTGTAAATTACCATTTATCTAACTAAATGCCTCTTTCATCTGATGAATGGTGTTCCTGTGTGGCCATCTTTAATATGCCTAGCCATTTGAAGGCAAATTTACAGTGAAAGATAATGATTTGTTGCCCTATGAAAGTGTGGGCAAGTTTTGAAGGGTTTTTGATTTTGTCCAAAAAATATTTTGCATTTTGAGGATGATTTGTTATGTAGATTTTCTTTGAAATTAGCAGACTTTGTGCGTCTTTTCTAGCTAATATCCCATCACTGTTTTGGTATTAGGGTGAGGAATAGTGCAGGAAAACTTGCATGTTTATGATGTAAAGCATAAACCATGATACTATGTCTGGTTTGTGTCTATGAAAAGAGGACATATGTTTTCCCATCTTGTATTTTCAAACATTGCTGTTTTCAATACATTTTTAATCCATCTATCTAGATGACTTCATCTAACATTATTTAGGTATTTGAATCATGTAGAGATCTTGCTTGTGACAGTGAACATACTTTTAGTTTTTTGACAGCGCAAATTAAAGAATGTTGCCAGTCCTGAAGTCTTAGTCTTTGCTTTTTCTGACTTTTTCTGAAGATTTGATCCTGTGCTCTAATTTTCGATATGGTTATGGACAAAATTTGGTTCCACAATTATGTGAGGATCCTTGTAGATTAGTCTGTGCCACATAATAGTATTGCTGTTATGAATTATAGAAATTCTACATGCACAGCGATCAATTTATTTTAATATTTATTCTTATTGTACAAACACCAGCCTGAATTGTAGCACAAAGGCAGAACAATTTGATAAAGGCCACCTTTGAATTCTCTGGGGTTGAAAAACCCCTCAGTTTTTGGTTCTATGCTGACTACTGTATCCGGGGGATCATTTAACTTTTGTTGGCCGCGGAAGTGTCAGGTAGGTAAACAACAATGATCAACTCTTGTATTAACCTGCAGGCCTGTGCTACTTACAGCTGGCTGACCAATCTTACTTCTATTGAGTCAAACTGTCTGTATTTCAGCCAGTATATACTGATTTGAAATTGGCCTGTCTGATTCGCTTGGGTCGTTAGAAGGTTAGTGGCTAAATATGGATGTCCAGAGAATTCAGAATTTAACCACAACAAATGTTAAGTAAATATAAGGGCTGCAGGATGCAGAAATAAGTTTTGAAACAGCTTCCAGGATTTGTGCGACAACTCTGGTAGATGCACTCCAATGCAGCCCTGTTGTATATTATGGCTCAATCTTTAGTCAGGTGTTCACATAATTTGAAGAAGTGGGCAGGCCTAGATAAGATTGTGACTGTGGCTGATGTGGGATGGGGGTTGTTGATGGTAAACGATCCGGGGCTCGGACGCTTTTCTGCTGCCCGACATTTTGAGCTTGACTTTTTTTCCACTTCAGGGTCACTGGAAATGCATTTTGCCTCCGGCCGTACACGCTGTTCTGTACCCACGTCAGTTTTAATGTCAGAATTGGGTCTTCGCTAATGCGCATCAGCATGACCCCCTTATATGTCAACACTCCTGGTATCCATGCTGTCCAAGCTTACTTTTGGTTATGAAGTGCTACAATGTGTTTCCACAGACTGTAATGCCAAACTTCCAAGTCTGAGGTTTTTTTTTTTTTTTTTAAATGATTTCCTTTGTCCTAACTGTCATCTGATTGTGTATAAGAGAATTATTCAAGATGGTGCAGGGCAAAATAATTTGTCACCAAACTGTCTGAGCTGGCTGCTCTCTCCTCTCCTGAGGGGCGATCAGTTCTAACATCCTCATTGTCACGTTTGTCTCGTGCAAAGTTTTATGTGTCTTAAGGCTGTAATTGCGATACAGATTGATTCCATTCGTTCCAGGCGCACTGTTGCATACTAACATTCTTTTTCCGAGGAGCACAACTGGTGCTCTAGAGTTGGAAAAAAAAAGTTTAGAGCATGCTGAACGTCCCAGTTCATATATCAGCACTCTTAAATCATGTTAAAAGTTGACTCATGTCACTGATCTGGAGCGTCCACAATAGAGTCCTCTCATGAGCACCCATCGCCCTGCCATGCAACCCCTCACTGTAGAGTTTAGGATTTTTCATCACAGAGATTTCTGTTGTTTTGAAGGATAGCTGTGGCATGTTTGACAGCGGACTGTGCACTGGCAGTCTGTGCTTCCTGTGTCTCTGCAGTGCACATGCCTGCACTCTTCTCTCCAGACCATCACGTTTATTGCACATCTGGGATCAGACGAAGCTGAGCAGTACTGCATCACTTGGGCTCTCTCGGAGCTAATGGCCGTGATCACTGTACCCACACAATGCTATGGATTCACTTCCTGAGTCCCTACATGGTAAAGGGGAGATGTGGGACTCATTGTTTCTGTGTGCTGCTCTATATTAGTGCTTGTGAAATAGTGGATGTGCAGTTATTGTGAACTTTGCTGATATCAGGGAAAATAAATTCCATATCATAAGATGCACATTTTTGCTGTTTGTTATGGTCGGAGTAATATTCACTATGTATTTATGTTTGGTGCAGAAGTTTTCTTGTTGTACTGCATGGAACGTTTGTTCTTGCGGCAAACTTTCCTCTGCAGCGTAATTCCCATCTGAAGATTTGGCCTAAAGGCATTCGTCCCATAGACATCGTAAGCTAAGGCTTGCAAGAGAACCTTGGGAGTAGCAGCAGCGTGAAATGCTGTTATAGTTGCACATACTCCAAGACTGTTTTGTAAGACGGGAATGTCGTGATTTGAGAGCTCCCTGGGACAGACACAAGCTCGCAAGCATGTCATATTATTTCAAGATCATCGTCTCATTCCCTTCACCACATCCAGCCCACAAGAGTGTAAATGGGGATTTGCATGCATTTTTACTGTGTTGGATCAGAGCAGGATTCCTGCAATGACAACCATCCTTTTCTGAAAGAAGAGTGACCTTTAAAAACGTGAACGTGCAAAGCGATTTGCTCTGGGAGACGACTGTATTTAAATGTTATATTTATGGGGGGTTTTTGTACACTTTTTTGCATGTATTTTTTTAGACCAGAGATGCTGAATATGAACGCTGCTGCTCTATGATCCGATTAACTGCCTTTTTGCTTTCAGGCGGTGATGTAGTTTGACTGCTCTGGCAGCCTTGTTGTATGTTTGTGAGTGTGTGCGTGCGTGCGGTTGCATGTGTGTTTGTGCTGGTGCGTGACCGTGTGTGCGTGCACGCTCGGGCATGAGTGTGTGGGCGTGTTCGTGAGAGTGAGTGCGTTCGTATGCAGAAAATGCGCCCATTAGAGTTATGACCTGAACATTCTTAATGTAACTGCAGGGCCAAGCATCTCAGTTGGCCCCCGGGCCTCCCCTTCCAGTCTCGGTGGACGCAAATCATATTGACACTTTCTGGGCTGCACTACGCAAGCCTGTGTCGGAGGAAGGTGGGGGGGGAGAATGTGGCTATTGCCATGGCAACGAGGGGGAAGGGTCTGTTTCAAAGGAACATCTTGTCATCTTCTTTAATGTACTGCAGCTGGAGATTGGAACACTATTATTAAATTGATGTCACCATGGTTACGGCAGCCGCTTACAGCAGCCATTTCAAAGCCTGTGCGCTCCCGTCTGCCTTCGGAGCTGATTACACCATTACCTGCCAGCTGTCTACCCGTCACACTCAAACATAAAGCACTGCGCTGTTTACTGTCAGATTCCATGTGCGCTTTTTATTTTCTCCCCAGTTCTTCTGCATTTTTTTGAGCTCCTGTTCTCTGCAGAAGATACTTTTTTTTTTTTGTTTCCTTTAGTGTTTATTTTATCGTCCTCTCCAGATGTAGCTTTTTGGAAGTGATGATTTCCATGTTTACTGATGCAGGGATTATGTGGAGACAGGGACGGCTCCGTTTGTGTAATCACGAGCCAGTTGGGCGGGTTCACCGCCTGACAGGAATGAAAGCTGTAGCGCTACGGACCTCTGACACTGACATTGAGAAACCCAGCTTTTGCTGGATAAAGCTGTGACTGGGAATTCCCATGCAGCGCTGCCTTTGATGAAGGCTGGACAATTTGGGAAAAAAATGATCGAATCGAAATTTTTCAAACCAATATTGCAATTTTAATTTTATTTATCAGGGGTTCAAGCCCATAGGGCAGAAACCCTATTGTTTTTGTGCTGGTTTATTATTATTAGGGGTTCAAGCCCGTAGGGCTGAAACCCTATTGTTTTGTGCTGGTTTATTATTATTAGTGTGAATGCTGACAGCATTCACACTACTGTTTTTCATGTCGGCCATTTTCTTTATACTTATTATTATTAAAATTATTATTCTTACTTCTTCCGCCATTCTACCCTATTTCTACCCTATTAACATACCTGCCAACAAGTACGGTTTGCCCGTAATGGTTACGGTTTTCAAAAGCACTGTCCGGTTTATGGCTGAACAAAAACAAATTCCGGTTTTTTGGAAAATAACAAATAGTATTAAAAGGGGCAATAAGCGGAAATGCATCATTTCTAGATTGAAGGAATTAAAAATCGCTATGTGAAGAACGAGAGGTGTAATTTCATCTGGAGTATAGCAGGACGTCACACACCCGCTCTCTGTTGATCTCCAGCTCCTTGTTTACAAGGAAGTTGTGTGTAAATGCTGCCCAAGGCATTGTTAACTCAATCGGCCTGATGGGAGCACTATAATTCAAGAAAAACAGTTTTTCACTTTAAAGGTCATAACTCCTACGCTGTAAGTCCTTTATACATGAAACTTGGTACGGACATTCCTTGGTCCAAACTCTACAACTTTCCAATAAGGACCCCTAAGGTCCGCCATTTTGAATTTTTTGAAGAACGCATTTTTGAGATCTCCTAGGCCGTAGGTCCGATTCCTTCAAAATTCGCTGTGGATCATCATTGGACCAAGCTTATCAAAGATTGCATAAGGCTTGTTGAAATCTCATTTTGTTTCCAAGATATTGACCAATGAACTTCGGCAGGTGCGTGGCTTAGCACATAAATGGACAAAATTGAACAACCATTTGGCCAATTATCACAGTACTCGTACTCACAGGATGTGTCTACATACCCTAAAAATTTCATTCAAATTGACCGATATGGGGCGCTATAAATGCAAAACAAAGCAATGTGGTATAACGCAAATCAGACTATAAATCATAAATAGTTTTCCCAATCATTACAAAACTCACAGGATATGTCCACATAAGAACCTGAAATATAGCCTGAAAGTTTCAATCAAATCGACCAGTAGGGGGCGCCACAAATGCACAAAATAGCCTTACATAACACAAATCAGACGATGCATCATAAGTTGTTGGTCCAATCATTACACTGGCAAAATAGGTCCACATAAATACCTGCAACATACTCTTAAAGTGGTTTTTGTCCCCCGCCGCCGCGGTAGCAAGCGGAGCGGGGGACATAGTATTCAGCTCCGTCCGTCTGTCCGTCATGTCCCATTTGTTGTGAACGCGATATCTCAAGAATGGTTTAACCGATTCCATTCATCTTTGGTGTCAAGGTGTATTAAGAGGGTGCTCCCAGCCCACTCGATTTATGTGACCATGGCATTGTTCTCAAGGTCATTACAACCATTTTACCACTTACAAATACCTTGTCAACATGATATCTCAAGAACGGTTTGGCCGATTCCATTCATCTTTGGTGTCAAGGTGTATTAGGGCCGGGGGACATAGTATTCAGCTCCGTCAGTCCATCCGTCCGGCCGCCCGTCACGTCCTGTTTGTTGTGAACGCGAAATCTCAAGAATGCTTTGACCGATTTTATGCGTCTTTGGCTTCAATGTGTATTTGTGTGATACGCCGCCCCCAGTCGATTTTCGTCACCTGGCGGGGGACATGGCCATGTTTAGTGGCAACACTTGTTAATTAAGCTGTTAAAGCTTTCAACTACTAATGGTCTTTCTTGGCTTGAACCCCGGAATTGCCGCTTGCGGCTATATATTATTTATTTATTTTTTTGTTAAGTTCCCTTCTTACTATTTCTATTTTTTCACATGCATGAGCTAATCTGAATCATGCCATTGCGTAAACACAACCTTGGGCAGTGTTGTCATATTAATTAGGCTATGGGCTTGGATGTCAAGTTGAAATTGATTGAGATGTGAACGACATGAATTGGTATGAAAATGAAAACACCTCTTCATTCAACTTTTGAAGTGGAGGAAAAAAAAGACTTTACTAAAAATTCAAAAAACTTTGTAGACATGTGACACATAAACATGTCTTTACATCTCACTAAAAAAGGTGTTAATACATACTGCAACATACAATCTTCAAAAATTTAAAATTGAACAAACCAAGAGGTTTGGTGTAAACGTCTCTTCCAGATAAATAGGCCCTTCAGTCTATTTTTTTAGCATGTTCTTCTGTCACAGTGCAAAATAAATAAATTGATAAAGGAATAAACTGTATTGTGACTCTCATATTCCTTGAGGAAGAACTCCATGTCAGAAAAATCAAATTTTCTCTGAAAATACATCTGGGCTGACTGGTGATGGTTTGGCAGCTCAAATTTCTGAGCTGCTGCAAAAATAGTAATTTCTTGAATAAATATTGATTTTCTTGCAAACACAGTCGAAGTTTGAGAAAAATATCTCGCTAGCTAGATCTGTACCGTCTTGATAGCGATATCTGATGTTTTCTAACTGCTTCTAAAGATCCCCGCCGAATGTACTGTAAACTCACAGCTGGCCTAGATCAATGACAACCGCACCACAATGCATTCGCTAACTTGTCTTGCTAGCTTGTAATGGATGGATGGACATTAGCCAGCCAAGTTACTATGATACCATCAATGAACAAGCTACTTGAGTCCGTTTGGCTTACATGACTTTATTAAAAAAAAAAAAAAAGGCAAGAAATTTTTTAAATTCACTGCAACTTCTGATTGTTCCTATATTTTAGAGCAACCGAGTTGGCGCTGGTCCAGAAATGCGAATTTAATCATTTTCAAAGTGGGAGTGAAAAAACAGGCTGGACAAAACCAGATTATTGTGATAGCTGTGTGACAACACTGTTTTTACTGGCTTATCCACTGATTTGCATTGTGCCAGGAAATTGCACCCCGCTGACAGATCTTTATGCGCTCCCATCTCCCATGAAATGATGCTGAATAACCCTGCATGAGCAGGTGCACTCTCTGTGTTTTGCAGTGGATGAGCATAGAATTTCTGGGGGACATAGCTAATTTTGTACCCTGTTTGGCACTTCGTATCAGCGACAGACAAATCCAGTTTAAGAGGAGAGAATAGCTTGCTCCACTGGAAGGCAATGAATCAGTGTTATTCGGATATCATGATATATTTTATGGGATTTTGGGAATCGTGATATTGTGATATGACATACTGTTCAGCCTTTCTTGTTTTGAAGGTTGCATAACAGTAAAGGAATGTTTGCATTCATGAGACTGCTCTGGCTGTTTCCTGTACTGGTTGGTCATCATATCCACAATACTAATGACTGTTTATCAAAATTCTGTGTAAATATTTTGTGAAAGCGCCAATATTTATCCCTATAATATCGCCACCATATTGGTATTGGCGGTGTTCAGTCAAAAGTATTACGATACTTGATTTTGTCCATATCGCCCACTCCTACTCCACAGCGTTGTGAGTGGGTCAAAGGACAATGTTGAAAAGAGTCCTAATTCAAATACTCTTTTCTCTTACTCTAGCTGTGTAGGCATCCTTTCACAAGGCAGTCTGTGCTCATGGTTGATGTATTGGCAAGTAAACAGGTGATATCGCTGACTATGCCGAAGTCGCCATACCACTGCACTGAAACAGAATTAACGTTACAGTTATAAAATGTGGAAATGTGCTAGTTCAGGCAAAGAATAAGGCGAATAGCTTAAAATGTTTACTATTTGTTTTATCGATCTCTGGCTCATGTAGAGGTGGAGCCCAGGGGCACATTTAGCCCACAGGCAGTGTGTGAAAGCCCATCTGATTGGCTCGAACATTTCGTGAAGTGTTGTATGGCAGGTATAACTGATGTAAAGGATAAATCACAACTCTTGCAGTTGGCAAATCACAGTCTATTACATCGTGATGTTGGTGTCAGTTCAGTTCAGCTCAGCCCAGTGTAGACTCAGTTATTCCTCTAAGCCCATGGAGACCTCTTGTATCATGTCTGTCTTTCCTCTATGTCCGGAGTCAGGGAAGAGCGCTTTATATCAAGCACGTTCAGCCATAAGATCTGATAATTTGCATCACCTTGTGCAATGTTATATTTAACTTGTACATGGTTTACTCTTAGTGGTGAGCTGATTCAGATTTGCAAGAAGGCAGTGAATGTTTTTGTTTTAAAGAGAATAAATTCTTGAATTGAACTGAGAACTGAAAATAAGTCAGTGTGGGAATGTTCTTGGATTGGTGTACTGTGCTCAGCTGCACCAGTTTTGTAATTGCTGTAAAGGCTAACCTTACAGCCCTGCCCTATTTAATCTTTACAAAGTTACTTTTTCAACAGTGCATCTTTGGAAGCCAAATGGGGTTCCCTCAGTGATTTTCACAGTTACTAGATTTTCTCGCTTGTTGATGCACTTGAATATTTACACTATTATCCAGAATCTTTGATGCAGTGCACTTCGGTTAATGTTTGTAAGTGTTGCAATGAAGGTAACGTCACAACATACTGATCTGAGATCATCTCTCTTTCAGGCGGCTTAACAGCACACAGGGGGAGATCAGAGTGGGCCCCAGTCATCAGGTCAGTGCCCTCTCTCTGTTTCTTATGGTTTTCTTCTCAAATCCTACTCTTACTGTCCCTGGGTTCATTCAAGAAAAAACTAATGAGGCCAAATCCTCTCACATGACTGGACCTGTAGGGGTCTGGTAAGGAGCTGAACATGTTGACCCTGTGTAGATGTTCGCTGGTTTGAGACAAGTCACTAGGAGCAAATACAACTGGTGACTGTTTAACATCGTTAAGTAGCGTTAGTATAGCATCAATGGAACAGCAGGATGACGCATGTTGCGATCTTCTTTCATAAAATGTTTCAGCACCAATAGTAATAGTGGTCTGTCTGAACTGCCTTTTTTTCTTTTGCCAGATGTTGTGTCGTGTGATTCACCAAACATTAGAAAAGACAAGTTCTTTTTTATGGATCAACATTTCAATAAAACATCTTCAAATTATACATTTTCTGTCATTCCCAATTGACTTCTTTCAGTAAGTTACAAGCCATGCTCTCCTCTGTTGCATTATTACCCATAATTCCGAGCATGGTCATTCAGAGGAATATAATATTTGGTATCATTGCTTTCTCTGAGGATGAGGCTAATGCCAGCCTCTGACATGCCTCTAGTAGCTGTCTCTGGCATGAGGATGTTGAAGGAACTTGCTGAGATGATGAGCGTATTTGGTTACTGAATGACCCTCCGTACTCAGTGCTAAAATAAGCGGGCGTTTTTTTTTTTTTTTAAATTTAATTATGTTGACGCTGTGGAAAATTCTAACTTGCAGGAAAAAGAGAGTTCAAAAAAAAAAAAAAAAGTTGTGTGACCTGATCCTGTGAAACAAAAGAAAATGGAAAACCTTTATTTGGGAGTCTCCATATGGAGAAGCAACATTCAGCGTTTTCAACTAAAATGGATTCTGTGCGTTTCTGTTGCCTTACTCAAGAGAAAAGAGTGGGCTTCATCTCTGAGTTCTGTTGAGGGTCGTGCACATAGGCAGGAACAAACTCATGTGCCCCTCTATGGAGTGCACTGCACATACATGCAGTGAGTGTACAACCATTTGTTAATGGTCAGCTTGGGTCAGAATATGCACACGTCATGACTAACACACAGCTCCAACAATCGGTCACTGTAGTGTTATGGTATTCATGCTAATCATGTGTTTTTTTAATGGTGAGAGAGTTTGGCGGTTGTCTTTTTAGCCGCATTGTTTGCACATAAGCCTGAAATGCTTTGACAAATCGCGCAGATGATGACTAAAATGTGAGTATATTTAAAAACCCTTTGGACTGACCTTGAAGTGAGTTTCTCTCTTCTGTCACGCACACGCCCTAACAAATACACCCTCACACACACACACACACACACACACAGACGTCGGGGGCCTGCAGACGATGTGCCGTCACCTGATATCGATGTCCTTGTGTCACACTGACTTCATCGGCCATGCCTTTGTTCAGTCACAGTGTGAGCTTCACCCTGGGAGATGGTGTAATTCAGCCTGTTAAATCTAAGCTGAGGTGGGGTAATGCCTGAAGAATGTAACTCTGCTGCGGAGTCATTACAGGCCTACGCTTCCTCTGCTCTGCAGCCCAGCCCGGGACTGTGGGAGGCTGGAGTCCTCATGTTAGCAGGTTGTGCTCAGGGCTCACAGCCTTGATTACTATTCGCTCACATGCCATATCATCTCACCAAATGCAGCACACGGGCACTTAGGCAGGGCGCCATGCTAACTTTTGTTCTAAGGAGCACGCATTTTAATGATTAAAACTTTACATGTGCACAGAGCACTCAAGATAAATATAGGCCCTCCTAAATATTTTTCCTTTGGGTGCACTTTTTTCGGCTTTCCGGAGCAAATCTATCTGAAACAGTGAGTACTGTATTCCTTTATTCCTTTATTTGGATCCCTATTAGCTGCCACAAATGCAGCAGCTACTCTTCCTGTGGTCCACATGCAACAATCATGACAAGAAATACATAAAATGCAACATCCAAAATGTACACAAAATAAAACAACCTAACAAATAACTACATGTAAGAATACAGCATACAAAGTGCACATAAAATACACCAATCATAAAACACAACAAGTATATCAGGAACACTCGTAGTGTGAGTAAAAGAATATCAATATGCATGTATCACATCAAACCACAATAGTTCCTCAATGCTCATTAATTTGGTAAAAATGCTTTTTCAGTGGTCTCTTAAAACTAAAAACTGGCCTTACTGGAAGCTTCAACTATAATAATTGGTAAAGTATTCCACATTGTGATAGCTCTATACATTATCATATAACCCTGTAAGGCTCAGTATTGGGCCCTTGCACTAAAGCCTAATAGGTCCACAGCATCTGTTCTCCACAGCATTGGAGGAAGTGTGTATTACAGTATGAGTGACCTTCAGTGCCCTCAGCTGTGAATGTCCTGTATAAGATGACAGAGTGTCATTCTCAAGCACCACGTATGGAGACAGAGAGCCTCACGCGCTGCTGTGTGATTGACAGTACGACTAGCTCTTTCCAGCCCATCCCGCCATCTCACCCTCTCAGAACATGAGGGGCGAAAGTATCTCACAGATCGCCGCTCGTAATTGCGTTTGTGTATATTGCATTTCTGCCTGGCCTCGTGTTTTGAAAAGGCAGCCATGTGGAATAATTATTGGGCTCTCGGCCCCGCGCTGACTGCCTGTGGAAGATTGGCAGCGTGAAGGCGGCAGTGTAGCAAATAGCCGGAGCCTGGTAATGAGGTCTCTCGACACTCCGCCCGCGGGCATTTCACTGCTGAGATCAAGAGGAGGCCTTATCTGTACCAGCATTATTCTACAGGAATAACTAAACCCTCGAGTGCTGCACTCTGCGAGAGGAAATTCATGAAAACCCAACTGCCGATTGTGCCTCTGTAGTGCTTGAGATATTTTCCCTGTGTGCTGTTTGTTCGCTGCTGCATTTATTTTGAAAAGAAACTTGAGTAGCTGTCAGGAGCCTTGCATTGTGTTTTATGAATGTAAAAATCATTGCGAAGTGGCCAAGTCTTCATAAAACGGGCGCGCCGTTCTTGAATCATCTGTTGGTCACGAAGTCAAGATGGTGAATATGGGCTTTGAATAAACATTAATTTCCTTGTACATTCACACATTCTCATCGAAACTAAATTCTCATTTTCACACTTTTGTAATAGTTGCTATGGAATACATTCAGAACACTGAAGCATGTACAGGGTGGGGAAGCAAAACTTGCACTTACATTTAAAGTACAAACAATCCCACAGCCACTCCCCTGAATTGTGTGCACCTGTTATTTGAAAAAGCAAAGACTATAAGCTGTAATCTGAGTCTAATCTCTTTTTTTCAATAAACATGCCAGTTTAGAATAATATACAATCTGTGGATGGTGATTTATTTTGCAAATTTTGCTTCCCCACCCTGTAATTGGTGTGTGAAATTACACGACGGTACTGAATGATCAACGTGTTTCTTCATTATGTCGGTTAATCAGTACCAGTGGCGGCTGGTGAACTGGCGAGAGGGGAGGCTCAAAACAATCGCTTAAAATGAATGATTGGTCACGACCTGTTTTCAATCATTCATTTAAATTACCATTACAGAAACTCTGATAACTCTCAACATTATCAGATGTGGCCAGTTTTCATTTATAACGCATACCGATTACGACCAGGGACTTCTCACGCTTTTCTTTATTCAGGGATTGGAAGCAATGGATGTGTTTCATGATCTTTTAAATGAAATAAGATCATTTGAAACGTCTTTATGAAATTCCACTGCTTCCATCCCCTCCAGTGCACAAGGACTTCAATTCCGCGTGAGAATGTCTTACATACGCGTTGATTGAATAATTGCTGACTGCAGCAGAGGAATGTAAATATGCCACTAAAACTCACACTGAATGCGTGGGAGTTGACAGGCAGCGTTATAAATGAAAACTGGCCACACCTGATAATGTTGAGAGTTATCAGAGTTACTGTAATGGTAATTTAAATGAATGATTGAAAACAGGTCGTGACCAATCATTCATTTTAAGGGATTGTTTGGAGCCTCCCCTATTGCCAGTTCACCAGCCGCCCCTGATCAGTACAAACTTCAGTGCTGTATTTCCGGAGCTGTGCATTTTGGGAAGGGATTTCCATTATGCAGTTGATGCCTTAAACAGACTGAGTGTATGATTGCTCCTTTTCTGGAATTTTCTCAAAGTGCTTTGGTGAGCAGAAGTCGGCTTCTTCGTTTCCTACGCAGCCTCATACGTCATATTTAAACACAGGATCCAGACTCGGCCTCAGGCCCCCTCTCAAAAAAGGAAGCACCATTTTCTGTTTTGCCTTTGCCTTTAATTCTCACTCCGCAAAGCTGGCCTCTGTAACAATGCAGCAGTGAATTTTTTTGTTGTACCAGTTTTTGATAATTGTAATCCTGCTGGCAGCATGTCACATGACACCCTCTGTCCAATCAGGCCAAGCTGCCTGAGCTGCAGCCCCTCCCACCCCCGAGTGGCCAATTGGTGACTGAGAAGGAGGAGCTGGTGTGGATGCCAGGGGTGAATGACTGCGACCTCCTGATGTACCTGAGAGCAGCCAGGTAAGCTCCGTCAGCCCAACCTGGCAACCGCTCACTGCTGGGGCTTACACATACCCAGAATGCATTGCTCACAGGCGCATTCATCGTGAATGAGAAATTACCATCTGATACATTTTCACAACAGTGTTTTTGTTGCAAATTACTCCTTTGTGTTCTTATAACTAAAGTCATATCAAGAGTGACATTAATGACTCATTTTATGATTTGGCGACATGTATATGGTGCTGGAGAGCTTGCAGCTTTACCGAGGAATGACGCACATATGGGCTGTTTCTCGAAATGTGGGCTGCAGCTCAGGTGGGCTGCGTTTCTAGGCTGCTACGTCTCTGTAGGCTGTTGTGAAAACGCCTTCGAATAGAGCCGAGAGATGTTACCTTTGTCTTCCCGCAGTCAGACGGAGTTACGCAACGTTACACTAAGTTCCCAAGTTTGTTTGTGTGTGTGTGCGCAGGAGCATGGCAGCGTTTGCCGGGATGTGTGACGGAGGATCCACGGAGGACGGCTGTCTGGCCGCGTCACGAGACGACACCACGCTCAACGCTCTGAACACGGTGAGCTGCCCCTGCATACTTAAACTAACACGCAGCGCGTCATCCCCACCTTGCTTTTTTACTGCATATGTGCACTGTATATCAGTACTCTTACACAGTTTCACAATTTGTGTGGTGGCTGAGAGGTTGGGCTTGCAACCCCCCAGAATTGCAGGTATGTCAACAAGACTCCCACCCAATAACTTTGGCGTGACCACAGCCGTGTATGCTTCTAGACCAGCGGTTTCCTACCCTGTTCCTGGAGAGCCGCCATCCTGTAGATTCTCACTCCAGCCCTAATTCAGCACACCTGATTTCAGTTTATCAGATCTCAGATATTAAGCTCACTAATTGGGAAATGACCTGTGCTTTGCTTTGGTTGGCGTGAAAACCTTCAGGAGGGTAGTTCTTTGAGGACAGGGTTGGGGATCACTGGTCTCGGCCCCCTCCAATATTCAGACCAAATGCTTGTCCTTGTGCACACACACAGCCACGCAAGCATATACTCATGTACACACACAAAATGTGTGTGAGTAATGGACAGAAGACAACACAAAGCTCATGAAGAGAGAATGAAGACGAGCATGAGATTGAGGTAAACAGTGCTGAAATGGCACCTTCTGCTGCCTGTCTCTGCTCTGGAGAGCTTCAGTAATCAGCAGCTCGCTGGCAAACTGGCCTTGATCTCGGAACGATTTTATCAGAGACCATATTTGTGACCCGTGAGATGCTAGCATTAGCTATCATGCCCATAGGAATGTATGATAGCAACCTGTTACTTGCACTCTGTTCATTGTGATGGCCCTGCCTGTTACTGGCCAGAAAAAAAGAGGAATCGGAGTAAAACTTAAACCCTTATGGCAATGATTAAAAATCTTTTATTCCCGTTTTTTTTTTTTCTTGAGCCTTAAAACAAATGACCTGCTGTGATGTCGTGAATTGTTAGACATGTCAACAAATATTTAGACAGCTTTAAAAAAAGCCAGTTTGACATGCAGCGCTTCTACAGTTGCATGTCAAGACACTGTAAAGCAGAGGTCCGCAGCGCACGTAATCTTGGTCTAAGCTGTTCCTTTTCCTCGATGGTGTGGGTAAACCTGTACGGACAGGCATCTCCTTCTGTGTTTTATTCATGTGACGATATTCCTGTACCCCGGACACTACAGCCCGCACGCACGTCTGGAGCTAATTCCAGATTCTCAACGGAAAATGATTTGGTAATGACGAGACTGCTATAACAAGCTCCCTGTAAATGTCTTTCATAACGTTCATAAATTGGAGGCGACGTCAGGCGTGTATAATGGCCATTATGTGCTATAAATGTAATTTCTGCTCCATGATGCCTTGCTGATGAAATGCAACAGGTATCGCCTCTCACTGGGTATTTACTAATGGACAGAAGGCGCAAATGGTGCATTGATGGCAATTAGGCCTCCGCTTCATCAGAGCTGAGAAATCATCGCCCTCTGAAATGTTCTGCACATCTCCCTTACTTGCCTACATGTCAGACCATGAGTGGATTTTACTATGCCTTTTTGAAATTGTACTTTAATAAATTTGTTTATCTATTTCTTTGCAACCATGAGCAATAAGGTAAGGTAACCTAAAACAGAGAGAAAGTTGTAAGTTTGATTTTTATGTCTGTGTGTTTCATTATGGGTAGGATATTTGCAATAAAGATGAGTTCATACACACGGATATGTTGTGGTTGTCTTAAGCGAAGTGTGTAACCTCATACAGCTGTGTTGATGTTAATGCATGGAGTAGCATATTAATGATGATGCTGGAAGAGTTGAGCTTTGGGCGGAACTCAAATACCAACACTACAGGCCAGAAGTTTGGAAGCAAGGCCAATACAGGTCAAAAATTTGGGAGCAACTTCAAGTTTCTGTTCACAATGCCTTTCTTAAAAACCAGTATGAAATCTATGGATTTTGGGATGTATTTACTGCATGATTAGACTTTTCTTTCACTGATATGCACCATTTTCCTTTATTCACCTTTCGGTACTGTATACATTGATGTTACCCGACCATTGCTGAATAAATGTTAACAAAAGAAAGGAGGGGCTTAGTTTTTGGGTTGAGAAGATTTGCAAGAGTCACAACTTCAGTGAAAAAGCAAAAAACAAATCACAGTTTGCATTATTCACTTTATGTCATGGTTTACAGCCCACCGGATGCCAACAACAATCTGGCAGGCACTAGGACCATGGGCCTAGAAATATGGGCCTGATAATTTGAGTAAAAATGCATTCTGATAAGTGGCTCTTTATATAATAATCATGTTTATTTTGTTGCAAAGTATGCTAATGAAACTATGATCTTTTTTTGCACAAATTTGATCTTGCTTCCAAACTTTTGGCCTGTAGTGTACATTTTCTGTCAATAAAGATTATTAAGTGAGATTTTAGGATGTAAAATATTCTGAAATGAGCTGTGTTGCATTTTAATGCCTGTTAAAGTGTCACCAACTTAATAAATTAGCACCGTGCCTGGTTCTGGTTAGAGGTTCTTAAAAGCAATGGAACTTATGATTTACAAGTGTCACAATGACATCCATAAAACTAAAATTTGCTTATGTTTGTTCATTATTCCTCTGTGAACAGCATACAGCAGTAGTTCTTTTCCCAATAAAAATATTGGATCTATCTTTTTGTCTTGCTTGTGTACAAGCGGTTTCCTGTCTTTGTATCGTTACCAGCCTATTGTCTGGATTGAAAGGCGATGCTGTAATTGTTATTCCCACAAGTGCTTAGAATGTGGATAATTCCCAACGCAGGGCATTGTAAGGAATAGTTGGGGCTTGTCAAAAACATTCATATTTATCCTATGCAATCGAATGTGTGGCTGGAAAAATGTATAGAAGATGAAAGCGGGGAGAGATGGAGTGTCTGTCAGGTATGATGGCATCAGTGAGTCTTGTTGGGCGGTGGTGGTGGGGGGGATGACACTGAACTGTGCGGCCACAAGCACCAGGAAGACTCATTTTCCTCCATAATTGATCATTTGGGACTTGAGCTTAGTGGGAAAATTGCTTAAGCAGGTCTCTGCATTTCTGCGTGCAGTTGGAATCGTGGCAGGTCTGATTTTGCAGGCGAAGGTTTTCACCGAAGAGCAACAACGAGGTACGGGAGGACCTCTGGGATTCACCACTGCTTTGGTTTTGCAAGACGCGCCACTTATTAACTGCCTGCTGCTGTATGACTCTCCCTCTAACGCCCCGCGATATTAAAACGGCGTCGATTCGCTCGTGCTCCATTCTTGGCTCATTCTAGAGTCCCTAAATAGAGGGAGTCACGACAACTAATGAATAGGAGTCATTTTGCCTCCGTTGCATGAAACCCAGCTGTTTTACGCAATGGAGATCATTGGACTTACTCCTTCTTTTGTTGGAAGGGCAGCTGAACAATTGCAGGGGGGGACACTAAACCAGCCAGCAAGAGCTTCGACAAGCGCAAAAGGGGGAAATGTCCAGACATGAGGAAAAGAGAAAACAGACAAAATCTCATTTGCCTTGAGATAAAATGAGCCCGATAACCTGATGGAAGCAAAATGGCTCAATGAGCAGATTCTCTGGAACCCTCATGTTGCAACTCAATTTAGGAACTCTAACTCATTTTGGCCCCCTTTGTTGATGGGCCTGTTTTGCAGTTTAAATTTCCTTCCATATTAGGAAGCCTTTTCAGATTTCTGCTATTCAGCCGCACAGCAATAAAATCACTGCATTCCTGGCTGGCCCCTTGCTTTGCAAGTAATTCCCCGACTGCCTCAGCTGTAGATCTGAGATGAGTTTACTTCCTGTTCTTCTCAAATTAGCATTTCCTTTGCCTGCTAGCGATGTGCTGGTTTGTGGGCCTGTAGTCTTGAGGCAAACCCAGGCAGGGGTGAACCGGACTGGAAGTGTCCTCTCTCGTTCTAAGAGCTGCTTCTGAAAAGTACTCACACATGTTAATTCTTTACGCCCACATTCCTGAGTAAAACTCTTGAGTAACCAGTGTGCAACAGCACTATAGATATAAAACATGCTGCCAGCAGAGATGAAGCAATTTTGCATTGAATAGCCATAATTTGCACCACAATCATTAACACCAGCTGGAAACACATTGGAGACAAAAAGCATCTCCTCCGTGTGCAAAGGCTGCCTGTATTAGAGGAAACTGAACAGTATTTTACAAGGTGCTTTGCCCTCCATTTAGTCAACACACACGCAACCATTATTTTCGGCAGTCTCTCTGTTCCCTCTTCACATGTAAGAATACTGTTCGGATATGCGCACCTTAGATCAGTGGGCATGCCATTGAGGCCATTCAAAAAGCACCTAAAGCCTAATTATTAATACTGAAAAAAAAACACTCCTGCTGGTTTTTGTAGATATTCAGCATTTCTTTTACCTGGGTCTTGGCCTGCTGTGATGAAAGCATTTCTAGCTCCCAGGACTTAACGAGGAAGGCACCGGAGCGCTGCAGTAAATTAGACCTGAAGAATAATATTTTGATGCCTTAGATGGGAAAGTGTCAGCAGAGAGAAGGTGTAATTCATGGGCTCATTAAGTGGGACTGGGTCCTGACAGCTCAAATTTGCCAGGAGGGGAATTTATTCAGCGTGGCACTCAGGCAGGCTGTACTGAAGCAGATGAGGTGCCGGCAGTGAGGGCACGCCAACGCTACAGAACAGGGGAGATATGCTAATCCAGTCTCCCGCTCGCGCTCTCTCTATCGCAGAGCGTCTCGCTGCATGATAATGGAGAAACTCCTCTTCAGAAATAAATGTACCTGGAGTGGGGGAGTCCTTGGGATGTAGCTAATATAGAACATAATAAATGGGGCATTACTCTTCGGGCGAGTCGGAGAGGAGTCAGGAGTAAACACTGACGATGGCCCGTCGTCTGTTGTCCTCCTCCATCCTCCAATTGCAGTTGTAAAAGCGGGAGCCGGTCGAGGCAGGGTCATCTCCATAGATTTAAATCCTGTCTGGACCTGACGGCTCACTCACTTCCCATCAGCATATTTTTCCTCATCAGTTTGGCTCGACCTGCTTTTAGTCCAACGGGGCCCAAAGGGCCGATGAACTAATGGGATAATGCAGTGTCTGGTGTCCATCGTTCGGCCTTCTGTCCATCCGTCGTCATTATTAGCAATTTTTCTTGAATCTTCTCCAAAATCATCCACGAGAATGGATGGAGAATTCATATTTGTTCTGGAGCGTCCTTGCAACAAGGTCTACCAAGTTTGTTCAAAGAATTTGAAGATATTGATTTTTGAATTTTTAATGAATTTTTGAAAGTTTGAATTCCCCCATATACTCTCCATTTGGCTTATTTAAATGGGCTTTAATATGGAAACTATTGGCGATATTGACATACACGCTACTGACAACAGGTAGGAAGTCATGAAAGGACTTTCATTTGGTATCATGACCTGTGACCTTGAAATGTCAAACCCAAGGTCACTTCCTGGAAATTTTCAAAAACCCTCTTCGAAACAGTCTTCCAGAATGACTTGATATTTGTTCCGGAGCATCCCACAGACAAAGTCTCTGAAATTCATTCAATAAATTTGAACATTTTGATCTTTGAAAATTCTTTATGAATGTTTCATTATTTCTGTTGTAATCATGTTCTAATTTACAATTAAGAATGGTGGCAGGGCCTTATAAAGCCTCTGATGTTTCACATGGAAATGTTTATACATTTTGATTTTATCCATTAGTGTTGAAAGTACCATGGTACCATTACCTTTGAACTTGAAAGTGCAAATTTGTAGCAAAAATTTACAGAGTTCTTATACGGTAAATTCCTTTTTTTTTTTTTTTTACTTCCAGTTGGAGATTTTTTTTAAACCCCCACTTGCTGCCTGTGTGGGCCCCTGGGGCACAGTCTTGACAAATGCAGACGCCCCCCAACCTCGACCATTATTGGTTAAATCTTGCGAAAAAATACGAAATTGAATCCAATATACTGACATTATGCTGTTGGGGAATAACCGCCACGAGTATTACTGAAGCCCAAATCAGTTGTTTGTAAATAGAGAATAAAGGAGTTTCTGTTCCCCTGGTTGTTCTGTAGTTTTTCATTTTAGTTGCAGTACCTGTTATGCAATCCTTTTTTGCCGGGATCAGTGCATTCAGGAATTCTTCCTCAGTTGGAGGTCTGCTTTCCATCCTCAAACTTCTTTGTTGGTCTGGAACCCAGTAGCGATGATGTCGTCATCCTTTCAGTTCATCTTAAGATCCCTCGTGGCACATGAAGCCCAAACATCGTAACGAGCATAAAATTTCCCCATCTAACAGTGCAGTGATCTTTGAGAGAGAAAAAAAGAGGTATGTTTGTGAATGTCCTCAGTGTTTTTGACTTTATTTTATAATTTTTTTTTTTTTTTACCCGGGTGGCCAGTAGGAGGCGCTTGAGTTATAAACACTGCTAGCCTAAATTGACTACTTCCCACCCATTTCCCTGAGCAGCAAGAAGCCAATGATGCGCTGCTTTCATGAGGCCGCTGGCCATAGTATGCGGTGGCACAGCTGGATTTGATCTGAAAATGTGGTTTTCAGCCTCGTACTTCAAGCGGCACCTTTCCTGAGTGACTCACCCTGTCGCCTGATGTCATCATCGTTTTTTTTTTTTTTGCAGCTGCATGAGAGTAACTATGACGCAGGAAAAGCCCTTCAGCGTCTGGTGAAGAGGCCTGTTCCCAAACTCATCGAGAAGTGCTGGTCAGAGGACGAAGTGGTAAGATGTGGCACGCATGCACGGACACACACATGCACACGCAGGCATTCACACGTGCAAGCACACACACACTCGCACGTGTTTGTATCGCTATACTTGTGAAGGCGTTCCACTGACTTGCGTTCATTCTGTACTGCCTTTCGGGAACCACAATTTTAACCTTAACCTAACCCTAACCCTAACCATTACCCTAACTTTAACCAATTAGCCAAAATTCTCTATTGCAGTGGTTCCCAAACTCTCCTCTGGTGCCTCCCTTTGTATGCTGCCAAATAATCTCTGATCAGATTGAGACTGATCTGAATCAGTGGGCTGCTAATTAGTGAAAGCCCTGACCCCTGGCTGCTAATTATAGTCATCTGGTAGATAATGAACAATTCAAAGACGAAGTAAATGATTATGAGGCAAACTTAGATTGTATTGATGTTTGAGAAAGAAAAGTAATTATTGCCAACCAAGCTAGGAGCCTATTGCCTCAGTGGTTAATGTTTCCTGTTTTTATGTCATTTTGTTTTGCCATTTTACAAGTAGCACAATATGAACTTGGTAATCACATATATTCCTTGTAGTATTGCATTTTTCTGGCATAAAGGTGATCAGTAAGATGAGTAATCCATCTAAAAATCAAAAGCATATACTCACGAAAAATAAGACGCTTGATAAAATTCTTTTTTATTGCATTTGTGATTGGAATAAAAACCAGCATTTACAGGGGTCCCCCAGGTCCGAGTTTGGAAACCACTGTTCTAAGTGGACCACCCAAAATCTCCTCTTAACATTATGGTTTCTGAGGGGTTGGTTCTCGCACGTATAGCTGGAGAGGCTCACTGGCAGTCCAACACTCGCACGCAGACACACACACACAAATACTGACATACAGACTCACACACACCACTTTTGCATACAGACACATACTCTCACATACACTTACCCTAGCTGTGCTTTGACTACAGCGTGCCTCAGTTGGACTGTAACACTGAGTCTGTGCTGATTGTCGGCAGCTCTTTGTGATGATCTCTTAGTGCTTTTTCCTCACGTCGGATTTGGTTATCAAATTTATTCATCCCGCTCTACCGCTGCATTTTTCAAAGCGCTGTTCAGAGTGAAATATACTTCGCCCATTTCAATGTATTTATGATTTGCACGTCTGGGAGAGGTGGGAAATGTCGGCAGAATTGGACTGTCACTGCAGAGAATCACTGGCGAGAATGCAGCTTTATAAAGAGATTTGGGCAGCAGTATCCTGTTTAGAGCCTTGAGGCTCGCCTGCTAGTGAACATTTTCACTTCGAGGAGGAAAGAACCTTGATAAGGACATGTCCTGTTTTCCTATCATTCCAGCCCACTTTCGTAAACTTGCCCAAAGTCCTTCCAATTTTGAGTTAGAATGAGCAATACATGTTGAAAGATCATATTTTGACTTTTTTCGTCTCTTACAAAGTGTTGATAAAGAATGAGACAGTGAAAGACACCTCTTTTTAGCAGATCTCATGTCATTTGAAACTCTCCAAAAAAACCTCATTAGATTTATCCCATTTGCTTACCTATTATTGCAATAATGTATCCAAAACTCATATGGCAATATCTACACATAATAAACAATGAAAAATAGGCAAAAGTATCACATTACATGACTTCTGACCTAGATACAGTTAACAGCAGCCTACATTACTATCAGAAGTCACTTCATCATGCACTTTCAAAGTTAAAAACATAAACCTTGCCCTCTTCTAGGATTCTATTGCTTGAAATAAAATTTTAGATATGATAAGAATGTACAACATATATCAAAGATTAGAATCCTGGAGGAGGGCAAGGTAATGTATTGGGGCTAGAATACAGTAAGAAAGTAAGAAATCTTGATAGTTTTGTTGATATACAAAATATTCACAGTAGTAAGTATGAAATATTGGCTTGTTGGGATAAAAAAAATATACAGAGTATACCATTCTTTGATGTCTTTATTATTATATCTGACAATTATTTGAATAAATAAATGATATATTTATCTTCTTACAAATCTATTACTGTTCTGTTCTACTAAAACTTTATTTTTTGGGTCATTTTCATCATTTTCTCTACAGTTTGTGACATAAATCACAAAAAGCTAAATCATAGGCATACCAAAAACTTGTTATTTAAAAGACAAACCAGCACTACACTGTTGCTCAGGAGCTGGAGCCATCCAACACCAAGAATAACCTTTCACCCTGACACCAAGCATTTCATTTTACTCTGACACCACTCCTTAGGTCTGAGAGCACAATGATAATCTACTTCTATGTCAAAAATCATGGTTAAAGGATTAATGGTTTTTGAGTTATCAAGCTCACAAGAAAACTGAAGACAGACTCACATACACACAAATATTTTCACATATACAAGCCCTGTTGCGCTGTGATGCAGGCAAAATTATTTTTTAACCATGAATAGATAATATTTCAACATATATACAGATGAGAAACCGAAAGTGGGCTGAAATGATAGGAAAACAGGACATGTCCTTTAACTGCATGTGTTTGCAGGTCTGTTTCACTGAATTTTATTGCACGCGGCAGCCTCTAAACAGAAATTATCCCAGCTTTCACGCTGAAGATTGGGTTTTTGGTGATAACAGTTGCCGTACTTTTGCAAGAACTCTTTTACCACTGAAGGTTAAATTTGGTCTTGAACTGCACAGAACAGGAGGTTTTATTACAAAGCAAATTCAACATTAGCCTGGTTTTCTTTGTGTTAGCTAGCTCGACAGATACAAAGCTCGCAATCAGAGATACCATAACTTTCCATGGGACGTTAAAATAGCCACCTTTTTGATATTGAAACCCCTATGCTCAACATATCTTGTTAACTCGCCAATCTCACTTTGTAGTAAACTGCTCTGGAGTCCAAGTGATTATCCTAAATAAACTAAACAACGTTGTGGCTGAGTTTAATCGAACTGTTTTATGAATATTATGGAACTTAAAATATGTAAGCTTTCCACAACATACAGCCTGAACTGGCTGGATTTGCAATTTCACTGGATTATCAGACAAACAGAAAGACGGACACATTTTATTCAGTAAAAAGCCGAAGACCCAAAGTACATACAACTGCGGAATATATTTTTACAGTGCATTCTGTTTGATGTGTAGTAATATGCTGATATACAAGCATTTCAGTATCTCTTTGTTTTCAAAATATTATCGGCATGATACAAAAATAATCCTACCCTTGTAATAACAGAGTATTTCTGGATTGCATAAATGCCTTTAAGTTGTAAGTGGATGGACTAACAGGAAATATATTCAGATTATCAGCATAAATATTTTTTAAAAATTCGATTCCTCACATATCGAAGATGTTCTCTGACGTCTTCCTCTGTTTCCTCAGTGTCTTTTAACTTTTTTTAATGATATTACCTTGTTAAACTTGCATTGCTTTCTCGAGCTCAGCCCTGTCATTTGGAGCGAGGGCAACTTTTAATTAATGTTTGCCCAGCATTAACATATAACCACTCAATCATTTGCTGATCAAATGTGTCAGCTGACTGACAGGTGTGCAATCTCTACAGTGCATTAGTCCTGCTGATTTTGTCCCTGCTTAGGTCACCAACTGCCAGCTGTAATTGCAGAGGGCTAGTTAGTTGATGCCGAATAAGGGCTTGTAAACTATATTTGTGAAATTAGCGTATTTGTGTTGTTATTTTGAAATGTTTGCATACTGGAGGTAAACAAAGCTTTTTAATCTCTCTGCGATTGCAATACCTCTGGTCGGCTTTAGTGTGCAGCTACCAGCTGCCTCCTGCAAATGGAGAAAGTCACGGGCAGTTTTCTTTGAGGGCAGCCAGCTTTAACGGAAAATGGGAATCGCGCCTGAAATATGCAGTATAACAATTACAAGGGAGTGGGTCTGTAGACGGTTCATAATTTTGACAGAACTCTGTTCATGTGTATGAATGCATGTCCCAATTTTAACTGCTGTGTGTTGTGTTGTGCAGTGGAGTCGACGCCCGTTTTGGACAATATCTGTGATGAATAAACAGGATATTTAATGAAATGTGATGGACAGCTTTAAACACGGCTGGCAGCGGCAGGTTATCAAATCTGATTGAGTTGCCCAGGCCTCTGCGAGTAAAGATATTTGAATTTAGTTTGTTTACGTGGGGTAGCTGAGACGGGGTTCGCTGATCTGGCTGTGGGGCTCCCGGCTTCATCTCTTTGTCCCCTCTCACACAACAAATATACACACACACACTCATCAATGAGCCCCCTCTGCCCCAGTTCAGATAACGCAGACTGTCCTAACTCCCTTTCCGCCAGGCTTTGTCCCTGCACTGTTATTTGTGTGTGATAACCATTTGTCGTAAGGCTTCCCAACTCCACCATCTGTGTTATGGGTTGGCATGCTGTTTTAAGATCTTAGAACGAAATCTAGAGCCTAGAGTTCTGCCTATATTACATGTTTTTATTCATCAGCAGCTTGTACATGCAGGCACCAGCAAGCAGTGGTACAGGATACCACTGACCACCCTTGGAAAACAGAACAGATCACTTTCACTGTGCCTGATATGGTTTGCGCATTGAGTGCGTGTACTGATGCTGGGACTTCAGTTCTCACTCATTGTCTTTGACGATGTGTTAGACATTGAGCCCCATTATTGTTGCTTGCTAACTGGGTATGAGAGTCGCTGGCACATTGAGTATTGCCCCTGGGGATGCTGGGATTTCGGCTGGGCAGAGACTCCCTCCTCAGGACGCTGTCTCAGGCCCAGTCCGTGATAGACAGCGGAGCCAAGGACAAGGACCCGGGGATCGGGTTACGGCCCGGCAGCCCTGAGCGACGGGTGTAAATTTATCCCTGACCTTGGAGCCGAAACTTCCCCAGCACCTCCTCTCCTCTCCTGTTTATCCTCTCTCATCCACCCTTCCGCATTACGCACCCCCTTCAGTTCCTGCTCAGAGTGCCCCCGGCCTGTTTGCTCTTAAGAATGTGAATAAAAGTGACAGTGGAGCTTTCTGAGACACACACATATACACGCACATGCACACACATGTAAGTACACATGCACACACACACATACACACACACACACCCATGCATGCGCACACACGCATCTCTGTGCTGCTGTCCGTGGTGTTCCTTATTTCATTCACTGCACAGCCAGTTATGACTGGGTTGCATTGTATTACTCTCCCTCTGCATTTTTGTGTAGAGGAAGTTTGTGAAGCATAAATATTCTGCAAGCCTTTGAACTTAATGATCTGTGTTTTCCTAATCAATACTTCTGACGATTTTTGCCCCAGAATGCATCAGAAGGATGAGTCGGGGGGGGTTAAATAATGAACAGCCACTGTAGGGTGAGGAGCTAATCTGATCTGCCCTCTGCAACAGCGGGTTCATCAATTCTTCATGCCTCGTGTGCGTGATCCCCTGCTGATTAGTGGATGCGAGCCGGGCCACAGACTGGTCATGTGACTCGTACACTGGGCTTGGGCCGCTGGTAATGACCGCCCTGCGGTGGCGCTCAGAGTGACCATTCCGATCCTCCCAGGTGTGTGATTGGAGGCCCTGGCGGGTGCTGGAATTCTTTACTGTGGATTCCATACTTCCTCTTCTCCCATTGCTTTGTGTATTCCTGAAAAAAGCTTTGGGGATACTATGTTTTTGCCCCAACTGCCACCACTGTGGAGATTTGGCATTAGCGCAATAATTACAACAGCTTTGCCTGAAAATCTTTCATTTTTATCCCCCTGGCATATAATGCAGGGGGATTTAGTCGTCAGTGCGGTCGTCTGTTCGTCCATCTGTCCGTCCGTGGACATTTGGTTTTCAGAGTGGAACTCAAATACCGTTCAGTGTTTCTTAACAAAACTTGCCGTGCATATTAATCAGGTCCTAGACTGGTGCCTTTTGATATTTTGGGGTTTTTATTTCTGCAGACATTCCTGGAATTGAACATTTAAAATTTTGTTGAAGAAGACCCTTTCAAAGACGTGTAAGATCATAGACCCAATGTCTGTATCATACCAAAAGTCTGTAAATCCGAGCTCATTGTCTAGACTGTGAGCAGGGTTGATCACAGTCGGTGGATTTGAGGTGTTAAGTGCCAATAACAGGAGTTCCCTAGACTTCTCCAGGAAGAGCCTGTGTGGGTGCGGCCTCTCATTCCAGCCATGCAGTTATACACCTGATTTTGCCCCATTAACCCCTAACATCTCTGCTATAGTCCTTGATCTTTAACGTGTGTATCTGCCTGGTTAGGATGAAGCCTCGCCTGTCTGAGTAACCCCTGGCCTATAGGGTGAGTCGTCTGGCTCTCAGTTGCTTCTCTGTGGATGCAGTTTTGTGTGGCTCTGTTATGTGAGAGCTGAGCCCTGTGTCATGCTCTCCTAAAGAAAGAGGGGATTGTTTTACGCAACTGCCCCCTGCTGGAAGGGAGGGTCAGCAAATTTACTGACATTCTTTGCAATGCCAAACACTGACATCTGGAAAGAGAGGTCTGCGGGCATGCGTGTGTGCGTGTATGCAGGCGCGTGTGCGTGTGTGTGCGAATGATGTCACTCCACGCTGTTTAGTAGCTCCATTGTGTACCCATCATGTTATATCTAGCCGTCTTTGTTCATGTATGTTTTTTAATGATCGCGGTTGATTAGGTGAAACTGATCCTGGAATATATAGTAATCGTTTTAATGTTATTGCAGTACAGATTAAATGGATATTTTATAATTCATAGATTTCTTTTTCCTGTCTCTGACCTTTATGTCGAAGCTATGGCTCTTGTGCTTACTTATTGCAGAATTATCTCTGCGGTCGAGTCGCAGAGCTGACATTTTGCAGAAGAGTGCTGGTAAAATGCATTGGTCATGCACCTTTAGTGCTGACATTTGCTTCGTTGTCTTGTTTTCTTGTGTAAGAAGTTTGTCTAATGGGCAAAAAAACAGTATCATGGGAATTGTGAATCATTCTGAAGATTGCTTCACTGTTACTTTTGTGTCCTATAAGTAACTGTATTCATGCATAATCTAATTTTAGAGTAATTTAGACTGGTTTTGTCAGAGAGAAAACAGAGGTTTTTGTTTAATCTCCCAGAGATCCGTATCCTTTCTTTGTTTCCAGACACGTGGCTGTGATCTCAGCCAGCCGGGCAGCTTTCAGAGATTAACTTTAGTACAGGACGCCTGTTCACATTACAATAGCCTTTTGAGTTTTTTTTTTTTCCATTATTTTATTTCCCCTTCTCCTCCTGTTCTGCACAGTGTTTTGCTTCTCTTGTGTGGACTATTACACTGCAGGAAGGGAGGGAGAGAGAGAGAGAGAATCAGGGAGAAGAGCCAGATCTCTGGAACAGTTTCTGACAGAGAGGGCCCTGTTGTTTCAACAGAGCACTTGGCAATTTGGCAGCCCCCACCCCCCCTCGCCCCGCGGTTGCCTAGCAACAGCAGGCCAGAGCAGGCGAGGCGCGGGCGGGGTGATCCACGGCGCAGATTGGCAGATGATTTATTAGCTGGGCTGGGAGTGTAGCGCACCCGGGCAGCTGAAATGGAGCCTTAAACGGAGCCAACATGGAGGCTGAGGGGACAGAGTGTACAACTCTCAGCCAGCAGAGCAGTGCAGTGCAGAGAGCCAAAATGGAGGACAAGCTGGAGAGTTCACATCTTTAAGCCAACAGAACAGTGTAAAGAGCCAAAATGGAGGCAGAGGGACTAAGTGTACATTTGTCAGCAAGGACAACAGTGTAAAGAGCCAAAATGGAGGCAGAAGGGACCGAATATATGTACTGTATCTTTGCCAGAAAAGCTGTATAAAAGAGCCAAAACTGTGGAGGAGAGAGGGGTAGCATGTACATCTCTCAGGCAGCAGAGCAGCGTAAAGAGCCAAAATGGAGGAAGAGTGACATTACACATCCCTCAGCCAGCAGAGCAATGTAAACAGCCTAAACAGTTGGATTGATTGGGGCAGTGTGTACATCTCTCAGCCAGCAGAGCAGGGCAAACACCAGGGCCAGGAAACCTCATTACAGAGTCTTAATTTGGGCAGGATGGCCATCTGCCGTTGAAGATGTAATTGATTCTTATTGCCCCAGCTCCCAAGAGTGAAATGATTAAACTAAATTTTGATATGGGCTGGTTTGTATTTTCTGAATATATTCATGTTAATTAGTTCTGTGACTTTGACATGATCGAGTGTTGTTTTCTCCTTGCAGGAAATGTAAGATTTAAATATTTATATTTTGGTTTATTCAGGAAAGGTACAGCCTCAGTTTTGTTTGTTTTTATTATTGTTTCAGTTGCTATTTTCTGAACAGTTGTATTTACTAGTGTTACTGCTGCTGTGTTTAAATGTGATCCGTCGAAATACGTTTGAGTGGTTTCCATCTAGTAGTTCATCTTAAGAGAAGGAAATGCTCTAAAACAGGTGATTTGGTGGAGTGGATTTTCTCGACAGTTACGCTGATGCTCCTGTTATGTTCAGTGGAGTGCAGATGCTTATGGCTGATTTTTTTTCATCTAATATATGTGCAGTATTAAGAAACACAGATGTTGTGATTGGCGCCACCTATTGGATTGTAACTCGCTGTGCCAGTTGAATATTTAAATTATTTACTTCTTTTTCACCAACTATCATACCTGATACCTGTTTTTAAAAAAGTACCTGAAATTAGTCTTTTTTGTACGTGAAGTGGGGGGATTTATACTGTTTTAGTCTTTGGTGCTGCAGCTGGCCCTGGGAGTCACGTGACCTTTTTTATCTCTGTACAAATGAAGGTAACTTAGTTTGTTGGGAAAGGATGATTGGGTCTGCTGGAACTCCATTACGGGTTTTCCGTTTTACCCGTTTCATTTACTGGGGCTAAAGACAGGGTCCTGTCCAGTCTAATCACCGTATGTGAATGTGTGTGCTGTGTACGCATGTTAGAGTGTGTGGATTTTCATATATGGTGCGCTCGCTAACGTGTGCTGGGGGTGTGTGTGTGTGTTTATCAGCTGTGCTGTACATTTATGTATGTTGCGTACATGCATATAAGGTGTGCTGTTTTTCTGTGTTGCATACATCTGTGCTTTGTGAGTTAGGTGTGTGTAGCTTATGAGTGCGTGCATGTTTGTTTTTTTTGTGCATGAGCGTGTGCGTGCGTGTGTGTTAGTTTGTGTATGTGTTTGTATGTGTGTTTGCATGTTTATTTGAGTGTGTTCATGTTTGTTGTGTGTGTGTGTCTGTTTGTGTATGTGTTTGAATGTGTGTGTACGTGCATTTGTTTGTTTATGAGCGCATGCATGTTTTTTGTGTGTGTGTGTGTTTGTGTGTGGTTTTGTATGTGTGTGTATGTTTGTGTTTTTTGTGTGAGTGTGTGTGTATGTTTTTGTGTTTTTTTGTGGATGTATGTGTGTGTGTGCGTGTGTTTTTGTTTATGAGTGCATTCATGTGTGTGTGTGTGTGTGCATGTGTGTGTATGTGTTTGAATGTGTGTGTGCGTGCATTTGTTTCTTTGAGTGCGTGCATGTTTGTTGTCTGTGTGTCTGTGTTTGTATATGTGTGTGTTTGTGTGTGTGTGGTTTTGTATGTGTGTGTATGTTTGTGTTTATTGTGCATGAGTCTATGCGTGGTTTTGTGTTTTTTGTGTGGATGTGTGTGTGAGTGTGTGTTTGTTTTTTGTGGATGTGTGTGTTTGTTGTGTGCGTATGTGTTTGTGTTTATGTTTGTATGTTTATTGTGTGCGAGTGTGTATGTGTTTGTGTTGATTTGTATATGTTTATTGTGCGCAAGTGTGTATGTGTTTGTGTTGATGTGTGTATGTTTATTGTGTGCGAGTGTGTATGTGTTTGTGTTAATGTGTGTTTGTGTGTGTGTGTGTTTCTGCACTCTGAGTTGAGAGGCAGCAGCAGAAGGCAGTGATGTGTAAGTGGAGGAGTACAGGCTGTGTTTGGTATGCTGCTCAGCAGTCAGATCTGAAGCCAGTACTGGTGAACAGAGCCCAATGACATCTGCTGGGCTTGGCGCTCCGCTCCAGGTTTTCCAGCTCGCTGCCGACCCTGAGCTCCCTCGCAGAAAGATCACATGTAAAGCCTTCCCCTTTGTAGTGGGAGAGCAGAGTGTGACAAGCTGTTTCTTGCTGGTGAAGAGCTGCCCACCTTTCGCCACTCTGTGGATTTGCTGCTGGGATTTGCTGCACCTGGGGGCCGGATGTAGGGATTTGTTCGCCGTTCTCCTCCGACTTTCTGCCGGAGTTACTCTGCGCGAGAGCTGGGATCGTATCGCCGCACGCCGCGGCAATTTCCAGAGCTGGAAAAGTACATCTGTGGGCTGCCTGCTTGGCCGCTTAAGAACGTTTTGTGCCTGTGGGGTTTTTTGGGAGCAGTAGCTTTTAAAGGAACAGGCAGCAGTATTTTTCTCTGCGGAATCGCGGATTGTACATTCTTCCGTTTTGAGTGAATTTGGCAGCGCTGATCTGAAGTTGTGGTTTCTGTCCTTGTTGGATCTTCTTTCGCTCGCCCTTTTCTCACGGTTTCTGAACGTCTGCGGGCTCTTTCGGCGCTCACAGCCGCGGTCTGAGCGTGAAGTAGATTCGCAAACTCCCCGGGCTTATGAGGGATTTCTTGCTCTGTTTTGGGATGTTCGGAATAACTGCCGAAGAGGGTAAGGAAGAGAAATGCTCTCCGCGCAGCAACATGGAGCTGGGCGATTCAGGGGAACTTGTCAAAGTTACTGTTCGCCTTCAGTCTGGGTGACTGTAGCACTGATATTTTCATCTTGTATCATAGTTCATGTAATAACAATACGCCCTGCTATCTTTGCGGTTGATTGTAATGTTTATACTCTCCGGCTGTTTTCCTGTAGATCTCATTTCCTCTCTTCCCATGCCTGAGGTTGCTTGATTAAGAACAAAAGCACAGTAAACTCACAAAAGTTAGGAAGGAAAAATATTCTGAAATGGCGCAATGGCAATGTGAGGCCCGTTTCTACTGTTCAGGCTTGGTGATGTTAATTTTATTTTTTTTCTCTCTCTCTCCTTTCTTATGTAAAAAATGCAGAAGCGGTTCATTAAAGGGCTCCGGCAGTACGGCAAGAACTTCTTCAGGATCCGCAAGGAGCTGCTGCCCAACAAGGAAACGGTGAGGAAGCCTACGGTTTATCAACGTAAAAAAATAGCAGACACCAGAACCCCACTGTGCGCCATGGAGTGAATTCTCTTTATTTCTCGCTGAATAGTTTATGCTCTGTAGTGTCACTGTTGCCGTGTATTCAGACTCCAGGCTACCAGATGTAAGAATCGTTGCCTTTTGGGGACCTTGGGGGTTTTGGTGAGAAAATCCTGCAATTGCTAAAAATTGCTTCCCGCCATTAATGTTTGTGCTGCATTGGGTAAATCACATGGAGACGCAGATGGTGAGTGAACTGAACCATCAGTTAATATTTAGAATACATTCTTCTAAAATCGCCACACGTAATCATAGCAAACTTTAGTATTTAAACAAGCAGATATTAAATGCATTCTTATCAGTTGGGTTGGTTTATGTTCAGTAATATTCCTTGTACTAAACTTCCCTTGCTGGGAGAAAACATTTCTGTGCCTATTCTCTTTCATGTTTTTCCATACATCGCTCAAACTTAATTGTGACCTTTGACCTGGAAGCGATTTTGGTGTAAGTTTCCTTTTCCAGCGTTTTTCAAACGCTGCCTGTCAGTCCAAACCTGCCTCTTTCATGGAGGAAATGGAGCGCACTATCACAGGATAAATATGCACTTCAGTTTTAAAATTTTTGTTTTTTGTGCATGTGCTGAATGTATTTCACACACTATTGTTTAGCTGTTAATGTTTAGATTGTTTTGTTTTATGCATAGAATTTTCTGATTATTTGTCATCAGTGGCGAGTGATCCCCTCTCCTGTCCCCCGCTCTGCTCTTATGTCGCTCGTGATGCATTTCTCCGCGCACAGCGACAGGCAGGCACGTAGGCAGCCCTGTACTACAGAATGCCACATTTCAGGCTGTGATTTATGGCAGCCAGGTGAAAGGTCTTCGCTGCTGGGTCTCCAGGCCTTACGTAACCCTGTCATCAGCTTCACCTGTCGGGCGATTTGTCCGGATTGTACATTGGGCCCTTGGAATCATGCCAATTATCTGGCCGTGCAGCATTTTTTATTTTTTTTTGGACGGAAAGTGCTAAGTTAGGAGCATTATGTACTGAGTTGTTTTTTTTTTTTTTTTTTTTTTTTGGCTAATTAAATCTGCCGTATAAAAGGACATCTGCGCTCATCTGGTGGATTTTGTCAGAAAGTATGAAATTATTAAGCTATCCATTATGGAAAGCTTCGAGTCCAAAAAGACAAATTATGGTTTTGTTTCATGGAAATGGAAGTTTCTTCCTAGCGTCCCTGATTATCTGATTAAATTTGATAGTTTGTGGAGTCGGTGGCTGTCAAAAATAGTGCTGTGTATTTTTTGTTTACAATTTGCTATACGAGTGACCGTTATCATTCAGGTGGTGAGTACACACTGCAAAATTTTTGAGGTAGTGAGACACATCCACAAGGATATGGTTTGTAGCCTTTGCACACATCTTGCTGAACCCTCGAGCTGTTTTCTTGCGGACTGCGCTGGAGAATGGAACTTCGTAATACAAACGTTAATGAGCCAAGCCTGGACAGATCAGTGCGCTTACAACACATGGATAGTCTTAAAGAACTCCAACTTCTCACTGAAGTTTTCCCTGAAGTAGTTTCAAAGTCACCTGGTCCAAGCCTCTCTGCTTAGTCTACTACTCCAGCAACCCGGCTCCAGATGAGCAGCAGAAAATGAATGGACAGATGGAGTTTCAAAGTCAGAAAAAACATTTTTTCAAATTGTAGGACAGTGTCACATACATATTCTGTATCTACTATCTGCAGCGCTTCACAGAAGCTACATCATACTTGTATTGAAAGAAATATTTAAACCCAGGATGCCAGGTTTTTATGGTCGCAACATTACATCAAATGGAAAATATCGAGAACTTGTGCATCATTTTATACTTACTTCCCTGTAATTCAGCAGGACAAATTTGGGACCATTGGAAGCCTTGAGATTTCCGCTAGAATGTAATATAGGCCTGACGCTCTACAGGTTTGAATACAGCAGCTGCATTTGACGGACCCATATATGGGTCTGTAGGTTTTACGGGGTAAACGTATGAGGTCATCATGCCGACTCCTGGATCTCCATTATTTCTCATTATTCACCTCGTGAAACAGTGACCATAAACCTGAAACTTGGATTTAATGTTAAAGCTGGAAATGTCTGCTGTTGAGCTCCCCAGTATTACCGCGTCAGCAATTTCTAAATCAGTTGAGCAGTTCTTTTTTTCAAAGGACAAATAGAATGAAATAATATCCTTGCGAAACATTGCTTCTCTCCTCCGCAGTCATGCAGAGCATTGAGATAGCTGCTTCTGGAGAAAATGCATCACTGTGAAAATAAAGTTCTGGTTACTCAGATAACGTGTGACAGGAATTTGCCTCATACTCCAAGCATTTTATTTCACAGTAAAAGACCGTAGATCTGGTCTCTGCTTATGTCCAGCCCTTTTCCACCATAATTAAATTTGCCTTGGCTAGTTTGCGGTCGTGTAAAATGCTCGTGGGTGAGTTAAATTTTCCCCTGGTGTTTCAGTGTTAATCAGTGACTCACTGTTTGAGTGGTCTGCAGACAGAGTCAGATATGGCTTGTGTCGTGATTTGTGCAGATTCAGTCACACATTCCGGATTTTTCTCAACTGGTGACCAAATTTACACCCCTCAAAACACATTTGCAGCTTGATGAGAAATTATTCTCAGTTTGCCCGCTTATTCTGCTTGTATCTTGAAATAGCAATGCATTATCCAACAGTTAAGAAATGTATATTTTTGAACTTTTCCTCACAATGGGCCTCATGTAAGAAGCGATATAAGAACAAATCTTCTCTTATTTTTGTTCATATCTTCGATTTTTTTTTCTTATTTTGTTCTTACCCATTGATTTCTGGGATGCACCAATGTTTTCTTATTATGCTCATCTCTTAGGTAAGAGAAAATTTTCGAGCGGTCGAGAGCACTCTTACCGAGATACGAGAAAACGGAAAACTGTAATCTCTGTCCACAAATTGCTTGTCCAGTGCACGGAAACACAAGTTTTAAAACCTAAATATTAAAAATGCATCATATAATCCAATTTTGATTGTTTTATGTTTTGGAGAAATTATAATGATTTTATCATTTTATTCTTGGGCTAAAGAGTTTGGCCAGTTGATCCTAATTAGCACTAAGCTATAAAAACCCTTAGATACTTGAATGCGTTCTGCTTCTGAATGGCTTACCTATTGCTGTTGGATGCTTTGGCCATCCAGACCTTGTGCAGAGAGCGCATTTTTAGAGATCGCGCGGATCTGTTTGCTGAGACAGATGAATAGCTACTCGTACCAAATGTGAAAGCAACCGTACTTAAGCACGGAAAATTACTGTTATGTGTTATGGCTCTCTTGTTCTTACAAATGCAGCAGCAAAAAGAATCTCTCCATTCAAACGAAGAAATTCAATGCTTCCTCGAAATGCAGGTAGACGAAAACATATAATCACAACTGGATCCTACATGCAAAAACTCTGAGATTTATGGGATAATGTGTGAGTAGTTCCATTCGCGTGGTTATCGCCAGAATAATGGGTCAGTGCCGTGACAAACTAAAGAAAATGCGGCTGCAATATTTCAAAGTGCAGGACGCGGTGTGAAAGTATGGCAGCTCAAGTTATGAGGTAAATAAATTTTCGTGGTATGAGGCAGTGGACAGCATAATCGGCCAAAAAAACAGAAGGGCAAAAGAATTCCGTTTGCAACATCCACTAATATCAAGTGTAATCAGTACATTTTTGGCTTACCTTAATGTTTGGGTACCCAGAGAAAGATTCGGATGTGGAAAAACATCAAGCATTCAGTCAAGAAAATTTATTGTAAGTTATAAGTATTGTAAGTTTAATTTTTCGTGCTGCTATACGTGGTAATCCATGTTACAGATGACACATGGGGTTGCTAGGGCATGCGCAGCATATGCATTCGCAATACTAATATTCGATATTAATATTCTAAACGTCCTTCTCAATAATAAAACCCCCCGAAATATATTTGGTGCCTCCTTTTAAAATCATTCCCCATTTAAAACCACCGAGGTGCATACTGCAACGCGCTGTATCGGAATTTTAACATGTATGCAGGCGTACTCGGGTACGGTACAATGTTACTAATGTGAAAGCTGACCAGCAGGGGGAGAGGGAAGAGGGGACAATTGTACTGTGGCATGGTACGGAACAATCATTCCTATTGTGAAAGCGCCCTAGATTGCCATGAGTAGTCTGCTGTTTGCACACGGCACGTCACCTGCCCTTAAATGGTGTTTAATAGTGGGTGTCATATATGCTAATTTAAAACAACCGGCCACGCGCTTCCAATTTACGATCAAGTGGGATTCATCATTCAGCACACCTGGGTAAGAGCAGTTTTGGACTGTAAGAGTGTTTGGTGCATCCAGAGTTTATTTCTCTTATTTTTTCTCTTCTCAAAAAAAAAGAAAATATAAGAGAGATTTAAGAGAACGTTGCTGCATGAGGCCCATTGTGAACATGTTACAGTAATTATTAATCATAATATCTGCTAAACATGCAGTATTTTTAATAGAGCTGAATTTAGATCTTGGCACAGTAACATTCTATGTTTTAAGAAGTGTCTTGACTCTAATTGACCTATGGCTAAGCCCCGCCCTCAAATGCGATGAGCCAATCACAGTGCGTATTCTCTCCCCATATACTCGGACATTCTGAGCCTGAGCTTCCATTGAAATGCATTACGGAAACTGCAAATCCTTCGCTTTTATGGGGTTTTAAAATGTTTCTAAGTTTAAAAAAATGGTCAAACGCTGTGCTTGGGGTAAATCTAACTCCGATACAAGGTATCCCGAGAGGCTGGGCGATGGGGTGTATTTTTACCCTTCCCAAAGCCACATCATAACCAAGAGAAGTATCTCCTCTGGATAAAGCTGCTTTCACACTGGACGCAAAACGAATTTTTCGCACGACCGATTACATTCAAAGTCAATGCAAAGACGCTTTGCATTGACTTTGAATGTAATCTGTCACGCGAAAAAAAATTTGTTTCAGTCGTGTGAAAACTAAGCTGAAACTTTTGTGGAAGACCCCACTATCAGCTTAACGTAGCTAACGAAGGTCAAGAAGGATGTCTACATTTGTTCCAAGCTAAATCAGCATCGTGTTTAAGGTGACATCTTGTCACTTCGCTGGAGATTAATGCCAAGTTATATTTTACATCGCTAAGTTAGCTTACATTAGCTAAAGTTAGTAAACTCTATGGTTAACTTCAGTGCTGACGGACGTTGGCTTAACGTGAGCTCCTGGCTGCATTGTTCACCATGGCACCTTGTTTACTTAGGCGTTCAGTCACGTCAGGTTAGATTTCTTAAATTCGGTAGCTAGCAATAATAATGCGTAAATTAAATTTATTACCCTGCGGTGCACGAACAATGCTGATCCTCTATCTTGTTGTGTGAGAGGGTGACGGAAATGAGATGCGGTTGATCGCGTTTGCACTGAGACCTGAAAATTTTAGCTTCGAATTTAAACTTTTCGTTGACCCTCTCCACTCTAAATTCATTAATGTATCCCTCCAATGCACAGTGTAACCCTATTTGCTGACTTCTTTATGATATTTGAGCCTTCTATCGCCAAAAATCATCGATGGCATCCTGAAAATATCTCCGACTGTGGTACCAGCCATTAGCGCCTGTTCTAAAATGTTGATTGTTTGTCCGAGTCAGTGGAGGGGGCGGGGCTTAGCCGTAGGTCAATTCCAAGTCGATGGAGAAATGTTTGACTTTAGCAGTTTCTCAGCTCAGTATAGAGACGTTTAACTCCACTCCCGGAGAGCTACTTCATCTGCTGATTTATTTTCTTTAGGTGTGTTTCCCCAGTGATTTAGTTCAGTCGCTGATTGGCTGAAGAGTCCACATGCCTCGTGCTCAAGGCATTGATTGGTTGATGATTGACAGGAGGCTGTAAAAGCCTGCAGACACTGCGGCCCTTAAGGACTGGAGGTTTAAACACCTAGTGAGGGTAACTACAGAAAAGCGAGCAGCTTTAGGCTGTAACACTGAATCACTCTTAATCTCCAGCAGAGAATTCTGAGGCCGCCTTCCTGCTGTTAACCCCGGAGAGGTTAAGGGTTCCCCTGTTCCACTCTGTGGTGCTTTAGCCTCGTGCTGCCCCAGCCTGCACACTGTAGCAGTATTTATATTTATATTGTACATGACTGTATGTTCTTATCCAGCAGTTGCTCAGTGAATCTGAATGTGCCCCCCCCAAAAGAAAAGTAAGAATAAATAAGTGAGATGGGATGTGTGTTGGGGATCTGAGGAGAATGCATTATACACTCCTTGCTGAAGTGGTACGGTGCTGCATACCCGGCTGGGTGCTTGTGCTGTGCTGTTTGACATTGAGAATGCACATATTTATGAGCGTGAGAGCGATGGCAGTGGAGTTATTTACTGTGAGTGCACTGTGTGCCCGATGGGGAGTCTCTCTCTCTCTCTCTCTCTCCCTCCCTCCCCTAAAGTCCAGTGAGGTTCACTCTGTACAGCAGCTCCAGCTCAAACAGCTCTTTAAATCCTGGGAGCTGGGGAGGGGTGGTAAACAGTGGAAGGAAATACTCGGTCGCAGCACACACACTTATGACTCATAAGAAAAGCTAGCATTCTCTCTTGCTTTGGGCGCTTAGCAGGCTTGTGCGACCGAAGTCGCTGTGTGTGTGTGTGCATGCGTGTGTGTGCGTGCTGCCAGTTCGTACTCTGGGGTGGGAGGGCTGATTTATCCCCCTCACAAAGCCTTCTGCTCCTTTTTCGTCTCATTCTCCGTAAGCCATTTCAGAGATCACACAAGCCTGGCAGGCAGAGAAGTGCTGTAAAGTTGCGAGGTTTTAGCGTGACAGCAGTTGGCGTTTTTCACTGAGCTATAAGTCAACTCAGCTGCCCCCAACATGATAATGATGAATATTTTTCTATAGCAGTCTGAGCCAGAATATGGCTGACCTGTCAGGAGTTGAGTTACTTGCCCTGTGACCGTGTGCAGATATGACTCGCGCGGGCTAACTGAAGGGTAGGGGGGTGGGTGGGTGTGTGTGTGTGGAACATTCTGGGCTTTGCGCCAGGATCAGAGAGCGAGACACTGTGTTCTGCTGCTGCTCTCCCTGCCCAGATTAGCATTGTTTCCCATAAAGTGCCTGGCCTACTGTAATAGGCCCTGCCCTGGGCGGATGCCCTGCTCTGTGTAAACACTCTCAGCCTGTCTGCCTCTCAGGAATGCTCCTTTACGTCCACCAAAATCCAGGCACTCGTTGTGGTGTATTCAGGCACTGGTGCAGGGCGTATACATGTGTTTGCCTGTCCCTGACTGGCTAGGTGGTACAACTATAGAATTAAAAATTGCAGAACAGACAAAGTCATAGCTTAGTGTTATCCTGAATGTGCTCATTACGGACGCCATCTTGGTTAAGACTGAATCGTTATGTGAATGGCTGTGACATCAGAATGGTAAGATCATAGAATTCTACGCAGGCAGGCCAACGTTAGCAGCCAGCTAAGGTCTCACCTAATATGGCTGACAGTTTGAAATATTCAGGTAAGGGTCGCATCCGTTCCACTGTTGTAGGTTTCTTTGACTAGCTGCATCATTCCCACTGTCTCATCTGTCGTAGACTATCAAGGACAACTGAAAATAGTGAGGTCACAAAAATGCGATTAGAATGTTTGTGACTGAACATTCTAATGCCGATTTAACAATCACTGCTGGGAGAGTGGTGGAGTTCTAGAGCACTGCCTTGTCTTAAATAAAAATATGACGAAATGTCTGCTCTTCTAGGGATTAATTCAGAAAATGTCTCCCTCCCTGGTTTTTGCCAGGTTGTGCCCTTACCTTAGGGTTGTGTGTATAAAAAAAATTTAAAAAAAAAAAAAAAAACAGCCTCAGGGCCCCTGCTACATGGCTCGAGCAGTGATTTTTACCCTCCTCTGCCACAGCTCCTCTGGCCGATATCCAGCAGCAGATGTAGAGAGGTGGGGAATAGAGAGGAGAGGAAAGATAGGCAGTGTTTCCCATACATTGACGAGACTATGGCGGCCCGCCATAGTCTAATTTACCCCGCCATAGTCTCAATATGCGCAATTGTCGCGTGTTGAGATTACATGCACAAAAAAAAAAAAAAAAACCGAAAAAAAAATAGGAAAGGTACCGGAAGACGCGGAATTTGCGCCCCAAGGCCCCCCGCTCTACAGAATGAGAATTACCCCCTTCAGACATCAGTCTGCCACCACACATGTGCCCCCACAGTCTCCAAAAATTCTGTGGGGAAACACTGATAGGGGAGAAGTGGGGAGGGTTGGGAGAGATGAGATGATCCTGCACCCTTCAGTCCTGTCATTCTCTCTAGTTTATCACTGTAAGGTTGGAGCAGGTGAACCCCTTTTTGGCCCGACAGGCTTGTAGCTGGATTCAAACTGAATGTTTGTGCTGCCAGTTGGGTGTAAACTGTCGTGAAAGTGTAGTTGTGGTTATGATTAAGTCCCATAGCTGGTTGAGTGTGTTGGTAGAGGTTTAGTTGTATTTGTAATTGTAATTTGGATTGTTACCTGTTTAGGTGTTGTGGTGAAGGTGTAGTTGTGGCTGTAATGAAGATCGATAGGTAATAGCTGGTTTGGTGTGTTGGGTAAGGTGTTACTGTGGCTGTAATTAAGATTCATAGCTGGTTAGGTGCAGTGGTAAAGGTGTACTTTTGGCTGTAATTAAGATTCATAGCTGGTTGGGTGTATAGGTAAAGGTGTAGTTTTCGCTGTAATTAAGATTCGTAGCTGGTTAGGTGTAGTTGTAAAGGTGTAGTTTTGGTTGTAGTTAAGATTCATTACTGGTTTGGTGTACAGTAGTGGTAAAGGTGTAGTTTTGGCTGTAATTAAGATTCATAGCTGGTTTGGTGTACAGTAGTGGTAAAGGTGTAGTTTTGGCAGTAATTAAGATTCATAGCTGGTTGCGTGTTGTGGTAAAGTTGTAGTTGTGGCTTTAATCAAGATCTATTGCTGTTTGGTTGTGTTGGTGAAGGTGTAATTGTGGCTGTATTTAAGATCTGTAGTTGGTTAGATGGAGCGGTAAAGGTGTACCTCTGTTATCTGGGTCCCTGTGCCTCCTGTTCCTCTCCTCAGCTGTAGAGGACTGGCTCCCTCTCGTAGCGGAGGCCTGTGCGTCTCTGCATAACGCTGAGTCCTTAACACTGTGATCTTAACACCAAGCTCTTAACACTGAGCTTGTGCTCTCCTTGTCTGTGCTCAGCATTCTGCTGGCCTGCCTGTCAGACTGAGCTCCCCTCTTTCCCTGTTAAGTGTGCCCTGCTACAGTTAAGCTAAGCAGTTTTTGGTGTTTCACAGTTAATAATGGAACAACCGCACACGCTGCTCAGTGTGTTCCGTATAGTTTTGGGTATGGAAGGGTTGTGTTTTGTATTGCATATACTCTTTGCAAGAGTCAGTTTTTCGCGGCGCCTCCATCTTTCCGCTGTGCGCTCACAGGTATTTTTCTCATTCATACGAGGCTCTCCTGTCTGCTCAGAGCTGGGAAAGGCTGCATTTTTGACAGCTGCTCACTCAGGATTCTGAACAGATGCGGCTGCTTCCACCATTTTGGCTCTGCAGGTGCGCAGCTGCTGTGTTTCTCCTGTCCCAGTGGCGGGGTGACTAGGAGGAGCCGGAATGGCGCTTTGTTTTGTTTTGTTTCGGTTGATGGTGATGGAATCAGTCACCTGTAGAAATCCTGTGAGATGCACAGTGGTTTTGAGGTGCCATATGATGCCAAAGAACTCAAGCTTCACCAGATGTTTGAACCAACGGCTCTACAGCTTCCCATCGGGCCACATTCCCCAACACAGACCTCACCCCCCGTCCTTCACATTAACACTGAGAAAAAAACGGCGCCCCCTCTATGTGAAGGAAGCAACTCGAACAGCCTGTCTGTCATCTTGTGACTCCCTGTCCAACTTAACTGTGGGTAAGGGAGAGGGAGAGAGAGCGATGGCGAGGGGGGGAGAGAGACAGAGAAGGCGAGGGCAAGAGAGTGGGGGAGAGAAAGATGGGGTGTGGTTAGCGGAGCAGTCGAGAGAGTGGGAGAGAAACGGGGACAGTGAGAGAGTTAGTGGTGGGCGTGAAATGAACTTCTGTGGATTTGGCAGAAAGCCATTCTGATATGGACAGATCAGTTTACACCATCCATATTGTCATTCCCTCTCCCTCTCTCTCTTTTTTCTCTCTCTCTTTCATCAACCCTGTCCTAAATCATGTTCATCTCTCTTTGTCTCAGACGGCAGCAGAAATAACCGCTCCATCTGTGTCCTGATGTCCATTGCGTGTTAGCGGCTAACTCGGTGTACCACACAGAGGGAGATGGCGCCTTCTCGCCATCTTAAACGAATTGGCCTTTTTTATGTTTGTTACTCTGTGGTGCTGAATGGCGTTTGTGTTTGGCCACTGTTTGTGGTTCCCACCTTGAGAAGTTTACCGATCTACCAAATGTCTGGCCCCTTATTGTCTCTGTCTGTCTCCTACGTCTTCTCCCTGTCTTCTCCTGGCTCGGCCTGCCATCGCTGTGTGCGAGCTGATCATCACACCAGAGGATCTGCCCTTATTAGCGGCTAACTGCACTATGCAAACAGTGTTAGACTGACCAAATATAACCAAATATAACACTGAAATATTTCCGCATTACTTGAACGTACATTTTGATGATCTAATTTACCCATAATTCAGCAGGACATGTTTGGGATCGTTGGAAATCTTGGGATCTCCAGCAGAATTTAAAATGGGTCTGAAGGTCCACAGGTTTGAAAATAGCAGCTGCATTTGTCTGAGACATATATGGGTCCATTGGTTTAATGGCGTTAACCGTCTGATTAGAACTGGATTTAATCACCTCTTACAACTGACACATGACATCACAATGTGCTCGGGTGCGTAGTCTGATTCCATGGAAGGAGTTTAGGTTTTACTAGTTTTTTAGTTCTCTCTTTCTCTCACACAGAAGTGAGCCATGCACATGATGTGTAAGGTTTTGTCATGTATATGCATCATGCGAGTATATCTTGCGTATCCAGTGATAATTTTGCATAGTATGCAGGTATGTTGTATTGGGCTCTACAGGCTTACAGGCAGTTTACAGTAGAAGATCTCCATTGCTGGGTATATGGTGTCAGCAGCAGTGTTGCTGACCCCCTCCTGTGCTACGTGTAAGCGGTGTGCATGCACTGTGTATGCAGTGTGTGTGTGCTGTGTGTGCGCACGCCTCAGCAGCGTGAGGAAACCTGTGTTCAGATTTTCCAGATGTGTGTCATGGAACAAAGTCCCTCCTCCTGAGTGGAGCCTGTGCTCCGGCCCAGCTCCAGACTCTGGTCAAGTCTTTAATCTTCAAACCATCAGATCCATCACGACCTTGTGTCAGTGTGAGGTTTCCAAAACAAGATGTATTTACAGAAATATCGGTCTCCTTAAGTGTGGGTGCGTGAATGGAAAGCGGAGGCCTGCTGGCTGTACTCATTTGGAGAGGACCTCACCTGACCACAGCTGCTCCCAGCTGCTTTTATCACTCTATTAAGTGAGCATCTTTATTTTTGATAACTGTACAGTACAGTTCAGTAATTACAGTGCAAATTTTATAACAGTAAGACTTACTGTTGATCAGCTGGGTGTGCTCAGATTTTTTTGCCTTTAGCCACTATAGCTTATGTGTGAATTCACAACATAAGCTGCCTTGTTAAGCAATATCAACAATAAATACAAACTACAAATTTATTGCAGGTATTCCGCACATTCATTTTTGAACTTGCATGTAAGACTAGACCATTTATTTAAGGGCAGATGAACGTTTATCTTTGTAATACTTGATCAGCAAAACTAAGTCTACATTTGATACCACCAATACTGTTTTAGATAATCACTAACATTTGCACCTACTGATGTAGAAAACCACAAAAATTTGTATTTGCTGCAATAAAAAGTACATCATGAATAAGTACAGTTAAAATCCGCAATCTCAAATTAAGTATCGCAATACCACTGGAAAGACATACAAAAGTCGTAAGACAGATCATTAACATCACTGTAAAATGTCACAGGAACCCTTGGTAAAATCAAAACTATCACAGATATTTCAAGCAGCACCTATGCTGATCTAGAAAAGTCCAGTGGGGCATCTTCCAGTACATGCATAGGTTTATTCTTTAGATTATATAGTCATCTAGCTAGCTAGCTAGCTAGCTAATATTAACTAAGGAAAATCATTGTACATACATAATCGTCATATTTAAGCGATATGCTTTGGCTTTCCCCTAACTTCACTACCTTAGCAAGCTGTAATAGGTATGAACTTCTTTGATATGTTTTGCAGCGCTTTTGTGCGTCCAAATCACACTTTCAGATTTTTGAGACATTAGCTAGCTTGCTAGCTCAAGAGAAATCGCTGTTACAGCTAGGCTGTTAGTGAAGTAAGGGCAAAAACCAAATGACATTGCTTATTTACAAGATTTTCCTCAAATGGTGTTACCTAGGTAGCAAGATGGCCATATAATCTGAAGAGTAACATAATATGCAATTGCATACATAGCGGTGTTACACCACTTGAATTTGTTAGCTATGAAATAATACCTCAACCTGAACTGTCTGCTTGCTCTTCAGATAACAGAAGCTGTTAATCAAGGTTAAAGGTGGTCGTGTGGGTGTGATCGCTTAGAAAGTGACCAATCAGAGTCATCAAAACTTCCCCCATAGGTATCTGTTTTGGGAATCGCGAGTTCGCGCCCCACTCAGAGAGGGGAATCTGCCAACAGCGTGACGCACTCGGATTGAATATAATTATGTATGATGAAAGCATCGCTGGAAAGCTTTTGCCACTATAGCAAAAAACCATGATGAATCTTTTGCCACTAATGGATTTCTTTCGCCAATGGCGATGTGGCGAATGGCTAGCGCGCACCTAGATTAGACTAAGCAGGGGCCAAACCAACCTTGAGCAGAGCCCGACGTGCGCTGGGGGTTAAACCAACATCCTTTTAAGTGCTACTGAGCCACCTTAGTCACTGGGGATGCAGGAGGCGCCGTAAGATGTTCCCTGCGGTTCCCTCCTGAATCATCAGGCTCTTCTGTAGCTCAGACGTGTTTAGGGTCTGCAGTCATGGCAGGATATTGTGATGTGTCATTATATCCCCGAAATACGAGGTTCGGGGATATCATGGTTTCGCCCCGCCCGCCGCCGCCGCGTCCGCAGACTTTAGCCGTCAGCGCGATAATTCACAAAACACTTCACATTGGCTTCTCATTTTTAGCTTATGGGTAGATATGGTAGAGAGGATGAACTGATTAGATTTTGGGCAAGTATGCACTCCTAGGTTTGCCACCAGGTGGGGCTATATATTGAAAAAATCAGTTTTTTTAACCATATCTCTGGAACAATTACTTACACAGACCTCAAATTTGCCTCATATTGTAGGTCTAGTAAAGGGGAATCTAATAAAGGGGGCTTCGAGGATTGGGGAATTTCGGGGATATACCCCTTGCTGTCGGCTGCCGACAACGTAGGCCTAGTTTTCCTTAGGCAGATGGCTATGGAGCTGGGCCCACCCTGTCACCAACACTTTCACATTTCCACAGTTAGATCCTAGATGTACCGTATCAGACTGAAGACTGGACATGCTTCACTGGAGGTGTGGTACTCTGTTTTTATTGCACTTAAAATACTCTAGTGCTGGAATGTCTGAATTAATTCATGAAAAGTTCAAAATTTAATGATTTACTTTACATGATGGCGTCCAAAATCTTGGAATTTGTGATAAGCCATTGTCTGGCAAAATTAACAGACTCAAATCCTCTCCATTTGCCAACAAGCAAATTAATCCATAGGGCGCTGATATAAATCTTTAAAAATATATACATTTAATTATCTTGGGCTGTTGAAAACCTATCATATGGCAACTTATTTCACAGAGCTCCCCTGCTCCCTATGGGAGCTCTTTTAAACAAGTCGCCACATTATCGCCACCTTATAGGTTTTTAACAGCCTTGATTCTGATATCTTACATCACTGAGTGAAAATAGTTGCCTGTAGCGCTCTTACGGTTAAGATCAAGCCGTTTCAGGACTCAGGGGTCAGAATGATCAGGGTGGATTAGCTCATCTATGGGGAACTTCTCCAGCATGCTGGTGTGAACTCATTCTTACTGCCCTTACAGAAATGAACACGAGAATGGGCAGCACCTGTTACTGTAAATGGTGGGGTTTCATGAAATAAAAGTTGCTTTAAATCTCTGGTTGCTTTGTTACTTGGTCACGCCCCATTTTAGCCACATTAAGGTCAAGCCACTGTTAGAAAATGGGCCTAAACTTGTCACTGGCACTGTACTGCATATTGGCCCTTTATAGTCTGCAATTTAATGTAGAAAAATGGGACAGGTAGTTATATTCCTGAAAGCGGGGCTATAAAGTGGAAATGAAGTGAACAGAACCTGGGATCTCGGGCTGTAAACTCCATCTTTACTCAATTTCTCACACGGCAGGCTGCACTACGTGTGCCCTGTAGTTGAGCCTCGAGCTGACAGTCTCGTGTTTGATATACACTCTGTGACTGACTTTTAAAGTGAGTGGTAGGAGAGAGAACCGATTAAAATATCAGGGAAAAATCACTCATCCTTAGTCAGAGCTGTGATCCTCGATGTGCATCATAAATATGCTAATTATACCGCTGAGCTAAAAACCGCTTCAACTCCAAACCAGGGATGAGTCATTGAACACATACTGTTCCAATTCAGAATTTAGCAAAAAAGAAGGTGCTATTCACGGAGAATTGAACAGATTATATATTTACATACATTCACACTGCTGAACGCAGATCTTTTGGAATCTTGTGTTGGCACAAGCCGTGTTGGGATTTACTTGATGTAATGCGAGAGTGCAGAGTGGTATCAGGAAGTGCTGAGCGGTTAACCTCACACAAAGAAGCCTGATACTTTAGCCTATTACATCTCTTTAGGCTGGTGAATCACTCGGAGTCTGTTTATCTTCCTGCTGTGTTTAAGATGTCAGGGCCCGTTCTGCCCGATTTTTGCTTACCTCGTCAAATTGGATAACTCTCTTCTTAACGGCCTCTGATTCTGTCAGCTTTTATTAACCGCAAAGAGCCGATGTACATTTGAAGAGGGGAGCAGTTTCTGCCGTGAGCTGGAATCGTGTTTAACTGAACTGAAGTAGTCACATTTGAGAAGCGATTGGATAGGGATTGTAGACTGGCTAATGACCCGGTGCTCGGACGCGGTTTTGGGTTCGCATATTATTCTGTGGGAGGACTGAAAAGAAGAGGTAATTTTCGCGAGCTGCGTTTGCGAGGCTTTGCTGTTGCACCATCGTGTGCGCTCATTTTTCAGCAGCGTATCGATTTCCTCTAGATTCATACGCCTGGCCCGCTGGAGAACGAGCGGTGTGAATGTTTGATTAAAGTTCAGTTGATTCTCGCTGCAAACTTGGCTTGCGACAGTTTCGCTGCAGTGCTTTTTTCGCACCTGCGCTCTTTTGTTCCCGTTCGAGCGATGCCAGTACTCCGGTCCTAGGCTGCATTCCAATCCGAAATAAGATACTCCTTTCACTTCTTCCCTCCACTCGAGTGAGCCCTCCGAATGACGTAGCAGGCGAGTAAGCCCTTCACGAGCGAGGGAGGGCAATGGAGGGAACTTAGGGGGAGGGTTGTGGGAAATCGGATTGGAACGACCCTCGCCGCGTTTCTTCGGCACTTTGACATTTGTCAACAAGCCAACGGGAAGTTTGAGTTGCCATGGAGGCGACTGAGTTAATTGACCTATGGCTAAGCCCCGCCCCCTCCACTGACTCGAACAAACAATCAACATTTTAGAACAAGCGCTAATGGCTGGTATCACAGTCAGAGATATTTTTCAGGATGCTATCGATGATTTTTGGCGATAGAAGGCTCAAATATCACCAAGAAGTCAGCAAATAGGGTTACACTGTGCATTGGAGGGATACATTAATGAATTTAGAGTGGAGAAGGTCAACGAAAAGTTCAAATTAGAAGCTAAAATTTTCAGGTCTCAGTGCAAACGCGATCAACCGCATCTCGTTTCCGTCACCCTCTCACACAAGATAGAGGATCAGCATTGTTCGTGCACCGCAGGGTAATAAATTTAATTTACGTGTTATTATTGCTAGCTACCGAATTTAAGAAATCTAACCTGACGTGACTGAACTCCTTCTAAGTAAACGAGGTGACATGGTGAACAACGCAGCCAGGAGCTCACGTTAAGCCAACGTCCGTCAGCACTGAAGTTAGCCATGGAGTTTACTAACTTTAGCTAACGTTAGCGATGTACTCTCCAGCGAAGTATCAAGATGTCGCCTTAAACACGATGTTGACTTGGCTTGGAACAAATGTAGACATCCTTGTTTACCTGTGTTAGCTACGTTAGGCTGATAGTGGGGTCTTCCACAAAGCTTTAAGCTGCTTTCACACCGGACGCGAAACGAATTTTTCGCGCGACAGATTACATTCAAAGTCAATGCAAAGACGCTCGTGTATCCAGAGCAGCTTTATCCAGAGGAGACACTTCTCTCGGTTATGATGTGGCTTTGGGAAGGGTATAAAATACACCCCATCGCCCAACCTCTCGGGATACCTCGTATCAGAGTTAAATTTACCCCAAGCACAGCGTTTGACCATTTTTTTAAACTTAGAAATACATCCCATCGCCCAGCCTCTCGGAATACCTCATATTGGAGTTAAATTTACCCCAAGCACAGCGTTTGACCATTTTTTTTGTAACTTAGAAACATTTTGAAACCCCATAAAAGCGAACGATTCGGAGTTTCTGTAATGCATTTTAATGGAAGTTCAGACTCAGAATGTCCGAGTATATGGGGAGGGAATACGCACTGCGATTGGCTCATCGCATTTGAGGGCGGACCTTTTACAGTTCACGTGGACTCTGTATCGCATGTTTGTGGCAAGAAGAAGATGGCGTGCTCGTTTGATTGCTGCGGCGCTTGCGACTGTTTTATGGGAAAATAAGATGCTTTCACACCGGACGCGAAACAAATTTTTCGCACGACAGATTACATTCAAGTCAATGCAAAGATGCGAATACACACGTTTTGTGTGTATTTGCGTCTTTGCATTGACTTTGAATGTAATCTGTCGTGCGAAAATTCGTTTCGCGTCCATTGTGAAAGCTGCTCTAAGCTCCGCAACAGTCCTCGCGGATGCTATAGGCTAGCTTCAGCAAAAATGGACGTAAAGTTACATGCTTAAAAATAATGCGAAACCGATGCCCCTCACCCCCAAACTTCTCTATTTGCATATAACTCTGTCATAAATTACACACTACTCAAACACTTACAATTCTTACATTTGTATGGTAATTTCCCAGCCATAATTCCTCCTTTTGCCAGCAGAGAAAAATGGCGGACGTGAATTTTTTTTTACCGAGGGAGAATGAGCAAAGCATTCTGGGCAATATCAAAGCTGGGTGGGATGTTCGTTGTTGGCTTCATTTGAGGGAGGATAATCGAGGGCTTGAGCAAATGAAAATGCGCCCTTCCCTCCGCAAAGCTGGATTGGAACGACCCTACAAGTGGCAGCCATCTTACATCCAGGATTTTTCGGGGATTCCCCCCTCGATTGGAGGGCGAGTGAACATGATGAAGCAAGCATTTTTACAGATTGGAACGCAGCACTAGTCTCCACAATTCAGCAGGCTTCGCTCCCTAATCCCAGAGGTTACACAGTGGCCACTGTACACTGGTCTGCGTGTAAAACCTGGCATGGATTTCACCACATCCCTCCCCTGCAAAACCACCCGTATGCTAAAACTTACACTAAGATTGAATGGCCTCTCCAAGCAGGAAACCTCTCATCATGAAATATAAGCAAAGATTTCACCACATCTCTCCCCAGCTAACCACTTTTGCTCAAACCCCAAAACATTAGCATCAGCAATGTTGAGTCTGAAGTATGGACTTCACAAAATCATTCTCCTTTGTGACTGCAGTGAATATATTACTGATCTTGAGGACACGGGCAATCTCACACCAGCTGCCCCCGTTTGTGACCACAGTTTCCAGCCGCTCTGTTCGCTCAAAATTGTCTCCAAACACAACAGCAGAAGCAGGCGGGCGGGTCACGGGCTGGCCTCTGCTGGCTTCTGCTTTTATCTCATAAGCTGCATTGGGTTTTCTGTTCTGCAGGGGGAGCTGATAACGTTCTACTACTACTGGAAGAAGACTCCGGAAGCCGCCGGCTCTCGTGCACACCGCAGGCACCGCCGGCAGCCTGTCTTCCGCCGGATCAAGACCCGCACGGCCGTCACCCCCGTCAACACGCCGTCCCGGCCCCCCTCCAGTGAGTTCCGTAAGTACTTCTATTTCCTCAGCGCCTCCTCGTGCGGCTGGTCAACGTCTCCTCTGAGCATCGCGGCTGTATAAATCATCTCATTGTCTTAGAAGGATGTTAAATTAAAGGGGCTGTGTTATGCTACATGCTAGCCTTGTGATGGTAATGAATATAAATTATTGGATGAGGTGCGAATTTGCCTTTTCAGCCTTGGTTTATTGACTTGTATTCATTGTCATCACCCGGTTTGCATATAGCATGTCGTGTCCCTTTAAACTGGCCCTGCAATGCATTGCTATTGGTGTCGCGGGTGGCATTTTTCATGCTAGATTTTTTGGATCAGGGAATGTTCTTCTGAATTTGACTCAGCAGTTGCTCCTGACCTTGCGCTCAAAATGGAGAATGGGTTGTCTAGAGGTCTGCTCACTGTTGTTAAAAAGGATTATTCTGGGCTGGGAGGCAAGTTTGTGAAATTGGACAGAACTCGTACACTGGTGGTTGAGGTTTGCATGTGTTTGTGGTGTGGTTTCACAACAGCGGTCTCCTAGGACTGTAACACATCTGTGTGTGTGTGTGTGTGTGTGTGTACTAGGGGTCGACCGATAATCGGCAGGCCGATTATCGGCGCCGATATTCCGCATTTTTATGGATATCGGCATAGGCCATTTTTTCCACCGATATGCCGATAACATACATACATGAATACATTTTTCTTTTCAAAGCGCTGCGTTGTCCCTAACGCGCTTGTTACTGCCTGCACTCACCACTCTGAGGTCTCGAGCAATCTCCCGCCCACCACACCATCTGATTTGTTAGGCACCACGAATCCAGCCAATCAACACGGAAGGCTAAATGCATGAAAGTCTGTTTACATCAACAATCTTCAGCAGCGCTCTCTTGAAGGTGAGGCAGGCTATGTTGTTGACATTGCAATAAATCACAACCCTCTACACGGAAGTTGCAAAAACACGACATTACAATGTCTTTAGAGTCATAATTAATGCGTCTACTACTCCAGTGAAAATTCCCCATCCCACGTGTGTAGCCAGGCAAACTTTTAATTAACCTGAGGAAGCGACAGAATCTTTGTGTAAAAACTACAACCGTAACCGGTCCCAGTGAAACTATAAAGCATAACAGTCTCACCATTTGGTAAACGTAACGTAATTTTAAAATCCTCATCTTTTGGCGACGTTACATTGGAGTAGTTTAGCCTACACGTGTGTGAATGTGTCGGTAAGTTCAAGACGAAGAGTAGCCTACAGAAAAGTTACATTTCGGCTTCCATTCGACTAACGACCCGTTTAGCTCAAGCAAACACGACAGCTAACGTCAATGAGTGTAGGCTATTTCTTGATCATTTAAAACTCACTAGCGAAAAAAATGTACTGGCTGTAGCACATGAGTGGTGGAGCCTGTCATAATAAATAGAAAGGCGAACCCCGAAGGCGACACCTTGTCATGAAGTCATAACGTGAGTCATGCCCTACCTTAAAACCACATTGCATTTGGATATAATTAGGCAATTATTTATTATTTGAACTGCTTTTGAACATTTAAACATGCCAGTTATCATCCCAAGCGTTCTCTCGCTGTCTCTCCCTCCTCTCATACGCACGCACGCACACACGCCCGTTATAGCTGCCCAGTCAACCTCAGTTGTATGAAAATAAATGCCGCTGCCACCTCTTAATTCTAGAGGTGTTAAGACTAAGAAGATCTGCATTATTTACGTTAAGGACTTATGCAAGTTGATAGATTTATCTGGGCTCGACATTACCGCTTGTCCGGGACAAATAGATTTTATTGTCCGACAAGTGGAAGAGAAATTTGCTTGCCCCACCGGACAAGTTAAAAGTCGCTGAAAAAATACCGTGTCTTCACGTTATGTGCCCCTGAATTCAATTCGCTAAATACATTTAGAATACCAATTTGAAACAAAAACGTTTTTTCCCCACCAGACATCTAACCAGCGTCCAACTCCAATGCTTTGATTGACCGATCAGATACACAGACACGGACGACGCCCAAGACTCACATACAGTAGGAACCGCTTCCATCATAGGCGCAGCGATGTTTCTCAAGGCTTAGCAACCCGGGCGAGCTCCAGTAAAAGCCCCAAGAAGAAAAACAGCAACTGCACCTGAGCCGTATGAATCTAAAAAAAAAAAGTGAGAGAAAATTTGAGCAGAGCTGGAGGGAGAAATTCGACTGGGTGCAGTACGCATCCCAGCTTGGCTGACAAGTCAGTGATGCCAACTGCCAGCATTAGCAACACTGTATTTACGAATCACGGCACAGAGACTGCCCATTTAATTTCAGCTGATATTTAACGAAACTCGAACACACACACATAGCACGACATTAAACTTGGTCTGTGCGATGAATGAATAATGAACTGTAATAGCACCGGTGCGATGAGAGACAGAGTGAGTGAGACGTGAATCAATGCCATCTCGCTGCAGTATCGATAGTTTAGCTGCTTGTTTAATTTATCGTTGTAATATATTTTAGTTTGTGTCGTGAGTACAGTATATTTAGCGTTTCATATTGTTAGTATTTAATGACATCGCCTGTGCTTCGTTCGTTACTGACCTAAGGCACTCGTTGATGGAGACATTCACGGGTTTATTGAACGTTTCCAAGGTAACAGCGTAGGGTTGTGGTTAATGTAGTACTTCTCCATGAAATATTTTAAACCCCCCCCCCCCCAAAACAAGGTTGATGTCATGCGGACTTATCAGTCTGCTCGTGATGTTTACGACATTATATCTGATAATCGCAATCCTAGTCACTGAATCTTATTGGGATTTCACCTCCGGAACCTCACTGCCCAGGTCTGTCTGTCTACAAATTGGTAGTTTTTGGTAGTACAAATCTTCGATTACGAGGGCATATCAGTTGTCAATTATACCCGGACAAGTGACTTTTGAGTCAGGACAAGTGAAAGGTAAATTTACTTGTCCGAAGGACAAGTGCCTCAAAAAGATAATGTCAAGCCCTGGACTTATCCTTTCGTGTGTAGTCTAGATAGCCAATTGAATACATCTGCTATTATAGGATAAATATGCTGAAGTTTTCAGTGCTGAAAACTTCAGGGTGTACTTTTATTTATTTTTCTATTAGAAATGGTAAATTGTTGCAAGTTATTGTAAATTGACATTGTTATATCATAACAGGGAGTGATATTATTTATTTTTTATTTAGTTCTCCATTTATTCATATTTATGCATTTGATTTTATAAAAAAAAAATGCTGCAGGCAGCTCCCTACACTTTTCTTTTTCGTTTACTGTTCATTTCTTCTTCTTTTTTTTCTTTTTAACTAATGTCAGTGCTTAAAACTTCAGGGAGAACTTTTATTTATTTTTCCATTCATTTGTTAACCTGTTTAACTTCATTTTCTCAAGTGCTGCTGGCAGCTCCCTGTACATTTTGAGTTTTCATAATTAAGCAGATGCTTAATGGCATTTGAATTGAGTTTTCTGTCAGTGTTTGTTATATTTAATTTCATGTGAATTATCATTTTTACTGCAGACATTTATCGGTTTTACATATTGGTTATCGGCCTCCCAATTTCATAATGATCGGTATCGGCATCGGCTCTGAAAAAACCATATCGGTCGATCCCTAGTGTGTACGCGTGCGCGCAAGTGCGTGGGTGCATGTGTGTGTGTGTGTCTGAGGGGCGTGGTCATAATCTTGCTTATTTTTATGCATGGAGATGTCACAGGCGCATGCCAGAGGGGTGTGGTCGCAGCATGAGATACTTGAGTGACATCTGTCTGTGTTGCAGTGGACCTGAGTTCAGCCAGTGAGGATGACATCGACAGTGAGGACAGCGAGCAGGAGCTGAAGGGCTACGCCTGCCGCCACTGCTTCACCACCAGTAAGCTGCTCTCTGACCAATCAGACCCGAGGGGCGGGCTCCTCAGCCTATCATAACTATAACAACCTTCAGTGTGGGGCAGGGCTTCTACATGCTCCTCAGCCTATCGTAACCATGACAATCAGCAGCAAGGGGCGGGACCTCCGTATGCACCCCAGCCTATTGTTGCCGTAGCTGATGCTGTCTGCCAGCATGATATTATTTATTAGTCTAGGTTTCAGTAAGCGACTTAAGAAATGAATACGTTGGCACTAATGTGATGAAAGTGAGCAGTGACTAATTTGTTCTTGTCTTGCTGTAATGCTAACTTACTTTAGTACTGCCGCTCTCCATCTGCTACTCTGTCTGGCTGAGCAGGCTTACCTCCTGCATCGTATTATGTGGATTGTATGTCAGTCAGCATCAAGGAGTTGGGAGGAGGGCTTGGAGTGCCAAGCGTGTATGTCTGCAAGGAATTCTGATTTGGTGTAGAAAAAAAGGAGACTTGTCGTTACACACAGCCGTCTCCTCCATGATGATGTAAACATGGCTTATGTCCCGCAGCTTCGAAGGACTGGCACCACGGCGGCCGCGAGAACATTCTGCTTTGCACCGACTGCCGCATCCACTTTAAGAAGTACGGCGAGCTGCCGCCCATCGACAAGCCGGTCGACCCGCCGCCGTTCATGTTCAAACCTGTCAAAGAGGAGGAGGATGGGCTCGGTGGGAAGCACAGCATGAGGACGCGACGCAACAGGGGCTCGGTACACCACGCTTTCACCTTACTGTTCGCTTTACTGCTCATGCTTTAACCCTGTCATTCACTTACTCTGGTCTCCCTCAGTCATTCACCTTGTCATTCACTTTAACTGCTCGGTCGCTGACACTGGCATTCTCTTTAACCGCTCACTCATTCATGTTGTCATTCACGTTTGCCACTCACTCATTTACCCTGTAATTCTTTCTACCGCTCACGCATTCACCCTGTCATTCTTTCTACCGCTCACTCATTCTCCTCATCCTCTTTACCGCTCACTCATTCACCCTGGCATTCCCTCGCTCATAACCACTCGCTCATTCAAGCTGTCATTCTTTTTAACCGCTCATTCACTCTGTCATTCTCTTCACTGCTCACTCATTTTTCCTGTCATTCACCTCATCAGTCACTCATTCTCCTTGTCATTTTCTTGACCACATGCTAATTCACCCTGTGCTTTATACCCTGAGATCACTAATCCTCTACTTGTGTCTGCAATAATACTCTGCATCTGTGGTCTGAGGTGAGGGATTTATTGGTGCAGCTGATGGGACTGACCTAGGCAAGGGTTTGGCAGACTTTATGTAACTGTCTCCATGTGAACAATCCTTAAGCTCTTCATAATTAGAAGAGAATTATGCATCCCTCTGATAGTCCTCTTCACGTGCAATTGTTCGTTAATAATGTCTGTGGAAGGTGCTGCCTTCCTGACTGTCAGTTTTCCTCTTTTTAACGTCCCTCCTTTTTGGGCCACAGATGTCTACGCTCCGGAGCGGACGGAAGAAGCAGACGGGCAGCCCCGATGGCAGAGCCTCTCCCCCCAATGAGGAGCTTCGATCCAGTGGCCGAACCTCACCGAGCGCAGCCAGCACGTCCAGCACTGACAGCAAGGCCGAGTTACTCCAGCGGCCCTGCAAGGTGAAGTTTACACTGGAGATGCACTGTGCTGCAGGACGATGGCTCATGAGGCCTTAATTTATTACTCCAGTTATCAGACATTTTTTCAGGAGCAAATGTTTCTAAAGTGGATGCACTTTATAGGCTTAAAAAATATGCCTTTTTTAAAGGAGCTATGTCACGATTACTGTACATGCTAAGAAATTTGAAAACTTGACGCTCGCTGCCGCTGGCTGCTTATGGGCGTTTTCACGTCAAAATGACCGGGAGGTCTATGGTACTGGAGGCATGCAGCTTAAGTGGTTAATGATTTGGAAGCTGCAACCAAATATTATGTTTAAGACCCTTTTTTTTTTATTATTATTTTTACCTCTGTGAAGCACTCTGTGCATTTGTGCTGGGAAGAGTACTATACAAGTAGTCTTTCTTACTTTACTTAATTACTTACTTAAGAAGCAGACAAATGCAGATCTCCCCAATAATCTTTCCTTTCACACACAAATTTTGCTAGCTAAGAAGCTAGCTACTTAACTAGCCTCATTTAAATACCACATCAGACAATTAGCCGAATTACTGGCTTAAGTTCCCTACTTGGCTATAGTGGCTATGCTATGTAGCTAGCTACGCAGATATCCTCATAAACTTTCTATTTCACCTGCAACTTTGTTAGCTAGCCAGCAAGCTAAATGTTCTCTGAATTTATTTAAAGTAAATCATCAGTTAGACAAATAGCTAGCTAACGTCAGCTACATAGCAATTGTGGCTATACTAAGTTGCTAGTCACACAGATAATCACACTAACTTTTTTTTTGCACGGGCAAATTTTATTGGTTAAGTTTTACTTGGTTAGCTGCTGCATTTACGTCTTCATCAGACACCTAGCCGAATTGCTTGATAACGTTAGCTATGTCGCTATCGTTGCTATGTAATGTAGCTAGCTGTGCAAATATCCATGAAGAAAAGATGTTCTTTATGGTTTTTATTGAAGGTTAGCAAATAAGGTAACATTTTTCATATCTTTCAGCTATAAATAGTGCTTTGAATCCTCAAATGTCCATTGAAAACTCCTTAATGTAAAAAGCATAATATCTGAGTAACTAAAATATATTAATGCAATGCAAAACGAAGACGGATTAGCAAGGATAGAATCAGATGATTAACCCGTTTGTGCAGAATACAAATAATGCCAGTTTTTTCCTGTCATGCATGAGCCTATTTAGGCCTTATCTAGTATTTGTGTCACAGAGACTTTGGAAAATTATTCCAGTGAAGCAAGACATTTTGAAATTCAATTATAGAATTATTTATGAATTAAATTTCGGAATTAACAGACGCCAGCATCTCTATCTGCGCAAAGGGGTTAATTTCAGTCACGCAGATTCGTTTCGTAGGATGTAAATTCTGAGCATGCGCAGTAATCGTGACTCAGCTCCTTTAAGACCTTAGCTTTTCTGACAAAAAAAATCCTCACCATATTTCACTTGTTGGAAAACAACCTCGTCTCTCACGGGTCTCGAGGTTTGTGTGGGGACTGGGGGTAAAATTCTTTAACTGCTCATTGTGTTGGCAGAAGATGAAAGAGGAGGCAACGTCGCCGATGAAGAGCGGGAAGCGTCAGCGAGAGAAGGGAGCCTCGGACACCGAGGAGCAGGAGAGAGGAGCTGCGGCCAAGAAATCCAAAACTCAGGTGCGTCTAGCTTCCCCGTGCAGCCAGCTGCTGGACCCCTGATTGGCACATAGCAGTTAATTAGTCCAGACGATTCTTACTCTCGCAGGTTAAATATTGAATCATTGAGGCAGTGAGTGAGGTGTTGAACGGGTGTTCTACTTTTAAATTCAGTACGCATGTATCATATACATCCTTTTTGGTTTCTTTCAGGTAACTTACCATTGGCAAAACTAAGGCTTTTTTAGGTTATTTAATTACTGCCACTGGCACTAATGGCTACCTGCTGCCTGGGGGAGATTGATGCTATGTGGGCAATCGAGAGCAAGGCATCATGGTCTTTTTTGCATCCTCTAGGAGCTGAATCGGCCGGACTCGCCCTCAGAGTGTGAGGGGGAGGGTGAGGGTGAGAGCTCGGATGGCCGCAGCGTGAACGAGGAGTGCAGCAGTGACCCCAAAGACATCGACCAGGATAACCGCAGCTCGTCTCCCAGTATCCCCAGTCCTCGGGACAACGAGAGCGACTCGGACTCCTCCGCCCAACAGCAGGGCCTACAGGCCCAACACCCGCCCGTCATCCAGGCCACGCCCGGCGCCACCCCCCACCCCCTGGCCGGCTCCGCCCCTGCCCCGCCCATGCCCGCGGGCCCCGCCCTGGCTCCACAAGCATCACCGCCTGCCCCTCCCGTCGTGCCCCCACCTCAATCATCCCCGCTTTCTCTAATCCAGCAGGGGGCTCTGCTGCTCCCTCAGAGGTTGCCGTCGCCCCATTCTCCCCACTCGGCTCCGCCCCCCTCTCAGGCCGGCCCCCATGGCCCGGCCCCGCCCCTCCCCCACCCGCTGCAGTCCAGCCCCTCCCACCTCCCACATCCTCACTCACTGCCTCCACAGCCCTTCCCGCTGGCATCCCAAATGCAGGTCCCGCTGCCCCCCCACACGCCCCCGACCCAAACGCAGCCCCCCGCACCGGGCTCTGCTCCGTCCCACCCCATGTCCATGCCGCACATCAAGCCCCCGCCTACCACGCCCATCCCGCACATGCCCAACCCTCCCCCCGCCCACAAGCTCCCGCCCCACCTCTCTGCCCCTCCCTTCCCCCAGATGCCATCCAACCTGCCCCCGCCCCGCCCCTGAAACCCCTCAGCTCTCTCTCCACCCACCCCCCCCTCCGCCCACCCCCCCCCTACAGCTCATGCCCCAGGGCCAGCAGCTACAGCCCCCTGTTCTCACCCAATCACAGACGCTCCCGGCCTCCACGAGCCACGCCCCAACCGCTGTGCCCCCACCCACCGCCCACAGCCCGCCTTCCCCCCTCACCCCCACCCCTTCATTCCCGGGGGGCCTCCTGCCCCTCCCCCATCCTCCTCTTCCTCCTCCTCCTCCTCCATGCAGTCTCCATCCCCCTCCATCTCCATGCCTCTCCCTGCCTCTGTGGGGGGACCGCCCTGCTCCACCCCCGCCACCGTCGCCCCCCCCGTCCAGATCAAAGAGGAGCCCCTGGACGAATCGGAGGAGCCCGACAGCCCCCCTCCCCCCCAGCGCAGTCCCTCGCCTGAACCCACCATCGTCAACACGGCCAGCCATGCCAGCCAATCAGCACGGTATGCCATGGCAGCTCCTGCCACCCGCCGTTCCCCTCCCATTCCTCTTCTGAGTCTGTCGGTCTCCTCCTTCATCTGTAAACCTGTCAGCCATTTTACTTTACTACGTGCTGTCTTCATGAATACAATATGAATAGACTTTCTCTTCTATGAATAACATCCATTTCCTGCTGTTCTAAACCCCAGTGATACTGGCCTGTGGTCCACTACCCTGTTCCTGGAGATCTACCATCCTGTAGGTTTTCACTCCAACCCAATTATACAAGTCTGATTTTAATTAGCTGCTCAGATGGAGATCTGGCTGTTGAATTAGGTGTGTTTTGTTATGGTTGGGAGTGGAAACCTGGATGATGGGTCTCCAGAAGCAGGGTTTCTGACCGCAGTGCCATAACAGGTGGAAAGTACTGGATCAGCTTAATCATGAAAATCGACATTTAATGATGAGGATGAACCATACTTCCTGCAGCACATCAAACTTAAGTAGATATCCATTTGAGTTTTCATGTGTGTCGATATGTGGTATTGGTGTAATTCAGGGATCGCTGAATTTGGCCCTCAAATCTAAATCCAGTCCTGGTCTTTAGCCTGCTTGGCCAAAAGGCCCAACGGGCTTATGCTATGCTCGGGGTCTCTAGTGGTGGTCTCTCGTGCGTGCCTCCGTGCGTACGTAAACTTTTGGCTTGTCTGCGCTCTAGCGTCTTCAGTTTTTGACCGATCCTTTTCATATTTCATATCGTCGGCCTGCTGATAAAACCTTGTATCTTCAAAATGATAAACTTTACAGGAGAGCATAAAAAATGTTCAATTTTGCATGTAAGAATGCAGTTGAGCTGTGTTCAGGTAGGATGACTATTTTTCTTCCAAGAATGTACTTTGTATTTTGCAATGTTTATGTTTTTATCGTGGACATACGAGTTTTTGTTTCTTATCAAATTTAGAGATTCGAGGTTTTATCAGCAGGCCGACGATATGTGTATATATGGTCATAAGGTCTAGACCAAGTTCGATTTTGAGCCGAATAGGACCGATACTTCGGCCAATAGGGGGCGTTCCATTTTGGCCATGTTTGGCTAAGCGGGTGCAGTGGCTTTGCCGCTATTTTTTATTCTCCCAGGTAATTGATAAATTAACTTCTGATTGCTTCTGATTTGACAGATTGTCATTACACCTGACGCCCTGGTCCAGGGAACATGGAAAGCCAGTAGTTCTTTGCCCTCGAAGGTTGTGATTTGGCGAACAGGGGGGTGAAATGTTTTTCAGGTTCTACAAGCACCTGGACAGAGGCTACAACACCTGCGCCCGGACAGACTTCTACTTCACACCGCTGCCCTCGTCTAAACTGGCCAAGAAGCGCGAGGAGGCCCTGGAGAAGGCCAAGAGGGAGGCGGAGCAGAGAGCGAGGGAGGAGAAGGAGAAAGAGAAGGAGAGGGAGAAGGAGCGAGAGAGGGAGAGGGAGAGAGAGCGGGAGGCCGAGAGGGCAGCTGTATGTTATCACTGATATTTTATTCCTTCATTGACCCCATAAAACCTACAGACCCATATTCAGAATGTTCTGTTGCCCATAACGGAATAGTTATCCCCCGCCGCGCGTTTAGCGCGGGATGTAGCATTGGGCTCCGTCCGTCCGTCCGTCACGTCCGTCCGTACGAACACATATCGTACGGACGGCGGGGGATATTGCCATGTTAGTGGCAAACACTTGTTTTGTATTGAGACACTGTCAAGAATATATCATATAGTCACAATCATTTCATGAAAAGAGGTAAAAAAAAAAAAAAAAAACATATTTTATTCCAACTTCATGAGTAGCAGTATATATGAGTCTGTCAGATGCAGCTGCTGTATTCAAACTTGTGGAACTTAAAACGCATTTTAAATTCTAGCGGAGATCCCTTGGTTTTCATCAGTTGCTGAATTACTGAGAAATGTGTATGAAATGATGTAAAAGATCTAGATATTTTCCATTTGATGTAATGCTGCGGTCATAAAACCATGGCATCCTGGGTTTGAATATTTCTTTCAGTATGAGTGTGATGTTGCTTCAGTGAAGCTCTACAACCAGCAGATGCAGAATATGTATGTGATACTCCTACAATATAAAAAGAATGCTTTTTCAGTCTTTATCCACATAAGGAAAAACTAAAGTGAAGACAGACTTTTACATTATCTGTGCATTAATGCACCATCTCTCAGCGCCAGTAATTTTAATATCTTGCTCTCTTCCCCTAATCAGAAAGCACCTGGCTCGTCTCACGAGGGCCGATTGGGCGACCCCCAGATGGCCGGCCCAGCCCACATGCGGGCGTCCTTCGAGCCGCCGCCCACCACCATCGCCGCAGTGCCGCCCTACATCGGGCCCGACACGCCGGCCCTGCGGACGCTCAGCGAGTACGCCCGGCCCCACGTCATGTCCCCCACCAACCGCAACCACCCGTTCTTCGTCTCGCTCAACCCGGCCGACCCGCTGCTGGCCTACCACATGCCGGGGCTGTACAGCGCTGACCCGGCCGTGCGCGAGATCCGTGAGCGCGAGCTGAGGGAGCGAGAGATTCGCGAGCGGGAGCTGAGGGAGAGGATGAAGCCCGGGTTCGAGGTCAAGCCCCCCGAGCTGGACGGCCTGCACCCCTCCGCCAACCCCATGGAGCACTTTGCGCGGCACGGTGCCATTACGCTGCCCCCCATGGCGGGGCCGCACCCCTTTGCCTCGTTCCACCCAGGCCTGAACCCGCTGGAGCGTGAGCGGCTGGCGCTGGCAGGGCCTCAGCTGAGGCCCGAGATGAGCTACCCCGAGCGGCTCGCCGCCGAGAGGCTCCACGCCGAGAGGATGGCCTCCGTCGCCAACGACCCCATCGCCCGGCTGCAGATGTTCAACGTCACGCCGCACCACCACCAGCACTCGCACATCCACTCGCACCTGCACCTGCACCAGCAGGACCCGCTGCACCAAGGTGAGGGACCTGCCTCTGTACTGCGCATGAGATAGCATACTGCCTCTGTACTGTGCATGAGGTCTCGCAACTGCCTCTATACTGCGCATGAGATAGCATACAGCCTCTGTACTGCGCATGAGGTCTCGCAACTGCCTCTGTACTGCAAATGAGATCATGTAACTGCCTCTGTACTGTGCATGAGATCAAATGACTGCCTCTGTACTGCGCATGAAATCTCATAACTGCCTCTGTACTGCGCATGAGATCTTATAACTTGCTCTGTACTGCGCATGAGATCACATGACTGCCTCTGTACTGCGCATGAGATCGCGTAACTGCCTCTGTACTGCGCATGGGATCACATACCTGCCTTTGTACTGTGCATGAGATCACATAGCTGCCTCTGCCTGCTCTATACTGAGAAGTTTCATTTCATGCTGACTGTTATTCTTGTTGAACAGTATTTCGGTGTTTTTTAGCCTGTGTGGTAGATCTCACATAAGCATGATGAATATTTAGTCCAGGACATTATCTGGGAATTAGGTCTTAAAGTTAAAATACTCTATTAAAACCTGAATAAACAAAAAAATGTTTCATCAAAAACCTACTTTTCTATGTGAAATGATCTGAATATTTGTAGCTCTGCTCTGTAGGTGCTTGATTTGACTGATGTTGTGTAATGAAGTTGTGCATATGTGTGTGATTTCCTGTTATCTATGATGGAAACTGACGTGCAGCAGGTGGTGGTGAATGTCTTGTGTGTCCCCCAGGTTCTGGGGCCCACCCTCTTGTAGATCCCCTGGCCGCTGGACCCCACCTGGCCCGGTTTCCTTACCCGCCCGGCGCCATCCCCAACCCGCTGCTCGGCCAGCCGCCCCACGAGCACGAGATGCTGAGGCACCCTGTGTTTGGTGAGCGAGGTGACGCCCGGGCGAGTCCTGGAGCCCAAATACAGCACATCCTGCATGTATACTCCGCCCTCCGTTAGCTGAGTGGAGCTGTGTATTATCACAGTTTAAACCAGAGGGGCACTCAGTGGAGCACATACCTCCGCCGCGGCACTTGTTTGACCTATCGCGGGCAAAATCAATAAGGTCCGTCCCTGATGTAATCGCAACCCACCCACAAAGTTTCAGAGATATCCATTCATTACTTTCTGAGTTAATCTTTTACACAAACAGACAGACCATCGCTGCCAAAAACTTCACTTCCTTGACAGAGGTAAATATTAAGTTTACAATCAGTAGCACTACCTCAGTCAGATAATCCATAATAGCCCTCAGAAGACGAGGTTAATCCAGTGCTTCTTTATAGTAGAACTCTTTCAGTGTTCTAGAACTGTGTTGCATTCAGTGAGCAGTAGTTATTGTGACATCAGCATTATAGTGTTTTCGTGTGAGGAGTGTATCTTTGAATACCTAAAAGGTTTAACCTGAAAGGGTTAATGATAACAGAAGTACATTAACCTGAAAGGGTTAATTATAACGGGAGTTCAGGACAGTTTCTGCAGCAGTGATACACGTGTGTGGCAAAGATTTCCCGCTAAAGCCAGTGTGTTTGTGGCGCTGCAGGAACGCCGTACCCGCGGGACCTGCCCGCTGGACTCCCTCCCCCAATGTCGGCAGCGCATCAGCTGCAGGCCATGCACGCCCAGTCCGCCGAGCTGCAGCGACTCGCCATGGAGCAACAGTGGCTGCACGGGCACCACCACATGCATGGGGGAGCCCTGCCAGGACAGGAGGACTACTACAGGTCTGTCCAGCAGGGGGCCACAGACAGCACATCAGCAATCCACTACATTTGAGTCTGTACTGTCCAGCAGGGGGCCACAGAGAGCACATCACATTGCATATACTCAGCCATCAATAATACACTAAATATGGGTCTGCATTTTCCAGCAGGGTGCCGCAGAGAGCACTTCACACTTCAGATACTCAGTCATCAATGACTCTAAATAAGTGTGCTTTTGCTGTTGCTTGAGCAGATCGAGAGCTGATCTCAAGTTTAAACGCATGTGATTTTGTGCTGTTTGATATGTTCTGCTGAAGCATCGCAAATAAAGAATCTGTCCCTCTGTGTATCTGTGAGGTATAAATGAAGTGTAAACAGAGCTAATGGTGCACTGCACTCGTCACTCTGAATGACCACTCGCACAGCTCAGACAGTCGGTATTCCTGTGCCGTAGCCCGGGCGTTGATACCGTGTCCTCTGTTTTGCAGCCGCTTGAAGAAGGAGGGGGACAAACAGCTGTAGTCCGGGAACGGCGGGGAGCAGTCGAGCCGTGGCTGTAGCCGCGGTAACCCAGGGCCCAATCGGGCCGCAGCACCGGGCGCTGCTTCAGGACTGTCTGACAGAGCAGCGTCCCGTTTCCGGAAGTGAACTAGAGGGAAGAGTGGCAGGGGAAGACGGCCCGAAGATCTTTATATTTTCCAGCTTTATTTCTGTTCTTGGACGTGTTTATTTTTTAAAGAAATGGACTTTATTTGATATATATAAGTATATATCTATATATATATGTACTCAGCCCTCAAGTAGCAACAACATCCTCAAGACTGATTGTGACCTCCCTGCATGTGAAATTCTTGAGAACACTTCCCTGGCGTATCTTTTGCGTTGGTGCTAGAATAAGACACTTCGTCACTGTGCTTCGAGGGGAGAAGGATGGGAACAGTTCGGCCATTATTTGAGCAATCTTTTTAAGTGCTATCTTAAATTCTGCTTATTTTTTACATCGTCTGAAGGTTTCGCAATTCTGAAGAGCCACAGCATGACATTTCTGAGTCTGTAAATAATATATGAATATAATTATAATTATTAGGTGTGGATTCCTAGCCATGGTGTTAGACTTGTAATACTGTCATTCTGCAGCATTAACCCTTTGTTACGGGTGGGATCCTTGTGGCATTGTTTGAGCAGAAAATGGTTTCTGCAATAGCTGACTCCCATTAACACATTTGTGGGCTTAAAAGAAGACTTTGTATTATCTTAGGACCCTCCTGAGGTTAACTCTCACAAAGAACATGATTTGGTTTGTGTTGAGTCATACTTTACGTGTGGGTCTGTTGTGTGGCTTTGTTAGGCCGCCACTATAGCTGTGTCCCCACAGTTCACATTGGTAAAATTTAATTGAAAAACCACATATAAGCCGCAGATTTTGGTCGTGCACAGTATTCAGTGCCTATAACATTGGCTTTACGGAAAGGAATGCACACACTCAGAATTTTGGTCAAATGTTTCCCGGTACCAAAGCGATAAAAGTATTTTTGAAAAGGCTTTACTGGAGTATTTATTTGAGTAAATAAATGTAAGTATATAACAGGAAAATGCACAGTTACTGGTACAAATTAACAAAGATCTCCTTGTTCCCATAAAGAATAGCAATTTTCTTGGCAGTTTGCTTTTTTCCTCACAACGGTATTACCTTAAAGCTAAACTTTGCGTGGCACTACACCACTGTTAATGTTGTAATAGAAATAGGTGCTAAAGGACACACTGTACTGATATTTCCCTGGGTAACCTGGTTGTATCATGTTGTGAAGACTTCATCCTCTTCTGGAAAGAGTGCTGCTTACAGCTGTCGAATGAAATAACGTGTTTCCGTCGTCACTGTGATGCCAACATAGGAGGCGGGATTTAACAATCAGACCAGGCCGGAAATGTTTGGTGGTGAAGGCAAACAGGAAGTTGTCAGGAAATGTCCATGACCTGCACTGGATATGGGTGTTTGGTCATTTCTCCCACCCACACACACACGCGCACGTACACACACTCTCTCTCTCTCTCTCTCTCTCTCTCTCTCTCTCTCTCTCTCTCTCTCTCACACACACCGTTTCACCTCCTCTGCCTCTGTTGTTGCCAGCAGGTTTTTTTATTTGCCATCTCAGACTGTTATATTAGATGTGGGGATTCTCTGCGTTACGGTTCAAGTGTCAGAGCATATACGGTAGTTTTACTGTACATGGGCATTTTCCTGTTTTTTTTTTCCTTCATCCTGTCCTGTATTTTTTTTCTTTTTTGTGTTTTTCAGTGACTTCTGTGCTGTTACCGTATAAATACAAAGGTCAGGAGCAAATGGTGTCAGACCATTTACAGTAGCTTTTCTGTACTTGGGCATTTTCCTGTTTCCTTTATCCTGTCCCTGTATATTTTATTTTTATTTTTTAATTTGTAACTTATGTGCTGTTATCCTATAAATATAGAATCACTACAGTGAGAAAGGTCAGGGGCAAATGAAGGCATACATTTTCACAAACGAGGGACGCAATCCTACCTGGTTTTTTGGACGGAAGGGGTGTGTGAATTTCATATCCTTACTTTCTTATATTGTCCCAAAACCAGCAGATTAATACTTAAATACTAAATTTTAGACACTAAATTGTTCTGTGTTTTCCAACTGCCTGAGTCGGGCACCAGGTATTGGGAACATTTCCGTTACATTCTCCTGCATTTCCCCTCTCCGTGTCTCCAAACTTTGGTGTTAAGTGTTGTCAATGGTTTAGCTTCTTGTTTTAAAGCAGCAATAGCAGAATGTAAATTCTGACTGCTAAAATTTATATATACTGGTATCTTGAAGCTTATTGTATATATTAGTAGTTTGCCATGGGATGACACAATGTAAACAGAAAGTAGAATAATCCAGAAAAATTGTGAGTCCTGTGTTTTCTCCATTTGAGTATTTTGTAATTTTTTTGAAAAATTTGTGGAATTGAAAAATAAACAAAGTTACGCCACTTTACGCTTTTTATTGTGCAGGTTACATGTTGAGTCCCATTTTGTGCTTTATTGGTTGTTGGCTTTATTACTGTGAAATTGTTCAGTAGGCTACTTATAGTAGGGTGTGCAGAGAACACTGCCACGGACACGCAGACCTCCACACAGAGGGTCCCAGGCTGGATTCAAACCCAGTCTTGCTATAATGTGACAGCGCTACCCCTGCCTCTCCACTACAGTTCCCTGAAAAAGGTATTTGCCCCTTCCCTGTTTTTTTTTTTTTTTTTTTTTTTTAATTTGCATTTTTTGCTAAGAACTCATGAATCTCAAATTTATGTCCTGGATTTATCACCCGATAAAGAGGTTCCTTGCGCGGTTTTGCTTTGCTGGATGTAGGTATGTTTTTATCACTTGATGTCATAAATATTACGAGTAAGCTGTATAAGAATGTGCTGGGTGAGGATATTGGGACTGTCCTCTGTAATTCAGACTGCAGTGATGAAATCATTTTGTTTGCAGAGTCATGAGACGTTCAGTGTTGTGCGTAATGGTTTTGTAAACCACTTGGACGCCAGACGGGGGCTAAATCCACAAATGATTCCGCAGAACTGGAGATAACAGCCTACAAGAGAGCTTCACTTTGGCCGGTCCCTGCTAGGCCGCGTCATGGGGGACAAACATCCTCATGTTCGCAGAAAAGTGTTATTGTGCCATGATCCAGTGTCTTGCAGTAAGGTCGCGAGCTAATGTGAGGAGTGCTCGCTGACAGAAAGGAGCCTGTCTGCTGGTGTGGCTCCTCATTGGCTGTGCTGAACAGTCACATGACAGGTAAAGTCTTTGCTATAGGCTGTGGCTCGTGCCCTTAGGCTCCCTGTGAGTTTGTGTTCTGTGTTCCTGCCCCTCACCTCAGAGATCACACTTCAGCATCTGACCTGATTATTGCCCAGCGCCCTGCACCAGCTCTCCAGTGATGGCTCTGAATTCAGCCCACATGCCTGCTGTGAGAATCTGGTATGGTCCCGAACATGAGGCCTGTTGGACTGCAGATGGACTCCTGTGTGTTTTTAGCATTGTTAGCTGCTACTTCAGATCATAAAAATATCCATTTTTAGGTTGCCGGCCGTAGGCCAGTAACCTATTGTCATCACTTTGCGTCCGGCGGCGGCGGCGTCTGTTTAAAGCCGTATCTCAAAAACAGTTTGATGAATTTTTTTTTAAATTTGGGGATGTGATCAAATCGGTCATCGAGTTAATGCCCGAGCAAAAATTTTTTTGATTGAATCGTTCGTTTAGACTTGGCGGCCATTTTTATGTCGAAAATGGCCATTTTTGGCACTTAGGTGCAATTTTCTCAAAAAATGTCTGATGAATATTTTTTTAATCGCTGCAATGGAATCAGTATCATGACCTGCTTCAACGGTGTAAATGGCGTTTTGATTGAATTGCTCCTTCATAGCGCCACCTAGGCAACGTGTCTGGACTTCATCATTTTTCGGGGTGTTTTGTGCTATAACTCTCTTAATATAGCATTTAGAGCTTATGTATGTACGAGGCACCTATAGGGAATCAGGAATGCTGAACATTGTGAGTCAGTCACATTTGACCTTGGGCCTCCAGGTCAAGGTCTAAAGGCAAAAATGTGCTCTAACTCTCTTAATATAGCATTTAGAGCTTAGGTATGTTTGAGGCACCTATAGGGAATCAGGTATGCCGAACATTGTGAGTCAGTCACATTTGACCTTGGGCCTCCAGGTCAAGGTCAAATGGCAAAAATGTGCTCTAACTCTCTTAATATAGCATTTAGAGCTTGGGTATGTATGAGGCACCTCTAGGGAATCAGGTATGCCAAACATTGTGAGTCAGTCACATTTGACCTTGGGCCTCCAGGTGAAGGTCAAATGGCAAAAATGTGCTATAACTTGCTTAATATGACATTTAGAGCTTAGATATGTATGAGGCACCTGAAGGGAATCATGTATGCCAAACATTTTCGGTTCTTCGAATTTCACCTTGAGCCTCAAGGTGAAGGTCAAATGGCAAAATTGTGTTATAACAGCTTAATATGGCACCTATAGGGAATGATGTAAGCCAAACATTCTCTGCAAGTTGAATATGACATTGGGCGCTAAGATCAAATGGCAAAAATTGCTATAACTTGCTGAATATGGCAATTAGAGCTCAGGTATGTTTGGGGCATCTATAGGAAACCATGTATGCTGAACATTCTTAGGCAGTCAGTCAAATTTGATGTTGGGCCTCAAGGTCAAGGTTATATGACAAAAATGGCCCATATTTGTTTAATATTGTTTGTAGAGCTTAGGTATATATTGGGCACTAATAGCAAATCATGTATGCTGGTTGTTTTCGTCATATTGGATTTGACCTTGGGCAACAAGGTCCAGGTAATGACAAAACGGCCTAACAGTCCTTTAATGTTGGCTTTAGATCTTTGGTATGTATTGGATACTAATGACAAATCATGTATGCTGATCAAACACACCATATTGGATTTGACTTTGGTCCTCAAGGTCAAGGTCATGTGACAAAGTCAATCTATTTATTTCCTTGTTTAATAATGTCTTTAGAAATTATTATGTATTAGGCACTAACCTATATATAATTAAAATTTGTATGGGCATTGTAACCGCCTTTTCTCACGATCAATTGCGGCAATAAAGACTGGTCAAAACCCATTTTTGGATGTTTGTTCCTATTAGCATCATGGAATAGAAAGAATAATACTAATTAGACCCACTAGGTGGCAGTGTTGTGTAAAAAAAACATTGTCTGAAAGCAGAGCAAGAACCAGAAGTGAATTGAGAAGGCGGGCGCGCCAAAATTGACAGCAGGCGACAGTGAAAGTTCAGGTTAGAAAAAAAATCTAATCGGATTTCATGATCTAGACTTCTTAAAGATTATATTTTTGCTAAATGGCAGAAATGTTGCTGTCTGTCACTCAAGAAAAAGTGTGACTGCTCAGTCGAGTTGCCCGATAATGGTAACTAAAACCCCTTTCTCACTGAGCTGCGTTGGCCCGTGGAAGTGTGCGGATGAAACTGTTCTCTTCTTTCGCAGAGAAGAATTGATTCGAAGAACCATGAATTGATTCGCAGTGGTACAGGACCATTCACCATCACCGCCGAAATTCGCGAAAAAATTCAACAGGTTTAATTTTTTCGCGGATGTCCGAGCTGGAGCTTTTTAATGTAAATATTGTGTAGACAATGTGTTGCTTTCGCAAGAATTCGTGTTGGCTTGCTGTTGAATCCACGGACTGATGCTAGTTACTTTTCTCCTGTTGGAGCTGTAACTGCCGGCAACCTTCAGGGCCCTTAGCACTCTAGTTAAATCCTGTGTCCATTGTTGTTTACCTCTGTGCTTGGAGAGATTTGGCAGTTGTTTGTAGTGGTGATGCTACTGCTCAGAATGGTTCCTTACATTTTATTTTGTATTAGGCAAATGAACAGGTGAACTAATTACTGCTTTTCCCTCTTCTAGCTGGAGGAGTAAATGCGGTCAGATTGGCTCAAAATGGACAGAATAATGAAGAAGTGGCACAAGTGCAGCATATCCAGGGGGAGCTTCCACAGTAGTGTTAGATGTGAATCTTCTCAACCATTCTACTGTCCCTGTAGAAAACACCAGGATTGTAATCAGCAGTTATCACCGTGATAGATGGCTGTTGATGAAACGGAAGATTAGATACCCATATTTTTGCTAAATTGCTTTGTATGAACAGTAATCACTTTTTTTCACAAATTTTTTTTATATCTCTGCAAGTTTATTCTGAGTGGTGAGGCTTTACTGGTAGGGCAGCAGTGATCCTGTTATACAGCTCTGACTCACCCTGGTCTACCTTCCTTTTGCTATTCTGGGTACTGTAGCTTGAGGGCCACCTGCAAAAAAAAAAGAAACACCAGCAAAAATACTGGAAAAATCCTCCATCGCAGTTGTGAAGTTTCCAGCTAGTCTCGTTGGAGTTGATAACACACACCCACAGACTCACTGAAAACAATTCCAGCATTGCTATTGTGGCTGGTAATGAGTCGCATCCCCATCCATTGCTGTGTTGCCCTAATTTTTCTGCATTTGTCTCCCCATCTCGTCAGCATGTATGGCCCAATGAAGTGTAGGACGAGCATAAACTCCTCTCGTTCCACCAGTGCCACACAGCAGCTTTGAGCACCTTTTATGGTGAATACAATTCCACGGAACGGACTTTTAGTGGAGTATCAGGAGTTTTTGGGTTGCAAGTGTAGTCAGTATTGTTGCCTCAACAAGAAGATTTGAGTCCGAATCCAGCCTGGAGCTCAATGAGTGGACTTTGTCATATTCTCCCCATTAATTTTCATCTTGATTTTGGATGAGAGCAAAGATGTGGATCTTTGGCTCATTTCAGCGACTGCTTTGCCCGTGGTGTGTGGACCCTGTGACGGATTGGTGAACTGTGCAGGCTCTTTTCCTGCCTTTCACGAATTGTATGTTGGAATAGGCTCTAGAACATGGCTCCCCAAATCTGGTCCTCACATCCAAATCCAGCCCTGGGTTTATCTCCTTCCAGGCAAGAAGGTGAGTTGAGTTGCCGCTCATTGGGCAGACTGTCATCAAACTCGACTGCCAGGTAAAGGGAGGGTGGAAAACCAGCCGCGCTCGGCCCTCGAGGACTGTGAGTTAGGCAACCCTGGTCTATAACCCTCCTCGCCCTGAGCAGAAATAAGCGCATTTGAAGGATGGTGGATTTATGGAACGGTAGTTCTCATTGTGTGTGGTCTCTCTCTGACGGCTGCAGTGCTAATGCTTTAGGCAGCTGCTGTAGAAGGGAAAAAAAAGCACATTCCTCCGTCTCTCCGGGCAGAACAAACTGTTCCAAACCGCACGTTCCCTCCAACCTGAGCTGTTTCGCGTAAGCCTCTAAAAAAAAAGCAGCAGCCTCTGAAGATCTTCTGAACTTCGAAATACAGAAATATTTTCTGTGATTTTAAATACTTACCCAGTGTTTTGCTGTCTGAATTCTAAATCTGTACTTCCGCACCTTTCAATGTGTGACAGCTGCTGCACTCTATTATATAATGCAGCATTCGGAGATTTTATTTCCCTAAAATAAAATGTTCTTTTCATTCTTCTACTTCAATGCTTAACATGCAGCATGAGTCAATTGTTGTTCTTTCTCAGCAGTTGGTGAAACTGAAGATGCAGCCTGACTGCTTTGTTCTGCAGAAAAAGTATAATTATTTTTCCCACAATGGTCCCCCGTTGGCTGCAGCTCCTGATTAAGTTACTGAAACATTTGTCCAATCTTGCAGTGCTGGATTGTATTTCGCTACTTGAGGGCCAGTAAGTAAAAAGCAGCTCAGAATTGCTTTGGTGAGTGGCCTCAGATTTTCACTCAGGAGTTTAAAAAATAAAATCTCATTCAAATGTACGACCTGTGTGCCATGCTCAACACTGCTGAGATTTTATTTTGAGCAGAGAATAAGCAGCATTCTTTGGAGATGGTATATGTTTAATAAACGGCACAGCTTAGGTGCCATAGTGGGGAGCTACAATGATGCCGCCCTGACACGCATCTTTCGGCCATGGATTTAGCCAATGGCAAGCCCTCAGAGATCAGCGCATTACATTAACCAGTATTGTTAGCATCAGACTTGTGCCTGCATTTAATTTCAAGGCAGATTTGATTACTATTGGAAATCACCCCTGAAATGGATTAATTTGCCTCATTTTGAAACAAACAGCAATGTGCTCTTACATGGATTCAATTTATAGTAATAGACATTTAAAAATGTTGATATGTGACATTGAATGAGTCACATGTTGAAACTCGCACGAAGTAACTGAATTGATGAAGTTGATCATTTCACTTGTAGTTAAGACTCCTATAAATGGCACTTGCTCTCAGCAAACCAGTAGTGTTCACACCATTATGTGTGGCACTTAGACTTTTGGGGGAGAGTTTTTGGACCCCAAAAGAGGTAGAGGAGAAATTCTTAGCAGCACTAAACATATTAGGCTAGGTCTTGTGGACAATGAATTTTTCAGAAGCGAATGATCCCCGGCACAACACAGAGGAGCGGGGATACTGCTGTGGAGCTGGGCCGTCTGTCCTGATGAGTGGGGAGAAGTTTTCTCAGAAACTGCTTTACCTAGATGAATGAAATTTTGTGTGTGTGTGCAGCTACCAGTCCATACATTGATTGGGTTTAAAAATGGGATTCTATGGTGGCGGGGGATATTGATGATGATGTCAACTATGTTAACTTCACTCTTGTAAACTCAATGGACATGTTCTTTAAATCTGACTCTAATTATGCTAACCAGACTGTGGGGGAAAGTTTAAAATGCGTCCTAGCGCTTAACTCGAGCTGAAGTGTTCCCCTCTGACCCTTGTGGCTCGTGCATCAATAAGCAGGGTTGTCAAAGTTACTGGGATTTTCAGGAGTAATTTCTTTGTGACATCTCATGCACAGTCATAGTCATGACTGTATTCTGACTGCAAATGAGTACCTCTGCCATACCGAATAGACGTGAAGTTGAGCTGACTTCATTAGCTCTCATGAAACTCACCGTCGAGTGCAGTAGGCATTGTTCACCCAAGAGTGGACCCTTTAAGTCCAGCAGCCATTGATCCACTCTAGGTATTGTGCCAGTACTTTCCTTCTACCAGTGATGGCAGTAAAGCACATTTGTGTGAGCAGCACTCTGACGCGTTTCAAGATTAACTGAATGGAATAGAAAATTGTATTTAATGGGCTTAACATAACTTAAAACTAGCTGCTATTTTGTACTTTTTTAGAAAAAATAAACTTGTTCAAACGAACTTGCAATACAGTGCCACACCTTATTGTTTCTGGAGAGGGCTACATGGCCCTACTCGCAGATGAAAAGTGGAGACTCGGATTGTAGCTAAATCAGCTGATGTCAGTAGAGGATCAAATTTCTCTGGCAGACTCGTGACCCTGGCTCTGAGGATACCTTCGCTTTTGTTTCTGCCGATTTTAACAGAGCGCATGCAAAGTCCCTCGGTTACACACCACATGCTCTACACCCTAGTTCTCGCAAACCTCCAAAAAAATAACGTATTGTTTCTCAAGACTACAACAGCAAGGTGCCTCCCTTTAGCGTTAAGTTTTTGTGGGCCAAACAGGGTGGGGGGCTCACAAACAATGCTGGCTGCTGTTTCCCCTCGGAGTGCTCACTCCCCAAGCTGGCTGAATTTTATTAGATTTTGAAGGGCTTGTGTGATGCGATTACGCTGCTGGAGGGTGGATGGGGGATACGTGAGCGTGGGCCAACCCTATGAAGTGCGTCTTCCTGTCTGCTCGGCACAGCTAATGATGCCTGAGCTCGCTCCAACCACCGCCTCCGGCAACTGCGACGAGCTGGAAAACCTGGTCCGGATACCATCTCTGCTCTAGGGAATGTAGTACCCTGCTCAGTCATCTGTTTCAGCCAGGGATGAGGTCTCTCATTCTTTTTTTCTGAATATCCCACCCAGCTGAAGGGGTAATGCAATGATTGGAATCAGCTTGATTTGTTTGTTAATTTATTTGTTTGTAGAATAGCAAGATCGCGAGAAAAGCACTGCCTCAATTTTTACCACCATGACCTTGAATTGATCCCATGAAATTTTGGTATGAATTGGGTCAGGGTCAAAGATATTGAAAAGGTTAAAATCGTTTTTTTTTTTTTGTTTTTTTTGGCCATTACTCAGTAAAAAAAAAAAAAAAAGTCCGATTTACAACAAACCAAAGCCAAAAGTTTCCTTTCATGATTTGTAAAATATAATTCTATCCATTGCTATAGTGAAAATTGCATAGTTTCAAAGATTGGTGGGGGTCAAAGTTCAGGAAGGTCTTGATCGTTGATATCAATTGCCTAATTTACAATATATCTCAAAAACTACTGTGTATAAACACTTGGTTCCTGTTAAACACACATTCAGTAGATAATCATAAAGAGATTAAAATGACACGATGACCTTAGACCTCAGGAGCTCATTTGGTGAGTAAAATAACATCATGATTTTTCACCTTGAGTGACCTTAAAAGGTCAAACCCAAGGCCACAAGATTTTAGTGGGCTATTTCTCAAAAAAATATTGAAGATAGCTTAGTTACTAACTAGCCCTTTGCCCGTGGGGATCCACGGGTTCTAGATTCAACCCACATGGGACCCAATTTTCAGCTCAAGTTTCAATTTTATTGTTTTATGTAACTTCGCTTTTATATTAGAGTGAACAATGCACCATTATGATGTCATCACATGCACCTCTATGATGTCATCACGGTGCTATGGCGTTTCCATAAACACCAAGGTGGCTGTCACGCGACCAATGTTTTTATAGTAACTAAAACTAAGTAACTATCGAGGGGAATACGCTGCGCTGACATTCCGCGCTCAGTGGAACACAAAGTCGCCTGCAAGACGGAGCATAATAGCGTCGCTCACGTTATGCTGCAGATTACGCGCTACTTTCTCTTGCGGCCTGGCATCTGTTGTTTGGGATTCAGGACTCCTGTGGATGAATTGGCTTGGGTTCAAAAGGGGGAATCCCCAGGAGAGGACATACTGTTGATCACGTTATGCTGCAGATTACGCGCCCGGCGGAGTCTAGCACTGATTGGCCGGACACAGTCGCCTGCAAGACGGAGCAAAATGGCGCCGCTCGCGCTATGCTGCAGATACGCACCCGGTGGAATCTAGCACCAACTGGCCGGACGCACACACACACACACACACACACACACGCACACAGAGGCCACTCGGCTATTATAATATAGATGATGACTTTTAGGAACCCCTAATGAAGAGTAAAATGACACCTTGACCTTGAGTGACCTTGAATGGTAAAACCCAAGTTCATGAGATTTCAGATGACTTTATCTCAGTACATAATATAGCCACTTAGTTACTATTAGTCACTGATGGGAATCAACGCTGGGAATCTCAATGGTACCATGACACTTGACCTTGACAGGTCATGCCCAAGAGCACGTGTACTGTATTGATGCGCATATAAGCACGTGCCTGTTGGTGAATATGGGCCTAAATTTGAGCACCTGCGCATGCGCCTATAATTGTAGACCAACCAAATTTTTCCCGCTCAAAACCATTTTTTCCACATATCCTCACATCCTAGCCAATTTTGACTTACGGTAAAACAAAATTGATTACAATTTTAATGAGCTATCAGTTGCTGTGCTCCATAGCATGGTAAGGGGAGTGCATTTCTATGGTGCAACTTGCTCGGTCTCATCAGCAAAATTCATGTCCATGCTGTCTTCCATATTTCAAATTTGGTAGTATGTGCACGCGGTGATTACCTGACATAAAGCTGTACAAGCTTACCTGGGATATAACCACTCTAGATTTACTATTTTATTAGCCCTACGACCACATCCTTGAGTCTCCATCAGACACACAGGTTTGGACAACAATACAGCTACAACTGTGAAAAATGTACAAAATTGTATTTAATATTTGTCTGCTCCTTCAAGTTAATATTGGGCTATACAGTGCTGTGAAAAAGCATTAGCCCCCTTCCTCATTTCTTATTTTTTTGCATATTTGTCACACCTCAATGTTTCAGATTATCAAACAAATTTTAATATTGGACAAAGATAACCCGAGTAAATACAAAATGCAGTTTTTAAATGATGATTTAATTTATTGAGGGGAAAAAGCTATCCAAACCTACCTGGCCCTATGTAAAAAAGTAATTGCCCTCTCAACCTAATAACTGGTTGTGCCACCCTCGGCGACAACAACTGCAATCAAGCGTTTGTGATAACTGGCAATGAGTCTTTCACATCGCTGTGGAGGAATTTTGGCCCACTCTTCTTTGCAGAATTGTTTTAATTCAGCCACATTGGAGGGTTTTCGAGCATGAACGGCTGTTTAAGGTCATGCTACAGCATCTCTATTGGATTTAAGTCCAGACTTTGACTAGTCCACTCCAAATCCTTTATTTTGCTTTTTTTAAGCTATTCAGAGGTGGACTTGCTGGTGTGTTTCAGATTGCTGGTGTGGTGTTCTGCTGCATAACCCAAGCGTGCTTGAGCTTGAGCTTGAGGTCACAAACTGATGGTCAGACATTTGCCTTCAGGATTTTCTGGTAGAGAGCAGACTTCATGGTTCCATCAATTACGGCAAGTCGTCCAGGTCCTGAAGCAGCAAAGCAGCCCCAAACCATCACACTACCACCACCATGTTTAACTGTTGGTATGATGTTCTTTTTATGAAATGCTGTGTTAGTTTTACGCCAGATGTAACGGGATGCACACCTTCCAAAAAGTTCAACTTTTGTCTCGTCAGTCCACAGAATATTTTCCCAAAAATCTTCGGGATCAACAAGATGTTTTTTGGCAAATGTGAGATGAGCCTTTGTGTTCTTTTTGGTCAGCAGTGGTTTTCGGCTTGGAACTCTCCCATGGATGCCATTTTTGGCCAGTCTCTTTCTTATTGTTGAATCATGAACACTGACTTTAACTGAGGCAAGTGAGGCCTGCAGTTCTTTACATGTTGTTCTGGGTTCTTTTGTGACCTCCTGGATGAGTTGTCGATGCACTCTTGGAGTAATTTGGGTAGGCCGGCCACTCCTGGGAAGGTTCACCACTGTTCCAAGTTTTCTCCATTTGTGGATAATGGCTCTCACCCTGATTTGCTGGAGTCCCAAAGCCCAAGAAATGGTTTTTTTTAACCCTTTCCAGACTGATAGACTTCACTGACTTTGTTTCTCATCTGTTATTGAATTTCTTTAGATTGCGGCATGATGTGTTGCTTTTTGAGATCTTTTAGCCTACTTCACTTTGTCAGACAGGTTCTATTTAAGTGATTTCTTGATTCAACAGGTCTGGCAGTAATCAGGCCTGGCTGTGGCTAGTGAAATTGAACTAAAAAATGTGGTTTATCACAGTTAATTCATGATTTAACAAGGGGGGGGGTTATTTTTTCACATAGGGTCAGGTAGGTTTGGATAGCTTTTTTTCCCTTAATAAATGAAATCATCATTGAAAAACTGCATTTTGTGTTTACTCGGGTTATCTTTGTCTAATACTAAAATTTGTTTGATGACATGAAACATTTAAGTGAGACAAATATGCAAAAAAAAAAAAAAGGAAAAGAAATCAGGAAGGGGGCAAATACTTTTTCTACAGCACTGTATGTGAGACAACCTCAAATTTTTACGATAAGAACATATGCATTATCTCACCTACAGGCACATGCACTTACATGCGCATCAATACGGCACCCGAAAAGTGAATAAACTTTTTGAACAGCTAAAATATATATGCGAGGTGTGGGGTTTGTCGTACCTAGCACTGCTAGTCTTTCTTTCTTTTACACCTCAGTGTTGCTGTTCATTTCAAATTCTTCTATTGCATTTTTTTCATATGCTCTTCAAAAAAGCGAATATATTTCTGTTAGATGGCATATAAAGCCACACGGAATTAGGTATGACAGTTGTAGATTGATTGTCTTCTTTGTCTTTCTCCCGCTACCACGGACATATTGTCTAGTATTATATTTTTATACTTTTTAAAAATGCCATCATTAATTCAGTTATCTATCAGACGGAAGATGTCTCAAGTACGATTAATTTTTTTTTTGATAACTTCTATTTTGCGATGTTGGTTTTTCAATGGATTGACGCTTTGGTGGGCTGTAATCTTTAACCTTGTAACAGTTCTTCTCTCACCATTTTTGTCTTAATTGGACATCTTCAGTTCCGGAGGGCTGCAGTATCTACGGGCTTTTTCATGTTCTTTCGATCAGTTGTCTTTCAGTGTTTTGAGAACTAGGAGTGTGGTCTTGTGCATTTATTAATGGCCTGTCGAATGAAAGCACACTGCACAAGCCTGTAAGCACACTGGCCATCCTGGAGTGCTGTTATCTATCCCTGATGTAGGGTCTTTGTTTATCCAGAAGAGGGCAGCAGAGTCAAAGAAAAAAATCCTTACACTGCCTTTTGGTACGTCCGGCATCCCCTGACGTTTTCTCACCTCTGAGTATGTAATGCACGTTTGCCACAAATTTTATGTAAGATTCGACATGTTTGCAGAGGTTTACCAACGTCTCTCAGATAATTTGTAAATATTTACTTACTTCCATGCTGACCCTCTCTGCTTAAACCAAATCGTGACGCAATAACAGATACTCTGTGGCTTTGGGTTCTGGTCCCTTCTGCAGATGAGAGGTTTAGTGATAGACTATTGTCCTGTTCAGTGGCTAATTACCCATCTTCTTGGTCCATTGTACTGAAATAAGAGAGAAAATTTGTCCCCTCAATTCACTCAATGAAGGAAATGGGTTCCATTTGAAGACATTCATCAAAGAGCTCTGCAATCGTCTTATTTTCCTCTGCCTTGATGATGTTTGTAATGAAGTGACAATTCTCTTTTGCGTTTTCAGTATTCACAATGTACATAACAGAATAGTTGCCACAATCTCAGATGTCTTGCTTCAGTGGCTACCTGTTTGCAATAAGAGAGAGCAGTTCAGGAGGGATAAGTAAGGTTTATTTTGGAAGAGGTGAAGTATCTCTGTGGTGCTGCAAGGTGGAGAATAAGAGGAAAAAAGTATTTGCGCGCATCTATGTGTGTTTGTCTGATTTCTATTATTTGTTTATACACGGGTATGTATTCCTTTTTGTGGTTATGCTGTAGTTTATGTGTGAAAGTGAATGCACATATGTGTTCCTATGTGCATGTGAGTGTGTGTTTATGCTTGTGTGTTTTATTGCATGCCTGTGTGTGCAATTGTCTGTTTGTATGTGTGTTATTTTCTGGGTATGTTTGTGTGAATACACATAGGTATGAGTATGTACATGTGAGTGTGTGTTTCTGTGTGCGCATGCATATGTATGCGTATGTATGAGTGTGTATGCCTGCATGTTTGTGCATTTCTTTTCTTTTTTTTTTTTAAATTTGCCATCTCCAATCCCATCCGAATCTGGAATGCCCAATTGGTGAACTATGTACAAGGCTTGCTTGTATGCGACCCCTTGCTGCCAATTCAGGAGACTGAGGACAGTTCACGGCTCTCCTCCAAAGCACACGCCTGTCAGCCACGGCTTCTTATACACTCATTGGTTGAATCTTCGGAAGTTCAGAACGAGGGGGGAGGATACCCGGTCATGAACAGGCTTAGAATCTTCCTGACGAGCGCCCGTCTGGCCAACAGGAGGCGCTTGAGCAACGAACAAGGCAACTATTATTTTCCCTTCCCGGCAGTCCCTTCCCAATTTGCAACCCCGTAGCGCAATAGCTAATTGTGCGCTACTCTGAAAAAGCTGCCGACCACTGCCGACTGGTACGAGGCGGGGATCGTAGCCACGTGATAGTCACTTCTGCTTCGCAACGCGATGCTTTACCGAGTGAGCTATCTGGCAGCTCCATGTTTGTGCATTTCTATGTCTGTGCTTGTGTGTGCATGTATGTGAGTGTGTTTGTATGTATGTGCATGATAACTTGTATGTGTGTATGTTCATATGTGCATGTGTGTTCATGTGTGCACCTGGTTGTGTACGCGTCTATGTGCGCATATGTGTATGAATGAATGTGTGTGTGTATGTGTGTGTGTGTGCGTGTGCCTACGTGTGTTTGTCTGCGTGTGTGGGTATCGATGTATGCGCAAGCTCGTACGTGTCCGTACGTATGTACATGTGTGTGGGAGAGTGTGTGTCTGTATAAATGTATGAGTTTGCACGCGGGTGTGTGCATGTGTATGTGTGTGGCAAGTAGGGAGTGATTGGGGAACAAGTGCTGCAGAGTGATAAGAGAACAGGATCAGCAGAGTGATTGGGAAACGGGTGCTGCAGAGTAATTGGGGAACAGCAGCAGCGAAGTGATAGGGGAACAGCTACAGCAGAGTCATTGGGGAATAGGTACAGAGGAGCGTTTGAGGAGCAGCTGCAACAGATTATTTGGGGAACAGGTGCAGCAGAGTGACTGAGAAAAGATACAGCAGATTGATTGGGAAACAGCCACATCAGAGTGATTCAGGAGCAGGTGCAGTGGGGTGATTGGGAAACAGGTACAGCGGAGTGATTGGGGAGCAGGTGCAGCAGAGTGTTTAGGGAACAGGTGCGGCAGAGCTATTGGGGGAACAGGAGCAGCAGAGTGATTGGGAAATGGGTGCTGCAGAGCGATTGGGGAACAGGTACAGCTGTGTGATTTGGGAGTGGGTGCAGCAGAGTGTTTAGAGAACAGGCATATTGGAGTGATTAGGCAACAGGTGCAGCAGAACATTTGGGGAGCAGGTGCAACAGATTATTTGGGGAACAGGCGCAGCACAGTGTTTGGGGAACAGGTGCAACAGAGTGACTGAGAAAAAAGACAGCAGATTGATTGGGAAACAGCCACATTAGAGTGATTGGGGAGCAGGTGCAGCTGAGTGTTTTGGGAACAGGTGCAGTGGGGTGATTGGGAAACAGGCACATTAAAATGATTGGGGAGCAGGTGCAGCAGAGTGTTTAGGGAACAGGTGTGGTAGAGTAATTGGGAAACAGGTGCGGCAGAGTGATTGGCGAACAGGTGCCACAGAGTGTTTGGGAAACAGGTGCAGCAGAGTGTTTAGGGAACAGAGCGGCAGAGTGATTGGGGAACAGGAGCAGTAGAGTGATTGGGGAACAGGAGCAGTAGAGTGATTGGCGAACAGGTGCAGCAGAGTGTTTCGGGAACAGGTGCGGCAGAATGTTTAGGGAAGAGAGCGGCAGAGTGATTGGGGAACAGGTAGCAGTAGAGTGATTGGGGATCAGGTGCAGCACAGTGATTGTGAAAAGATACAGCAGAGTGATTAGGTTTCTGCGGCTGATCTCCTTCTATCTTTCGAGCATCTATCTCCTATCTATCTCTCGAGTATGTTTTTCCTCCTCCGTTTGTTTGAATGCTCCTTAGCAAGCTTCTGATTGGCTTGCTGCAGGAGCATGCCAGACCCCATTATCCAGGTATCCATCTGCAGCATCGATTTTTCCCTGGTTTCATCACTCCCACCATCCGCGATAAAGAGGTCCCACGGCTGGTATCTCTTCAGTGGTGAGTTCAGAGATAGCTGGGGGTGGGGTGTGAGGTGACATTCTCTACCCTGAGGGAACACCTTCTCTCCCCTCCCCCCTCCCCCTTCCTCTCATGCACACAGACCTCCAGCTGCTTCTTCCTCTTCCTCCTCTTTTTCCTCACTCGCTCACACTCCTGCCCACACAACTCTCCCCACCACCTGGGTACGGCCATCGTGCTGCTGGGTTTGCTATGTGATTGCCTCACCTGGCCTCTAGAGGGCAGGGTGTGCACAGGAGCACTAGAGTTCCTACATAAAGAGAGTAGCAACAATTTACAAATTGACGTGATTTTGATTCCTTTGCTGGCGAGCGCTGCTGTGTCTGTGTCTGTGTGCGCTAACTCCTATAACTCACATTCCCAAATTTATCTTTGATCAAATAATTTTCAGCTCAAATGTGTATATGCATTTCACCAGAGGGGCAAATATTGTGGGCTGATTAGTCTACCCCGATTACAGGAGCGTCGAAGGAGGGGGGGTAAACCATGGACGATTCTAGGGGCCCAGCATTCACAGGGGCTCCACAGCGGATACCGTTATTATTATAAACATTTGTAAATAAAACATATGGACACTTTAATTTTATATTTTAATTTTTGTAATAAGTTGATCAATTTAAGATGAATTTGTTGTTTGTTTCTCAATTTTCAACTTTTTAAAAATAATCTCAGCATATGGGCCCCCCTCTTACTATTCATCATTTTGTATTGCCCAAGTTACGCTACTGCCTGAACTCGCTGCGTGAGAAATTTTTTCTGCATGTCGGTTGGTACCATTACGTACATCAGCCAATCACAGATCGGCTGTCCTCATGCATCGATGAGAATGGCAACGCATTCGACCTTGTTTCTGTCAGCTGAGTTGTGCGTGCGGCAAATTTGTAAATGCTCATCTGACAATAACGATGTAAGCGCTCCACAATACGCAAAATTACAAGTACACTAGCTGGTCTGCTGCAGAAGTCCAATAGTCTACTTATTAGGCCTTGGCTTCGGTGACTAATACTGCAGATCGGTGAGCAAATTTCGTGATATCAGACTGTTTTCATAACCTGTTTTTTTTATTTCGCTATCTAGATTTTGCGCATTTCTAAGGGTAATGGAAACGCACCTAGAGAGTGAGGACGATGTCCGACGTTATTAGCCCAAAAACACAGTCTGCTTCGTGACCGTAGACTGTTCGTCACACAGACTCCTATTTTGAGTCTTGTTGATACCAGTTATGGATGCATGCGTCCAGTGGCAAATGGTTTTATTTACCTATCTTGTGTCAACATCAATCGCTAACCTTCTATCCTGATGGATTAGATTTGATGCGCACTTCCACTCTGATCTGAAGTTCCGCAAGTACATGATTAATCATGCAGTATGTATGATATCGGTGACTGGTTGGTCCGAGTGCAAGATGATTGATTTTCATTGGAGTACGATAAAGATGAGAAAAGCTGCGGTTCTTATAGATTTATAGTCCGTTTTCTTTGGGGTTCCAATAACTGCCAATGTTTAAAAAAGACTGGAAATCGACAAAAATGTATTTTTCCGAAATGCACCTTTAACCCCTTAAACCCGAACTCCCCCGGTACCAGGGGTGGTCGTTACGCATAATAAATACTGCATGTTTCCTAATCACAACATCGTCATGCAGCTTATCCACTTTAAGCAAAGAAACTCTGCAAAAAGCTCATGTTGACCATTTTTACCTCAAGCGAACACAATTCAAGCACTAAGCAAGTAAATAAGCACGGAGCCAAACATAGGATAAAATCATATCAGCGCTGAGTCACTAGCATTTCTGCTGAATTTGTGTTATGCATACAAACGATACCTCAAATGAAAGAGGAAAGTCCACAGAATCCAACAATATAAGCCTTGTCATTTAAAACTGACACCACACTCAAAGAACGGCAGGCATACACTTTACAGTCTACAGAGATGAGCAAAAAAATTTTCTTACCTTTGATATTTCGTAATAAAATACTGTTTGAGGGTAAATCTGCGCATGCTATTGTTAGCCCAATGTGTCCATGTTATAACGAAACTAGATCTTCCAGTCTCCAAGCATGTTTTTTTTCCTAGGGGCATTGCTTCAAAGATCTCAGCTCCTCAGCATTCAGCTTGCTTGCGATGTATTTTCCTCCCTGTGACTGGCTTGTGATGCCATCAGTAAGACTTTGCTGGTAGCCATTTCATTCTATGGGCTCTGATGTTTCCAACGAGCTCTAAACCACCTTAATCGCATAAACCTAGCCTGAGCTAGAGCCTTGCGTTCCCAGTGCGTCAAACTGAGTCGATGTACATGTACTTAAATTACGTGGCAATATAAATGCTTAATTGGTTTGTTCGTGGTATTTTCGGTAAAATTATGCGCTAAATATTCAGCATTCGTTTTGAAACTCGTTTTCTGACAGAATCTTCGTACCATTCCGCATGAATACTGCAAACACAACTGTACAAGTGCAGTGAGTGACGTGTTTCCCCGACTCATTCTGTACATTGGCAATTTGAGTGTTCAGTTGTAGTGAGCTGATGTAGCCTTGGGGTTAGGTTAAAGTGCTGCATCCCAGGTGACCATGGTTCAATTCTCGGTAAACACCAGTATGCTCTTAGGCATATCTAGCATTTTTTGTGTATAAATAATTGCTGGGGTTTTTGTTCTTTTTTACTCTTTTTAACCATTTTTTACATCACCTTTGTATTTATAATTTTATTTATTTGCCTTTAAAAAAAAAAAAAAAAAAAACTTGCCTTAATTTTCTTTTGTATGTACTGTCTTTGAATGGGAAATTGTAAAGGCTACAGGACTGGCAAAAATTAAAAAAAAAAAAAAATTTAATTCTAAAAATTAAAAAGTGGTTGTATTTGGATGGAATGTATGCCTGTAGTGACATATAAGTGGAATTAAATGAGTTTTACACTTCGATATCTGAAAATATGAAACAGCACAGTGTCAGCTTGGAGAGGCCACCTAGACATTCCCAAACTAAAACCTCTCTAATTTTGCTCTGATTTACTTGGTTAGAATAAACTTTGGCACAGATAATGGTGAGGTTCTGTGCTGTAATTTTTTAGGGGTTTCAGACTGCAACTGAATAATTTCAAGACAGGTAAAGGTAAAACTTTGTTTGGTGCAAAAAAGGTGTTTTAGTGTTCCATCTTCATTTACTCTGACTCAGTGGCATATACACTGATTTTTGCACCATGACAAAAATCCCCAAGGTGTTAGCTTTATTATGATACCAAGATTATTCAAATCGATCAATTCATTGCAGAAATATAGTCATTTCATTTTGGGCATGTCATTTTCAAACCAGAGACTCAGGGCTTAAGGGGTTAATATTAAATGCGGTTATGCACAGATGCAACAGCCCCAGGAAATCTTCCCTCAACCCCCCATACGCCAGATACAGTTAAATGGGAGGAAGGTGAGTACTATAGGCTACAAGATGATACATAGTCTACAATAGTCCCCGAATAAAAGGCTTTGAGGTTAAGATTTCTGTAAATTGAATATTTTTGCAAACTTGCTTGGCTACCTTAGTGTACAATTATCGAAATGAACTGAAAAACTGGCGCACTAATACAGGTTTGTGAGTTAGTTTTATTTAAATTGCAAAGTTGATGTTTCCTTGTAGGTTATCCATGCCCAGCTCATTCCAATCAAATAGTTAGACTGTATCACAGCTATGTGTAGCCAATGTACCCTATAGCCTGCTGTTAATGCCTATGACAGATTCTGAATATATGATTCCTATGAATGCTTTAGAGTCAGGGCCACAGTAATGTCATGTCAGCAGGAGCAGGGCCTATTGTTTGTGTGACCACATACAGTAAGTATGTATGTATGTATATGTATATATATATATATGTATATGTGTGTGTGTGTGTGTGTGTGCAGGACTAGGAAAAGGGGTCACTTGGGATTTTTTTCCATTCTGAGATAAACGGGATATCCCAGTGATAGTGATATCCCAGCACTACTGTACTGTCAATTTACAACACTTTGCTGCGCACAAATTCACCCAATGTTTTTTTCTCAAAATGAAAAACTTGGATCACTCTTTGATTTTCCTGGAAAATCTCAATTTTCATAAAATGACCCAATTGACCCCTTTTCCTTGTCCTGCACACACACACACACACACACACACACACACATATATATATATATATATATATGTGTGTGTGTGTGTGTGTGTGTCTGCTATATATATCGGCAGGATGGAATCAATTTCCAGTCATAGGGCCCAAAATTGCTTGTGGCACCCCTACCTGTACAAAATCTGACATTATGCAAAGAACTGTCTTATATAGGGCTATCAGGGCATGGAATTGTTTTCCAAGTGCCAGACGAAACATAAGTTTTGCAAAAGCTTCAAAAAACAATTACAATAATACAAGTGAGTCAATGAAAATGAAAATGTAGAGTTATGCAATATTTTCTCTACCTTGGTGTGTTTTTTATCATTTATTTGTGTGGTAATGTTGTTTTGTTTCCTTGAATTGTGTGTCTCGATATGTTGTGATCTTGTTTTGTTGTAATATTTTAATGTTGTTGGACCCCAGGAAGATTAGGTGACACCTTGGCATCAGCTAATGGGGATCCTTGTCAATAAACAATTAAATAAGGTTGCCAAAGGCGCAACAACCAGTTGTTTCGTCAGATTACTTTGATTTGCAATACGGTGCCTGAATCAAAATGGCTCCATGAGTCACGTGAACAACATTTTTCAGGATCTCCAATGTCGCTACTCTCATTATGTAGGCATCTAAGGAGCACTACACCCAAGTTTGGAGAGCTCTTGTTCTTTTCTTATCGGCAGATACCCCATAAAGTGGGTCCAAGGACCTTCCTATGGCATTATTTTTCAGATAGTGTTTTCACTTGTAGCTTACCTTCCCATCAGCCTCTAGTTTTTGTTTGTTCAGTACCCTGACCAGTTTGTATATTTTGTCTGACTGTTGGAACATTTCAGATTTGTTTGTAGTAATTACTGATATTTTAAAAGATGCTCTACCATGGCATGCGTCTCTTCACATAACTGCATAAAGAAACAACAATTTGAGTGAGGCCTCCCTCGGCCCAAGTCCGTAAAGGTGAGAAGTCAGTGGAAGGTGCTACGTGGACGCTTGGGCTGCAGTCGAATTGACTGAAAACGACTCCCTATCGTCTGATTCCCGAGCACTTTCCTTTGACCTGGATGGAAAACATCATGAGGTCAAGGAAAGATGTGAAGGAGAATTCATTTGGGCTGAGGAAAAGACAACTGCAGTGCTAAGAGAAGCTGACTGCACTTACACCAGGCAACGTACCCATGTCTGTCACGTTCCTTTGTTTTTGTGAACGGCCGGATGGTTGGTGCGTCGCATTAAATATGGCTGCCGCAAGGAAATGTAGAAAGGCGTTGTCTTTTCTTTTTGGAAAGGATGATCCAGTGCATCCTATACTACAGGAAATGTGTACAGAAGCATTGAAGCACTTTCCCTTAGCTTTTAGAGAATTCAAATAGCTCTTAACATGGCTGCCATGTAAATAATTCTGGCTCATTTCCAAGGAGTTAGGAACTTTCCTAAGCAAATAAAGAGTATTTTGCCACAGCCTTGGGCAGGGTTTGGCACTGATGGAAGTTACACCTCTCTCCCTGAGGGTGGGGGGAGGCGTTCTCTCTCTCCTCACTTGTCCCAGCTATGCTGAGGCTGGCAGCTGTTATCTGCGGTTCCCCATTAGAATCAACTGACAATGGAATTATTTGCGGACAAATTGGACGGAACACTGTTGTAGAGAGTTGGGATGGATTTTTGTGTATGTTTATGTTGAGATAAATCCATTTTCTTTTGACAGTTGTGGTGGGTGCTGGGTGGTCTTGCATTTTATTTAATTTTTTAATGAATTCAGTTCGATTCAAGTTTATTTGTATCACACTTTTTTCAGGGAAGTAAATGATCTACCAAATCTGTAATCAATGATGAGCACTTGGCTGGCTTTGACACGAGCTGGGTGAGCAGGGCTCCTTAATTGAAGATAACCTCATTAGAGATGGCTCTTAGCGGCGACTTTTACAGAGGCGATAAGGCGCTAATCCACTGAGGCGAGGGCCGCAGATCGAAACTGTATCTGCTGAACCGGGTCTTATCTGAGCCAAAGCCCATCCTACGGGTGGAAAAAAACGTGGATTTACAACTAGAAAAGCATGGAATACCCCAGCGGTCCCAACTTCAAGAGCGCGGAACCCCAGGGAGCTGAATTATATTTATTAACCCCCTCTTGCCCAAACTCTATAAGAACATTCTGTACTCAGCACTGATCTTATACTGCTCCTGTGCAGTGAGAATACTCTAGGTGTGTGTGTGTGTGTGTGTGTGTGCGCGTGTGTGTGTTTGGGTTTGTGCAAGTGTAAGACTTCCTGTTGTGGGAAAGGAGAGGCATTTATCAAATAAACACAGTCCATCCTCCTTTTTAATTCTGTAGGGAAGTCTTGGTTCTTAAATGAACACTGTGATGCTGATACAATAATCACTACTGGTAATTGAAAAAGGTAGAATTCTCAATGTTGATTTTTTGAACTGTTCACTGAGAGGAGCGCATACTTTTTTTTTTTAATATTTTGAAGCAAAAACGATAATGGAAGTGAAAGTTGTCAATTTGTGCTCTGTCAAACTTAATGAGCAATCTCAAACATACTTCACATTACGAATAAACCAGTGCCATGTTCCTGAAACTTAGTGCATTTCTGTAGTATGGTCTGTAGGGCGGCGCCAGACCTCAACACCAGGTGTGTTTCAGGGAGAAGTTGAATGGTCATTGGTTGTCTCAATCAAATTTTGCGTATGCATTGCGTTCCCGGGGTACCGTAAGCAGAATTTGCATTCTGACTTTTCAACTTATCATGGGGTGGCAGAGGAAGGATCACCATATTATATGAAAATGATCAAGGGGGATGCCTTGAGTACTCTGCAGTATAAGCAAGGAGTGAATGCAGCAGGGGCACACACCAAGCCGAACAGAGCAGCTGAAAGAATCTAAATAAAATATACTATTCAAAAAAAGTAGGGGATATTTTATTTTGAGATCAAAATTTTCACATATACAAAGGAATACGAAACCATGTTGTATAGTTCCTTACTGAGGAAGCATTTCCAAAGAAATTCATCACCCAAACACATCAATGACACTCTCACGATCTGCACGGGATGCTATTGATGATCAGGGGGTTCGCCACAAATTTGCATGACTCTGAATTGGAAGGTTAGAGCCACTGTAAAGGAAGATTTTGAAGAGAAAGCATCAGATTATCAGTGGTTGAAGTCGTTAATTAAACAGAGACCATGCGCCGTCTAACACAGGAGGAGAGGTTACGTGCCCTTGGCATGCTACAGGTTGGCACAAGACAGGTCGTTGTGGCAAGGGCAATGAATGTTTCCCAGTCTGTCATCAGCAGATTATGGTCCAGACATTGTGCTACAGGGTCTGTTCAGGATAGACCACGATCCGGTCGACCAAGGGCAACAACTCAGGCTCAGGACAGATTCATCCACACTATTGTCTTGAGAAATCGTATGGTAACAGCAAATCAGATAAGGTCTCAACTTCAAAGGGATACTGGCTTGGTAGTGAGTGGCCAGACCATCAGGAATCGTCTGCACAGATTTCACTTACACGCCCGACGTCCTCGTGTCATTCCCTGTTTGAGGGATCGTCACATTAGGGCCAGACTCCAATGGTGTCCTCATCATCAATGCTGGGATAATCGCCGATGGAACAACGTAATGTTCTCAGATGAGTCGAGGTTCACTGTGGACTTCCTTGACAGACGCAGGAGGGTTTGGCGCCCGGCGTATTTAACGTTTCCATGACGTTAACATCATTAGACATGATCCGTATGGGGGTGGATCTGTAATGGTGTGGGGAGGCATCACTGCTGCCGGCAGAACAGACTTGCATGTTGTTGCTGGACGTGTCACAGGGCTGTACTACCGGGACAACATCTTGGCACCCCATATTGTGCCGTTTTTGCGTCGTTATGGCCGCCGTTTCATTTTCCAAGATGACAATACCAGATGTCATAGGGCCAGGATCGTTACAGATTACCTCCAGCAGCAGAATATCACCACATTACCATGGCCAGCACTCAGTCCGGACCTTTCCCCCATCGAGCATGTCTGGGACATGCTTGGACAGCTGCCACGCCAACGTCAACAACCTCCTGCCAATGTCCAAGAACTTGCTGCAGCATTGCAACAGGAATGGAATAACGTTCCCCAAAATGACCTGGGACATCTCGTTAGAGTATGCCACGCCGAATTCGAGCTTGTCTAGCCAACCGAGGGGGTTTTACCGCTACTGACTCTGTTTCACAATGGTGGTAAATTTGCTGTGTGACCCTGTGTTTGTGTCGACCCTTATTCTGGAGAATCTGTCCTTTACTGACTGTACACAGGGTTTCGAATAAATAGACAAATGTTTCCTTAATGTTTTTATGTCATTTGTTTCCTTCCTGACCTCATGATCTGCATTTCATGGTACTTGTAAATCCAATATCCCCTACTTTTTTTGAATAGTATATATGCAGCACAGCAGGCACGGGAGACACATTCCCTTTTCCATGTTCATTTATGGCTTCCTTTTCCCAGTGCATACAACAGAGGTACCGAATGTCTTCACTGCACTATGGCCCTGATAGTATACTAGTGCTCACTGCTTGGCTCAAACAAAAACCTTCTCCTACTCCAGCTCTCTACATACCGCCAGTCTTGTATATGAGGCTATAATTGTACACCATGCTGTAATTAAAACACCCACTTTATTTTTGAAGACCAGCAGGGAGAAAAGTGATTGGTGGATTGCCGCTGCATTTATGCCCTTGAGCAAGCGCTGCACTAACCAGGCTGATGGTTCCTGAATGAGGTCAAGGAAGCGGCCATTTTGCATCTTCTGCTAATGTTTCCATATAAACTACCGCTGTGTCCACTGTGTCATCAACCGCCTACTGAACATTTTACCAGTTACCTACTTGCTACGTGGGTACAGATTGTTTCTTGTGACATGAAATAGAGAACACTGAAAAGGTCGCTTAATGAGCAAAACTTCCTTAATAGCTGCCTTACTGAAAATTCCTGGATTGTATTTCCAGGGTTTTGCTAGTATATTTGGGATGATGCTTTTCCGTTAGCAAGAGGTTTTTTGGTAAGGACTTCAATAGAAAGGAAAATATGGAGCCGTCCATGGGTTCAATCACAGGCAGGCTGACCATCGAGGAAGAGGTGTGCGCTTTTTATTAAAAAGAGGGAGAGCCCGATCATATATGGAGGTTAACACGTACAGTAGGAACAGCATGGTAAGTAGTTGGAAAATGGAGGGCAAAACATGTAGCTCCTGGTCAAGTCTATACGTGCCAAAGCCAGAGTTGAGGGTTTGAATCTGGCCCGAGGCCTTTGTGCGTGAGTTTGCATGTTCTCCCTGGGTTTGCATGGGTTTCCTTCGGGTAAACTGGTTTCCTCCCACAGCGCAAAGACATGCATTTCCGCAAAGTTTAAATGTATATATTCTAAATAGAAAAGGTGCAGCTTTTTGCATTTCCAGTCATTCCCATCAGATACTTAACCATAGGCTATATCACAAACTCCACTGTTAAATTGACAAAATGACAAAGCCATTTGACTGTCTTGTTCATGGACAACGAAATAAGGACTTGTCATTCAGATGTTACTGACATTGACATAAATATTTACTTTTGAGATGTAAACACAGGATTTTGAGAAAGTTACGAGCTTTTGCTTGTAATCCACTGTGAGGTGCAGTTTGTACAGATTGTTTTAAGAAATGCGCTTACTGTTTTGCAGATGTTGCGAATGACTCAAGAAATGTGCCAGAGCAATCAAGAAAAACTGTAATGTTGGCTTTCATTGACTGTTCCCAACTTTCATTGTCATTACATTGATACTTTCATAGCATCTACCTATTTATTGCCCCTGGCTTGCATTGAGTATAAGCTCCCACCGCTCCCACCACTACCCATTAAGCCCCCAACCCCTTGTTCCATAATGTCTTCAGTCATGAAACCATGCAATACACCAGAAGAGAGGCATGCACCTCCCATGAGATCAAGCTGTAATATTTAGTCATTATGCATCAATAAGGCATTTTATATGAACATTTGAGGTCAAAAATAGACCTTGCAGTGGCTGAATCTTGACGCCAGCCTTGCTTGAATGTTCAATCCTGAATGTTGAATTTTCAAGTTTTGTGATCCAGCAGAGCGACACTGGCCAGGATTACTTGGTGTAAAATAACAGCAGGGTTTATAATATGCAAATTCAGACCCGTCCAGCATATCACTCCACGCGCACGCGTGATCACCCAGACTCTGCAATTACAGTGAATGGGATTGAGTGGATTTGGCGGATTTGGAGTGAAGGGACCTAAACCTGTGGGCTTCATAGGCGTATCTCAGCATGCTTCACTGTCAGTTATACCTGGAGAACTGACCCTCTGGACTTATATTTTTGTCTCTGCAAGCTGCCAAGTGCAGTGAATGAACCCTCACAGGTGAGACACAACGGATAAAAGTGTTTTTATCGCCCAGCATGAAGTGGGTGGGAGAGAGGAATGAGTGTTGTCCTTCCATGTGTTTGTCCGTCCATCCGTCGCGCTTCTTTTCCAGGCCAGAACTCCTCAACTGTCCAATATTTGTGAAAAAAATGTTATGTTTGGATATATCTTATTTAGTGGATGTGTGTTTTCATACTTCTGTCCTTCCTGCTGTCCTTCTAGGTCATTCCATGTAAAAACAGCCAATATTGAGGTGCCTTGTACATGACACCTCTCGGATTTTGCTCAAACTTTGTTTAAAAATACTTTATGGTACCAAACAAATGAATCTCAGGTTTTATGTCAATATCTCTAACAGTTTTCATGTGGCGCCCTCTTGAAATAAAGACTTGTATTAATGTAATTATAACTGATTTTAGACAATTTGGCAGCAGGGGCTGAACATTTTGTGGACTGTACTGTCCTGTGGCTCGAGCCACTGCAGTAACTGTCCTGCTCCACTAGGGGACTGGCCCAGGCTGACTGTGCAGTCCATGCTTGGAATACTGCAATTACATCGTAAATGCCTGCCTTACCCTCAGCATACCTGTTGGCCAAATCATTTATCTAGCCTGCTATTTTGAAAAATAAATTGTTATGACTGTTATTCAAAATATTTGAAGGCGGTAAAACGAGCTAGTTTCAATCGATGTAGTCCAGCAATACGCAGCTCGCTGCTTTTTTTTACTGCACTAATCTGGCATATTAATAAACTAGCCAGTGATACCCAACAAAACCCGATGAATATAAAGTAAAAATAATCGAGATTGCGTCATCTTTTTCTTGAAAATATGAATGCTTTGAACAGATTATTTTTATCTAGCCTAGCTGGAGAACGTTAAAAATGATTGGCAGGTTTGGTAAGTTATGTTAATAAATTGTAAATTGAATTCTAATGAATCAACCAACAGAAAGTTGTGATCAAAACTCAATTTTAATGATAAAATCATTGGGCTATATTTCACCCCTCTTCCACAGTAGAGTAGCCTTCTGCCTAAAATTATGTTATTATGTTGGAGAGGAGCGCTGACTGAAAAGAGTTATTAGAATTCATTGACGTAACTTACTTACGAGAATGACTTTTAGTAAAACCGAATGAATATAAAATATGAACCAGACGAATATAAAATGAATGTTTAAACATGTACCGTAAAGGTCCGTGTATACGGCGCACCCGTTTATAAGGCGCACCCCGACTTTGGGACTTGTCAAAAAATCTTGCGTGTGTCATACATATTATCTCTCCTCAAAATTTTCCTAGAATGCCGCATGTATTTGTCCTATTTTTTTTTCCTTTCCTTTTCAACTTCCTCCATGAGAAGTGATTATTCATCGGACATCGGCGAAAATGGAAGGCGCAAGACGCAAGACAAAAACCAACATGCCGACAGCGTGTATGCCCACGCATATGCCACTATCTATCGGGCGGGAATATATTGGTTCTACTACCAAAAATTTCTGCTAAATGTCCACAATAGCCCCCAGCAAATTCTAATCGCAACCGGCGCAGTTACGATGAAACGGCAGCATTATTTATAACAAATTTTATTTTCTATTTTCCTTGCAGGTTGGAACAACCAAGAAGGAGAAATGACTTGCAAGTCAGGAATGAATAAAAAGCAGAACAAATCTATGGAGTGACATTTTCTTTTCTGTAGAAATGAAACAAATCATGTAAAGAAAAAATGTTGGAATGAAGTCGCCTAAAATGATTTTATGTGTTTTTTTTAAGCATTATTACACGCGAAGATGTGCTTGACCGTCATTCTTGTCACGACAGTGATGCGGCCAGGCGCCGAGTTCCGTTAGCATCACTGAAGTGACAAGAATGACGGTCAAGCACACCCTCAAGTGTAATAATGCGATTATACAACTATTACCAACAAAATAAATTGTATTATCAAAATTTATTTATACTGTGGGCATTCGTTCGTTTTTTGCTAGTATTCTCTCCGTTTCTGTGTAAATACATGAGATCTGACGTTAACTGTCCTTGTCAGCCAGCCAATTTGGGCTTATGTTTTCATGACATCGTGATTTCCCAAAACTGAATAAATACCGCACATCGCAACACAAAACTGCTTTGCTAGCTCAATCATGTTATAACTAGAATATCCGCTGCATGTTTTTGCATGCATCAGAGTGATACGTATACATTGCATTGGGAAGTTATTTGCGGAGTTGCAGGGAACACTTTGAAAGGTCAACTGTCGTGCTGGTGCTGAGCCGTAACCAAATGCCACATTGCACAATTAAGCTGCACTAGGGCACTTAGTAAGCTCGAGCTGTTTAGTTCTCGAGACAAATAAACGGCGCGTCAGACAGGACTTTTAACCCGCAATTAGGCCTCTATCCCTCTCTGTCTGCATTCTACCATTGTAGCTCCATGCTTCTACGATGGTTATTTGCATTAACGTTATAATGGAAAGTGAAATGTGAAAAAGTTCATTCATAGATAAAAAATAAAATCCTGCATTTAAAAAATGTTGAATCGGTAATTTTTTCCCATTTATTAAGCTGTGCAAACTCACGTGCGCATATAGCCCCAGTTTGACCTTATAAAATCGGGTGTACGTTTGCATGTATGTCGGAACTTTTCCCGCGATTCTGTTGTTCCGGTATATAAGGCGCATCCCCAACTTTTCATATTTCCCGACGTAAAAACAAGTGCGGCGTATACACGGAACTTTACAGTATATTTGTCTGGTATAAATGCTATTACCATCATCCAGTTTTGTTTATCTTATAGGGCAGGCAATTTTGCCCATGACACAGCATTCTGCCATTGTATTACTTTATGACTGATTGCAGCCAAACACTCTCCCTTGAGAGCACTGGGAATCTTTGGTTATCTGGCAACCTGAGTCTAACTGACTGACCCTATGACAATTATATGAACACTGTCACAATTATTATGGTACTGGCTTTTGAGTAAGTGACATTTATTGTGTGTGTATTTTCCAAACGATAACTACAACAGATGTTAGGAATGCAGTTGAATTTTTAAAAAAACTTTGTTATTTTTTGTGGTCTACTGCCAGCAAATGGCTGGACAAATCCTATAAAGTAGATTGTGATGCATGACGTGACAAATACTCACAAAAATGTATTTTACTACAATTGAAAACGTGTAAAAAAAAAAAATCTGACATTTTAACTACATCTATTTTCTTTACCCCTTAATGAAAACATCATGAAAATTGCCAGAAGACATTTTTTTTTACCCACAAACACACCATTTTTGGGGCTCCAGTTTCATAGGCTCTCATTCTTTCTGGACTTTCCCTCTTCGCAAATGAACTGGATTTTGGGGTCAGTGCCCCAAGTGTGAAAGCACCCTGATAGTGGGAGTTCTCCCTCTTAAGAAATTCTCTGGCAGTAGCACAGTTTGTCACACCTGTTGGCTTGTTTGTTGACGCTAAGATAGTGCCAGATAACCTTTCGCTGACATCTGCACAGATCAATACCATCTGCTTAAATTTTAATTTACCCACACTTGTTTTATTTATTTATTAGTATAAACTGAACAATTTTTGTTGATAGCTTTTGTTAGGAGATTGGTGGTCATGCTGTATTTTGGAACATATCCAATCAAGTTTTTTTCATGAAATATGATATATGCTCAAGGGCAAAAAAGTGTTGATGTAGAATGTTCCATGGTCCCATCAAAGGTGTATATTTTCCCATAAGATCCGTTTAATTTCTGAACAATATCAGACTTGCCACCGACTGATTTACCAGAGTCATTTTGTACTCACCGATAAAAATTGATGAGATACAGCCTAAAGCTAATCAATACCATGAAATATACACAAGTAAATGTGTTTTCTGTTATTTATAAAGGAAAGCCAATTTCAGAAGGAAAATATCCAACTGCCTGAGGCACCAGAATTAAATAAATGGGGATTGTCCAAGCACAAGGGACTTTTATCTAGTTGTTGGATGTAACCCTTCTTCTGCCTCAACCCAGGATTTGCAACTCGGGTTGAACTGACCTTTCATAAATGTGTCCTCTTCCTTAAAGATTGACCAGAAAAGCTAGTTGTTCTTTTTTTAATCTGAAAACATTCCCCTGGCATGGGTTAGCACTGGTTAGTATTGCCCTAAATGAAGCTATATGAATATAAATAATATTAACCAAAAAAAACTTGTGCAATCAATACATGAAACAAGTCAATACATGAGATTATATAATTAACCATTTTTCAGCATTTCACATTTTACAAGAGGCAACATCTTAAAAGATGTTGAATTGATCCATAAAGTTTAAGTGAGAAGTGTTATGATGCAGACCAGGGACCAAATGTGGAGTCCAGGGTAAACAATCATAGGGTTTATTGGTAGTAATACAGAATTGTCAGAGGGACGGAGCCCAGAGCAGAATGACACAGTTAAATTCAGATGGCACTGGCAAGGGTGCCAGAGGCGTGTCTGTGCCCAGCCAGTGGTGATCTGGGACAGCTGCCAGATGGAGTGCACACTTCATCAGAGCAGAACCGGCAGATGGCATGATCAGGGAGTTTAGCAAGAATGCAGTCCCAATCCTGATGACTGCAGAAGGCTTGGGAGCTGGTTCTTAGCAAACTGGAGAGAGGAAAAGACTGAGGGGTGATTAAGATGACCACGGCCCCAATCCTGGAGACCGAGAGTAAGGCTTAGGAGCTTGTTCCTATTAATAGAACAACAAAGAGAACTTCCATATCTAACTATCATTAAAGATTACAAATAATGAACATCCATATCTAACTAGTTTTAAAGATTACAAATAATTTACAAAGACGATAAACTTTTACTAGGAAATACTGACTGGTTGGTAAAGGGCATAAAGCAATTGACAATCCAGCAACTAGCACTCTCAAAGTAAGGAATATATACATACAAAAACACATGTGAGGGAATGGGGAAACAGGAATGCAAAACAGCTATTAAGGAAAGTATGTGGGAGTAAGTCAATCAGAAGAGGCAATACATCTAAATATATCTAGTTAGCAAACTCAATGCAAGAATAGTGTTGGATAATATTTTATGATGGACAATTGAAACTAAAAAGAAATGTTATAAAAAATACCAAATCTATTCAGCCTTTCAGTGCTGTGAAAAGGTATTTGTCCCCTTTTTGTCCCTGATTTCCTCTTTTGTTTCTGATTTTTCATATTTAAATGTTTCAGATCGTCTAACAATTTTTAATATAAGATGGAGACAACATGAGTACACTCAAAATACAACTTTAAAATAATCATCTAATCTTTGGAAGTAAAGAGTTATTCAAAACATATCACAGTGAAAAAATAATTGCCCCCCTAAACCTAATAACTGCTTTTGCCACCCTTGGCAGCAAATAGCTGTGATCAACTGTTTGTGATAACAGACATTGAGTCTTTTACATCACTGAAGAAGAATTTTGGTCAACAGTGCTTTGCAGAATTGTTTTAATTCAGCCATATATGAGGGTTTTCAAGCATGAAATGTCTGTTTAAGGTCATGTCATAGCATCTCAATTGGATCCAAGTCTGGACTTTGAATAGGCCACTCCAAAGCCTTCATATTACTCTTGAGCCATTCAGAAGTGGACTTGCGGGTTCGCTTTGGATCATTGTCCATCTGCATTACCCAACTGCGCATGAGCTTTAGGCTAAGAACTGATAGTGTCAGGTATCCCAGCCCCATGGACAGCTATGTATTTGGGGGGAGAGATGGGCATTATTATTTCTATTATTTCCATGACTGCTATTATCATTGTGTTTTGATTGTGTAACATATGTTTGGGGATGGTGTATGGACTCATGGACTGCTTGAGACTGGCTTATTGTTGTGCTTTAGGTGGGAATCCCGCACGTAATGGGAGCCCAATTGGTAATTGCCCTAATGACTGATGGACTAATGGGCATGAGTTGAGCGCTGGGCTGGGATAGGCTGTTTCTTTCTATAAAAAGGGCTGTCCGGAGAAGGAAGAAAGACGGGGGGATACTGGCGAGGTACTGCAACTGGGAAGTGGAGTCAATCAGCAGTGGGGTGAATGGTCGTGCGGAGAAGTGACAGACATCGCGGAGAGATTGAATCAACGCCAGCTAAGTACTTGTCTGAGGGACGTTTGAATTTCACAATCCGACACTTACTGTGTTATGTCATCCGCTGGGAGCGGCAGATCGCTGTCCTGATTGCCCGTGTTTTACAGCAGCTGTCCGATACTGGTATCCGAAGTGGCCCGCACTACAACCAGGAAGCGAGCGAGGACGGAGGACTAGAGATCTGCCTGAGCTGTGTGTCAACAATCACTATGCTCCTGTTTAAGGGAAGTTCTTCCTTTCTCTAGCCTACAAGCCTTTCTACTTTCCACTATTGCAGCCGTTCTATCTTGCTATATGGGCAGGCCACTTAGTGCTACCATCATCCCCCTGTAGCTCTGCTCGAGGAGGCGGATCTTCCAGCCATTGGCCGAGATGACTGCGAGGGCGTGTTCAGGAGAGTCAAGGCAGGGCGATCCTGCCCCTGAGCCGCGTGCTGACGTCACTCACTTGACTGGGGAGGACTTTGGGGCGATATTCAGCCACTGACTGTGGGTTAGTGCCCTTACATTGTGTGCTGTTCACTGAACATTCTGGATTGTGTTGGTTTGTGCTGGTTGGTAGGGGGGGGATCGCCGACCAGTACCAGTTGATTTTAGTCCTTCCGGGCTGGATTTTGGAGCTGGCTAGGGACTGTGGGGTTGCGTGGTCATTGGCCATATCAATAGGGTGACTGATTTCCCTACCCCCTCTAGTGGTGTTCATGTCATAGTGCACTTTGATCTTGACCAGTGTGATGATTTGTGAAGGACTATTTATTGCATTCATTTTATTGCATTGATTATGATATGAAATTTACAACATTGGGCTAAGGTGTGGGTTGCTAAGAAAATTTTCTTGTCTAGTCACCTGCTTGCTGTGGGTCCTCAATGTGATGTGTATGGGGGTGGGTTTAGTTTAGTTGCCCCACTTGATTGGCTGGGAGTAACTGCCCCACCTTGTGGTGCCCTGATCCATCTGCTCGCCTATATTCCAGTCCTGCTTTTTTTTTTTTAACTGTTGTGAACAAAATAAACTTTTTACTATTCAAGTACTGCTGCTTGCGTGTGGTCTGTGTACTGGGTGGACTTGGTTGTTGCATGCTAAGGAAGTAGTCTTAAGTCACGACAATAGCTGGGCATTCTCCTGGATTTTCTGCTAGAGAGCATAATTCATGATTCCATTCATGGAAAGTCGCCCGGGTCTTGAAGCTGTGGGCCATCACATTACCACCACTGCGTTTAACTGCTGGTATAATGCTGTCATTGTGGAATGCTATGATAGCTTCACACTGGATGTAATGGGGCTCATGTCCTCCAGAAAGTTCCACTTTTGACTCATCAGTCCACAGAATATTATACCTAAAATTCTCGTAGCTCATCAATATTTTTTTCTGGCAAATGTGAGATGAGTCTTTGCGTTCTGCTTAATCAGCAGTGGTTTTCGCCTTGCAGCTCTCCAGTAAGTGCCATTATTGCCCAGCTTCTTTTTTCATTGTGAAATTATGAACAAAGACCTTAACTGAGGCAAGAGCGGTCTGCATTTCTTTGGATGTTTGTGTGGGTTCTTTTATTACCCCCTGGATGAGTCGTCAATGCGGTCTTGGAGGAATTTTGGCAGGCCAGCCACTCTTGAGAAGGTTCATTACTGTTGCAAGTTTCCTCCTTTTGTAGATAATGGCTCTCTCCATGATTTACTGGAGTCCGAGAGCATTAGAAATGGCTTTGCAACCCTCTCCAGACTGATAGATGTCAACAACTTTTTTTTACATCAGTTCCTGAACTTCTTCAGATTTTGGCATCATGTGTTGCTTTTTTGCCGACCTCACATTGCAAAATAAGTTCTATTTAAGTGATTTTTAGATTCAACATGGCTGGCAGTAATCATTCCTGGGTGTGTGTTATGAAATTAAATCCAATTATCATTTCTGTTTGTTTATTTGGTTGATATAGTAACTAAGGGGGCAGTTACTTTTTCAACACATGGTGAGGTAGTATTGGATAGCATTTTTCCCTCAGTAAATTAAATCATCATGTAAAACTGCATTTTCTGTTCAGTCTGGTTATCTTTGTCTAATATTGAAATTAGTTTCAGTTACAAACTGGGCAGAGGGGAGCCAATTGCAGGATTGATGATGAGCCACTAGTGTGTGTCTATGAGGAGGATGAGGAGAACTGGAAGAAGGATTTGAGAACCTGCTGTACCTGATAATTTATGCAGTAACTATTTCGCCAATAATTTAGCTCTTTGGATGGGACATAAAGGAGTAAGAGGTTAAAGCAACCTATTCTAGATGGATAATCCAGCCCTGACCAAGCCAAAACACACAAGCTGTATACACAGCATGATCAGTAGCTATAGCTGATTGCGCCAAGGGAATAGCAAGCCAATCAATTACGAGGAGCAACTCACAAGACTGCTGGAACGGGAAGATCCAATTAAACGAAATGTGGGTTGTGACAGTTGGATGATCTGAAACTTTGAAGTGTAACAAATATTCAAAAGCAGAAGAAATTACAAAGGGGGCAATTACTTTTTCACAACTCTGTACCTCCTGAAAGTAAAAAGGAAATAGTTCATCCTTATACAAGGCCTAACCCAAAAACTTAACTTAATGCTTGGTCAGGTGATAAAAATATGAGATTTCACACCAAAAAACATACTTACTCATCTCAAATGTTTGTTTTGTCAGTAAAGATGCCTGAGCCAGTGTAAATGCTCTCTCTCAGGCACATAACCCTAACCCTGCCCAGGGCCAGGCCTGAACTCAGATCCCCTCCTCACCAGGGAGGTGCAGCTGTTGTGTACGCCTCAGCCCCGCTCTGTGTTGGAGTGCTGCGGCGTGCTGGAGCCAAGGTGACGGCGCGTCTGCAAATGCTTCTGTTTTTCCCCGTCTGCTTCTGTGAGCCATTTAGGTTCCTCTGTTAGTCTCTCTGTGTCTATTTCCTGTTTCACCCTTCAGCTCTGGACCTGGCTTTCCCTGTGGTAACATAATGTGTGTGTTTGTGTGTGTGCTGTACGCACAGGGTGTGTGTGAAGCGACTATTGCAGTGGTGTGGAAGTAGTGTAGAAGTGCTCGTAGTTAGTGCATGCTGCATGCTACTTTCTGCTGGCAACTCTCTGCAGTACCTCCTCGCGTCACACATGATAACTGGGTGCCCTGTGGCCCCAGGCTAAACTACAGGGGATCTTGGAGCAGCAGTGGGCCCTAGAGATGTGGTGTGCAGCCCCACCATAGAGTGGACACGCCCTGATGCCCATCAACCACTGTCCCAGCTATGGGTAAATAGCCCCACTGCCTTGTGGGTTAGCCTCTCGAGGCAAGGCTACGGGAGCAGACCCCGACAGAAAAGCAATGCGCTGGTGGTGCGCAAAAGGTGGGCCTTATCAGACCTAGGACCCAGCAGCCTCCTGCAGCCTTGATGAGGAACTGGTCGTCCTGGGCCCACCCATGCCACCAGAACTACCTCATAATGGCGAAGATAGTGCTATTGGGTAGGGCGCACCCCCTACAGCACTTTAAAACTCCTTGATCAGGTATCCACCTCTGACCACGGTGATATTACCTGGATTTACATCTGGTTGAAGTCTGGCGATGATGGGGTGTCTGGTGACGGGAGCAGGCTCGAATGGTCTGGGAGCTCCTAGTCAGAGCCCTGCACGCCAGCAGCACAGGGTATAGGTCGCTAACAGCTGGGACTGAGTGGCAGCTCTTCTCAGCAGACCCCTGTGTGACTGAGCAGCCCTATTTAGGGAGCAGCCCTGTATATTTAAAAAATTGGGACCGCACCTGCTCACCTCCTGACATGAATGGCAACATGGAAGAGGACCCTGGGACTCCTATGGCAGAAAAGGTGACAGCACCTGAAAATTGCAGCACTCAGCGAGACCAGGCCCACTACAGAGAAGGATGAGGGATACCCACACCTGGACAGGTTGTAGGATTGTCCATAAAGAATACACTAGTACCAAGACTCACCTGGGCATCAGTGGGTCATTCCAGCTAAGGACACATTCTACCAGTCACTGGATGAATGCCGGATCCCCAAGAAAAGATCCTCCTCCAAATCCTGTGGGGCAGGATGATGGGATATGGAAGGGGTACTTGCATGAGACATGGGTCTTGGTCATCTGGCATTAGGTCCAACATGGAAATGGCATGAGGACCTCTGAGCATAACCTGACCATTACCAACACCATCTTGAACAGATTCAAAACATCATGGATGCACCCACGCTTTAAACACTGGCACCTGATTGACTACGTTATTGTGAGACGCTGTGACATCAGAGGCGTCCTCATAACCCGGTCCGTGAGAGGTGCAGAATGCTGGACAGACCACCGTATGGTTCACATGAGAGGACGTCCCCCTCTGCGGAAACGTGGGCCTAGTAGGAGAGGTATTAAACTGTGCCCGTCTGGAAGACACTGATGCAAGAAATGAGCTTCGATGCTCTCTGGCTGAGAAACTTAGAGAGGTAGAACCCATCTTTTTTTTTTTTTTTTTTTTTTGAAAATTTTATTTATAGAAATTTTCAAATTTTACAAAAAGACAGACAACAAACACGAAAGGAAGAAGGACAGGACAAAATAAAACAACAAAAGACAAAAGACATCAGCTGCCAGTAAATTAAGAGTCTTTGGTTGCAGTTCAGCCAGTCCGTTGACATATGTAGGATGGCAAAGATAGTACAGTCCGTACTCGAGCAATAGGAGGAGGGGACAGAGTTCTAAAGCCTTGGGATTGGGAAGGGTGGGGGGGGGGGGGGGGGCATAAGAAAAGCACGATGATCAACTTAGATGTCCATCTGGAGGTTGATGTCCCTGTTGGGGGTCCTTCCTTCTAATGTAGTCCATGATCGGTCCCCAGATCTTGTGGAACTTGGGGCAAGATTTGAGAGGGGATACCTTACCTCTTCCAGGTGCAGGCACGAAACCAATTCATACTGCCACTTTTTAAAACATGGGAGAATGGCTAACTTCCATTCTGCCAGAATCACCCTTTTTGCTATCACCAAACCAAACATGAGGGCCTGCTGTAGTGTCGAGGGAAGGGACAGCGAGTCTTCAGAGCAGCCCAGAATGGCCAAAAGGCCATCAGAAGTGATCCTCCTATTATATGCAGCACTATACAAGTCAAATATATCAGCCCAGTAACCAGCGAGTCTAGGGCATCACCAGAAAAGATGGGCTAGCGTCCCCTCCGCCGCACCACATTTAATACAGGTGGATGACACCGATGGGAAAATCTTATTAAGCTTGGTCCTGGAATAATGCAGGCAGTGTACCACTTTAAATTGGATAAGTTGTAACCTAGCATTGATAAAGCAAGATCTGATCCCATCTAACGCAGAGGTCCACACCGCATTGGATATGTCCAGCCCATAATCCCTGTACCACGCATCTCTAATATGAAGGGTGGGGGCTGTCATCGAAAATAGGTTGACAAGGTGGAAGACTAGTTGTTTGGAAGTTGGCTGGCTGGTCATAATGTCATAGAAGTCATGTTGTCGGGGTGTGGTTTCATAGTTGGGCACAGACTGCCGTACAAAGTTCCTAACTTGGAGATATCTAAAGAAATGGCTCGAGGGGAGACTGTATTTTTCCTGGAGTTGCCTTAAGGAGGCAAAGTGGCCACCCATGTAAAGATCAGATACTGTAGACAGGCCCTTCGCAGACCAATCCCGAAATACGGCATCTGTCAGAGCAGGTTTAAAGCAGGGGTTTTTACAAATAGGAGCATAGACCGAGAGATCAGGGAGGCCCAGCACCCTCTTGATTTGTTTCATTATCCTAATGGAGTTATGCAGCACAAAATTATTCTTTAGAGTTTTGGGCGGAATTTTAGGATTAGAGAATAAAATAGCAGACAAGGTGGCTCCAGTGAGCATTTTAAGGTTAAATGGCCAGCCATCTGGGGCGGAGGACGACTCCTTCAGCGACATTGGCCGGGAAGTCATTCCAGAAGGTCCAGGCTCTAGCGTTACATGCCCAGTAATAATGTTTGAAGAATGGGAGACCGAAGCCACCCAGCTCTCTTGACCTCTGTAGGTGTGACTTTGATGTGCGGGGAGTCTTATTAGCCCAAATGAAAGATGTTAAGATAGAATCAAATGTTTTAAAAAAGGAGGAGGTGAGAAAAATTTGAATATTTTGAAAGGTAGAACCCAACTTGTGTGGTGAGAATGCCACAGACTAACAGTGGACCTCTATCAGCTGAGCCCTTTACGAAGCAACGGCCCACACAATCGGTGACAAGAGCAGAAACCACCAAGACTGGTTTGATAATAACTCAAACACCATCCATAACTCACTGAACACCATGCACAAAGCACACCAGGCAACCCTGAAAAGCCCCTCATCAAGCACTGCCAGACAACAATGGCAGAGAGCTAGACGAGAAGTGCAGAGAACATTGCGGACCATGCAGAACAAGTGGTGGATGGAAAAGGCACAAGAAATTCAGTCATTTGCTGATAGAAATGATATGCATAATTTTTACAATGCAGTCAAATCTATCTATGGGCCAACAAGCCACTGCATCACCCCCCTGAAAACAGCTGATGGGCTCAGAGTCTTCAAGGACCAGAGCAGCATCCTGGAGAGGTGGGCTGAGCATTTTAATACCCTACTAAACCAGGATTCTGATGCAGACCATACCATCTTGCAGCAGCTGCCTGAACTTCCCCTGATGGACCACCTCGACCAACCCCCAACCTTCTGTGAGGTTCTGTCAGCTGTCCAATCACTGAAGAACAACAAGTCTCCGGGCATTGACAATAATCCTGCAGAGCTGCTTAAGCAGGGAGGATACCTCTGCACAAGAGTGCTACATCAATACATCACCAAAGTCTGGATCAAGGAATACATCCCACAGCAATGGAGAGACGCCAATATTGTCACCATTTGCAAGAACAAAGGTGACAAGACCATCTGAGGCAACCATAGAGGCATTTCACTCCTTGCTGTTGCTGGTAAGGTCCTTGCCAAGGTGATGCTGCAGAGGCTAATCAACATCCCAGAATCACAGTATGGCTTGAGAAAGAACAGGAGCACAGTTGACATGATCTTCACTGCCTGGCAACTTCAGGAAAAGTGCAGGGAGCAACATCAGAACCTATTTATAGCCTTTGTCGACCTTTCCAAAGCCTTCGACACTGTGCAAAGGAACCTCCTGTGGGATTTCCTCCTTAGGTTTGGATGCCCAAACAGATTTGTGAACATCCTCCAACAGTTCCATGATGGTATGAATGCTAGGGTGACAATAGGGGGACAAGAGTCTGCCTCCTTTCCTGTGTGCACAGGGGTCAGGCAGGGGTGTGTACTTGCACCCGTGCTCTTCAACATCTTCCTCATATGTCTCACCCAGCTTCTCCATCAGGGAATCCAGGACAACAGCGGGGTGTCAGCTGCCTACAGGCTAGATGGCAACCTCTTCAACATAAGGAGGCTGCAAGCAACCACCAAGCTGCACAGGGTGAGGGTCCTTGAACTGCAGTATGCAGACGACTGTGCTCTTGTGGCTCATACTCCAGAAGACCTCCAGGCTGTCCTTAATGCAGCAGTTCAGGCTTATAGTAGGCTGGGACTGACCATCAACACTGCCAAAACGGAGGTTGCGTGTCAGTGGAGCACGGACACCCCTCCCACTTCACCCATCTTCACTGTTGCCAATAAACAACTGTCTGTTGTACCATCATTTAGATACCTGGGGAGCATCCTCTCTGAGGACAACAGCCTTGACAACGAAGTCCAAAACCGAATACAGCAAGCTTCAGCCGCATTTGGGAGACTCAGGCGCCGGGTCTTTCAAAACAAAAATCTACATCTCCACACAAAAGTATCCGTCAACCAAGCTATCTGCATCACTACCCTCCTCTACAGCTGTGAGGCCTGGGTCACTTACAGTCACCATGTGAAGTCCTTGGAGCAGTTTCACATCCGCTGCCTTCAGCGCATTCTGGGACTCATTTGGCGTGACTGAGTGCCTCACATGGAGATTCTCAGGAGAACAGGCTGCAAGAGTATTGAGGCCACCATCACTCAGCATCAGCTGCGATGGCTGGGGCATGTCTGCCAAGGATGCCCCAAAATTGCCAACCTCACAGAGTGCTTTATGGCCAGCTACACCATGGCCAACGCTCTGCTGGAGGCCAAAAGAAGCAATATAAAGACCAGCAGAAAACAGCACTTAAAAAGTGCAATATCAAGCCTGGGGACCTTGAGAGCATGGCTGCCGACCGAAACACCTGGCGGCAGCTGTGCTTAGATGGGATCCAAACACTTGTGGAGGAGAGGACAACCAGGATGCAGCAAAGAAGACACAGAAGAGCCAACACAGCAGCTGTTTCCAGCAATACCACTACTGCATACACGTGTGGATCCAGGATAGGACTGCACAGCCACCCAAAAACTCACCGTTAAGACAGAAGAGGACGTCATCATCGGCTTCGATGGACAACCACAAGCACAAGCAGTAAGTGTATGTGATAGAGAAAAAGAGAGAGAGACAACAAGTGGGTGTGCATGTATGCATTTTTGCATGCTTTCATGTGTTTGTGTGTTATGAGTTTTGTGCGAGTTTGTGCATGCATGCGCGCGCGCGTGTGTGTGTAACATTTTTCTACACTTGTAGGGACCAAAATGAATGCCTTGTGGGAGCTAAATGACCCCATGCGTATAGTGAAGTTTGAAAAAAAAAATAACACTGTGGGCTCTGTTTTGGGTACAACAAGGAAAGGGGCTTCATTCTGAGCCGAGGGCTAGGTTTTTGTCTTGGGTTAAAATGGGGTTTATGGTTCGGATTAGGTATAGTTTTAATGCTAGATATTAGAATTAGGTTCTCAATGAAGGCAAGACATTAAATTAAGGTTAAAACTGGGTTATTTTTAGGGCTGGGACGATATGCTTTTGTCCCGATTCGATTCTCTAACGATTTTTTGGGTCCTGATTCAATTTAAATTGCGATTCTGATTAAACAAGTATTGCGATTCGATCTTACCAAGTATTGCGATTTTATATTTCAATCATTGTGATTTTCTTTCCTTAAAACAAGAACAGGTTGAACCAAACACTTGACAATACATCATAAGTCATATTTACAAAAAACAATACACACATCACATCAGTTTGTGAGATTTATTTTGACATCTGTGCACCTGCCCTCCCAAAAAACATTCTCATCCGCCAAAATCTTAAAATAAACTGCTACATTTATCTGGTCTTTAGAAAATAAATTAAATAAAAAAAAAAAAAAAAAAAAAAAAAAAAATCAGTCAAAAAGTAACTGAAATAGTTACTGAAATCTTCACAGAGCACAAATATGAGCCTTTAAATAAATACAACTTCCAATTTAGTCAACAAAACATACATAAAAATATTCAGTTCCTACTCACTGAGTGAGTTTTGAAAGAAAAGTGCATGCCCAAAATGAACAATTACAGTCTATCGCTGAGAACCGCACTCAGCTTTAATGTGAGTATTAACAAGTGCACGAGCGGTCTTTGAAACCATGAACTTGAGGTAGAATCTTCAACATTCAACAAGAATAGAGAAATGTGTAGCCTACTGTGCTTTTGTCAAAGTCTGACATTTAACATGAACATCAACACAAAAAGCTTTGGAATAAAGAAAAGTGTAGACTACAGTGCTTTATCAGTCATCTGCCTGTTCCTACCTACCACTTTGGAGTGATAAGTTTTTTGTGGAGAAACAGGAGCTGGTCAACGTGCTCAGGTGTTAGGCTGCTTCGCTGAGCAGTGACGATGTCCCCCGCTGTTGAAAAGACGCACTCAGCAGAGACGCTTGTCCCTGGTACACACAGGTAATGGTTTGCCAACTTCGCCAGGAGAGGATACTCATGGTGATGCACTTTCCACCCGTCTAGTGGGTTTTCTGATAGTGGCAAAGGAGCAGCTGTGGTGTACTCATTCACCTCCTTCTGTGCAGCATCAAGAGGTGACATCTCTGGTGGTGCCTGTGTCTGCCTAGCCTCCCCAAAAGTGCTGCCAAGCAACTCAGCCAGGGCACAGGACTCTCTCCATTGTTTAGCAGGTGGGGAGCGCTGGGGATCTTGTGCTGTCTGTGTCTCCTCAGTTTCCCCATCTGGTGCGGGCTCACCATCACCCTCCTGGTGCAGCATCTCATCTTTTTCCTGTTCCAATAAAAAAGTAGTGGAGCAAAGAGATATATTAGTACACTTTCTTTGACATGATTTTAGTTTCTATTGCAACACATCCATATCCCTCACACAAGCCCTTTCTCGCTCTATTTGTATTCAGCCAAATAAAAACAATATCTTATTTTACAATGTTGACTAAGACTATTTTTCTTTTCTCACACACACACACACACACACACACACACACACACCAGTGACGTGCAGTCGGAGGTTAGTTTGGTGAGGCAGAAACCTCCCCTTTGCTTGATTAGCAATCAGACGATTAACTAGTTTAGTAAGACTATTCGGCAGAATGACGGGCCAGTTTAAGTTTCCGCGGCGTTATTACTCAATAGGCTACATCGAACTTGAAATGCTCACTAAACTGCAGATTTGCGAGTTCTTTCTTACAGGAAGCCAGAGACGTGCAGTGAGGTAAGGCAGTCACCCAAACTTTTATCACAGGATTTTGTGAACCTGTTCCCACGTACTATTCCTGATTGATAATCGAAACAATTAAGACCAAGCCTATAGGAAGCCCGTATACTGATAGAGGAGATAGTGACAAAAAGATTCATTCACGTATACGCTTCAATTCGAGACAGCAAGGATGGAAATCTGAATAATCAATTAGGGAAAATTCTCGGCTCTCGGTAATTCTGTAGGCTATATCGTTTAAACATTTTGTTAATCGGATTATGAAAGAAGACTGAAAATAAACGCCCGCTTTATTTATTTATTTATTTGGGTGTAAAAGTGCGTATTTAAAAGGCGAATACATTGTATATTGATTAAGCATTGAACTCTGCATAAGTCGAACTGTTTCAATATTTATTGATGACATTGCTTCGGCTTCCTGGAAGCAAGTACGCGCAAATCTGCTGTCAAGTGAGCATTTCAGGTTCGATGCACTGAGTAATAACGCCGTGGAAACTTAAACTGGCCCGTCATTCTGCCGAATAGTCTTACAAAACTAGTTAATCGTCTGATTGCTAATCAAGCAAAGGGAAGGATTCTGCCTTACCAAACTAACCTCCAACCGCACGTCACTGGCAGTCTTATAATAACTGCGCGCTACTTCCACTACTCATCAGATATAAATTTGTTTCCAAATATAACTGCCAACTTAGTTTCCAAATACTACTCAGAGTTAAGGGTCAATTCGTTTCCAAACAAATAGCACAGTTGCCTACCTTTTGGAAAGGTCCTCATGAATGGCGTTCTTCAGCTCTTTGACAAACGGAGAATCTCCTTCGCCTGCCACAGTCACCTGCAGGAGTTGTGCGTGAAGGGGGGGCGATGACTGAGAGTGTTGGGTGATTCTCATCCGACATGACACAGATAGCCATTTTGACTGGCAGTGCCTCGACAAACTCCTCGGCGTTTGTGATGTCTTCCTCTCTGAAGGTGCACACAGCTTTCTCTTTCTTTCTGACCTCCGGTGAAAGCAGAGTAGCTGTGATGGCCGGCTGCTGTTCTAGGAAACGCTCAACCATGTCGAAGGCACTGTTCCATCTAGTCGGTACATCCGTAACCAGTCGGTGCACAGGTAGCCCCAGCAACTCCTGTTTTCCCTCCAAAACATGGTGTGCTGTGGTACTCCGGTGAAAAAAACCCAGTGACCCGTCTAACTCGTTCGAGGAGTCTTGCGACAGCTGGTAGCTTAAGTGCACGTTGAGATGCGAGGTTGGTAGTGTGTGCGTAGCACTTGATGTGGAGGAAACCAGCCAGGTTCACTGCAACAATCATGTTGCTGGCGTTGTCAGTCACTATCGCAGCGACTTCCCCTGTCATGCCCCACTCGGTCACAACTTCTTGCAGCAGATCTGCCATGTTGACTCCAGTATGAGCTTCATGCATAACTTTAGTCTGCAGTACGTATGAGATCATAGTCCAGTCTTTGTGGATGAAGTGCGCTGTAAAAGTAACATAAGCGGCGGTGGCTCGGGACGTCCAGGGGTCGGTGGTTAGCGCAACTTTGTCTGCTTCCCCCAGGTTTTGTTTGACGACGGCCTTCGTTTCGGAGTAGAGTTGAGGAATGGCGGCCGTCGTAAAAAAGAACTTTCTTGATGGAATTACGTGTCCTGGTTCCAATGTGTGGATCATTTGACGAAAACCAGTATTCTCCACGACACTGAAGGGGCGGAGTTTTTTTCATATGAAATGTGCAACTGCTGTACTTACCCTCAACGCCTTGTCTGATCCAGCTGGGAGTTTGTGGAGAGTTGAATCTATTGTCTGCTGCACTGCCAAGGGCCGCCGTCTCGCTTTCTCCAGCTCGGTTTTATTCTCAGGGTGGTGACGAGCAATGTGCGCCGTCATGTTCGTCGTGTTACCGCTAATGATGGAGAAACCGAAGCTTTCTGAACTACTGAATCAATTGTGAAGCAATTGTGTTGAATGGTTCTGGGTTGCGAAGCATTTGATACAATTAAATATGGCGACATCTGCTGGCCAATCTTCAACATAGCATTTGCGTGGAACAATAGAGGACAAGGTGTCGGACAAGGTGTCATGAAACAGGCACTGATATGTACGTTTAACAATAAAGGTTCTCTGCATCTTGAAATTTTTGACAGTTTTTTTTTTTCCCAAGACAATAACATACTTGTGTTATAATGTGATTGTGCCATCATAAAATACTGTATGTAATAGAGATATGCTTTCGCAAGATTGATAGAAATACAAAAAATATTTTTACAAAACTTTTCGGGAAAAAATGGCAAATGCTTGTGCAACTAGGGACTGTTATTTCAAGACGTGCAAAATGCTGGAGAACTTGGAAAGGGGATTAACAGGGTTCAAAGATTTTTTATTTAAAAACTGTTGCGCTTGCCATTTCTCTGGGCTGGATAACCGGATAAAATATGATTTACGGAGGAACAAAAGATACACAGCACACCATGGGATAGCGTTTAGGACATCAACATTTATTTTCACAGGTGCGACACATATGTAATCATTCCTGTTGACATCACTATAGTGCAACCCGCCCCCAATTATCCAATTATGAGAGCACACACCCCCACACAAGTCAACACCCCCACTTGCTCTCATAATGTACAAGTCATATTGGCTAGGCCTACATTAATCATTCAGCATCTGGCAATTTACATTCTTTTATAGGTTGAAACGACACTTTATAAACCAAACATAAATTTTCCAAATTTCTTTAGATTAAACTTGGTTGCAGGCTTAGTCATTACATCAGCCACCATATCTGCTGTCGGACAGTATTCTATGGTCACATTACCATCGCTGACTGACGAACGGACAAAATGAAAACGAATATCAATATGCTTACACCTCTGGTGATTTACAGGATTTTTAGCCAAAGCAATGGCTCCTTGGTTGTCTTCTAAGATTTTTGCTGGTGCATATTTACATTCCTTGTCCATATCCTGTAACAAATGTAAGAAATATAGACACTCTTGAGTTGTTGCAGCTAGAGCCATATATTCTGCCTCACATGTAGATAACGCAACTGTGGGCTGTTTCTTTGATTTCCACGAAACTGCGGGGCCTTGTTCAGTTAAACTCACACAATAACCCGTGGTACTGTGCCTATCCTTCAGATCCGCTGCCCAGTCAGCGTCACTGTAGGCGACAAGTTTAAGCGCCTCTTCACTTTTCTTGTAGCATAACTCATAATTGGCCGGTACCTTTTTAAATATCTCAGCACGTTTGGCTGCTACCATATGATGTTGTTTTGGTTTGTGACAGGTATTGAGACAACCTGCTCACTATCAAACTTATGTCTGGTCTGGTACATGTCATCACGTAAAAGCAAGCTGCCTATAATTTCCCGATACCTTTCTTGGTCAGCAAGCTCACCATCACCATCTAGGGTTAACTTTTGTTCACACGGGGTAGATCTTGGTTTACACTCAGTCATACCAAATTTTTCTAATATCTTTGAGATATACCTCCGTTGACTCATTTTCACAATCCCTTTAGTCTGCTCAAAATCGATGCCCAGGAAATGCTTGAGTTTTCCCAAATCTTTCATTTTAAATCTTGCCATGAGCATTCTCTTCACACTCTCAATTTGTTCATGATCTCTAGCTGCAATAAGTAAATCATCCACCCAAACGACCAGTATGACCTTCTTACATCCTACTCCTCTTTTGTAGACACAGTGGTCTGCTGAGTTCTGCTCAAATCCATTTTCACTGAGGTAGTCATGTAACACTCGATTCCAGTTTCTTCCTGACTGTTTTAACCCATACAGTGATTTGTTCAACTTTCGCACCAGTTCCTCTCCCGTTTCTGATTTGACTTCAAAACCCTTGGGTTGCTCTATATACTCATCACAGTCAATGGGTGCATTCAGATAAGCTGTCTTGACATCCATTTGATGAAGATTAAAATCATATTGCGCTGCCAATTGCATTAATGTGCGTATGGACGTCATGTTTGCTGTTGGGGAAAAAGTCTCCCGATAATCTATTCCAGCTACTTGATTGTACCCTTTTGCAACATATCTGGCCTTATATACATCCGATCCGTCAACATTACTTTTCATTGTGTAGACCCATTTTCCCCCCACTGCAGTCTTGCCCGGTGGTAGGGTTGTTAATGTAAACGTGTCATTTTCTAGAAGAGAATTAACCTCTTCCTCCATAGCACTAGCCCAACTTTGGGACATTGAGGAACTCATAGCATCCTCAAAAGTCTGGGGTACACTACACACCATCCTGTAGCAATAATCGATGTTAGTTAATACCTGGTCATCATCATCAAAATCAGACACATAGTCCTTCAGGTATTTTGGAGCTGTCCTGTCTCTTCTAGGATAGCGCATGCCCTGATCATCTCCATCACCTCTTCTCTCGGGTTCTTGGCTAAGCACTGCCTCTGGACAGGTCAAGTCACACTCTAGACTGTGTTTTGGAGTTTGATCAGGCATGGGTGGTACAGCTCTCTTACCATAATCATCTAAATCAGTCTGAGTTTCATGTTCTACAACACCATCGTCCATAATGAACTTCACTAGTCTGTGCTTTAGAACTTTTCCCGTACTTGGGTAGTAAACAAGGTGGGCTGGGCTATTCTTGTCGAACCCTACAAACACTCCCTTTTCGCACCTGGGGTCTAACTTCTTCTTTTCGTGCTTGTATGCATAACACACTGTTCCAAATGCCCTCATTTTTGACACATCTGGCTGCTTTCCTGTTAGCATGTAGTAGGGCGTCTGTTTAAATCTGTTGTTATAACATCTGTTACGTATTACTGCAGCAGCCATAACAGCATAAGCCCATAGTTCTTTAGGCAAGTTGCTCTCAATTAACATACATCTAGCCATTTCAAATAATGTTCGCCAATTTCTTTCAGCAGTCCCATTTTGATGGGGCGAGTAAGGGGCGGAAGTTTAGTGTCCGTATTTTGTTTTGGGCGCAGTAGCACTTGAAACTCTTTTCCTGTGTATTCTGTGCCATTATCTGACCTAATGCACTTGATTGTCCCATGAGGGGCAGCATCGGCAATGAACCTCTCTGTAGCTTTAGCAGTATCACTCTTTGATCTCAGAAAATACACAAACACAACACCAGAATAATCATCAGTAAAGGATAAAGCGTATCTGAACCCATCTTTTGCTTCAGGTTCAATAGGGCCAGAAAGATCAGTGTGCACTAACTCAAGCGCTACTTTTGCTCTCTCATCTGAATCTCGGTTCTGACTCTGAGCAAACTTCCCTTTAATGCAAACCTCGCAGTTTAGATTTGACCAATTTAGCGGCCCTTTTATTTTCATTCCCCTCACAACATGTTGCAGTTTACACACATCGTCATAATTACAATGGCCTAAAATTTTGTGCCAGGTTTGTACATCAAAACAAGCATGACATTGATCATTCTCACCAGTGCTGTAGGTGTCCAGGTAGTACAGTCTGTTGTACTCTTTAATGTCGAATCTGGTCCCGTCCTTATGAACGAGCTGGTCACATCCCTGTTGGAAAATTACTGACGCTCCGTTGGCCGTAGCAGTCTTAACGGAGAATATGTTCTGCGGATAGGATGGGATGTACAGTGCTCCCTTCAGCAATGCCTTCACCCGCTGGCCTTCACTGGTCATCAGGTACACCTCGCGTCTCCTCTCTTGGGCCTTAACGCCGCTCGTCCTGGTCCCGTCCGCCAGCTCCAAGGCGTGTTTCTCCGACTGGAAGGTGTCATCAAAGTTCTTAAATCTCTTGATGTCTGTGATTATGTGAGATGTTGCCCCTGTGTCCACCATCAGGTCCCGTTGTCTGGATCCGTTGAGCTGGCCATCAGTAATCTTGAAGCAAAAAGCGTGTTCTTCCTCCTCAGTTGCTCACTTGACATCATCTCGATCTCGCCTTCTCCGTCTGCATGTAGAGTCACTGTGAGTCGCATTTTTACAGGTACTGCACCACTTTTTCTGTCTCTGGGACTGTTCATTTGGGCAAAAACGAGCAATGTGCCCTTTCTGGTTGCAAGTGAAGCAAATGATGTTCTCTCTCCCCCCTCCAGGAGTTGAACCAGTCACTTTCATCACACCATCATCGATTGAATTACAGCCCAACTTCACAGTACTCTCAAAACTTCTCAACTTAGTTTTGAAGTCAGTGAATGTCATGACGTCATCACTCTGGGTTATATAGACGCTAAAAGGTTTAAATGACTCCGGCAATCCTTTCAGAATCATTGCGATCAAAAGTCCATCACTAAGCGTCTCTCCAGCCTTTCTCAGTGCTGTAATGGCCCTTTTGGCCCGAAGCACATAGTCTGTCACAGTTTCATTGACCCCCTTCTGGAGAGATGTTAGTTCTGTGTACAGGTTGATCACTCGCGGTTTGCCTTTACCTGCGTAGTGATTCCGCAGTATTTCCAAGGCTTTCCGCCCATCTCCGTCGGCGTCCCTCATTACCAGGGAGAGGCTCTTGTCGTCCAGGAACTGGATCAGTTCGGCGTAGGCGTCTCCAAGTTTCTCCTCGTACATGTCTGTGTCAAAGTCCTCTGCAGATCTGTCTGGCTCATGCAAGATGGTATCCTTTAGACCTTGCAGCTGCATGTGTCCTATAAACTTCGCTTCCCACAGCTCATAATTTGTTTCGTCTCCGTCAAAACACAGTCTTAACCATCGGCTTCCAATATCCCGCCTGGGCCCATAACCTGTTGCGCTTGCCATTTCTCTGGGCTGGATAACCGGATAAAATATGATTTACGGAGGAACAAAAGATACACAGCCCACCATGGGATAGCGTTTAGGACATCAACATTTATTTTCACAGGTGCGACACATATGTAATCATTCCTGTTGACATCACTATAGTGCAACCCGCTCCCAATTATCCAATTATGAGAGCACACACCCCCACACAAGTCAACAAAAACAAGATCATTTCAGCTGAGTTAGGCTTCAGTCTGTTTCTCTTCTTTGTTACTACCTCTCCAGCTTTGGAGAAGACCCTTTCACATGGCACAGAAGTTGCTGGCATATGAAGATATCTGTGGGCAAGCTTGTAAAGATTGGGATAAACTGCTGCCCTTTAGTACCAGTATTTTAATGGGTCTTCTCCAAAAATCCCGCCCTGGATTCAAAAGCCGAGTGACATGTCGCCCGATCTGGCGTGTGGACGAATGACGCTTGATTTGGGGAGTCACGTGGTTTTTTGCATGGTGAAGCGAGGCATCGAAACATATTGCCAAGATACTGCTTTGAAAGATCGATACCGTGTCAAGCCGTCTGTTTCGAGCGTAACATCCCTAGTTACCGCAGTAAGCGACTTGACCGCGACAAAGTTTACATACGGCTTTCTTCATGTCGAGCTCTCCTGTTCCCTGCTTTTTATAAAAACCGAATAGACTCCATGTGTTGGACTTGAAGTGGGCCGGTGGGGTAAAGAGTTCAGGTGGCTCTGTGGAGGTACTTGGCTTGCTGCGCTCCTCCATTTTGTTGAGTGCGTTTGCTAGCATTTAGGTTACTATGGTGACCCATGTGCTTGTATTTCCGGAAGCGGAATGCAGATGACGAAAATAAAGAGACAGTGTGAAGAAACGAACACAAAAAGCAAATAAATAAATAAATATTGAATCGATTTTTAAAAATCGTCAGAAAAATTGCGATTAATATAAAAATCGATTTTTTGGCCCAGCTCTGGTTATTTTGGGGGGTTTAGGTTCGGTTTAAGATCATTTTCAGGTTTAAGAAAAGGATTAAAATTAGGGTTGATTTTCATTTATGGGAGTGCAGAAATATGATGTTGGTGACAAAAAATCATTTGTGGTCCCCACGAGGACAGAAAAACATGACTTTGTGTGAGACTCTGAGTGGTTTTTTTTTTTCAGAACTTGTTACACTCTGCTTTTTTAATTCTTTATTTGCCAGCTCTATGCTTCACTGAAATACAGGACTTAAAAATAACTTTTGAGATCTATTTAATTGTTTGATTTTTACCCAAGGCCAAAATATGGCCATCGTGTATTGCGAAGACCTTGCATCCATCTGTCCGTCTGTCTGTCCATCTGTGTAGACAATAACTCCTTTCCTATTAATGTCAGGGTCATGAAATTCACAGGGACTGTTCTTGAGACATATAGCTTGGACAAGTTCGAAGATGGGTAACCTTGACCTACTTTAAGGGGTCAAAAGGTCATTCTTTGTAAACACTGTTTCCTTGATTACATCCACTATTTTTGTTGTAGCTGCATAAAATTTACAGCGTGTATGTTCTGGATAATCAGCTTGCAGAACATTAAAGGTGGATGACCTTCACCTGGTTCATGGGGTCAAAAGGTCACATTGTTTCTGAACAGTGTTACTTTCATTACGTCTTTGCACTACCATGACATTTTTGGTGTAGCTATGTCAAATTCATAAGGTGAACACAGTGGATCATCAAGTTGGAGGACATGGAAGCTACATGGCCTTGAAGACCTTACGTCTATCTGTCTGTCTGTCCGTCTGTCCGTCCGTCTGTGTAGACAATAACTCCTTTCCTATTAATGTCAGGGTCGTGAAATTTGCAGGGACTGTTCTTGGGACATTTAGCTTGGACAAGTTCGAAGATGGGTAACCTTGATCTACTTTGAGGGGTCAAAAGGTCACAATCTTTGTAAACACTGTTTTCTTGATTACATCCACTATTTTTGCTGTAGCGGCGTAAAATTTACAGCGTGTATGTTTTGGATAATCGGCTTGCTGAACATTAAAGGTGGATGACCTTCACCTGGTTAATGGGGTCAAAAGGTCGCATTGTTTCTGAACAGTGTTACTCCATTACGCCTTTGCACTACCATGACATTTTTTGGTGTAGCTATGTCAAATTCATAAGGTGTACACACTGGATAATCAAGTTGGAGGACATGGAAGCTACATGGCCTTCGTCTGCTTTAAATACCTTCTAATAACAATTTGATGTAGCAACATTATCAGCCAAACTGTTCAGTCACCTTCAACATAACATAGAATTTTGATGACTGCGCATCATGTCAGACTTCATATTCTGAATGCCAAACAATGTAAAGTCCCAGCTGTCTTGTTCCACACTTTCCATATAACCTGCCAAGTTCTAGATGAAATTGGACAATTACCTCTGTCTTCCTTTTGACTCTTGAAACTTCTCTCAAGCCCAAAAGTATTAAACACACTGTGTTACATAGGCATACATTAGAAAACACTTTATATGTTGTAATTCCTTGTCTTATGCCCATACGGCCGAGGGTACTTTAGCATTGCGTTCTATGTATAAATTATGGAACTCAACACACACATAAAATATATATATATTTTTTTTTTTTTTTTTTCTTTTAATTTGTAGAATCTTTTCAAGTGATTCAGCACCATTAGTTTGGACCCCTGTTTATGGTGGCAGGTCTTCCAAAGTAATGGACAGACTGGTTTAATTCTGCAGTGGTGTTTGTACTACCTCCCATAAAATTGACAATGGAAAAAGTCAAGTATTTAACCTGCCAATTCCATTTCTGTGCTGGTTCAAAAACCGTTTTCAAATTAACCGTTCCAAAATAAAAAATAAAAAACCTCATATCTGGATCAATGATGTGACATGCAGATTTTTGTGTCCGAGTGCACTACTTTGGCTTAAAATAATTTAAAATGATTCATAATAAGCATCATTTTATTCCATAAAACCTGTTTAATTTGAACATATTTCCAGTTTATCATAAAAATTATATATATATATATGTCTTGCCATCTCAAACCCTCAAAATGTCAGGTGGCGCAACCGTCCGAGCAAGTTCACTTTGTGAAATGTATTAAATATGTCATTTAAAATATGAAATAATATAATATTAATATGGCGGCATAATTTTATATTGAAAACCTTTCAAATAAACAAAGTTTAATAGTTTAATTGTTCTTAAATTGTTTGGAAAACCAAAATACCCGCCCCCTACAATAAAGAATCTATAAGTTACTTTTAATACCTAGCTCAACTACAAAATAGTAATGATTTAGGCAGAGTAGACACTCTCAGGTATACTTACTAAAAAAATCACTTAGAAAAAAAAGAGGGAAGTGTGTTTTTTTTCCAAGAAACTTTTGGTTGCGCCATCTGATATTTTTTGGCTGGTGAAATTGCAAATACAGTCCAAAACTGTACTAAAACCCTGTAAATGTTGTGCAACCATTAAGACTTGTTAAAGCACACTCTTCCAACTTCAAATAAATGTATTCTGTACATTTTTAGTGATTTATTTAAAAAAAAAACATTTTTAAAAAAATTATTTGTCATTGACCCATCTACAGTGTATATGACAGATAACTGCATGTGTATCATACTGGACTTTATTCACCTTATTTTAAGCCAAGTGTTGGACTTGGGAAGTACCTCATGGTCAGACAGGAAGTACGTCACCATAGTAACTGTAACCAGGTGCTGGGGTCCTCACAGTGGATCATTTTTGCCAGAGAGCATTGTTTTTTCTCCAAAGAGCAAAGAGTTTGATCCAAGCATGGGCTTATTTGGCTGGCGGTTGATTGTCTAGCAGTAGCGGCTGAGTTTCACCACTGCAGTGAGAGAGAGAGAGAGGGGGGCATGGTGAGAAAGGGAGTGAGAAGTGTAATGTGGTAAATAGCCACTAGATGGCAGTATTGACTTTTTTTTTGTGAAGCCCAGTCTGAAGCTAGGTTGGGCATGTCCAGGGCATGCCCAGAGGGGAAAGTCCCAGAAATGGGAGGGGGCTGGACAAGAGTATATAAGGAGAAAAATCGAGAGTGTGTAGTAGTAGGAGAAATTGCAAGAAGGATACATTTGACCAGACCTGTCACTCTTTTCAAGACCTTTTAAGCTTTTTGTGGATTTTTGCCTGTGTTGGAGCATTTTCCTGTCCCAGGACATCACAACAGAGCAGCCCATCTCCATTACAGGGAACTGTAAATATCTTATTTTTTTATTTTATTTCAATCTTGGTCAGTAGGGTAGAGAAGATTGGTTCTGTTTGTTTAATTAAATCTGTTGAAGTTTAACAATTTTGTCTGTCATCCCTTGCTGTCCGTGACGCCATAACAAATTGGGGCCATAACAAATTGGGGGCTCGGGTCCGGGGTAGACCATTGTGCGAGTCATTTATTGAAAATCTAAAATTTCACATTGTGAAATTGTTTTTTGAATTTTCCTAGATATATATTGGCAGATCAACAGCAATGGATGATTTCTTGGCATCACCAACCGTAGAGGTTTTGAAGTCTTTTTAAAAAGACAGAACTGCTAGAAATATGCAGACAGTTAGAGCTGACAGATGTAAAACCAGCCATGCGAAAAGCAAGACTGGCTAGAGAGATTGTTGAATATTACATTGATGAAAATGTGTTTGCACCAGGAGATCTGGAACAGTTTCCGGTGGAAAATCCAAATGTAGAATTGGAACTTAAATTAAAAATGCTAGAAATTGAGGAAAAAAGAAAAAACAAAGAGAATTTGAGAGAGAGAAAGAGAGAAAAGAAATTGAGGAAAAAAGAAAAACAAAGAGAATTTGAGAGAGAGAAAGAGAGAAAAGAAATTGAGGAAAAAAAGAAAAAAACAAAGAGAATTTGAGAGAGAGAAAGAGGAAAGAGCAGAAAGAGAGAGACAAAGACAGAGAGATTTCGATTTAGAAAAATTAGACAGAGAAGAAAGGCTCCAAATGGAGCTACTAAAAATCAAAATTCAAGCTGAGAACAAATTTCGGCTAGCCAGGAGGTAAAGCTGGTGCCTCCATTTTCAGAGAAGGAGGTTGATAAGTATTTCCAGTGCTTTGAGAAGGTAGCTAAGAGTTGTCAGTGGCCAAAGGAACACTGGCCTCTGATGTTGCAAACTGTCCTCAAGGGTAAAGCTCAACAAGCCTATTCGGCTTTGTCTGCAGAGGATTCCTCTGATTATGAAGTTGTCAAAAAGGTTATTTTGACAGCTTATGAGTTGGTTCCAGAGGCTTACCGACAGAAATTCAGAGGTCTGAAGAAATCTGACAATCAGACTTATGTTGAATTTGCTAACGAGAAGAAGGTTTGCTTTGAGCGTTGGTGTACTTCTATGGAGGTCAAGGATGATTTCAACTCACTAAAAGAGATGGTGTTAGTTGAAGAATTCAAGAACTGTGTCAAGGATGATATTAAGACCTACCTTAATGAGAAGCAAGCACTGAATTTGCAATCAGCTGCCAAGTTTGCAGACGAATATGTTCTCACACATAAGTCCAAATTTCAGTCTAACAGTAAAAATAGATGGTCCCAATTTCAGAAGAAAGGTAACGGTGATACCCAAGATTCCTCACCCAAAGACAAAGACAAATCTGGTGATGGTGCTCAGAAATCCAGTAAAAGGTCTGAACAAAGTGTGAAAGCTGACAGTGACAAAAAGTGGTCTAGTTTGCAATTATTGCAAGAAATCTGGTCATGTTACAACTAACTGTTGGTTCCTTAAAGCTAAGAAAGAACAAGAAAAGGATACCAAACCCAATGCCTTTGTGAAGACAAGGTTAGAAACCCTTGTAGTAGATGACCGATCTGCTAAATTGCCTGCTCCTTGTGAGGCTAAGAAGCCTGATACTGCTGACTTTGTGAGGGAGGAATTCCTTCCATTTGTGTCAGAGGGATTTGTGGCTCTGAATGAGCATTCTCCTCCTGTCCCCATATATATCCTAAGGGATACGGAGCTTCTCAGTCACTTTTGTTGATGGACTCCTTGGAGTTACGTGATGAGACCGCTTCTGGGGATTTCATACTTGTACAAGGTATTGAAGGGAGGACTGTATCTGTACCCCTGCGCTCTGTATTCTTGAAGTCAGATTTAGTTACAGGACAGGTAAAGGTGGGACTTATGTCAAGTCTACCTATCAAGGGTGTTTCTCTGTTGCTAGGCAATGACCTGGCTGGGGGCAATGTAGTTCCCCTGTTCATCTTCGCCGCAGCCGAGCACTGAAGATGGCGATGAAGACCCATCTCTGTATCCTTCCTGTGCAGTGACTCGTGCTATGGCCAAGAAGGCTCAAGAAGAAGATGATGTGGTGCCGTCCAGCACCTTGAATAGTCATGACTCAGGTGGTTCGCCTCATGACTCTGTTCAGCCTACTATGGTTTCTCCGTTTGAGGACTTATCAGACACTTTTATCAGTTCTCTATTCAGCCAGCCAGATGGGTCTGGTGATTCTGATGTGTCTGGAGACTTGTCTCTGTCCAGAAAGCGGTTGATTCAGGAGCAAACTAATGATCCTGAAATTTGTGTACTAAAAAAAGAGAGCCCTTCCTGATGAAGAAATAGACGCAGTTCCAGTTGGGTATTATCTCAAGGATGGAGTGTTGATGCGGAAGTGGCGCCCTCCTGATATCCCTGCCAATGCAGATTGGGCAGTGGTCAAGCAAATTGTTGTTCCGAAGGTCTATAGGAATGAGATCTTAACAATGGCTCATAGTTTGCCTTTAGGAGGTCACCTTGGTGTTAACAAGACTGTTGACAAGATCATGAAACACTTCTTCTGGCCTGGACTTCGGAAAGATGTTTCCAAAAAAACCTGTCACACTTGTCAGGTAGTTGGAAAACACCAGTTAGACCCACCTGTAGCTCCATTGCAGCCTATCCCAGCATTTGGGAGCCCTTCTCCAAGGCCATTGTTGATTGTGTTGGTCCATTACCCAAGACTAGATCTGGAAATCAGTACTTGTTGACAATCATGTGTGCATCTACCAGATTCCTGAAGCCATCCCTCTACGCAACATCAAGGCAACTGCAATTTGAAGGCTTTGATAAAGTTCTTCGTTGTTTGGCCTTCCCAGGAAATTCAGTCAGATCAAGGTAGCAATTTCACTTCCGGATTGTTTCAGCAGGTTGTGTATGAACTAGGTGCGAAGCAGATTCTTTCCAGTGCCTATCATCCAGAGAGTCAGGGTGCCTTAGAGCGGTTTCATTCCACTCTCAAGACAATGATGAGGACTTATTGTTATGACCATGAGAAAGACTGGGATGAAGGTGTTCATTTGCTGTTGTTTGCAGCTAGAGAAGCAGTGCAGGAGTCTGCTGGATTCAGTCCATTTGAGCTAGTGTTTGGCCATGAAGTGAGAGGACCTTTGCTATTGTTGAGTGAACAATGGCAAGAGAGAGAGCCGCATATCAGTCTGTTAGACTATGTTAGCAAGTTCAGGGAAAGACTGCGTGCAGCCAGACCTAGCCAAAGATAACTTGACATCAAGTCAGGGGAAAAATGAAAACTTGGTATGATCATAAGGCTAGAAGCCGTGAGTTTAAACCAGGAGACAAGGTCCTTGTGTTGTTTCCCTTACAGTCCAATCCATTGCAGGCTAGATTTCATGGTCCTTGTGAAATTCTGACAAAACTCAATGATCTCAATTACATTGTGAAGACTCCAGATAGGAGAAAGCCAAAACAGTTGTGTCACATTAACATGCTGAAGCCTTATTATGATAGGAATGCTAGGGTTGCAGCTGTCACTTCAGATCCTCCTAGGGCTGAGACTTGTGAAGATGAGGGGGAGTGTCAAGATGATGAACCTAGAATTAAAGCTGAAGTTCTTTCATGTAAATTGTCAAATTCTGAAGTGTTGCAAAATCTTGATGTAAAACTCCAGCACTTAGAACCCTCACAGAGAGATCAGTTTGAGAGGTTGATCAAGAAATATAAAGATCTATTTCCTGATGTTCCAAAGAGAGTTTCTATAGCCTCTCATGATGTAGATGTTGGTGATGCCAAACCAATAAAACAGCATCCATACAGGATGAATCCTGAAAAGAGAAAGATTGCTGAGAAAGAGGTTGAGTACATGTTAGAACATGATATTATCAGACCCTCTAACTCAGATTGGAGTTCACCCTGTGTTCTAGTTCCAAAACCTGATGGAAGCACTAGATTCTGTACAGATTATCGCAAAGTCAATGCTGTAACTAGAACTGATGTGTTTCCAATACCTAGGATTGATGATTGTATCGATAGAGTAGGGCAAGCAAAGTTTCTGACCAAGATTGATTTATTGAAGGGTTATTGGTGTGTGCCTTTAACTGAGAGGAGGGCCAAGAGCATCTCTGCTTTTGCCACACCATCTGGGTTATACCAGTATGAAGTCCTACCCTTTGGCATGAAAAATGCCCCAGCCACGTTCCAAAGGATGATACAGTCTACAATCGCCGGATTGCCACACACGGGTGCGTACATCGAACCTGATCACATGGAGTGACTCCTGGGAAGAACATCTGAAAGATGGCGTTGTTCAGCGCTTGACCCAGGCTAACCTGACTGTTAACCTGAACAAGAGTGACTTTTGTTGTGCTACTGGTATCTTGGCTACGTCATAGGCCAGGGTAAGGTGGCACCCATAAATGCTAAAGTCCAAGCCATCATGGACTTTCCAGTTCCTGACAAAAAAAAATGGCGCCGCTTCCTTGGAATGATTACTACCGCAAGTTCTGCAAGAACTTTGCTGAGATTGCTCTCAGTCTCACCAACCAACTGAAGAAAGGCGTAAAGTTCACTTGGGATGAAGCATGCCAAAGAGCCTTCGATCGCCTGAAGTCTCTGCTGTGTCACTTCCCGTGCTCAAATCTCCTGACTTCAACAAACCGTTCTCCATAGCGGTGATGCTAGCGACCAAGCTTGTGGATCTGTGCTCCTACAGAGAAGTGACTCTGATGACATTGAGCATCCCGTGGCATACTTCTCCAGGAAGTTCAATCGCCACCAAAAGAACTATTCCACAATTGAGAAGGAGCTGTTGGCTCTGGTTCTATCCGCATACAACACTTTGAGGTCTATGTTTGTACGGGCAAAAGCCAATGATTGTATATACTGACCACAATCCGTTAATGTTTTTGAGTAAGATGAAAAACAAAAATCGGAGATTGTTGAATTGGAGTTTGATTTTACAAGAGTTTGACTTGGAAATTAAGCATGTAAAGGGTGCTGACAATGTAATTGCCGATTGCTTATCCCGTGTTTGAATATGTGTATATATATCACCTGTGTTTATTAGCATATTGTATTATATGTATATGTATATATACAAGTGTCTACTTAACCATTTTTGTATTGAAAAGAAAAATTTTGCCTTTTAAGTCAAAATTTTTCCCTTTTTGGAATGGAGGTGTAATGTGGTAAATAGCCACTAGATGGCAGTATTGACTTTTTTTTTGTGAAGCCCAGTCTGAAGCTAGGTTGGGCATGTCCAGGGCATGCCCAGAGGAAAAGTCCCAGAAATGGGAGGGGCTGGACAAGAGTATATAAGGAGAAAAATCGAGAGTGTGTAGTAGTAGGAGAAATTGCAAGAAGGATACATTTGACCAGACCTGTCACTCTTTTCAAGACCTTTTAAGCTTTTTGTGGATTTTTGCCTGTGTTGGAGCATTTTCCTGTCCCAGGACATCACAACAGAGCAGCCCATCTCCATTACAGGGAACTGTAAATATCTTATTTTTTTATTTTATTTCAATCTTGGTCAGTAGGGTAGAGAGTAGATTGGTTCTGTTTGTTTAATTAAATCTGTTGAAGTTTAACAATTTTGTCTGTCATCCCTTGCTGTCCGTGACGCCATAACAAATTGGGGCCATAACAGAAGGAAGAGTGACAGAGAGAGAGGAGGTAGAGTGAGGGATGAGTGTTGCCGTGGAAACTAAGGAGAAGTTGGAAAAAACTCGCCAGGGGGCAACGGGCCTACTCCACCCGACACACTTCTTCAATTATTTACAGCATTAATTTACGAACTCAGGAGTTGGGAGTGTGTGGTTGTGTGCACCTGTGTGTGTGTGTATGTGTGTCTGTATGTCAATGTGTGAGTCTACGTGTAAGTTCATGTGCATGCACGCTGATGCGTGTTTATATGTAGCCTATTTGCTTGTATGTGTGTGTCTGTGTGTTTGTATGGATGTGCCAGCCTGCGTAGGTGTGTGTTCTGTCTGTATATCGGGATAAGGACAGGAGCCTGCTTTGTTGTCCGCACAGTTTGCATATTTATTTTCATCACTCCTTTCCTGAGGCGGGCGAACTGGAAGTTTCTGAACGAGAAATGCGGCTAAAACTGAGGGAGAAAAGGAGAGAGTGTGAGTAAGCGATTGAGAGAATTACATCTATTTAGACAGACAGACGGACAGACAGACAGACAGATAGATAGATATGCAGAGACTGCAGTAATTGGCGGGCACCATCTATTCCTTTCAAAATTGGACCCCTATTGCCTCATTGCTCCAATAAAATCTTTTAGAGCTGTGCTACTCAACTCCAGGACATGGCTTAAGTTTGGGCAGGCTGTGCTCTGACCATGCTGTACACCAGAGATGGGCCATAGAAACGTTTCTTGTTGCATTAGCTGTAATGCTCTAAAAATGAATGGTAGCAACTGTTAGCTACATTTTCCATTCATTGTGAATGGCTGTGTTACTGGCCAGAAAATCCAACGAGAAAGTTTTTTTACATGGCCCATTTTTGCAGCTTGAACCATTCTACATCAGAAGACCACAATGCACCAAACCTCTACATTGTATCTGTGTTATGTTTCACTATCACAACATCACCTGATTTATCTCCTGTTGATGAATGTCTTAACTTAGGAATCCTAGACTCCACCACCTATTTTTGTGAATGAGCTGGCCTCTTGAACAGTGAAGGTACTGGATAATCAGTGATATCAGATGGTGTTGGGCAGGGCTTCCCAAATCTAGCCCCCGAATCCAAAGCCAGCCCTAATTTTATCTCATTTTAGGCAATTAAGTGAACAATTATTGCCACTCATTGGCCAGACTGTTATCACACCTGACTCCCTGGTAAAGGGAGGGTGGAAAACCAGCAGTTCTCGGCTCTCAAAGACCATGATTTGAGGAGCCCTGGCACAGGCAGTTTTGGAACAAATAACTGCTGTAATCATGGTTGAGTGTTTCTGTTTCAGGGCAAAAAGGACATGAAAGCCTTAAACTCAGCCCAGAATATTAAGCAAAATCAGTGGCCTCTTGGTCCAGAATTGAAAGTCTTGCCCTGCTGGATTGAGCCCCATTTCATGAAGTCAGAGAACTCAACAATTTCTGTCATAAAGGTGAATGGAAAACTGGTCCAAGTACTTATTACGAGAAAAAACATTGTGGATACTGCAGTGCACTGCGTACTCTTTGACATGCTTTCCTCACAATGGAACAAAACCTATCCAGAAGCATAACAATGTTTGATAATAATGTTTTTCATTTTGAAAGTATGGACATCTACACCCCCCCCCCAACCCCCCAACACATGAGGAGTCGCGCACTGCGGCAGGTGTGCAGGTTTGCTGGGCTACACATCTGCCTTATATGAGGTTATCTGCAGTCAACTTCAGCACAAATATTGTGGAGATCTTCAAATGCTAAAATACTTACAAGCTCAGCATGAAGAAAGTATAGCAGTTAAAGTACTTGCCTTTTTTTTGGCTCTGACCTTCGTAAAAGTGTGATTCTAAGGCTGTCTTTGGGCATAACTCTCCTTCAGATCACTTTCATTGCATTTGTGAATCCCTGCCCACGTAACAGCTGAGAGTCTGTCTGTAGCTGTCTGTCTACGAGCAGTAATGTACTTGTGCGTATGCCATATTTTTGTATGTGGAGAGAGTTTAAGGTTAGGTCAGATGACTTGGGGATCTTGATGGACACTCTACTGTATTTTCTGTCCATCTTCCAAGCAAAATGTTCTCAGTCAAACCTACTCTTGCAGAGTACCTGTGGTTCCAAATGCTCTCTTCTGTTCTCTGGTGTTCTGCATTTATCTGGTGGTTAGATTGTCACGCCGCAGTCCTTGGGAAGGGAGGAGTGTGAAATGTACTGTTACAGAGATGCCCATCCATTCCCCAGCCAGGGAAAAATGGACATTATCACTTTCTCCGGTTGTTTTTAACAGCAGTTAATCACACAGTCAGCCATAGCGGAAACGGGACTTTTCGCCCTGATATCCATAGGGCGGGATGCAGACTGCCAGCGAGAGCAGCCAACGGAGGTAATTGATCCCCGTCTCTCTCAGCACAGGATGGAGGCGGTAAAGTAGGCGACACGCTGCGCGATTCTGAAATCTCCTGGGGGCCGAATCCCTGTCTAAAGAAACGCTCAGCACCGCCTGCATACCTCTTTCGCTGCTTCGTGGGTTGCCCTTACCGCTGATAATTGGCGGATGCAGCTGTGCTGCACGTATAGCGAAATATAGATTCTGGAGGAGAGGGACATGACTAAAATCAGCTCCCGCATTCTGAGATTCAACGTAGTAAACTCAGGATTTGCTGTACAAGAAAAAAAGAGCACCAGAATTAATACACTACATCTGAAGATATGAAGAAATTCATCACTGCCCACCATTGTACCCCTGCGAGTTTGTGTTATCAATGTAACTAGTGGGCTAATAAAATACAATTTCAATTTTTAGCTCCCTTTTGAGAAAATAATTGTGGTCCCTGTCAATATAAATCATTATTCTCTTCCCTTGGAAAACAAATTCATTTCGATCACAATTACCCAGGCAGGGGAGTCTGTGATTTATCACTCTGCTTCTCTTCCCAGGCCATCAGAGTCCTGCCATTAATCCCACAGAATCTCCAAAATTGTTTGTTTCTTATCTGTGTGTCAACTGACATTTCTCTCCTGACATTCCTGCACCAGGCCTCAAGTGTACATGGCTTTATCTCTGAGCAAGTGACGCACCATATCTGTTCTGTATAGTTCTTCATGAAGCCACTGTCGTCACCAGTCGTGGAACCAAGTGGTGAAGGCAATAGTCTTCATCCAAATATTTTTGGCAGACAAATTGTTGGAGGTAAATGAGCAGCAGTTAAAAACATGATGTCTGTAGCAGCAGTGCTGCTGATGTCTGTAGCCCCCTGGTACCAGAAAAGAGGCCCCGGAATGGACACTTACTAATTTATATCAGAATAAAGTGGTTTGTTCTTTACAGTAGAGAGTTCTTGTTGATTAGATATGGGAAATGAATGAATGAATGGGAAAACCAAAGAATGGTTTGACCTACAGTAAGTTCTGGAGGGAAATTCAAATAAAAGGGGGGAGTGAGAAAAGCCAGGTACAGATACAGAAGGAGGGGGGGAGGGGGGTGAGGATTGCTTTCTTCCTTCACACACCCAAAAAGCAGTCTTAACTAACTCATTAAAGTGTGACAGCAGAAACAGATGGAATGTTCTTCACTGGACATGCTAATGCTGATCTGCGTAAACTATTACTATTACTCATTCAGTTCGTTTACATGCACAGTTAAGTCGAGCTACGATAATAGCTTGATTAAGCCATGCAATCGGACTACTGTCCTTATCCTAGTATAAATGTGCTGGACGAAATCCGATTTATTGACCAAAGTATGCCCATCTCCGCTACGATAGGTGGCGATATGCCTTTCAGTTTGTCCGTGTTGCATCTTTTTCTGATTGACCTATTACGTTACCGACTAAACATTTGACAAACAACTTAGCTGGCGGCTAGCCAGTAGCATGTCGAATGCATTGACCGTGTAAGATTGAGTGGCGAGAACGTGGACAACTTTACTGCTCTGTACGCTTAATACAGGTTGTTCACTCTTCTTTTCATACAGCTGAGATGCACACTATCCCCAGTGGTTAAGGCGTTAGCCGAAGCTTGGCTGAAACGCTGGTATGCTCTACTTTGTGCCCTTTCTACTACCCTGGAGTGTTTCCCAAAAGCGCAGTTGCTAGCAACTACCATAGTTCTTCCATTCGCAATCTGTGGTTCCAACTATGTAAGTTATCATCTGTGCTTTCGGGAAGCGCACTCCTGGGCTTTCCGTGCATGTTGGATGCAGGTCAGGAGTAATGACTTCTGGGAGAGTGTTGTTTTTCTGATGGCGAGCGGAAGGAAAATTTTCGGATGACACACAAGTCATTCCATAAGTCATGCGAATTAAGGGTAGAAGTTGAGAGACCCCAAGACGTTACTGTTCAAGCACCATTACCCTTGCAGACGAGGATTGTTGCTGTTCAGTACAAACTTGCCAGCTAGTCAGAGCTCAGAGTTCTCGCTAAGCAGTTTGATGTTAACAAGTCCACAAGACTTCCTGGTCAAAGCCCTACACGAAGAATGTGGAGCTTGCTCAGAGCTCATAGTCCAGTTCGGTTCGATTCAATCGTATACATGCAGGCATTATACGACTATTAACTGCATTATCTGGGTGTGTTAGTCGGACTATGAGAAATTCGATTTGGTGTGATGTCAGTCGGACTAACATGTTTACATGCATTTTAAAAGTCCGGTTATAGTCGGACTAACACAGTAATTCAATTTTCTCTCACGTTATGTAAACGCACTGATGGTCTTTCGGATAAGATGTTAAACTGAAGTCCTGATTATCAGTGGTCTTTAAAGATCCCACTAACTCTTCAACAAGAGTAGTGGTTCTCTGGTGTTGTGGCTAAATTATCAACCTGGCTCTTTCAACCAGCCACCTAATTATCTCAATTTAATTGACTATGAAAAGCGTCCTCTCCCTTTCTTGCTTAGCTTATGTGTGATGGGCGCTCTTGGACAAAATGGCTGCAGCGCTTCACCCAAGTGCTAAACATTGGTGGAGAAGAAGCGAGATTCTCCCATATAACTGTGCGGCATGTTCGGTACCTATGAGAAATTGCAATATAAATGCAATGTTCATCCATTCATACTGCTGGTGATTGTGAACTGGAGTGTTTCAGCAGGGATGTAGAATATTGAGAAATCATAAACATAAAAAAACATTCACTTTAAAAAGGATCAAAGGTTGCAGACGTTTTTTACAGAGAGGTGACTGCTGTTGCACTAATATAATTTGCTGGCATTGGTCTTTTTATCTGTTGCTGACAGTGGATGGGGACTCTATAAGATGTGGTCGCAGCATTCGTGTTAGAGGGCACATCCGTTCAAACACCGCAGTGGGATCATCCATTCCTACACGAGGGTCGCTTTTGGGTTGGGTTTGACAAACAAAAGATCTGTGTGTGAAAAATGTCTGTAAAGACAAGGAGAAAAACAGGGATGAGTCATACAGTGAAATGACACTCCTGCCCCAAACCTCACTGAATCACTTTAAGCAGCTACAAAGGTGTTACAGAGCAAATTATCAGAGGATAGGTTAGTCTGACCTGCCCGCGAACAGCTATAATGAATGCAGACCAAATGGAATACCACAGCACTGCTGTGAAATCCATACAGGCACTTGGTCCATTACTTGTTTATGTGGTCTGAAAGAGCTTGAAAGAGGTCTTTGCGGGTTCATCTTGGCTTTCACTAATGGTCTATCCGCATCAAAAGCCATGACTAGGAAGAGACCTTAGCCATCCATCTTGTGTTCTATAAAGTTTTTCAGTTTATTTCAGCTTTGATGATAACATGGATTGTGCATTTGGGCACCCCGCCCCCCCTTCCCCATGAGTTTGGGTCCCTCTCGGAGGGTCCTCATTATCTCTATCTCTCTATCCTCTGCCCTCCAACCATTAATGTGATAGTGCATCCCTCTCTTTTGCTCACCCTGTTCTGCTCTCAGTTCGGCACCAAACTTTCTTGTTTAGTGCCAGCAAAATCCTTGAGCCACTCAAAGTGCTGGTTTTGTCATGAAAATTGCCAGTGTGGTGGGAACAATATCCTAAAATATTGTAAATTCAAAGTATGCAGTCCTGTGAAAAAGTATTTTCCCCCTTCCTGATTTCTTTCTCTCTTTTTTGCATATTTGTCACACTTAAATGTTTCAGATCATAAAACAAATTTTATTATCAGGCAAAGATAACATGAGTAAATACAAAATGCAGTTTTTAAATGATGATTTCATTTATTGAGGGAAAAAGCTGTCCAAACCTACCTGGCCCTATGTGAAAAAGTAATTGCCCCCGAAACCTAAAAACTGGTTGTGCCACCCTCAGCGACAAAAACTGCAATCAAGCATTTGCAATGACTGGCAATGAGTCTTTCACATCGCAGTGGAGGAATTTTGGCTCTCTTTTCTTTGCAGAATTGTTTTAATTCAGCCACATTGGAGGGTTGTCGGGCATGAACGCCCTGTTTAAGGTCACGCCACAGCATCTCAATTGGATTTAAGTCCAGACTTTGACGAGGCCACTCCAAAACCTTCATTTGGTTTTTTTTTTTTTTTTTTTAAGCCATTCAGAGGTGAACTTGCTGGTGTGTTTCGGATCATTGTCCTGCTGCATAACCCAAGTGCGCTTGAGCTTGAGGTCATGAACTGATGGTTCTCCCATCAGTTCTCCCATCACTTTCTCCCTGAGGATTTTCTGGTAGAGAGCAGAATTCATGGTTCCGTCAATTACGGCAAGTCGTCCAGGTCCCGAAGCAGCAAAGCAGCCTCAGACCATCACACTGCCACCACCATGTTTGACTGTTGGTATGATGTTCTTTTTATGAAATGCTGTGTTAGTTTTACACCAGATGAAACAGGACGCACACCTTCCAAAAAGCTCAACTTTTGTCTCGTCAGTCCACAGAATATTTTCCCAAATATCTTGGGGATCAACAAGATGTTTTTTGGCAGATGTGAGACGAGCCTTTGTGTTCTTTTTGGTCAGCAGTGGTTTTCGGCTTGGAACTCCCCCATGGAAGCCATTTTTGCCCAGTCTCTTTCTTATTGTTGAATCATGAACACTGACTTTAACTGAGGCAAGTGAGGCCTGCAGTTCTTTTGATGTTGTTCTGGGTTCTTTTGTGACCTCATGGATGAGTCGTCGATGCACTCTTGGAGTAATTTTGGTAGACCGGCCACTCCTGGGAAGGTGCACCACTGTTCCAAGTTTTCTCCATTTGTGGATAATGGCTCTCACCATGGTTCGCTTAGAAATGGCTTTGTAACCCTTTCCAGACTCATAGATGTCAGTGACTTTATTTCTCATCTGTTCTTAAATTTCTTTAGATCGCGGCATGATGTGTTGCTTTTTGAGATCTTTCAGCCTACTTCACTTTGTCAGACAGGTTCTATTTAAGTGATTTCTTGATTCAACAGGTTTGGCAGTAATCAGGCATGGGTGTGGCTAGTGAAATTGAACTAAAAAGATGTGATTAATCACAGTTATTCATGATTTAACGGGGGGGGGAATTACTTTTTCACATAGGGCCAGGTAGATTTGGATAGCTTTTTCCCTTAATAAATGAAATCATCATTTAAAAACTACATTTTGTATTTACTCAGGTTATCTTTGTCTAATATTAAAATTTGTTTGATGATCTGAAACATTTAAGTGTGACAAATATGCAACAAAAAAAAAAAGAAATCAGGAAGGGGGCAAATACTTTTTCATGGCACTGTAACCATAATCACAGTTCAACAGAAAGAACTCATAAATCCGTTAACAATACATGATGAAGAAGCTCCTGCGACTAGCTCAAGGCCGGTTGTGTAAGCAAGTCTTCCGGAATAGCCATATGGGTAAGACTGGCTAGATGAGCTAATCTTCCGGATGGACCATATCGGTAGTCAACCAACAAGTGGCCCCATTATATGAGCATACATACTCCAGTATTCTAGAAAAATCCAAGAATCCAGCTAACTTGGGCACCCAATCTTACTCTCAGGTGAACCCTAGGTTTGGGAGGCTCAGGAGTGGTGCTCGAGCGTCGCTGGAGGCCGAAAATGAATTTACACTACTATATAACGGCAAACTTGTAAATAAGGGTGGAGGGTTACTATATGACAATGTACCAATCAGAAATTAATAATGTTTGTTAAGGCATAAAGCGTCACATTTAACCACACCTAAGGAGGAGTTAGAAAGCCTTTTAAAAACAGCAGTTCAGACAGTCGGTGGTCAGTCTGTGTTGGGTGATTAATGAAAAATGAATGCTACTTGGTTTGCGCAGACCAGCCTGGGTTTTTTTATTTCACCAGGAGTTACTTACATTCAACCCAATCACATCAGACTCTGGAGAATGTGTCTATTCCTTGAGGAAAGAGTTACAAGGGTGAGAGGAAAACTTGGTCCACTTGCCCAGGCTGAGTTTTTCTCCCACACCAGGAGCCAAGAGAATAAAAGTGGCTGGGGACATCTGTTTGGTACACTTAACATGAGTGATACAGGGACCTTTCGTACAATTCTTGGGAAATTAGAGAGACCTAAACTTTTCCAGACTCTACCGCGATGGCCACCTGTCTCCCATTTGTGGCTGTGGAACCATGAGGACTGAGTAGAGGGGAACCATAAGAGATGAACCCCAGGATGTATATGGGAATACTGATTATTTTTTGTTGTCTTTCCCAAATTATACTTCTGGAAGAGAGTGAGTCGCAGAGGTGGGAGCATATTATCCTCCGCATTGAGATTCTGACAGTGAAAGAGAGGCTAATGGGTTCATTTGATCACGCAAGCTCCTGCATGGGCTGCTCCAACCCCTACATATTCAATGCGATCCCCTCTGTGTCCACCAGAATGATGAAGCTTCTGGCTCAGGAACAGTATGGTTCATCCTTTCATTCGTCTGGTAATATTGAAGAAATACATCACCATGCCTTCTGTAAATCCTGTAATGCCAAAAATCTTTTTGCTCAGACCGTACATTTTGCCAGCCAATTTAACTACTTCTGACTGCAACCTTCCAAGCTCATGTTGATTTTGCTGTGTTAGGTCGGTCTGCGGCATTTCTGTCACATTTCCTTAGTCAACTTCATGGTTGAACTAGGCTACCAAGTAGGGAATTGACTTCCTACATAGCCAGGTTATTGTCGAGACTTATTTGATAAAAGTGTTTTGCCTCCCTACTTGGGAGTATTTTGAGCTCACTTTTTTGAGGATGCATGATTCATTTCTTTTTTTATTTTAGTGGAAGGGTCCAGGTTTTCATTCATATTTCCTCTGTGGAGCTTTCACAGGACTGTACCTCTCTAAAGTGTCACGGTACAAATAAAATTGAATTACTTTGAAAATCAGAATAGTGGGAAGGCGTGTCAACCATGTGATCAATGTTAGCAAGAAGGCCTTGGTGGCAGTGCAGGGCACCATGAACGAGGAATTTGGAGAAAAATAAACACACTGACGATCATCCTCTCAACCGAGAGGGTTAGAAGTAGCATAAAGTCAGCCACTTTTTTTTTCCCAACAGGCAGGTATGCGTCTCTGTAGACAAGAGGAGAATCACAGCTGCAGTAAAATCCTCTCCTCGGTAATTCTCAGCTCCTGAGCTCTGTTTGTTGCGAGCAGTCAAACAGAGATGTTTGGGAACACTCTCCTCTTTCCTTCCAGTATTTAGAAAGTGAAACTTGCCCATACTCGGGGGATAAGATGGAGCAGCATGATTTTCCGGCAGGAAAGATATTTGGGAGGTTGTTCAGAGGTCATATACCCTGAGAAGAAGGTTTCAGAATTACTAAAAAAAACGTATTCAGGTTTTCATAGCGACAGACACTAAGTATAGCCACCTCCATCATAATTGGTGTGAGATAATGCTGAGCAGAAACCTAAAATCACCTTTCACCTTCACAATGATGGTAACTTCTTTATTTTTCCTTGGCTAAATGTATAAAACAGAAAAACTAAAATGCGTTTGGGGTGATGGGGTTCTGTCTCTGGAATAATGGAGAAGCCTGGGCAACAGCTGGGATGGGAAATGACCTCGTCGGGATTGGCAGCACAAGGAGCCTGGGGACATTTTTGCTTAAAAATAATTTAAAGGGCCCAAGGTTATGTATTAATGGATGTCAATGGAAAACCAGACCTGCACAGGGACAAGTCAAGAGGAGCAACTGGAACGAAGCAGATTGGCTGACCAGGAAGGCCAATTTACCCAAGAAGAGCAAGACGTACATCAGGGCAGAGCCACACATGATCATCCTTACTGGTTAGGCTAAAGTTTTAGAGCTTTGTTTAGAGAGGAATTGCCATATAACTTCCTGCATTATCTGACAGCGATGGCGTATGGCTCAGGCATGCAGCTGCCATCATACATCATATTTCGGGGGGCTGATGTTTATGATTTTTTGTTTGTTTCTTTTGCGGAGTCCTTTTTTTTAAAAAAAAAAAAAAAGTAATGCAGAATGCAGATGTTCTTCCCTTCACTTGCTTGCACCTTTATTTCTTCTCACTTTAACAACAACAGGATTTAAATTTGGGCCTAACTATCCCAGATCCCCCCCCAACTCAGTGTGGCCTGCTCTGCCTCAGTCTTGCCCCCCACCCCAGGTAGTACTTGATCCTCAGTGGGGGGAGGGCTTTAAGCAGGACAGTATCTGGTTTCTCCAGGAAAGGGGGCCGGTCAGATGAAAGGTGAAGAGCATTATCGATTAGTTGGGGGTTGGGAGGGGGTCTCCTACATTGTGAGGTGCAGAGAATGAGAATGAGGTAGGAGGCTGCAGAACCCCCGCCTCCCCTCATCAGAAACATGCACACACTTATGCACACACACGCATGCACGCACGCACAATCACACGTGTACACACACACACACAGCCCTATCCTCCCTGCAGTGTGCACTCTCTGCATTTGATGATGTAAATAGTCAGGAAAAAATAAACATCAAAGCATCATGGGGTGCAAGGGAGAGTTGATCTTTGGGGTGCAAAAGTCAAACCCACACACATTCATGCAACGCACCCTCTCGCACTGGAACACACATTCTCGTGCGCTGGCCTGTGACATTAGCCTGACCACTTATCTACAAATCTGCCACCTACGCACTCCCATGGAAACGTGGCAACACTTGCAGAACTAATATTGAAGGATGGCAAAACAAATTGTCCCTTCTTCACCTGTTTTATAAAACAGCCTCTTCGCTTGAATGCGATCCTGTGACCTCATACAGGGATGGATTTAGCAATTTAGGGGCCCTAGGCAAACACCTTTTTCAAATCTCATTTAACAAACAAACTAAAAACAAACAAATAAATATCTCGCTCCTAGTTCTTAAATTTTTTCTTAAAAATACAGACAGCACTTAAACACAGTAAAGCAGGGGTGTCCAATCTTATCCGTAAAGGGCCGGTGTGGGTGCAGGTTTTTGTCCTAGCCAGCAGTGCTACTGCACCTGATTCCACTAATGAACTAATCTGGGGTTTCAATCAGGACCTTGGTGGGTAGAATCAGGTGTGTTAGTGTTGGGCTCAAACAAAAACCAGCACCCACACCGGCCCTTTCTGGATAAGATTGGACACCCCTGCAGTAAAGTAACTACAGTAAGTCTTATTTACGTTTTCATCAAAGTAATACAAAAAGATGCATGGCAACATAACGCATTTTAATTTCTGAACCATTATGACTTGATAAAGCCACCCATCATTAACCCCATTTACCAGATATCGCCCCACAAGAAATGGGTTGTTACAGCGGCGCAACTGACATTTATAACGAGAGATTATACAAACATTCTAAAGGACTTTTACCGCGTGAAACATGTACCAGTACCGTCAGTACCAGAATGGATCATAGACTGTATAAAACAGGTATCGATATGTTTCCAGGGTTCAAACGTTAGCCTCGAACGCCTACGGCAGCCAAGAGAAATCAGAGGGAAGACGAAGCTCTCTAGTTAACAATACTGTTAAAGGGCATCTAAAGTCGATTCCCATTGTTTTTGTTTATCCGCCAATCTGCGAGCCGCACCTGCGCAAACAAACCGAAATAGAAGGATTATCTACGCATGTACGCAAAACATTGGTTTATATGAATGAAATTGGTCACATGACAATGCAAGATGTCAACAAAAGCAAGTTATTTGTTTGTAAACATTGGACGTTCAACGTCCCATCTGACAATCGACTTTAGACGCCCTTTAAGGGGAGGAGAAACCCAAAAATCACTTCAATCTGCTCAAGAACAGGACAATCAATCAGAGGGAGCAGGAGGGAGAAGTTTATGCTTCAAGGGCATTTTAATTTTCTAAATTGACTGTTACAATGATTTGTAGGTGTACTTTGACTTTAACCTGGATTTTCTCAAAACCTGATTTTTGCCCCGATTGCTATCATTTAAGGCACTATATCTCACTTATTTGTGGAGCTTTTCTCATGAAATTTTGACAGAAGTCTGTGTACATATCAGGAAGTCTTCTGAACTAAAAGTTTTGGTTTAGCACTTTGGGTCTGTGAGTTATGGTGATTTATATTTCATATCGAGGGGGCGAAAAATGGCAAAATCCTCTTTTACCCCACTAAATCTCTAGCATTATGTGTAAATGCTTTATTCTAGTTCAGAAGAAGGTGTAAACATAACTAAATCTAATAAAAAAAAAACCTGATTCAAATATCTTGCTTCAGTCCTGAGATATAAGGCAAAGAAATAATGGTGAAATCGGGGTGGCGGCCATCTTGAATCACATGACCAAATTATGCAAATTAGGTCAAATTCATATTTTGTGTATTTCAGGTCATATACTGTCAATACACCAAGTATGAATGATTTCTATCCAAAAATGACAATTTTTTTTTCCAAAAGGTTTCTCCTCCGCTTAAGTAAATAACTGCAAACAGGCCAGCCTCCACGCCGAAAACACAATCAAATTAGCCCCCTCAACCTGTCCGAATTATCTCACTTAAATATTACCCTAACTATTCAACACAAGATTCCATATCTCTATTCAAAAATGGTAGCGGTAGTTATCTAGGCTACTAACAAACGAACAGCAGGGTTGCCAACTCTCACGCATCTGGCGTGACAGTCACGCATTCAGCCTCAATCTCACGCTCAAGAAAGAAATCTCACGCCAAATCTGACATTATTTTATGTAGTAAATTTTTCTACTCATGCGCACTCATTTCCGAATGACTATAAACAAGCTCTAGTTTTACATAGGCTTCAAACTCCTAATTAGACCAATCCAGTGTCCAATGCGTTATTTACAATTTTCTCTGATTGTTGATTCGCTGAAAACATTTGCCGTCATTACGTCATGACGTCCGTCTGCTGCCAATTTATTGGCATAAATTTCAGTGCTGGTCAGAGCCAGTGAAGCAGAGGTGGAAGTGGCGAGGAGTGAAATCCGAGTGGTTATCGAGGTTAGAAAAATATGATTTATCAAAACAAGATAGGCCTACTTGCTCGACTGTATTTCATAGTTCAACGTTGTCTGATAGAAAGTCGCATTTTGTACTCTTATTGTAGCAAGGAAACGGTAAAGTTTTAGGTGTAATGAAAGCTAGTTTGAGAAACTGGTTTCTCAAGCGCCAGCCAATCAGCGCGCGCGTCACAATTTCATGGCTGTGCTGTGAACGATTCTGGGCAGGAAGTTAGATTTCAGGGGTGAAGTTTTGCCTTTTCCAGACTTATTTTTCGGAACGAGAGGGAGTTACGATGAGTGGTTGGTAATGAACGAATCTTTAATATGTCGTTTTTACGCCGAAACCAGACACAAGGTAAAACAAAAGAAAGTTTTTACGCTGGCAGCGGTAGAAGACAAGTGGTGTCTGGCGATTTCCATTTTTGCAGGTTTTGTCAATGGCACGGCATGTGACTCCGCTGGGCCAGTAAATGTCAGAATGTTAAAACAAGCCCTCGGAGGCACATGAACAGGGCTGAATAATCAATTAGGAAAAATTCTCGGCTCTCGGTAATTCTGTATATCGTTTTAACATTTTGTGAATCGGATTATGAAAGAAGACTGAAAATAAACGTCCGCTTTTTTTGTTCGGGTGTAAAAGCGCGTATTCAAAGGAGAATACATTGTATATTGATCAAGCATTGAACTCTGCATAAGTCGAACTGTTTTAGTATTTGTTGATGACATTGCTTCGGCTTCCTGTAAGCAAGTACGCGCAAATCTGCATTGCCAGTTTATTTGTTGTTCCAGTTTACAGAGAAGGCACTTGTAGAGACAGGACTTTTTGTGAGCACATGTATTGTTCCTTCAGTTCACAAATACTGACACTTGTTGTTAACAAGGCTAAATCAATAAATGAACTGGAGATTTTCAAGAAACTTTCCCACCAATTTTTTCCTAGTAAAATTAGCCAAAGCAAAATTGTTGAGATAGACAAGAGCATACTGGACCATTCTAAGGGCCCAATATACAGTCATTTCCTGAACATAAGCTGCACCATGTGTCAACCCGAGGTCAGTGTTTTATGCAAACTAAAAAAACAAAACCATGTATTAACCTCACCAGTGTATTAACCTCAGTTCACTAAACATTACCTATTGAATTAGAATCAGATCATGATTTAATGACGAGGTAGAGTGATGAAAAGATGCATTCCAATGTATAGCCCTCACCCATGTGTTAACCTCATAGATTATGACCTTGGTTAATAATCGGGAAATTATGGTAGTCGGTGGGCCTATAGGTTTAGACTAGTGGTCTTCAATGTTGTTCCTGGGGACCCACTGTGTATGCTGGGCTGGCTTTTGTTCCAACCACAGTTGCAATCACAGGATTTTAACAAGCAGTTAATTTGTCTTAATTAAGTGTATTTAACGTTTAGAGCAATTATTTGCCCTGTTAATTCGCAAGATAACAGAAATGGCTATGTTTGCCATCAAGAATTTTAAAAAATGCCATACCCACATTGTGATGCATTGGAAATAACAGCATAAAATGAGAGAAAACAATGTAACCAATCAAATTAAAGATTTAGTTGGCTCCTAATTGGTGAATACTAATTGGCACATCATGACAAATTTATTCGACATGCAAATGGTAAAGAGTCAAACCAGTTTTGTTTTATGTTGGTCTAATTAAGTTCACCTGAAGTTTTTTGAAATAACTTGAAGCAGTTGAGTCCAGCTGCCTAATTTGGGGTTCCTCAGTGTACAGTTTGATCTGTTTGAAATGTTGTAATGCTTGAAATTTCTGGCAGTATAGAAATAAAACCACTATCTTCAAGGGTATTTTATTCTTCATAGCATGTATGGATGTTTCTATGTAACATTTGGCCAAAGACGGTAAGTAACAAAGCTAAACATGAAAAACAACTAATTAAGACATTAACAGCTTGTTAAAATCCTGCGATTACAACTGTGGTTGGAACAAAAACCAGCATACACAGAGGGTCCCTAGGAACAACGTTGAAGACCACTGCTTTAGACAGTAAGAGGTTTGCGGCGGCGGTGGCGGCCCAAAATTTCTAGTAGGCCGCTGCATGCACATGTTTGGGGAGAAATCTCACTCCAGCCAAATGACCAAAGTTGGCAACCCTGCGAACAGCTACGACAACCAAGAGAAACCGGAGAAAGATAAAAGCCCCCTGGTTATTAACATTAGTCTTTAATTAATACTACTGAGCGGAATGAACGACTTACTTCCCCTGATTTATAATCACGTTATCCCAGAACTCTGGCGGAAGCTAGCAAGGTACCCAGCCAAGGCAGCCATTACAGCCAAGAGAAACCAGCAAAGCATGAAAGCCTTCTAATACGGGATTGTGAAGTCAGGGAAGTGATTTGATCAATCGGCTTTGATGTAATAATTAAAGAATAATGTTCACCAGGGTGCTCTTACTCTTCTCCGGTTCTCTTCATGATCATTGCAGCTGTTTGTTGTTAGTTAGCTGACTGGAGAGTTTCTTCGCTCCACTTATTTCTCTTGGCTGCCATAGCTGTTAGAGGCTAACGTTAGAACCCTGGTCACATATCAATACTGGCAGCTTCTTTTTCCTGGCTATTTTCAGCGGCTCTAGTACATGTTTCATGAGGTAAAACTTCACTCCTTCAGAATGTTTGTATGATCTCTCGTTACACATGCCAATTTCACAGAGGTCACAATCCATCTCTTCGTAAATAACATCGCTTTTGATCAGCGTCAGATTTGCGGCTGAATATGAACAAACTCGGTCGGTCGTTATACAGCCCACAGCCCATGGTTTTCACCGGTGTAATTCCCTAGACGCGCTCTTGGAATAGTCCATTGTAATAAGACGAAGGGAGTTTAGCCCAGCAATCCGTGAATAAGTGAAATTCTCTGTTGCAATTTTTGGGTATAGATTTTAAAATGATGTGATTGATAAAGAAAGAGTCAAAAATAAGCGAAACCATATATATATATATATTTTTTTTTTTTTTAGGTCTACAGGGGGCCCCTTGGATGTTGGGGGCCCTAGGCAATTGCCTACCTTGCCTAATGGCAAAGTCCGCCTCTGACCTGATATTTCTGTGCTCATTGCGTGGAAGAGGACAGCAATGGGTATTTTAATATTCATTCACCATCACAAATTCATAGTAAAAGTACCAGATGTTTATTTTCCTTCTTTTATTTTCAGCTGAATTATGACCGACAATCATGGAGCCTACGTCTGTGAATATTAGGCTGGGTATTTTGGCATGCATGCTAGAATGTTCCCTGCCGCTTCCCTGGGTCAGAACTATCCCAAGTACAGGCAGATTTAGGACTTTCCACAAATTTTTTGTATCTTGGTTTGAGTGGGGAATTTGAAATAAAAATGATTCATCAAATGGCATGTGTCTCAGTTGCCTAATTGATGGTTTTATTTTGTGCCTGGACTTGATATCTCATGTCAATTACTTTTGCCACTAAATAAATCAAAGATGTCACTAATGAGGTCAGATATTTAGATGTGGGGGAAATGTTACTTTGACCAGGGCCAAATCATTATGGCCAGATGTGGGTTAGAGCATCTCAAAAGTGGCAAGACTCCTTGGATGCTCACTGTCAACTGTGGTGAAGGCCAAATGACTCTGGTCCAAGAAGGGACAAACCAGAAACTGGCAACAGGAGGTTGGGTGCCCAAGTTTCATCGATAAACAAGGGGGCCCGAGGGGGACGTTCACATTAGCAGGCAGGTGGTTTTAATGTTGAGGCTGACTGGTGAATAACGAAGGATGTCCTATGTCCACCAATGAGATGTTGCTTCTTCATTTGTTTCATCATTCCTTTGTGTGTGCCTATGTATGTGTTGAGCCCATTGGCTGTGATACTTGGATGCACTTCCCTCATCCAATAAGAAAATTTTTACGTCTCTGTGGTGGGACATTTAATTTTGCATTGATGCCTATGGCCCTCTGTTTGATTCTGAAGAAGACATTCCGTCAAAACGTTAGTCACCTGCACTATAATAAATTGCCTAAGTAATCATGTGTTCCAGTATTTCTTTCTTTGATGCTGCCTGGTGAATGTGTCTTCTTTTTCATGACACAGTGCAAGGACATGGGCTACATAGTGTTCTGATGCAACACTAAAATATTTCTGTGTGTGTACGCATAATGCAAGAGCAATAAAACACAATCAGTCCGTCTATCAATCAATCAATCAATCAATCAAATATGTGGCAGACCTTGGCTATGCGGCCACTGGGAAGAATCTCCTGTCAGTTATCGTGGTAACATGACAGAATGGGGTTGTGCTCTGCGAGACTGGTTTCCCGGGGCGTTTCGGTTGAGCGCCAGTGCGATGGCGGCTGCTCCTGGCATGTGCGGTCCCCCGGCGCATTCTCTGGAGAGTCGCACGCGGTCCCTTATCCTCCAGCGTGAGGGAAAAACCTTGCTCCCCGGCACCTATCGAGCCGCTCATCTTCAACGTCCGTGAGTCTCCAGGCAGTGTGCATCACCACAGTGAGCCTTTTTATTTCTCATACTAAAACTTCAGCAAAAGAAAGAAAGATTGAATCTGAGCGTTCATAACCAACACCCGTGTGTTGAGACAGATAGAGGCCTAGCAACATCTTTTTACAGTATGGATGATGGACAGAATACCTTGTTCAATACAGAACACTCTGAAAAGGATTTTTCAGAAAGATTCATATTCTTGAGGCAATTAAAATGGTACTCTTTGGTTGTGGCTAAATTAAAAAGTTCGCTAGACAGTGCTGTTTTTTTCCCATATAGGCACAAGTTAAGGATTTAATTCTGTGCATTGACTGTAGGTAGCCATTCGAGACAATAATACTGTGGAAAACTATAGATTAAGCTACGCACCTTATTGATAACTTCTCAGTTTTCTTACTAGCTGGGGTCCCCTCTGTCCGACCTGCGTCTGGGTGGTTTGGGTAGAGAGGGGGTGCGGAGCTAATTCGCTAAGCTGCTGCGCCGCGGGGGACAGCGCGGCCAGGGCGCCTTTCGCTAATTGAAACGTGTCGGCGGCTCATCGACGTCTCGGCTCCGGTTTCAGGGCAATTTCAAACCGCAAAGCTGATTGCTGGTTTCGCATCGCGCAGAAAGAAAAAAAAATCGATAGGAGCCGGGAGATCGTGGGGATTTATTCTTTCCACACTGACATTAACCCTTTCCATCATACCGGTGTTTGGTGTCTGATAGGGAAGAGAGGCAGAGTGCAGGAGGACAATGTGCTTTGTGCCGTTGGTGCCTAGGACAAATAAAACATATAAATCTTAAAGTTTTATGTTTTTTTTTTATTTTTTTGTTTAATGTTTATTTGTATAGGGACAATGCACATTAAACCCCATTCCAATCTAGAAGAACTAAAAATGTTTTGTAACATCAGATTATAGCCTAAAATAATCCACATCCCTGGTCCCTGTATTTAGGTCCTTGTTTACCTACCCTTGTGGGGACAAAATGTCCCCATAAGTAATGCAATACCAGATTTCTTCATCCTTATGGGGACATTTTCAGGTCCCCATGAGGAAATTGAGCTATTTTAGGGTTAGGGGTTAAGGTTAGGGTTGGGATAAGATTAGGGTTAAGTTAAGGTTAGGGTTAGGGTTAGGTATGTAGTGTTGAGGGTTAAGGTCAGGGAAAGGGGTAAGGGAATGAATGCAAGTCTGTGGAATGTCCCCACAAGACATGAAAACCCAACATGTGGCTTTGTCCAGTAAGTATGCATGACTGAGTAAAAACAATTATGATGTACAAAAATGGAAAAGTCATAAAAATAGCCCACAGAATTAGACTTCAAAGTGCATGTGTGTGTGTGTGCGTGCGTGTGCGTGTGCGTGCGTGTGTGTGGGTGTGTGTGTGCGCATGTATGTCTGTGCATGTAAAAAAATTAGATCAGAAGACTGTATGTCAGAAATGTACATGGGCTCTCAAACCTAGAGACATGACAAATTGGGGTGTTCCTAAATGAGTTAATAATTGGTTGTTAGCCATTAGCGCAGCTCTGGTTGTTTTTGAGCCAACGCTAGAGGCAAACAATGTGAAATTTTGCACCAGTTTTGTAGCTGTTGGTGGAATATTCCAGAGTTGAGAGCCCTTTGCCAAGAAGGCCATCTGACCCTGAATTTCACTGTTCCCACACACTGTTGCTTATATAGTTCTACCTATTAATTATAATTCATATCATTTATGCGGCTGCGTTATTAAGATGTTTGAAAAATATTGCAATCTATGCAGTCTATAAATTATCAGAACTTAGTATTTCTTTTCTTTGGAGAATTAGACTGTGGTGCTGCTTTGTGGATTATTTATTTATTTTGTCCATAATTTTTATTGTTTGATGGTAGAAAGGAGTGGTTGATTGTGGATTTTGTAGCCCAAGTCCAAACTGCAATAGGCCTATAATGAGAAAAGAGAAAGAACACCTCCAGCATGTATAAATCTGGGCTGTCCTTACAGATATGACGCACGTGCCTGGCAAGTTTAAAGCAGTATATTCTGTATTGTTTTGGAATTTTTTTTTCATATGTTTGTCTAAGTTATGTTGTGGGTCTGAAACTATGCATAGATTTTTAACCTCAGTTCACTCACCTTTATATTCACTCTGTATCTTGATATTAAACTGTTAGGATCAGTGGCGGCTGGTGAACTGGCGATATAGGAGAGGCTCAAAACAATCCCCTAAAGCGCCCCGGTGGCTCATCAGTCTGGGTGCGCGTGCTATGGGGGCTGTGTCCTTCCCGCGGCGACCTGGGTTAGGGTCCGGCTTGGGTCGTTTGCTGCGTGTCGTCCCCCATTCTTCTTCCCAACTTTCCTGTCTCTCTGTACTGTGTGGCTGTCGAGTGAAGGAAAAATTCCCAAAAAAATAATCTTTAAAAAAAAAAAAAACAATCCCTTAAAATGAATGATTGGTCGCGACCTGTTTTCAATCATTCATTTAAATTACCATTACAGAAATTCCGATAACTCTCAACATCATCAGATGTGGCCAGTTTTCATTTATAAGGCATACCGATTACGACCTGGGACTTCTCACGCTTTTCTTTTTTCAGGGATTGGAAGCAATGCATGTGTTTCATGATGGTTTAAATGAAATAAGATCATTTGAAACGTCTTTTTGCAACTCCACTGCTTCCAACCCCTCCAGTGCACAAGGACTTCAATTCCGCATGAGAATGTCTTACATACGCGTTGATTGAATCATTGCTGACCACAGCAGAGGAACGTAAATATGCCACTTAAACTCACACCAAATGTGTGAGAGTTGACAGGTATGCGTTATAAATGAAAACTGGCCACACATGATAATGTTGAGAGTTATCGGAGTTTCTGTAATGGTAATTTAAATAAATGATTGAAAACAGGTCGTGACTAATCATTCATTTTAAGGGATTGTTTTGAGCCTCCCCTATCGCCAGTTCACCAGCCGCCACTGGTTAGGATGTTTCCTGTAAGTGAAGCACATTGAGACTTTTTTCTTGGTTTAACATAAGACAGTTCTGTTGGACCCACAAACACACTCCTTCCATGTGGGTGTGTATGATTTCTACCGTGTGTGTTGGTGTTTTGTTGACAGTCACAGCAAATAGGTTTTTATCAGTTACTTTCATTGTGGATTGGATTCTGGAGCCCTTCAGAATACATTATGAACGACTAAAAACATCAATTTTATCTGTGCTGGGAAGGCCATCATCATTGAAAAGATTTTCATGCAAATACATAACACTGAGATTTCTAAGATAGAAAACTTGAAAAAATCATAGGTTATGAGCCATTTAACTAGATTGGCTTTATTGCTCCAAAGTTTATCTATTGTTTGGCACTATAAGATGCAGATAATAACTTTGGCCTATAACTGATTGGTTTTAGCAGCTGCGGATGAATCGCAAGCTCAAATGTCCTCCAATGACGATAAAATGTGAGCTTTACAGAGCTGCGGGCAGGTATAGGATTTTGTGATTAGCTCATGATTTTACCAAAGAAAACACAATCATAACATTTTTTTCCCTGACAAACACAACAAAGATCAAGTTTACTGCTCTGTATTGTTTGTTGTTTTTTTGTTTAGCCTTGGAAATGGGTTATCTTTGTCAAGCGCATATTGAAATAAAAAGTGATAATTGGGTTGGCTGATTGTATGTCGGTCTAATGGCATTAACCCAACAGAAGGACTGATGAGGCCTACGATCTCAGGGCCTCAGAGACTGGGCCTAGGCATGATGAAAGTCGACTGCCTGTTCTACTTTGGACCAGATGACAAATCCTTCAGATGGATTGATGAAGAGATGAAAAAGAAATAATTTATATTCCTTGCACACTCATGATAGGACATCTGTTCCAATAACTCCCAGGAATTTTGAATGGCAGGTGATATTTTTTTTCTCGGGTAGTCTGAACAGCTAACAGATGAACATAGAATTAGCTGGTAATTTTGCAGGTGGTGCATTATTGTGATGTAAAATGTTTATATATGGGCTATATATACATTGTGGGGGGGTACAAAGAAATGAAAACTGTAGAATTAGTCAAAAATTATTTTCTGCTTTTACTTTTATGAACAGTAAGTGTAAGCACATTACCTTCTTCCACTATGTGATAAACTGGCGAATAGACCTACAAGTGAAGTACTTTTCTCGAGTTTTACTGACTGCATCGCCCCCTCCCCCCCGTATGATGTAGGCGCCAGCAGATTGAAGCCAGAACGGGTGGGGGTAGGGGGGGCTTTCAGGGTGTCGTGTGTTCAATGATCCCTCCAGGTCGGCGCTGACAGCTACAGACGCTGGTCTAAAACGGATGTTCTCTTGAGCTGGCTGCCTGGCGATCCGGTGGAGGAAAACGAATCCCGTGAGGGAGAACCACCGTCAAGGATCACAGGCAGCCGCTTTCTGACCCCTCAGATCCGCTGAGCGAGGCGAAGGGCGCCGGCACGACAGCGCAAAACCCGCTGAGCCGCGCAGGGTTTAAAGTTACAGCGTCTGCTCACCTACCAAGCCGAGCACTTAAACAAAACTCACCGTCCCTGCTACTGACATCTGACACTTCACAACACTTAACTTCTTTTAATGGTTTGATGTGGTTGCGTGGGGTGATAATCTTACTTTGTTGGGACGGGGAATAAATTTGCAGAACATAATGATTCAAAAACATTCAACAAATTAAAACTAAATGAGAATGTCAATGAAAATGACTTGTAAAAACAAAACTTTTGGATGACTGCAAGTAACATTTTAATAAAACCTTTTGCGATTGCAAACTGATCATTGTCATTGGAGGCAAAATGTCCAGTGCAAATTCACATCTAACAGGTTAGGCCTTAGCACACAGTCAACACAAGAATTATTGGCACCTTTCATGAAAATGAACAAATATTATTATACAAAATGAAAAATCTGCAAAACAAATCATATTTTGGATCAAATGCCATATACTTCTATTTTAACACAATAAAAGCTTGAAAAAAGTTACAACTGGTAGAGCATTTTTTCATCTGAATCATGTTCTTCAAAATTATTGCCTTTGTATTTGGTGGATTGGTCAAACCTTCTTGGCAAGGATAACAGTATGACTGCATGAGTCTCTTGTAATGTCTGACAAGGATGTTGAACACTTTTGGAGGTGTCTTGGAGTACTTCTCCATACATGACACGGTAAAATCCTTGAGGTTACACAGTTTATGTTTGAGGACTGCCCTTTACAATCCCAGCCACAGGTGCTCGATAGGATTTATGACCGGACACAAGATTGCCATTGCTAGCTGTTGTTCCCAGAAAATAATTATTTGTTGGTATGTTTAAGGACAATAGGTGCTTCTCATTATGCTAATGCATCTCCTCCCTTCCCTCACTTGTGTCTCTTCCTCGCATCTTAGCTCCTCCCAGCGAGGATGTTAGAGCTTGAGGCAAGGAAGAAATGCGAGTGAGGGAAGTGATGACAGATGTAAACATAATGAAAAACTGTGTACCACAGGTGCAGAATTTACACGTCACGCATTTTGATGAAAGACTTCCTCATTGGATACCCCTGTGTTTCCATGGTCTAAGCTCCTCCAGAAGCGTCCTCCCTCCTCTTATCCCCGATATGCATTTTAGGGATTAGAAGATCCTACATGATGGTGGAGGAGGAACGATTTCCAGGTCATGGGAGAAACAGGACATGAGGAAGCATATGTTAACATGAAGAAAAACATGTATGGTCTGGCTAAGAGGTCCATCTACAGCCATGTCCTAACTTCCTGTGGCAGTAAGCGAGTGTTTGACTAAAATATCTTGGTGTAAATTGAAATTCATGACACAATTGATCTTAACAAGATCCACTGGGCCATTAGCGACAAAACTGCTTCAATGTATCAATGATCCAGCTTCATGTTTTATTGTGGATACCAAATACTTTTCATTGTATGCATCCCGCTTTTTTTTTTGCTAAACATGTTATACATGTGCGTGGCCAAAAAGTTCCATTTTCATCATCATCCATTACCAATCATAATTCTAATAAAGCTTTGTAAAGTTTAGGCACTCATTACGCGGGTTGCTCTCATTAAAAGCTTCTCGTACAACTCTTCCAAACAACTAGTCAACATGGAGATGATGTTGATTGAGTTTCTCGATCAATTGGTAATCCAAAGATTTCACTTAACTGTGCTGATCAGAGGCAGTGAGTCTTGGGTTTTTTTCTTGCCATAGTGACCATCCTCCTCACTGTGTATGGTTGCAATATGCAAATGGACCCTCTTCCAGGCAAAATTGGTACAAACTTGAGAAACTTTTGGATCTTTATTGATTAGGCTCAGTGGTATTTTCTAGAGTTTATGTGCTTTTTCTATATGCGTTACCTGGTTTATGTAGGTCGATAATTATTGGTGTCTTCTGAGGCAAAAAAATTTTTATTTTTCCATGGTGATAGATGACAAAGGGATTTTTCATACGTGCAACTGTGTATGTATACACTGGTAAAACACGAAATGTTGAGAGACACTGAAACAGCTTTTGGTGACTAAGGTGAGATCATAGAAAATAAAATGAAACCAATGTTAGGTAAAGTGGAGCACAGAGAATCAAGCATGCATTTGTGGGCTGAAAATTGATTTAATACCGATGAAACGTTTCATACGCATGCGCGAACACTGTTTCCACTATCCATGAAAAAGAAAATTGATAGGAGGTGAAGAGAGAATGTGGAGTATGGGAATTCCCTAATTTAAGTACACTTCTTTGCCTTGTAAAGGCCTTCACTTTGCATAACTTTGTTTTGAGGTTACATTGGAAGGATTTCTCATGTGCAAATATCAACTGATTCGTCTAAATAATCAGCTTTGCAAATGTGTTTGTTAATGCATGCTAAGTCTCATGTATGGACACATTGCAGATGGGTGGGATGGGGGGTACAAAGTAAAAGTGCCACTGGGGCAGGTAATAACACTTACTTTATGGGGCTCGTAAAATAAATAAATAAACATTTTAGGTGAAATTAATCTAGATCTAGATTTAAATAACTGCTTGGACAACTTTAAATTGTCGACTGAAAGATTCTTTGGCCATACTGTGTTTTATTTTTTGCTTTTGCACAAAATCATCTGTTCTTTGTCACAATATGGCCTACTTTGTCACAAGTTACCCCAGGGCCAGCCAAGAATAACTAGGTTATGTATGCAGTATCAGCATGGAAGCATATATCTGCAAAAAAAAAAAAAAGAAAAAAAAAAAAACATATTTGTGAGGTGTCTAAAAGGCCTGGGAAATTTTAGTTACTTAATGCCTTACTTTATTGTTTGGTTTTATTGAAAATTGCATTAGTTGTATTCGTGTTTGTGTCAAACTGCCCAAGGACTGCAGATGGAAATTAGCAAGCAGCTAAATCCAGTGCAGTGTATCTTTTTTTATGCAAAAGTAATGCTGGTGTATGATCCCAGACAAATAAATGCAGTAAACAAATCTCTTTTAAAATGTTAATTTGAATACCAATATCTTTGGGGGAAAATACTATTAAAAAGTTTAATATGAATAATGTTTCTTCAAGTGAATTGACACAAGGCAGATGCAGAACTCAGGCACAGACAATGATCCAGTTCACAGGTTTTATTAATACTCGAGGTTGTACAACCCAGATCAGCAACAGGCAGTGAGGATGCAGTAAAGAGGAGAGAATCCAGAATCATTAACAGAGTTCAGTCCAAAAGCCCAAAAACCAGGAAGTAGGTACACCAAATCCAAATCGCAAAGGGAAAACATAAACCAAAAGACCAATCAGAAATAATGCACGGGTAATCAAACACAAGGAACAGGACTGAATCGTAAACCAATTTGTGACCAGGTAGGAAATCAAAAAATCCTGGTAGGTAAGACACAGGAATACTAGCTTCACAAACTCGCTAGGGAATAAACTAACTGAAAAGGGGGAATATAAAGGGAAGTTAAGGAACGCGCAGGGAGGTGTGGTTACAAATGAGGAAACGATCAAATAATTAAACAAGGAATGAGGGGCAGAGCGTGAGCGGCAGTGAAAGCAGAAGACACGTGGCAAATGACAGTTGAATGAGAATGACTAGATTAATACAAGAGACTGCTAAAATAAACAGGGGAACAAGAAAAATAATAAATACAAAGCAAAATTCACATAAAACATCACTAGACAGATTCAGAAACTGACATGAATACAAGTAATTTCACAAAATGCTGAAGATGAAATTAAGAGTCACTAGCTATGTTTATTTTAAAGATTCGGCTTGGCGTATTTTCATGAGGTGTGCCAATGTATTCTTGCGTAGACTGAGTCCAACCGGGAACAGGTGTTGGTCTACCGGGAGAGTTGTTCATTGGTGAATATTTTGCGGTATCTTTAAACTGGCCATAGCCGAAAGAATGTTGCTGTCATGGAGTTATGGCCAAAGATGTGATAAGCTGTTGGTCGATCCATAAACAGACAGTAGAATATATGAGACACCTTTTTACAAGACCAATGACGGAATCTGAAGTGCCCAAAGCTGAGGAGTCCTAAGCCAGTAAGGTACCAAATGAAACAACAACTTCTTTGCTACTGCTTATTATTACTATTAGATGTTAAGTACGGTACTTGCATGCCCAGCATTACCGTAAATTTACACAATATAATTGGTAAGTTGAGAGTTAAGCAGAACTACTCCCAAAGATCGTCTACAGGCGTCTTGATTTAGCTTGGGACGCAGGTGGACGAAGACATTTTTCCGATATGGCTGGGTACACCAGGCCTACATATTTCTCAGATCGTGTCTGAAACGCTAGCTCCAGGCACTGGGGTGGGCTGCCGCTCTCGGATGGTTTTCCAGCGAGTATTTGTCAGGTCAGACTGTGCACCGCCCGGCGGTCTCCGGCGCGGCGCTCTCCCTGGGTTATTTATTACCTCTCTCCCCCGCCGGCAGCGCTGCGGCTCTGGGGCCGTTGCCAGCAACGTAGCGGAGGCGGAGGAACGGAAAGGGAGGTCCGCGACAGCCGACGGGGATGAAGCGGAATTTATTTTATTTTTCCGCGCCGCACAGGTCACTTAATTTATATCGAGGAAAAAAAAAAAAGTCGACCTATCTGGGATAAATGAATATGGATGTCTGAAGTGGTGCAAATAAAATGAGGAATACGGAGAAGTACTATTTTACAAAATACGATAGCGGCGCCATAGGCCTATAACTGCGGTGGCATAAGGCATTTATTACGCATTGATTAAGAGCGAAAATAGGCCCCACTTTAAAGTTTTCCAACATTTTGTTTATCACAATGGCATATTTTGTTTCGTAATTGTGCCCAATTTTTCTAGACAATATTGGGATCTCAGGGCTTCCCACTTAAACTGCATTAAACAACTTTTGGGGTTTAAAAAAAATTCTTTGGAATGTGCCTTGAATGAACTTTCACTGTTTATAATGCAAACCGGCTAATAACAACTCTCAGAAAGCTGGAACGTCAACAAAAGCAAAAAAAAAAAAAAAAGGTCCCACAACTCACACACAACACCTGTCTGGTCAAATTAAATTAGCAAACTAAAAGTAAAATATTAAGAAATTATATTTGATAATTCATTCAAATCAACCCTGAAGGTGGAACCGCTTCTTTAAGGACATGACTGAGCGAAGCCGCCGGGAGAGAGGCCAGGAGGATTTTTCAGCGAAAAACACAAGTTTCGTGTGGTCGGAAGTACAGCAACACCGCGAGGCACAAGACCGGAGGTCTACTTCCCGCTCCTCAGGCAAAGCGGCGAGATGAAAATAATATTTTTCTGAACACACAAAAGAAAGCTCAGAAACTTTCACCTTTATCTACTGCCCGCCCTATGACCTTTTGTGCTGCAGCAGAGCTGTTAATGACCTCCGTGTTCCAGGGAGCCCCTCCTGGGCTTTGCGTGACCCGGGAGCCCCCCATCCGGGAGCACGCTTTTGGGGGTGGGGGCCGTGGGTGGTGCAAGCTTAGGCTATCCTCGTTACCAGCTCTGTGTCCTTAAAATTCATGCATTTTTTCATCATTTTTTTAGGAAATTCAGAATCATAGTTCTATCTTTCTACATAAAGAAGCTAACAGCACAGCGCAGGCATATAGCCTAGTGTATTGAGCATCGCAACTGCTCAACAAGTATTTTTGGAGACATGATGAACTCAGATCAGTCCTTTTCCTGGGGCCAATAAAGACGTTGTGAGCTTTGGACATGCATTTCAGGGACTTCCAGGCATTTTGGAAACTCATTCACAAACCATTACCCTTTCGCAATTTGCATGAGGTCATATGCCACTGTTACTGAATTTTTGCGTCCCTTTTTTATGCTGATAGAATTTCTCGTCTGTTTATTGTATGATTATTGGAAGACTGTGGGTGATGCATCATTTTCATCACCACCATCATCATCATTTTCTTTGTAATCATAAGCTCCATCAATTTTTCATCCACTTCGAGCACCAGTTGTATTAAGTACTGAAATATTTATCAGTCAGTTTTGGAGCAGCCTGCTTCAGTTGCATGTTGCCTGAGGTGTCATCTGTTTGATTTTTGAGACATTGGATGGTCTTAACCTGGGCAGCCTGACCCTGTTTGCAGGATAAAAATCCTGTAGGTTTTAATTTCAGCTGTTGCTTGACTTTTAGATATGGGGGTCCTGCAGCTTACCCAACAAGAGCCAGGTGTGGGTGCAGGTTTGCATTTTCCCTGCACTACAATATTGATTCAAATACAGAACTAATCCTGAGCATGACATTGATAAGTTGCAGCAGGTGTCTCAGCACTGGGCTGCAACAAAAACTGGCACCCACACAACCCATTTTCAAATAAGACTGGACACTCCTTCCCTCGTAAAATTAATGTGTTCACTTTATCAGGACATTGTATATGAACTCATTTATCGACATTCTCGCTCTCTAGCTGTGGATTTTTGTTAGCTAGTGAAGCTCAGAGCTCAGGTATTATTTGCTTTAACATAGGCTACATTCATGTATTATTGGTAATGAAAATATAAACTTTTCCTCGCTACAATTTCAGCAATGAGCTACTTTTTAAAAGAAACAAAATTATCACCCCTGACTTCTCTATGCTCTCCTGCGATTATTTCAGCAGCTGACACATATAGTCAGGAAAAAATCATGAGGCTTGGCAGTAGCGTAATAGCAAGCATAATATTCGTAAATTTTAATCTTCACGAAGTTATAAGGAATTTATGGTACAACGATGGGTCCTTATCGAGGATTTATTTCTAATTAAATACTAAGGAACTGAGATGCGTGAAGGTAAAATGCTGTCTTGAAATACAATATCATCTAAGATAAACGTCGGGGACCGATAATTGAACAATTTGGCTGTAGATATTCATCTCTCCGATGGAATAGGCCTAGTTTGTACAAACTTTGAGATCATTAGGTCGCTGAGTCGATGTTATGAGACGTGGGCGTCCGGTAGTCGTGATCCCCCTTCGTGATTTTCGCGCTTGCAAAGCCTACGCTCCTAAATGGGCCAAGTTTAAGCAGTGGCGAAGAGAGCAAATCTTACTTGGGCTTCTCTGGACCTCTGTCTTAAAGCGTGACTGAACAGGGATACACACGCACTGAAAAGAGTGTAAAAGTAACTTACACAGGTTTCACGTATTTACTTCATTCTAGGACTTAAGAGATACTTAAAAATGATCGGAAGTCGTGGAGATAGATTTCAGATATATCGTGATAAATCTTTTAGCCCACGTCTGATTGTTAGAGCCAACTCAAGATGTTAACACCAATTTCTCCGGTATCCTTCGCAGCCCAGTATTTAAATAGGAGGAGAGTCTAAACGAGCCTTTGGTGGATGGTGGTCAATTGCACTTGTTTCTCGTTCAGGCAATAAAGAACACAACGGACGAAAAGTAACGACGCACAAATGAGCGTAAATTGCTATTAATTATATTTGCTTGAGCAAAGCACTGTGCTTGGTCGATGTAGAATCAAAACCATATAAATAGCACAATCTGTCTGGTAACCTATTTGCTCAAAAGGTCCAGTAAGATGTGGTGTGGCTGCAGAGCGGTGAAACTAGTCACGCGAGTGGAGCTGTGAGCCCCGCGAAGAACGAAGCAATCGAAAGCAGGTAACTGAAGAATGACAGTCTGTGGCTGAACTTAGACGTACTGCTATCAGCGAGCGACGGGGGAGCTCAGCGCGAAGCAAAGTGGTTGCGTCTCGAGGTCCACAGCACACCAACTCCAAACACAGATCGTACAAGTTGAGTCAGACGGGCTGCTAATCACTTATTTCCAGCGCTGCTCTCTTTCTGACATGCCCGCTATCAAGAAGGAGAGACTGGATGGCGACGACATGGCATTGGTCGCTTTCAGTCAGCCAGAATACCTGGCCCCTTTAAATGCCACCGCTGTCCCAGTGGTGACCCCACATCCTCCAGCATATGATCATATATTCGCCCATCATCGCGCGTACTTGGGACAGCGCGACACCGCGCTGCATCATCCACACTTCCAGCACTACACCGAGGACTTAATGCTGGAGAGGTTCTCCTCCATACCCGACTTCCAGCCGCTGTTTGATAAGGGGGAGCCCTGCATTGAAGTGGAATGCGGAGAGAACAAGGCTATTCTATACATTCATAAACTTTGCCAGGGAAGTAAAGGACCCTCGATCAAATATCGGGGCGAGTGGCTCACCCCGAATGAGTTCCAGTTTGTAAGTGGTAGGGAGACGGCAAAAGACTGGAAACGTAGCATCAGGCACAAGGGTAAGCTACAGTCTTCTCATACTTAATCTAATAGCATTACTGTGAAGTTGAGAAAGCGCATTTAACATTTTTGTCACAGTATTAGTCACCTGTTACGGTCTCTCTCCATTGTTCCGCGCTTTTGGAATTCAGTGGTAATACGGCGCGACGACAGGAACTGCTGAAGCCTTCCTGTTGTTCATTGAAATACGTGTAAATGAACAGAGAAAGGCGCCAGGTAGGGTACTGTTTTTAGACTGCATTTTCTACCGTAGTTAGCCCATGTGCGGGAAAAAGAGCCTTCAGAAATCAGAAACCGGGGGGCGTAGGCTTTATTGCTACTTGGCTCGTACGCATTACTGCCTGCTATGGCCTCTACATTTGGATAACAGCCTTCGATTAGAAAGGCTACCCGAAATTCCTAACAATAACAGTTTATAGTTTGAAAGCTGAAAGCATGAATTAAACGAAATTGTTGCGAATTGGGTAAATGGATCCTCGGTAGTGATATATGACATACTACCGGCGTTTTCGGTATTTGACTGCATCATTGATAAACCGTAGTTTAAACTGCTCACGTGTCACGGGTTCTGACTAGACACTGCGAAACCTATTTACACTCAGCCTCTGGTTAACTTAATAGCAACATGACACGCTTGAGGACGCGGAAGGGAGCAGCAGCCTATTTGATTGTCTGTCCTGAAATGTTACAATTTGCAACCATTTTTTTTAATTTACGTGACTAAACGAACAAACACGCTGAACTACATAGGCGTAAATAAAATTAGTAAGTTAAGAAGCATAAGTCTAAATGTGAAAGATTTAAATTCGTCGACAACCTTTTCTGACTTCTGTGTAACACATGGTCGGATTAAGTTTGAATTTTGAGTGAATGAGGGACAATAATCTCCAGCCGGCTATACGAACTCTGGCATGTGTGTGAAGACGCGGTTAGACCATCCCCTCCAGTTACACTGAATGAAATGTGAAAGTTGGGCTGTGCAGCCCTTGGACGAGGGCTGTGAGAGGTGCCTTCATGGCTATGCCTAGAAGTTACCCCTTCACTGGACCGTTGAATGCGGTGTGATGCAGAGACCTAAGCTCTCTAGCCGTGCACTAGTCGTGTCAAATTCTGTTGTGGGCACGGAGTGATGATTATCTGATATCAGTATGGTGTGACGTCTTCTGAGGGTCCACCGCCTGCATTTGCTGACGTTTCTCACTGAATTTTTGAACGTATGAGGTTGAATGATAGAGGTGCCTCTGAGAAGAATTCTCTTTGATCCGCATCAGCTATTATTGATGCTTCATGGTGATTGCATTATGAAATAAAGTTTCTAAAACAAATGCACTTGTTTTTGCTTTAGCAAAACACAGTTCATCGACCATGGTGGATCAGAGGTTTGTTTTTTGCAGTTAAATCTGTTGCTTTACATTGTGTTTTCTCCATCTTTCTCTCCCACTCCCCTCTCTCTCTCTCTCTCTCTCTCTCTCTCTCTCTCCCTCTTTCCCTCTCTTTGTCACCCTCTCTGTCCCTCTCCTCCCCCATCTCTCCCTCCTCTCTGCCTCTCTCCCCCCTTTCTCTTGCCCCGCCTGTTTCTCACAGGGAAGAGTCTGAAGACCCTTATGTCTAAAGGCATTTTACAGGTACATCCTCCAATCTGTGATTGCCCTGGGTGTCGAATTTCCTCACCAGTGGTAAGAATACTGTTCAGATGAATGTTTCATTGCTTTTTTATTACAACGGAACTCATTTATTGCTTTATTTGGGGGGGGGGGGGAATGGCTGAACTTATTTTATTTTCATTGTTGTTTTTTTCCTGTATCTATCATAACCGCATTCATCTGCATTGGCCAAAAAGAACTGACAAGGCAATCTTGTGTATCAACTACCTTGCCTCTCCTGATACCAGATTTATGAAATTTGTTCTGCAAGATTTATGGAATTTACGCGACCAGATTTATGAAATTTGTACCACCAGATTTACGAAATCTGTGCCGCCAAATCTATGAGATTTGTGCTGTATTTGAAAGCTGGAGTAAAACAGTTGGACGTGACTCTGCTCTGACTATTTTTGTCTCTGAGGAAAGAGAGAATAAAATAGTGCAGTGTGCAATGTTCGCTGTTAAATGCGCATGTGCCTGTTGTAGATGTGTTTGTATGCGTATGTGTGAATGGGAGTGTGCCCCTGGTTGTTTGTGAGTGTATGTGTGAATTTTAGAGGGAATTTGTTTGTTTGTATTTGGCTTTGAGGCACATCTGTTTGTATGACTGGGGAAAAACAGTTGGCAGGTTCTATGGCGCTACAGTAATGTTGGGTCAGGTAAGGTTTAGCTTGGGATGAGCACAGGTATTCTGATTGATGATCGTATGAGGCCTGGAATAATTTCAACTTGATGAGCTTGTGTATGGCAATGTGGTTCTTCTGCCAGAAAGCATATAATTTGGAGCTGTTGCAATGTTTGGAAGAGTTTATGTATTGGAAGTGTCGAGTTCAAAACATGTCCCAGTTTCTTGCCAATGATTTTTCATGGTGAAGACGGATCATAATGTTGTGTGCCTCAGTTACGAACTATACAGCCCACTTTAATCTAAATCTGCGAAATAAATAGTATGTTGGTTGTAGTGTGAACAGTCCATCACTCTTATGGGCAGAGCTTTGAAAGAGTTACAATGATTTTACAGGAGGTTAACCTAGAGCGAAGACATGGAAATGGGGCTGCGTTTGTTAGCGTGATACAAAAACGCTGTGAGATGATTGCCGTAAAATCTATCCTATCCCTGCTCTACGTGAGGCTGAAATATCAGTGCAGGTCATTCATTCACGCATAGTGTTCTAAAGCTGAATTTTCAATCATTCACCCACAGTGTTGTAAAGCTGAATTTCAATAGCACAGCACAGCACAGCATGGCTCGGCACGGCTTTGATGCAAAGCAGCTCAGTAACGGTTGCTGCCACTAGACATAGGTTGGTTTTCCACACAGAGATTGTAAACCTTCATGTTGGTGGGGGTTGTTTCCTGACGTTTACAGTGATGCTGAATGTGGTGTGATGACATCACTCTCGCAACACAATGACCAGAGTTATTTTTATTTTTTCTTTTCACTGTTATGATGTGCAGTTGTAGCCGTGAGCAGCCGTACGGTGCGAAACCGATTGGAAAACTCTCTTGTTTTGGACAGTTTTGTCAAATTTTATCTGAATTTCCTTCTCCCCCATGATGCTGAGGAAGGATAACTGGATAGCAGGTTGGCATTGTCAGAGCCACTCGCTGCCTGGTTGAAAGTGAATGGTACAGCCCAGTTTGCAAGTGGTCAGCTTTCAAGGCTAGTTAGCCAGCTTTATTCTTTCATGAAACTGGTACCGCCGTCTACAAGTGAACCATCTGTAAAAGCTTTTGAATTTCCTCATTACCCCACAATATAGATGAACGCCTGTACCTTGTTCTCCAACTGAGAAACTGGCTCTATGTTGTTGCTGACTGAACGATCAACGGGTTTTGATATGTGTAGCCATACCTGTTAGTCTTGGAGACTCTTTAGACGGCATGCTTGGAACCCCAACGCAACGGGTCCCAAAAATCTGTGCCTGTACTCTCTGATCCATTTGTATCATCCACAACATAATTAAATCATAATGCAAGTATGGTTCAAATCATGTCTGTAAGGTGCCCTCCAGTGGGAATGAGGCTGCAGTTATTCCAGTGATTAGAGAGGACTTTATATAGTACTCTCAGAAGTCCTCTTTGAAACAATTCTTTGAGTGTCAGTGTACAATGGTCAAATACCTCTGGACATTCATCCCTCCAGCCCTTCCTGGGGATTTTTAATTCTCTTCCTCTCTGTCTCCGTCTTCCATTTCCCTGTGTGCACAATTTTACTCTTAAGGGCATTAAGGTAGCACAATGTTTGTTGTTGTTGCCATAAAGTGGACTTCATAAAGCAGATAAAGGGCTCTACTTTCATGCTGGCGCATGTGTTGTGCTGGTCTATAGGACAAGGGCATTGGCATTTTTGCGCAATGCAAGACCAGTTTCATGCATTTGCACTGATTTGGTATATTCATGGATCTAAATGCATGCACACACTTACGCCAAGATGGGCATGAAAGCGCAGCGGGGGGACAGTATACTGAGATCCGCTGGAGCAATGCTGCTTTGGTCCCTTTTTATTATCCCCCCTGCATATAATGCGGGGGGATATAGTCATGGGTGCAGTCCTCTGTACGCCCGTCCGTCCATCTGTGAACATTTCGTTTCCGGAGTATAACTTGAAAACCGTTCAATAATTCTTCAGAAAACTTGGTGTGCACATTCATCATGACCTGACGTGGTGTCTTTGCTAATCCAAAGTTGATGATGTGGGGCCGGGGGGATGTGCCATCTTCTGATGGCTCTTGTTATCATAAGATTATGCCTTCACCGATCGCCCGCCCAGACCCTCTCTGAAGCACTAAGTGCATGCTCTGTGGCATTTTTTGTGATTTAGACTAGTCAGAACTTTGTCTGTCTAGGTTCCTGGTCCTCAAATCATAGTCCTCGAGGGCCCATAACTGCTGGTTTTCCAGCCTTTTTTTTGCCTGGGAGTCAGGTGTTAAAGACAGTTTGGCCAATCAGAGGCTCTAAGTGTTGATTTACTTACCTGGGATAAAAGAAAGCCTTGGCTGGCTTTGGATTCAAGGTCCAGATCTGAGGATTTCTGGTCATGGTGTGGAACACCTGTCAAATTTCCTGCAAACTGGTTTTGTGGATGAAGGCCATGTATGTTTTCTGCGGGTACTCCGGTTTCCTTCACCCAGAAAAAGATGTGCACTGTAGGACTACTTCTGCCATTTTCCTTGACCTCTGGCTTTAGAACTGGAGTTGGTCCCCAGGTGCTGCACGGTGGCTGCCCACTGCTCCTAAGTAACTAGGATGGGTCAAATGCAGAGGATGAATTGCCCCACAGGGTGTATTATAAAGTCTGTCCGATCTTTACTCTTTCTATCTCTTTCTTTCTTGGCCACAGCTTTATTCTCTTCACGCTTTTTGTTGTGCTTTGCTCTGAATTTGAGCATCTTCTAAATGCCATTATCAATAATTTTCTTTAACTTATCTACAGTATTCAGTGATGTCTTTTTCTTGTACATGTAATTATTATGAAATATTTCATTCCCCAATTTCTTAGGCCTTACTTAATTGAGTCATTTGCATGGTCTCGAAAGGATGAAACAAAAGGTTTACCATATAAATTTCATGAGTCACTGAAATGCGGATCATTTAATGAGGGGCGTTTGCTTGTAGAACACAAACTAAGAGAAAAGTAAATGTTGGATTTCATGCCTTGATGTGTATATAAAATGATTTTATTGTTTTGGCAGTAAGTGCATTCCTCTGGATGTCCACTCAGAAGTACAAAACAAATGCAGGAACACAAGCACAAGCCACAATCCACCACTCAGTCTTTGTGTTTTTACTCTTTTAGTATTATACATCGCTTAGACACAACATTAAAAACACAGACCGATGAAGTGAATAAGATTGATTATTTTGTTACAATGGCACCTTTCAAGAGGTGGGATATATTAGGCAGTAAGTGAACAGTCAGTTCTTGAAGTTGATATGTTGGAGGCAGGGAAAATGGGCAAGTGTAAGGATTTGAGCAACTTTAAAGAGGAACTAAGTAAGTTGGATGGTAATCGCTCGCTTCTTCGTTGGTTTGGTGCTTTTTTTCCCCTCTCCGCAGCTCCCCATATAGTTCCGGTGTGCAAATTTCACACAACTGTCGTAAAAATCTCACCGCAACCACGTCCTCCACCCCCCCGTCCATGTGCATTTGTTTACAACGAAGCTGTCGTAAACAAAACAATTACGGGAAAAAGTAAAAGGCTAAGGATAACTGCGGCTTTTCTGTTTATGTTTTCTGAGATTTTTTTTTTCATCAGCACGGATATTTATCAGACTTAATGTTTTCGTAACACGCTCTTCAAGTTGCTCTTCTAACGAATCTTGAACTACACAATGTAAATAGCGAACTGCACAAAACTCACAAAACCTAGATTCGGCTGACGAAGTTATGTGGCTCATAGTAAAATTGCACTCCTGGGGCAGAAACAGGACAATGTAGTAAAATAAATAACAGCTACGTGACAAACGAACGTGTTTACCGGTAACTATGCTGACATCTCTGCTAGCTAACAAGCATCAAGCACCACTCATACAATAATCGCGCGAAGGCCTATACAAACAACAGCAAACATGAAGAGTGAGCAACGACATATGAATACAAGGAATACATACATTTTGTGGCAACGATACTTACAAGTGCAACAGCAACAACGCCAGGTCGGCATCTGATTTGCATGCTTCTTTCTCCTTCAGCGCTCTTCATTCTGAAAAAGCTCGACCAAGATTGACTTTTGTCTGACTTCTCGCTCGGTCAGACGCTTGTTTTCTCTTCCTCGCCTCCTCTGACAACGGCCACCTCTTCTTTTTTGCCGGCTCCGCCATCGTAACACCAGTGAAGAGAAGCTGTCTTCCTTTTATTACTAGCCGGGGAGTGTTTTTGTCTCGTACTGTAAAGCAGTTCGTTTCTCGCGATAGCTCCATCCAGCGACGAGATTTGGGACACCGGGGCGGTGGACCTGATTGTGCAAGGTCAGTTTTCAGCCAAGGTAATATAGGAAGCAGGCAGATAAGCCCCATTCTCCCCATAACAAGTCGCTTAACCATCACAGTGACTCCGAGGCACAATAATTACGGCCGAAATCCTGCATAGTTCCCCTTTAACTGGGGCCAAACTGTGATTGCTAGACGACTGGGTAAGAGCCTATCCATAACTGCAGGTCATATGGAATTTTTCATGGTATGCAGTGTTTTGTTCCTACCAAATGTGGTCCAACGAAGGAAAACCGGTGAACCGGCAACAAGGCCATGGGTATCCAAAGCTTATTGATGCTCATGGAGAGCAAAGGCTAACCTGTCTGGTCTAATAATAATTGCTGCATATGGGGCTGCATAGCTGCAGACCAGTCACAGTGCCCATACTGACCTCTATCCACGGTCAAAAGAAACTTCAATGGACACATGAGCATCAGAACTGGACCATGGGGCAATGGAAGAAGGTGGCCTGATCTGATGAATCACGATTTTTGTTTCTACATCTTGTGGGTGACTGGGTGCGCGTGCATCGCTTACCTGGAGAGGAGATGGCACCAGGATGCACTATGGGAAGAAGGCAAGTCGACAGAGGCAGTGTGATGCTCTGGGCAGTGATGCTGGGGAACCTTGGGTCCTGCCATTCATGTGGATGTAACTTTGGCAAGCATCACCTACCTAAACATTGTTGGTTTTGCGTTACCTTTTGTGGGTATTATTTGTGTGTTTTGATCCTCATGGTTAATACTGTTTTAACTGCAGTGTTCAACTTGGAGAAGGGATTTAAAATATTCATTGTGAAGCTCAAAAAATGCCACTATAGATCAAATCAGTCTTTTTTCTTGTATGGAGAATTGCATGGTCTTGTCTGTTCAGCACTGGCATGTTAAATAATATTAGATTGAGTCTATAACACATGATACTGACATGACTATTGCCAATAACAGAACCAATGGAGTTCAGCACAGAGCCATGGATAGGCGTTAACAGAGCATTATTATCAGAACCAACAATCCAGGGTCGAGAACCGGCCGACAAAGCAATGCAGGACTGATTGTGCAGTGGTCCGGGGGAAGGCAGAGGCCCGGCGGCGGCAATCAGGATCCTTTGGGCGAGCAGAGCGAAGTCGGGAATCCAAACCGGGGTCCAAACCAGAGAATCAGGAAGGGACAAACACGGGGGGCTGAGTCAGGAACGAGGAGCTGGGAAAACCACAAGAAATAAAAACATTAAAGAGCAAGCAATAAGCACAGAGCAAGGCAAGACAATCTGGCAAAGACATGAAGACAGTCAACTTATAGTACACAAACTCAATGAGTAACAATGGTAAACAGGTTTTTGAAAGGTGTGAGAGATGTCCATGTGGATTGGGGAGGTAACAAGGCAATATTTGAGTGATTGAAATCAATCTGAGAAATGAAACGGTAACTAACACAAACAGTCAGAAATGTGGTGGGACTAATAACAGAAACATGAGATGTGACTCAAGAAGCATGCAGTACTTCCACAAAGCTTCATTTTCGGCCAAATTTGCAAAATTACACCGGCTGGAATGGTTATGCTCTTGAAGATCTTTGTTGTGAAAAATGACGGTTTATTGTCCATTAGAAATGTATGCGTGTTAAATGTGCCATTATCTGCGAACACTCAATAACCCTCACAGTGAGGATCTCCGTAAAATGTTGACGTTGTAAATGGAAGAGAAATAGAAGTGCTTCCTTTAAAGGGTTAATGTGTTTTTATGTATGTGTGTGGGAATGCAGGAATTCATCTCTGACTTTCAGTGCAAGTATCTGTGTTTACACCTTTAGTTGCATGTGTGCATGTGTGTGTGTGTGTGTGTGTTTGCATACATGTGTATTTGTGTGTGCTTGCACGTTTGGTGTGTGCGTCTCTGCCTGCCTGCGTTTGTGTGTATTTATGCGTATGTGTGTGGGCATGTGTGACTGTGCATCAGTGGCAGCTGCTGAGCTGAAAATAGAGGAGGAACAAAAAAATTCAAACTGATGAGAGGTTTTGACCTGTTTTTTCCTTGATTAACAATCATTTTCCTTGATTAATGATGTACTAACTTCAAAAACGCTCAACATGATCTGGTTTAGCTAGTTCTCCTCATTATTGTGAAATGAAAAATTTAATTGTTTATTTGTATGCAAAATTTGGATGCAGTATACTCAACGTTGTCCAAAATTGTGGATTGATGTAGCTTATGTTTTAATTTAAACAATTAAGTCTAGGTTAGGTTGCCTGTGTTGCATTATTTGCCACATATTAATGTGGATAATATTCATCAAACTTGATATATAACATACCTAATTTTCTGATCTGTATTTATTTTTCAGTCTCCCGAGCATTGCATTCAAAGAGAAGCTGTGTTTTTACCTGCAGATGGATTATTCAAATCATTGGAAAACTTGTGAACAAAGGAAAGTGATTGAAAACAGGTCAAGACTGATCACATCAGTTTAAAGGGATTTTTTTGTTCCTGTTCTATTTTCAGCTCATCAGCCACCCCTAGTGTACAAAAACCCAAAACTTGTGTGTGTGTGTGTGTGTGTGTGTGTGTGCGCTCTTTCGTAAATAAAAACAGAATGTGTGCATTTATAAATCCTGTTTCAACCTATATTCAATGTGAATATGTGTGTGCAAAGTTCACATTTTGTCCTTGTCAGTGTTTCGAACGTGTGTGTGTGTCTGTGTGTGTAATGTTTTATGTGTATGTTGGGTTGTGTATTTTTTGTGAATTTGTATGCATGCATGTATGTGTATGTGTGGTTGTGTGTTTGAATGTGTAATAGCTGGGTGTGTATATGTGCAAATGCTTGTACTAAGTGTGTGTGAGTGAATGTATTTATGCAAATACTCATTATGTACATCCCACAGGTGTATGTGTGTACACATGTGTACATAGAGTGGTGTGGGTTTATATGTGTGTATATGCGTGTATTTATGTGTATGTGTGTGAAAATTGTGTATTTGTCTGTTGAGTATAACGGGGAAAGTAAGTATTGACCGTGTCACCATCTTTCTCAGTAAATATATTTCTAATGGGGATATTGACATGAAATTTTAAAACCAGACATTCCTCAACCCAAGTAATCCAAAAATACAAAAGAAATCAAACATCAAGTCCATAAATTAAGTTATTTGTAATCAGAGCATCACAGGAAAAGTATTGAACACGTAAAGAAAAGGAGGTGCAAAAGGCATGGACATTGAAAACCAGCTGAAATCTGTCAGTATTTAAAAAGCAATCCTGCCTTCTATCAGTGCAAATTGATATCAGCTGGTTTAGCCCTAATTGAAAACCTATAAAATCAGTGTGTAAGGCGTCACACAAGATGCATCTCATGATGGGTAAAAGCAAAGAACTCTCTCAAGACCTTCACAACCTAATTTTTCAGAGAAACATACCGATGCCATTAGTTACATCTGCATATCTAAACTTCTGAATGTTCCAGTGAGCTCTTGGGGCCATAATCCGGAAGTGGAAAGAACATCATTTCACCATAAACCGGCCACGACCAGGTGCTCCTTGCAAGATTTCTGACAGAGGAATCAGAAGAGTTGTCTAAGAGTCAGGACCACTCCCGGAGAGCTCCAAAGACCTGGAAAAGGTGTTCTTGTTTCAAATAAAACAATCAAAATGCACTCAACTGCCATGGCCTCTATGCACACTCACTGCACAGGACTCCATTGCTGAAAAAAACCATGTTGAAGCTTTTTTTAAAGTTTGCTGCACAACATTTTAACAAGCCATGAAATACTGGGAGAATATAGTCTGGTCAGATGAGACCAAAATTGAACTAATGGATGTCAAGCGTACAACGTATTTGGAGGACAAACCATGCACATCACCCCAAAACACCATACCAACAGTGAAGTTTGGAGGTGGGAACATCATGGTGTGGGGCTGTTTTTCAGCATTTGGTACTGGCAGACTTCATATGATTGAAGGAAGGATGAATGGAGAAGATGTGCCGAGACATTTTTGATAAGAATCTGCTGCCATCCTCCAGGATGCTGAAATGGAAGCGTGGCATTTTAGCAAGACAGTGATCCCAAACAACAGCCAAGGCAACTCTCAATTGGTTTCAGAGAAAGAAAATAAAGCTGCGGGTAGTCAATCAGACTGAATCAATTGAAAGCCTGAACTGAAGATCAGACCTGTCTCCCATTGAAAATTTGAAGACCGTTTTATGTGGAAGAATAAAAATCACACCGGAGCAACCCTGGACTGTTGAACATCTTAAGCTGTATTACCAACAAAGCAAGACTATGTATTAAATAAATTTGAAAAGCGTGTTCAAACTTTTTGGTCTGTCATTCGACTTTATTCCCAAATGCGTTTGATTTCTTTGAATATGTCGATTAAAAGGTGTTGATGTACCTCTGGTGAAAAAAAGCTGTGTGTGGGTGGATGTAACACAGTGTGTGAGTATATGTGGGGTTGTGTGTGTGTGTGTTTGTGTGTGTGTGTGCTTGTGTGTGCTTTAAATTCTAAGTTAATGATTATTTGCAAAAAAAAATCAAGTTTCTGCCAGTTTGAACATTAAACATCTTGTCTTTGCAGTGTATTCAATTGAATATAAGTTGAAAAACCATTTGCAAATCATTGTATTCTGTTTTTATCTACGATTTACATAACGTGCCAACTTCACTGGTTTTGGGTTTTGTACATGCGTGTGTGTGCTTGTGTGTGTGTGTGTGTGTGTGTGTGTGTGTGTGTGTGTGTGTGCGCTCTTTTGTCGTGTATGTGTATGTGTGCATGTATATGTGCTGTTGCCCGCGCGTACCAGTGTAAGTGTGCATATGTGTGTGCATTTTTGAGTTCACATTTTGTCCTTGTCAGTGTTTGCGCATACGTGTGTGTGTGTCTGTGTGTGTGTATGTGCTTGTATGTGTATGTTGGGTTGTGTATTTTTATGTGTATTTGTATGCATGCATGTATGTGTATGTGTGGTTGTGTGTTTGAATGTGTATGTATATGTGCGTGGGTGTGTATATGTGCACATGCTTGTATGTAAGTGTGTGTGAGTGTGTGTGTATTTATGCTCATACTCATGTATGTATGTGTATGAGTGTGTATGTGTGTACACATGTGTACATATGAGTGTGTGTGGGTTTATATGTGTGTATATGCGTGTATTTATGTGTATGTGTGTGAATGCGTGTGTATTTGTCTGTGTGAGTATATAGCGGGGAAAGTAAGTATTGACCGTGTCAACATCTTTCTCAGTAAATATATTTCTAATGGGGCTATTGACATGAAATTTTCACCAGATGTCGGCAACAACCCAAGTAATCCAAAAATACAAAGAAATCGAAACAAGCAAGTCCATAAATTAAGTTATTTGTAATTAAGTTGAATGGCACAGGGAATAAGTATTGAACACATAAAGAAAAGGAGGTGCAAAAGGCATGGAAAGCCCAGAAACCAGCTGAAATCTGTCAGTATTTAAAAGCAATCCTGCCTTCTATCAGTGCAAATTGATATCAGCTGGTTTAGCCCTAATTGATGGCCTATAAAAAGGTTTCTCATTACCAAGGCGTCACACAAGATGCATCTCATGATGGGTAAAAGCAAAGAGCTCTCTCAAGACCTTCGCAAACTAATTTTTGCGAAACATACCGATGCCATTAGTTACAGACGTATATCTAAACTTCTGAATGTTCCAGTGAGCACCGTTGGGGCCATAATCCGGAAGTGGAAAGAACATCATTTCACCATAAACTGGCCACGACCAGGTGCTCCTTGCAAGATTTCTGACAGAGGAATCAGAAGAGTTGTCCAAGAGTCAAGGACCACTCCCGGAGAGCTCCAGAAAGACCTGGAATTAGCAGGTGCGGTTGTTTCAAATAAAACAATCAGTAATGCACTCAACTGCCATGGCCTCTATGCACACTCACTGCACAGGACTCCATTGCTGAAGAAAAAGCATGTTGAAGCTTGTTTAAAGTTTGCTGCACAGCATTTTAACAAGCCTATGAAATACTGGGAGAATATAGTCTGGTCAGATGAGACCAAAATTGAACTAATTGGATGTCATAGCGTACAACGTGTTTGGAGGACAAATGGCACTGCACATCACCCCCAAAACACCATACCAACAGTGAAGTTTGGAGGTGGGAACATCATGGTGTGGGGCTGTTTTTCAGCATTTGGTACTGGCAGACTTCATATGATTGAAGGAAGGATGAATGGAGAAATGTACCAAGACATTTTTGATAAGAATCTGCTGCCATCCTCCAGGATGCTGAAGATGAAACGAGGGCGGGCATTTTAGCAAGACAGTGATCCCAAACACACAGCCAAGGCAACTCTCAATTGGTTTCAGAGAAAGAAAATAAAGCTGCTAGAATGGCTCAGTCAATCACCCGACTTGAATCCAATTGAAAGTCTATTGAAAGAACTGAAGATCAGAGTCCATAGAAGAGGCTCCCGGAACCTTCAGGATTTGAAGACCAGTTTGTGTGGAAGAATGGGCCAAAATCACACCTGAGCAATGCATGCGACTAGTTCCTCCATGCAGGAGACATCTTGAAGCTGTCATTACCAACAAAGGCTTTTTTTTACTATGTATTAAATAAATTTTAGTAAGCGTGTTCAATACTTTTTCCCTATGTCATTCGACTTTATTACACATAACTTAATTTATGCACTTATTTGTTTTGATTTCTTTGAATATGTCGATTACTTGGGCTGTTACCGACCTCTGGTGAAAATTTCATGTCAATAGCTGTGTGTGGGTGGATGTATGTGTGTGTGTGAGTATATGTGGGGTTGTGTGTGTGTGTGTGTGTGTGTGTGTGTGTGTGCTTGTGTGTGCTCATGCACATGTAGAGTCAGTGATTTGCTCCTTGTCCCTCAGGCGTGGAGGTTGTGCTGCCATGGTAACGGCTGAATCCCGTGGCAGGACAGTGTTGAGCGGGGAGGGAAGGGGTTGGTAGGCTCGCCCCTCTGCCTGCTGCTGTGTCTCTGACTGGAGGCAAATCAGTGGTAATTAGAGGTGCTTCAGACCATTCGCTGCACAGCCACGCCCAGCATCTCATTCATCACAATGTTTATGGGCCTAAAGAGTCATTGGGGATCAGGGCAGCTTTGGATTGATAGAAGAAAATAAACACTGACGTACGCACAAGCATGCACACACAAATACAGACACGCACATGCACATACCACACACACACACACACACACACGAGCGCACACATACGCACGCATACACACATGCACACACACTTACCACACACACACACACAAACGCGCACACACACATACGCACGCACACACACATGAACACGCACAGCACACAGGCCCACACACTCCACACCCGCACACACACACATACATATGTACATACATTTTTAAGCATACATTTCACATAAGGGTATGTTTCTTAAAAATATACTCTACATTAGCCAATCAGCTCTGAACTGCTGTACTGCCTCTTCTTGTATTCAGGGTATGAGTTAGAGGCCAGTTGTGGTGTAGGAAGTCATTTTGTGGGCTGTGGCAAAAGTTTAATGGAAAAGAGAAGGAGATTTCCTCTGATGGTGCTTCATTAACCAGCAAAATTTAGGAAGAGCCGGAGAGAGCTGGGAGGGGCTCCGTGACAGGTGTTATCGTCTCAGAAGCCGCTGAGCCTGGGAAGACCTCAGGAAAATACTGTAGATAAAATGTCATTGGGGTCCCATTGAATACTGCTGAAACACTAATGGCTTTTTGCTCTTGGCACAGCTGGATATATCGTACCTGAGGAAAAAACAAACTGTTCCTCGCTCGTCGGACCCACTTGGGTGGACTTCTGATTTGTGATTCTTTATCAAAAAAGCCAGAAAGGGTGCCAGAATGGCGATTCAGCCGTCATTTCAGAGGGTTTTAAAGGGAGTTAATTTTCGATGGGAGAAGGCTAAGCCAGTGTGGCACCTACCCTGTATACCAATTATCCACCCCCACCCTGCACACGCTCGCTCACAGCAAGGTTACTGCAGACTGACCATCTCATCAGGCATTTGGTGTGGGGGGCACAATGCCATGGGCTCCCAACCCCCCCCCCAGCAGGCATCATGTGGGAGAGATTTACAGACTGGCCTGCCCGCCTTCTGGAAACGTCTGCAGACAGAAATCTCTGTTCCAGTGTCCCACATTGTGTGACCAGATCAACAAAATTTATTTTGAATAAATTATAAGTGTTGACTTGTATTTTTGTAAACCATGTAGAAAATATATATTACATTAAAAATATAATCCAAAATTTTGTACTTATACCCACGTACTTTTTGTAATGGGTCAGGAGCTTTCCATTAAAAAAGAAAGACATTTTTGCTGCTTGGGAGATTTTCTGTTGCAGAAGAGGTTGTAATTGTTCATGATATCTTGATGAGGGAGGCCATAGACATCGATTTACTGTGTGGGGCAGTGGCGTAGATGGCTCTACCTGCTGGCTGTGTAATGCATGTTTTGGTTGAATTAGCGCTCTTAGGGGTCTATTCTCCCATTTGCGCGTAAGTCCTTTTTTACGCGATTCGAGTTACGCGCATTTGAGTTGCACGTATTCTCCCCTACGCGCTTCGATCACGCCCACAGCGCTTAACTTCAGAATGTAGGCGGCCTTATGAAAGAGGTGTGACTAATCCAAAAGAGAGGCAGACTCTGTACCAAGCTCATTGATTATGGCCATCGGGAAAACATGGAACAAGGATTTTCTGATTAACCATGAAAATGCAGTTGAAGTCCATGGAAAACGCAAACCAAGACTTTAAATTTGAATATGCCGCTGTAATAGTAGGCCTGTGTATGTCTGTGCCAATTACAAGAAGTAATGCAGACATCTCTTTTTTATTTCTTATTCTAGCCACCATGACATTAAAGCTATGCAAAGAAACAAATTGCCGCGATAGTGAAACAACAAATAAAGAATTTAGCGCTTCTCAACCAGCGCAATCAGAGCATTGAAAATGTGCCCCTCCTACACCAGCCTGTTTGTTCTGTGGAAGACAGGGAAGAAGACAAATAAAGAGAACATTCTAGTCACACAAAAATAACAACCAAGGACAGTTTATATGATCTCATTTAGAAATTGCGCACTTGAAATCTCAAACTACTCCGATGTCAGGTTTGCAACTAAAGGACTTGGCAACGTTTTAACAAACAAAGGATTCTTACCCCGCACGCGGTCATCCGCCTGCCCCGAAACCGCCTCAACAATCACAAAATTCCATATCCGTAGCCTATTATGTCCCATTTGATTTGCGCGACACATTCACTTGAACTTGTGCCTAGTACTTTAGTATAATTAATCAATTATCCCATTAATGATTATGATTCTTCCCATGTCGGCTATTCTTTATTGGCTAAAATTGATTAACAAATGGGTAGTGCTTTGGTATTGGCCAGGGTAGGGCTCAATTTAGAGTATAGGGCAGTCACATTTGTCAATAGAACATGAAGATAACGATGGCGACGTCGAGCCGAAGCCGAAAACCAAATTTCACAGATGAGGAGTTAGAGGTATTGGTGAAATCAGTGAAGAGGCACCACGAGGTGTTGTATGGCAAGGGGGCACTGAAGGCTGATCCGAGGAAGAAAGCTGCAATTTGATCGCAAATCGTTCTAGATGTGGCTTCGGTGGGGAGATGTAAGTGCAGTATCCCCGATTTAAAGCATAAATGGAGAGATATGCGGGGCGCTGTAAAAGCTAGGCTCCCTGCACACCGGAGAAGCGTGCACACAATAGGTGGTGGGGAACCATCATCCCCTGTGCATTTCACTGCACTGGAGGAGGAGGTGGCATCCACTCTTTCTGCAGTGGAAGTGCATGGAGAAGAACTTGGAGTGGATACGGATGAAGGAGGGTTACGTAAAATGGTCATTTTTATTTGCCTATACTCAAAGTATCATTGTGATAAATACGGGAAACAAGCTTAATATGGTTTCAAATATTTATTGTATTTTTTGGCATTTCAAGCAGTTGCAGATTGTTAAGATCGTGGCCTTTACTCACCAACCAACTAGGCATCTTCGTCAGCGAGCGTGCCCATTTTTTGCCATAGTGACGAGTTACGCAATACATGGGCGCCATGGGCCGAGCCAGGGAATTTGGCGCAGATGCTTAATATACACGTATCATGATCGCACACAACCTGAACATTAATGCTGTGCTGACGTCTACGGTCTCTGTACATATTCACATTAGTGGAAGGGGTTCTGATTGCGAAGTGAGTACAATCAATGGCTCACACAACACTGGGGAACCCGGCGACCCAGTAGAACCCCCCCTTAACTCTCCGTCTTTCAGCGGGTGTTTCGGTGAACTTTATGATGTGGCGGATATGGTGCAGCATAGCGTCAACGAACTGTGTTAGACACCTTGACACAGACGCCTGTGATATGTTCATGACATCACCAGCCACTCTCTGAAACGACCCAGATGCCAGGACCGACAGCGCAGTTGTGACCTTGATGACCACGGGTATGTTTTGTAGATGAATGCCGCGGCTGGATAGCTGTTCATCCAGAAGTCGGCAAAGACAGATGATTGCCTCAAGGTCCAGACGAAAGCGCTGGATGCACTCGGTGTCTGTTAGTCCCAGGATGTCCAAACGAGGCCGATATGTGCGTGGTCGTCTTCGAGCTCGGCGCGCTCCTCTTAGTCTTTCCCACTCACGCAAGAGTGCAAGCAAATGCAGGACTGGCATTTTGGTTTTAGATTTTGAGGGCATGGTAGAATGATGGTCTTGTGTATACTTGTATTAATTAATTGATATGTTTTTGTAATTGACTTAATTGGAGAACAGGCTGTTGCGTAGTATCATGTGATGATTTTGTTCGATAATTTATTATGGTTTTGAGAAATGTAGTTTCGAAATAAGGATGAACAATCGAATATTGAATGTCTCAACCTTTACCATGTTAAATGAAATAAAATAAATGTTAAAATTCGGCCTATAACCGACATCTAACGCAATATTCTATTTCACCTGATATTATATACCCTTGAGCTCTTCAACAGTTCCATTTCTTTGGAATTTTTTAGTAATGGCCCTGACAGTGCTCTGTGGCATATTCAATTGTTTGTGAATCTTCTTGTAGCCATTATTAAATTTATGAAGGTCTATGACCATCTGCCTCTTTTGAACTGACAGTTGTTTTGTTTTTTTCATAGTGTTGGATGACAAAGGGATATTGCGTATGTGTTACCTCATTTTTATACTCTAGTGAAACAGGAAGTGATGTAATGGCTCCTAGATTCTTAACACTTAGATAAAACTCAAATAAGTGGAGTTTATTTTTGGGAGGTGTCATTTCCAGTAATCTTTAAGGGTGCCATGAATTGTGAAACCTTGATTTGGAGGAAATTCAATTTTATTTAAATCAGTAAAAGATTTTGGTTGGTTCCATTGGAGCATTAGTATCGCACAGTATTTCTTACATGTTGTTATTTAAAGTTTCTCTATGAATATATATATTTTTTTAAATTTAAAGTATTGTTTGTGCATTGCCAGTCAGGGGTACCAGTAATTTTGGAGTCCACTGTATTTCCCTGTGTTCCCTCGATAAACATTATCCGAGAGACAGGACGAGGGTTAACTTTATTACTAGTTTTTACATAATTAATTATGATAAGCAGACAGAGTCAGTGTTAATTTGTGTACAGACCGGAAATGGAGTATTTGTTTAAAATATCCAACGTATATCCTGACCTATAACTTTCAAACATCAACCCTGGGAAACTAGACTCTTCTTTGGAAGTATAAGTTTTTTTCACGGTTTTTGGATGATTGACATGGATAGAAGCTTTTTTTTTCTCACCAGAGTTTGAGGATTTTTCTCCCTGCTGGGAGTTTTTAATTTATTTATTTATTTTACCTCATTTGCTATTTTGGGGATTTAGACCAATCCCCGCCCTCTTTTACTCTGTAAAGCCTCTTTGTGACTGTCCTTTTGTGAAAAGCGCTTTACAAGTACAATTTAATTGTATGTGTGTGTGTGTACGTGTGTGTGTGTGTGTGTGTGTGTGTGCGTGTGTGTGCGCATGATAGAGGAAGCATGATTGAGCCAGAGAGAAAGAGCGAAAAAGCACTTGTGTGGGGCGTGACTGGTCTTTTACTCATTTTGTTTTGGTTAGCCCGTCTCTGTGGTGTCGCGATGATGGTGGAAACTGTCTGAGAACAGAAAGGGTTTTGAGAAGAGCGGCGGGGGGAGGGGTCAGGGCGGTGTCGGTCTGGGTGTACTGTGGCCACGGGGGCAGACGTTTCCTCACCGCAGCGTCTGTGAGCATGGTGAGGTGGAATGCTGTGTCGGTTCTCTCCCCCCCAGCCATCTCTCCTTTAAACTTTTCACCCGAAGCTCGCTGTACACTTTGTGTTTGCCTTGGATAATCTGGCCGACTTCGTTTGGAGTCGACCCAAAGGGCTTTAGAGCTTGGCTCCGGTTCACAGTAAATATTGTTCTGATAAAGGCGCGTGGCTGTTCGTCTGATCCTGTAAAGCCCGGCTGTCTTGCATTTATTCAAGTGCGACTCAGACAACACCATGTGTGCGTCTGAGGAAACAGAATAAAAACGTCTGTTTGAATGCTTGCATTGAGTTGCCAGAGAAAGTGAAACTGATGTGAAGCTGATATCCCTCAGTGTGAATATTTCAATAAGAATTTATTTTTTCCTCTTTTAACATGTGGCACCTGAGAGGATTCAGAGGGGTGCAACCGTTCGCCCCTTGGCTGTCACACATTGCTCTGTCCTACATTGCTCAACCACCCTCCCCCAATCTGTGTTCCGGCCTGGTACTCCGGTGCTGTGGTAATGTGTTTCTCTGGTGCTTCTGTACCCTGGTGCTCTTATAATCCTTTATTCTGGTGCCTCAGTGTTCCTGTATTCGGATGCTCTGGTACTCCTATACTCTGTTGCTCTGGTACTCTTGGTGTTTTGGTTCTTTGGAACTCTAGCACTCATGCTCTGTTAATCTGGTGCTCTGGTACTATGGAGTTCTGTTAGTCTGGTACTCTGGAACTCTGGTACTCAATTATTCTGATGGCCAGGTACTCTAGTACTCTGGTGCCCTGTTGTTGTGGTACTCTGGTATTCTGGTGCTCTGTTACTCTGGTGCTCTGGTGCTCTGGTACTGTGGTACTGTGGTACTCTGGTCTACTGGTGCTCTTGTCCTCAGGTAATCTGGTGCTCCTGTACTCCAGTGCTTTTGTACTCTGGTACATTGGTGCTCTTGCACTGTGTTACTCCGTAATCTATCGCTTTAGTGAAGCAGTGGTCTCATGCTCTGGTACTCTGGCACGCTGATGCTCTGGTAATCTGGTACTCTGGAAGTCTGTGGCTCTGGTATTCTTTTGCTCTGCTACTGTTGTACTCTTGTGATCTGGTAGTCAGGTATTCTAGTATTTGAGTGCCCTGGTACTGTGTTACTCTGGTGCTTTGTTGCTCCTGGACTCTGGTACTCTGGTGCTCTGGTATTGTGGTACACTAGTGCTCTGGTGCTCTGGTGCTCTGGTAATCTGCTGCTCCTGAACTCAGGCGCCCTGATATTCCAGCTCTGAGGTTCTCTTTTGCTCCTGTGCTCTGCTACTGTGATACTCTTGCTCTGAGGTTCTCTGTAGCTTCTGTACTCTGGTGTTCTGGTACTCTGCAGCTGTGGTGCTCTGGTACTCTTGCATTGATTCTCTGGTTATCCTGTTCTCAAGTGCTCTTGTACACTATTGCTGTGGTACTCAGTCATTCTGATGCTCTGGTACTCTGGTGCCCTTGTGCTCCTGTTATGTGGTGCTCTGTTGCTCTGGTGCTCTGATAGTCTGGTGCTCTAGTACTCTAGTACTCTGGTGCACTGGCACTTTGGCACTCTGGTGCTCTGGTACTGTCGTGCTCTGGTACTCAACTCTGCTGGTCTTGTACTCCTGTACTGTGGTGCTCCGCTTCACCAGTACTCTAGTGTTCTGGTACCCTGGTACGTGCTCCTGTACTCTGGTGCTTTGGGACTCTGGTGTTCTGGGGCTCTGGTACTGAGGTGCTGTGGTACTGTAGTACTCTGGTGCTTTGGTACTGGGGTGCTGTGGTACTGTAGTACTCTGGTGCTTTGGTACTGGGGTGCTGTGGTACAGTAGTACTCTGTGGCTCTGGTACTGGGATGCTGTGGTACTGTAGTACTCTGGTGCTTTGGTACTGTGGTGCTTTGGTGGTCTGGTAGTCTGGTGCTCTAGTGCTTTGGTTCTCCGGTGCTCTGTACTCTGGTGCTTCGGAGATGTTGTCCAACATCCAACTGTCTATGACAAACAGTTTAATAGTTTTGAAAGGTCAAATATCATCCATTCAGGAAAGTGGGTGGTGTTGCACCATTTATCATGTGACCCTTTCCTCCTGAGTCCAACAACCCCATCCCCAGCTCTCTGTGTCAAACGGTTCTAAACACATTAAGGATCAAAGATCATTGAGTAATATGTGGGATTGAGCGATGGAAAAAAGATAAAAATGCTCCTATGTCTGCGCCTGTGTGTGTGTGAGGTGGTGGAGGAGGAGGGGGCGCAGAGATGTCAACATCTATCCTTTAGAAGTTGTGAGTGTGAAGCAAGTTTGAAGAATCTAGTAAAGTTGCTAGACTTGTGTTACGACCAGCACAAAACGAAAGCAAACCACAACATAAAAATGGGAGAGGCGACACAGGCTCTAGTTTTTCTAGGGGTTTTTCAATTGTTTCAAATTAGGGTACACAAGTAAAATAGTGCGTCTTGGATGCACAAAGCTGTCGGCCAGAACAAAAGCTGATATTGCCACGTCAGCGAACCCTCTCCATCTCAGCTCTGGGCGGGGCCTCTTATGTAGAACCAGGAGCCATCAGGTGGTGAGGTGGCGCAGGTGCATCTGCACATTCGGAAACGAAAAAAAAAAACAAATTCGCCGCCATCAGCAGTTAAAAACAAAATGACAGTTGGGGCAGAGGAGCACCACTGGGGCAGAGGGAAGTAACAATTGGTGAATGAATGGAGTTTAATGAATAAATAAAATACACAGTTGTACAAAAATGTTACATTTGGACTCTGATCGTTTTTCCTTTGTGGTCTTCAAATAAATATTAATAATTGTGATTGACAGTCCGGTCGCCCGCGTCCGCATGGTTGTAGCCCCCGAAAGCCCTCTTCTCCAGCCTGTACTGCATCCACAAGGAAATCTCTATGTTTCAGCTCAAATTTGCGGATTATTCGGCCAATCCTGTCACCATGGCAACTAAAATTGATAGGTATCCTAAGTGACGTATTACACTTGTCCATACCAAATATGAAAGCAATCGGTCAAAAATTACAGCCTGTGGAGCGTCCACAAGGAAGTGTCTGCGGACGCGGACGCGGCAGAGACGACAAGCATGAAGCCATAGTTGCCGCCTGACTTTGTCTGGGGGCTACAACAAGCATGAATCCATAGGAATAATATAGTATGTATTGAATAGTAGTGAATCCACAGTAATAATAATAATAAGAATAAGTAGAAGAAGAAGAAATCAGTGAGTTGGCTTGTGAAGCCAGTGTAAGTTTTTACAAGCTATATATTAATGTGAAGTGATGTCTGTGTTTGAATGAGGGCTGTAGTTTTGAGTTTAGATTTTGGTGGGATTGCAGCAGGACGTTGGTGGCGCTCGAGTTGTTTTTCTGCTCCTGTGGTGAATCCCTCTTCTCTGAGTGACTCTGCTGAGTGAGCCGCAGCAGGAGAGGAGAGGAGAGGAGAGGAGAGGGGTGATCTGAGAGGAGTGTGTTTTTTGGTTTGTGCAGAATCGGGGGCGCCTGGCGGAGAAGCGCTCGGTTCCCCTGCCTCCGACGCGCCTGCCCAAGAGGGAGCCGGCCTCAGGGTGCAGCAGTGAGGACAGCGAGGGCAGTGAGAGGGAACACTGCCAGTACGCCCACATCAAGCAGGAGCACGAGCTGGGCTACACTCTCCTGAGCAGCAGGTGAGAATCAGGGCTGTGTGTGTGTGTGTGTGTGTGTGTGTGAGAGAGAGAGAGAGAGAGAGAGAGAGAGAGAGAGAGAGAGAGAGAAGAGAGAGAAAGAGAGAGAGAGAGTGTGCATGCTGGTAGATGGCTGTGTGTTTGTGGGTATACGTGTGCAAATGAGAGTGAGTGAGTGAGTGAGTGGGTTCTTGTTCTTGCTACAAAGTGAGAACCAGAAAAAGTTTTTTTTCCTACAGAGTGGGGACATTATAGGGAAGGGAGGACATTTTTACCTGTCCTCACAACTACAAAGGCAAATTGTGACTTATTAATTAAGGTTAGGGGTAAGGTTGAATTAAGGATCGGTTAAGGTTAGGGTAATGGTTTGAGTTTGGCATACATTGCTTATTGTTAAGATCAGGGAAAGGCTGTAGATACACAGGAAAAATGAATGGAAGCCAATGTAATGTCCTCACAAAGATTTAAGTACAAGGATGTGTGTGTGTGTGTCTGTGTGTGTGATGGAGAGAGAGCGTGTGTGTGTGTGTGTGTGTGCGCGTGTGTGTGCGTGTGTGTGTGTGTGTGTGCGTGCCCACATGTGAGTTGTGTGTGTATGTATTAGCGTGCATGTGAGTGTGAACGTGTATGTGTGCATGGGGCCTAGCGGTGTGTGTTTGCGTGTGGGTGAGTGGATGGTTGTGTGTGTGTGAGTGAGGATAGCTGTACATATGTGTGTGCGCGCGCACATGCGTATGTGTGAAAGAGAGCATGTGAGAGGCTGTGTGCATATGCCTGACAGCAGTTGTGTTTGTGTGTGTGTGTGTGTGTGTGCGCATGTATGTCGCTTTCTGTACCTCTGCAGCGCCGTGATTGTTTGTGAGTGTTCAGTTGTGTACCTCTATTCTGGTGCAAGAGAGCGTTTATATTTGTGCTTACATTTCCGTGAGGGAACACTGGTAAGTCTGTTTGTGGCCATCCGCTAGTTCCTCTTTTGTTGTCCCTGCACTCCTGATGAAGAGCTCCACACAGAGGATCAGAGCCTGACCTTCTTCCCTCCCATTAGTCCCCCTCTGCTCCTGCACTGTGACGCTCCCACTCACACTCCTGCAGTCCTCTCACTGATCTGCCTCCTTTCTGCTCTGCTCCCACGTCATAACTGTAACTCCTGGCAGCGCTGAGTGGCCTGCTGGGGATTATTCGTCAGGCATTGGCGCTTGTTAGCGCAAATTCATAGCGCCCGTGAGCCAAAGCTGGCGAGCTTCTGCCAGCCAATGAGAACGCGCAAAGCTCAGATGCACTGTAGGCGAATAACACACTATTTCACCAGTGGTGGAGACTCACACACACACACATATACATACAAATACCAACACTCATGTGCGCAAGCACATAGCTACTGATTACCTTCAATTCATGAACGGACCGTACTGGTAGAACTGTGTTGTACTCAGTATGCTATGAAATTGTAATAAATAGATTCCATACTTTGATTGGACGATGCACAATTTAGAATTTCATTTCTCATTTCAAATGAAAAAACCCTGCCAATGAACTCTCCCACACTTAGAGTAGCAATTAAAGACCCTGGTGCTAAAAGACCTTAAGGGACAAAATGTCTATTTTGAGAAAAAAGGGTATTTGATAGATCCATAAAATCTGCTGATTGAAGATCCCAGTGCTGTAAATACTTGCATCACAAAATGTCCACTCTGAGAAAATTGAGAACATTATCTTATATAACTATAAAAGATATTTTCTCATCTTTGCCTCACAGTGTGTGAAAATGTGACTTGGTTAAGTAACATAAGTTTAGAATTAGGCTCTTTGCTTAAAGCCTGTTGGAGAACTTCCAGGAATGCCACATAAATGAGGAGCTGTTGGATCCATATGTTCCTTTTTTTGATGAGGAATTTTTTTCTATTAAATCACGCCCATTTGTCCCGGCATCATTTTAAAGGATTTTACAGGATGTTTCAAGTGCACAAATGGAATTAACTGTGCTAAGCTCAATGCAATGCTATGAGCTCCTGTTCAATTTTTTATGGTGATGGGACACAAATGGGCACTTATGACTCATGGCCCGGGCTCTGCTGTTTGAAAGGAAGCGGTCTTTCCGGAGCCACTGCTCTCAGACTCCGCTTCTCACCGCCTACGTTTGGGCAGCCATGGGCTGTGACCTGCAGGAATGATGGGATATTTGTGCCATTAAATTAGATTTACATCGAGCACAGCCCTGCGAGCCTGCTGTACACGGGGGGCTGGCAAATTGGATTTTGTTGGTTGTAGTGGGAGAGAATAGTTGCACAATGGAAGTTTATTGGGTGAACTTCGTGCGTCTTGTTTTTTGGGTGTAATTCATCGTCATCAACTCCACATCGGGGCTTAACTATCACACGAAATGAGTTGTCATAAAAATGGAAGATCTGTCCAGAGGGCCACATACCCTACATACAGAGCATTCTGTATTATCAGGTAGTGTGACTGGGGCTTACGAAACAGTTAAGCAGATACAATACAGAAAAAAGTATTTAAATGCATGCCCGATCACACACTGTGTTACAGTGTAAAATAAATTAGTTGCTCACTAAACTTGAATATGTCGAGTCATGCTGTTGCTTTGACTGATTAAAATTCTGTGAAAATAGTTTAACCTTTGCACAGAATACAAATAATGCCAATTTTTCCTGTTATGCATAAGCCTATTTAGGCTTTATAAGTCAGTATTTGTATCGCAGAGACTCTGGAAAATTATTCCAGTGAAGCAAGACATTTGGAAATTCAATTACAGAATTATTTAGGAATTAAATATTGGAATTTGCGGACGCCGGCGTCTATATCTGCGCAAAGAGGTTTTGAAAGAGTAGTGATAGAATTGAATCTTAACATTCACAGAACTTCGCACTGTCCAAGCAACAGGGGGACTTGACTTAGTCATGTTCAGTGAAGAAAAAGAAATTTTTACGGTGTAAGTGAAATGTGTGTGGGAGTATGAAGATGGAGGATGATTCTTGCACATCAGCTTTCACCTCAGGATCTGAGTCGATTATCTGTTGTCCAGAATCTTGAGTCTGCTGCTGTATTTTTTAATACAAAATTTTGAGCTAAGGGTGAGGTGAGATTATCCTGTCAGAGGGCAGTGCTGTGTAACTTGTCTGCCTGTTACTCTTTGTATTACCTGTACACAATGCAAGACAGTGTTTCCCAAATCTTCTTCGTCTAGCACCCCTTTAATTTTTCAGCCTCTGGCAGTAAACCACCTCGAGCACGGAGGTCAGCTCACTGTTAATAGTTTTTACTTTGTGTGTGTAAGTCTGACACAAACATGCCATGATTCATGTACTGTACCACATGTGAGACAGTGTGTGAGGTGTCCATAACCTTGCTCTGTATATAGCCATCTCACATACTACACCTTATTTGCAGTCAGGGATCACAGTAGCTCTGACGATGAGGGCTTGATTAAGAAGTGCTGACTACAACTTCAGGTTATTACGGAAGAACTCTTGAAGATTATCGTACCTCCTGCTGACTAGGAGGCTCCTGGAGACTCGGTGTGCAGTCCTCAAATGGCTCAGTACTACGATTATGGCCAATTAAAATCACGGAGAAGAATCGACTTTCATGGAAAGTAATTTTATTGTGTCTCTGTATAGTCTTGAAATTATAATGTAGAGTATTCTTTTCCCTAGTCTGATAAAATAACTCCTATATGGAAACACTCGATGGTGCTCAATGCACCATTTATATACACTGTTATAAACTGACTGAATTTTACAGTTAAATTAACGTATTGTCTTCTTGTTATTTTAACTGTAAGTAGAGTCGTGCACAAATTTAACTGTGGTTTGCAGTTAACATACACTGATTGTAAAATTACAGTTAAAACAACTGGCAAAAAAAGGTGCCGGTTTATAACAGTGTATGGATTTATACTGATTAATCAGGGCTTTGTTGCTTTTCAATGAGGGGTCAGGTGAGAGTGTTCCGTCTTAAAGCGTTTTTTTTTTTTTTCAACGCTCACATGTAGCATTGTTTATTAATTCACTGGTTTGTTGACATTAGTATGAAGTATGTTATGTCTAATCCTTCTAGTGTCAGTTGGGTTTTTTGTGATATTGTATGAAGTAATGGCATTTTAATGTACGTTGTAGTGTTGATTGATTCTGGATGGAGGATGTGAGTTTATTAAATTCAGGGTTCACCCTGCACCTCCTCAGAGAGGAAGTTGATGGAGGAAAAAAAATGATGGAGCTGATCCTGGTGGGTCTCTCAGATCGCTTGTGTGGGGCCGTATAGGGCTGCATTTTACCGAAGTCCCAGAAAAGGACCGTCTGCACCCTCAGAAAAAGTGCTTTGCTGGACAAGGCTTCTGGATTTCTGGTGTCTCTCTGGATCCTATAGTCACTGTCACACCTGAGTTTAGAATTCAGGGTACATCTGTCTTCCTCCCTGCGTGGGTACAGTATTCCTGAAATGTTCGACAACTGTTAGGCAGAAAGACTCGCTTTAAAATATGCCAGCTTGTCAAATGCTAATCATATTCTGGTGGGAGAATATTGCCTTTAAATATGGATATGTATATTTATGGAAAGGCAAGTTACAGCTGTAGAAGTAAAGGTAAAAGTCTTGCATAAGTTGAAGATGGCGAAAGGTGGAAATGCTCTTGTTTATATTGAAAAATGTATTGTTTGGCTGTGTGCATGCTGAGTTAAGACCAGGCCTTAGGGTTACACTGTACATTGAGTGTTTGGCCCTAAATGCATCTGAAGTGTAACTGCAAATGCAATATATACTATTTTTACTATGGCCTTCAACTCCTATTTAAAAGAAATAGGTATGGAATTGCTCATGGAAAAATGAAAACAAGTTCAGAATATGAAGCATATTAGCATTGATTAGATGTACCAATCTCACAGCATCTGTTTTCTCATTTGAATTACTATCAAAAGAAGAAACATTGTGACTAAAACAGGAGCTGCCACAGCCTCTACTTTTGCTATGACTTTCTGACATGTATATTTTCATCACAGCAAGCCTTTTAAGATGCATTACCCAGCTGACACATTGTGTTCTGGCAACGTTACTGGAAGCTTTGTTAAGCAGTGAGTTTTGATCGCTATCTGCTCACACCTGTGCAGAATTAGTGCAACTTCACTTAAACAGCCCCTGAGATGTGGCTCTGCTGTATTGGCTGTGGATTGAATTTCACTATAAAGACAGTCCTGCACTTTAGCAGGGGTCAGTACCTCCTGCTGGAAAAGGGGGATGTCCTGCACTGTCATGATGTGAATGAGGTTTGATTTCCGGGCCATGGCCTCACCCACGCTGTGTGTCTCCGGGTAGGATTCCCTGAGGTGTTTCTGCAGAGAAACATCCCATTGTCACAACAGCATGGGGATCCCTGGCCCACAAGCCAAAACAGGGGTGCAGCTGTGGAAAGTGGTGGTTGATGCGAAGAAGAATTCATCCTTTTGTTTTGGGGGAAAGCCTGAATGGCTGGTTTCTGTTTCTCACGGTGCTGAAACGGCCACTGTGGTCTGTGCATTGCAAATTGTGGTCACTGAATCACTCACACACTCGCTCATTCATTCACTCATTCACTCCCTTATTCTCTCATTCATTCACCCCCTCACTCACGCATTCTCTCACTCTCCGTCACTCACTCACTAACTTACTTTCTCCCGCACTCACTCACTTACTCGCACTCACTCTGTCATTCACTCACTCACTCACTCACTTACTCTGTCATTCACTTACTCACTCACCTACTCCCGCATTCACTCAATCACTCTGTCATTCACTCACTCACTCACTCCTTCACTCGCTCATGATGTTTAGTAGAAGCGCGTAGTGGGATGAATGTACAGAACATACCACGAGTTTGCGCTTGTTTCATAGGCAAAGCCGTCTTTGAGCTTTGAGCCTTAAAAAAATCTTGACCTCTGAGCAGTTTTTTCATTGGTTATTGTCTACTTTCTTATCAACCACCATACTTTTTCTTCAAAATAAAAAAAACACAAAACTTTATGTTCCTAACTGGAATTGTGTAGAATTTTCTGACTAAGTGTAATTGTGAAGATGTCATTCGATGAAACCTACCAACGCAGACGTCAACTTTGTAGAACTTTTCTGAGCTATTTTTTTCTTCCATCTTATTGACTTTACATCTCGCTCATGTACGGGATGCGTAACGGAGCGGGAGCAATGCCCAGGAGGATGCGATCTGCACTTATGTGTGCATAATCTATTTCTGTATTCCATATTTATTTACTTGCCCTTGCATTGTTCGAAGCCATATCTGCAGTCGTGTTGCTTCAATCACACTGTGGGCAGAATGAGGACGCAAGCCTTTAATAAAAACTTGTGCAAGAAATAACTTAGTTCAAGGCTCTTTAAGTTTGCTTTGATTTCCCTAACAAAAATGCAAACAACTTGAATGTATTTATTCATCTAACAATCCTGCAGTTTATTCAGTGGTTTATATTTTTCCATGGTATACCTATCAAGCAATACAGAGATCACCAAATGTATCCTTCGGCTGATTACTCCTCTGCTTTACCTCACTACCTGCTTTAGTTCATGTGTTTACTGTAGAACTCTTGTGGAAAATAATCTCATCACAGGACGGCTTTTTTTTTTTTTTGCCTGAACCCAGTTGCCTACCTACCCCCAGGAAAGAGTCGTCACAGCTTAAAGGTGCCCTATGCAAGTTTGTTTGACATCACTTTTGTTGACATTCGAATTCAAACAAAACAGAGGTAGCCCGCCCCTCCCCCCCATAGTTCCCTCCCTCTCATGCTTCCGTAACTGTCAACTCTTGTCGGTTATTGGCCGGGACGGTTTGTTATGTTATGGGGCTCAGCCTGCGCCCCTTGTGTTTATTTGCAGTTTGTGACGCCTCTGCATTCTCCAGAGCCCGGGTTTTTTTTACAGTGAATTCAGGGGCAGGTAGCTAGCGGATCGTGGGGAGATGCCGGCGAATTGAGACAAAAATATAATCGCGCAGAAAACAAACTTGCATAGTGCACCTTTAACCCTTATTCCTGTGCGCCTGTACGCACCCCCTCCTCCGCAAATTTACAGTAGCATCTGTGTGGCTTGTTACACCAATAGACATTCACACATACTGTGTGCAGTTCTTAGAGCATCGTTATAGACCAGTGCAGACTGGTTTGGGCTGCTTTAAACTGGCTCAGACCAGTTCATTCCAGCAGTGTCTGATCATGTGATCTGACCCTCACCAAATCCTCAATTTAGCCCTGATGCCGCCCTACATAGAAGCTGATAAACCTGCAAATAATTTGTGTATTTTTCCCTCTCGTGTACTCATAGTGATTTTGTTATGTGGAGTCTAAATTTAAATTTTCTACTATAGTAATGTTTAATCTGCATCAGGCAAAATTATTTTGATGCTGTTTGTCTTCAGACATTTTCTGATCGTTGATTTTAATTATTATGAGTTGTGGCTGGTAAGATGGCAGATATGCTGCAGTAAGTAATCATAAATAATGGGGTGAAGCGCATTTTGAATTTTAACTTCATTCTGAATTTTGATGTTATTGCTGTTGGGTTTGTACACCTGAGCATTCATGCGCCCTCAGGGGTTATGGTCTACACTGAGCAAGGAGTAAAGGGTTTAAATGTAAGGAGTCTCAGTAATCTATAGCTGGAAAACACAGAGCTGTGGTCTGGGCTGTTGACTGAATAGACTGGAAGTTTGCTCTCGCTACTGTGTCAGTTGCGTCTTCAGAGTGCTGCCATGTTTGAAGAGTGACCTTTGGGTCTGATGCTCGTTGTCCAAAGCTGCTGATCAGTTCAGCTCTCACACACTCACACACATGCACACACACAGGTGCCCGTGCAGGTGCACATTCGTGCACACAACTGTGCTCACTCAGGCACGCACACACACACATCACAGACAGACAAAATGCCCGCGGGCACACACACACACACACACACACACACACACACAGATAAGCATACACTAGGACATGCATATATATATATATATATATATATGCGCAGATACACCTTCACACTTTTGAATGTACATGCAAACACACGCACACACTCGCATACACGCATGCACACGCACACACCCACAGACACGTGCACATACACACCCTAACACACAAACAAACAAACACACACACACACACACACACACACACACATGCGCGTGCAGTTCCTTATGCCTGCTGCACAAAGGAGAGGTGGTGTGGGTTCAGCTTGGTCAGAGGGGATGCAGGGTATTGATTGGCTGGCTTACAATGTAATTATACGGGATTGTCTGTACTTCTCGGCCAATAATAAGTGCGGCTCTTACTCTCTGAGCCCCAAGTGCGACACCTCAACCCCCCGGTTTTTCCCATGTTTGGGGGTTGATTCAGTCGGCCTGGTCTTCACCCCTCCTGACGCACATCGTGACCTTGTCTGCTCTCTCGGTCTGGAGGAGTGTTTTAATAGCCTCATTAGTGGAGGGCACTGGGAGAGTCCAGTGAAAGTGTACTAATTATGGAGAAAAAGGTATCTCATTGGAAAGCTTGCTTTTAGCCATTACAGACCTGCCTGTGGAACAGCCCTGTTATCTGCCGAATGTGAAGATGCATTGAAGAGAAATCCTAAAATGCTCCTTTTAAGTCAGGCATTGAGTGAGGGGTCTTTTGTGCAAACATCCCATTTACTGCAGGTTTTAATTATTTAGTTATCAAACTTTGAATGTGTTTCATTGTGCTTTTTGCTGTGCTTCTAGTGTTTTTCATCGTCATTGAGCATCACTGTATACAATATACATTTGATGCCTTGTATTTAATTTGAATTTATCTGATGTTGCCTCTTTTGCATTAATTGTGGAAAGTGAATCCATTTTGATTGATTGAGAAACCTCGCAACTGTGTCCCTGCACTATAGGCTCACCTCGTATGCTGTATCTCCCGGTACTTTCCTGCCAATGCAAAATAATGCTGTGTGTATTTCACACCAATGCACATGCTTATAGGGGAGCCTTCTTGTAATGCGATGTAGCGCATTTCCAGCGCAGGGGGCATTGCCTAATATTTTGTTTTGTTTGTGCTGCTAATGCAACTGCTTTCCCAATGTTGTCATACTTTTGTAGCAAAGAAGCTGGCAAAAAAGTTAATTCATTAATATTTACTAATATTTGCCTCCGTCTATCGCTCCTAACATTGGCTGTCTTTTTTTTTTTTGCCTTGTTTCCCTTGCCGAACGCATCGCTGCACAGTTCCCCCATGGGGGTGAGGGCGGGCAGTTCTGGTCTGGAAGGTTACGCGGAAATTCAGTTTTTACTTTCTGCTATTAACCCTGGCAAAATGAGCTAACTGATATGGCTATGGCTCTGATGTCACTACCAGCACCAGTAACATTGCTTCACTTCTTCATTTGATCACGATTAGATATATTACACAGAGACACCAGAACCTTCTTTGAATGCCATTTATGTTCTTATCATGATGCAAAGCTAAAATTCAAAAGCCATAAACATTATAGCTAATTGATTAATGAAGTAGAATGGACTGGGCCCTCGTTGGCCGCCTGTGCACAATAATTGTGTTATGATATACTTCTAATGTTGCTCAAATGCTATCCTGGAGTTGTGGATCATTATGGAGTTTAAGAAGATCAGAATGGTAATCAGATTTGATGGAAAATACCCTCCTGACACACTTCTTTGGACCTCTCATTAGTATAGAGGCAGTTCATGGTATGGAGGTGTAAATTCAAGCTTGGATTTATGGGTTGGGGAATGGGGGGGTAATAACTCCAACCCACTCCCCCCTGGGGAACAATTTACAGGCATCTGTCCTGCAGAGGGATGATCTAACTCAATCCCCTATGATCTGACATCAGGTTTTCTTATCCAGTCCAAATGCCGCTATGGGCGATGGGGTAGCCAACCTGTAGCTTTCTTAACGTGAAACTGTGGGGCTTCAAACTCTGTGTTTTATATGGAGGTATGAATTTAGGAAGAACTGTAGCTGTTGGACACCTTGATCCAGGCCCTAAGCCCCAAATGCCCCATTTCTCGCGACCTTCTTGCTTGCAATTGTAGCTTCCAAAATTTAGCGCTGATCCAATCAAAAGACCTCCCCTGAAAAAAAATTCACCAAAAGATTTGATTCATTCAGATGTTCATCATATCACGGACGTTTGGTCTACTCCAGCCTCCGTTAAGTCCGCTGGTATTGCTGATGTGACTGAAGATTACGCAGATCAGGCTTGTCAGCTGTGCTTCACAAATCATTTTGTGAGGGTCACTTTAAAAAACAAAGAAGAAGATAATCACTGCAAATATAAGCCAATAAACTACTTAGGAATCCTGAGTTTGTTGATTAGCCTGCTTTTTGTTGATTAGCCTGCTTTTACATCGGAGATAAGACAGGATGAGACTGAAAATTGCTTGATGCAGGAGTCCTGTCATTGGCCATAATCTGTGCCCAGTTTTTTTCTTTTGGACCCATCTTTCATGACACACAGAAGCAGGTGCATTAGTAATCTCAAACGGCAGTGAGCAGAACCTTGCCTTGCATTGGATTCTCACAGTGTGCTGCTATTGGCACCCCAGCAACTGCGGCAGCAGAACAAAGAGATGCGGCAGGCTGGAGGTGAATTCATCTCATTGGCAGTGGACTGGCTGAAGCAGGCTGTGCTAGAAAACAAAATGGTGGATTTATACAGTATTTGGGAAGGGGGGAGTAGGGGCATACTGGCATTGTGATATCTGACTCGTTAATTTCTAATTGTTTAAATATTGACACTGCATTGACATTATTGAATTATTTAATTGAATATTTATAATTATATGAAGTATTAAAGTATTTCAGTGTGTGCGCAATCTGCGCATGTGAGTATGGGAAAGAGATATCACATTTGGTTTGTGCTTTTAACTGGAGGGGGGTTTTACTCATTATATTTTGTGTATTGACATTGTATTGATGTTATTGAATTATTTGATTTAATATTGATTAATTTTACAAAGTATTGAAGTGTGTCTGTGTGTACGCATGTGTGTATGGGAAAGAGGCAGGTTTGAAATTTGCACTTCTTGCTGATTGAAAGTACAACCCCAATGCAATGGAAAGACCAACTGATCCCACAGTTTGATTGCAAATGATCGTAAGCATGACTACAGTGGTGTTTATCTATAATCACATTCTCAAGTGTACACGCAAATTGATAAATCACATACTTTTCTTGAAAATGATCGTGAATATGGCGCACAAACATTTCTTCTCCTTCGCAACCGTGATAAATGAGAGCTGAGATTTAAAGAGTGGCGAGGTACTAACTAAAGCCGCTTTCACGGACGCGAAACAAATTTTTTGCACGACAGATTACATTCAAAGTCAATGCAAAGACGCGAATACACGCGATTCGCGTCTTTCCATTGACTTTGAATGTAATCGGTCGTGTGAAAAATTCGTTTCGCGTCTGGCGTGAAAGCAGCTTAAGATGTACCTGTGGACCTGAGATTAGATCCATAAATGACCTCAACCTCCTTTCCTGTTTCAGCTGTGATGGGGATCTCTCAATGATCATTTCCAGCCTCCATCACACCAAACAGCGCGGGACGCCAGAAGGTCATCCCTGCGGCGGGATAGAAGGCCACCGCCACCGTGCTGACATCATTAGCCGTGAGGGACAAGCAGGTAGGACACGCTGGGCAAACTGGGCTGGAGATAGATGCTGTTGCAGATCAGCTGCTATTTGCGAATAATATGGAAATGACCTTGGTTCCTATGTCTCACGGGCTTGATTCATTTCCCATGCTGGTCATTGCCATTGATCAAGCTATCCACACCGAAACACATCATCTATAGACCCTAACGCATGAATGGGGTGAAGCATGTGCGTAAACTGCATTGGATTGATTCCTGTTTGTGGGATTTCCTTTTGATGTTGATTCATTTAACTCTACTCCTTGTCAAAGCTATGGGTGATGTTTGTTAACATCATTAATGACATTAGGTGTATGTTTTTTATTGGCAAATGTAAGCTTGATATTTCAGTTTAGGGGCTCTGCTTGTTTTATACTTTAATTTCCCACCAGGACTCTGAGGACTTTGAGAGGTAGAAATTCACTGTTGTGTGAATGTGAGAGCAAGTGCTTCTCTGTTAATTCATGGCCTTCACTTAAGTTAATCAGTGTTCATATTTCATGCAGGAGCAGAAGAATGTGCATGAATTTAAGAGCCATCTCTCATTCTTAGACTGTTTTCATGAATCTTCTCTAAATTAATTGCAATTTGAAAATGAAATTAATAGCACTTAAGTCTGCGTTTAGCTGCTGGGCCATGCTTGACCCCTGGTGCATTGTGCAAGCTGAGGCAGGTAAAAGAGGTCAGCTGATGTTTGTGAAAACTAATGACTGTATTGATCGGGCCTGGAACCAGTGATGCTGTTCCGTGGAAGCACAATACCTCTTCTTATTTTCAAATGCTGTGCCTTGGTGCCGTTCGTTTGATGGTTTTTAGTCACTTTTTCCATGTTGTCCAACGACACCCAAGTCAGTTTGGCGCCTGAATCCTGACTTTTCCCTCCTAATTAAAGTAGTCACCAGCTACTTCTGAATTTTAAAATAATCTTTATTTGGGCTGACAAACTGAAGGGGAATACTTACCATTTGGTTTTCATTCAAAACTATGATTTCAGATGTTGTTTAATCAGCTCTTCCTGTTTCCAGCGACACGCCCAATCCAGTCACCTAACTTCGCCTCGCGTGGGATGGTAAAATCAGAGAGTAGAGCTCACAGGACTTGGGTCTCTGTTCTGCTTTTGTCATTTATTGCCATTTCCACATGATATTAACCCTCAAATGTAGGGTTAGTCTCAATGTTCCTCTCGGATCCTATGGAGGCAGAACCCTTCCTTTTTGTAACTTTCTGGAGCAGGTCGATTTTATCAGGAGATATTTTTTTTCCCTGATCTTGAAGTTTCTCAATTGTACAATTCATGCGACTGCTGCATGGCAACAGTGAGACTGAAAAAAGCCAGTGTTTAGATGAGAAAAATCAAGTAAAGCAGAGTGAAGACAGCGGGGTTTGGGGGCAGGAAGAGGAAGTGGCCTCTCTGGGGAACAGACCCTGTAATTAAATTTGAGGGACGGACAGTAGAGCTGACCCAGGTATGAGGTGGGAGGGGGTTAGTGCAGTTGGGTAGCTCAGGGCGATGTGTGTGTTCTTGGGGGGGGGAAGCGAGTGGGTAGGGGATGTGCAGGCGGAGGAGGGGGGATATGCATCTATAGGGCTGACAGGCTTCCGGGCCCAAGAGACTGGCTCTGAGTGGGAGCTGTGCGGTTAAGACAGTGACTTTTTTATTGGCTGGTGATGTTGTGTTTTAGATCTGCAGGTCTAACTGCTCTGTGGGTAGAGGAATGAGAGGGTGAAAAGACTGTGTGTGTGTGTGTGTGTGTGTGTGAGAGTATGTCTTTGTGTGCATATGCATGTGTGTGTCTGTGTCTATTCATGTTTGCGTGTGTGTGCGCGCGCGCGTGTGTGTGTGTGTGTGCGTGTGTGTGCACGCGTGTGTGTATATGTCTCCATCCTTACTGTATTTACTGTCAACTTTACTACTGGTGCTGACCAAAGACCTAAAGCAATAAAATAAATATAATGTTGTAGAATAAAGCCCAGCAACATTTTGTGTGTCCAACTTTGATTTCTGCGAATGACTCCGTCCAGTGCTTGCTTGAAGACGTGATCGTCGAATGTGCACCCATTACTTAACTCACACTGTCCTCTTTCAGGATTCTGTCTGGACCTTGTGCTTTACTCCTTGAATTTCCGCCGTGTTTCAGTGTGCTCCTAGCTCTGCTGTGTGTATGTGTTTACACTCTCATGCAAAAGACAAGATTTACTTCTTTGAACGCCGTGGGGTAATTTATTCTCTGTATTTGACCCATCTTAGTTACTTAGGAGCGGTGGGCAGCCACAGTACAGCACCATATGAACAGCTCAAGCCCTAAAGCCAGAGCCTTGGACAGGCCAGTTTTCCCATAGTCATGCCTTTTGGGGTGCGAGTGAATCATATTATCCCATAAATGATTAAAAATCAGTGTGATTTAACCCCTGAGATACAGGTTTGGTATCACGCACGTGTGATGCAGCTTTCTAGCGTTGCAATTGGTCAGATTCCGCTCATTGACAAATGTCAACTAATAAGTCCGCAAAGGTAACTTTACTGATTCTGCTGGTTACATAACCGTTCACCATTGCTGGAATTAGCCTCTAGTTGACAGTTTATTCTAATCAATGGGATGAATAATTCTTCAGCTACCATGCTAATGCTTTTGGCCAGTAAAGTAATAAGTTACTAATTGAACTGTTGTTGTAGACGCTTGAATTTATAAATTTAATGGCGAAAAAATGGCAAATTATTTATCCCATTGACTTGAATAGACTGCCAACTGGAAGCTAACAAAAACGCTTTCCAAGTAATACAACGCTGACATTTATGGGATAAATAGGATCTCAAATTCTTGAGCCGCACATATCAAATTTAAGAAACTAGAGTGGTAATTTTCATTTATCCTCGCCGAAGGCTTGGGAAAAATGAAAATTACTACTCTCCTTGCTTAAATTTGATATTTCCAGCTCACTCATTGGAGATCCTCTATGTATCCAAAAAAAAAAACCGACCTGAACATGGGGAGACCATGCAAACTCCACTCAGAGTGGTCCGAGCCAGGACTGGAACCCCTATCCTCCTTATTGCGAGGCAACAGCACTAACTACTGTGCTTATTCATTAAACCTTTCAACAACAAAGTGCTGATCCTAGATCAGCTTTCCCCGGCCCATTGCCTAATCTTATCAAACCAGAGATGGAGGATAGAAATGATCCCAGATCAGTGCTGTCACTCCGTGCCCTGTTAAAACTTTAATTGTCTTTAGGTTTGCTTGTGCATTATTTCACCTTCCTCAGCTCGGTGGGAGATGGGCAGGTCTGCACACATCCCCTCCGCAATGAATCCCCCAACCGTTAACCCACCCACCCTTACTTCCTGCTCCTTCCCTCCTCAGCCAATCATTGCAGGCCTGTTCAGCCCAACCCCCGGGGGGCGATGCGGGCCCGGGATCGATAAGTTATTAGCACCATTCTGTCAGCCGTAATGCGCGGATTGATCGCGGTCAGGCGCTCTCGCGAGCAGCCCTGCTCTGCCCTGGTCTGATAAAGATGACAGATTAAGGGGGAAGAAGGGAATTAAGGAGACGGGCTGTCAGAGCCATCACCGCCCGGAGCTACGGCACAGGAAGAGCGGGCGGGGAGGAGGTGGAGGAATCACTCTTTTTATTTTTTTTTTAAGTCAGTCTTAAGAAAGAAGTGCTCCTGTCTTGTGATGAGATGAAATTTCATTTTTTTTTCTTCCAAGTTGATAATATCTGCTTGTTTAAAGTTACTGTTTGCCTGGTGGGTGAAATTTCTCTTAACCTACCGCGAGTATTGAAAGAGCTCTCTCACCGAATGGCCAATATTTTGGTTAAATTAAAGTACAAGGGAAATAAGAATTGAAGTCTCAGTGTAAGTCCGAAACTCCTGAGATGAGTCTGATTTATTTTTTAATTGTTTTTTCAGACCTGTCGCGAGCCCCTACCTACAGAGGGCAAAAATGCCTCCATGAATCTCAAAATGCCTCCATAAAACTGACAAGTTCAAAAGAAGAACTTCCTCGGGACGATGGAGTGTAAAAGGTTTGCCGGGTGGAAGTACATGCCACCTCTGCCCTTTTGCCGGAATGGGGCTCATTTAATGCCGGCACTCTGACGTTTAGAATACACTCGTCAAATTTCATGACAATATGTTGAGTAATAATGGAGGAGTAGAGCTTTAAAGTTAGTGTCTACACCAAGAAGAACAACAAGAAAAAGAGAGAGAGTGAGTTTTTGTTCCTTCATCCCAAGGACAAAAATGCCTCCATAAACTTTTATGCCCCTGGAATCACAAGGCTGGGGGAAAAAATGGCCCTTTTTGTTAAATCATTTACAACCCCAATTCCAAAATAGTTGGGACGAAGTGTAAATTGTGAATAAAATCAAAATGCAATGACTTTCAGATCACATGAGCCAATATGTTATTTACAATAGAACATAGATAACGTGTCAAATTTTGAAACTGAGACATTTTACATTTTTATCCACAAAATGAGCTCATTTCAAATTTTCTGGCTGCAACAGGTCTCAAAAAAGTTGGGACACAGACAAAAAAGGGCTTAAAAAGCAATTAATATATGAGAGAATCAGCTGAAAGAACATTTAGCAAGTAATTAAGTTAACTGGCATCAGGTGTGTAGCATGATTGGCTATAAAAGGGATGTCTTAGAGAGGCTGGGTCTCAGAAGTAAAGATGGCCAGAGGCTCTCCAATCTGTGAAGGCTTGCGTAAAAAAATTGTGGAATACTTTAAAAACAATGTTCCTCAACGTCAAATTGCAAAGTCTTTGAAGGTCTCATCATCGACAGTGCATAACATCATCAAAAGATTCAGAAAAACTGGAAAAATCTCTGTGCATAAGGGACAAGGCCGAAGACCTTTACTGGATGCCCGTGATATTCGGCCCTCAGACACCACTGCATCACTCACCGGCATGATTCTATCATCGACATTACTAAATGGGCCCAGGAATACTTAAAGAAACCACTCTCTATAAACACACTCTCTATAAACACAGTCTGCCGTGCCATCCACAGATGCCACCTAAAACTCTACCATGCAAAAAGAAAGCCATTGTTGAGCATGATCCAGAAGCGCCGCCGTGTTCTGCGGGCCAAGGCTCATTTAAAATGGACTGTAGCAAAGTGGCAAAGTGTCCTGTTCTCAGACGAGTCCAAATTTGACATTCTTGTTTGAAATCATGGGCGTTGTGTCCTCCGAGCTAAAGAGGAGAAAGACCATCCCTCCTGTTATCAGTGTTCACTTCAAAAGTCAGCATCTCTGATGGTATGAGGATGCATGAGTGCATATGATGTGGGACACTTGCATGTTTTAAAAAGCACCATGAATGCTGAAAGGTATATAAAGGTTTTAGAGCAACATATGCTCCCCTCCAGATGACATCTATTCCTAGGAAGGTCTTGTTTATTTCAGCAGGACAATGCAAAACCACATACTGCAGCTATTACAACAGCATGGCTTCATAGTAGAAGAGTCCGTGTGCTGAATTGGCCTGCCTGCAGTCCTAATCTTTCAACGATTGAGAACATTTGGCGCATAATTAAATGAAAAGTCCGTCAAAGGAGACCCAAAACCCTCCAGCAGCTGGAAGCCTGTATTAAACAAGAGTGGGATCAAATTCCAATGGCTAAATTCAAGAAACTTGTCTCCTCAATGCCCAGACGCCTCCACTCTGTGTAAAAAGAAGAGGGGATGCTACACCATGGTAAACAGGCCCCTGTCCCAACTTTTTTTAGACCTGTAGCAGCCATCAAATTTGAAATGAGCTCATTTTGTGGATAAAATTGTAAAATTTCTCAGTTTCAACATTTGCTATGTTATCTCTGTCTATTGTGAATAAAATACTGGCTGGTGTGATTTGAAAGTCATTGCGTTTTGATTTTACTCAAAATTTACACCTTGTCCCAACTATTTCAGAATCGGGGTTGTATTTCCTTTATTTTGTCTGGTGTCCTAAAGGTGGGGCGTCCAACAGAGAGAATACTCTGAGGTCACACAGCCGTCGGGGCAGAGTTATCAACAAACACTGCAGCTGTGACCTCTTTACGCTCACTTGTTTTCACCTCTTCGCTTCCAACAAAGCTGAAGTTATTTTGCAATTCTTTCTCTCATTCTGTTTTTTTTTTCAATAAATGCCCCTGGATTTTTTTTCTGTAGGAGCAAAAAATTTCCCCTTTGAAAAATGTAGTTGCAGATGTAGGCATAGTCATACCCTATGGTGGTGGGGGTGGAGGTTATTCTAAGGGGCCTGACCAATAGGAACCTGTGCTGTTATGATATTATGGTGAAGTGGGGGGATGGGGTGGAGCTCTGGGTGTAGAGGGGGGGGTTACTCATCTGATGGGGCCTCAAATCCCCCTGACTGCTTCCGCCCCCCAGCTCACCTGTACACCTGTAACCCTGCTCGCCTGCATTCCCCACCCGCCCCTGCACTCCTGACCTCTCTGAGGGCCTGAACCCTGCAGACTCCAGTCCTCCTCTCAGCTGGGGGACACTCCCCTTTCTGCCTCATGCTGGCGGTGCTGCCGATGTTTAGGGCGATGTCGATGCTGGAAAACATAGTCTGCTTTCCCCCAGATGTGACTTTCCATGGCAGTTCTGAGCAGTGAAGGAGAGTTGGCAAGAGGTGGGGGGGGGCTGGGGGGTGTTGGAGGCGAGGCCGTCTGTTAGTTTGGCGGTGCAGGAGAGCATCTGTGTTTTCACATTTCTTTTTACAAGCTGTCATCCCCCTTATGCTGTGACCCCTCGGCTTTCCAGTGCACCAGCCCAGGGAGTTCCATCCCGCCAGGATAATTTCATCTGGGCTTTTTTCCGTTCACATTCCACGTCTCCTTTCCATTCTCCGTCTAACTTCTGTTTTTTCTGACTCTCTCACTCTAGCTCTCTGTCTCTTTCACACTCTCTCTCTACATATACTACAACCCAAATTCTGAAATAGTTGGGACAAAGTGTAAATTGTGAATAAAATCAAAACTCAATGACTTTCAAATCACATAAGCCAATATGTTATTTACAATAGAACATAGCTAACATTTCAAATTTTGAAACTGAGACATTTTACATTTTTATCCAGAAAATGAACTTATTTCAAATTTTCTGGCTGCGACAGGTCTCAAAAAAGTTGGGACACAGGCAAAAAAGGGCTGAAAAAGCAATTAATATATAAGAGAATCAGCTGAAAGAACATTTAGCAAGTAATTAAGTTAACTGGCATCAGGTGTGTAACATGATTGGCTAAAAAAGGGATGTCTTAGAGAGGCTGAGTCTCTCAGAAGTAAAGATGGCCAGAGGCACTCCAACCTGTGAAGGCTTGCATAAAAAAAATTGTGGAATACTTTAAAAACAATGGTCCTCAACGTCAAATTGCAAAGGCTTTGAAGGTCTCATCATCGACAGTGTATAACATCATCAAAAGATTCAGAGAAACTGGAAAAATCTCTGTGCGTAAGGGACAAGGCCGAAGACCTTTACTGGATGCCTGTGATCTTCGGGCCCTCAGACGCCACTGCATCACTCACCAGCATGATTCTGTCATTGAAATTACTCAGTGGGCCCAGGAATACTTCAAGAAACCACTGTCTGTAAACACAGTCCGCCGTGCCATCCACAGATGCCACCTAAAACTCTATCATGCAAAAAGCAAGGCATTGTTGGGCATGATCCAGAAGCGCCGCTGTGTTCTGTGGGCCAAGGCTCATTTAAAATGGACTGTAGCAAAGTGGCAAAGTGTCCTGTGGTCATACGAGTCCAAATTTGACATTCTTGTTTGAAATCATGGGCATCATATCCTCCGGGCTAAAGAGGAGAAAGACCACCCCGCCTGCCTGCAGTCCTGATCTTTTACCGATTGAGAACATTTGGCGCATAATTAAACGAAAAGTCCGTCAAAGGAGACCCAAAACTCTCCAGCAGCTGGAAGCCTGTATTAAACAAGAGTGCAATCAAATTCCAATGGCTAAAGAAACCTGTCTCCTCAATGCCCAGACGCCTCCATTCTATTGTAAAAAGAAGAGGGGATGCTACACCATGGTAAACAGGCCCCTGTCCCTACTTTTTTGAGACGTGTAGCAGCCACCAAATTTGAAATGAGCTCAATTTTTGCTACACCATGGTAAACAGGCCCCTGTCCCTACTTTTTTGAGACCTGTAGCAGCCATCAAATTTGAAATGAGCTCAATTTGTGGATAAAATTGTAAAATTTCTCAGTTTCAACATTTGCTATGTTATCTCTGTTCTATTGTGAATAAAATACTGGCTGGTGTGATTTGAAAGTCATTGCGTTTTGATTTTATTCACAATTTACACTTCGTCCCAACTATTTTGGAATTGGGGTCGTATAATTCTTTCACTCCTTCTAGCGATTTCACTGTCGCAAATTTTTTGTGTCAGTAAAAAATCTTGAGAGTTTTGCTCCAGTTGTGGTGCACTCCCGTCCTCTCGATTGTTTGGATCAAGGCAGTCATCAGTGAGGAGTCCACTTGCAAAGCCTTTTAAGTCAAGCTGATCCATTTTTTAGAAAAATCTGATTTTTTTGGTGGGCATAGAAATTATCCTCCATAGATACCAATTTTCACTATATTGAGACTATTAGTCTTGCAGACATAATCCATGAGGCAATTCATTATTTCTTTTAAGAAATGATTTTGCAACACAAAGTTTTGATTTAGCAGGTTTTGAAAGTGGAGTGGAAATTTAGCAGGTTTTGACAGTGTTTAAACCAGCCCCATTGCTCAATAGGTGAGGGTATTTGACTCAGGACCCACTCTAAATGCAACGCAATGCTACAGACAGCACAGTGGTTGAATAGCTGCTATTATAATGACAACATAAACATGAGTCCATGGGTTCAAATCTCCTTTTTATGGTATCACTAGATTTGTTTGCATTTTCTCCAAAACGAAACTTGAGTCTGCATCCCCCATCTTGAGTTAGAGAAAGCAAAAGTTGAACAGGTTATAAAAGCTCGACTGTAATTGGTTCCTTCTAGCGAACGAAAACAGAATCACCTTTCCACATTGGCTGATGACTTAGCAGAATTTGACAGTTTCCCTCCATGACTTGGTGGGCTTTGGCAGAGTTTCGCTTTTGCCGTTACAATTTATAACATGATTTAGTAGGTTTTGAAAGTGGAGCTATCAGTGGGACATGCGCAGGTGCCTGAAAGAGAGGCTAAGGGAGATAACTCATTTATTTTCAAAACTTGTCAGCAGGTTTTGCAAGTCAACTCCTCAAATATCAGTCGAGCTGTCTTAACTGAGTCTTTATCACGTTTCGACGTACCGATAAAATCAAAAGTGTTCTATATTATGGAAAGTCTTCGCAAAATCTTATAGTATGTAAGTAAAAACTCCTGAGATTTTAGGACATAATGTCTTTAGATGTGGGAGGATGTCGGACCTTAGTCTTTTAAGTGTTTTCATTCTTCTTGTGTATGGTAGACATAATGTGCCACTCTGAGAATCGCTGGTAGGATGTCAGGATAGTAATAAACCAGGAAGTTTATAAAGCTTAATAAAGCCTGTCTCAGTAATGCGCGAGACCTTTGATTTAGTCGTGTTTGGTAATGATTTTCCCTCCACCCCGGCCATGAACTTTCCGTTATTTTCCAAGCGCCTCGTATTCCGGCGAGGAGCCAAGGCTGAGATTGGCGCCCGCGTCCCTCTCCTGAAGGATTTCGCCTCTCGGCCCGTTGCGGTCGCCGGGATCATTATTACATCATAAATCAGCTAAGGCCGACTGCGGAAAGTCTGGGTCACCCTCAAGGGCTCTCTTTATACTGATGCCTGCATTTAAACTGCAATAAACGCCCATTAAAAAAATCTGTGGGCCCGAGCCTGGCGGTGTTGGCGGTCTGAGCTGCTGTGTGATTGGGCCCAGCTGTGGGGGTCTGGTGGGGAGGGGGGGTTATGTAATGCCTCAACACCAGTGGAGGATTTGGGGGGGGGCGATTGTCCATTGCAGTGACTATATAAAAACTAACGACTAAGTCAATGTGACGGTGGCCATTGACTTTCCCTGTCCTATATGAAAAGAGTTTAGACACACAGAAAGTGCAGCTTGTGGGCGCCATGATATTAAAAATTTAGGAGTCTGTGCCGTACAGGCGCCAAGTCAGAGTCGTCCGCTCACTGTGTCGAATTGAGGAATGAGCCAGCTCCACATTCGTCCACAAAACATTTGTCTTTTGTCCAAATAGCACAGCGGTTTAACAAATCCGCGCACAGGGACAGAGTTAGATTACAAAAAAATTAAAACAAAAACACATTGAGTGCATATTATGTTTTGCGAAAAAAATTAACATTATTTTTTTATGGTAAAAGTTCTCTTTTTTGACTCCCACTGGCACGGATGGGAAACGGCATGATTATGCCTCACTGTTCCACCCGCAAGCCCTGGAGGGCACATTGTACTCATTTTATGGTAAAAAGTTGATATGATTCAATCGCTGTTATTATCTCAGGCAAGTGATGTCAGCATCAGATTTGTTCTTTGTTGCCCTATTATTGTCGTTTGTGCAGCAGCTGCTGTGAAAACGGCCAGGGTGGATGCTGTCTTCATTTTAGAAACCAGAAATTTTCTGGCATCTCTTAGTTTGTCTATGAACATCAGGAAGCATTCATTATCTGACAGTATTTACAATGGACCCATGACCAATATTTTGCCTCAGGGCTTTGTTGTTTATCATTGTTTCTCTGACAATCAAAAGAAATTACTAAAATAATGAACAATCATGTTGAGACTAGTTAGCTATCAGAAGGAAATGTTGCGATAGAAGTTTGTGTAACAGAAACAGTCCCATTGCCTAAAACCCCATTTGGACTGTATTAAGTTTTCAGGGCTATCACCGGACTTCGGGAATGCATTTGCAAGTGAAGTTAGTGACACTGTATTTCACAAGGATTTGAATTGCAGGGGATTAGTATTACCTAGGGTTATTGGCCCCCGCCGCTTGCGGTGCAGGAGCTATGGTATCGTGCGTGCGTGCATGCGTGCGTGTGTGCGTCCGTCAACACATTTTGCTTTATCTCATCAACGATTTCAGTTACAGGCTCCTAATTTTTACTGGACATGCATCTCATGAAGGCCTACAAATGACGTGCCTAAAGGTGACCTTGGCCTACTTTTTTCAAGGTTACTGGCCTAAAAATATCACCAAAAACTTTGACATTTTGTTGTATCTCATCAGCTATTTCAGTTACAGGCTCCTAATTTTTATTGGACATGCATCTCATCACCAAAAAAGGCAACTACAAATGACGAACATGCATCTCATAAACGCTACAAAAAGGTGACCTTAGCCTATTTTTTCAAGGTCACTGGCCTCAAAAATAATATCAACCAAAACAGGCTCCTAATTTTCACTGAACATTTTGCTTTATCTCATCAACTATTTCAGTTACAGGCTTAATCTCATCAAATTTTTACTGGACATGCATCTCTTAAAGTCCTACAAATGACGTGCCTAAAGGTGACCTTGGCCTATTTATTTTTTTTCAAGGTCACTGGCCTAAAAATATCACCAAAAACTTTGACAATTTGCTTTATCTTATCAACATTTTCAGTTACAGGCTCCTAATTAGCTCCCGCCACCCGAGTGGCACGGGAGCTATGGTATCGGGCTCCATCCATGCGTGAGTCCGTCCATGCATGTGTCCGTCAACAAAAACTTCGACATTTTGTTTATCTTAAGGTAGAATACTATTATCAATGCTAATGCTATTAATCTGAACAATGGATACATATGATGTCAAATGTATCTCACTGCCCCCCCACTCTCATTCCGTTTCCTCCCCTTCAAAATTATTTGCATACACGTCTTTATGCAATTCCATTGCTTCCAATCCCTCAGTAAAGACAAGCGTGAGAATTCCAGAGTCATAATCGATTTCCGTGTCACTAGTGCGGAAATCCACCATAATGCGCGTGAAACGGATTAACTTATTGCACAAGGACTTAAATTCCAAATGAGTTTCTTCAGTGCGCTTTGATTGAATACTTGCTGACTACAGCACTGGAACGTCAATGCGAGAGACTCACTCCGAATGCGTAAGCCTTGGCAGCTCTGAAGTAGCCTATCTAGCTGTCTCCGTTTTTACCGTTATTACGTTTGAAAAAAAAAAAAAAACATTAAAAAATACTTACCATTCAGAAACGTTTAAATCCAGCCTTTGCTGGACTGGTTCTTCCTCCAATTCAGTGTCCTCATCCAATTCGGGCTCAGACATATAAGGCTGAATCTCTAAATATGCCATAGCTGCTTAAAGTTGGTCTGTCCGTGTTCCGAAGCCGGCGAGTGTTTTCCATTTTCCCTACCACTCTGGGCAAAGTTACATTCTTCTGAGTGGCAGCAAAGCCAGCCAATCAGCGTCAAGTGCTTGCATTTCATAATGAGGTTACCAGTTAAGCCCGAAAGGTCGCCAAATAGGTGCAAAAGAACGCGTTCAAAATCCCCCACCCTTACATACCTATTTGAAAGAGGTTTTTAGGAAGCTTCTGAGGCATTAAAGACCCAACTAAAATTTTGTTGTCTATATGTCACATCACAGAACAAGGATAAATACCCCATTTAACCATTCTATGTCACCTTTAAGTAGTACTTTCTATTTACAGACTGGGGACCCAGAACTCAGGTGCAGACAGAGAATCAGTTTCACAGGCTTTACTGAAGAAATGAGCGGTCACACTGTCCAGTTTGTAGCCAGTCAGGAAGGATGCAGTACTGAGGCAAATATCACAATCAGTCTCGGGCTGCAGGCAGAGGGTCAAAAGCCTAGTGCTCAGAATGCCTTGCCAGGGAGCAGGTTGGATCATAGGCTGGGGACAATCCAAAATTATAACCAGTAATCAATCACACTCAAGGGGCTTGACAAACTTAAAAACCATAAAGGAAAAAAAGAAATCAGACCCAATAAATAGCCCTAGGAATCAAAAGGCTCACGAGTAACTTGGAATGCGCACAGAGACTGACTTGCAATAAACTAAAGAAAATGGGGAACTTATACAGCAAACAAATTCCAAAGGCAACTCAAAGCAGGAGTGGGGGGAACAAGGAAGTGTGACTGGGGGCATGTTTACAGATAAGACAATGAACAAGATAATTAATTAACAGTATTTGGAGGGCTGGCAAGGAGAGTGAATGAAGACAAAGATGTGGAAAGTGACAATGAAATCAAAATAAAAACAACAGAAGAAATGAATACAAAAAACTTGAAACTAAGCAAAAATAAACACATTTATGGAACATATACAGCTATTTTTAGCTTACCGGCCCTACGTATGACCTATATTTTTGCAATATTAAATGTGACCGCAGATGACTTTGAAAGGTCAAACTCGAGGTCAGGGAATATATTAACAATTTTAAAAGATATGACTTAAAATTTCAAAAAATTATTTCTCAAAAACTGTCTGATAACTTTTTTTCTTAATCTGGCAATCAGCTCACCTTGATACACTTTATATACAGTGCGAGTGCCATTTTGATTGAATCGATGGAAGTGGGTCTAGTGGGGGCGCTGTACTGTAACATTTGGGTCTTATGGAGAATGGACCAAATCGCCTATGGAAGCTAAATGGTTGCAGATAGAGATTAAGTTTGTATTACTGACGTATAGGAAGTAATATATGACCTATATTTTTGCTGTGTTAAAGTTGACCTCAGATTACCTTGAAAGGTCAAACTTGAGGTCAAGCAAAATGGTACAATTTTTAAAGGTTTCTAGGCTTGAAAATATTGAAGATAGGGAACATACGTGCATTGAACGCTTGTAGGAAGTCATGTATGAATTTTCATCTGGTGGCCTTGAACTTGACCTTTGGCGTCCTTCGAAGGTCAAACTTCACATAGTGAAATTTCAATGACCTCAATCACCAAAACTATTACAGATAGAGCTTAGGTTTGTATTACGGGCATATGGGAAGTCATGTATGAAGTTTCACTTGGTGACATTGAACTTGACCTTTAGTGACCTTGAATGCCCAAACTTCACAGTGAAATTTCAATGACTTATATCAGCAAAATGGTTACTGCTAGTTTCGGTTTGTATTGGAGATGTATGGGAAGTCGTACATGAACTTTCATTCAGTGGCCTTGAACTTGACCTTCGGTGACCTTCGAAGGTCAAACTTCACATAGTGAAATTTCAATGACTTCTATCACCAAAACTATTACAGATAGAGCTTAGGTTTGTATTGTGGCCATATAGGAAATCATGTATGAAGTATCATTGGGTGACCTTGAACTTTCAGTGACCTTGAACGGCCAAACTTTACAGAGAAATTTCAATTACTTATATCAGCAAAATCGTTACAGATTGAGTGTAGGTTTGTATTGGAGACGTATGGGAAGTCATGTACGAACTTTCATTTGGTGACCTTCGTATTGACCTTCGAAGGTCTAACTTGACCTAGAGAAAATTCAATGACTTCTATCACTGAAAAGGTCACAGAAGGAGCCTAGGTTTGTGTTACTGACATAGGAATTCACATATGAACTTTCATTTGGTGACATTCAGCTTGACTGTTGATGACATTTGAAGGTCAAACTTGACATAATACGATTACAATGACTGGTCTTGCCAAAACGGTCACAGATGGAGTCTAGGTTTGTATTTCAAACATATTGGAAGTCATATATGAACTTTCATTTGGTGACCTTCGTATTGACCTTCAAAGGTCAAATGTGATCTTGTGAAAATTCAATGACTTGTATCATTAAAACGGTCACAGATGGAGCCTGAGTTTGTGTTACTGACATCTAGGAAGTCACATATGAACTTTCATTTGGTGACATTCAACTTGACTGTCAGTGACCTTTGAGGGTCAAACTCGACAGTGAAATTACAATGACTTGTATCACCAAAATGGTCACAGATTGAGCCAAGGTTTGTATAGAGACATTTAGAAAGTCATATATGAAGTCCATTTGCTGACCACAGCTTGACATTTTGTGACCTTTAAATTTCAGAATTGACATATTGAATACATATTGACATTTTAATGACTTCCCAGCAAAAAATGTTCTATAGACTTCTATGGAATTCTATAGAATTCTATAGAACTCTATAGAACATCAATGGAACTCTATAAAACATTTTAGTAGAACAGCATGTTCTATAGGATTTTCTGTGTGTTCTATAGGAATTTGCTAGAAACCTACAGAGCACCTCTATGGAAAAAAAAGTCCTATAAGATTATTGCTGTTTTATAAGACCTTCCTATAGAACACCCTAGTTGAAAAACCTGTTCTATAGGACTTTGATGGTCTTTAGGACCTTCTAATAGAACAAAAGCTTAATGGGAAAGACATCTTAAATAAGGGTTAAATAAAAATAAAAATAAATCTTATGAATCCTTGCAATGCTCAATCGAAGGGTCAATTTACCTTATGTGTACCTGGGTTCTAGAAGTGAGAAACCGGACTAATGGTATGAAAATGTGCAATATGCAGTGATATCCACGATACTGAAGTAGCAAGGAAATTGTGCCCCTTTTAACTTTAAGGTGTGCTTAAGCACATGGGGTACCAGGCACATATCTACTCATTGATTCTCTGATCAGACGATTGATTGACTGACTGACCACACACCTTAGCAGTATTTCAGTTACGGTATATGAAGACCACTTTCCATTTCCTCGGCAGTAATTCAAAAATATAAATGTAAGGCATTACAACTTTATTATGCTATAATGGAAAACTCGTGTTCCTCCATTGCTTACGAAGACAGAATTACGTTGAAAGTTGACCTTTTGAACTTTTCCCTTAATTTTAAAAATTCAATCAAATTATGCCTTTCCATTCACATGCATGTGATTGCAGATTATATACAGATTTGGAATTAATTTGAATACAGTTTGAAGTCTGCTGAGACTTATTCCCACCATCTTGAATGTACAAGCTTCCGAATGGCTCACTTGGTTAAAGCACCGCACTGCAGAGCAGAAGTGTCTCGGTTTGAGCTCCAGTCCGAGTGGCACTCGAGTGGTCATTGTGCTACAGAGATGCAAGGTGGGGAAGGATTGCTGGGAAATGTAATATAAAATGGTTGCTTTTTTTTATGGTTGCCTTCCAAATTTGGGTGGGATTGAAGATGCCAAACTGAAAAAAAAAGTCCTCCAGAGATTTTCTATGGAACTGTTTTCTATAGAACTTTTTTTCTATAGGACTTGAGGTACTAAAGTTCTATAGAATTCTATTGGATTCCTATAGCACATTTATAGGAATTCCTATAGCACATTTTTTTGCAGGGTTGTATCACCAAAACTACTTCAGAGCTTAGGATTGTATTACAGAAGGTCTTATAAATGTATGTGAACTTTTATTTAGTGACCTTGACATTGATTTTCATTGATTCAAATGTCAAACTTCACATGAAATTTTCATAACTTGTATCATCGCTGTATGACTGCTTGCTGGTAAGCAACAGGACCCTTGGTCCTATTTTATTCTATGAAAGTGTTAGTATAATAGTAAATTATGTGAAATAAACTAGAGCATTTACATGTTGTAATTATATCCTGGAAATACGAGTTTCAGGGATATCATGGTTTCGCCCCACCCACCGCCGCCGCGTCCGCAGATTTTAGCCGTTTGCGCAATAACTCACAAAATACTTTACATTGGCTTCTCATTTTTAGCATATGGGTAGATATGGTAGAGGGGATGAACTGATTAGATTTTGGGCAAGTGTGCACTCCTAGGTTTGCCACCAGGTGGCGCTGTATATTGAAAAAATCAGTTTTTTAACCATATCTCTGGAACAATTACTTACACAGACCTCAAATTTGCCTCATATTGTAGGTCTAGTAAAGGGGAATCTAATATAGGGGGCTTCGAGGATTGGGGAATTTCGGGGATATACCCCTTGCTGTCGGCCGCCTACAGCGTAGGCCTAGTTTGTATTTGAAGGCAAAAGGTTTAGAAATGGTAAAAAACATGGTTATCTATTTCAGTGATTTCAGATTGAAGTATCTGCCATGATATTCAATCACTACATGGTAAATGTTAGGCATTTAGATTATTAATTTTACTAAGATACCATTCCCAGTGGATTTCCTCCTGCAGTGCAGTGGCTCGCATAGGCGTGTTTTGGGCACACTCAAAAACTTAAAGATCCAGGAGATCCCACAGGAGCTCTGAGGGATTTAATTCAGTGCTGACTGTGTCATAGTGTTGCTGCTGTCGTCTTTGCCTCTGTTTTGGTGCCGTCAGGGCATTGTGTGCTTTCAAGCTTTTCGTATACCTTGCTAGCAACGCAGAGCTTCGGAAAAGGGGTTACAGTGTGCGCTGAATTGGAATGAGCGTGCTGTATAAATTGTGTTCTATGTTGAATTGAAATGAGTGGGTGGTTTGTGGAATCTGAATCGTTGTTTGTTGTATGTTGATTTTTAAATGTGCATGTCATTATTATGCATAGTGTGTGTTGAAGTGTGCAGTGTGTTTTGTGTTGTGTTGCAATGCACTGCAAAAAAATCTTAAAGAATTTTAATCTTTTTAATGTATTTAGACTTAAAAGACTTTAGACTTATTTTGACTTATTTATATGATATCACTTTTTTTATGTAAAAAAAACAAAAATTCTGCCCTCTGTTGTGAGAGTTTTTCACCCATTTCTAAATTTGTTCATGGAGTAAGGTAATATTGTCTGTCCAGTGGTATACTGTCATTGTTTTAGCTAAATTTGTTATTTATTTGTTATAGTGTAAGCATGCGACTGTTTTTAGCGTGTCTTTTACCCTGCTTTTTATCCCCCACTGGTCGGAGACCGAAGTGGGATTACATCGTGGCGATGTCCGTCCGTCCGTCTGCATGTCCCGGGAAGGGTGCTTATGTTCTGAAATCAACTCCTTCCACATTTTTTTGAGAGATTTTCATGAAACTTTACAAAAATGATAACATATATTGGTTATGCGCTTATCGCATTTTCGTTGCGCCGAACTAATATTTAACAGAGTTACTGCCCTTGAGGTTAAATGGTGACTTATTGTATATCCTTGGGAGGGTGCTTATGTTCTGAAATCAAGTCCTCCCACTTTTTGAGAGATTTTCATGAAACTTTACAAAAATGATAAACATATATTGGTTATGCGCATATCGCATTTTTAAAGTTGGATTCATTATAATGTCTACATTATATTTTTGATCAGATTAAAATAGTTTACAAACAATGCCATGCCAATGCTATCCACTTATGATATTTATTATGCAACTTTTTCAGATAGGCTCCTAGTATGTAATGTATTATTATTGGCCAGTGACTGAAAGAGGAATCCTAAGATGCTGTGTTAGGTTTGTTCATTATTACCAAGCCCGGCGGCGGATATTGTGCTCTACCAGCACTCTTGTTATTGTATGGTGTTCGATTTTTATTTTGAATTCTCCATTTTATTTTTGTTTTAGTTTTTATGTAAACTCCTAGTCTCTGTAAATGAGGGAAACCTCAGCAACTTTCGAGTAATATAAAGGTTAACAACAACAACAAACAACAAAATCTGGAAATGAGTCAAAATTGTGTCACATCAGTGGCAGAATTCTTTTTTTATTGAGTAAAAAGGTAACAGAAATGGCTGTCTTATACAAGATTAAAATGCTTGGTAATTTTTTTTTTCTTTGCAATGTGTGTAGTGTGTATTATGTGTTCATTATATGCTAATGGTAGCGTGTTGTATGTGTTATCTGTTGTCTGTATCATGTGTTGCAGGTGTCTTGTTAGTATGGAGTGTGTTGTTTGAGTTATGTGTTGTGTGTTGTATTGTGTAGTGTGATTTGTGCGTTACGTGTTGTGTGTTGTAGTGTGTTGTTTATATTATTTGTTGCGTGACATGTTGTGACGGTATTTTGTTTATGCGTTGTTTGTTGTGTTGTATTGTGTCATGTGTTGTATTGTTGTGTGGTTATTATATTATGTGTTGTATTGTGCAGTGTGTGTTGTGTTGTATCATAGTGTGGTGATTATGTTATGTGTTGTGTTTTTGTTGTATTGTGGAGTGTATGTTGTGTTTAGAATATTAAAAGGTGGAAGCAGGTGCTGTAGCTTTAAAAACAGTTTGAAGGCGGGCGAGAGAGCAGGAGAAAGAGAGAGAGAGAAAGAGGGAGAGCAGTGACAAACGGCTTCTTCCTTCCTGCTAACACGCCACATCATGCGGCCAGTAACCCTGGGGCGGCGTTATTAGCAGGATATTGATCTGAGAGGCGTTTGGGGGGGGTGCTGCGGTAATCTTACACTCAGAAGCTCCACTCTGCTGCGGCCTCTGCTTAATGCACGACTCCAGCGTTTCCTACTGCTGTACGAGAGGGGAATTGGAGAGGAAGCGAGAGAGAGAGAGAGAGAGAGAAAGAAAGAGAGGCGGAGGAGGAAGGAGGGACTTGGTGAGGGGACTTGCTGTGGATTTTATCGTTACGAGAGCTGCAGGCTCAACGGAAGCACCTACTTAGGAAGAAAGTGACAGACGACCAAGAGAGAGAGAGAAAGAGAGAGAGGGAGAGGAATAGTTCGGACCTTGTTGTTGTGAGTGGGCAGCGTAAGAGTTGCAGCTCGACTGTGTTTGTGCTGCTTGGTCGCAGTGCTGAGGGGGGGAGTGTGAGTGGATGAGCCAGTGTTAGGCTGGTGGGAGAGAGAGAGAGAGAGAGGGAGCGAGGGAGGGAGGGAGAGAGGGAGGGCTTGCGTGCGCGGAGTGAAAGCCCCGCCGCCGCACATGTCTGAGACGGAGGCAGAGCTGTCACTCTCGTCTGCGCGGGCCTTCTCATCTCCGGCGACAGCACTGCCTCGTCCACGGGCCATCTGCCACCGTCCCCCGATCGCTGCTCGACCGCGTGATCCGTCATGTACGCAGGTATACACACACACGCGCACCGCAACATTCGGAAAACACTGGGAAAAGATCAGCAAAAGCAGCCCACACACACACACAGGCGCACATGTCCGCTTCTGTCCGCTCGGAGCTGAATGTCCTCTCCTCTTCTTCGTTTCAGACGTGCTCGGCAAGAGACGGCCGTACTCCCCGAACGGTAGCAGTGACTGCCCGAACGAGAATAAGAAATCCCGAAGCTCTTCTCCTAAAGGTAAGAGCCCGGCCTTTTCTCTGCACCATCTCCCCTGCTCTGTTTCTTTTGTGTGTGTGTGTGTGTGTGTGTGTGTGTGTATGTGTGCGCGCGTGGGTACATGTGTGTGAAATATGTATGTGTGTGTGGGTGAGAGGCGGTCTCGTTGTGAATGCGTAGGGGTGTTTTAGCTGCGCGCTTTGGGATGAAAAGGTGAAGTAGGGGAGGGATTGGAGTTGTTTTTGGAGAGAGGGAGCCCTGTTCTGGTAACTGCTGTGGGGAGGGAGCGGGGGGAGGGGGGTGGTGGATAATTGGAGTTGACGAATGTTCAGAGCGCTAGTGCAGAGCCAGACTACAGACTGTACTTCATCCTCCACTGAACTGTCTCTAACACACACACACACACACACACACACTCACAGACGCTAATAAACATACCCACATTCTTACACACAAATGCGCACACATACACACAAAGCCACTAACACCCACGTTCACACACACACACACACACACACACACACACACACACAAAACAGACATACACACACTGTCGCACACACATCGTCACTCACAATCACATTCATCCCCACGCCCATTCACACACACACACAATCTCACACACCATGTCTCATGTACACACACGCCCACATTCATGCGCAAACACTGCAACATTTAGACACACTCACACACACATAAACACATGGAAATACACACACTCTCAATTGCGTTCACACACAAACACACACACATACACACAAACACATGGACATACGCACGCTCTCAATCGCGTACGCACACACACAAACGCGCGCACACTCACACATGCACACGCACGCGTGCGCGCACGCGCACACACACTCACACCCAAACGGGTAGGATCTCTGTAGGAAGAAGTCATCTTAGCGGAAGTGAGCTCCGGGCCCCTTTGATGTCGGCACTTCCTGCGGAAGCGTGGGGAGGAAGCTCACCTCGAGGGCAGCTGCTGAGCGACTCAAACCTGAGAGAGTGATGAGAACCCGGGAGTAAAACTCTGCAGAGACACGGCTGCAGCACTGAACTACTGCAGCACCTCTCTGAGTGTCCTACACACACACACACACACACTCACACAGACACAAACACACACCCAGATATGAACACACACACACACGCGCGCACACACACACACACACTCACGCAGACACGAAACAAACACACACACACACACACACACACACACGCTCATGCACCCACACACACATGCGCATACAAACACAAACACACACGCATACAAACACAAACACACACACACATGCACCCACATTCATACAGACACAAACACACACGCACACACACGGATACACACACACTCATAATTTGAGAAATTTCTCGCTGTCCCCAGTAAATTAGGGCCTGTGACCCTGTGTGTCCAGGTGCACTGTTTGTCACACACAGAAAAACACACCCACACTTCTGTACTGCAGGTGTCCATGTGTCTCCTCGTGATGAAGTTATCGTGATGAAGTGATGAAGTGCAGGATGTCTGTGGTATTTTCTGTCACTGTGATGAAGAGCAGGACTGCTGTGGTATTTTCTGTTATTGTGATGAAGTACCGGTCATCTGTGCTATTTTCAGTGGCTTTGAAAACTGTCAGTCTCACATCTATTTTGCCCTTTTAGCCGAGAGGGGAGCAGGGTTTAGATTGACATTTTATCTTTCTTTATTACTTGAATAATAATAATAATAATAATCCTGTGATAGATTAGCAGGCTATCCAGGGTTCGTTCCTGCCTCTCGCCCATTGCATGCTGGGGTAGACTGCTGCTCCCCCACAATCTTTGCCAGGAATATGTTCAGATAAAAAAGGGTTAGATAATGGATGGGTGGATGAAGTGATAATCATTACATTTGTTATATAGCTGGCATCAATGCGTCCAGTAACCTTAGGCTTGGTTCAAAATGCTAACTGTTCTTTTCGTTGATCTGGAAACAATTTGTTGAAATCATGGAGGCTGCGATTTTAGCTGAGGAGTGACTGGCTAGTTTTCAGCTGAACTGAAAATTTCCTTGGGAACAACATACTGGGAATATATTCAGGGAATGTACGCAATGGCAGAAGTAGCGCGCGTACATACACACACACACACACACACACACCTGAAGACCCCTGTGTGGATTAATGGGCCCTCATTCCCCCCCACAGCCATGGCTCTTGCTCATCTGCCTTTAGCTCGACTCAGGTTTCAATTTACAGGATAAAAATAGTCTCCCACTGAAAGCCTGGATCATGTTACTGACACCACACAACTCCTCCTGAGGACCCTAAAAACCTACAGCATCTCCTCATATACGCATCCATCTAGCAATCACACATACACATGCACCACCCTTCATATACACATGCACCACCCTGCATATACACATGCACCACCCTGCATATACACATGCACCACTCTGCATATACACATGCACCACTCTGCATATACACATGCACCACCCTGCATATACACATGCACCACCCTGCATATACACATGCACCACCCTGCATATACACATGCACCACTCTGCATATACACATGCACCACCCTGCATATACACATGCACCACCCTGCATATACACATGCACCACCCTGCATATACACATGCACCACTCTGCATATACACATGCACCACCCTGCATATACACATGCACCACTCTGCATATACACATGCACCACCCTGCATATATACACATGCACCACACCCTGCATATACACATGCACCACCCCTGCATATACACATGCACCACCCTGCATATACACATGCACCACTCTGCATATACACATGCACCACCCTGCATATACACATGCACCACCCTGCATATACACATGCACCACTCTGCATATACACATGCACCACCCTGCATATACACATGCACCACCCTGCATATACACATGCACCACCCTGCATATACACATGCACCACCCTGCATATACACATGCACCACTCTGCATATACACATGCACCACCCTGCATATACACATGCACCACCCTGCATATACACATGCACCACTCTGCATATACACATGCACCACCCCTGCATAAACACATGCACCACCCCTGCATATACACATGCACCACCCTGCATATACACATGCACCACCCTGCATATACACATGCACCACCCTGCATATACACATGCACCACTCTGCATATACACATGCACCACCCTGCATAAACACATGCACCACCCTGCATATACACATGCACCACCCTGCATATACACACACCTGCACACATGCACCACTCTGCATATACACATGCACCACCCTGCATAAACACACATGCACCACCCTGCATAACCACTCTGCATATACACATGCACCACCCTGCATATACACATGCACCCTGCATATACATGCACCACCTGCATATACACATGCACCACCCTGCATATACACATGCACCACCCTGCATATACACATGCACCACTCTGCATATACACATGCACCACCCTGCATAAACACATGCACCACCCTGCATATACACATGCACCACTCTGCATATACACATGCACCACCCTGCATATACACATGCACCACCCCTGCATAAACACATGCACCACCCATGCATACCCTGCATACACCACTCTGCATATACACATGCACCACCCTGCATATACACATGCACCACCCTGCATATACACATGCACCACCCTGCATATACACATGCACCACCCTGCATATACACATGCACCACTCTGAATATAACCAAACACTGCATATACACATGCACCACCCTGCATATACACACCACCAAATGCAATCTGCATATACACATGCACCACCCTGAATAAACCATGCACCACTCTGATATACATGCACCACCCTGCATATACACATGCACCACCCTGCATATACGCATGCACCACTCTGCATATACACATGCACCACCCTGCATAAACACATGCACCACTGTGCACATACACATGCACCAAACAATTGGATACACATGTATTGCTCTGAATATAACCATGCTCTGACCTGCATGTATGCTTGCACCAATCCGCATATATCCTTGCACCAATCTGCCTATACGCATGCACCAAGCTAGCACTCAATTTATAAACCCTTCCTCATATTTACATGCAGGCACATAAACAGATGCAAGAACTCATGCATGTTTGCACAAACACACACATGTACATGCAGGCACACAAATGCAAGAACTCATGCACAGACACTAGCCAATATATGTATGCCAAACACACATGTGCACAGGTGCTGGAACTCAGATACTTGTGTATTTGTATGTCAAAAAGCTCATGCTTGACACACACTCACATACTCAAGAGCCTGTACACACTCAGCAGCTTGTAATGGTGGTAACATTTATGATTTATTTAGCCACCTTATAACTTGTTTCACTGTTGGAAATATGTGCAGTGCAGTTTTTATTCTGACCCACTGTACACACATTAAACTTTTATGTTGCTTGTGGTGAAAGTGTGATTGAACTCTTGCCCTCCTCCCTCCTCCCTCCCTCTAACTCTCTCTCTCACTTCCTCCTCTCTCACTCCCTCCCCCTCCCTCCCTCTCTGTCTCTCCCTCCCTCCTCCCTCTCTCTAACTCTCTCTCACTTCCTCCTCTCTTACGCTCTTTCCTTCCCCTCTCCCTCTATTTTTCTCATCACTCCACTCTCTCCTGTCTTTCTCCCCTCCTCTATTTCACTCTGTCTCACTGTCTCTCTCTACCACTTTCTCTCTCTCTCACTCTCTCCCTCTCCCTCTCTCTCTGTCTCTCCCTTCCTCCTTCCCTCTCTCTCTCTCACTCCCTCTCTGTCTCCCTCTGTTTCCCCCACACTCTCTCTGTCACTGTCTCTCACCAACCCCCCCAGAGAGCTCAAGCGCCCCAGTTCCAGAGTTGTTTGGTCACATGACCCCAGAGGACCACTACAGGCGTATGATGTTGGCACTTGGGGAGCAGGGCTCTTACGAGGAGCAGCAGCAGAGACTGTACCAGCTGGCCAGCAGCATGGGGGTCCCCGGCCCCGGTGAGTCCACCCCCCAGTTACACCCCCCACCCAATCCACCCACTGAGCTGAGGGACACCACCTGGGATCTGCTGTGGAGGCGGCTTTCAGCATTGTTTGTAGTCTTGTGTTAAAGGTGCACTATGCAAGTTTGTTTACTTTATGCGCGATTATATTTTTGTCTCAATTCGCCGACATCTCTCCACGATCCGCTAGCTGCCTGCCCCTAAATTCACCGTAAAAAAAAAAACCTCGGGCTCTGGAGACCGCACAGGCATCATAAACTGCAAATAAACACGAGGCACAGGCTGTGCCCCATAATATAACAAACCATCCCGGCCAATCACCGACAAGAGTTGACCGTTATGGAAGCATGGGAAGGAGGGAACTATGGGAGGGAGGGGCAGGCTACCTCTTTTTTTTGAGTTCGAATGTCAACAGAAGTGAAAGTAAACAAACTTGCATAGTGCACCTTTAAGGCACATAATTTGGTTGGCTTCAGATGCCAGGGGGAAGGAGCACCACTGGAAAGGGGGGGGGCATCTGGGGGGAGATGTTGTGTTTACATGAGAAGAAGTGACTGATTATTGCTCTCTGGGGGCCAGGGGAGGAGAGAGTCACCACGACCCCGAGCTCGTCCTGTGTGAATCAGCCGACCTCAATGAGACTGTGACTGCATCCAAATTGCTTAAATAAGCGGGCATTTTTCTTTCCTCTCCCCTTTCCTTGACCTCGCTAGAAATGTCACCTGGGTCAAGAGAAAGTTGCTGGAGCATTGTTAACTTACCATGAGTTTGTTTAAGAAAAACCTGATGTCCTTTCCTTCAATACGTGACGAGCTCAATGGCGAAGATAAGCTTTGAGATTTATTGGAACTTCGGGATCGAATGACGTTTACACTCCCAACAGCTGCAAAGGATTGTGGTCCATACAATTTCTTTGTTTCTTCAAAGGTCGGTCCTGTGCTTCCTTGCTGGAGGGAATCAAGTAAGGAGCTAATTGCCTCCTTTCCTTAATGAAATGGACAATTTGGTGCTCCGTGTCATGGCTACCAGCTCCAGTTCATGTTCGTTTGCAGGGAAGATTCCTTGCTTTTCAGAGAATTTGAATGCAGCCCATGTTTTTGAGGCGCATATCTGGGTATCCTTAACAGATTTTGCTCATTCGTTGTCCAATCAATTCTATGATGATTTTACATAAAAATACAAAGTCATTTTTTCCCGCTAAGTGCAGCCGACGCGTTCTTTGTCTGACTGTCTCTCTGTGCATGGGTTTTTAAAGCTATGGCCCTGTGTGGACAGTACAGAGATGTTTAGCGGATGTATCAGGAGCAGGTTACATTGCTGCAGCTGTTGCGCTACGCGGATGACTCAAACTCAGCGGCTGAACTGGCTCCTAACTGTACAAAGGCACTGTCTGACATTAAAAGACCCCCCTCCCCCACTTCCAGAAAATGTAATCCTGGCCCTTGCAGTTTTTCTAAGCTTAATACTTTGTGTATTAGGCATATTAAGTATCATGGAAATGTGTAAATGCCCCACCTACTTTCAAACGCCCTTGGACTTGTCAGAAACATCATGGCTACCGCAGCGGTTCTGCTGCCCTGGTCCTGGGGAACCACAGGTACAGCAGCAATCCATTGCTACTCCGCAGTTAATTGATCAATCAGCGCAAATGTCTGCACAGTAACGTATCTCATGTTTTAATGGGGGCTGATGTTTTTGGCAACCGCCAGAGCTTGTGCATTCCTCAGGACCGGGGATGCAGAGAGCCGCAATGCACGCTTAAATACAGGAATCAACATTACCGTGCGCCGAGAGAGAGCGAGAAACACAATCCCTGCCACGCCTGTGGGTGGCTGGGCCTGCATGCTGACACACACACGCACGCACAGACACACACGCGCGCACACACACACACACACTCACACTCATGCACACGCACACAGACATGCACGTGCACACACACTCACACACACACACACGCACACACAAGCATAAGTGCGCACAAACGCACACTCACGCACGAGCGCGCGCGCACACACACATACACACACCTGAGGGTAACAACACACCATCAGGGCACTGCTTCGCGCTGTTCATCACTCACTCCCAGCTGTTCGGCTACCCTCAGCTAGTTTTTTTCCGGTAACCCAGATAGGAGTTGTTCTATAACATAGAGGCTACTGGCTGATCAATTTCCAAGAGCCATGCCGTCCCGTGTCAGCTGCGTGATTTCTGAGCCTCTGTGGGTAGAATTATAAATAGCCAGTACTGTCAGAGGTTGGGGTTTGTTTGGGATTGATTCTCACAGTCTGATTGGCTGCTTGCCCATCGTCTAAATCACCATCACCATGGAAACAACAAGTTTGACACCCCTCCTCTCCATTTTAGTTTTTGTGCCATGTCATTAGCAGCTAAATATTTGCACGTGGGGCAATTAGTGAATTAGTGGAAGCATGTACGGTAGCATTTTGTGCTCTCAACTGTTTGACTTTGAGACATTTGAAAACACTGAGATTCAGAGAGCTGGCATCTTCATCGTGGAGCCAAGGATTTTGGCCTTCTGTTGTTATATCAGTGCGATGAATCTTAAACACACGCTGCAAGGATAGCGGAGGATTTAGTCATTTTGCCACTCATTCAGTCAATAACTGTATGCTAGCACCAAATATGTCATGAGCATAAGTGCAAAAGTGGCTGGTTGTCATTTGTTTCAGTGACCAGAGTGAGGAGTTGAAGTTGTGCTCAGGTGAACTTTTTGAAAGTTAGCAGCGAAGTACTGAAGCAGCAGCCCACTGCAGATAGGGACTTAATTTTCCTCTCACTGTAGAAAACATCTCCTATGTAGTGCTTGAGTTCTGAAGTTTCAAGTAAATATTTATTCAGAATGGAGGAGAAACTTTTCCAGTTTCCCAGAGCTGTATGCCCCATCGTTGCTTGTGTATCGAGACCTAACTTGGAAAATTGGTACGAAGAATGAGGTTTCAGAAGTCATAGGGATTTCTGGTAAAACTGGTGAGTCTCATGCACTGAGTAGGAATAGTAAAATTAAAATTACTGTTAGCTGTTAGCCTAAAAAAAAATGTCTGAAGCGTGTGGCTGCATAATTTCATACAGCGGAATCGGAAGGGCACACATTTACCTTTTTTAAAACGAATAGATTAGTTGTAATAAATAAATATATGTCACTTTATTCATATAAATTATATGAAACTACTTAGTTGAATTACTTATGATGCAAATCATATTGATGATGAGAACTGGCAAATAGCTGTACTCCAAACTTGATAAATTGGCTGTAACCAAACTCATGTCTGCAGCAAGGCGACACATCGTGGTGAATCCCATTTTTGCTGGCTAGTATTTTTGCGATATAAGGGCGATATTTGACTATTGAAGGGCAGTAGTCTGCCTACTGAGGGGCAGTATTAGGCTCTAGAGTAGTCTGCCTATAGAGGAGCAGCAGTTAGGCTATAGAAGGGCAGGCAGTATTAGGCTTTTGAGGGGCAGGAAATAGGCCATTAGGGGCAGTAACTAAGCTATAGAGGGGCAGTATTAGGCTATGGAAGGGCAGAATTAGGTTATAGAGGGGCATTAGTATGGCTGTAGAGGAGCAGTATTAGGCCATGGAGGGGTAGTAGTTAGGCTATAGAGGGGCAGTAATAGGCTATAGAGGGGCATTAGTTAGGCTGTAGAGGGGCAGTAATAGGCTATAGAGGGGCATTAGTTAGGCTTTAGAGGGGCAGTATTAGGCCATAGAGGGGTATTACTTAGGCTGTAGAGGGCCAGAATCAGGCTATAAAGGGGCATTAGTTAGGCTGTAGAGGGGCAGTATTAGGCCATAGAGGGGCATCACTTAGGCTGTGGAGGGGCAGTATCAGGCTATAAAGCGGCATTACTCAGGCTGTAGAGGGGCAGTTTTGGGCATTTGGTGCATAATTAAACGAAAAGTCCGTCAAAGGAGACCCAAAACTTTCCAGCAGCTGGAAACCTGTATTAAACAAGAGTGGGATCAAATTCCAATGGCTAAACTCAAGAAACTTGTCTCCTCAATGCCCAGACACCTCCACTCTGTGCTAAAAAGAAGAGGGGATGCTACACCATGGAAAACAGGCCCCTGTCCCAACTTTTTTGAGACGTGTAGCAGCCATAAAATTTGAAATGAGCTCATTTTGTGGATAAAATTGTAAAATTTCTCAGTTTCAACATTTGCTATGTTATCTCTGTTCTATTGTGAATAAAATACTGGCTGATGTGATTTGAAAGTCATTGCGTTTTGATTTTATTCACAAATTACACTTTGTCCCAACTATTTCGGAATTGGGGTGTACACACTGCTACCTCTCAGTGGAAATGAGAAACAGGTGTTGATGATGATTGGATAATGACTGAAGTGCGATCCGGGGTTAAGTAGACCGGTGAGCTGGATGGCTGGAGGCGTGGCCTTACACACACACACACCAGGGTGTATCTCTATTCTAACCCCTCGATCGCTTCCACTCCTCACACTCCGTGCTGTTTCTCTTCTCTATGTCTTCCTCCTTTTTTCTGCTCATTCACATGGGTGTCTGTGATCCATCCTTTTCTCACGGGTTTGAAGTTGAAAGCCTATGTCTGAGGGTAATATAATTGGAGTGGGTGTTTTCTGGGGGAAAGGGGAAAGCTTCTATGCTGTGCTGCAGTGTCTGTGGAGCTGTAGTGGGCAATATCTGGTGGTCTTACAGGAGACAGTGGGTGGGTTGGGGGACCCCATATGAAGGTCCAGTCTGTGACATACAGGGGGAGCCCCTTTTGTACTGTGCACCTTTGTCATGGCTAGCTGGTAACAGGAACAGGGCTTAGATAGCCAAATTAAAGGATATGATTTGTGCAGAACTGTGGGTGCTTGTCTCTTTCTCTGGAGGTAAACATAGGCTGCCCACTCACAAAATTATTCCGATGTTACACACTGTCCTTCATAATTACCCCTTCAATTCAGAAATCTCAAATATAAATTATGAGCTTTTTCCCTGAAATCTGCACTTTTCTAGTTGTAATAATAGCTTGTGATTTTCAAATTGCTCTGCCTGAATAGAGATGGGCTTTCTCAATCTTTCTTACTTCTTCTATTTTGGTGACTCACTCGCTTTCTGGATATTTTGTAGAGTTTGATCTGAAGATCTCTTTAGAAATGAAATATTGGTATAAATTGGCAGCAGTTTGGAGGGAGGGCCTTTTCTGAAAACCACAAAATGGCCGCCCAAGAAAGGGAAATATGTTGCAGATTATTATTAGTGTTCTGCATTTCCTTATCTGCCTTCACCAGAGAACACAGTCTACCTGGGTTCAAGATGATCGTCTTTGATTGGTCAAATCTGCAGAACGGTGCAAAAGTCTGAGACACATAAAAATGTTTGAGGCAAAGATGCTTACAGGAATGTACTGTTAAGAGCAGTAAAGAGTTATGAAATTTAGCAAAATCAATATTTTGTGTGACCACCTCTTGCAGGAAGAGCTTCATTGCTTTGGTAGACTGTGCTGCAGTTTTTTCAGTCATTGGCTGGTAGGTTGTTCCAGGCATTTCGGAGAACGTGCCCTGCCATAGTTCTTCTGCAGACTGAACGTCTCTGTCTTTACGGTTCCTCTCCAGGTATTTTCAGGTAACCCCAGACAGCCTTGATAATGCTTGCATTTTTTGCAGCTTCTGCTGATGAAAAACAAAACATCCTATATGAACTCAATTTTTTTTTGGAATTTTTGTTTTCATATTTGCAGAGTTCTACAGACACGTATTCAGAGAGTGATCATAATCTGAGACCAAATTTGCTTTAAAAAGTCTTGGGTGCCTCAGACTTCAGTGCAGAACTGTATGTCCCAAAGGGTCAAAATTATTGGAACATTTTACTTGTTTGCATCACATCCAGTGTAACCTGAAAGTTGTTTGGTACATTTTGTTTCTGAAGAAGTCACGTGAAATCATCAACGCACATCTGCTAAAATCGCAGAGCAGCTATTTTTAGTTTCGATACTGCAGTGCACACAGAGGTGTTGTCATGTGGTTAAGTTTTGAAGGTCTTGTATTTCCATGGACTTTTGCATCTCCAAGTGCTGTTCATTATACAGAAAGCAAGAAAATGTAGTACATTTTTTTCTGCCGGTAAACGCTGCTTTGGAAAATCCAATAGCTTTGGACGTGCATGGTATACAAACTCCTGGTTACGCAAATTTTCCTACAAGCTTTGGTGTGCCTCTGTGCTATAGCTGTTTGAGGTATTCACAAACAAGCCATGTGACTCTACAGGGGAAACCTGGTTAAATCTGCTTTTGCGCAGGTGTATTGTCGACTTATTTAAATTGCCTCTGTGGTCAGGGAGGCGGACGGTGCTCCAAGTAGGGGGATGAATGAAATATCTGAAAATAAACTTTAATATGCAGTTGCACTTCCACTGCACAATGGGATTTGTAGCAAAACCATTCAGTGGGAGAGGAAGCTACACTCGTGCGCTTCCTCGCACTGTCTCTATCTCACTCAATCTCTCTTTCTCTATTGGCTCTCTCCCCATATTTCTCTCTCTCAAATTAAAATGTTCAAAATCGACTTACTTTACTGGTGGGAAAAACAATTTACATGTTTCTAAAGCATACAGAAATCAATTAAAACAAATCTACTGTAAATATGTGAAAAAACTGTTATAAAAAGAATGACAAAAAACCCCAGACCAACAGTAACCTCTCACTCTCCTCCTCTCTTTCTCTCACTTCACCTCTTCCCCTCTCTCTTTTCTTCCTTCTTTTATTTCTCCCTCTCTCTGTTTCAGACCTGTTACGAGCTCGTCAAGAGGCAATGGCAGCGGTGCGGAACCCAGGGCCCATAGAGGCTCATTTACCGTCCGCAGGAAGCACCTCCAGTCAGCGAAGAAAACAAGGCCTGCCCCAGCACCGCGACGCCCACTTCACCGAGAGGTACCTAACCCAACTCCTCACCCTAACCCAGCACCGCGACGCCCACTTCACCGAGAGGTACCTAACCCAACCCCTCACCCTAACCCAGCACCGCGACGCCCACTTCACCGAGAGGTACCTAACCCAACCCCTCACCCTAACCCAGCACCGCGACGCCCACTTCACCGAGAGGTACCTAACCCAACCCCTCACCCTAACCCAGCACCGCGACACCCACTTCACAGAGAGGTACCTAACCCAACTCCTCACCCTAACCCAGCACCGCGACGCCCACTTCACCGAGAGGTACCTAACCCAACCCCTCACCCTAACCCAGCACCGCAACGCCCACTTCACAGAGAGGTACCTAACCCAACTCCTCACCCTAACCCAGCACCGCGACGCCCACTTCACCGAGAGGTACCTAACCCAACCCCTCACCCTAACCCAGCACCGTGACGCCCACTTCACTGAGAGGTACCGCCCACTTCACCGAGAGGTACCTAACCCACCCCTCACCCTAACCCAGCACCACTTCACCGAGAGGACACCCACTTCACCAAGAGGTCCCTAACCCAACCCCCCTCACCCTAACCCAGCACCACTTCACTGAGAGGACTAACCCCACTTCACCAAGAGGTCCCTAACCCAACCCCTCACCCCTAACCCCAGCCCACTTCACAGAGAGGACGCCCACTTCACCAGAGAGGTACCTAACCCAACCCCTCACCCTAACCCAGCACCGCGACGCCCACTTCACAGAGAGGTACCTAACCCAACTCCTCACCCTAACCCAGCACCGCGACGCCCACTTCACCGAGAGGTACCTAACCCAACCCCTCACCCTAACCCAGCACCGCGACGCCCACTTCACCGAGAGGTACCTAACCCAACCCCTCACCCTAACCCAGCACCGCGACACCCACTTCACCAAGAGGTCCCTAACCCAACCCCTCACCCTAACCCAGCACCGCGACGCCCACTTCACCAAGAGGTCCCTAACCCTACCCCTTACCCTAACCCAGCACCGCGACGCCCACTTCACCGAGAGGTACTTAACTTGTCCCCTAACCCGAACCTAAACCAAAACCCGCGATGCCAACTTCACCAAGAGGTACCTAACCCAACCCCTAACCCTCACCCTAACCCAGCGCCGCGACACCCACTTCACCAAGAGGTACCTAACCTAACCCCTTACCCTAAACCAACACCAAGACACCCACTGGACAGAGAGGTATCAATCCCAACCACTAAACCAGCACCCCAACGCCCACTTTATCGAGAGATACCTAACCCAACCCTATCCTTAGCCCAGTCCCACCAGGCCCAGTCCTAGACTCCTTTGATTTGGGGGATTTGGGGGTAAGAGATGTTCATTAGACACCAACTACTGATGTGTTGAGTGCCTAAGGGATGATATTTTTTCATAGGCTAACCCAGACGTCATTGTAGTTCTATTTGCAAAAGTCTAATGGTACTCTAATGGTGCCTCTAGACTGATGCAGAGTACATGCTCTGTGTATAGTTTAGTGTGCTAACCTATTTTCCGCTCAAATATGAACCTTCAACAGTGGCGATTGCTCTAAAACTGCAAGGGAAGCTCAGCTTCCACTAAAATGTCAAAAAATAAATGGTCAAATATGTACTGTTGTTTGTATTTCATTGCCTAGAAATGCGTTAAAACGCGTTAGACTCTAGACGAGTTTGCTCAGAATCAGCCACTTATCGCAGGTCGACTGACGCGATTTTCCTCTCATACACTCCCGTAGCGTCGCAGTGCATTAAACCTGTTGAAGCTCTTGGCTTCTATGAGACGTTTTTTTTTTTTTTTCACTGCAGCGTAACTAGACAGTCATTGGATAAATGCGGCGATTTTGTCCCTCCCACGGACGCTCAGCGTCTCTGGGAGTCAATGGAGCAGTGGGCGGGCCTGGACGCTGGGCTTTTGCATGATGGTTGGAGGATCTGTTTGAAGACTGAATCCCATTTTGATTGACAGCGATTTTGAACTATACACCGGCACGGGAGCATTTTCCAGTTCAGTCTCATTGCAGAGTTTGCAAGAGAAGTCGAGAGACAAACTAAACAGCACATTTCTTGGTCTTTGCTTGGCGATACAGCCCATTTCCATTGTACACATCACACACTATGAATAAAACACAACTATAGCTTTTCCTTGTTTCAGTTCAACTTAATTTTTACATTTCCTTGTTCGAGTTTAATATAGTTTTGTTAGTTCGTTCATTTATCAAGTCTTACACCCGCAACACAATGGGCCAAGTCCGTTTAAGCAGCCTAGCTCTGCTGACCATTGAGAGAACACTGGTCAAGTCTTTGGAAAAGATGCCCAATTGGTACAACAGGGTCACAGACCATTTTCTTGAGAAGGAACAGAGGGCAGAATTTACATATAAATAAATTAACATATCTAATGATGTAAGCCGAAAATGAGCCTCCCCTCTTTGAAAAACGAGCAGCCGCCACTGACCTACAATGTACAGCAACTGAGTAGTAACAAAGTGAAATGATCATAAACTTGATCAAATCCTGTTAATCCACCCATGAACAGCAATGTGCCGGCAGAATGTAAAGGTTCCACATCAGTTTGTGTACCAGGAGAGGCATAATGAGCATAAAGTGTTTGATTCTGTCTGTCTTCAGTAAAAGAAATGGTGTCATGTAAAATAGCTACCCTAAATCTTACACTGCGGATTAGGAGGTCAGTCATCTAATTAAAATTAATTCAAGTTAATGACTGTTGCTGATGAAATGAACATATATTGTAAACCTTAACAATGTTGAACAATTGATAAAAAGTTTTGTTTTTTTGTTTAATTGCGCGACCGTATGGTGTATTATTAGCCAATGTTACAGTCGTTATTACTGGGTAGATAGCTATCTAGCTAGTGATCTCACGTTGGTCTGTTGAGCTGTTTCCAGCTGCACAATAATTACTTCTGTACAAATCACAGACTATGAAATACTTGAAGCTAGCTTGTTCGCTCGGTTTCTGTGTAATCCTAACATTGCACATAGTTCCTACAAAGACAATGGATTTGGCATTTTAATAGCCATTCCAATTGAATAAGTTAACTCGGCCAGTCCCTGCAGCCAGTTAATTTGGTAGCTAGATGACACAGTGGCTAGCTAAGGAAACCTTAATGGTTCATAAACATCAACTTCCCTACAGGCACTTGCCATCTGTTTTTCTCAAGCTGTTGCACAGTTGCACATTACAAGAGAAGAGAAAAACCCCAACCCTAACACTAACCCTAACCCAGCACCGTGACGTCCACTACAGAGAGGTACCCAACCCTTACCCAGCACTGCCATGCCTGCCCTACCGAGAGATACTTAACCTGCCCCATGTCCTAATCTATATATTAATTCTCAGTTTACCTGGCCTTTGTAATGTATCTCCTCCCAAACTGCCCAATGGATCCCCGCGCCCTCTGGCATATGTGTTCCAGACGAGCCTGCCTCTGTCGTCCGCCATGCGGGATCGAACTAACTCGCGCCGTTACTGAAATTTAGGCCATTTTATCCGTTTTTATCCGGGTGATGTCGCTATTCGTTTGGATTATTGGTCACTATCAACCCCCTGTGGACCACGGGTATGGCTAATCTTAAAAATAATTGTAACCCCACACCATGATTCCCACTTTACTGAGGGGTATGTTCAACACACACTCACACATAAAACATTCACACGCATGCACTAAAACATACAAAGGCACAGAACCACATGTACTCACTCTCACCAATGCACATGCATGCTCTATCAGTGCCCACATACACATACACGTAGACACACTGGCATAAATGCTCTTATGCACGCACACACACACACACACACACTTTCACACACTCACTCACACGCGAACTCTGAAATCATATAAATATTTCAGTGTAGTAATGAACCGTAGACCCTGTGTGAATGAATACTGCATGAGTGCTGGGCAGCGCGGCCTCGCGTGAGATCATGTTAAATAATGCACTGCAGGACAGGGGGATGGGGGGGGGGGGAGAGAGAGGGGAAATGAAAACAGAGCTCGTTAGGGGCTCCTCTGAGCTGCGCTAGAGTCTCCTCGGCCCTGTTCAATTTGATCTTGTCAGGAGGTATTTATGAGACCCTCTTTTTCTCTCTCCGTCGCTCTTTCTCTCTCTCTCTTTCTGTCTCTCATTCTCTCGAACCCACTGCCCATGGGTCTTCCCTTCGCCCCGAAATGCATCGTGGGTAGTAGGAGGGAGGAGCCGTGTAATTGGCTGTGGATTATTTATGTGTGGTGGGGGGGAGGGAGTGAGGGTAATGGGCATTGGGACAGGGCGGGGCAGGGGGGGGGGGGCAGAGGCTGGAGGCCCCCCATCAGCGTGGGGGCGGCTTCCTGTTGGGAGCAGGCGGCGTGGATCTGGTCAGCGAGGCAGCACAAGAATAATTAGCCACACAGGAGCGCGGAACGCTAACGAGGCCTTGGAGCTACAGGCCGGAGGCAAGGGGAGAGAATGTGAGCATTTTTTTCCCTCCATCCATTTTTCATTTTAACCCTTTCTTAACCTGCACCCTCTACCTCTCTCTCTCTTCCTTTCTCTTTGTGTACAGAGCAAACATTTCAGTGTTTGGTCAACTCTATGAGAGTACGCACAGGACTGTTTGCGAAAAGACGGAAGATTAACCAGTTTGCTAACAGTTTTGTTTCGATATCCTATCCGGTTAATAATAACTCGGTTTTCACTGGGGGGGTCTACTTACAGTGACGGATTTTTCACAGAACCCGTCTTCCTCTATGGGTGATATTACCGCACAATATTACCATTTATATTAGGACTACCAAAATATATACAAATTCAAGCGGAAATTAATTGAGAAAAAATCAGCAAAAAAATTAAACATACACAAAATACGAAGAGTTTGGTTCCAAAACGCAATAAGTGCCAAAATGACAAAAATTGACATGACACCATAGAGCAATAGCCTTGTGCTTTTTACACATGGTGCAAAAATCCATTTTTAGGAATTCATATTATAAGGTGTATTTTTTCATGGTCAAAGTTTGCATTTTTCTATAAAATGCAATAGGTACCAACATATAAAAAGATGATTTACTCAAAGTGAGTAAAATGGATATATTGTGTTTTGGAAACATACTCTTCATATATATCAATTTTCTGGATACAAAATGTCATAACACGGAATCCACGAGTAGCCTATAGGTAGTGCTTAATTTGTAAAGTGGGAGGACCTGGAACGCAGGGGGGGGGGGGGGCGGGGATGGGGGGTGGGGGTGGTTCCGGTGACTCAAAAGGGGGGGTTGAAGTGACGGAACCCAAAAAAAAAACACTGCCTAGGTCCTAACCTCCCTGACTAAATAAATCCAAACAACACTGTGTGCACAACAGGGCAATATTTATTTTGATTTCAGAACATTGGCCTGACAAAAAAAAAAAAAAACATGACCACACCAGCGTTTATGTAGCACTGGGTGTGAAATGTAAAAAAAAAAAAACTAGGCCTACAAGTATCCGTCGGACTATTAAATAAACCAAAAATCAACTGGATGAAACAAACACTCTACCATGTGACCATGACAATGTAACAACAAAAAAGCCAACTTACTTAGGCTACGACTTAGGCAACTTGTGGAATGTACGATTTAAAATTATGTACACACACAGAAATTAAACCCCATAGTATATTGCAATGAACTTTTAATCAATGGCAACACAAACACAGCAGAGAATAATTGCGATGTCTTCCTACCATCATTTTTAGTCTATTTGTCCAGAACGGGCCATACAGCATCCATAGAGCCCCCAGCCTCCTTTCCTCTGCTTCTTTCTCTACTCCTGGTGTCCCATGCAGTTCTATGTCCTTTTGCAATGCATGACCTCACATATGGAATCGGGTTGAACTGGGTAAGCGGTGGGCCGACGAGGCAAAGAGAGAGTTGGGAGGAGATGGTAGAGGGGAGAAGAGAGGCCCTGTTTGCTGTACAGATTAAGTTCATCTGGGAAAAGCCCCTCTCACACTCTGCGCTTGGGATGGGGACAGTGTTGACTGCAACCAAGAGGTCCTCCAGTCCATCTGGGACTAATTCCCCATTATTCTCCTGGTATTCCCAGAATGCCCTGATGACATTCCATGGGCCATCAATGCAAAACTGCTGGCAGAGCGTCTCAACTTCACCCTCTCCAAACAGCTCGTCTGCATCCTGCGGCCCATAATGTGGATAAAGCACCTTTAAATCCTCGATTAGCTTGTTGTATCCTGTTTGGTCTTTTCCTTGTGATAACATGCGTTTCTCCAGATTTATTACAAGGCTCCCAAAAAACGTCCTCTGGTCTAGGGATTTGTCGGCTAACCGCCCTGCGTGCAGGGGTACACGTTGGAAAGAGTTTTCCTCGACCCCGCGCTGGCTCAGTAGGCTGTGTCGACTGGGCCGCTCAGACATGGCCTCGAACACCCTGATCTGTCGGCAAATGGCTTTATGTGCCATTATGATATTGCATTCTCGTTTTTGGAGCTCGAGAGACAGCTCCGACAGTTCTTGTAGTGCATCATACACGAGTCCTAAATTGTTTACAAAAGCATGGGATGTGACACGCTTTGCCAGGCCATTGTAGCTTTCCCGAGTGGTGCTGTTGCGCGCAGAATCCTACGCTGCTTGCGTAAAATGTGTGTGAAGGGCAGGATAATTTTTCCACGCAGCCTCAACCGTTCTGATACTAGATGCCACCCATCTGTTGTCCATCACCCGACCAATTTTACACAACTGAATGTCAAAACCGTCCGCACATTCTTTGAGCTCCGCTCGGTTTTTGTTTGATGTGCTGTATAATGCGTGAAGTTTATCCATGAGGATTTTGAAATGATTAATAGCCCCCATTTCTTTCATCACATCACCAACTGCGAGATGTGCAGACGATGCGCAGAGCAGTGCCATACCATAATGTTTGGGAAGCGGGTTTGGAGTCGAACTGCCACCCCACTCTTGCGTCCGAGCATCACTGACGCACCGACGAGTGTTTTTGAGAGGAAGGCCTCGTTTAAGTTTGCATGATCTAAAGCATCCAACTGTTTGCAGACAATGCCTTTTGCGCCCAAATCATCTAACTCTACCAGATCAAAGAATATGTTCTCAGGTGATTCCATCTCTGGCAACTGCAGTCTTAAATACCCAATTAAGGCGCTCTTTTTATTTAAGCCTGTGGCCTCATCCAGCCTGAGTCCGATTTTTGGAGCACAAGTAACAATCCTCTCAAGCAATTTTCTTCTCATGTCAGTTGCAATATGCTCCTGTATGTGAGAACATGCAACGTTAGAGTGGAGTATCCTCCCCATATCCACATTATTCATTTCCTGACAGTCTATTTCATGCTCAAATCCGTCAGCTGGCCTACGGCGCTTGGCTTCCTTGTAAGCGGTACGAAAAATTCTGGCAGTCATCTGCACCTGGTCGTTTTGGACATTTATTATAGCATTTGTTAATCTGTCTTCGCTTGCCCTATCATAAATATTTGATGCCATTACATGTGCTTTAGTACGGCAATGCTCAGAAATCTTTTTCTTTTAGGCTCTGTTTTTTTTTTTTTATTGTCGGGCGCAGATGATGTAACTGAACCTGAGATCCATTCTTTGGCAAGCTTCATACCTGCAGTTTTTTCCGGACCCAGTGACCCTACCTTTTTGCAAATGGCACAGCCCAGTCCAGTTTGGTTCATTGTAAGCCAGGGATAACTTTTCTTTCTTTCTTTAAACTGAGTGTCCGTCCCGATTTTCCCAGTTTGACTGTCCCCGACAGATGTACCTGCTTCATCGCCATCATGATCTATCACAGATTCAAAGTCCTCGTTTGCCCTCTCATCATCTTCATCTCCTTGATCCCCGAGTGGGTCATCGTTCCCGCTAGCAGGTGCATCACTAGCATTAACGGCACTGCTACTTGTGCTGCTGTGTCCACCAGGGTCTCCACACTGTTGATCTGCCGATACGATTTTGGCTTGTTTAGGATCCGACTGGCCAGCTAGTTTGAAAAACTTCAGCAAATTTTCTTTTTCCTTCTGAGTGAAAGCTAACTGCAATCTCAAAAGCAGCGCACCCCTGTGTAACCTGAAGTGCCTCCCCGTCCTCCCTCCCTTCCTCCCTCCCTCCGTTTCCCGTAGCCTAAAATTCACCTTAGAATGCATCTAAATTATGCAAACACAAGATTTTTTGTGTAACCTCAATGGAGAATAGACACTAACAAAACAGATAACAATTTTAAACACGAAACAAACATTTATTTTTTCATTTAGGCGATTTTTTTTTTTTATTGTGATAAAGGAGGTGGCGGATCCAATTAAATAGGTTCCGGATCCAACGTCGGAGGTGCCGGAACGAGTTCCGGCTGGATCTGGCTCAAATTAAGCCCTGCCTATAGGAAAAGTATCGGCCGGACAATTAATAACAAAAGCATAACAGCTGCCGGGTTAGCTCACTCGGTTAAGGCACCGCTATTGTGATGCAGTAGTGACTACTTTGGCACGGGTTCGATCCCTGGTCGTACCAACCAGTATTGGTCGGCAGCTTTTTCAGAACAGCGCATGATTGGCTAAAGAGCTGTGGGAATGCAACTTTGGAAGGGTCTGCTGGGAAGGGAAATTAAATATGATTGCCTTATTCGTTGCTCAAGCGCCTCCTGTTGGCCAGCCGGGCGCTGGCTGTGAGATTCTAAGCTTGCTCATGTTCGGGTATCCTCCACCCTCGTTCTGAACTTGCGATAGTTTCGACCAATGAGTGTTAAGATCCAGGGGCTGACAGGCGCGTGCTTCGGAGGAGAGCCGTGAACTGTCTCTCTTTCCTGAGCTGGCAATAGGGGGTTGTATATGAGCAAGCCTTGTACATAGTTCTCGGATTGGGCATTCCCGATTCGGGTGGGATTGGAGATGCCAAATTTATTAAAAAAAATAAAATAACATAACATGCTTTTTACGGTACTGGTTTATGTCAGAAACGCAAATGTAAAAGTGCCATCTTGAAGTGGAATAGTAAATTTAAGCTTGCTGTCTGTAGCTGTACACCTATTTATATTAATATTTAGGATTGTTCTCGCTGTAATTGTATATTTCTGGGGTTCATAATTTGGGCTTTTTTTCTGTTTGGCTGTTTTCATGGCTGGTGACCAGTATTTACCAAGGCCAGTATCTGACCCTGTAAGGCCACATAACATTACAATACATGTAGCTATTGAGCTGCATGGTGCACTAACACAAGGTTAGTATCATGCAGACCACAGACGGCGAGCCTTGCACCGGACTACATTTACCGATAATATGTATACATGAGCTGCTCAGCCGATCGTGACGACCAGTCCCTTACCAGTCACTTCCGTCTTTCTCACTTTATCCTCACGGCCTTGTAACTAGTTAGATTTCCGTCTTTCTGCAAACAGTACTGTATGAGCTTGTCTGATGCCAAATGTGCAGCTTATGCGTTCATTTAACAGTGCACGTTAAATTTGTGAGTGCCGATTTTCTGCGGTCTGGTTTGACCCCTGGGGATCCCTAACCCAGTTACAGAGCGACCTGCTCCAAGCCTGACATATTTTCATATATGCAAAGTATAATAATGATAATATGACTCCTGTACATTAAATTTACTGGCTAATGTGACGAAATTTGGATGTCCAATGTATGCAGGGGCACTGTATAACTGTGACCCTAATTCCACTGTCCACAAGTGAAGATGCATATTAAAATTAGTGTTTCTGTCGAATTACAGGTTCCCTTTGTGTGCATCTTATTTGCACAAACAAGTTATCAAACAGCCAGTAAAAAACTGAGGGAAGCAACTCATGACCGACAGGTGCGTTATAACGTAAAATAGCTGACTCGACACAACCAAGGCTCATTCAAGGGCCAATTACTGTGGCAACCTGAAATAGCTCCCACCAGTGAGCTCTGAAAGTGGCTTCTCCTGTCAGCCTCAGTACTAAAGGCTTAGCATGAATTGTGAGCTCCGAAAAAACTGTACTGTTGTCATCATCACGCAAGGGAGAAAACAAAATTATGCTGACCTATGCCATTTTATTTTTATTGCTGGTATTCAATCGCAGCAAGTTTAAAAATGTTTTAAGCAATGCTTGTATTAAATTATTCATTTTATTTGCTATGCTATTTGGTTGGTTTATTTTTTCCTCCGAATTCATTTATTCGTGAATCTCTAAGATCGGATATAAAGGACTGCAAATAACTGTATGAACACAAACCAGTGTTGTATTTTGTTAGTTTATCTGAGCCAGCAGTAGGCAGGCATTCTAGCTTCCCAAACCTTACTCAAGACCCCATGCTTTCTATAGCTTGGTGCTGCTATTTTAGAATTTTAGCTGTTTCTATTACCACTGATTGGGGCATTTTGCATAGTTTCATTGCCCTTAAAGATGTGATATCCGGCTTGGAATTGGGCTTAAAGGGACAGCCTGAAATCCAACACCCATTAATTTTCTGAACCTCCTTATTGACTGTCTGTAATTGATTATTTGACAATCATTAGCGCTTTTTGTTTAAAAAAAAAAAAAACAAATCATTATGAAAATCAATGTTTCCTCTGCCCGGCCGCCCATTTGTCTCGGCCTAAACAGTGGATTGCATTTAGCGATCTGCGAGGGAGATGCTAATGCGTTTGGCTCGCTCAGCCTGCGGCCCTGGGGCAGACGGCAGTCTGGGGATGCGGAAGAGCAGGGAGACTCATGCATTTTAATGCGCTTCCTGTGCAAATGCGCACCCTGCTGAGCCGCGGCCTTAATCTTCTCGCAGCGGCGTCATTAAGGGGCCGTTCCGCTGGCTCGATTCCGTCCGCGGCCTTCTCCGTTCCGCTGTGGGAGACCGTTGTGCATAACGGAATGCCGAGGGGGGGGGGGGGTTGTTGTGAGGATGGGGGCTAGAATCTACTCTTATGAAAAGAGAAAACTGTTGGTTCTCTGTTTGTGTACCCTCTGAGGAGTAGCCAGTGTTATAAGACTTTGTTGCTTTTATTTGCAGGTAGTCATCAGCATTGGAATGTCTATTAAAGGTTCTAATCACACCAATGTTACATTTGATTTGATTTATTGATCTGCACACATTTAAATACAGAACAATACACAAAAATTTACAACAGAATATCTTTTGCATAGAAAGGGAAAAAAGGAGTGTGCTGCAGAGCTTTAAAAACCGAAGGAGGGCTTATAGAACAACCTCACCAGATAATCAAAACTCAGTTATGATAGAAAGTGTGATACATCACAATTTAAAGGTGGGAGATGTTACATCAGCTGGCTACATCAGTGTAACTGAATGGCATTCTCAGTGGGACGAGTCACCTGATGCAGGTGTGGGCTTAGCTCATGGTGTGTGCGCGTGTGGGATGGGGGGGGGGGGGGGGAACAGGGCTGGGCGTGTCGCAGGAAGAGCCTGAGAGGGCTTTGTGACTGGCAGATCTGTTTTTCTTACTCTTCTGAATCCACATTCTGCGCCTAAGCCCCCGGAATCCCTTAAATCCGTTACCCTGAGGGGAAACTTGTTCTGCGATATTAAAGTCAAAAACACTGATCCTGAACTAAAGCTGGCGGAATTACCACCCGGCTGCTATATCCTGCTCCTCCCTCGTCTCTCCCAGCGAATGAGAAGCGGAAAGAGCCACGGATTCGCCTTCGAGTCGAGTTCTTAGAGCTGACCGTGCCAGTACTACCATCTGGGAGTCCTACACTGGCTTGCATGTATTTTTGTTTTTGTAGTTTTTGTAGATTTATGCAGACTAATTTAAGCCCTACAGTTGGTGCTTCGTTGGGGGACTCTGTGAATCTTGGGCCAAGCGAAGGTTTCTGCGTGTGAATGAGGTTGAATGTAAAATGGCCTCCTATGGATTTCCATGTTAATATCACATATAAATGGAGTCTCTTTATAATTCATAGAGAGGTACATACGCGTTGGGGAAACGTAAAGCAAGAGGGACATAAGGGAGTGAATCGCTGAGAAATCCCCTCTCCCCATTACCGCACACCAAATTTTCAAACCTCTTTCATGTGGTTGGCTCCAGTGTAGCATAAAATACAAAGTAAATAATATTGCTTTGGCTTTAAAATGTTCACCATACCTGCTTTTTCTTTGACGAAAGTCTCACCGTTTGCTGAGTTATCGAGGTCGCTGTGCTACATGGACATTAGAAATATATTTTTTTCATCCTCCTTATCAGGACAAGCAAATAATGTCATTCCGTCGAAGGCGCTTACTGGGTGACAGCACTGCACACATTCTGGCTATGAATTGTTGGTGCCTGAAAACTGCACTTCCTTGTGCTGAAAACTTTTTACCTAGCCGTAGGAAAGTCAATATTTTTCTTCTGGATATTTTTCTTCAGTCCGCTGCTAAACCACACCACCCCCACTCCCCTCTTGCCTAACTTGGAGAGAAACGGTTTAATGACCGCCTCGTTCTTAAATCGCCTTCCATAAAAATACGGAACAAGCGCGGCTGCCGGGCACGTCTCTTTCCGTGATTACGGGTAATTATGATCGAGCGAAGGCCTGCGAGTTGCCGCTCGTGCGGATTTAATTGGCCGTTAGTCATCGGTGCTGTCGGCAGCAGCGGTACGGCGGTCGGCGGGCCCCGCGGCAGCTCTGAGGCCTGATTGCGAGCCCTGGGGGATTGGGGCCGGGTGATTACGCTCTTCACGGTCTAATTACAGCAGCGGCGGTGGCTCAGGCGGCAGCCTCGGACTCACGGCGGCGGGGTCACGCACTGCGCTCCCCGAGATTAATTGGAGCTGCCAGCAGAGCGCGGGGCCTCTGGCAGAGCGCTTATACGATTAGCATTAACATTTCAGTAGCGGCCCATCGATCGGCCATTTTCTCTCCGTCTTCTGCTCTCACCCGCCTCCTCTGCTCTCTCTCACTCCACTCCTATTTCTCTCTCCCTCCCTCTATCTTCCCTTCTCTCTCCGTCTCTCATGCTGTCTATGTGTAATTTTCCTCATACTGCATTTCTCATGCATTGAAAACTGCATCATTTTCGTAAAACAAACTTCGGTAACAATTTATAATAAGGGTACATTAGTTAACAGTAGTTCGTTAACTGTCAGTTAATTAGCTGCTAACTAATACACTAGATAGCTGAATAAGCATTATGCAACCATAATTCACCATTTATTCATTTCTTTGGTTCCCTTATTGTGAAGTTGAAAACATCCCTTAAGTATCCCTTACGTTGCACTTCAAACTGTTAAACCACTTAACCACGTAATAATGTAATAATGTAATAATGTATAAATTATTACCTTAGTTGATGTGAACCTCATTTGTAAATGATTACCAGATGCACTAGTTGAATGTTAATCAGCTGTTAGTTAATGCTTGTTACTGCATTAACTAATGTTAATTATTGTACCCTTATTGTAAAGTGTTACCCAGTTGTTACTACAGTTACAGTTGTACCCATGAGAAAACTTGCTTACCTGATTGCTGAGTATGTTTGACTGTAGGATTTCATGTTGCTATGTCCTTTCGCATTGTTGTACAGGCTATGGCTACCAAGTCTGAATTTATTTTGGAAGAAGCTAAGATTTTCATACTTGAAAGCGATGAACTGCTGTGTCTTTGATTCATAGGAGGAACTGAGATCTAGATCTGGACTGAGGTTTTTTTTGTTTCTGTCATAAACCATAATCACTGCAGTGTAACTTGGTCACCTCTGTCCGCCCAATGCAAGTGTGTTATTCAGGTTTAGGTGGTGTGTGTGTGTGTGTTTGTGTTCTTGTACTTGGAACAAAGCGGGAACCATACAACATTTTTTTATCCTACAGAATGGGGATATTTTTGGCAAATGAGGGCATTTTCTTGTGTCCTCACAACTACAAAGGCAAATTGGGACTTAATAGTTAAGGTTAGGATAAGGGTTTGGGTATATGTTGCATATTGTCAAGATTAAGGAAAGGCTGTAGAGACACTCAAAGAATAAATGAAATGTAATGTCCTCACAAGGATAGAAGTACAAGGATGAGTATATGTGTGTGTGTGTGTGTGCGTGCAAGTGTGTGCGCAAGTGTGAGTGTGTGTGTGCACATGCATGTGGTAGGGAGAGAGCATGTATGTCTGTGTGTGTGTATATGTTTGTAATTGCATGTGCATGTGTGCTTGAGTGCATATGTGAGAGTGATTATGTGTGTGTGTGTGTGTGTGTGTGTGTGTGCATGTATGTGGGAGCTTTACGCGTGCGTCTATGTGTGTATGTTTTTGCCTTTGCGCGTGCATGTATGTGTGTGTGTGTGTGTGTGTGTGTGTGCCTACATGCGTGTTTTGTGTGTGTGTTGTGTTTGTTTGTGTGTGAGTGTTCTGGAGGCTCTGTCAGGTTGATTAGAGGCAGTAAAACATTTGTAGACGTGATTTTAGTGTCCCAGCACTGCCTGGAGTTCGGCTCCTCATCGCTCTGATGGAGGAATGTATGCCTGTGTATTGGAGAGTGTGTTTGCATGTACGTACATGTGCCTTTTTGTGCGTGTGTTTATGTATGTGAATGTGCAATTATTTGTGTGGGTCTGTGTGTTTGTGTGTGTTTTCTTGTATGGGCTGAAAGAGGAGCCTGAGAGATAGTGTTAAATAGAGTTATATAGAATAGAATAAAATTTAATAGAATGGAATTGAATAGAATAGCTCCTGGTGTTTTTGTTCTGTCTGTAAAGGTGATGCCTGTTCAGGGATGGTGTGTGTTATACTCTAGAGAAAAAGAGGGGGTGAAGTTTAAAACATTGTTAAAAAACAGAAGCATAAATATAGCTAATTAAATGTCATGGCCCTTTCATTCAGCCCTGCGTGGAGGAGGGTGTGGGGGAATGGGGGGGGCCTGGAGGCAAACGAAGGGGGAGTGTCCGCATTAATTAGGATTAGGAGACCCCCTCCGCTCCGCCGCTGGGCCACTGCCCCAGCTGCCTGAGTGCACGGCTCTCATTTTGAATCCAGCTCTCGTTGTGTGTGTGTGTGTGTGTGTGTGTATTTGTGCGTGTATGTGTTTGTGTCTGTGTGTGTGCACGTGGGGGCAGCAGTGGAGGTTACAAACATCACCGGCGGCTGCAGTGTGACATGACTGATGAGGTGGTGGTGCGGGGCTCGCCAGCCTTCAGACCCCCGGGGGGAGCTGATAAAAATCGAACAAAATGCAGGCAGTAAAATAGCACATTATTTGTGGCTGTGATTTTTATATGTGTGAGCTCGTGTTATCATATATTGTGTTATCTTTATTACATCACGTCACGAACATAACCTGATTATGTAGCGTTATGTTTGTTTTTTTATTTTAATTTGAGGTGCCCTTGCGTAACGATCTGTAGGCTTCTGCAGCCACTCATAACTACCCTTAATTCTCACCCTGAGAATCCTGCTGGTGAATTCTGTCTTGCAGTCTGTGACAGTCACCCTCCTCTCGGCAGTATCTATAGCAGGGTAAAAAAATTTTTTTTTTTCACGAGGGCTGTTTTCAAGATCTGGAGAAAAAATTTGCCCTTGCAAATTGCAATTACATCGTAAAAGCCGCACACTTGACATTGTCATTAATAATAAACAATGAAAAAAAGCCGCAGGTGATTTGAAAAACGGCTCGCTTTTCTACCCCGACCCAGTCTTTTTTCCAAGATAGGATTGTCTTCTCCTTCTTGACAACATTTTTTGTTTTTTTTTTCTTGTCTACAACTTCGGTAGTAGTTGGTGCTTTTGAGGTCCCGGGCAGAGGTGGAGCTCGATTGTCCTTTCTCACAAGGAAACGTTCAATCTTGAAGTGAATATGCTAACCCTTCTAATCCGAACGTGTCGTCGTGGACACAAATGCGCGCGTCATTTGGTATGCACTGTAATTACCGTAAGGTTTGTGCTTTAGAAAAAATTCCAACTTCCTGAAAGCTGAGATGTTGCACTTCAGCCCACAGACAGGTTACTATGGTAAACGTGGCAGCATAGTCCAGACGGCCCGTTTGAGAGAAGCCCAATTACGCAAACTGCGCAGATCACAGCCTGATTTTGAGCGGGGGTGATTTTTTCGGCAAATTAAAAAATTTTGCCCCCATATTTTGGATTCACGGTGGCGATTTCTAAGCTTTAGCGGGCGAATCGGCTGTCACCCCTGTGTATTTTTTTCGCTGATCTATAGAAAGATTATTTTAGTGGTTTGCTGTTGTTCATTATTTATCAGTATGGATAACTTAGTTGTATGCAGTGTGTTGGTGCATTTGGTATGTAAAAGTGTATGGCAGTATATGTAGCTGTGTTACAGAATGTTACACTATATTAAAACCTGTGTTGTTCTCCCCGTACACTAGGGAAATCTCCCATCCACCGGCTCTCCTGTCTCCCCAAAGTGCCCCCCATATCGCGCTGGGACCCCACCTGCGGCCCCCCTTTCTCAGCATGCCCTCAGCTCTGTGCCAGGCTCCCGGTTAGTCACACCCCCGAAACTTGCTGACCTCACACACCTGTAAACCCCTGTGACATCGCACCTGTAAATGCCTCTGACCTCACATGTGTAAACGCCTCAGACCTCACACCTGTAAACCCCTGTGACATCGCACCTGTAAACGCCTCTGACCTCACACGTGTAAACGCCTCAGACCTCACAACTGTAAACCCCTCTGATATCACACATGGAAACCCCTCTGACATCACACCAGCAAATTCTCTGACATCACATCTGCAACATGGTAGATTGATGAGTGTTATTATTCATGTGTTAATCACACTTGTGCTTATTTGTTATAGGCTATGGCTTCCTGCAGCCCGCGCAGGCTGAGATGTTTGCACGGCAGCAAGAGATGCTACGGAAACAGAATCTGGCCAGGTGCTGTCCTGTATTTAAATTAACCTCTTCCACCACAGAAAATACTTGAAAATGACATGCCCAAAATGAAATGAGTATATTTCTGCAACTACTTGGTCTAATTGAATAATCTTGGCATCATAATAAAGATAATGCCTTGGGGATTTTTGTTGTGGTGTAAAAATTAGTATTTACGTCACTGAGTCTGAGTAAATGAAGATGGAACACAGCATAAATGAAAGATTTCATTTCTGCCTAACAAAATAGGCGGAATATCCCTTTTGAAATTCTGTAGTTGCAATCTGAAACCTCTAAAAAAAATCTCACCATTAACGGTGCCAAAGTTTATTCTAATCAAGTGAATCAGAGCAAAATTAGAGAGGTTTTAGTTCAGGAATATCTAGATGGCATCTCCAAATTGGCAATTTTGGCATCTTCTTGGACACTGGGCCTCATGCAGCAACATTCTCTTAAATTTCTCTTATATTTTCTCTTATTGTTTTTCAAAGAGAAAAAATAAGAGAAATAAACTCTGGATGCACCAAACACTCTTACCATCCAAAACTGCTCTTACCCAGGTGTGCTGAATGGTGAATCCCACTTGATCATAAATTGGAGGCGCGTGGCCGGTTGTTTTAAAGTAGCATATATGACACCCACTAAACACCATATAAGGGCAGGTGACGTCCCGTGTGCAAAGAGCCGACTGCTCGTGGCGATCTAGGGTGCTTTCACACTTGGTACGATTGTTCCGTACCGTGCCAGAGTATGATTGTCCCCCCTCCCCTCTCCCCCGGCTGGTCAGCTTTCTCACTAGTAATATCGTACCGTACCCGAGTACACTTGCATACATGTCAAAATACAGCACGTTGCCGTATGCACCTCTGTGGTTTTAAATGGGGAATGATTTTAAAAGGAGGTGCCAATATATTTCGGGGGTTTTAGTTTTGAGAAGGGGATTTAGAATATTAATATCGAATATTAATATCGCGAAAGCATATGCTGCGTGTGCCCTAGCAACCCGGTGTGTCATCTGTTACATGGATTACCACGTATAGCAGCACGAAAAATTAAACTTATTATACTTATAATAAATTTTATTTTTTTTTAAGATTTTTTTTTTTGGGATTTTCTCCTTTATTTGACAGTTACACAGTGGAATGAAGCAGGAAAGCCGGGGAGAAGAATGGGGAAGACATGCGGCAAATGACCCGAGCCGGAATTGAACCGGGTTGCCACGGGAAGGCCACAGCCTTTATGGTGCGCACGCTTAGACCGATGTGCCACCGGGGCGCAATAAATTTTCTTGACTGAATGCTTGATCTTTTTATACATCTGAATCTTTCTCTGGGTACCCAAACATCAAGGTCAGCCGAAAATGTACTGATTACATTCGATATAGGTGGATGTTGCATAAGGAATTATTTCGCTCTTCCGTTTTTGGCCGATTATGCTGTCCACTGCCTCATATCATGAAAATTTATTTATCTCATAACTTGAGCTGCCATACTTTCGCACCGCGTCCTGCACTTTGAAATATAGCAGCCGCATTTTCTTTAGTTTGTCACGGCACTGATCTATTATTCTGTGATAACCATGCGAATGTTCAACTACTCACAAATTATTTCATAATATCCGAGTTTTTGCGTGTTGTATCTAGTTGTGATTGTATGTTTTCGTCTACCTGCATTTCGAGGAAGCAGTGAATTTCTTCGTTTGAATGGAGATATCTTTTTGCTGCTGCATTTGTAAGAACAAGAGAGCCGTAACACATAACAGTAATTTTCCGTGCTTAAGTACGGTTGCTTTCACATTTGGTACGAGTAGCTATTCATCTGTCTCAGCAAACAGATCTGCGCGATCTCTGAAAATGCGCTCTCTATGCAAGGCCTGGATGGCCAAAGCGTCCAACAGCAATAGGTAAGCCATTCAGAAGCAGAACGCACGCAAGTATCTGAGGGTTTTTATAGCTTAGTGCTAATTAGGATCAACTGGCCAAACTCTTTAGCCCAAGAATTAAATAATAAAATCATTATAATTTCTCAAAAACATAAAACAATCAATATTTGATTATATGATGCATTTTTAATGTTTAGGTTTTTAAACTTGCGTTTCCGTGCACTGGACAAGCAATTTGTGGACAGAGATAACAGTTTTCTGTTTTCTCTTATCTCGGTAAGAATGCTCTTGACCGCTCGTAAAATTTTCTCTTACCTAAGAGAAGAGCAAAAATAAGAAAACATTGGTGCATCCCAGAAGTCAATGGGTAAGAACAAAATAAGAAAAAATCAGGTGTACGAACAAAAACAAGAGAAAATTTGTTCTTATATCGCTTCTTGCATGAGGCCCATTCTGTACCATTTTATTTATTTTTAATTTTTATTTTATTGCAACTAGTCCTCTGTACATTTTCCCTTTCAAAGAAAATGCATACAAAGGAAATGAAGTTTGACTCCACTGGAGCAGATTTATTTTCAATAAAACAAGCAAATAAAAAAAATTATGAACACACGGATATGGAAAAAACTGGGAAAAAGTAAAAATAACGAACACCCCAGCAACTATAAAACTATGCCCCCGCTGCTCAAAAAGAAGACACGTGAAACATGGGTTTGAACTCGTATTTTCCACATCAGAGTGGAGCACTTTAGCCACCTGCCTCATCGCAAATATGAAGAGTGACTCAGCAAAACACGTCATGCACCTCGGTTTAGCGCTTGTATTGCTGTGGTCTTTCAGTACTTGCGTGTGATGGCTCATGGATTCTCAGTCAGACGCACCCATAAAGACTACTTTGAAAACGATTGTTGAATATTTAGTGGATAATTATTGCGAAAATACTAAAAATAAACCAGTTTTGCATTTATATTGTTGCACTCTTTGAGTACATGTGCATAATGGTACATTGACTCTCAGTTAGAAGTACCGGGAACGCAAGGCCCTATCTCAAGCTAGGTTTGTGCGATTGCGGTGATTGAAGGCTCGTTGAAAACGTCAGAGCCCATAGAATCAAATGGCCACCCCCAAAGTCAAACTGACAGCATCACAAGACAATCACAGAGAAGAAAATACATTGCATGCAAGCAATAATCAGGGCCTGACCTCATTGGAAGCAGTGCCCCGGAAGCAAACATGCATGGAGCCTGGCAGATCTAGTTTCAATATAACACCGACACATTGGACTAAAAACAGCAAGCGCTGATTTACCCTCAAACACAGTTTTTATTGCAAAATAGCAAAGGTAAGAAAAAAATTTTGCTCAACGCTGTAGAAAGTAAAGTGTACGCCTGCTGTTCTTTGAGTGGGTTACAGGATTCTTCGTCCCCGGACTTTTTGTCCCTGAATTTTTCATCCCTGGACTTTTCGATCCCATGGACTTTTTGTCCCCGGACTCTTCGTCCCAGAGGACTTTCGATTCCTGGACTCCTCGTCCCCAGATTTTTTGTCTCCTAATGATAAAAAAATGTGCCACCATTGTTGACAGACAGATGGATGAAGCGACCACGGACAGATCACCATGATATAAGGGTTAAGGTTAGGGATAGGGTTTGTGTTATAATGCTGCAAAAGGGCAAAGCATTATTGGAGATGAACCATCCGGGGACAAAGAGTCCGGGGGACAAAAAGACCACGGGGATGAAGAGTCCGGGGACGAAAATTCCTAGGGGACGAGAAGTCCGTGGACCAAAAGACCGGAGACAAAAAATTTGGTGACAAAAAGTCCGGGACATAAAGTTCGGGGATGAAGAGTCTGAGATCCCTTTGAGTGTGGTGTCGGTTTAAAATGACAAGGCTTATATTGTTGGATTCTGTGGACTTTTCTGTTTCATTTGATGTATTGTTTGTATGCATAGCACAAATTCAATAGAAACCCTTGCAATCGAGCACTGATATTATTGGCTGAGACTGTCCGCAGAACTGTCGTATGAATTAGCAGAGCTGCCCACACGACGGTAGTGTTATAGACAATATGCCCGACTGTCATGCGGATAAATAGATTTGTCGGCCCGATTAGAACTGGAGCCGTACATATAGGTGGTTCATATTTATATTCACACAAACGCACATATTTATTATATTTACCGCACGACTGTCTTGTGAATTAGCAGAGCTGCCCATACGACAGTGGTGTTATAAACAAATATGCCCAATTGTCTTGCCGATAAATAGATTTTTCCGCCCGACTTTCATGCTGATAGTCACTCTGGATGTTATTTCATTTTATGTTTTGCTACATGCTCATTTACTGGCTTGGTGCTTGAATTGTGTTTGGTTGAGGTAAAAACAGTCATCACGAGCTTTTTACCGAGTGTCTTCCCATTAGGTGGATATGCTGCAAGACAATATTGCGATTTGGAAACATGCTGTATTCATGATGTTTATTACTTGCCCTCAGTACTGAGGACATTCAGGTTTAAGAGGTTAATGAAAAATGCATGCCATCATTTGCCATTATAATTTTCTCGCGATGGACATTGTGGCTAAGAAAATAAATGCTGGTATTATTTTGTACATTTTTTTTTTTTTTTTTTAATTTGGCATCTCCAATCCCACCTGAATCTGGAATGCCCAATTGAGGAACTATGTACAAAGACTTGCTCATATGCGACCCCTTGTTGCCAATTCAGGCGAGAGGGACGGCTCACGGCTCTCCTCCGAAGCACATGCCCGTCAACTATTACTTCTTTACACTCATTGGTTGAATCCTCTCAAGTTCAGAACGAGGGCGGAGGATACCCAAACATGAACAAGCCTAGAATCTTCCTGACGAGCGCTCGGCTGGCTAACCGGAGGCGCTTGAGCAACAAACAAAGCAACCATTTTATATTTCCCTTCCCAGCAGACCCTTCCCAATTTGCATCACTGTAGCACAATGGCCAATTGTGCTCTACTTCTGAAAAAGCTGCTGACCACTGCCGGTTGGTACGACCGGGCTCAAACCCGCACCGTGATAGTCACTTCTGCTCCGCAATGTGGTGCTTTAACCGATTTTGCACATTTTAGGTTGCCGGCCATAGGCCAGTAACCTATTGTCGTCACTTTGCGTCCGGCGGCATTGTTGGCATCGGCGTCGTCCGTTTAAAGCCGTATCTCAAAAACAGTCGGATGTTTTTTTGTAAATTTGGGGATGTGATGAAATCGGTCATCGAGTTAATGCCCGAGCAAAAATTTTTTTGATTGAATCGTTCATTTAGACTTGGCGGCCATTTTTATGTCGAAAATGGCCATTTTTGGCACTTAGGTGCAATTTTCTCAAAAACTGTCTGATGAATTTTTTTTTAATCACAGCAATGGAATCAGTATCATGACCTGCTTCAACGGTGTAAATGACATTTTGATTGAATCGCTCCTTCATAGCGCCACCTAGGCAACGTGTCTGGACTTCATCATTTTTCAGGGTGTTTTGTGCTATAACTCTCTTAATACAGCATTTAGAGCTTAGGTATGTATGAGGCACCTCTAGGGAATCAGATATGCCGAACATTGTGAGTCAGTCACATTTGACCTTGGGCCTCCAGGTCAAGGTCAAATGGCAAAAATGTGCTATAACTCTCTTAATGTACCATTTAGAGCTTAGGTATGTATGAGGCACCTCTAGGGAATCAGGTATGCCGAACATTGTGAGTCAGTCACATTTGACCTTGGGCCTCAAGGTCAAGGCCAAATGGAAAAAATGTGCTATAACTTGCTTAATATGACATTTAGAGCTTAGATATGTATGAGGCACCTAAAGGGAATCATGTATGCCAAACATTCTCGGTTCTTCAAATTTCACCTTGAGCCTCAAGGTGAAGGTCAAATGGCAAAATTGTGTTATAACAGCTTAATGTGGCACCTATAGGGAATCATGTAAGCCAAACATTCCCTGCAAGTTGAATGTGACATTGGGCGCCAAGATCAAATGGCAAAAATTGCTATAACTTGCTGAATATGGCAATTAGAGCTTAGGTATGTTTGGGGCATCTATAGGAAACCATGTATGCTGAACGTTCCTAGGCAGTCAGTCAAATTTGATGTTGGGCCTCAAGGTCAAGGTTTTATGACAAAAATGGCCCATATTGTTTCATATTGTTTGTAGAGCTTAGGTATGTATTTGGCAATAATAGCAAATCATGTATGCTGGTTGTTTTCGAAATATTGGATTTGACCTTTGGCAACAAGGTCCAGGTAATGACAAAACGGCCTAAAAGTCCTTTAATGTTGGCTTTAGATCTTCGGTATGTATTGGATACTAATGACAAATCATGTATGCTGATCAAACACACCATATTGGATTTGACTTTGGTCTTCAAGGTCAAGGTCATGTGACAAAATCAATCTATTTCTTTCCTCGTTTAATAATATCTTTAGAAATTAGTATGTATTAGGCACTAACCTATATATAATTAAAATTTTTACGGGCATTGTAACCGCATGGTCGACCTTTTTTCACGATCAATTGCAGCAATAAAAACTGATCAAAACCCATTTTTGGATGTTTGTTCCTATAAGCATCATAGAATAGAAAGAATAATACTAATTAGACCCACTCGGTGGCAGTGTTGTGTAAAAAAAATCATTGTCTGAAAGCAGAGCAAGAACCAGAAGTGAATTGAGAAGATGGCGCACTTCACAAATTGACAGCAGACGACAGTGAAAGTTCAGGTTAGAAAAAAATCAAATTGGATTTCATGATCTAAACTTCCTAAAGATTATATTTTTGCTAAATGGCAGAAATGTTGCTGTCTGTCACTCATGAAAAAGTGTGACTGCTCAGTCCAGTTGCCCGATAATGGTAACTAAAACCCCTTTCTCACTGAGCTGCGTTGGCCCGTGGAAGTGTGCGGATGAAACAGTTCTTTTCTTTCGCAGAGAAGAATTGATTCGAAGAATCGTGAATTGATTCGCAGTGGTATGGGACCATTCGCCATCACCGCCGAAATTCGCGAAAAAATTAAACAGGTTTAATTTTTTCGTGGATGTCCGAGCTGGAGCTTTTTAACGCCAATATCGTGTAGACAATGTGTTGCTTTCGCAAGAATTTGTGTTGGCTTGCTGTTGAATCCGCGGACTGATGCTAGTTACTTTTCTCCTGTTGGAGCTGTAACTGCCGGCAACCTTCAGGGCCCTTGGCACTCTAGTTTAATTTAGTTAACTTGGAATCATAACTTTTAGTGTTTATGATGTTAGATTTGATATGGGCTTTGTGATGTAAATACCACACAATGGTGTGAACCTATATCTTATGTCCTGTGTACTTGCGAGTAAAACCTTATCTGTACTGAGGGTAATGTGTGTGTTTGTGTGTGTATTGATTTCAGTGTGTGAAATGAGGGGAATCTGTCTGAATTGAGTATAGTGCATATGTGTGTGTTTATGAGTGTGTGTGTTCTGAGTGCAGTGTTTATGTTTATATCTATGTGAATGCGTACTGAGTGAAGCATGTGTGTACTTACCAGTCCGTGTATGTGCATGCACCAGGTAGCATGTAGACTGAGTGGTGAGTGCGCTAAGCAGTGAGTACACTTAGTAGTGTGCACACTTAGCAGCACATGCTTTTAGTAGCATACTGAGCATCATGTGAGTTGCCTACAAACTGAGAAGTGTGCAAACGGAGTCTTCTGTACTGATTAGCATTTGTACTGAATGGGATGTGTACTGACTGGTCTGTGTGCTGAGTAGGTTATATCTGAGTGATGTGTATACTGAGTTTTCTATGTTTAGAGTAGGTGTGTGTGCTGAGTAGTGTGTGTACTGACTGGTGTGCATACCTCTGCTGCAGGTTGGAGCTGGAGAACCTACACCGACAGCGTCTCCTTGGCGACCAGCTGGCCCTGCCCCCTGACCACCCCGCTTTGCGCAGCCTGCATGACATCCCTGAGGGGCATCCTCTTCGTGAGGAGCTGAACCGCCGTAATGCCATGCTGGTACTACGCCATAACAACACACCGCTGCTCTCCCTCAGCCACCAGGGAGCGCCGGGGAGCATGCCATCTAAGGAGCCCGGTGCGCGCAAGAGCTCACGAAAAGGGGGCAGCAGCCATGGCGACCTACAAGTGGGCCTCCACGAGGGGGCCAAAGATGGGCAGGCGGACGGGCGGTCACGGGACATGGACACGGAGCGGCAGGACGAGGAGATGAAGGACTCGGAGAGCGACCTGGAAACTGCTGAGGAGCGGGCTAATGATGTTCCCAAAGCAGACGGGCACGGCCTCGGGTCAGAGCTGTGCCAAGGCAAGGAGGCGACCAGAGCGGACGAGGGCGCGAAGGAGATGGGCGAGGTTTCAGGGCACCTCAGCATGCCCTGCAGCTCCACAGGGCTCGATTCGCCCAGTCACCACCTCTTCACTCCAGGACTCGGGAAGAATGAAGCCAAGTTTCTGGCCTCTGGAGTTGTCCCACCCTTACCCTCCCAGACATTCCCCTTTGGTTTCCCGTACACCAGCCCTTACTTCCCCACAGGTTAGTACCTCTCACCTCCCACCTGCCTTCTGCAGCCTATGTGTACAGAGCTTTAGGGCACACAACCAGTGATTGATGTAAAAGAAATAACAAGTCCAATCAGTTTTGATGTTATTGGTTCTTTGTGTGTGTGCTTGAAGGTTTTGCACAGTTTACTAAATGAATAGTTCCAGCCATTTGGTCAAAAATGAGGGACTTGCTGAAATTGGAGTTGTCAAGCCTGTTGGGCAAAATAATATTTTTTTCATTTTAACTTTGAAAAAAAAGAAACTTGAACAAGAAAGGAAGCTTAAATTAGTCCTTGTTTCCATTTTCCAATTGAATCACATGTAATAGTGGTATTTAATTGGGGGGGGGTCTTTTTCAGATCAAATGACTTTAGAACATGTAACCCAGCTATCTTTCTTTGTGGCTGGAAGCCTGAACTCCTGTGATTTAGTGGGAAGGCTAAACAAGCACACTGCTTTACTGTATGCGCTGCAGAGGACTGACGCATCAATTCAGACACAGTGCGACCTCCGCAGGGCCCAGAACCGCACATCTCATTTCACACTGTCTGCATGCCTTTCCAACTGCACCTTAATGAAACCAATGTACAGAAAAGGTGTATATAAATGAGAAAAAAAAACAACAGCTGCAACAATCCATTGGTCAGTGCGTTGATACACTAACCGCCCTGAACATACTCCAAATCAACAAGAGAGTAGAAATCGTACCCAACCAAGCTTTATTTCTCTGCCTCATTTGGTGTCCTCTGTGAGCAGAGATGCTAGCTTCCCTTTGCCACGACAAAAAGCCATATGTAATGCATTACCCACACTTTCTTTCTTCAGTGCGCGGACCTCCTCTGGGAAGGGGCCCCAGCATTGACCCTTGCTGAACTTCGTAATAGACAGGGTCATTAATGTAGATGCATAGAATGGGGAGGAGAGTCCCCCCCTAGGCCCCCACCCCTCTTCTGCTGCTTTGCACTTCTCGGGGCTCTTTAATAATTTATGTTCCCTCTTCCTGTGTAGGCCCCATGGGTAGTCTGTTCTTGGATGGTGAGGAGGTGGGGCCTGTGGAGGACATTAGCAAGTGGAGCGTGGAGGAGGTCTGCAGCTTCGTGGGGAGTCTGGCGGGCTGTGGCGAGTACACGCAGGTGAGGGAGGTTGTGTGGACAAAGTTGCAATCATTGGCAGTATCAGCTGCTTGGTGAGGGGTCAAAGGGAACAAGCATAGTAGCTGACTTCACCTCAGCTACTCCCAGGCGGCTCATCTTTTAGCAAAATTATAAAAATCTGAGTATATCTGTTAAGTATTAGACAGTAATCAATAACATAAGTGATTTGACATATCAATGACGAAATTTGGTCATCTGTGTAAGGAGCAGGGGCCAAAATTAGGCTACCAATCAAATTAGTCTCAGACAACTTTAATTGGATGGCCTGTCTGTCAGTCAAACTGCCAAATCAACGTGCACGCTGTTCTGCGGGTGCATTCCAATGTGCACGCACTTTGGCTCAAACCAATAGCTAGCAAGCTCGGGATTCGGGCGGAGTCATGGCACAGCCGAACGAGCAATCAGGTGTCCGACCTCCAACTGCACCCAGCGGTCAACCACCAGTTAAGAAAACAAAAGCCTTCATAGAAAGTATGCAAGAGAGACAACAGTATGTAAAAATTGCGAATGCAACTCGAATATCCATTGGCACAGAAGCATTCGACCGCTGGAGAGATCTGAAAAAACGGAAAGGTTTCAAAACCGACGCACTGGTAATAGGTATGTTACTATCAGCGCATCGGCCGCCGCAATATTGGTTCGAAGCGTTGCGTAATTTCCTAATGGCGGAGGTATACCCATCAAAACCGATTTTTATGGGCAAAAGAAAGGGAATTCCCGGAAATCCCGTTGAAGACGAGATAAAAATGACCCCGAATTCCCCTTGTTACCTTGTTTTCAATTTCCATTTCCCAGATGGCCGCCTGAGCGCTTAAAGTTTGAGGTGACAAAAACACCCTTCAATTTTATAGAAGCTAAGTAGGAATTCTCATAAAAACTGCACAGACTATTAGATCAAGTATTCAAGATCCAACAGACAAAAAATGTTGAGATTTGGAGTGCCAGCAACCGTCATAAAAAAAAACTGTCTGTGGTAAAATTCCAGAAATGGCACCCCCCATTGAGGGTTGCACAGCTTAAATTCAATTCTGTTTTCATTCATCATTTTGGAATAGGCAGATATTATTCCAATGAACATTATCTGAAAGTTTCATATGAATATCTAAAGAATTAAGAAAGTTATAGCATTTTATGCAAACCATGTTTTCGGTCACAGATTTCTCATTTTTTCTATAGAAAACCACGGACATTTTTTACCCCTCATTTCCCAATTTCCAAGTTTAATAACTTTGTCAGTTCTTAACCTATCACGTTGATCTTGGTGTCATTGGAAAGTTTATTTCGACCTCTTTCAGGATAAATAAATTATTTCAGCACAGAACCATTTTGAAAATTTTAGTAACATACCTACTGGTAACGGAGTTTCTCTTAGACTGGTTAGCTAGCTTCTTGTCTTTCTTTCTGTGTGAATGCTGTACATAGACAGGAAGTGTGGTCTATACACATTGAGTAGTAAGGTCTAGGCTTCTTTTGGTGTTAGCCAAGTAACGGTAGTTGCAGCCTACGAATGGGTAGCTAATGTTTGCTTGTTGTATGCCTAGAGCAGTGTTTCCCAAACTTTTTTCTCTCGCGGCACACTGTTTACTATGAAAAAATCTCACTGCACAGCGCTATGATATTATAGCGTTCCGCTTGCGCTACCTGCCCCGCAGCGTGACCGAGTGACGAGACAACCACTCGAGCTTTCCAACCAGGTTTCAGGCTTTTATGCAATAATAAAATAAATGACTCTACGCAGTCTTTCCAGTTCAGCCCCCACTTCTCCAGATACTCAGATGTCGCTCGAAACGCTTCCTCACCTGCGGTTTTCTCCGGCAAATTTCGATAAAAAAAAGTAATTTTCTTTAATTGTCTCCCCATCAACATATCTGACATTGGCCAGTAATTGTGCATGTCCGTTGACATTGGTTGTTTCATCCACCTGCAGCGCAAATTTCCCACTCCATTTTATTTTCTCCATTACAACGTCCTCTAAATCTGCTGACATTTCTCCTATTCGTCTGCCAATTGTATTGTTTGAGAGAGGAACCTTCGATATTTCATTGGCAGCATTTTGACCCAACATGGTCCCGACGATAGCTGTGCATGGTGGCAGGATAAGAGATTCGGCAATTGTGTGAGACGTCTTTGATTTTGCTACTAGTTCTGCGACCAGATAGCTAACTTCTAATGCTTTTTCTGACAACGTAGCGGTTTTCATCATGAAACTAGCTTATTTGTTCGTCTGGCTTCTCAACTGCATTAAATATTCACAGTTTTTTTTTTTTTTTGCGAGAGAAGGGTGTTTGGTTGAAAGGTGTCTTTTAAATTTATTTGGCACCATAGCCGTTCGCCAGCTTTTTTGCATAAAGCAAGACACAGTGGTATTGGGGTAGCGGGATCTCCGGTGAATGTAAACCCATAAGTCAGATATTCCTCACTGTAAAGTCTGCTCACCACTTTGATTTTCTTTTTCTGGCCAGCGCAGCAAGAGTGAGGTGGTTCAGGGTCTTAGTCGGACAGCCTTTTCAAGTTTTGGTCAGGAATTTATCCATTTTCGTTGTTTCGTTTCAACTAGCCAACACTGCTGTTTTAGCTGAGTTTTACCGGGCAATGTTTAATTTTTCGCGTTAGACGATGTGTAATTGGCCAATCACAAGAAGGAATTGTACAGTAGAATACATGATGCGGAAATATCGAGAAGGAATTTTAAATAGGCATTTTAATAAACTGAATTGAATGAATTGATCATGACATGAATTGTTATTTTTATATCCTGTAAGTTCAGCCGTTTTATATTATTAGGCTATCAGGAAAAAAACAGTAACTGGGTTTTCTTGCTGCACACCTAGGAAGCTCTCACGGCACACCACTGCTGATGCTGTCTATGTTGTAACGTTGTCTCTGGCTGCACCTGTCAGCTGTTAGTGGTGGAATGAAGCACGCGCACGAACGGAGTGATGGGGGCGTGGTTTGGGTGATTCCTGATTGGACGGAGGGGGTGGGTGCTTATCAGTTGTGCAATTCGAAAAAAAAAAACGTTAAGTCCAGCCGCCTGGGATGGTACCTTTAAGTTCAAATTTAACTTTTATGGTCACTTTAGAATTAGAAAATAGTGAATACTTATGTAGTTTAATATTTATGTTTGGTTTCTCATATACTGCAGGACCGGCAAACAGATTGCTCCACACTTATCTCTCCCTCCCACAGTGTTGATCCATAATAAAAAAAAACACCAAGCCTTTTCGGTGTTTGCCCATTTTCAGTTTCTCCTTGAGCCAGAGATGTGCACTACAGCTCATGACTTTTATGAGCTAAAAGCATGGTGTAGATGTTAGATTTAGAGATCTCGCTTGGTCACATGACCTCGGTTCTGTGCCTCACGTCCAGGTGTTTCGGGAGCAGGCGATAGATGGTGAGACGCTGCCTCTGCTTACGGAAGAGCACCTGCTGAACAATATGGGCTTAAAACTCGGCCCTGCGCTCAAGATCCGCTCCCAGGTAACCCTCCCTGAATGCACAGCAACTTCTGAGCTGGTGGGCCTCTAGCCCTTTAAGATGTGAGGTCAGAGATATGTGACAAGAATGTTATAAACTGGGCATTTCAGTGCTAATGCAAAAATCACCAATTCTGTAATATCTCACATGCCCACAGCTGACCCTAGCTGAACTCCTGTCAGGGCATCTCAAGATAATCAAAGCAAACATATTCCAGAAAAGTTATATGTGGAGTGCCTTCGCAAAGTGTCTGAATACATAAGTTAATTAAATTTTTCAGTTTTTGATTTTTAATACATATGCAAAAATGTTGCTTTGTCATCCATAGATTATTGTGTGTCAATAAATGGCCTATGAAATCAATTTTTAAATAAGTCTATTCTGCAATTAAGTGTGAAAACCTTGAGTCTTAATACTTTCTGAAGCCAATGTGTGGACAGTATGTACTGTGCATTTACATGGTGTATATATTGTGTATACTATTTATATACACCAGTGGGTATTTAAAACAATCATAGCTCCATGCCAGGTGTCTATACCAGATATCAGCAAATTTTTACCCCTCAGCCCCGACTAAGGGGCAGACGGGTATTGTCGTCACGTGGGCTGTCTGCCCGTCTGTCTGTCCATCCGTCTGTCTGCCTTACCGTCTGTCGTGAAAATTTCTGTATTCTGCATGATAACTTGAAAACGCCTTCTTAAATCAACGCCATTTTTAGTTTACCGGCCCAATGGCCCAATAAGCTATTGTCATGGTGTGGCGTCCATCGTCCGGAAAATTTTTTACTTTTTTTTGGCCTGATGAATTTTCATGTAAATTTGCCATAACATACTACTAGACCATATCTCCAGACGTTTTTTCGGATTTCTGATTGAATCATTTTTGTCCGTTTTATGGGCCCTTGAAATTTTGGCCCCAGTGTTATTGATAGGTTTGAAAATTAGGATGAAAATTAGATCTCAAAAACTGTAAGACAGATTTTTTTCTAAATCCGGCAATCAACTTACTTTGGTACCACGTTAATGTACAGTGCGGGCGCCATTTTGATTGAATCGACGGAAGTGGGTCTAGTGGGGGCGACTTTGTACTCGGGGTCTCCATCAAAAAATATGACTTTGAAAGGTCAAACTCGGGCAAGATGGTCTGTGGAGGCCAAATGGTTGCAGATAGAGATCAAATTTGTATTATCGACATATAGGAAGTCATATATGACCTATATTTTTGCAATATTTAATTTGACCACAGATGACTTTGAAAGGTCAAACTTGAGGTCAGTGAAAATATTAACAATGTTAAAAGATATGACTTGAAATTTCAAAAATTTATTTCTCAAAAACTGTCCGATAACTGTTTTTCTAAATCTGTCAGTCAGCTTACCTTGATACACTTTATGTACAGTGGGAGTGCCATTTTGATTGAATTGACAGAAGTGGGTCTAGTGGGGGCGCTGTACTTTAACATTGCGTCTTATCGAGAATGGGCAAAATCGCCTGTGGAAGCTAAATGGTTGCAGACAGAGATTAAGTTTGTATTACTGACATATAGGAAGATATACATGACCTATATTTTGGCTGTGTTAAAGTTGACCTCAGATGACCTTGAAAGGTCAAACTTGAGGTCAAGCAAAATGTTACAATTTTCAAAGGCTTCTAGGCTTGAAAATATTGAAGATTGGGAACATGTATAGTGAACACTTACAGGAAGTCATATATGAACTTTCATTTGCTGGCCTTGAACTTGACCTTCGGTGACCTTCAATGACCAAACTTCACAATGCAATTTCATTGACTTATATCGGCAAAATTGTTACAGATAAAGTGTAGGTTTGAATTGGAGATGTATGGGAAGTCATATATGAACTCTCATTTGGTGGCCTTGAACTTGACCTTCGGTGAACTTCGAAGGTCAAACTTCATACAGTAAAATTTCAATGACTTCTATCACCAAAACTTAGATAGATGTTAGGTTTGTATTGTGGGCATATAGGAAGTCATGTATGAAGTTTCATTGGGTGACCTTCATTTTGACCTTCAAAGTCAAACTTGAACATGAGAAAATTCAATGACTATCACTAAAAAGGTCACAGATGGAGCCTAGGTTTGTGTTACTGACATCTAGGAAGTCACATATGAACTTTCATTTGGTGACATTCAACTTGGCTGTTGGTGGCCTTTGAAGGTCAAACTTGACATAATACAGTTCCAATGACTTGTATTGCCAAAACGGTCACAGATGGAGCCTAGGTTTTTAATAGAGACACATTGGAAGTCATATATGAACTTTTATTTGGTGACCTTTGTATTGACCTTCAAAGGTCAAATATGACCTAGTGAAAATTCAATGACTTGTAACACTAAAATGGTCACAGACGGAGCCTAGGTTTGTGTTACTGACATCTAGGAAGCCACATCGTCGGCCTGCTGATAAAACCTTGTATCTTCAAAATGATAAACTTTACAGGAGAGCATAAAAAATGTTTAATTTTGCATGTAAGAATGCAGTTGAGCTGCGTTCTGGTAGGATGACTATTTTTCTTCCAAGTATGTATTCTGTGTTTTGCAATGTTTATGTTATTATCGTGGACATACGAGTTTTTGTTTCTTATCAAATTTGGAGATACAAGGTTTTATCAGCAGGCCGACGATTTGAACTTTCATTTGGTGACATTCAACTTGACTGTCAGTGACCTTTGAGGGTCAAACTCGGCAGTGAAATTACAGTGACTGGCATCGCCAAAATGGTCACAGATGGAGCCAAGGTTTGTACAGAGACATTTAGAAAGTCATATATGAAGTCCATTTGCTGACCTCAACTCTACATTCTGTGCCCTTTAAAGTTCACAATTGACATATTGAATTTTCAATGACATATTTGTATCACAAAAACTGCTTCAGAGCTTACGATTGGGTTTGTATCACAGGAGGTCTTATAAATATTTGAACTTTTATTTAGTGACCTTGACATTGATTTTTATTGATTCAAATGTTGAACTTCACGTGACATTTTCATAACTTTTATCATCACTATAAGACTGCTTGCCGGTAAGCTACAGGACCCTCGGTCCTATTTTTGCTATGTTGCTTGGTCTTGTGTACCTACAGAAGCCTATCGATTTTGACGGTGTTTGGATGTTCAATATGGCCGGCGCCGCCGCCATCTTGAATTTTTGATTCCATACGATAACTTGAATATAGCTTCGTCAATTTACACCATTTTTGCTCTGTTGCTTGGTCTTGTGTACTTACAGAAGCCCATCGAATTTCATGGCACTCGGATGTCCAGTATGGCTGCCATAGCCGCCATCTTGAATTTTGTTTTCTGCAGGATAGCTTGAAAACAACTTTGTCAATTTATATTCATTTCTGACAGTCCGGGTGCTGAGGGGTAACGCCTGCTTCGCGGGGCTATTTTTCTTTTAGGTACGCTGTTCAGTTTCCTGTAGGTCGAGGGGTCATGTCCAGAACCATTATTTGTCTGTGGCTTTTCTGTTTGACCTCCAGTTTCAGTTATGGCGGGGGAGGATTTGAGACTACAGCCGTGGAATGCACATGATTGATATAATTGGGTTCCGCGAGTGAGGAATGCTCCCAGTCCTTATGGTTTGGTTTCATAGACAATACCCAATCTGAGAACAGATATCCTAGATCTGATGCAGAGCATTATGTCTGATGGACATGGCTGGCGTAATCCATCATTATCATCCTATACAGTAGTTTGCAATGATGATTGTTCACTTAAAGGTCCCATGACATCCAAATTTCAAAAAATTGCTTTTAAACCGTTTTGCAGTAGTTTTGCCCTGTGAATTTGAATCTTACACTGGTTTTTCGTAATTCCATTCATGAGAAGTGTAGAATGCAGATAAAAAGCATCCTCGAGATGTCAACTCTAAAGGGACAATACTCAGAGCAGAGTTGCGGGAATTGAGTCTTGTTGGCAGTACCCCGTACATTTGCCTGGACCAACAAATGAACGTTTGTATTGTCACTCCCAAATTTAATACAAATTATGTGCGACACTTCCAACAACAGTAGTGGGGATGAGAGAGAAAATTCTTTGTTTTCAGTGTCCGCCGGAATGTCAGATTTGTCAAAAGATCTTGAAATTCAAGCTGGTACTTAGGCAGTTGGAGTAGGTCTGCCAGAGGTGGAAGCAGGTTTTAGAAACTCAATGCAGAGTCAATATAATGCAGAGTAAATAATTATAAAGACATTTTTGGTGCCAGTGAGCAAAAGTGGGGGCTTATATAACAGTGGTGCCAGGTGAACTGAAAATTGCTGAAGCACAGACCATTCCTTGAAAATAATGATTGGTCTTGACCTGTTTTCAATTGTGTAATTAAATTGACCTTACATGAACTCTGAAAACGCTCTGGACGATGAGGTGTAGCCAGTTCTGCTCATTAAGATAAGACAAGCACTCTTAAGCCTCAATCTGTTTTCAGTCATTTTCCTTGATGAACTAATTTTCCATTGATAAAAATAAGCCATCGGCAGTTTAAGGTCCCATGTATTCGAAATACAACTCCAATTCCGAAATAGTTGGGACGAAGTGTAAATTGTGAATAAAATCAACATGCAGTGACTTTCAGATCACATGAGCCAATATGTTATTTACAATAGAACATTGATAACATTTCAAATCTTGAAACTGAAACATTTTACATTTTATCCACAAAATGAGCTCATTTCAAATTTTCTGGCTGCAACAGGTCTCAAAAAAGTTGGGACACAGGCAAAAAAGGGCAGGAAAAAGCAATTAATATATAAGTGAATCAGCTGAAAGAACATTTAGCAAGTAATGAAGTTAACTGGCATCAGGTGTGTAACATGATTGGCTATGAAAGGGATGTCTTGGAGAGGCTGAGTTTCTCAGCAGTAAAGATGGCCAGAGGCTCTCCAACCTGTGAAGGCTTGCGTAAAAAAAATTGTGGAATACTTTAAAAACAATGTTCCTCAACGTCAAATTGCAAAGGCTTTGAAAGTCTTATCATCGACAGAGCATAACATCATCAAAAGATTCAGAGAAACTGGAAAAATCTCTGTGCGTAAGGGACAAGACCAAAGACCTTTACTGGATGCCTGTGATCTTCGGCCCTCAGACACCACTGCATCACTCACCGGCATGATTCTGTCATTGACATTACCAAATGGGCCCAGGAATACTTAAAGAAACCACTGTCTGTAAACAAAGTCCACCGTGCCATCCACAGATGCCACCTAAAACTTAATCATGCAAAAAGGAAGCCATTGTTGATCATGATCCAGAAGCGCCGCCATGTTCTGTGGGCCAAGGCTCATTTAAAATGGACTGTAGCAAAGTGGCAAAGTGTCCTGTGGTCTGACGAGTCCAAATTTGACATTCTTGTTGGAAATCATGGGCGTTGTGTCCTCCGGGCTAAAGAGGAGAAAAACCACGCCTCCTGTTATCAGCGTTCAGTTCAAAAGCCAGCATCTCTGCTGGTGTGGGACACTTGCATGTTTTAAAAAGCACCATGAATGCTGAAAGGTATGTAAAGGTTTTAGAGCTACATATGCACCCCTCCAGACGACATCTATTCCAGGGAAGGCCTTGTGTATTTCAGCAGAACAATGCAAAACCACATACTGCAGCTATTACAACAGCATGGTTTCATAGTAGAAGAGTCCGTGTGCTGAACTGGCCTGCCTGCAGTCCTGATCTTTCTCCGATTGAGAACATTTGGCGCATAATTAAATGAAAAGTCCATCAAAGGTTGACCCAAAGCTCTCCAGCAGCTGGAAGCCTGTATTAAACAAGAGTGGGATCAAATTCCAATGGCTAAACTCAAATAACTTGTCTCCTCAATGTCCAGACGCCTCCACTCTGTATTAAAAAGAAGAGGGGATCCTACACCATGGTAAATAGGCCCCTGTCCCAACTTTTTTGAGTCCTCTGGCAGCCATCAAATTTGAAATGAATTCATTGTTTGGATAAAATGGTAAAATTTTTTCAGTTTCAACATTTGCTATGTTATCTCTGTTCTATTGTGAATAAAATACTGGCTGGTGTGATTTGAAAGCCATTGCAATTTGATTTTATTCACAATTTACACTTGGTCCCAACTATTTCGGAATTTCGCCTTTGAGTGATTCTGTAAATTGTGAATTTGTATGAACATTTATTTCAAATGCTCTGCTGCTTTTACTGAATATGAACTGCAACAGAGGTAAATTGGATGGCTCTCATGACCAGGGTTGCTCTTACATTGGGCAGTACTTGAGATTTCCTGCTCATATATTATCAGAACCAAAAAACAGAAAAGATCAGAGTTGAATGGCCAGGGACCTGTTCTGTAAAGCTGGATTTATTGAGTCAGCTGATGAGCAGCACCAGGTAAAAGCCAGAATTGTCCCAGATCAGGAACATTGAAATAAAAACAGCTTTTCCATATTTTGCATTGTTCAGCAATCCAGTTTGCTCAATTATCTTGCTTTGTGGAACAGGCATGAGGCCAAAGCCAGGCTATGTTGTGCACTGCAGGTGGGGACTATACAGATATTGGGGAGGAGACAGCGGCTTTTAATGCTCATTGTTGGGGGACATTGTGGTTCCTGTTGTGACTCCAGGATCTTACCTAACGGAATGTGACAAAACGCACCCAAAAATCTGTGCTAAGTTTACCCTTAGCTGACTTCCATTTATGACCTTAAACTGTGTTGATAGAATTTAGCCTGAATAATCCTGCATTGTTAACTTTATTAATCCCCTTTACCTCCACGTATTTAAAGGCCTAATTCAGATCACCCCAGAGTCTCCTTTATTCTAACACTGAAGAGATTAGGATTCTTCGGTTTTCTTCATAAACTTTATCTTTAAACCTGAGAATTAATTTGGTGGCCCTTCTCACTCCTTCAGGTTGCGCGGCGCATCGGCAGGATACTCTGCATGACCAGCCTCCCACTGGCCTTCCCATTACCGCCATCTGCGTTGCGCCCAACGGACAGGGATGCCCTGCCAATGGAGAACCGTCCCCCCTCCGCGGCCAGCCCCCCCTCTCCGTACATCGGACTGCCCGCCTGCCGCACCTCGCCAAAACAGGAGAACGGGAGCGCTGACACCACAAAGCCACCATCTTAGAAACACACACATAAAAATCCTCACATGACTTCCCCCTCTCTGACCAGGAAGAGAGAGAAAGACAAATTGAAGAGAGAGAGGGTGATGGAGAGTAAGAAGGAGGAGAGGGGGAGAGAGGGAGAGCATGAAAGAGGAGAAAGAATGGTTGGGGGAGGAAAGACATAGAGGGAGAGCTTGAAGGAAAAGGAGTAAGAGGAGGAATAAGAAGAAAGATGAAGTGAGAGGGGAAGACAGAAACTTTTCCCCCTCCGCCTTGGACAACACAAGCCCTTAATTTGTTGCAAACACTCCTGGAGTACCTGAAAGCAGAGACTCCTGTGTTCATGGCGTAATGGGGACCCTGAGACCTTTGGCTCCCAGAATGACAACTGGGGCCATTCCAAATGGGACAGTGTGAAATCTGGGGCCAAGGAGAAGCCTGGAACTTCGGCTGACAGCTGCACTCTCTCTCTCTCTCTCTCTCTCTTTGTGTACCAGAAGACCAAGCCTGCGGCCGTAACATTCCTCACTGTCAGGCAGACGCTGCAGGAAGCTCGGCTTTCCGGAACAATCCACACACGCGCTGGTGCCTGACACTTTCCCAAAAACCCCCAAAAAAAAACGGCATTTCTTTTTTATTTTCCTCTCCCTCCTCCCATTTTATTAATCCTTCCCTCCATTGAAATTGACTTCTTTCAGGTTATTGGAAAAAGTTACCTTGGAAGAAATCTGTCATTATTGTGACTATGCATTCCACGATTCCATACCAAAGATGAGAGGGTGTGTTGATTTTTTTTTATTTCTGATTCAATAGTTTCCCTCATTCTTTCATTCTGCACTGGGCATAGTTTTCTGTGCCCAGTGTGAAGTTGTTGACGGATTAGTCTGAGCAAGACTGGTACCCACATATCTGATCTGGGATACCTGATGCCCAGTGTCACAAGGTGACAAGGATCTTTACTTGCCTCTGTCATATAGAAGTTCCTGGGGCTACAAGGTTACTGACACTGATAAAAGGTTAGCAAATTAAGGCCGATCTCTGCTCTGTGTCTGGAAGGTCGATAAGGTCCCACCCTGTACAGCTACTTACTCAAGTACTTGACTAAAATTATAAATATATGTATATATGTGTACTGGAGGCTACATAAGTGGTACTTTTTGTTCAGTGTAGTTGCACGAATTGCATAATTCAATACCAAAAAAGGTTACTTTTTTGCCATGGTGGTACTTTTTTTTTCATAATTTCCATTTGCTCGATATTCCATTGTAATATGTAAGCCACTTTTCAAAATGCTTCTCAATAGCATATGTATATGGAAAAGAATATTTATAGATTTTTTGTTGTAGTTGTCTTCACTCAAAATGTTTATAACTCATCCTTTTGTATGGATGCCAAAGATCTTTTTTTTCCTCCGTTACAGGGAAAGGCACGATGCTCTTTATGCAAATTTTTGAATTTGTTATGAATTTTTTAAAACGAATAGGCAATGAGAATTAAAATGCTCTGTAAATTTCTTGTAAGTTGTCTTTGTCTTACTCTTATTTTTCTATTCAGGCTTGGCAGAATAAATCCAGTGAAAAAAATAAAAGATAAAAAAATATGTATGCGGGCTACTTTCCCTGCTCTTGTGTTCTGCTGGTAATTTATGGGTGTCAGTATTCAGATTTCTGACTCATTGAAGTGGGAGCTAATCAGTGGGCTGGAATTCTTGCCTGAAGGCCTCATAGGACATTAGGGTCAAAGGTCAAGACCAGCAAGTTGTCTTAGGAAGTTGAAACTCAGGTCAAGGTCTCCCTGCCTCTTCCTGTCCCGACAAGCCACTTCAGCGAATGATTGATGGAAACAGGTGCTGTGTGCTGTGGAGACCCGGCCAGCAATGACATGAAGACAAGTTTACCAGAAACTCACCCCTGACCCTTACCTTTTAAAATGAAAAAGAATATTCTTTGTAGCTAATTTATTCGAAAGATTGTGTACAATGTCATGGAGATATGCCACTTGAAACCATGAAAAGCGTAAAAAATTACATGTAAATGTTGCACGCACTGGTCACAGAATTAAATCGAGACAAAAAAGGTTTGCACTGGTCTTCCACACAGGTTCTTACTTGAAAGATGAAAAATTAATGTAGTAAATAAATGAAAATTGTAAAAAGTGCTCTTGCTGATATGCATTTTCTTGCTCTCGTCACACTCCATAGCTCATTAGTGCATTACATGTTTAAATTAACCTTTTCTACATATTTGTCTTTAACCTAAATTTGAAATTCATGGTAAATGAGAACAAGATGAGAATACTTGGTTTTCGGAAGTGTGTCTGAGAGATGTTGTAGATGGAGCTCAGTTAGTGCTGAGCTATAAAAGGTTTTCAGTGGCTGGGATCTGGCTTTGCATTAATATCCATTTGATGTGTGTATTTGGAGCTGAACAAACAAGTCATTCTACTTGTATGCACATTGTATACAAGTCCCTACTGATTTCTGTTGTTTTGAAGAAGGCTGCCATGGAGTTGCGTTGGATTCCGTCTGGTATGTTTTATTGACTAAAAAACTTCACCCGTGTTTCAGCTGGCATGGGGGTGAGTAGGTGATGACAGAATTTTCATCTTTGGGTGAAGTGTCCCTTTGAAGTGCATTGCTGAAACTCACCAAATCTGTGGTTTGTAATAGCATGTGGCATGTAGAATCAGTGTCCAGATTCAGTACTGTGTGGAAACGTTTTGCTGGCACTTGAAAGAGCATGGCTTTGTACTTCAGTATGTTCCACATTTCACAGATAAATTTGAGGCACTGCAACAGAAAGAGCTTCATTCATCTACATGTTGTACAGGGACTGATGTTGCTCCACAGCGTTTTTTGTTTTTTTTTTTATATTATGTCCCTGAAGAATCTCGTCAATAAAACTCCACACGTGAGCAGTGCCTTCATCCCCCAATCCTGCACTAACATTGAACTCTTCATCATCCTCCTCTCCATCTAGAGACATACGGCCATTTTGGTTTTCCTTACCTATTTTGGACCCATGCAGGAAAAGGCCATTAATGGCAAAGCACTCTATAAGCACTGCGGGGGAAAGCCCATCTATCCCTGCCGCTGTGTTCATGTGATGGATGAGGACTACTCCTCAAACAACCCATTAACCCCACTGGGCCCCAGTGAATGTGATTCTGTGGACATGAGAAGTAATTACACTTCGTATCTCCCGGGAACCAGGGTGAATCTCTCCTCTCCACTGTGAAACCAGGAGTGTTGCTTTCACTACAGGCTAACCAGTCCAAAAGATACTGTGTGTTTGAATGCAAAATCTCGAGCATTCAAACCGGAGTTCACTGTATGATAGATTTGGTCCTCAACGGGTATTTAAAACCACAGAGAGCCTATTACATACAGCATGTACTGTTGAGAGTATCTTCAAGGTCGCTTCCTGTCTGGAAAATGGTGGTTCTGATTGAACACATCACATAACTAAAAACCAACTCTGTGAAATGGTCATGTGAGGAACGTTGTAATTACCACGTCTTCATTAATGGTTTTAATCAAGCCTCCACAATACCTTAGACTAAATTGACTGAATATGAAACATTGAAATGTTTTCCATTATCTTGAGTAATGGGCTGAAAGCGAAGTGCAGAATTCCTAGTAGAAGCATAGATAACACACACGTAAGGATGGTGTGCTTGGCTCCCCCGGATTTTGGGGTTTTGTTAGTAGGTTGCCTAATTTCCTGATTCATCATTTTAGAACATTACTTGCTGATGAAATTGGAAGACAGGAAAACACGTGGTGATTCAGTCATCCACACAAGTGGTTACCTTTCAGTTCAGTGTACACCAGTGGCCTTTTTATTAAAATCATGAAGTAGAGAAAAGTAATGTAAGATTTTGGTCTAAATCCCCAAACCCAGCTAACACAGTGCTGCAAAAGCGAGCACACATCTTCACCCTTAAGATAAGCAAATACTTGCATTGATTAGCCTAGACAACCTTATTGCAGCCACAATTTTGCACACAGGCATCAATTGTCACTTTGGCCACAGCTAGACATTCGGAAATTGATACCTCTAAAGAATCCAGAGATGCGTGATTGAGGGCTGTTCTGGCTTGGGAAAATAATCCAATCACCACACCTGCTGTATTCAACCACATGAACTACTTCCACTAACCCAGGGATAGTTTGACTGTTTGTTGTTAAATTATTGTCAAATCCTGATCAAAGCACTGTATTTGTATAAACAAGGCTTTCGCTATATGTGCTCAGGGTTCAGACTGACCCCGCTGAATCTAGAAAGCACTTCTCGTCTTTCTGACAACTGCCATCCCTGTAAATAAAGTCTTTTCGGCAAAGATCAGAATTGTGCTCTTTTATTCCTTACAGTAATGTAAAAACTTTCTTTTTAAGGACTTTTCATAATAGAAAAAATACATATTAGTCCATGAGGTACACTGTGTGCTCTTGGGCCGGAAGTATTTAACTCTTACTCACATTTTTAGCTGACCAGCTGATGGGCCATGAGCTATTGTCATGATGCGGTGTCCAGCGTCGACTGTGTCCCTTAGAAAATTCTTCAGACATCTCCTGCTCCAAAACTATCGGTGAGATTTGCTTCAAATTTGGCTAGTTGCTTCATTTGGACAATGTCTATAAAGCATGTTCACAGTTTTGAAAAATATTGTTTTTTCAAATTTTTATGAATTTTTTAAATTTTCATCTGAAAATTTAAAGATCTTCTTCTGTGAAACAGATTCACTTCAAAGTTGGTATAAAGCTTCCTTGGGAGAAAAATTGCATATAAGTATTTTTTTTAAATATTGTTTTTTTCTAATTTTCATGATTTTTTTTTTTTTTCCGAAAATTTTAAAAAAAACTTCAAATTACAGACTGAGTTCACTTCAAATTTGGTGTGGTGCTTTATTGGGACAATGTCAACAAAGATTTGCGTACAGTTTTGATAAATTTTGGGGTTTTCCTTTTCAGATTTTTAGAAATTTTGTTTTTTCCATCTGAAACTTTAAAAATCTTCTCCGAAACTACTGGCCAGATTAACTTCAAATTTGGTATGAGTCTTCCTTGGGACAATGTCACTGCAATGCATGATTGTCAGGGGCTTTGGTAGATATAAATCTTGGCAATTATGTCAAAATTTTTAGTTTTTCAAACCAATTTTCATGATTTAGTCATCAGTCAAAAATACATCAAATTTCACGTCATGCCAGTGAGCTAATGGGCCATTGGTCCTATCTTTATTAATTGTCACTGAATTTTGACAGTTAGATGATGAATCAATATTTCCTTTCCTATAAAAGGGAAACACCTGATGCTATGTCCTGCCCAAAATGTCAATGGTCCACTAAAAGTAGCCTCTTTACATTTTAATGTCAAGGTGTGCTCATTGTTTTAAGTTACTATGGAATTTTTATATTCTCCTTGTTAAAAACAAATGATACCTGCTGTATATTGCAATCATCAAATGATACCTGAAGATGGTCATTCATAAATTCATTATCCAACTTGAATTTTTGTGATCGGGGTATCAAGGGAACAGGAGCCTATCCCAGTATGCACTGGGGTGAGAGGCAACTCTGTACAGGTACCTGGACAATCTCACACTCATACCGAAGAATATGCCCCTCACACGATTACATTATTTTGATAGGCAATACATACCAAGATTCACTGCCCCTTAATTCATCATAGTGTCTTTTTTTTCATTGAATTAGGTGCTTCTGCCTTCCAAATGTTGTTTGTAGCTCACACCAAAGAAAACATTCACATTTGTCATACTTAAACCGGCCAATGTCAACTAGAGCTTATTGCCCGTGGCAGGTGCTCAGACTCTGAGTAGCAGAGGTATATTGTGCAGCAGAAAAAGGACAAGGCAACGGAAGAGAGCACAACAAATACAATTTATTGGAGATGCCTGAGGCTGTACAACAGACTGGTGTCAGGAGAAACCCTGCACTGGAGTTCTGGAGGGCATCTTTTGTACAGAAATCCCACCACAGTGATACGACTGGCATATTTTTAGATTGGTTGTCATTGAACATAGCAAGTTGTCCTCAAATGGCCACCCCAGTCAAGTAAATGTCAAATAATGGATAGTTGTTGTTGTTATTATTACTATTATTATTATTATTTAGTTTACTTAGTGGAGCACTGCTGCCTCACAGCATGAAGGTCATGGGTTCGAATCTAGCCTGAGACCCCTCTGTGTGGAGTTTGCATGCTCTCCCTGTGTTTGTGTGGGTGTCCTCTGGGTACTCCAGTTTCCTCCCACAGTCCAAAGACATGCACCTCAGGCTAATTGGAGACAATAAATTGAAGACCTGGGTGCAAGAAGTACTTTTGTCACGAAATAACACTTTTGAGATATTAAGGGTCAAACTTTTGAAAACATGCTGCAGAAACTTTTTTTAAAAGATAACATTCAGTCTGGTCCCAGGGGTTATACAAAGTAGACAGACACATTTTTGTGGAAAAATAATGCTTTATTCGAAGAAAAACAAGAAAATCAGTTTGGGACTTTGGTACTTCTTACCATAAAATGCCTGGCTAATTGTTGCCATAAAATGCATGGATTTGATACTTTTACCACACAAATGCCGTTTCAATCATTTTCTGATTGCCAAACAGTCATTTTTGCTGCGCTTGTCACATGACACATACTAGCAGCTGATTGGACAGTCATGGAGGCACTTGTTCCTGATGACGTCAAGGACTTGGTATTTCTTGCACAAAAATTCAGTAGATTCAGGGAAGGCATTATATCAGTATTGAGGACTTGAGTGCTTATATTTGGATTTTTTTGGCTTTAAATGATGCACATAACACTCTACTTTATGGTAGTAGTATCAGCTCATTTTTTGGAAAATGTGACTTAAGTACTTCTTGCGTCCAGGTCTTGAATTGCCCGTGGGTGTGAGCAGTGAGTGCGCGTGAGTCCTGCGACAGAGTGGCAAACCGCCAGGGATGGGTCCCTACCCTCCGCTCATGGCCAGCTGGGGTAGGATCCAGACCCCCCCCCACAACCCCAATAAAGGAAGAAAGCAGGTAATAGGTAATGGATGGATGGCTGGTGTGCATGCAGATTTTTGTTACTACTGTTTGACCAAGCCAAATGAGCTACCTGGCTGTCTATTTCACTCACAGATCAGAGTAATTTGTTTTGTCCATGGACATAAACAGCTTTGTTTATACGCGGATGAAGGCAAGAAACGCTAGAACAATTCATTTGTTCGTCAGTAGAAAAATAATAATACTTGTCATCAATGCTTATAACACTTGACATGCAATCATAGTATTATATGGACGTACACAGAATTGATGGCAAGAATGCACAAATTTGTTGTCTGATTAAAATTTGAGCATTTTCTGATTAATCTAAAGTTTTTTTTTTTATCTGGTGGGTTTTCTTGTTGAACTCTAGTGACCCCTGTTGGGAAATCTGCTTCCAGAGCTACATACAAAGTGGCAGTCTGATGTAAATCTGTGAAATCTGGGCCTTAGGGCTGCTGGTGTGAAAACAGAAGTACAGCTGGTGTTTCTTTGGAAGGCTGAGAGGGACATTCGATTTAAGAAGGGAATTCAGCAGAGTAAATTTATTTAAATGTGCTAATTGTTTCTTGATTTGTACTGATGTTGCTGGGGAAGAGACTCTGCCAACCCCTCAAACAACATGGAGGCATTGTGGAAAACCTGTGAGAATTTTCGAAGCCATTTTTAGCAGATTTGCGAGACTGCTTTGGAATTTTTCTTCCCTGAGTTAATAAGGTTGGTCTGGAGGGCAGTATCTGTTAACTAAAGAACCTACATAGCAGAATTTCCTGCATCTGCCCCGACGCCTCCGGTCCTCATTAATCACGCACTAAGTTCACCCAAAACATTAAAGGGGACCTATTATGCTGATCCTTCTTTTAATACATATAAGTAATGCCATAATGTTGGATGTCCATACTCAACCTCTGAAAAGTTTCTGAACATAAGATACAGGGGTTTTGCCGTAATTCAAGAACGTGATTTCGTGAACGTGATTTCCTCTCTGAACAGCTCGTCCCGGGATCTTCACGAGACGTCAGGTTGTGCCGTCCAATTAATACAGACCTAGCCGGAGCCAATCGCGGCGCTGGGTCTGCCCACACCGGAAACTATTCTAGCAGGCACAAACAACCGCGGATCATACTATGCCTTAGTAGCGTCTACATTTCCAGAAATACAAAAGAAGAACCGCAGATCATTTGAGGTGCAGTTTTGTCAGTATCTCTCCCAAAGCTTCTTGTCCGTTTACTTTTGGACGCAAAGAAAAGCACCCATTTCTCTTCCAAAAGACGATGCCACCAGAAATCAGTGGGTAGCTTTTTTTTGTTTGCTAGCAGCAAACAGCCACGGCCAAAGGGAACATTAGCAGTTTTTGCTCAGCATTTCACCAAAGACAGCTTTGTCAATAAAGGATAATTCGACGCTGGATAAGCTTTTCAGCTGCTTCTCAAACCTGAAGCAGTTGCATCAATAAAGCACTCGGAGTCACAAGCTGTAAGTAACCATATAACAGCAAATAATGTAAGTGAAGCTAACATGTTACGGGTGGCTAGCAGGACCGCTAACGATAGTTAGCATTAACAACTGGCCTCAAACGCAGGCTTTGTAAAATATCTGAAGATAAAGCCTGGATCAGTCGCGACTGTCCATGACTCACAGATGCAGAAGCTGTATGTTGCTTTACGACATAAGCCTCCCTGATGTGATAGCCAGTTGATTGTGGCTGTAGCACTGCAGCTAACGTAGCCAAGTTACTGTGGCTAATGTTTGTGTCCTAAATATGCAAGAGTAATATCAGGGGAAATTCAACAGAAGGTGTGTGACCATAAACCTCATTTGAAGCTAACTTTTTATACTTGTTTGTAATTTGGATGCTTGGTACAATTGTCCACGGTAACAAAACTTGCTGTCTGTAAAACCTGTATTGCAAGGGTTTGTCTCTGTGGTTGTTATGACCGCTCGGTTACCAGCTACTGCATGTTAGTTTGCGTGCTGCGCTATTTAAAATGCTCCTGGTTAACTTGTATGCAGTAATTTTGATCGGGGTAATGCTTGTGTTACTTCGGTAATCATTAATGTGGCAGTTTCATCATAACGTTGCCCGATTGTGGCCACTACAGTTGAAGCTAACCAGACAGGTGCTCTATGTGTCTGCATAGCTGGGTTGAAAAGGCTGCAGTTAGACCAGACGTAGGTTTGCCGCTTGTGATCGCTTCACTTATCCATGACCTGTAGAAGTGATTGATTCGCTAGCTCCACATAAGCAACTGTCCACGCTAACGGAACGTACGGTCAGTAAAACCTGTATTATGTTCATAACATAACCGAGCTCTCTATAGCTGTCGCGTACCATCCATAAAGCTGCTTTCACACCGGACGCGAAACAAATTTTTCCCGCGACAGATTACATTTAAAGTCAATGCAAAGACGCGAATACACGCGTTATGGGCGCGTCAAGCAGCTTTCACACCAGATGCGAAAGTAATTTTTCGCGTGACAGATTACATTCAAAGTCAATGCAAAGATGCGAATATGCGCGTTATGGGCGCATCAAGCAGCTTTCACACCAGACGCGAAACTAATTTTTCGCGCGACATATTACATTCAAAGTCAATGCAAAGACGCGAATACACGCGTTATGGGCTCGTCAAGCAGCTTTCAGACCAGATGCAAAACTAATTTTTCGCGTGACAGATTACATTCAAAGACAATGCATTGACTTTGAATGTAATCTGTCACGCGAAAAATTCGTTTTGCGTCCGGTGTGAAAGCGGCTTATCGCGCCAATTTCCCGCGAGCAAACGCTGGTCATTCCAACGCAATAAGTAAACCATTACCACAGGCAATTTCCGAAAAGACCGTTTAGCCTGGAGCTTTCGCCCCTCCGTCATATACTAGCGCAGAAGCTATTCGTTACTCCACGCTAACGACACACCACAGTTATGCACATGAACTAGCAGGTCCTTATAATACACACCGAAGCAGTCGATAAGTTGTTGGTCCACTTTTGGCTGCTCCTCACTGTCCATCTTGTGGGGCCATAGCGGAAGTGGGGGGAGTGGGGGCCATAGCGGAAGAGCTGCCCCAACGAGGCGTTTCAGGCAGAGACTACAATGGACTACAAATGGGTTTTTTTGAGGATAGCAGTATGAGCTAAATAAGGGCCCTTATTTGGACTTTGAACGATCAGGAGTACTCTTGGGGAGTCCAAGATCAAAATATAAATTTGGAAATGTAGCATAATAGGTCTCCTTTAAGAAAAAAGGCCATGAGAGTAAATCAATAATTTTTTTCCTTCTGCCACTCTCCTTTAGTTATCTTTTTTAGTCTTTTTTCACATTCTTCTCTCTGAAGGATCTTTCACAGTTATTCTAGGAGCGTACGTCCAGAATGGAGGCAGGTGAGGCGGGGAGAGGGGGAATCTGATTGAACTGAGGGACAGGGGGAGACGGATGGCAGGAGAAAGACAGAGAGAGAGAAATAAGAGAAAAAGTGGAAGGAGAGATTGGGAAGGGATCCTACATTCAGGCAGCCTGACCGGCGTCCTTCCCACTCAACTGTTGTGAATTAAGATCCCCCATAAGGATCCAAGCCCATGGAAGGAAAAAAGAAATGGCTCTTCCTGTGAGAGCCGAGGACTGAAGTGACGGCGAATCTCGTGCAGCTGCCCAGGAGTTTCCGGCAACTTTCGCACACTGAATGAGTAGCAGATGTGAGACGTGCGGGAAAAAATCCGGAACCGCTCCCGACGCCCCGTCTCGTTCTTAGTGATGGGCAGGCAGCAAATGGTGCGTGTCCCGCGACTGATTCATTGTTCTACGAGCGCCTCCGGAAACCGGGGTTAAGGACTTAAAAAGGACTGTTGAGATAAACACTCAAAGCTAACTTCTCTCCCCCGTCAATGTGCAAGAGGAAAAACGATGGCAGATATTCATCCGGTGGTGATGGGTTTAATGGAATGGACGTGGCTGTCCTGACTTAATATTAACCTTGCCTTTTTTGTAAAGATTGCTCCAGGTAGCTTCTGGTATTTTTGGAGGATGCTTCCAAGAAAATGTCTGTGGCACGCACAAAAAAATTAGACATGCTTTGAATTTTGAACTTTGAATAATGCAAAGTAATTTAAGTTGATTCTAACTGAAGAGTCAAACAAAATATGTACACAAAATAAAGTGAACATGATGGCTGGTAATATCTGGAAAATGTGTCATTATATTTTATGGAGCTTTAGCATTAGTTAGTTTAGTGTCAGGCTAGTCACAAGCCCATTTCTGTCCAGTCATTCTTGACTTCATCATTTCCCACCCAGATGGCATGCTTTTATAAATATAACCAAGGCAACATTAATTAATTTCTCAGGCTCTGTGCCCTCAACACCACTCCAATTCTGGTCTACTAAAAAAAAAAAAAAAAAAAAAAAATCTACTAAAAAATCTGCTTTTCATCACCCCCACGTCCCCAGCCTCCTCCTATATACCGAAAATAACATTTTTAATTGCAAGCAGCATATTGTTAGCGTCATAGCATAATTGCCAACCTCATTTTGAAGGATTTTTTAGATTTATTTTTTATTTCTTAATTTTTTATTATTGACAAGAATGGATTTTATTTTTATTTTTATTTTTTTAAGGTTTTGAGAGAAAAAGGAAGAAAGGAAAAAAAAGGAAAACCGCTTTTGTTGCCAACACGAAAGAACAGGAGACCAATATCTCAATTTGGCAAAAAAATATGACTAAGGCAATTATCCCATGAGGCTGATATCATACGTTCATATCGTGTTAAATCATTTAAATGTAAAACCTCATTTCCAGAAAAGTTGGGACATTGTGTAAAATGAAAATAAAAACAGACTGCAATCATTGGCAAATTATTGGCATATAAATTATTAAATTATAACTCTGTAATAAATTGAAAGCACAACCCCAATTTCCGAAATAGTTGGGACAAAGTGTAGATTGTGAATAAAATCAAAATGCAATGACTTTCAAATCACACCAGCCAGTATTTTATTCATAACAGAGCAGAGATATAGCAAATGTTGAAACTGAAAAAATTTTACAATTTTACCCACAAAATGAGCTCATTTCAAATTTTATGGGTGCTATGGGTCTCAAAAAAGTTCGGACAGGGGCCCGTTTACCATGGTGGAGCATCCCCTCTTCTTTTTAACAGAGAGTGGAGGCATCTGGGCATTGAGGAGACAAGTTTCTTGAGTTTAGCCATTGGAATTAGATCCCACTCTTGTTTAATACAGGCTTCCAGCTGCTGGAGAGTTTTGGGTCTCCTTTGACGGACTTTTCATTTAATTATGCGCCAAATGTTCTCAATTGGTGGAAGATCAGGACTGCAGGCAGGCCAGGTCAGCACACGGACTCTTCTACTACGAAGCCATGCTGTTGTAATAGCTGCAGTATGTGGTTTTGCATTGTCCTGCTGGATTACACAAGGCCTTCCCTGGAATAGATGTCATCTGGAGGGGAGCATATGTTGCTCGAAAACCTTTATATACCTTTCACCATTCATGGTGCTTTTTAAAACATGCAAGTGTCCCACACCATATGCACTAATGCATCCCCATACCATCAGAGATGCTGGCTTTTGAACTGAATGCTGATAACAGGAGGGGTGGTCTTTCTCCTCTTTAGCTTGGAGGACACGATGCCCATGATTTCCAACAAGAATGTCAAATTTGGACTCATCTGACCACAGGACACTTTGCCACTTTGCTACAGTCCATTTTAAATGAGCCTTGGCCCACAAAACATAGTGACGCTTCTGGATCATGCTCAATAACGACTTCCTTTTTGCATGATCAGTTTTACGTGGCATCTGTGGATGGCATGGCGGACTGTGTTTATAAACAGTGGTTTGTTTAAGTATTCCTGGGCCTATTTAGTAATGTCAATGACAGAATCATGCCGGTGAGTGATGCAGTGGCGTCTGAGGGCCCGAAGATCACGGGCATCCAGTAAAGGTCTTTGGTCTCGTCCCTTATGCACAGAGATTTTTCCAGTTTCTCTGAATCTTTTGATGATTTTATGCTCGTCGATGATGAGACCTTCAAAGCCTTTGCAATTTGACGTTGAGGAACATTGTTTTTCAAGTATTCCACAATTCTTTTTTAGCAAGCCTTCACAGGTTGGAGAGCCTCTGGCCATCTTTACTTCTGAGAGACTCAGCCTCTCTAAGACATCTGTTTTCTAGCCAATCATGTTACACACCTGATGCCAGTTTATGTATTTACTTGCTAAATGTTCTTTCAGCTGATTCTCTTATATATTAATTGCTTTTTCAGCCCTTTTTTGCCTGTGTCCCAACTTTTTTGAGACCTGTTGCAACCAGAAAATTTGAAATGAGCTCATTTTATGGAAAAAAATGTAAAATGTCTCAGTTTCAACATTTGAAATGTTATCTATGTTCTGTTGTAAATAACATATTGGCTCATTTGATCTGAAAGTCATTTCATTTTGATTTTATTCACAATTTACACTTCGTCCCAACTATTTCAGAATTGGGGTTATAGTTCAAAGACAACAAATCAAAGGTTGAAACTGAGAAATGTAATTATTTTTCAAAAATTTGTTAATGAGATTTAAAAGAATTTCAGGCTCTGCCAGGGGGGCTTTGGGATCTCAGGGACAGTCCGTGTTATCAGGGCTAGATCAAGGTCCTGTGTGGCCCCAGGGCACATGTCTCTTGGAGGCCCCCCCACCCCCCACACTGGCCTCATGGCCCAATGGCCACCGGATGCCCACCCAACCCCCTAACACACAAACAGACTGTCTTGTAGTTAGGGCTGGACTGAGTCAAAAAAAAAAAAAAAATTGGCCCAGGCATTGTGCGCCAAGCAGCCCACCACCAGCCATTGCTGCTTGGACCCCTAATTCCATTAAAATCTATCAGCCCACCAGGCAGTATGCCAGGTGAACATTCCAGCCCTGCCTAAAATGGGACCTTTCTTACCTTTGTCCTTACATATTCATCAATTACATCATCAAAATCTAGCTGTCCGAAAAGGTCTGACTCTATTGACAAAAGTAATGAAGAGCTGAGATGTGTTTGGTACACACGACTTCGCAACTCATTTTTTATTCCGCCAAAGAGGAAAAATGTCCGCTCACCCTGGCAGTTTGTCAATGGCAACGTTTAAAAAAATCCAAAAAGTGCCACGTAAACACTGGGGAACACTGACTGTATATCAAGGGCTGGCAACTTGTCAAGCATTTGAGACGGGCACTTCTCACTTGCCGAGTCAGAAATGAATGACTTAAATTGGATGAGTTCATCAGCAAAGTTCATGTCCAGATCTGATGGATATGCAACAGAAAGTGCATTTTTTCCAGACTTTTCCAGACTAAGGTGTAATCTTGAGGTTTGAATTAACACCAACTCCCAATCTAGCCTAGACCCGTTCCATCAAGTGAAATCAGCCGGCTTCAACTAACGCTAATTCGAGCCTCACCTATTAAGCCGCACCCCGTGCACATCACACCCAGGGAAAATAAAAAGCCCACACTAGTCGAGTGCCGAAAATGTCGCAAATTGGCTCAAAGCAAGGGAAACAAACGAGGGGGGGTGTTCCCCTCAGCGGAGCAAACCCTCCTTATGGAAGTTTATGAGGATTACCGGGAAATAATCACAAAGGAAAAGGAACACTGCTGCCATCAACAGGGCGAGGGAGGTGGCCAGGCAGTATATCGCCGACAGGCTAAATGCATAAGTGACCCAAAGATCAATAAGTAGGCTATAATATTATATTATTAAAAAAATAAAATAAAAAAATCCCGCATTTAAGGGACAAAATGAATGTAGATAATAACACCTATTAAATCTAACAATTGAATTTTCATAGGCCTACTGAAATTCACCAAATGTATTAATTTATTTTAGAAAGTGATATCACATTTATCAACTGACTGCTGTGTAAAATCTAGGCAATTTGCTAGCCAATTGGAGGCAGAGTGGGGTGGGGATGGGAGAGCAATCACATTTTCATGTGGTTTTGTAATGGCCGGTAGTATACGGAGGCCAAGTGCAACGACCAGAGAGAAAGAGAGTAGCTCGGACACAGTACAAACACGGAGAATAATATAGACCAAACGCAAGTACTCGCGCTTCCAAAGGACGTATAATAGTCCGAACCACGGAAGCAAAGTGAGATAGAAAAAGGTAGAAGAAACTCCAATAATTAGAAGATAGAAAGTCATACAAAACCTGACTACAGATATCTTCGGCTATAGTACGAAGCTAAAAACAGACACTCTAGCGAAGGGGGCGTGCCAGACTACCTGTTTATATAGAGTCTGGGAAAGTGACGCCCCAGCTCAATCAGCCAGCTGGTTAAAAAATTCGGTAGCCCAGGAATACGATATCGTCCCGGGACGAGAGCCGCAAAGCAAAGTCCAAACAACACGCACACCAAACAAACCATCACAGGTTTGGTGTATATATCCAATCTTTTGTTTTTATTTCCTCCGTTTCATTTTAGTAATTTTTTAAAGTTTGATTTTGTCTTCATTGGTATGATTTTATTTATTTTTTAATAGTTAATGTTTTTTTAATGAATTATTTTTATGTTTTACATATTATTATCATTACAAGACAGCTGTGAATGTGTAAATGCACTGGCAGAACTGTGGAGTCTTCCCGTCTATTGCACATTCTTTGAACATAGATGGAGCTAATCCTCACCTTAAACTTGCTACAGGGCAGGATTGCCCTGCAGCTCAAATCACCATGGTTATTAGGCTGGGATTCACATTAACTACCTTTATGGAATGGAGATGTGGCTCAGGTTCATGGAACAGAAATCTGTGTTTAGCTGGATGTATCAGGCGTAGTCAGCGATGTGGGGCTAATCTCAGCCACTTTGATGGAACTGAACTCTGGTTCACATTAGCAATGACATGGCCATTTAAGCATGGATTTTCCTTTAGCCTGCTTGATGGAATACCCTCCTGATCTGATATAAACAGAACTCCAAAGAGACTAGTCAGGTGCTTTTAAGCATTCAAGCGATGTTCAAAGCATGCCACTAGCTTACCAATGACCACATAAAATGTTTCTATTTTGAACTTATCCCTCCCCTCAAGTGTCACACCTAGTTCTGAGCTCTCGTCTGCAAATGTTTTACGCTTCCACTTTCGCTGGAGATCGTGCTTGTATGACCGAGACACACCTGTCACATTGATGCATTTGAACAGGTAGCATTAAAGTCGAGCTGAAACGGCTTTTCGAGAGTATCTAACTTCCGTATCATGACGTATTTCCGAGATAAACAGCATAGACAGGCGGGACATAAAGTTGGGCGGAATTTGATTTGACCGTTCAAAAGTGGGTGTACAACGACGGGACAGCAGTATCTGTCAGGGAGAGAGAGGCGAAGCCCATCCCATGCTCCATGTAGTTGGTGAAGCAGTCCACTGTAAAATGCCTTGCGCATAATCTGGAGCTGTCACAGATACCACTTTCCTCAAAGTGAATAAATTCTAGCCAGCGGGTCCGTAGCCACGCTATTTTGAGGAAACGAAATAAAGTTTGAGGTGGCGAACACCCAAAGACGCGCTGACGTTCCATGCTAGCTAGCTAACGAATGAATCTTAGCTCTGTGCCGCTAAAAGTTTAGGATTGATTGACGGGTGGATGTCGTGATATTATTGGTTGAAATTGGTTGGTACTAGCTTATGTAAGCACAAGGCATATTTTTGTTTTACATGAAGAAAACATGATTGGATTTTGATATACAAAGAAACTGATTTTTTGTTTTTTTGTCATTTATGGTTAAATAAATACACAATATGACCAGGGATGTGATCTAAAAGGGTTAAAAAGGCATTTTTCATTTCAGCTCAACTTTAAAATTGGTACTCGACTCCAGCCACAAAAAAAAAATTCCATCAAAGAGAACAAAAAATGAGCTGCTACAGAGATGTCAGTGTCACTTTTCTGTAGGTGTATGCTTGTAGCATTGAACCGGTCAAGTATGACATCCCAGAAAAGTGCCATGAGCACCATCTCTAAAGTGTCCAATCTAGCACATAGTCCAGCGGCCACGAGTTTCTCATTTCTGATTATTATCATTTGAAATACAACCGAAGGCCTCTCTGATGTGGGTGCAATTTTTCCACAGTGCCTTGGGCGATTCTCCCTGAGCACTCCACCGAGTACAAGACAGCAATTTTAATTTCAGTCTCACATCTGTCTTCTGAAAAACTTAACCCCATCTGTGTGCGGATGAAGAGCAAAATGTGTACAGTGACTGCAGAGTGTTAAAAAAACTCATCAGCTTCTGGGCTGCTACCATCCGAGTATTAAACCCAACTCAGTTGAGTGAATGTACTACACATGGTATATACTCGATCAGATGTTTTTTTTTTTTCACATGGGCCTGTAGCCCATTGTATCTTCCCAACATGTTTGCTTGCATTGTCATATGTCTGACCTTGACAGTTTGAGAGGTTTAACCCAAGGCTCTGTACCATCAAAGTTACATAGTCCACTTTCCTTTTACCAGTGTGGCTCTCAATTAGCTCAAAGCCCAGGAATCACTCTACCATGTTACCACTGCCGTTTACAAACCGGAATATGAATGGTCCACATGTGACAAGTCAGGGGTGGAGTCAACAATGATAGAAAAGTATTTTGCATCCCAAATCTCATTTGCAATTGTTTGGCGTGTTTTCTGATCTATTAGCTCAATGAGTTCATCACATATTGTTGATGACAAGTAGGACACTGTGTCTCTTCCTTTTCCACCAAAGTTTTTAGTATGTTCAGCTTAGAATGGGTCAAATTGTGATAACAATTCAAGAATGACAAGATACTTACTATTATGGACTGAACCAAATTGCTCATCACCTCCCCTAAATGCATGTCCCCTTTCACCCAAGAATTTGATGACTGCTACTACTCTTTTCAAAATGTCTCCCCAGTACTTAAATTCATCATCAAATTGTTTCATGAGATCTGCATCCATAGCACTGCCCTTTCTCTGCTGGTGCAAGGGAAGCATGGACGATCTGCGTTCTGCACTTTCTTTCATGATCCCCTATTCTCTCAGTGTGCTTTCAATTGCAAAATCCATGAGTAAAACCACCAGGCTTGCTGGAGAACAATTTCCATGCAAACAGTTTACGCATATATACCCTGTTGATGGTGCACATAGTAGCCACTCTCTTGAAACTTTCTGCTCATTTGGCAATGCACATTTAAGAAGTTCATTGTTGAAACTTCTGGTCTTTCCACCAAGCCCTCTATCATGAACTGAAGCTGGATATGTTTCACTGCGGTTTTGACGGGGGATTACACCTCTTTCAATTAGCACTGACTTAACAATGTCACTGGCTCTGCCATAATGCAGGATCAGTGACCTCATAGCACCACCAGGAGGAGCCTGGTTGTAGATTTGCTGTTTGTGAACTGCCCAGCTGCTTCTGTTGCCCCTTTTCTTTTTTGGCTGTCCTTTTTGAAGCACCACTATTCCAAAGTTTGTGATCCATATTTCTGATTTAGTATGCTATATTATGTGAATATATTTATTTTGTTAATATAAATGATACAATAATAGTTACAAAACCCTTCCAGTGCTATTTTTGGAAAATACAATCAAGTGGTAGTATTGTATACGTAGTCTACTAAGGGCGCTATGAGTTTATCATGCAAAAGAAGCACACAAAAAAAACAACGCTATCCTTTTAAAAGTCTGTTAGAAAGTAGACATTAGAAGGGATTGGTGAAATAGCCTTTACAAAGGCTGTTGGTTTCGAAAAAGATTTTTTGAAAATAAACGGCTGTATTTTAACCCCTTAAACCCGAATGCCCCCGGTATCGGGGGTGGTCGTTGCGCATAATAAATACAGCATGTTTCCTAATCACAACATTATCATGCAGCTTATCCACTTTACATGAAGAAACTCGGCAAAAAACCTCATGTTGAGCATTTTAACCTCAACTGAACACAGTTCAAGCACCAAGCAAGTAAATAACCATGTAGCAAAACATAGAATGAAATCATATCAGCGCTGAGTCGCTAGCATTTCTAATGAATTTGTGCTATGCATACAAACGATACCTCAAATGAAAGAGGAAAGTCCACAGAATCTAACGATATAAGCCTTGTCATTTTAAACAGACACCACACTCAAAGAACAGCAGGCATACACTTTACAGTCTACAGAGATGAGCAAAAAAAGTTCCTTACCTTTGATATTTTGTAATGAAAAACTGTTTGAGGGCAAATCTGTGCTTGCTATTATTAGCCCAATGTGTCAGTGTTATAACGGAACTAGATCAGCCAGTCTCCAAGCATGTTTTTTTTTCCGGGGCATTGCTCCAAACATCTCAGCTCCTTAGCATTCAGCTTGCTTGCAATGTATTTTCCTCTCTGTGATCGGCTTGTGATAGTGTCAGTAAGACTTTGCTGGTAGCCATTTAATTCTATGGGTTCGGATGTTTCCAACGAGCTCTAAACCACCTTAATCACACAAACCTAGCCTGAGCTAGAGCCTTGTGTTCCCAGTGCGTCAAACTATGTCCATGGGCCATTCGCATGTACTTGAATAGCACGGCAAAATCAACGCTTAACTGGTTGGTTTGTGGTATTTTCCATATAATTATCCGCTAAATATTCAACAGTCGTTTTAAAAGTCCTTTTCTGACAGTATCTTTGTGCAATTCCGCGTGGGGAATGACCAACAAAAATTAAAACGAGTGAGAAAAACAGCCAGCGAGAAAGAGACAAAAATAATGTTTTTTTGATTACGCTACCATAACCCCTTGAATTATATCTGACGAGTGAAAAGAACTTGCTTCCGATTGGCTGACGATTGAAGGTCAAGTCAGATACATGGAAGAAATTTGAATTAATTATAGACGGTGACAATGTCTCCATTGCTTTTGCGGCTAATAAAAGGGTTTTCTTTTGTGGCCACTTCGTTTTTCAGCCAAACTGTAAATAATAATGAAGACATGTCAAATGAAATGCGGGGTTTTGTATTTGATAAGAGAAGCAGGATGGATGGGTTAGAGGCCCTGTGCTAATGAATCAGGTCGGATTCAAAATTGATTTTTCAGATAACTGCAGGTCGTGGTCCTATGCATAACTTATCCAAAGATCAGGGGGTTCATTTATAAAACGTTCTTATGCACAGATTTGATCTTAGAGAGTTCATACGATCAAATCCACGTCAAAGTGCAGATTTATAAAAACCGTCTTTGACGTGGGAAAGTATTTATCTCATGTCTGGTTGCAACCTGGCGTACGCATATTTCCTTGTGGCAATACTGGAGTACTGAAGGGATTCGGAACTCTTAGAGCGCCGACACTCAGTTTCATCATCGTCACCACCACCATCACAATTAGGCCTAATGGTGAAATGTCAAATTAATGTTCCGCTCAATAACATTAATTAAACAATTTGAACAATTGAAATGGCATCAGTCCACAACACTGTCCTTAGGACAAAAACGGCAACAACATAATTGACACACACTTGAATGAAATTCAAGTCTAATAGGTATTAATTTTAATTCCATGTCTGCAAAACATTTCGGTCAATCTATAGCCTATAAAAAGTCTGATAGTGTCTTAGTTTTCAGTCGGAGATATGGCTGCATTAGCATTGTTAGAGGATATTGCCAACCGCACAATAAGAAGAGAGAGGGTTTTTCATGATCGCGCAGACTTTTTGGCGCAGGATGATGGATGGCTGATAAGCTGGCACCGCTTGCCAAGAGCGGCTTTGTTAGAGCTTTGTGCCCAAATGGGCCCTCATCTACAAAGACGCACCAGATGCAACCCGGCCATACCCGTTCAGGTCCAGGTTTTGTCTGTTCTTGTCTGTAGCCAGGAACCTCCCAACGCGAAATCAAATTTCCATCCGTGCCGAAAAACAGCGAAATGTGAAGGAGGACTTCCTGCTTAAAACAGGGTTCCCAAACGTCATAGGTGCGATAGACTGTCTCACGCTGCCATATGGGTTCCACATACGAACGAGTACATCTTTGTTAACCGGAATAACGTCCATTCAATAAATGTGCAGCTCATTTGCGATGCTCGTATGGCAATCCTGAACGCTGGTGCGCGCTGGCCAGGGTCGACGCACGACTCCTTCATCCCGCGTAATTGCAGTGTTGGGAATGGACTAGAGGCTGGAGCAGACGGAGACGGCTGGCTTCTGGGCAAATACTAAATTTTTATTTTTTTTTTAATTGTACCCTAATTTAGTTCTTGCTTTTTAGAACGTGCATAAGGTAACCCAATTTCTACACCAACAGGTGACCAAGGTTATCCTCTGAAGCTATGGCTTCTCACCCCGATCACGCACATTCAGACTGCCGAGGAAGCCCACTTCAATACCGCACATGCCATGAGCAGTCGGTAGTGGAGCACGGCATAGGCATGCTGAAGGGGAGGTGGCGATGTTTGGATGCAGCAGGAGGGAGACTGCTATATAACCCCGAAAAGGTTTGCCAGATCATCCTAGCCTGTTGTGTGCTACACAACAACTGTCAAAGCCATGGCATGGAGCTAGGAGAAGACAAAATGCGTATGGACCAAGACGACCACCTTCCCATCCCCACTGGAACATGCAAATCGCTGCGCTGAGAAGACGACGAGAGCTGATTCACCAACTATACCAACTGGTACATTTTAATAAGAATAAATGTACACGTTCACATTTTCAGAATATTTTATTTAGGTAAGTTTGTTCAAAGAATCAGCGATAGCGGACAGCGTTTGGTTTATTTGAACCATGCCGCACTTCGCGTAGCTCAGCAACAACCTCACCAACAGACTCATTCAACTCTCTGTGTCTGTAGGGCGGCCTCGGATAATACCCTTCCATGATGGGTGGAAGAGGAAGCTGGTAATGGTTGGCGAGGCCCCGATGCTGCTGGTTCCGCAGTTGTGGCTGCTGGTGCTGCTGGTGCCATAGCTGCGGCTGCTGGTGCTTGGAAGATGTGTCTCCCATGTCCAGCTCTTCTTTGAAGGGGATCTTCGTCTGCATCAATAAACGTGTAGAATTACAACAGTGTTTCAAATTTCATAATTCAATAAAACTTCTTACTTTATATTAACCAAATCACATACCTTCTGAACCTCCTGCAGGTCCGTGTCGCCCTCCGCATAAATACCCTTTACGGCATCCTCTCCAATAATGACACATTTTCGCTCATCCTCTGGACTGAGACAAGATGTGGCTCCGCCACCTCCTGTCTTCCCTAGCTTTGTCGTATGTTCTGAAATTCGCTTTTTAGATTGCAGTTTTAAATCGGACCATTTCTTCTTCACCTCCGACAGGGTCCTTTGAGCCTCCCCCAACCTCGTTAACAGCCTGTGTAACACCTTGCCAGGTCACATACTTCGCTTTTCCTGTCACGCCACCAGACAGGCTTCCGAATAACGTTGTGGCCAGCATCTGAACCTCCGTCAGCAGAACCTCTATTTCGGCCTCACTATAATTCTTTTTGCGGATTTCCTTTCTTCTTGCCATTATCGAAGAGAGTTTGTGCTTTGAGAATGCGTTCAATTTATACGCTAATGAAATTAATTAGGGGCGTTTCGAGGGCGGAGATGTGACAACATTCAGCCGGGCACAATCGCACGATCATTTGTGATTTATAACTGAAGGATTGGCGTACGCATGTTTTTTTGTGCATACGTTCGTTTTCTCTGAATCACACTTACGATCATTTCAGAAAAGTTCTTCGATCAAACGAAGGATGGTTTCTACGCAACATTTTATAAATGAGCCCCCTGAAGCGTTTTTTCAGCACTTTAAAAATTCATTCTGTAACAGTTTTTTGTTTTGCTTGATGGAAGGAAAAATCTATGAGCTTTTTTAGACATAATGTGCCATGTAATGAATACATATGCATGCTAACCATTGTCCCTGAACAGCCACCCCTCCAGGAGGGATTTTCTGGAGAACAGCAGGAATGACGGAGCTTGCCAATATCAAGAAGTCGTGGCTTTAACCTGAAGAATTTGCGAACACCTACATGCATAACCTCACACGTTGAATCGCATATTACCTGATAAAACAGGTTCACTTACAAATTAAATGGCCTGTATCACAGCATGCCCTAATGAGCGGACGTCGATCGCACTACCCATTCTGACATGCATTTTTTACATATCTTGACAAAAATCTCTCACATCATAATCTCTTTATTTTTACTCAGTTGCATGCGCCGCTGGTAATCCCTGCACGGGAAGTACGTAACAAGCAGAGAGTACGTGCGTTGTGCACTCGCGTACAAAGACGTGTAATACTATCTGACCATGCAACCTGAAATGAGCAGTCAAAAACTGACCATTGACTTTAGACCAGGTTTTTGTAGGTCAATAGCGCAATAATTATTTGCAGTCTCAAGATAGCAATGCAACTGACAACACCTCATTTTAAGATCAACACGAGCATGGGTGCTCAGTTTTGCGCAATTACACTTCCTATTCATGCGATCTGCGCGCTGGACTGGATAATGGCATCTGCGCTGGTTCATAAAATAGCATCACTCTTTGCGCCACTATGCGCCAGCCAGGTGTAAGAGAGCAAAAGTCTTTGAATAATAGCCCTTGGAAGGGATTGGTGAAATAGCCTTTAAAAAGGCTGTCAGTTTAGAAAAAGATTTTTTAAAAGCCAAGTCTTTGAATATCTTGCCTAGGTGTAAGCTACAGAGCACAAAAATGTATCTGTCCGCCTTAACCCACAAACGAAGGTCTTATATACCTGCCTTCCAAAGAGAATATTATGCAGCTTGATTTTCAAAAGATAACATTTTTTTTTCAATTGGCTGAACAACCAACAAAGTTTTCTGATTAGCCAGAGAAATAATTTGGTGGGCTGGCCACAATCAATGGGGAGGGGCAAATAAAACCTTATTTGAGAAGTGTTTACAATAAACAGACTTCCGTTAAAATGTCTTGAAAATTTTATTTGAATTTTAAAATATTTTGTAAAAGAAAATGCACATTTGTTTCCATCCACTGCAGTTAAGCAGGAGGTAGTTCACCAAGATTTCATTTATTTGATAAGCTGCTTATTTGTCAGATGGCTAGCTGGCTAATGGAACCCACTGGAGCTCATGATTCATTTATCTTATTGCCAATCTCTTTGACATACAGTGGCCCGCAAAAATTTGGGCACCCCTGGTTTAAATGTCTGTTACAATTAATCTCCAAGTGATTGAAAGCAAACCTGAACACTAAATGCTACAGAGTTAAACATGACACATTTCATCACATTTTAAAGCAATAATAATTTTTTTTTTTAACTTTTTACAGTTTCAAAATGATAAAACAAGGAAAAAGGCCTTGTGCAAAAGTTTGAGAACCCTGTCAGCTAGTACTTTGTAACTCCTCCTCGGGAAGCTATATCAGCTTGCAAACGCTTTCTGTAGCCAGGAGAGTCTTTCAATTCTTTTCTTTGGAATTTTTCCCCATTCTTCCTGACAGAACTCCTCTAGATAGAAATATTCTTCGGCCTTCTTGCATGCACGGCACGTCTGAGGTCTCTCCTAAGATTTTCAATTCAATTCAGTTCAATTCAATTTATGTATTCATCACCAATTACCAAACATATAAAACATATAAAAGAAAAGACAAAAATTACATATATATGAAATAAAATGCATACAAAGTCAAGAATAAAGCAGAGTAATGATGGTGGGAACCCCAAGAGAGGCAAAGCTTATAGACAGGGGCCCCAGTATGCACATAAGTATACATACACAGGTGAATAACCAGACAAAAACTGTACAAGTCAAGACAGTACTGAAAAGGATAAAATAGCCAGGAGAGTAGAGAGGATAGGAAAAGAGAGAAAAAAATGCAGTCAAGTGAAACAGCAAGTATGACATAGCATTCGAGGGCACGTTAGCTCAGCCGTTGTCGACTGGCAGAAATTGGAATGAAACACATACTTGTTTATATTTGAAGGCGTGTCAACTAGGGTTGCAAAGGGGTGGAAAATTTCCGGTAAATTTCCAGAAAGTTTCCGGTAAATTTCCATGGGAAGTATCATATTCAAGGTATCATATTCAAACATAAATATAAACATTTTGTTTTGTCATAAGCAGACATCCATGCAAAATAATACAATTAAAAAGCATGACATTTCAACAGATCTATTTGTAAGTAGAACTTTATCAAGTTTTAAATATTTTACTGAACAATCAATTCTTTCATTGAGGAACAAAAACATGAATGTTGAGTTAAATATTACTCATTCCCCCGACCCAACCCATTCAACAAAACAAAAATGCACCCCCCCATCCAAAAATACCAAAAAAGTCCCATTCAAAATAGTAAATGAAAAGAGCCCCTCTTCCTCCAAAAAAGTCCCATTCAACATGCAAATAAAAAGCATCTTCCCTCAAGCTTCTCAAGCTTAGCCTCTGCATTTTTGCTAAACCCTTTCAGGCAATGTGCCCTTTCTGGGCCTCATCAACATCCTCCATGTCCACTTCCTCAACATCCAGCTCCGACTCTTCCACTTCGGTGTCACTGTCCAGCCTTGTTGACGATGGCTCTGTGTCAGGCTCAAAGAGCCGTAGGTTAGCCCGAATGCCAACTGATTTTTCCACTCTCACATTTGTGAGCCTGTTGCGAACCTTTGTGTGTGTGTTCCCAAACAGTGACCAGTTGCGCTCAGAGGCGGCTGATGATGGTGGGATTTGGAGGATGATGGAGGCTATAGGTGCAAGGGCCTCAGATCCACAAAGTCCCTTCCACCAGGTGGCTGCAGATATGTGCTGGCAAGACTGCCAGATTCCACTCCCTTCCCAAAGGCCTTGCTTGGTTCGGTACTTCGCCAAACTGCCTAGAACTTTGCCTTTATCAAGGCCCAGGTGGTCAGACATGGCTGTAATGACCATGTAGGCACCGTTAATCTCTTCCCCAGAAAGTAAGCCCCTGTCATATTTTGGGTCCAGCAAGTATGCTGCTGCATGCACCGGCTTCATGCAGTACTCCTGGTGCTTTTCCAACGACTTGACAACAGCAGTTTCCTCTGCTTTGAGTAGTAGGGAAGTGGGCAGGGCTGTCTGGATTTCTTCTTTGAGGTCTGCAAAAAGACACTGGACATCTGATAAGATGGCACCATCACCCTATATCTTGACTATTGCTGCTGTAATTGGTTTGAGGATTCCCAGACTGCTAGACACTCTTTCCCAGGACACATCATCTAACATGACTTTCTTGATGTCACTTTTGATGCCTGGGGTCTGGGGTATGACCATCTCTTGCAGGGACTCCTTTCCATCCAGAAGACTGTCATACATGATGACAGCGCCACCCCATCGTGTGATAGGTTGCTGAAGCTACTTGTTTGCCCTTCACATACTTCACAACTTGCTTCGCTCTCTTGTATAGAGTGTCCATTGTCTTCAGTGCCATGATGTCTTTAAGGAGAAGATTGAGAGTATGGGCAGCACAGCCAATGGTTGTTATATGAGGGAAGGTCTCCTCCATGTGTGCCCAGGCAACCTTCATGTTTGCTGCATTGTCAGTCACAAGTGCAAAACCCTTCTCTGGTCCAAGGTCATTGATGGCCACTTTCATTGATGTAAACAAGAAACAGAAGGGGCCCCAATACTGCACCCTGTGGTACACCACAGCTTGGATCCCCAGGACTAGATCTGACACCGTCAACCACCACATACTGCCATCTGCTTGTTCAATAATTAGTGAACCAATCAAGGGAAATTCCTCGCACACCATAAGATTCCAGCTTATGTAACAGTATGTGGTGGTCGAGGGTGTCGAAGGCCTTAGAAAGATCCTTGAAGACACCAAGATAATAGTCACCACCATCGATCTCATGAGAAATAGAGTTAACCAGGTTTAATACACCGAGGTCAGTTGAATAGTTTCTCCGAAAGCTAAAGTGTTGTGGTATCAATACGTTATTGTGAGCAAGGAAATCATGTAGTCTGACATGCATTACTTTTTCAAGAAGCTTTGAAAATACGGGTACAACAGCAATTGGCCTATAGTTTTCCATACTGAGTTTATCGTCTTTCTTATAGACTGGATCTACTTTAGCAGATTTTAGCCTGTTGGGAATGACACCATGTGTCATGGACTGGTTAAAAATAAAACACAGAGGATCAACAGTATAATGAATGCACTTCTTAATAACAGAACTGCTTATATCATCAGGACCAGATGAAGTCAAAGATTTCATAGCAAAGACAATGTCAATGATCTCAGAAGCAGAAGTGGGCTTTAAAAAGAGTGAAGAGCAGGATCTTTCAGGAAAATATGTGTTAAAACGCTTGGTTGAAAAAGGGATATAGTCACACATGCATTTAGCAATATTCAAGAAGTAGTTATTGAATGTTTCCACAATACGCCTCTTTGTACTAACAATGTCTTGTTGATAGTACATAATGGTAGGGAGATTATTCTTCTTTTTACCAAGTAGGTTATTTATGTGATTCCATGTTTTCTTCATGTTGCCCTTTGCATCACTGAACAAATTATGCGAATGTTTTTTCTTAGCCAAGCGAATAATGCTCGTCAAGTTATTTTTATAGTTAACATATTTCTGGCGAGTTATCTCATTAGAGCTTCTAATATATAATAATACAATCTTTGCCTTCGTTTTATTGATTTTAAAATACCTTTGGAGATCCATGGTTTGGACTTATTCTTAGCGCCAACTCGAACAAACGGAAAATGTTTATCATAAAAGTGACAGAGTTTTTGAATAAAGGGTGTTCCTGATAACAGACGTTAATGAACAAGACCACTCCCAATAGGCCTTCCTATTCGTCCGCACGCCTATATATACTGCCTTCATTCCCACAATCCCCGCTCGTCTTGTTTCTACGTGGTTTACTTGTAACCAGACAGCCCAAACGCTTAGCAAGACTTCGCTTACCCGAAGCATGGAATCCGAAATCCTACTGAGTCCCTCGGACGCAGAATTATTCCAAGACTCCGATGCTCCCCCCGCGGTGACCACCGAGGCCGTTTTCCCGTTCGAGCTCCGAGTCCCAGTAAATCCAGCCAACGGTCTCCAGCACCATTTCATTGCAGCAATGCCCTTTGTCAACTGCGGCGCCCAGAAGCAAAACCAGCAAAACTTACATGGCTCGCACTTCAGGCTCCACACTGGACCATCACCAGACTCCATCGGGCACTCAAGCAGAAGAAAATCCCCCTCCACCACTCCGACAACAAGGCCAGACTTGACCCCCCTCCCTATCAATGCACAGCTGGCATCGTCTGACCATGTCTCTGACAGCCCTTCGGATCATTTGGAGATCATGTGGAGGGAGCAGTGCCATAATTTGACACAGTGTAACATTTGAATAAATGAGTACTCCTCATCAAATCTTTTTGTTTGTGATTTCCCTTACCCACAGTTACGAAGAGCAGAACACTCGTCACAGCAAGGATCTGGGTGCCATTCAAAAAATGCATTGTTACTGATTCACCCATGAAAATAAACGCATGTTTAGGGTATCATTTAAAAGAGTAAATCCTTCTCTTTCTAATGACATATTACACTTCAAATAAAATTTAGTAGTTTTCATATAATCGATGATTCAAGTTGGGTATACTTTTTTCTGAGACACCCTGTATAGGCCTACGGGCACTGTGACCGTGATCACATTTTGACAATGGCAGATCTTTTATTGCGAGAGGAATAAGCTTCTGTCCAACGTGACAGGAACTTTCGGCACAGAGAAGATCTCCTCTGGGAAAGTGACGAGTGGCTGCTCGTTTTGTGTGGCACTCACTAAAATGTAATGGAGTAATGCTAATAAAAGTACAATGAAGAGTGGTCTCTGCAGACTGTATTTTAATAATTTCCCTCATACCCTCAAACGGTGACAGCTGGAGGTTTGAGTCTGGTTGCCCTCCACCGGTCCGTGCGCTGCTGCGCCTGAGCGCAGCAACCTGTTTTTTTGGTGGCGATCTTAAAATCAGACCACTTTTTTTCACCTACATGTAAAGCATTTGGATTGTCAGTTATGTAGGCTATATAACATGAAATATCATGGATCTATAAATTGAATTTATTAATGAATGAAATCAAACCTCTGCTGCACTCCGGTTTTCCACCCCAACAGTGTTTACCGCAGCAGCAATAGTTTTCCAAACTGCAGCCTTCTGGGCTCCTTTTATGCCACTCTTAAGGCTTCCAAATAAAATTATTTTGTTCTTCTCCACCTCAGATGTGATAATTTATATTTCCTTTGCAGTGAGGTTCTTTCTTCTTTGCCGTCTTTCGAGAGTCCATGTCGTAAAGTGGGCAGGACTATGCCTCCCGGAGCATGAATTTATAGGGGCGTCATGTAAATTACGATGGTTTCAGCTGCCGGATTTATCAACGCCACTCCAGTTCTACACCGAAATCAATGACGTACACTCTTTTAGTAAATCAGACTTGACACCTGGCGAACGCTGATATTTACACCAGAATCAACGCCAGATCCTACGCAACTTTGATAAATGAGGGCCACTGTGTGTAGAAGAAAGAAGTACATTTTCTCAAAGATGTTATTAAACATTTGTATGAGATTGTATAACCTCAATTCCGAAATAGTTGGGACAAAGTGTAAATTGTGAATAAAATCAAAATGCAATGACTTTTAAATCACATGAGCCAATATGTTATTTACAATAGAACATAGATAACATTTCAAATGTTGAAACTGAGACATTTTACATTTTTATCCACAAAATGAGCTTATTTCAAATTTTCTGGCTGCAACAGGTCTCAAAAAAGTTGGGACACAGGCAAAAAAAGGGCTGAAAAAGCAATTGGTATATAAGAAAATCAGGTGAAAGAACATTTAGCAAGTAAGTAAGTTAACTGACATCAGGTGTGTAACATGATTGGCTATAAAAGGGATGTCTTAGAGAGGCTGAGTCTCTCAGAAGTAAAGATGGCCAGAGGCTCTCCAACCTGTGAAGGTTTGCGTAAAAAAAATTGTGGAATACTTTAAAAACAACATTCCTCGACGTCAAATTGCAAAGACTTTGAAGGTCTCATCATTGACAGTGCATAACATCATCAAAAGATTCAGAGAAACTGGAAAGATCTCTGTGCGTAAGGGACAAGGCCGAAGACCTTTACTGGATGCCCGTGATCTTTGGGCCCTCAGACGCCACTGCATCACTCACCGGCATGATTCTGTCATTGACATTATTAAATAGGCCTAGGAATACTTCAAGAAATCACTGTCTGTAAACACAGTCCGCCGAGCCATCCACAGATGCCACCTAAAACTCTATCATGCAAAAAGGAAGCCATTGTTGAGCATGATCCAGGAGCGCCGCCGTGTTCTGTGGGCCAAGGCTCATTTAAAATGGACTGTAGCAAAATGGCAAAGTGTCCTGTAGTCAGACGAGTCCAAATTTGACATTCTTGTTGGAAATCATGGGCGTCGTGTCCTCCGGGCTAAAGAGGAGAAAGACCACCCCTCCTGTTATCAGCGTTCAGTTCAAAAGCCAGCATTTCTGATGGTATGGGGATGCATTAGTGCATATGGTGTGGGACACTTGCATGTTTTAAAAAGCACAATGAATGCTGAAAGGTATATAAAGGTTTTCGAGCAACATGCTCCCCTCCAGACAACATCTATTTCAGGGAAGGCCTTGTGTATTTCAGCAGGACAATGCAAAACCACATACTACAGCTATTACAACAGCATGGCTTCGTAGTAGAAGAGTCCTTGTGCTGAACTGGCCTGCCTGCAGTCCTGATCTTTCACTGATTGAGAATATTTGGCGCATAATTAAACAAAACGTTCGTCAAAGGAGACCCAAAACTCTCCAGCAGCTGGAAACCTGTATTAAACAAGAGTGGGATCAAATTCCAATGGCTAAACTCAAGAAAGTTGTCTCCTCAATGCCCAGACGCCTCCACTCTGTGTTAAAAAGAGGAGGGGATGCTACACCATGGTAAACAGGCCCCTGTCCCAGCTTTTTTGAGACCTGTAGCAGCCATCAAATTTGAAAAGAGCTTATTTAGTGGATAAAATTGTGAAATTTCTCAGTTTCAACATTTGCTATGTTATCTCTGTTCTATTGTGATTAAAATACTGGCTGGTGTGATTTGAAAGTCATTGGGTTTTGATTTTATTCACAATTTACACTTTGTCCCAACTATTTCGGAATTGGGGTTGTATTAACAGGACAGGTTGTTTGCTGAGGTTGTGTTACAAAACACCGTAGTAGTTTTCAGGGTTACCATTTTTGCCTTAGAGTTGGCATTAATGGGATCCTCCAACCAAGCTTCATGCGAGTCAAGGTCTCCGATAGCCACCAGTGGATATGAAAATTCCTGCGGCATCTCTGCTGACTCCTTTGCTCGGACTCCTTGAAGCAAGCCAAGGACATCGTTGACAGTTGCTGCCAGCTGCATCTGCTGCTGCCTCAGTGTGTCGAGCGTCTTTAAAATGTGAAACTCGGCCACTGCAATGACAAGAAATTCATGTATTTAGTAGACACTTTCATTCTTACCAAACATGTTGATAAGCATAAGAGACGAGTATTGAAGAAATGGGTCTCTTAGATGAACGTACATCAGTTCTTGAGTGCGTGTCATTTATAAAGCAAACCACATCTTTTTTATTTGGTCTGCAAATCTCTACTCTAGAAATATGAATTGCACTTTCAGTGGGCAACATTTAAATTTGGGAGGAAATGGCGGTTTTACCACTGCATGGAATCTGTCCACTCATGCCACTCTGGTACATCATTCTTGAGCCAGAAGTATCTGTTTCCATAAAGTTAATCGGTATTCGGTTGTGTTTATCAGTATTATTTTTGTGAACTGTATCTATACAGTACATTTACATGGTTACATAAAATTATTACAGTTTCAGAATGTTGCCTACCCCTGTAATATCCAGGAAGTTCCCAGCTCCCTGATACTGCCCTTTGGGGTCTGTGTTCGTACATGGGCTCTGCAGAGAAATTTCAAATTTGTGAGATAATTTGTGAGATTGAGAATTTGATGTAATTGTAGGTTCATTTGTGTAATAGTGTAAGGCTTTGATGGAACTCATAGGCTTCCTGTCTGTAGATGTAGGCCAACTCAAGCCTGGCCAGAAGACTTGACTCTCAGTGATACCTTGGGAGGTCTGGCAGTCAATGCTGCTGATGTCAGACCACCCTGTGGATGACCTTACATCTGGAGTGACATCTGTTGAGAAAAGAAGCTTAGGAAAAGTGAAGTCTAACTGAATTATGCTCAAATTCTGAATCCAGCATTTTTAGCAGATTAACGCCCTCACTTAATGTCCAGCACTGTGATAACCGAACAAAAGTGCATCAACTGTCAAAACCCCTCACTTATTCAAAATGTAAAATTAATTTATTTAATTGGTTAATTTCCTGAAAGTTAATTAAACAACAACTACATGTCCAAATTCATTGATGGGCAGGTCAAACTCTTGGATCAACCTTTATCAAAAAACACAACTCAGTCTGATTCAAAAGTAGAAAATTTGAAAATTTAAAAGTTGTTACAGAATATGCAATGTTTGTGTCCACAGATGAGGGTCTACTACCTTAAACAAGAATTAACCAGACATGAAACAATCAAAGAAGATGAAGATGGAAAACCTCAAAGCTTGTATGACCTGAAAGGTCAAAACCTAAGTTTCAGAAACAAAAGATAGCCAGATCTCCTGATGAAATGGGCAGATATCAGCCCCCAAATCCAATACACAGCAATCAACACTCCTTGTTGGTCTTAGTGTGTGCCAAAAGGCCAGATAAACTCAAAAAAAGGGCAGAGAGCCTGATAAAGTGAAGAGAGGCCTGTACCAAGGAAAGGCCCACATTTTTATGGTTACAGAGGGAGGAGAAGCATCCCCTTTCTTGGTGAGCAAAGCAGGCTATGCTGATTGGTGGAGCTGTGGATGTGTAAAGGTGTGAGCCATAACAAACTGTCTCTCATGAAGCTGGACATTGATGCATTAAAATACTCTTATGTTTTTAGTTGCAGAGCTGAGCTGTTAAGGATGTACTGTAAGCAAAGCTTTGTGACTGATTGTTGGTCTTTCTCTCTCTCTACCTCTGGAGGACACCGGTTCCCAACCACTGGTTCCTGTGGCTATGCCTGGTGGGGGCAGTTCATGCAGCACCTCTGGTAAGTTGTAAATGATATAACCTTAAGTGATTGGTTCTTAACACAGTATGCATCCACGTTCAAAGAGTTACATGGTATTGATTTCACACTTAACTTTAAGTCATCTCTGTTGTCTCAGTGACATGTCCTAAACTGTACAAACATAACAGGCTATGCAAAAATGTTAGCTATGTTGGACTTTGTTATACCTCTTGGTGATCCCCAAGCTCTGCTGTCAGGTCCCAAGCTCCCGTCCATGGGATACTGCATGGTTTCTGATAAAGGGGGGAAAAAAAGAACTGCATTCTGACAAACCACATTGCGGAAACAAGACTGAAAGCATTAGTGGTTGTTGGTTAATTTTTGCACCTCTACACGATGGTGTTGCCTGCCAATCCCTGCTGCCAGCTGCAGCCAGTGGGGCTGATCTAATGGGCTGGTTTTGTGTTGCTGTCAAGGAGTAATTATCATGGAATTAGAAGAGTACTAATTATCATAACTAGTAGAACACGCAATATTTAAAATTAATTATTTTCCTTTTTTAACATTTGCTATTTGCACCTCTGTAAGATTGCGATAATTGTGAAGCACTCTTCCTTGCAGCTACCCCCAGTGCTGGTCTTGTCTTGCTGTGCATCGACTCTGAAAAGCATACCTCAAATTATTTCCCTGCTATTTATACTTCTGGTAGGTATCTCAACTATAAGCTAAAGACACCATTTTGTTATATGATTTCAGTTATACCTCTGTTGGATGGGTCCCACGTGTGGTCCATGTTCCCATGGAAATTGATTGTCGGTGGGGTAACTGGAGGACGAGGCACTAATGGAGCACTAGGGTAACTGTGCTGTTTTTTTGGCTGCTGTTCTTCATGTTCATGTTCGCTGTCAGTGTCCTCAAATTCTTGGAGTCTAATAAAAAAGAAGGGTATTTAAACTTCTGAGATTTCGAACCTTGATCTGAAAACCACATAAGGAATAGCCAGGTTGGCAGTTTGAAAATGAAGGGTGTATTTCTTTGTCCCTCCCATGACCATGTGCTGTCAGATTTATTTTTGGATGGTCGGTGTAAATCTAATCCGTTGAATTTTTTAATCACAAATGAACATTTGACATGACAGGAAATTGAGTTCAAGTTTCCAAACCTCATTTTTTAACATTTACAAATTATATTTGGGCGAATTAACTGTTTAAAACAGATCATTGGGAAAAACTAGTGCAATATATCAAATATTTGTCAATGCTGAAAATAAACTGGATATTTGAACTTAGTCTTTTGCTTTTCCATATTTTCATTTGTGATTAGAAAATTGAATTGATGAGTTTTAAATGGTCTTTCATAAAAACTAATTGCCTGCAAAACATACCCCTAAAATGGATAAAACCTGCATAATATTTCTTTCAGCTGCATCAATGACAAAAGTTGTCATTTAATCAGTGTCAAAACCTAGACCCTGCATGCCTACGCTACTTTTGTCCCTTGCAATCGGGTGCTTACATTGACCAGCGCAGGCACTGGGCCTCTCATTGACTCCTTTAAGAGTGTTTTCAAGATGACATCCCGCACCTTCAAAATGCTACCAATCCTTCCGAAATCGGGCACAAACTTTCATTAAGACTGTATCTTGCCACGTCTCCTTGTACTGTCCAAACTTCGTTTATAAAGCCATAAAGTACATGATTGTCCACTTCGAGTGAACCAGAAATAGAACTGCCTCTTAAAATGGGGGAGACTGACGTCACATGAACGACGGAAATAGCTAGCCTGAATGTGCAAAGAGTCCTCTAAAAGCCAAAGTGAAAACTTTTTTTAATTAATCATACATAAATGTTACAATAGAAATAATAATATATGGAGTGTTTGGGGATAACTGAACCATGCAAAACCAGTGATCTATTTGTACAAGGCATCCCGTTTCCGTCGTGACGCATTACGTCAGTCCCTGCCATTTTCCGAGGATAGTTCAATTTTGGGTCAACTTGGAGTGGACAATCATGTACTTCATGAATTTACCAGCGAAGTTTGCACAGCATAAGGACACGTGTGGCGAAATACAGTCCTAGCAAGGGTTTTTGCCCAATTTTGAGAGGATCCGTGGCATTCCGAAGGCTCGAGACGAGTCAATGAGAGGCCCCAGTGTCTGCGCTGGTCAATGTAAGTAACCAATTGCAAAAGACAAAACTAGCGTAGGCATGCAGGGTCTAGTCACAACTATTGTTTCAGTCTTGAATTGATATGTAATACCTAACACTTTTTTGCCTCTTCCTTTTCTTTGTAGCTTGTTCTTCTCCCTCACTTTGGAGATCAGATGTTGTGCTGGTCATGGCCTGTTTGAGTTTCCTTCTGGCTTCCTGGTATGTATCTGAAAAAAATGCAGAGCATTCAAGTTCAATGTATTTTCAAACAGTGACTTTGACAGATGAATATGTGCTGTATGCCCACCTGCTGTCACTAGCTGTCGCGCTGCATAGCAGGACCAGTCTGGGCATGGCATCTCCCTCTTCTCAATGGCATGGTTTATTTTGTGGTCAGTGTTGTAATTTGGCCACCAGGCCATGCCATTCTTATACCAGTCTTTTGGGATGATATTTACAGATTTTGAATCCAAAAACTCAACCACTATGTACATGTCCTAATGAAGAAAAAAAAAATTAACATGGCACGGATCAGATTCAGACCCCAAAAGTGGCAATACACTTAATTATTTACATTGAGAGACTTGGAAACCATGTACCATATATTAAAAATGAAATGGCATTTAAAAAAAAAAAAAAATATACAATTTTTTTTTTTTTTTTTTTTTACATACAGTGAACTAATGGGAATGCAATGACAGCATTTTCAAATGGTAGTAAAACACACTTTGTTGTAATGTCTTCAATGCTAACAATATGCAAGTCATCTGATTGACAGGAAACACTGTACACTTGCAACATTTCAGATTGAAATGGGTATTGGAAAAAGGATGACTTTCTACTAAATCTTTTACAAATTACATAAATCTCAGAATTTGTTTCTACAATATTTTGCACCAAGCAGACATCATTCTTTGAGTAAAATGCATTGTCCGAATCAGTACATTTCAAACAGAATTGTGGGAAATGCAGTTCTTTAAATTGCCTCTCGATGGGGAAGCCTTCAATTAGTGGTCCATTGAAATGTTCTTTTTGTGCAAATTCACATGATTTCTCTGAAACGAGGCTTATGGTTGATTGTTCATGTAGTCTGCGAACCACTTGTGCCAAGGGGTACTCTGGTTTCCTTATCATTTTTTTTAGGCTCTTCATGAAGTTTTCGAACGGAAATGCAGAGAACGAGTCAAGAGGGCCATGAAGTTGAACATCATCTGCCAAATGTAGGAGTCCATGGACATTGTACACCAACTGATCGTCTCCATAAATTTGAGCAAAATGCTGGACAAATGCTGTCAGTAGACTGTGGGCGTAACTGTTGAATTTAGTGCATAATGATGGACTGGCTAAAATCATTATGCCGGTGTAGAGAAGCATGAAATTATTGTACACGGATACGTCCAATATAGGTGCTAGGACTACTGGCCCTGTGTACAGTAGGAATTGTCTGAATTCAGTTGCCTTCCATCTATCTAGTTCTGCCAGTGCCCTGGGCTTTCTTGCGAATTCTGATGGGATGAAGGGTTTTAGACCAATCAGTGATTGGGATAGCCTTTGCGCCATTGGGACTGTAATCTGACGGAAGAGGACCCTTTAACCATAAGGTAAGCAGCTTTCTGCAAACACCCAAGCATACCAAATGCATGTAATCAATTGGAAAGTTTGACATAAATCCCAAATTTGGGCCAAGATATGGGGGAGGTCCATAGTGGTGGTCTTCATCTATCATTTGTGCAAAACTGCTGTCAGTTCTTGGAGTGAAAACAGTGTCTGGAAATGTCATACGGTTGTTGAGGTACCTGCCTGCCTGTGTGCATTTGTCACAGCCATAATAACCATTGTGACCCTTAACATTTTTAACAAAGGACCTGGCTGGTTTGTCACATATTACAGAGCTTAACTTAAGTGTCATTGATTTCCCTTGGAATTCAAAACCATGTGCAAGTGCTTCCATATCAGCTGCAAAGTCACTTAAGAAATCATTACTAGAGGAAGGTTTAGATGTGCCACAGAATAAACCAATTACAAATGGGGTATGCTTTTTGAAGTTGACTATTTTTCCTAAAATAGGCCAGAATTGAAGGGATGAAGTTTTAAAAAGGGGTAAGCCATCCACATTAATTTGCATTTTTAAACACATTTTGTTTTGTATGGAGGACCAAAATTTTGAGAGTGTTCCTTTAATGGAATTCAGGATGCCGAAATGGAAGTAATGTCCTCCTGCCTTTACTTATATGTTTTCGGATCGCTGTGTTTTTAAAAGAGTTCTTGCATCTTTAGGAAGTGCAGGGTGGTGGACCCGTAGAATGGCCAGCAGGGCTGTCAGAGCAACAAGTGAGATGCTGAACTGCACAGCCCAACCCGTCAGCATCTCTGACAGATTAAGATGTGGAGGGTCGGCATCACTGTCAGTGGAGGCGTCACTCCAGTCAAGATCACAGGCCTCCACATCACTGTGATCATCTGCACACTGACTGGTTTCCATGAATATGTCAGGAAGAGATTGCTGCACATTTTCACAGCGATGAAGCTCATCAGGGGTGGGGTCAAGAGTTGGTTGTTCCTCCTGGTCCTCAACCGTGTCAGTGATCATGCGGATAACATTGGCTTCCGCTCGTCTAGAGATTGTGGACCTGGATGGCCCCTGTGAGAGGTGACTGCTCATGTTTACTTACTGGGCGTATTCACAGGTCTTGAAGATGCAGGCTTGAGCTACGAAATAAAGACATATTGTTAATGACTGTTCTCCATTAGTCTTCAAAGTAATGCCATAGTCATAATGTTACTATTACTACTTTTAATGTTATTTTTACATGTATTTTGCTCAAGTTATTATTGTGGTAGTTGTTAATCATGTTGAATGTGGGAGGGGTGCAGCTAATTTGGCACGTTTTGTGTTCATATAACCCGGAAGTAATTGTTGGAGGGCGATCGGCGAAAATGGAGTGGGAAGGGGAGGAAGGCGGGAAAAAGAAAAGGAAAAAAGAGATAGAAAAAGGAGAGGATGACATTTATTTAGTTGGAATGAAATTAGTAAGACATGATTACAGAGCAAATCATGTATTTAGTGATAGGCATTTTATTGGCCAGTTTATTAAACGAGAAGTAGGGGAAGTAAAATCAGTGAGGGTTTGTAGGGGTGGACTTGTAATAATAGAATGCAAAACAAAGCGTCAAAGAGACAAGGCTTTGAGAATAAAGGATTTCGATTTATCTGAAGTTACATGCTTTAATATGCGTAACCAGCCGACCGTGAAGGGAGTAATTAGTGGAGTTACTCATTCGGTGAAAGCAGAGTCATTTTTGGAGGTAGAGGGGGTTGTTGGCGCTAGAAGATTAAAAAGTTTTCGTGACGGGAAAGAAACTGAAAGTTTATCCGTGCTATTAGAATTTGAAAAAAAGAGCTGCCGGAACGTGTAATGTTGGACTTCGTTAGTTACAGAGTAAGGGCATACGAACGGAATCAATAAGGTGCTTCTGGTGCCAAGACTATGGTCATGTTGCGGCGGTGTGTAGACGAAGGATGTATCGTTGTAGACGGTGTGGGAAGGAAGGGTGTAATGAGGAGGAGTGTGAGTTACCGAATGAAAGAGCTGTATGTTTTCACTGCCAGGGAAACCATGAAGTGGGTGCAAAACAGTGCGAGCGGAGGAAAGTTGAAGGGGAAATTGAAAGGACGCGTGTACAAAGTAAAATCTCGTATGCGGAGGCGGTTAAGAGAGTGAGGGAAGAAAAGGGAGTCGCAGAACCGAAAGAACAAAGACGTGATCCTGATTGTGTTAGCGTGGATAAAAGGAGGTTTTTGGCTTTTGTGGCAATGGCGATCAATTGTGCGAGTGAGATAGAGTCGAAGACTGATAGAATCAAAATGGTTGTGCATGCAGCCAGAGAGTTTCTGGGGATCACTGATGTAAAGGGAGAGGATATCAAGGAAATGTTAGAAAAGGGGTTTGGGGGGAGTGGGAATCAGATATCCCCTGAATAGTTTGTTTAATTGCCAATAATTGAGTAGGACGGATTGGGAGTTGAGTCAAGATGAAAAATAGTTATAAACATTTAATTAAGCACCTGAGGGAATCGGGGTTAATGGAGAGAATTGAGGTTTGTTTTTTTTTTTTTTTTTTAATTTAATTTTATTTTAAGGGCATGTTGTTACACACTCGTGTACAGTAGGTGGCGGTATGCACCTAAAAGTTGTTTTCGATCCGCCATTAACCTCAAAGAAGAAGAAGAAGTAATTGTTGGGGTTTTCAACGTAGTACGCAACTGTCGCTCCTAAGATAGCTACATGCGTGATGTCCATGTGGTAAACCAGTGAACTGTCTGCAGACGGTGCCGAAGTCACAGCTCGTCTCGGGAGACAAAGAATGGTATCGTTATAGCCTCATAGACGAAGCGACAAGTGTTTCTGTACTTGTGTGAACCATTATGTCCTAACCATTTTTGGAAATTTTAATCAAATCCTGCAGACAAGTACAAACTAGCTAGCTAGTTAGCGAGTGAACGAAGGTACGAGGAACGCTCGCTGTTCTCTTGAAGGGGGGAGTTGTCCGAATCTCTTTCCATTTGATGAATTGGGTAAGTTAAGAGAACTTAGTCCATTTTAAATGTGGACCGTCATGTCCACTGTATGATCATCCGTATTTCAATCAGGCACTTGATATCCAGTGGAAGCGCTTTATTTTGACTGGTAATATTGGTCGCTATTGGGTCAGGTGTTGTTAGTCTGCCATGTTCTGATGTCACCAGCCAACGAATAGGTTAACAAAGTTACTCATGACAATATTAACTGCTAAATTGAGGCAATGATTTGCATATTTTGCTTGCAATTATGGCTTGTCGCTGTGTATTTGTCGCATTGATTGTGTTGGTTGCTGGAGACGGCAACGTAATGCAACAGCGTCGCGTGACGGTATAAATGAGCTGTTCGTCAACTTGGCTAATGGCTAGCTGTCAAATGAGAGGAGAGCCAGTTGGCTACTAGGGAACTATTTTTCACGCTGCGTTTCGCTAATTATTCAAAATTTATTGTTAATACTAACATTTAGATCATTTATGACGCTTATCATGCTAGATGTCATGTAGAAGTACGCTGTCCGTGTGGTGTAATTTCAGCTCATAGTGTGAGCGGCAAGCTATCCTCTAGAAATGAGCTCGCGCAAATATTATATTATCGTTCGTTAACCACGACCGTCTTAACAGAAGTTACTCACCTTTTGATTAATAGAATTGATCAATCTTCACCCTTAAACTAAGACTACCTATATAACCTCGCTATCTATTGAACTTGTTTTCCTACAAAAGATCTAAACTACTGAACTACCTATGTAAAATGATTAAACTTTCAACGTTAGATTAACTAGCAATCGACAATGAAACGAAGTTGGCTATATAAAATTACCGAATATTATAACACATTATATACAAATAAGTAAAATGTACTGCCTAAACAATTTAACAAAATGACTTTAAAATCAGTCAAAATCTATCTAATTACAGTCCATGTATAGTTAAATATCTTTATGTATACGTTAGCTCGATGAATCTCTGTCGCCGGTCTCAAACCCCCACTAATGTCCGCACAATGACAGTTATCCAAGGGCTATAGGACGACTGGTTGACCAGCACGAGACATTTTGATGTGCGCTCCAGGTGGGAGCGAGATGGGAATTCCTGTTTGGTAGAGGACCGTCTTTTATTTACGTCGCTTTGATGGTAAACATTGTCGGTTCTTAGGAAGCGAGAGCTCTATTTTACCAGCTCATATGGAGAACGCACTCAGATCGGAGTTCACTGCTTTATTACCTGCAGTGAATATGCTACATCAATCAGGGAGGTGCTGGGAGTGATTCAGTGTAGCTTACAGAAAGTGGTCGTGAAGTGACAGGATAGGTACTGATGGTTTCGCTTTACTGCAAGAAGAAAAGAGGACGGAATGGAACAAATAATCAAATGAGCAACATGGGACAAAAAATAGTCTTAATCATGAATTTATTGCCCGTGCAATATAATGTAAGCTTTTAAATTTGCTTTTGATCAGCAGTTTTTTTTTCTTTTCTTTAAATACAGCATGGTAGGATTTCACAACTTTGCACATGTGTCATTCTAAATAATTTTGCAGTATTCCATATTGGCGTCAATACTAGCAGGCTATAATATTATGGGTCATTCCATGTCAAAACAGCCAATACTGAGGTGCCTTGTGCATGACACCTCAAAGATTTTGCTCAAATTTTGTCCAAAAATACTTTATGGTACCAAACAAAAGAATCCCAAGTTTCATGTCAGTATCTCCGACGGTTTTTGCGTGAACATTTCTTGAAATTTGGGTGAAACCCTTTTTTACTTATGTGAATTGGTCATTTCATTTTGTAGCATTTTGAAAGGACCATAACTTCTCACGTAATAGACAGGAAGCTGAAATTTCATGTGCTCATGCATTCTGGCCCATATATCAGGATTCTGCAGCCAGAATCACCATGAGAGATCAGAGGGTGAGAGGAGGGCCCCCAAAATCCAAAATTTTTTTTTCAGGCATCAAGTGATTTTTCTTTTTTTGGGGGTCCCTAGGATTCAGTTCAGTGAATGTTACTGTTTGAAATGTGTTTCTCCCTCATATTTGGGAACTTTCCCACCACCAAACTAAGTTCTACGATAGTAGTACCATTGGTGGGGGACTTGTGGGGGTCAGAAAACCACTTTGGACCAAAATGATCCTCTCAGACCCTGGACTTCAGACACCCAGATGACCCTGTGGGCACTGGATGGTGGTAATGGCATTTATACTAGACAAATATGCATATTTAAACATTCATTTAGTGAAATAAAAACTTTGATTATCAACCTCCTTCTATATGAACGCATTTTACGAAAAAAAGGCATTCTGAGACCCTTATTTGGCAGAAATTTCTAAGTCCAGAAACAGGATTATGTATTAAAATTGTCAAAAATCAGTTATAATAACATTAATACAGATGTTCATCAATGAACACCTGAGGCAAGTATCCAAAATTATGCAAAAAGGGACTTTAACTCTTTCAACCCCAGATATTCTAGCATCACTATACCCTTCAACCCCACAGCCCTCTGTAGAGGGCTGGTCATTATCTGGACATTGTATCTTACTGTTATCTCTGGAATCCCATTAAATGTAACCTGATATGTTCCAATCAATTAGTCAGATTGTTTGAATTTTCCCTGCAGGAATTTGGGGTTGAAGGGAATATGTTGGTCAGCCCTCTGTGGAGGGCTGTGGGGTTGAAGGAGTTAACCCCTAGTACACCATAACACGACCATGACCTAATGTAGTGGGAAACCAGGTTACAACATACTGTCAACATGGTCAAGGGTGATCACTCCATGCAAGATCAGGCATCCCATGTTATACTACCATGTGTCCCAATAAATTATGTTGTTTATGATTCCTACCAAATGAGATATAGCTAAGGGTTAAAATAAGGGCCCAAGTACTGTATGTCCTAAGCAAAGGTAGTGTCAATTCGCTGGAACCCAATCAGAATAAATTTGGAAGGATTCCAAGTGATGCAAGACACATGAGGAAGAAGCAACATGGTGACGTCTATGTCAAATTCATGAAAAGTGCCTACAATATCCCTTCTTGACCATCTGACCAGGAACAGGTTCTATGCTGGGTGCCATTCCAGCATATTATCCACTGTATAGAAGCACCAGAAATTTATGGACGTAGTGCGCGCCAGTACAAAGTTGCGGAATATGACCATCAAAAAATCATGTTGCTGCTTCCTCAATTTGTAGGACAAAAGACCTGAAGGATTCTGAATAAATGGTATTCCTTTTCCTGGTACCAATAGAATACTACCACGTGTCCCAATAAATTATGGTGCTTATGTGCTGAAACCACGTCTTGAACAATTGTTGACAGTATGTTGTAACCTGGTTTCCCACTACAGTAGGTCGTGGTCGTGTTATGGTGTACAAGGGGTTTAAACCCCTTTCTGCATTATTTTGGATGCTTACCTCAGGTTTTCATTGATGAACATCTGTGTTAATGTAATTATAACAGATTTTAGAGAGTTTAGTCCACTCTATGTAATCCTGTTTGACCTAGTTTCTGGACTTCGAAATGCTTAAAAAGGGTCTCAGAGTGCCTTTCTTCATAAAATATGTTCATATAGAAGGAGGTTGATAATCAAAGTTTATATTTCACTAAATGAATGTTTAAATATGCATATTTGTCTGGTTAAAATGCCATTACCACCATCCAGTGCCCACAGGGTCATCTGGTGTCTGAAGTCCAGGGTCTGAGGGGATCATTTTGGTCCGAAGTGGTTTTCTGACCCCCACAAGTCCCCCACCAATGGTACTATTATCGTAAAACTTAGTTTGGTGGTGGGAAAGTTCCCAAATATGAGGGAGAAACACATTTCAAACAGTAACATTCACTGAACTGAATCCTAGGGACCCCCAAAAAGAGAAAAATCACTTGACGCCTTAAAAAAAATTTGGATTTTGGGGGCCCTCCTCTCACCCTCTGATCTCTCATGGTGATTCTGGCTGCAGAATCCTGATACATGGGCCAGAATGAACGAGCACATGAAATTTCAGCTTCCTGTCTCTCTTACGAGAGAAGTTACGGTCCTTCCAAAATGCTACAAAACGAAATGACCAATTCACATAAGTCAAAAAGGGGCGTTTCACCCAAATTTCAAGAAATTTTCACGCAAAAACCGTCGGAGATACTGACATGAAACTTGGGATTCTTTTGTTTGGTACCATAAAGCATTTTTGGACAAAGTTTGGGTAAAATCTGAGAGGTGCCATGTACCTGGGTGGCTGAGTTGACATGGAATGACCCTTTTGTATGGGGAAATGTGCAACACAGTGCAGTGTATTATCATGCCAAATCGTGAATGAATTCAGATGTATTTTGACTACTTACATGTCTGATGTGATGCATCTCTTAGGCTGAGTCCGAGCTAGCTTCTTCTGATGTCTCTCGTAGAGTCCATGAACATCAACAGAATTACATACCTGGGATGTTCTTGAAGTTTTATGTTTGGTTTTTTTACTGTCTCTCCAAAATTGGTACTCAACGTCTTCATTGCCTTATTTGTGAAAGTGTGACTTCACCTTAGTTACTGTCATGTTATTATTTTTCAGGGTTGCTGAAGTTATTGGCCTTGACTTACAGTGGATAATCAGTAGCAAGGGCATCATTCAGGATGTCCAAGCAGCCGCATCTTAAGTACTGTAAGTTATTCACACTGATTGTGTTAGTTTTGTGGGAGCACAGAAAATTGTGATGTTGAGTAGAGTTCATTTCCTTTCACCCTCCTTTCAATTGTTAAATTTTTCCCAACTCTTGGAGACAAATGTCACTTCAGGAAGTTACCATTGCGATATTTTACGATTGGGATGGTGTTTCTTGAGGCATTGGCAGCGTTAGATTTAGCTCTTTGAGGATTGGCCAGAAAGCTGTATTTTGGACTCATCAGGCCTTAAAAACCTTTTCTCACATCTAAGAAACCTTCATACATCCTTTAATGTGGATGATTTTAAACAATGGGTTCTTTTTACCACCCATCAAAAGAGGCCAGTTTTATGGAGAGCTGTTTAGATTTTGGGCCTACATTGCACTCCAAATTCAACCGCTGAACTCGGAAAATTTTCTGAGCCCTTGTGGCCTCTTCACCAATGAATGTTTTCATCTGATGCTTAGCGTTGGAGGGCAGCCTATTTTACAAAGCATCTTGGTGGTGTAATTAGGGTAACCAGATGCAGACAGACCAGATGTGTGATGAGGAATAAGATCATGTGGGACAGTAAATGTGATAAAATCCACATAATACACATTCTTGCCTAGATGTGTAAGTGCTGAAATGGCTTATTGCTTAATAATGTGGCAAAGTTACAATACATACAGTGGATAGAAAATGAATATACCCCCCTTTAATATTTTTATGTCTTGTTGTGTCACGGAATGTAAATTTAATGGATTAAAATGGGACTTGTTTTTCCCTGACCCAAAGAACACAACATACCATATGAACAAAACTGAAATTTCCTAATTTTTTTTTAGCTCACCTGGACAAAGTCCAGAAGAGCCTATGTCATGGCCTGCTTGTCGATAAATGGGTGTCGGCGTTTGTGAACATCATCTTCTCCGAAAATATTGGGCCAACGAAACTGAAACTTGGCATGCATGTTCCTACCCACGAGGACACCAAAGTTTGTTCAAGGCGTTCCGATCCAACTTCAAAAATTGCAGCTTAGGCTTCGATTTGTGTCCTGCTTCGATAATCAATATGGCCGCCAATAAATTGCAAGGCTGAGGGGTCTCGCTCGCGACAGCGTGCTGTTTTTTGAGTATGTACTGAAGGTGGCAGAACACATTTTTGATTTATCTCCAATTATACTGATGCATTAAATTAATCCTAAAACATTGACAATTTGCCTATGGCTGTGGTGGAGCTACAGTGCTTTGGTGCTATTTTTACTTAACCAAACTCTGTAAGTTGGTGTGTGTGAAGACCTCATTTTGTTTCTTTTGAATTTCTTTGAAGGTGTAGGATTGACATGACTTTTGCAAATAATCAGGGGCCGGGGGGGTATGTCATCTGATGACTCTTGTTCTAAAAGCTGACATGTTTGCTCTAGAATCTTGTGTAATCTGTAGTAGTGTCTTTTCTGAAGTTACAAACACTCACTGGCTGCAAGGGATGTGATGCATCCTTTAAGAACCAGATTAGCCCTTGGTGAGCGAGTGGCACATTTTCAGAGATGCAATGCTTTTAATTTTTACCTTGCCAGTCCCGAAAACATGAGCATGTTGGTCGTAGTGCTAAAATATTGAAAGCATGCACACATGGATCTGTGTGTTTTTTTTTTTTTTCCCGACTAAAACCAAATGACCAAAGAAAATGCATGAAATTCTCGGTGTGAAGAATGTGGGACAAAGGAGCAAAATTCTGTGCAATATAACGCAGAGCGGGATGCCTGGTCACCGAAGGTGTGATGCGACTTTCACTTCTTTATGCAACCATTGGTGGTCAGTTCATACTAAAGTACTGATTGGTAAATTATGTGTGAGCATCTTTTTTGACTGAGAATATGGTCAGCACTTTCAGAGGGGTTGAACACTTGCAGGGCATTGGATTTGCCTTTGATAAATGTGAGTCCTGATTTTAGGTGTTATTTAAAGCCTGTAATAGTACAACATAAATTTGTGATCTTGAAATAATGTTGTTGTTACAGGAGAAATGCAAGGCAAGGGGACCGCCAGAAGCCTGGGGGAAAGAAAATGGTTTCACACTGGATGAAAAAGGGGACAGCAGGGCGCCTCCTAATTCTTTCGTGCGCGTGCCAACACACACAAACATTAAGTATTGTTTATTGACTTAACACTCAGTTGCCAGTTTATAAGCACACCTAGCAAAAGATAATGCAGTCTATTGCAGCAGTCGTGCAATAAATTGCTTTTAATTACTGATATAACCTTCAGTTTATGTTGAAATGGTCTAAGGTGGTGGTTAAGTAGATGAAAGTGCTGTAAAAGGGCATCAAATTAGATGCAAGCGTATGTTATTTAGCCTAGTAGCCCTGATTGGAAAATAGGGGGTCAAAATAATAGAAATACATGTCAGTACAATGCAATACAGTTCTACAGCACCACAAATTGCAGCCTCCAAACTGAAAGCAGTTTAATCGACAGCTCTAAATTTGTTCAAATACTTATTATGACTTATGAAGCTAGGATTTTTTGCTGCACTATTGTGTTAGTCTGCCTTAGTTTTAGTTAAGTGTCCTAAATAAACTGGCCACAAAGTATATTTTGTACATGTTTGTACCAGTCTGTTATTGATGTGATTATCAATAAACCATGTTTAACTTAAAATGACCATTTTATACTCTTGCCTTATTGTAATGAGGTCATAACAAAGCAATATGTAAACCAGCTGGCACAATTTTTATTGAGCATTGTGCCAGTGTTTTCAAAAGACTTTACGCTAGGTTTCTCAAAATGAGCTGAGAACAGCATATTAGTTGCAGTTGTGTATCGACAGCTGGGATTATTTCCTTTTTTTTTTTTTTTTAAATGGAGAACAAACAAGGTATGCAGAGTGATTGTATGTTTACTGTCAGTTGCCTTTATTTGTTAGATGTCATGGTAATCAGCGAATCTGCTTGGGTGCCGGATGTGTAAGGTAGCGCTGTTATGATTAGCGGCGCCAGGTTCATACGGGGCGCGCCGTCCCCATTTTCATCTTCCAGAGAAGAAAATCTACAAAGTACTTGATTGTGTAAAACATGAATTTGATAATGCAAAATATGAACTGGGTGATGCAAAATAATTATGAAATGGTTCACTTGTACAGTACACTTGATAGTTGCATCAGTATTCATTAAGAATTGGTTCCAAATTGTATTTGGTTAATTTCTTGTTTGAATTCTTATATGTTAGTCAGATTGTGAAACCAGTTATTTTGTGAAATGACTGGTTTCACAACCTGACTGTAACATACAGCACACTTCATCCTATGTGAAGGGCCCTGTTCAAATGCGTGTATACGTCCTTCAATTTTTGGCAAGCAGTTGACTGAAGTGCGAAGGGCTCTCTTATGAATGCTTCCAGATTTTCCATGCAGAGAAGTGAGCCCCAGAACCTCCCACATCTATTGGCGGCGAATTGGTATAGTTTTTATTTGACTTATTTGGACAATGGTCACCGCAGTCTTTCTTGTCCGCACCCACTATTAACAACGTAACTTGTAATGTAACAAACGTTATGACTCTGGCGAGGCTAAATGAAGTGGTCATGCTGTCAGTGGAATAGACTGGTGACTGAGATGACTGAAACCTAAAGTCATTGGGAAATTTGGTGGCCAGAAGGAAAGGAGAGCAAAATTTGTGTTGATATGGTGCCACTGATTAAGTGGCATTAGTGTGGTCTTATTTTTTTGGCTGAGCCTAGATGTGCTGAAGTCTGTTGCTGCAAAGCCCTCCCCCCCCAAAAAAAAAAAAAAAAAAAAAATTGCACCAGGGGTGATTGATGATGACTCCTTTTTACTCCTGGATAAGCAAAGCTTGGGAAGGGTTATTGTGATGATTCGAGTGTCACCCACTAATCCAGTGGTTCTCAAACTCGGTCCAGGCGCCCCACTGTGTATGCTGGTTTTTTTTTTTTAACCATAATTGCAATCTTGGGATTTTAAAAAGCTGTTGATTTGTCTTAATTAGGTGCAGTTATCTTTAGAGCAGTTATTTATCTTCTTTAGCCACATTTGACAAATCTATTCATGCCATGCAGAATAAAATTCCATATCCAAGTTAAGATGTATTAAAAACTACTACAAATAAATGCTGAGGAAAACAATTTAACCAAACAATTAATCAATGTAAACAATTGGTTAATCAACAAACAATAGGTTTCTCATTGGTCAAGCTGTTGACACATGGTGGCAAGCGCTAATTATTTATTAGCAAACAACAGAGTCACACCAGTTTTGTGTCATGTTTATTAAGTTCAGGCAAATCATTTTGTGAGAACTCAAAACATCACTGTCAGCAACCTATTCTGGAGCTTACTGATTTTGTCAGTCTAATTTGATCTGTTTAATAATGTTTTCACCTGAAAGTCCTCACAATATAGAAAATAAGCACAATATGTTCAAGGGTTTTTATTCTTCATGGCACAATGGATATGTCCATAAAAACATGGGTTAAGATGGTAAATACTCAACATGGAATGCAGCTAATTAAGACAAATGAACATAGTTAAAATCCTACGATTGCAATTGTGGTTGGAACAAAGCATATACAGTGGGGCGCCAGGACCGAGTTTGAGCATTGGTGTTCAACGTCGTTCCTGAGGACCCCCTGTGTATGCTGTTTTTTGTTCCAACCACAACTGTAATAGCAGGATTTTAACAAGCTGTTAATTAGCCTTAAGTGCATTTGATGTTTAGGGCAGTTATTTGCTCTCTTAACCCACTTGTTAACAGAAATATTCGTGTGTGCCATCAAGAATAAACAAAATACCATACTTGCATTGCGTGGATGGGAAATAACAGCATAAAATGAGAGAAAACAAAGTAACCAATCAAATTAAAGAAGTGGTAGGCTCCTAATTGGTGAAAACTAACCGGCACATCACAACAAATTTATTCAACGAGCAAATGGTAAGGAGTCAAACCAGTTTTTTTTTTTTTTTTTTTTGCTGAGCTGATATGTGCTGAAGTCTATTGCTGAACACACAAATTTGCTAACTCTTGAGCAAGGGAAATGTGTTTTGTGGAGTGACGAGTCATGCTTCGCTATCTGGCAGTCTGATGCACAAGTCTGGGTTTGGCGGATGCTAGGAGTGCATTACCCGCCTGACTGAATTGTTCCAACTGAGGTTTGGTAGAGAAGGGATAATGCTATGGTGTAGGCCAGGGCTACTCAACATTATCCTGCAAGGGCTGGTGTGGGCACAGGCTTTCATTCCAACCAAGCACTTTCATACCTGATACTACTAATCAAGCTCTTTAGCAAAGACTCTTGGGGTTGATTTGTGGTGTCAGGTGCGTGAGGGTGCTTGGTTGCAATGAAAGCCTGCACCCACCGACCTTTCTGGATACTGTTGAATAGCCCTGGTGTAGGCTTTCAGGGGCTGACCTGGGCCCCTTAATTACAGTGAAGGGAAATCTTGGTACTTCTGCTAACCAAGACATTTTGGGCAATTCCATGCTTCGAATTTAGTGGGAACAGTTTTAGGAAGGTCCTGTTCTGTTCCAGTATGACTGCGCCTCAGTGCACAATGCAAATGCCATAAAAAAAAGCATGGTTGGGTGACTTAAATGTGGAAGAAACAGACTGGCCTGCAGAGAGCCCTAACTCGAACCCCTTTGAACACCTTTGGGATGAACTAGAGCAGAGACTGCGTGCCAGGCCCTCTCATCCAACATCAGTGTCTGATCTCACCAAGGCTCTCTTGGGTGAATATGCGAAATTCCCACAGACGCCCCCGAAATCTTCTGGAAAGCCTTCCCAGATTCCAGGATGAGTGGAAGCTGTAACAGTTGCAAAGCAGGGACCAACTCTATATTAATGCCCATGGAATTTTCAGAAGAGATCCTGAAGGTGTAATGTGTTGGTGGTCCAATACTTTAGTACATAGTGTGTGTGTGTGTGTGTGTGTGTGTGTGTGTGTGTGTGTGTGTATATGAATGTGAAGTTTACATTTTCGGACGGGTCGCAGTAATGTAATTATGTAGGCCTATTTATGAATATCTGCACAGATCAGTACTGGAAAATGATAACGCTTTTTTAAGTAGTAAGAACGTTCAACATTTTCCGACATCAGTGAATCTAACATTACAGAAAGAAAGGCTATCATTTAAGAGTGGCACTTCAAAAATACTTCTACAGAATAAATCATTTGCAGTACAAGCTTTGCAAAGTTGAGCTTGCGTATCACAGAACAGTTAGTTCCTTGATTTTCTAATCAGAATAAATCATTTTCTAAATTACAGGCATAAGCCTAATTTGCTATTCTTACGAGCTTCCGTATGTTCATGCACAATGTTCTATGCTTATACCACGGCATTAACTATTATGTATCAGCTGACGTTAGCTAGCGGGACGGCTGTAACATTATTTATGTTTTCTAGCTAGTTGCTTAACTTAGCTAACGGGTTAGGCAGTTATGAGAGTGTAATTTTAGGCTCAACGTTTGTTCCCTAATATTTGGGGAACTGCCAGGTCGTCACTCTCCACAATCAATAGTCAGTTGTGATTAGTGTCGTGTTGAAGAGCTGATAGCTGCACAAACTTTGTCCTTGCAAGAAATTCTAGAGAACAAATTGGCTAATGAGTTAGATGGCAAGCTGGCAAAGTTAGCTGGCTAATAACTAACCCTACCGAACTTGAGTAGAGGACATCCTGACTGTAACTTAAAGTAAGTAAGCAGGCTAGACGGTCTAGTAATGTGAACCACAAGGCACGCAGCGAAAGCGGGATGTTTTCAACCCAGTTGAGAAGCATTTTTTTCCGAGGCCGAATTTCCTATTGTGCATGCGGATACGGAAGCTCGTAAGAATAGCAAATTACAGTATGCTCACGACTGGCGTAAAAATAGCTAGGCTACTGCCAAAAACAAAACAATACCAGCGGCCTTAATCCAGCCAGTTTCATTTATTTCGCGGTCATGGATGAAATTCTGGGACAGAGACCGCTGTCGAAGGCAGTGGCCAAGAGAGCGGAGTCGATGTCGGCTTTGAAGCTCTAACTGAAGGCAACCAAAGCCATGACGATTACTTTCGGGCGTTATATTTGCTGAAAACCCAATGTTGAGATTGGACCAAAGTGGTGGATATGCTAATCAACACGTAAACGGAATATTCCCATCGCTCAGCGCATGTAAACCGCATATTCGGAATATTACCTTAACCCGATATGGACCTTAATCGGAATATGGCGTGCATGTGAACGCAGTCAATGATGACGCTGGTGACGAATCCCTTCCTCATTTACCCATTTAAAACTCTGGATTACCTGCCTCGGTGAGAACTTTACTACAGCTAGTTGTAACGTTACAGTGGAAATAATGTAGCCAATCGGCAAACTTTCCCACACCACAGTCTTGACCAGTGTCGCACTGTGAGTAGTTTGCTAGTTCAAAAATGAACAAAATCAAGAAAGTTTGGCGAATTACTGCTTAGCAACGCCGACAATAGCATCGCTCTTCTGGTTTGTGCTCTCCTGCGGTTTTTGCTCGAGTCGACGACATATGGTAGTTAGTTTGGCATGAGTACCATACACAACCTCCACTTTTTGGGTTTTTTTTTTTTGACCAGAATGATTTTAAAAGGGGGCACAAATATTTTTGGGGGGTTTTTATTAGTGAGAAGGGGGTTTAGAATGATGGGGGAAAAATTTTAAAAGGAAGGGGTAGATCTTGGCGCGAGTAAAAAAAATTTTTGCGGTAATTCCGCTTTCTACTTCTGTACTCTTCCCTCGTGCCATATCTCTTGAACTACTTATGTTCTCCCGTTTTTTTTCTCCATCGATGATGCTGTGAACAAAGGTTTACATGTTAAGTTAGACATTACATTAGTGACTGCAGCGGGATTTGAACCTGGAAACTTGTGGAGAAAGCAATGTTAATCACACCACTCACTGTGGCCTTAACCACTACATCAACTGAGTTTGTTGCCAGCTCAGCGCTATTAGTTTCTATTCATTGCTGAAGGGGGAAAGAAAACCCAAGGTAGGTAGTATTTTTATATATATATATATATATATATATATACATACATACATACATACATACATACATACATACATACATACATATATAAAGAAATAATATATTCGTTCATTTATTTTTCTTTCTTTTATTTATTATTGTCAATGAGGAGATGTAAATTGAATATCCATTTTGATGTGTTTCATACTGGTGAGTTGGCTGAGCCATTGACCCTGGGTAGAATAATTTGAGCAGAACAAACCATTGTTTGTGGCTGAGTTGGGTTAAGGTTAGGGTTAGGGATAGGGATAGCATTCCCTGTGAGTTAGATTAAGGTTAGGGTTGGGGATAGGGGTAGGGATAGCATTCCCTGTGAGTTAGGTTAAGGTTAGGGTTAGGGATAGGGGTAGGGATAGCATTCCCTGTGAGTTAGGTTAAGGTTAGGGTTAGGGATAGGGGTAGGGATAGCATTCCCTGTGAGTTAGGTTAAGGTTAGGGATAGGGGTAGGGATAGCATTCCCTGTGAGTTAGGTTAAGGTTAGGGATAGGGGTAGGGATAGCATTCCCTATGAGTTAGGTTAAGGTTAGGGTTAGGGTTAGGGGTAGGGATAGCATTCCTTGTGAGTTAGGTTAAGGTTAGGGTTGGGGATAGGGGTAGGGATAGCATTCCCTGTGAGTTAGGTTAAGGTTAGGGTTAGGGATAGGGTAGGGATAGCATTCCTTGTGAGTTAGGTTAAGGTTAGGGTTGGGGATAGGGGTAGGGATAGCATTCCCTGTGAGTTAGGTTAAGGTTAGGGTTAGGGATAGGGGTAGGGATAGCATTCCCTGTGAGTTAGGTTAAGGTTAGGGTTGGGGATAGGGGTAGGGATAGCATTCCCTGTGAGTTAGGTTAAGGTTAGGGATAGGGGTAGGGATAGCATTCCCTATGAGTTAGGTTAAGGTTAGGGTTAGGGTTAGGGGTAGGGGTAGGGATAGCATTCCCTGTGAGTTAGGTTAAGGTTAGGGTTAGGGATAGGGGTAGGGATAGCATTCCCTGTGAGTTAGGTTAAGGTTAGGGTTAGGGATAGGGGTAGGGATGGCATTCCCTGTGAGTTAGGTTAAGGTTAGGGTTAGGGATAGGGGTAGGGATAGAGATAGTTCAGTTCGTTTGGCAAGTGTGAGCACGAGGCTCGGGCACGGTAGGCGAGGACGGTAGGAAGAGAGGGTTTCGGGCACGATCCATCCGTACTAGAATCAAATGTGAAAGCAACCGTACTTCAGCACGGCAGATTACCGTTATGTGTCACGGTTGTCTTGTTCTAAGAAATGCAGCGGCGAAAGGATCTCTCCATTCAAACGAAGAAATTCAATACTTGCTCGAAATGTAGGCGCACGAAAACACAATCCACCACTGGGTATACCACGCGCAAAAACTTGGGGGTTTTCGGAATCATTTGTGCGCAGTTACATTCGCGTGCTTATGACAGAACAATAGATCAGTGTCGTGACAAGTTAAAGAAAATGTCGCTCCGATAGTAATATCAAAGTGCGCAACGCGGTGCCAAAGTCTTGCAGCTCAAGTTATGAGGCAGATAAATTTTCATGCTATGAGGCACGGATAACATAATCAGCCAAATACACAAGGGCGAAATGTCTTACCTATAAGGTTCTTTTCGTTCTTAATTATTTATTGTTGTTAACGTCAAATGCACTCGCGTGTGTTTTCTATTTAGAATGGAAATAAAAGGCGTGATGAAATTGGTCATACGTGCGCAGAATGAGTTTCAAGACTATAAAGGGTCGTGTAGTAATCAGCGACAAACAAGAAGAAAAATTAGTGATTGCACGGTGCACGATGTGTGGAATTTATTAATTGAGTGCCAGTGGTGGCAGATCAAGAGGTCCTTGCCATCCACGCATACGAGCAGCAGCGACGGCTTAGGTTTTTATCTGGCCGAGTATATGTGGCGACGTAAACACAGCGGCGTCGATCACTTCACTCAAATTTTAGCAGACATCCTGCTACTGTACGCGCCACCTAAGAGTATGTAACACCGATACGACATCAATAGAATAATATCATAAAGCCAGCTTCGATGTAAGTTCCAAACTTAATGTTGTTAGGCGCTAGGCAAGCTTAAGCACGCGAATTACTCAAACAGAGGTCCAGATGTGAATAACAAACGGCTGGGTGTTGAACGCACTAGCGCACGGAAACTGAGCGCTCGCCCTCGCTGCATGCGCGTGCCTATGCGATATCTCGAACTACGTATACGCTGCGCATGCCCCAGTCTTGTCAACAGTGTCATGGCTGCCACCTTTATAAGCTAGTAGCACGTATAGCCGCTGTAGAAATTAAAGTGTAAATTATCTTTACTGGATGTACGGTCGACGTTTTTCCACACCCGAATACTTCACTTGGTATCTAAACATTAAGGTAAGCCGGAAAAGTTGTGATTTTTTTCGATTTCGCTGGAGGTTGTGTATGGTACTCTTACCAAATGTTTTGTTGGGAATAAATTTCATATCAACCTGGATGCGGTAGGTGTGGGCAGTAATGTTCATTCGTGCCTATTCTGTCACTGTAGGCAGGATACGTAAAATATAAGTTCAGTTGAATGAGCCTTTTGGAGCATATTTAGCTAGCCTGCTGTGTAAGCTCTAATTTAACTCTGCTTTGTCGTGGAATGAGGGAATAGTCTTATGATAGGATGAAGTTGTTGGCTACCTGCTTGTTAAAGGAAGGCATAATAGACGTATGTATGTGTAGAGATATAGATTAATCTTTGTAAGCACGGTGATACACCTGTTCATCTTTTGGTGAGCAGTATTTTAAAAGGCAGTGGATATTTTGCCGTGAACCGTGCGCAGTTGTATTATTTTTGGACTTCAAACACAGAAATCAATGGAGTATGTTTGGCCAACGTTAGTGTAAGAACTCGGTAGCTAGCGAACAACTAATCAGGGGTGCGTTTCCCAAAAACGCAGTTGGTAACTACGTTAGCAACTTACATAGTTGGTCCATTCACAGTCAATGGGTCCAACTATGTAAGTTCGCATCAGTGATTTTGGGAAACGCATCTTAGCCTCGTCAATGCATAACTGACCTAGCTACGCTGCTAATGCGAAATAATTGCGATTCACTGTTTTTTATTGCTTTATATGCACCGCAAATAGGTAGCTGAGCAAGCGAACTAGCTTGCTAGCCTAGCGTGCTAGCTACTTTGTTGGTTTCTGAGTCAAGGTTAGCTGGCGACCTTTATATTCGGCGCATATTCATGCCAGCTAGCGAGCTAAATGCTCGCGGTGCGACTCCAGCTTAGTTCGCCAAATAATGGCAATACACATTTTAAATTGACTTAAATGCATGAAATATGACGTCAGCTAGCTAGCAAGAGAGGCTTTATGCCCACTAGGCATTATTATCCATTGATTTCTGTGAGCAAGTCCTGTTGAAGATTATATTTCAATATTTCTCATCATATTCATCAGTAGATCAATTGCCATGTTGAATAACCATAATCAATAATCATAATCAGTATCCATATTATGTATGCAGCAGAAACACACACATACAAGCAGTTCGGACACACATGAGCAGTGCAAACGCACACGTACACATGTACATACACACAGACACGTACACATGTACATACACACAGACACATACACACACACACACACAAGCAGTTCACGCAGACACACACACATACAAGCAATTCAATTCACACATGCATGAGCAGCTCACACACACATAAGCAGCACGCTTCTGTAGCTTTGATTAGTAAGCAGGCTTCTGTTTAGTTGATTCAAAAACATAATCAGGAGATGCATTTGATTTCTGTAGCTTTGATCAATATTTGTTCAGTAAAATCATTAGTTGTTCCTGAAAAAAAACATAATCAATTGAATCATTTATGTATCTACTTGTATCCTATTCCTTTGGCTGTATTTTTCCTCTCTTGACTGTCATTTTCCAGTCCATTTTAGTATTTATTCCTTTTATTTTTTTTAAATCCTATACTTCTATATTCCACCATGGTTTAACAAAACAAAGTTGGAGAGTAAAAAAAAGTTAGATAAGATGGTTACAACCCATGAATTGTGATTGGAGCAAAGTTTGTTAGAGATAAGATGGTTACAACCCATGTATTTTGATTGGAGCAAAGTTGGTTGAGTTTTTCCCATAAATATTGCTCTGTAAAGAATGCCGGGTTAGCACTGCCTGGCCAGGGACTGCTGACCGTGGGAATAAAGATGGCTTCTGAAGATTTTGTCTCCCTCCAATTATTCACAAACAAGACGACCTCAAAAATATGTAAACATCTAGTCTAGAAACCACAACAGTCCAAAAATAATGCAACTGCCCATGTGTACCGGAAGTCAAGGCCAAATAGCCGTAGAAATGTATAAGCGGTTCACGGCAAAATATCCACTGCGATTTTGAAATGTCCTGTTTTCATCTCATGTTTGCTCGTCGTCGTATCCGACTTTGTTGTCACCAGAGGTAACATCACCTTGCGACACTTGGCAGGTTTTGGGTCATTCTTTCCAATGTGTAATCCATCGCTAACAATGTCATTAGTATAATACTTTTGGTCAGGATTTAGTTTACAAGACTTTCTAAACATTGCGAAATGTCAGATAAATGTTGGAGAGACGGGGGAGAATTGGGAAAGGAGAGAACTGGGACACCCCCTGTAATTCTTACGTTTTTCAGCCAATCGGATTTATGGAAATAATGTTCTGCTGTTATTGGCTTTCGTCTTTCCACCTGTTTTCAGGACTGTCTGCAACTGTCTCTGTATGTACAGCGCCGAAAATTAGATTTTTGCCATAAAACCCTCTTTTCCATTCTTCATGTTTTTGTTAAATGCTTTCTTACTGTAAATGCTGCATGATAATTTGTGGTTGTATTGTGTTGCTGCCTGTGTTCGTGGTTATATGATGAAGTAATAGACCCTGCATCCATTGGAATGGACATGACATATTTTTGGGTCTAGACCAATAAAAATCTGTAATTTTGAACAATGCTTTGTTACTGATTGGTTCCTGATTATCCAGTCACAATAAAGTTATGACTGGTAACTTGATCTGAGAGAGCTGCAGACATCAGACAAGACAAGCATGGCTCTGATGCTTGACAGAAGGAGTAAGCACCATTTTTTTTCCTCAAATATTAATTTTTGTTGATTGTAGCCTAATCAGTTTGCACTCAGCATAATTCGAGCAATTCAAAGCGATGATATTTTAAGTTATGCTGAATATATTTCATAACTGTCAAGTACAGGATTTTTTTTAAAGTTCAGTGTCCATTCCAATGGGCATCAGGTGTTGGGTGATATTGGCCATTATTTAGTGTCACTATGCGCTATACGAAGTTATGGAGCCTTTCATAGCTAAACTTTGACATATACAGTCGCGCCTAAAATTATTCATACCCCCTACCAATTTTTGTTTTTTTCTAGATATTTTTTTTACAAATCAAATTTATTCTTGCACAAGTTTATTTATTTATTTATCCTTTATTTAACCAGGTAAAGACTCATTGAGATTAAAAATCTCTTTTCCAAGAGTGACCTGGCCAAGACGGCAGCATGAAGCAATTTCAACAATAAAACCAACATTACAGCCAGACAAGTACAATCACACAGTATGAGCAACAAAAGTATGCAGTATAAAACATGAATCACGAATAAATTATTATAATAGGCTTAAATTCAAGAGAAAACTATTGGCTTTAACAGAAAAGGATTAAAGACAATCACATTTCCCGAGACTCTCAGATTCCCGTTCCTTTATGATTGACTTAAATCTTGCCAAGGTAACCAGCTCTGACAATTTAAGTTCCTTCTGTATGTCATTCCAGGTCGAGGGGGCAGCATATTGAAAAGCTTTTTTTCCAAGTTCAGTTCGAACCTTGGGTACCAGCATTTGCACAATATTTTGTGACTGCAGGCTATACTGATTATGGTTCCTACACATATATGAACATAAGTAAGATGGCAGTAACCCAATCACAGATTTGTAAATAAAAATCAACCAATGGGAAGCTCTGCAGATATATAAAGAAGGCAGTTTAGCTGCATCATACAGTGTACAATGATGTGTACGGCTTCCACAGCCTGTGACAAAGCGTAATGCACAGTGATATACAATATCAAGCTTCTTAAGGCACTGAACTGGAGCATTCATAAAAAGCAAGTCGCCATAATCCAAAAGGGGTAAAAACGTTGCCGAGATCAAATGTTTCCGTGCTAGAAGGGAGAAACGATTTATTTCGAAAGAAAAAACCTAATTTAAGTCTCAACTTTGATACCAGATTTTCAATGTGTGGCTGGAAATGACACAGTAAGTTGACATAAGGCTGTAAGAAGTACAGTAAACAATTTTTCAAGAAATACAATACTTTTTGGTATTTTATTTGACAGATTTACAAAAAATTCCATGTCCAGAATTATTCATACCCTTTTCTCAGTAATTGATGGCAAAGCCTTTATTCAGGATTACAGCCTCCAAACGCTTCCTGTGGTTGATCACAAGGTTTCTACACGTCTCCACAGGGATTTTGGCCCACTCCTCTATGGCAAACTTCTCCAGGTCCTTAAGGAATGAGGGTTTCCTTGCCATGACTTTGGTCTTCAGTTCCCTCCACAGATTTTTGATTGGAGTGAGGTCGGGGCTCTGGCTTGGCCACTCCAAAATGTTCACTTTGTTGTCCACGTACCATTACTTGACAGATTTGGCCGTGTGTTTAGGATCATTATCCTGTTGGAAGATCCATTCCTGCCCAAGACCAAGTTTTTCGGCGGATTGCTTAATGTTTTCACTGAGGAACTGGATATACTGGTCCTGTTTCATAAAGCCATTCACTTTAACAAGGTTTCCTGGCCCATTCGCTAAAAAGCAACCCCAGAGCATGATACTCCCGCCACCGCCTTTGACCGTTAAGACAGTTTTTCAGGTTGAACACTTCACCTTTCTTACGCCACTTACACTTCTCCAACCCAGACACACAAGAGCTCGTCTAGCCTTCGCAAAAGCTCACCTGGATGAAGATACAAGCTTCTGGCTGTCAATGTTATGGACGATGAAACAAAGATGGAGCTGTTTAGGCACAGAGATGGGGCTTTTGTTTGGAGTATGAAAGGTGAAGCGTTCAACCCGAAAAACATGGTCCCAACGGTCAAACAAGGCGGCAGGAGTGTCATTCTCTGGGGTTGGTTTTCAGCGAATGGGCCCGGAAACCTTGTTAAAGTGAATGGCATCATGAAACAGGGCCAGTATATCCAGATCCTCAGTGAAAACATTAAGCAATCCGCCAAAATACTTGGTCTTGGGCAGGAATGGATCTTCCAACAGGATAATGATCCTAAACACACAGCCAAATCTGTCAAGAAATGGTTAGTGGACAACAAAGTGAACATTTTGGAGTGGCCAAGCTAGAGTCCTGACCTCACTCCTATCAAAAATCTGTGGAGGGAACTGAAGACCAAGGTCATGGCAAGGAGACTGGGAGAAGTTCGTCAAAGAGGAGTGGGCCCAAATCCCCATGCAGACATGTAGAAACCTTGTGATCAACTACAGGACGCGTTTGGAGGCTGTAATCGTGAATAAAGGCTTTGCCATCAATTACTGAGAAAATGGTATGAATAATTCTGGACATGGCATTTTTTGTAAATCTGTCAAATAAAATACCAAAAAGTATTGTATTTCTTGAAAAATTGTTTACTGTACTTTTTATCGCCTTATCTCAACTTACTGTGTCATTTGTGCAAGAATAAATTTGATTTGTCAAAAAATATCTCAAAAAAAAAAACAAAAATTGGTAGGGGTATGAATAATTTTTGGCGCGACTGTGTGTGTGTGTGTGTGTGTGTATATATATATATATATATTATATATATATTTTTTTTTTTTTTTTCCAGGTAATGTTCCTTAAGAGTACAAAGTGGAAGAATAAATTTGATTTGTCAAAAAATATTTCGAAAAAAAACAAAAATTGGTAGGGGTATGAATAATTTTGGGCGCGACTGTGTGTGTGTGTGTGTGTGTGTGTGTGTGTATATGTATGTATATATAATTTTTTTTTTCAGGTAATGTTCCATTAGAGTACAAAGTGGAAGACTTCCTTGAACTCCTTGTAAATGGAGAGTCATCTGAAATCGATTCCTTGGATTCAGGAAATGAGTCAGATGAGAACAGGAATGAGATAGAGGGTAAGTTTAGAAGTTAAGAGTATTTTTTTATTCGTAGTATGAGGTTTTAGTGGTGCATATATGGTGCACATAGTTGCACAGTGTTGTGGATTGAGAATAGGTGAAATGAGTTTAAAAAAATGTGATTCTGTTGTTATTAGATTCCGTGAGGGACAGTGGAGAGGTTCCATGCATGCCGGAAGAAACTGAGGTGGTAGCTGAGGTTGAGATAGAAGCGATAGAGGGCTGTGGAGTGACAGAGGGTCAGGAGGAGACGACAGTGACCAAGAAGAAAGAGATTAAGTGGTGTCATAGGCCATTCAATGCAAGCATTGAAACTTCCTTTGAGAAACCTCCGACTAATAATACACATCCCATGAGTCCCTGTGATTACTTCAGACAGTACTTACCAGATGAGCGCTTCCATTTGATGGCAGACAAAACCAACATTTATGCCATGCTAAGTGGTACACTGGGTATCAAGACAACTAGTTTAGGAGAAATCAGAACCCTTGTTGGTCTCCACCTTGCTATGGGAGTAAATTGAAAATGCCCAGTCTCCATGTATTGGGAAGCTGGGATGGACATTGGTATTTTTCGAAACACCATGTCCCGTTACAGATTCTTTCAGCTGTGGTCACATTTGCATTTGGTCAACAATTTGGAGAAGCCAGCAGAAAACAATGATACGTTTTTCAAGGTATGTCCTCTCTATGATGCCATATGCAGAAGATGCTTGGAGCTCCCACTAGAGGAAAAAACCATTGTGTTGATGAAGATATTGTGCCATTTCGTGTATCTCTTTCCGTTAAGCAATACATCAAAGGCAAGCCACACCCCTCCTGAGTGACAAAAGTGGCATGGCCTATGACTTCCTGCTGCACCAAGGTGCTTCAATGGAGATATTGGAATACAACAAGAATTAGTTGGGATTTGGTGCTGCAGTGGTGTGCCATCTCAGCCAGCTTATTACCAACAACAACCACAACCTGTACTTCGATAATTATTTCACATCATACAGTCTCCTGGAGCTGCTGGCTGAGAGGAAGATTCATGTTGCTGGGATAAATAGGGTCTGCCACTTCAACAAGCCCCCTCTACAGGCCCACAAAGAGATGGCAAAAACGCAATGAGGAAACTATGATGAAGTTGTAAGCTGTGATGGCAAGGTGGCACTGGTCAAATGGTCCGATAATAGATCAGTTGTCATGGCTTCCAACTTTATTGGTGTCGGCAGAATGGATGAAGTACAACGGTGGGACAAAAAGCAGGCCCAATTTTTGAAGGTGCCCTGTCCAGAGGTGGTCAAGCTGTACCATGAAGCAATGGGCAGTTTTGACCTGCTCGATTAACTTGTCAGTCTGTACCATACGGCAATTCAGTCAAAAAGGTGGACCCTGAGAATGATCACACATGCTTTTGACCTCGCTGTGGTCAGTTGGTTGGAGTATAGGCTGAATGCCCAGAGTACCAAAATCAAGACAAAAGACGCCCTCGATCTCCTCCATTTCAGGATGAATGTGGCCCAGTGTCTAGTGAGGGTCCACAAGCTAATGGCAGCAAAAACGTGGAGACCAGCATGTCTCTAGAACCACAGCATGTGCACCACAGACCACAAATTCAGGATGTAGGGCCCCTACCTGAAGTGCAGTTTGACATGGTTGGCCACATGCCAAATTGTGATGATAACAGAGAGGCCACCAGATGCAAGAGGCCCTACTGCATGGGAAAAACGCGCGTCTGTTTTGACAAATGTAACATCCACCCGTGCTTTGTGCCACGCAGTAACTGCTTCAAGGCCGCTCATCGAAAATGAGTGAATAGATAAAAGTATCCACAAGCTGATGTCTGTTCCAATTGTTTGTGATCAGTTGCTACTTGTAGCCTACTATGTTAAAAAATACAGCAATGCATTCATGATATTTTACTGACAAAGACATCAAAACTGATGTCTTGATTTTATGTTACCCAAAATCATAAACTTGTAAAGATCTTCATGTTCAGACCTGTACACAGACATACACACACATGCGGACATCCACTTCCAAGTGTTATAAACATATCCAGTTTTTCTTAAGTTTTAATGACATTTCACGCTCATTCAGTTAATTGTAATGGACATTTAAAAATACTAATAAAAAAATTGACTTTGCGAAAATATTTTTTTTTTCCGCCATCATTTATAAACTCCCCCGATTCTGTAACGTGTTGCATGTAAATGCCTTCTCCAGCCCTGGATTTCTTTATCCTATAAATGATGAAAAACTGCTGTGACACAACCCATGAGAAACAGGTTTGGTATTGCATGTGTGTATACGTGTACTACAGCTTTCTCGCATTGCGTTTGGTCAGATTCCGTTCATAGGCAAACGTCAACCAATATGTTCACAAAGGTAACTTTACCAGTTCTCCTGGAAACCTTCATCATCGCTGCTGTTCGCCTCTAGTTGAAGGTCAATTCAAGTCACTGGGATAATAATTTGTTAGCTAGCATTCAAACACTTTCTGGCCATTAAAGTAAAGAGTTACACATGTAACTGTTATCGTAGAGGCTTGAATTAATTTAATGGTGAATAGCGTTAGCATGGCATGGCCAAGTTGATTCTCTCTCAATGAATTGGGCACTTTTTTTAAAAACCAAACTTAAGAAGAAATCAAGCAAGACCAGCGCATGCTTCCTACTTGAGGTTAAAGGAACAAGAAGACCAGAAAATGGAAATGAAATATAAATAGAAGGAAGCAAAACTGAAACTGGAAGAATACAGACTGATAATGGGGAAAAAAAACTGCATAACATGGCAAAACATTGTTTATTGAAGTTGGTTTGGTGAGCAGAGGTTATTATTAATTAGGATTTGTTACTTGGTATCCACAAAGAGGCAAGGCTTCCTCCAGATCTGGGTTGAACAGTCAGGCTGGTATTTTTGTTATGATTATTATTTTCCCTTTGTTTTTTTGTCATAATTTAGTGTAATTCACAATAATTTAGATTGGGGACCTCAGCCTCAGCATCATGAAAGACCATTAGGATCAACAGGAAAGCTGACTTTGGCATGGTAGAGAAATAAAGCTTCAAAGTCACAGCTTATCTGGCTGGAGCATAGACTGCATAAAAAGATGGTGCAGCACCCAGGTCTGAAAAGTGAAGCCCATGCGGAAATCTCTTAAAACTGCATTCTATTTGAACACCAGCAGATGGCGAAGTCAGTGGTTGCAGAAAGAAGTTCAATGCTATAGAAGTCTATGACAAAATGACCCTACTTTCCCACCTGATTTATTATTTCAATAATGATTTTCCACATTATTTTATGGTATCTTTCGCAAGTTTCAAGTCTCCTTCGATATATCATGATGTTCATTTTTGTAAATTATGGGCCCAAATAGACAAGAATAAAGGATAAACTAGGGGTGCGTTCAAAGTCACACTGGTGCACATCTTTTTGTTACGGTTTCCGGGTTGCCCAACCTGTTTCCTCCAACCGGTGTGCAACGGTGCTCAACGGCATTTGAGGTATGTTTTCTCCTGTTTGGTGGGTGTGCCAGGGGTGTTATCCAATCAGCTGCAATATGTATATATACCGCGCCATCTTAAAAAGGCAGTGGCACAATGAATCCAACGAGGGTAGTATATAAATGCATCTCTTGCAGCTTGGTATTCACCACGGTTGATGACATCAAATTACATGTTTGTGGTAAGTAGAAGTTTAAAAAGTTTAAAAATCAAACACGAATTTGAACCTATTTCATCAGGCTCCGAGAATTCTTCCAATAGAACGCACAGTATGGCCCTCTGGGCTGCCATAGTTGCAACGCTTGCGTGACACAACGGGGTGTTCAGCGCACTACTGTTGCCGTTTAAATATACGTTTTGCTACGTGTTGCCGACTTTGAACGCACCCCTGATATGCTTTATGGGGCGTGGCTATCCTCTGGTCCTCGTCAGATATGGTCAAATCCACACGTAGATCCACCCCTGGCTCCTCCCCGGATCTTCAGTTCACGTTTCGTCCAATAGAAATCGCATCCAGTTTCAAGATGACAAAATGGTGCTGTTCAAATTGCCAAAATCGAGGCTTCCTAAATAGTATGCTGAAACCAACGGGTGATGTCACGGTTGCTTCGTCCATCTTTATATACAGTCTATGCGCAGGAGTGGAAGCAAATCCCTGCAGCAATATTTCAATGTCCAATGGAAAGTCTTCTAAGCTTTGAAGGCTGTTATAGCAGCAAAGGGGGACCAAGTCTCCCCCTTTATGTCCATGATAATGGAATGAGATGTTGGATGAGCTGGTGTCTGTTTACTTTTGTGTGTGGTGTACAGAAAGTTGTGGTGCTTGCTCTGGATATGAATAAGTCTGGCTAAATGACATCATTGCATTGTAAGTGTTTTCCTTCTTTGTAGAAAGACTCTGAATCTGCAAAGGCAGTGTGTTGTGGGAATTTTTGATATCGTACTCCTGTAAGAAAACACTCAGAGACAGAGATAGTGAAAACATTTTGTCTTTACTATGTGCACACGTAGGGTCCCCGTTACAAAGAACAAAAGGCAAAGAATTCCTCTTTTGCTTAATATTTGTATGAGCAGAATGTCATAATCCCCTCCCCTTGGGACTGATTCATGACAGCTGTGCACGCATTCCACGTAGATTCTGGCTCCATGAATCTTCGGCCCAGGGAGAAGGAGTTTCTCTCCCCGCAGTGATTTACATTTCCTTTAGGTCTTATGTAGGTCCAGCAAGGGTACACAGGAACAAACTGTACAGAGATAAACGGTCTGGCCTTGCAGGTACCCTAGGCTTCAGAGGGAACACGCACATCTCATCTCATACAGTTACAGAAAGCACATTTCATTATGTACAGGTTAGATTGCAATGATTAACAATTACGCAGACCCAGGCCACAACCTAGATCAATCAAGGATAAGCAATTTATAACAAAATAAGCAATTTATGACTAAATTCCTCTCACACAGTGTGTCTACTGGGTTGTCAAAATCTACAGAATCACTCGCCTTGCACTAGCGGTCGGCGTCACAACGTCCTTAACACTTCAACCCACCATCTCAAAACTGGTAAGAGCACACTCTTCACATGTAAGGCCATCTCCATATTGCTGATCTTTCAATGCTAGTTGCTGTCTAAACTTGCTTTTCATTGCTACACTGATGCAATTGAATGATCTCAGAAGCGCACACCGAAACATTGTGGAGACCGGTGACTGTGGCATTGGAGAATTGTAATATGAGGATTACTAATAAATTTTATTGTCAAGCTGTTATAATTTTTATTTTAAATTTAATGTGTGCTACACTGGCACATAAGAAATTTGCATAAGTCTCTTGGTATTTGCATGAGCAAATGGAAAGTGTGTGCTCTTCCTGTTTAGACGAGAAAGTGGTTTGACACACTGAAGCAGAAAGGCCTGGCCCCACCCCCCACCCCACTCTGGCAAATGGCGAGTTGCCATGGTACCTGACTGTAATTCATGAGAAGGTGAGAGAGGACACCCATGTGGCAGAATCCTGATACTGACAGTTGAAATGTCCAAATATTCTTTTCCCATCCATTACTGTAGATTTATGAATGTTGTGACCATTGCCATTTGACTATATGGATACTGCAGAGTTTTATTGCAATGACATATTCTAGAATTCTTCCTTCGAAGGTCAATTTCAAGGGTAGATTTTCATTTTCAATGGTTTTTTTTTTTTAACTTCCTTCCAAGCAAATTTGGCAAAAGAAATTAAAAATGCATGCAGCTTTGAATGCACAGCATCTGTCATGTTATCCATTCTCAAAATATCTCTATTTCAGCTTGTTCTTCCCTTTTTTGGCATTATTCGCATAATGCAGGCAAGGTCTCTTCTCCTCAGTAACCTTCAAGCAAAACGTACATATACCTGTTGCATTGTTTTCGTTGGTGATGTAAGAGGATGACACTTTATTAAGATTGAAATGCCATATGAACATACAGTGGGGTGCAAAAAATTTTGGGCACCCCTGGTTTAAATGTCTGTTACAATTAATCTCAAAGGGGTCTATTCTCCCATTTGCGTAAGTCCTTTTTTACGTGATTGGAGTTACGCGCATTTGAGTTACGCGCATTCTCCCCTACGAGCTTCGATCACGCCCACAGCGCTTAACTTCAGAATGTAGGCGGCCTTATGAAAGAGGTGTGAATAATCCAAAAGAGAGGCAGACTCTGAACCAAGGTCATTGATTATGTCTATCAGGAAAACATGGAACAAGGATTTTCTGATTAACCATGAAAATGCAGTTGTAGTCCATGGAAAACGCAAACCAGACTTTAAATTTGAATACCGTCGGCCTGCTGATAAAACCTCGTATCTCCAAATTGATAAGAAACAAAAACTCGTATGTCCGCTATTCTTACAAGCAAAATGAAACATATTTTATCTTATTTATATTTTAAATTATATTTATCAATTTATATTATTCTTTTTATTTTGTATTTATTATTTATTTTCCTGTGAAGTTTATCATTTTGATGATACAAGGTTTTATCAGCAGGCCAACGATATGCCGCTGTAATAGTAGGCCTATGTATGTCTGTGCCAATTACAAGAAGTAATGCAGACATCTCTTTTTTTTTTTCTTATTCTAGCCACCATGGCATTAAAGCTATGCAAACAAACAAATTGCCGCGATAATGAAATAACAAATAAAGAATTTAGCGCTTCTCAACCAGCGTAATCAGAGCATTGAAAATGTGCCCCTCCTACACCAGCCTGTTTGTTCCGTGGAAGACAGGGAAGAAGACAAATAAAGAGGACATTATAGTCATACAAAAATAGCAATCAGACAGTTTATATGATCTCATTTAGAAATTGCACACTTGAAATCTCAAACTACTCCGATGTCAGGTTTGCCATTAAAGGACATGGCAACGTTTTAACAAAGGATTCTTACCCCGCACGCGGTCAGCCCCCCCCCGCCCTGAAACCGCCTCAACAATCCCACAATTCCATATCCAAAGCCTATTATGTCTCATTTGATTTGAGCGACACATTCACTTGAACTTGTGCCTAGAACTTTATTAGAATCAATTATCCCATTTACTGATAATTATTCTTCCCATGTCGGCTATTCTTTATTGGCTAAAATTGATTAACAAATAGGTAGTGCTTTGGTATTGGCCAGGGTAGGGCTCAATCTAGAGTATTTAATAATATCTTTATTCACACATTAAAATACACAGTATTACCAATGGTAAAAAAAATAAAATGATAAAAAAATAAAAAAACATATTTACATAGACACAAGTTAGTTAATACAGATATCCTCAATTAGAAAATCAATCTCCTCCCTAGTGAGAATATCACAACTTTTTAGATTATCATGAACATATGGGGCAGTCACATTTGTTAATGGAACATGAAGACAACGATGGCAACGTCGAGCCGAAGCCGAAAACCAAATTTCATAGATGAGGAGTTAGAGGTATTGGTGAAATCAGTGAAGAGGCACCACGAGGTGTTGTATGGCTAGGGGGCACTGAAGGCTGATGCGAGGAAGAAAGCTGCGAATCGTTCTGGATGTGGCTTTGGTGGGGAGATCGCAGTGGGGAGAGCGCAGTGTGCCCATTTAAAGCATATATGGAGAGATCTGCATGGCGCTGTAAAAGCCAGGCTCTCTGCACACCGGAGAAGCGTGCATGCAACAGGTGGTAGGCAACCATCATCCCCTGCGCATTTCACTGCTCTGGAGGAGGAGGAGGTGGCATCCACTCTTTCTGCAGTGGAAGTGCATGGAGAAAAACTTGGAGTGGATACGGATGAAGGAGGGTTACGTAAAATGGTCATTTTTATTTGCCTATAGGCCTACTCAAAGCATCATTGTGATAAATACTGGAAACAAGCTTAATATGGTTTCAAATATTTATTGTATTTTTTTTGGCATTTCAAGCAGTTGCGCGGTACATAAGCGTCATGGGCCGAGCCAGGGAATTTGGCGCAGATGCTTAATATGCGCGTATCATGATCGCACACAACCTGAACATTAATGCTGTGCCGACGTCTACGGTCACTGTACATATTCTCATTAGTGGAAGGAGTTCTGATTACAACGTGAGTACAATCAATGGCTCCCATAACACTGGGGAACCCGGCGACCCGGTAGAACCCCCCCTTCACTTCTCAGTCTTACAGCGGGTGTTTCAGGGAACTTTATGAAGTGGCTGATGTGGTGCAGCATAACGTCAACGAACTGTGTCGGACACCTTGACACAGACGCCTGTGATACGTGCATGACATCACCAGCCACTCTCCGGAATGACCCAGATGCCAGGACCGACAGCGCAGTTGTGACCTTGATGACCACAGGTATGTTTTGCGGATGATTGCTGCGGCTGGATAGCTGTTCATCCAGAAGTCAGCAAAGATGGATGATTGCCTCATGGTCCAGATGAAAGCGCTGGATGCACTCGGTGTCTGTTAGTCCCTGGATGTCCAAACGAGGCCGATATATGCGTGGTCGTCTTCGAGATCGGCGCGCTCCTCTTACTCTTTCCCACTCACGCAAGAGTGCAAGCAGATGCAGGACTGGCATTTTGGTTTTTGATTTTGAGGGCATGGTAGAATGATGGAGAACAGGCTGTTGCGTAATATCGTGATGATTTTGTTTGATAATTTATTATTGTTATGAGAAATGTAGTTTAGAAATGGGGATGAACAATCGAATATTGAATGTCTCAACCTTTACCGTGGTAAATAAAAAAAATAAATGTTAAAATTTGGCCTATAACCAACATCAAATGCAATATTCTATTTTGCCATATATTGGCGCCTGACCTTAATACAGCCCTCACAAGTGCTTAACAGAAAAAGCGCGTAAGCCAGGGGGAGAATACGCCTAAGTGTTATTTGCCTGAGAAACGCCCAGATTTTGGCCTTTCTCCTCCTGAAGTGCGTAACTGCCTTCGGGGCGCATAATGCACAGACTAAAGTCAAGGGGAGAATACGTGTAGGCTGCTACGCACTTTTTACGACTTACGCGCTTGGTAGAATAGACCCCAAAGTGACTGAAAGCAAATCTGAACACTAAATGCTACAAAATTAAACATGACACCTTTCTGCAAATTTAAAAGCAAGGTGTCTTTTTTTAATTTTTCTGAGTTTTTAATTGGTAAGAAAGGAAAAAGGGCCCCATGCAAATGTTTGGGAACCCTTTTGGATTATTCTTTGATACCTTTTAAGAAGATGATTACTAAGGCCCAGACCCAGGTGATTTACTTGTTAGGGCTTCAATGAGTCAGGTGAATATAATTCTAGGGTTGAACTATTCTGAAGTAACTCCATGCCTTCTAAAGTGTCCGACTGTGGAGGCTTTTGTGTCTGGTGTTAAAAACCATGTGTCGCTCTAAACAGTTGTTCAAGGATGTCAAAATCAAGATAAATCACTTCCACCAACAAGGAGAGGGCTGCAAAAAAAACTCTCGCAACGTTTCAAACTACCCATTTCTACTGTCAGAAATATTGTAAGAAAATGGAAAAGAAATGGAACAATTGAAGTCAAGGCAAGATCTGGATGACTAAGAAAAATTTCACATAGAATGGCCCGAGATCTGGTGAGAAACGCTCAGAAGAACCCACACATCACTGTAAAAGAGCTGCAAAAAAGAGTAGTAGACACAGGTTTAGTTGTTCACAGGACAACAATACAGCGTACCTTAAACAACAAAGACGTACATGGCAGAGTTGCTAGAAAGAAGCCTTTCCTACACCCTCAACGCAAAATTAAGCGTCTGAAGTATGCGAAAGAAAACCTTGAAAAATCTCAAGCCTATTGGAACAATGTGCTTTGGACTGATGAAACCAAAATTGAACTTTTTGGCCACAACCAAAGAAGGTATGTTTGGAGAAAAACGGGTGAAGGATTTGTAGAGAAGAATGTGTTGCCAACTGTTAAGCATGGAGGTGGATCCATTATGCTTTGGGGTTGTGTAGCAGCTGGGGGCACAGGCAACATTGTGCGGGTGGAAGGAAGAATAGATTCCACCAAATATCAAGTCATTCTATAGGCTAATGTTCAAAGCTCAGCCCAGAAATTGAAGTTGTAGAGACGTTGGGTATTCCAGCAAGACAATGACCCGAAGCATACCTCAAAATCCACCATGAGTTACCTCCAGGAAAGACGGATAAAGGTTTTGGAATGGCCATCACAGTCCCTAGACTTGAATATTATTGAAAATCTGTAGAGAGACCTCAATCATGCCGTGCATGCAAGAAGGCTGAAGAATATTTCGGCACTAGAGGTGTTCTGTTGGGAAGAATGGGGAAAAATTCCAAAGACAAGAATTGAAAGACTTTTAGCTGGCTACAGGAAGGGTTCGCAAGCTGTTTTAGCTGCCCGAGGAGTTGCAAAGTACTAGCTGACAGGGTTCCCGAACTCTTGCACAAGGCCTTTTTCCTTGTTTTATTATTTTGAAACCGTAAAAAGTTAAAAATGAAAATTATTCTCGCTTTAAAATGTGATGAAATGTTCCATGTTTAACTTTGTAGCATTTAGTGTTCAGGTTTGTTTTCAATCACTTGGAGATTAATTGTAACAGACAAGTAAACCAGCGGTGCCCAAATTTTTGCACCCCACTGTGGTCCTATAAGTTAGTTTTAGGAACATTATTTTCTCATTTTTGCCAGCAGTAGTGCATACTGTGTTGAGTTCATGCTTTTTTGATCTATTTTGCATGGAAGCGTGAACAGGCAAACGAGGGTGGCTCAGTGTAAAATGAAAATAATTTCATGGGGTGGATTTCAAATTTGTCTCGTCAGTTACAGAAAATAGACACTTCAGAAATGAAATCCTTCTATTCTTTTCTATTGAGCGGATTATAAATATAAAATTATTGCACATCTGTGACCTTCGAGCTGTTAAATTCCAAATTTATTCTTTGTTTAAAATGGCTATATAAACGGAGTACTCATAAAAGCAAGGCAACATTGTCACCAATATCCCCCGCCACGGTAAGTATGGTCACGGGAGATTCCATATTCATACCAAAAAAAAAAAAAGACAGAGCAATGACAGTATCCACTGAAACATATGCAAGGAGATAATATAATGAAGGAATAGTTGCCGAGAAAACTTGTCCCCATTGCAAATCCCATACACCAAGTTGACGAACAGAAACAAGGACCATAACTCCATAAAAATAAATCTCTCGGAATCAATTGTCGAACTCATTCAATAGGGTCATCTGTATGGGCCACTCGCAAAATTTCATCCACGTTGCTGAGAAAACTTGTCCCTATTAAACACCCATACACCAAGTTCAGAGTTAAGGGCCATAACTCTGTAAAAATAAATTTCTCGGAAACAACTGTCAAACTCATTCAGTAAGGTCATTGGTACTGGCCACATACAAAATTTCATTCACGTAGGTGCAATAGTATCCAAGAAAACTTGTCCCCATTGAACCCGGACGGAGGCACAAGCTCCAGTCCAATATCCCCCGATTCACTTCGTGACGGGGGATAATAATAACCTTTAGTATACACATGAGCAAAGTTATGAAAGTCAGTTTTTTATTTAAAGATTTTCTTTTACCTCTGTTGCCAGTATAGCCTTGTTTGGATTCAAATATTGTTTTGATGTCCACCAAGCTTTCATTATTTGTTTGGGAGCAGGACCGCATTCATGTCAGACCTGAAAATTATCTCCAGTGGGATAAAATGCAGTCTGAACTTGGAGGAGTGTAAGATTGAGTCAGAGCTGCATGAAGAAATCTCCAAATCTTTGTCTTTACTTTGTTCTACAATTATGTCATCTTTTCAAAAAAAAAAAAAATTATCAATGCAAGGAAACATATTAGGGAAGCTTCAGCTGTGCTGCACCTGCTCTGGGCGGTGTCACACAGGAGCTGATACATCAGCTGATTATCTTCCATTTTAGGCTTCAGTCTACTAATCTCACTTGTCCAGATGTGTGGTCCTTTGATGTCCTGTTGGTCACAGTGTTTTTCATGCTGCAGCATTTTGTGTAGTTGAGTTCAAAAACATGTTTTACCTGCAAACAAAAGGGTTGAAGCCTTTGTTTATAATTTGATAAACCAGAGGATGTATCTCATTATTATAGTATTATATTTTTATAGCAAGTGCATGAAATCTCCTGTGATCTGGAAAAACCTAGTAAGTTTATCAGTGGCAAAGGTCTCGCAATTGAACAAAAATTTTAGGTTCTGGACTTTTCCAAACAGAAAAAAAATGATAGAAACTTGATTTTGAAAGTTCAAATGACACTTATTGCTCGTGTTTTAAGATTTTCACCACTCTTAATTGCTGCAAATGAAAGTTAAACTCAGTTTCTACCAAAAGTGACACACATACTAGGTTTTTCCAGATCACAGGAGAAATATCCCTTAAGGCGCGCTGGAATTGACCCATAGTCAATGGATTGATTATGTTTTTCTCTTTTTTTAGTATATTGGCATTCAAGGTGATCACAATAAATGGTTTGTGCTAAGGGCTGGCCCTCCCCAGAGTATTATCTGTCATCAAAATCGCTTTGCTGAAATGAGATGAATCTTCTAGATTTAGGTTGCAGCTCAACTTGATAACTTTCGTGACATCAAAGTGCCAAATTGTTACATTTAAAAAAACTGAACCCTGACCAAATTAAGCTCTTTGGATGTTTGTGTGTAACCAAAGCATTACATATTGAGGGGCTGCTGTCCTTTTTTGGTGAAGCAGCAGCCTATACACTGCCCTCCATAATTATTGGCACCCCTGGTTAAGATGTGTTCTTTAGCTTCTAATAAATTCAGTTTTTTTTTCTAAATAATATAGGACTACAATGAAAAAAAGAGGAAAATCCACCTTTAATTCAAATGCATTTATTCAGTGGGAAAAAAATCCCACATTAAGAAATAATTCTTTTACATCAAATCATGTGCGCCACAATTATTAGCACCCCTGATGTTAATACTTTGTACAACCCCCTTTTGCCAACAAAACAGCACCTAATCTTCTCGTATAATGTTTCACAAGATGGGAGACAACAGAAAGAGGGATCTTCGACCATTCCTCTTTGCACAATCTCTCTAAATCATCCAGCGACCTGGGTCCTCTCCTCTGCAATCTCCTCTTCAGCTCACTCCACAGGTTTTCAATGGGGTTGAGGTCTGGGGACTGAGCTGGCCGTGGGAGGAGCTTGATTCTGTGTCTGGTGAACCATTTCTGTGTAGATTTGGCCACATGTTTAGGGTCATTATCTTGCTGAAAGACCCAGTGACGACCCGTCTTCAGCTTTCGGGCAGAGGCCACCAGATTTTGATTTAAAATGTCCTGGTATTTCAAAGCGTTCATGATGCCATGCACCCTAACAAGGTTCCCAGGGCCTCTGGAAGAGAAACAGGCCCACAGCATCACCGACCCTCCCCCATACTTCACAGTGGGCATGAGGTGCTTTTCTGCACTCATCTGTTGTGTTCCGCCAGACCCACTTAGAGTGTTTGTTGCCAAAAAGCTCTATCTTGGTCTCATCTGACCAAAGCACACGGTCCCAGTTGAAGTCCCAGCACCGCTTAGCTTAACTCCAGGCGTTTGCGTTTATGATTGTGAGTGAGAAAAAGTTTTTTCCATGCATGCCTCCCAAACAGCTTGTTGGCATGTAGATAGTGCCTGATGGTTGTTTTGGAGACTTTGTGACCCCAAGATGCTACCATTTGTTGCAATTATTTAACAGTGAGCTTTGGAGAACTTTTTATTTCTCTTACCATCCTCCTCACTGTGCGTGGTGGCAAAATAACCTTGCGTCCTCGTCCAGGCTTGTTTACCACTGTTCCAGTTGTTTTAAACTTCTTAATGATTCCTCTGACAGTAGATATGGGCAGGTGCAGGCGAGTGGCTATTTTCTTGTAGCCATTGCCTGACTTGTGAAGGTCGACACACATCTGCTTACTTGAATGGTGTGTTCCTTTGTCTTTCCCATGTTGAAGAGTGGATAAGAGAAATGGCCTCTGTGTCACTTCATATTTATACCCCAGGGAAACGGGAAGTGATGAATTACTAATTAAATGTTCCTAGATACTCTGATCAACTTTGTAAACTACTGTAGAAATGACAGACATACTTCAATTACATTTATTTCCTAGGAATTGTTAGGGGTGCCAATAATTATGGAACAGGTGATTTTATGAAAAATAATTATTTCTTAGTCAGGGATTTTTTTTCCCTTAAAATTCACTTGAGTTGAAGGTTACATTTTTCTACAATTTTCAGTGTGAGAGTATGCTTCTGCAATAAAAATTGAATTTATTTTATGGCTTTTAACACATCTTAAACATGGGTGCCAATAATTATGGAGGGCACTGTAGTGCCATTAGTCACTTTTAGCAACATTCTTTTCTCATTTTTGCCAACAGTAGTGCATACTGTGGTGAGTTTAAGCTTTTTTGATCTATTTTGCGTGGAAGCGTGAACAGGCAAAAGAGGGTGGTTCAGTGTAAAACGAAAATAATTTCATGGGGTGGATTTCAAATTTGTCAGTTACAGAAAATAGGCACTCCAGAAATGAAATCCTTCTATTTTTTTTTCTTTTTTTATTGAGCGGATTGTAAATATAAAATTATTGCACATTTGTGACCTTCAAGCAGTTAAATTCCAAATTTATTCTTTGTTTAAAATGGCTATATAAACAGAGTACTCATAAAAATAACCTTTAGTATACACATGAGCAGAGTTATGAAAGTCAGTTTTTTATTTAAAGATTTTCTTTTACCTCTGTTGCCAGTATAGCCTTGTTTGGATTCAAATATTGTTTTGATGTCCGCCAAGCTTTCATTATTTGTTTGGGAGCAGGACCACATTCATGTCAGACCTGAAAATTATCTCCAGTGGGATAAAATGCAGTCTGAACTTGGAGGAGTGTAAGATTGAGTCAGAGCTGCATGAAGAAATCTCCAAATCTTTGTCTTTACTGTGTTCTACGATTATGTAATCTTTTCAAAGAAAAAAATTTTATCAATGCGAGGAAACATATTAGGAAAGCTTCAGCTGTGCTGCAACTGCTCTCGGCGGTGTCAAACAGGGGCTGATACATCAGCTGATTATCTTCCATTTCATGCAACAGTACTTACCTAACTTGTCCATATATGTGGTCCTTTGATGTCCTGTTGGTCAGTGTTTTTCATGCCGCAGCATTTTGTGTAGTTGAGTTCAAAAACATGTTTTACCTGCAAACAAAAGGGTTGAAGCCTTGGTTTATAATTTGATAAACCAGAGGATGTATCTCGTTATTATAGTATTAGATTTTTATAGCAAGCGCGTTAAATATCCCCTAAGTCACGCTGAAATTGACCATAGTCAATGGATGGATTATGTTTTTCTTTTTTTAGTATATCGGCATTCAAGGTGATCACAATAAATGGTTTGTGCTAAGGGTTGGTCCTCTTCAGAGAATTATCTGTCATCAAAATTGCTTTGCTGAAATGTGATTAATCTTCTAGATATAGGTTGCAGCTCAATTTGATAACTCTTGTGACATTAAAGTGTCAAATGATTACATTGGAAAAAAAACTGAACCCTGACCAAATTAAGCTCTTTGGATATTTATATGTAACCAAAGGATTATATGAGGAGGGGCTGCTGTCCTGTTTGGTGAAGCAGCAGTCTATACATGTATAGTATATCTGTGAGGAGTTTGCATGTTCTCCTTGTCTTTGCACGGGCAATCCAGTTTCCTCTTCAATCCAAAGACATACATGATTGGCTTATTTGAGACTAAACTAAATTACCTATTGGTATTAATGGTGTGTGATCCCCATGATTGACTGGTAAACTGTCCAGGGTGTGTACCTGCTGCTCAACCATTGCATACTGGACTAGGCTCTTGCTGCTTGCTGTAACTTTGACCAAGCGTAAGCCTTAAGATGATGGATTGGTTTATGGGTTTGTTCTTGTTTGTATCGCTGCACTCTATTTGGTAACCGGAGCAGTGTTTGTTGTAGCTCCGCGAGGAGGTCTCTCGCCTATCAGAGTTTGAGCGGCAGTGCTCCTAGAAGGATCAGGAGATCTCAGCCCTGAAGGAGAAACTGAAAGAAGTCAAACGACAGGTTTGTCTAGCTCATGAAGATGGAATGATTAAAGCGCAGGTAAACCTGTGAGTCCCCATCAATAGATTGCATTGTGCCTTCAGTTCTCTGCACGCAGCCCTGTATTGAGATGGGTTTTCAGAGTGACGCACCGACACAAATGTAGCTGTATATCGTCCGTTATCCTTTTGAGAGGAAGAGGATCTTAATCTGGCTCATATGTTGGTGCTGAAGCAGTTTTTAGTGTACAGGTTTTCAGTATTGATGTAGAATTTTCATGGAGACATTGCCTATGTAACTTAACCAGAGGGCTGTTTGTGTTCATGTACTTAATCCTGTCTTCCTTGCAGTCATCTTTTATTGTTTCATATTTCTATTTGAACATATAAGTTTATAAACATAGTCCAGTCTAGAGTAGGCATGAACAATTTGGAAAAATAATTGAATTCCAGTTTACAGGCCAATATTGCGATTGTGATTTATTATGTGATTTTTTTTTTGCTAATTCCTTCTTTTATATCCACTATGTTTTAGCTAATATAAGCCATTTTACTGTATAACCACCCCAAGGATTTTGGCTTGAAATTACCTGAACTGATATGTGGACAATATATGAATTGGTATGAAAACACCTCTTAATTCAACTTTTAAACTGAAAAAAAAAAAAACTCCACAAAACTCTTACAATTACAAGCTTTAAAAACATGTGACACAGGTGCAGCCTGTAATTGGTCAGCCCCTACTCAGAAGAAAAGAGAGAGTGCGCATGTGGACACAGCCTTAAATAATTGCTGAAGCATTAAGATATGCCTTCGGTGGAACTAAGGAGCCTTGCTTTAACCATGAAAACCAAACCCGAGTCCCAGGAGTGTCTGCTTACTTTTGGCCTAGTTCACAATGTTCAAAAAGGTTTTGGTGAGACATGGAGTGAAAATGGACACGTCACATTTTAAGATAGGAAAGATGACTGGTTATTGCTCTCAATTGCTTTTGTTTTTACCTTTTTTTTTTGTTGTTGTTGCGAAAACTGTTCCAAATTGTCAGTTCCAATGGGGCTTGTTTGTGTCTCTTCTATTTTCAGTGCCCTGATTCTGCCCCAGAGAACTCTGGGAAAACTTGAGTCTCAGGTTGAATCTGAGGGACAGGGGGAGGACTGTATGATGAGGATGGAGGCTCTGATACAGGAGCTGGAGGACACTAAAAAGACCTACATGATCTCAGCTGGTACATAGAGAAGCCTCCTTCCACTTTGCTCTGACTCTCCAGTTCCTCTCTTATAATACTCCACTTTTAACCCAAAGGTCAGTTGAATAATTGCAGTAGAGCTCTGCGGTGGATTTTTCACTTCTTCCCCACAGGCACAGTGTGTTCTTTGAGGCGAGAGCTGTCAATCAAAGACCGAGATCTGACATTGGCCAGAGCAGAGGGGGCGGAGCTGAAACAGGAGCTAAAGGACAGGATGGCACAGCTGCAGGCCATGTCCAGAAAGGTACCTGCTGGTAGCCTGTTTCCCAAGGGCTCAGATGCTCACTGGGAGCTGGGAGGTTGGTGGGAAAAGACCCTGCATTGCCACAATATGACTTTTGCAGCTGTGGGGGTGTAGGAGATTTGACCACCGCTCACCAACTGTAAGTCACTTTGAATAAAATGGTCAGCTAAATAATAAATAGCTTTATACCATGGCCTGGGTGAAAAAAATCTGTTCTTAGTGGGCGGCAGGTATATGTTGAAACCGTGTATTGTGCATACAGTTTTGCACTAGTTGAATCACTGTTCTAGTAAATCCATTCACTCCCCAACTTGAAGCATAAGCAACATTATAGAGTACAGCTGTTAACTTAAGGCCTGGGAATTTTTTCAAAACAGGAACCCGACGATTTTTCGGGCGGGTACCCGAAAATCACTTAAAGGAACAAAAAGCTGGTATTTTTGATCTAGACCCTACTTCTACTAGCCCACTGCCCCGAGAATGAAGCCTAGATGAAAAGCAGTCTCCACAGGACATGTCTTTCGTGATTGACAGTTGAAATAAACCATGTGCAGAAAAGAAAAACAGGTGGAGGAAATTGTTGAGACAAGAGAGTAAAGATAGAGTGAAGAAAATAAGCCAGTGTCTTGCGTCCACGAGGCATGTGTGTCCGTGTTCATTGTTTATCTCAAAGTTTCAAACACGTTTACGTACACTAAAGAAAGGAAGACTGAGAAACAGAAAGATAACTTACAACGAAAAGCTTGTTTGAGGTGATAAGTATTTCATTGTCAACTGTCAAGTATGAATAATGTCCAAGTCCGAATTGGCTAGCATAAAGGGCTGAGATTAAACTGTAAACAAAAAACAACCAAGTGAACTAGTCTCATGCACAAACGTTGGATGGACTGATCAGGTATTTTATAAATACGATATTTTACTTTCCAAATGTATTTTCCAAATTCATTTACTAAATCAAAGTGTACGGATGTCCGACTGATGTCATTATTATCATTAATAAGTATTTCATTATACCATCATAACAATCCCATCATCAAAACTCAAAATCATATCTGCACCCCCGAATTTCCCATTTCCTCGTTATCATCATTTGATAATTATTCCATCAACTTCAATCGTTACCGAATCGCCGTATTCATCATCACTATTACTATCAACAGAGCCTATCAATCTCAACAATAAATGTATCATGTAATTTGTTCAGTATCATCAAAATTCATCATCATAACTGTTGAAAAGAAAAAGAAAAAAAAACCATGACGCCAATGAGATCAAAAGGCAGCTAGCGAGCACGAATTGACTAGACCAAGGAGGTAGGGATTAATACCTCCTTGATTATATAAAATCTCCGAATTGCCACTTATTGATTCTCCATCTGTTTCCCATTCAAGTAAGTTGATAAACTAATCGTTGGCGCACGAAAGTCGTGAGCTACAGGAATAAATAATGGACATGTTATTTGCGAATGTCTGGGTGATGCCATGAATGATTATCCATCATTTTATCGTGTGCAGAATGAATGTACTGATTTTTTGGGAAACAGGTATCGCAATTTTCTTCCCGGGACCCAAACCTTTCGGGCGGGACCCAGGTTTTAGTCACAGGCCTAGTTAACTTCTTATCAACTGTAGCAAGCGCAGCTGAGGTATTCACTTGATAAATGGTGTGATCCTTTTGAACACAATAGCAACCATAGCAAACATACTCTGAAACAGTTTTGACCCAAAATCAGGCTGATTTTAATACTTTGTAACAAGTTATTTAGCGATGGAGCCATTGCATTTGCTTACCGCACTAGATTATACAGTAATTTATACTGAAACTAACTGGATTGTTGTAAAAGGGTCAAGAATTATTCCTCATCATGACAACGGTGACCTCTTGCTTCATAACTGTTGATCTTGACAGCAAAACTTTCATCAAAAATTAATGAATGCTGTTATTTTAAAAGCGATCACGGTTGAAGCAGGATAATCAACTCGTAGGTGTGCACTTAACCTTTTTAAGGCTCTTTACGGGGGCGCAGTGGAGGTTCTTCACCTTCACATGGTGTGTTAAAATAGTTATCGCACACCTACGACTTTACAGGTCATTTATTTACGCAAGTGATAAAGAGGTGAACTGCTGTGACTGGAATGCGTGATGTGTCAAGGCACCTTCCATTCTAGGGTGTGTTTTCCATTTCACTTGACTTCTTCTGTGTCTGACTGCGCTTTCCGAAACAATTGCTGATATTGTGTCTGTTTACAAGAATTGACACCTCACCCCAACCTGATTTTCATTTCAGTTTTCTTGTCTACGAGAGGGAAAAGCCAATGAGGAACTTATTGCAGCCCTGGAAAACGAAAACTGCAGTCTGCGGCAAGTATGGACTAAACATGTATCCTAGCCTGCAGATTCTGTATTAGTTGGAGATCTTACAATCTTATCTCTCGCAACATATGGTTGCCTGTGGCAACTGCTGTCTTATTGTGTGCAGCCATTGCTAAATTGATTAGCAGTAGCCAAAGCAAATGTAGATGACTCAAACTCACCTGACTCATCACAGGACAAAGCAAATTGTATATTGTCATGTCCAACTCAAGTGCACTGTTTGCTGATGAAGTCTCTGTTGTTAATGGCTACAGTGAACAGCAACCAGCATGTAATGGGTGAATAACTTGTGTGCATTGTATGTATCAAATTTGTAGAAATGGCCTATTTTTAGTACTTTCTTTGAAAATCTTTTCCGGAGTCTGAAAGCACATTTCCCCTGTGGCCTCTCAGTCAGTTTAAATTATTGTCTCTTGGCTGTACACAAAAGTGCCCATTACCACTGGTTTCCATGGTGGATGAAGAGAAAGCATGCAGGACTCCTAGCGCGTTTGGTCTCGTTTTTTCCCTGCTTGTGCAGCCTGATGCTGTTGACAGAGATGAGTTTATGTTGTTTGGGTTGTGATGGTAACTGCTCATCTGATTGGTTAGCTGACAGCTCAGCTGAAGGAGGAGGCGTCGCAGCAGCGTCAGGAAGCGGCGCGGGTCTCTGATGAGGTGCAGCGTCTGCAGAAGGCACTGGAGATGGAGAGGGTTGCCCTGGCGAAACTGCAGCAGCGGGATCAGGCCAATCAGGGGGCTATCGCAGCTCTTCAGCTCCAGCACAGCAGGGCCAAAGTGTCTCTGGAGCAAACACGCACCAGAGTATGCGTCCCTTCCTCTCTCCCACGCGGGAAACTCACGCGGACCAGTCAGACAGCTAGTCACAAAACTGAGTCTTCCATCAGCTCTATTTTTAAAACTGTTGGTTTATTTACGATTATTGTGGTATTGTTAGCTCGCCCCTGCTGTCTCTCTCATGATACCGAATCTTCCATCTGCTCTATTTTTACTCCCCTTCCCCCGCATTCTGAAATCAAGTTCAACGTAACACCCTTTCTAAATTTCTTCCCTGATTTAACCAAACCCCATTTAAACCGCTACTCCTGTCTAAGTGGGGTTTAAATCAATTTTAGTTTCTGAAGGTGAGGTTTAGCTGAACCTCAGTCTAAGTGTAATCTAAGTGTGGTTTAACTTTAAACCTGGTGTCTAAATTTAAACTGGAGTCCAAATGCCCTGGAGACATAGTCTGCTTCTACTGAACATGTGCAGTAGAGTGCAACCAAATTCTGCTATGATTTCTGTGTGTGATCTATGTGACCAGCATTTGTACTATGTCTGCTAAATCATCAAAATACAAAAGCTGTAAGGGAGTGGTGCTCAATCTTATCTGTGAAGGGCCAGTGTGGGTGCAGATCTTTATTACAGTCCAGGTTACAGCAGCTGATTGAACTTATTAAGTGATCAGGGGGTTCAATCAAGAGCTTGATAATTAGAAGCAGGTGTATTAGTGTTGGGTTGTCGCAAAAACCAGCAACCAAACTGGCCCTTTATGAATAAGATTGGACACCCCTGCCATTAGGCTCATTGGGAAGCAAGGGAAAAACACTTATTTGTGGAACTAGTTGAGGAAAATGTTGAGATCTTCGAGAACAAAAAGAACGACTGGGAAATCAGTTTGACCAAGGCGAGGGAGATGGCCACCAAGACCTTAGGGAACTGAAAGAGCAGTGGAAGCGACTGAAGATCTGAAGGTTTTAAAGGGTTTTTTTTTCCCTGTCAACCAATGGTGCCCCTGGCACAGCAGCTGCTAATTGCCTTAGAACAGGGGTGTCCAATCTTATCCAGAAAGGGCCGGTGTGGGTGCTGGTTTTTGTTAGAGCCCAACGCTAACACACCTGATTCTACCCACCAAGGTCCTGATTGAAACCCCTGATTAGTTCATTAGTGGAATCAGGTGCAGTAGCACTGCTGGCTAGGACAAAAACCTGCACCCACACTGGCCCTTTACAGATAAGATTGGACACCCCTGCCTTAGAACATCCAAAAGATGAGCCATGTCGGTCACATAAGAGAGTTAAACCAAACTTAAACCATCCCTACACCCAATTTAACTCTTTCCCCTCACTAGCGCCTCTCGACGCCTACCCCTTATTTCCCCACAAGCACCTCTCGACGCCCGGTCTCGATCACCACGCAAGCGACTCGACGTCTCACTGGGATTTCCCCATAAGCATCTGTGGATGACTCTCTATTTAAAGCTTATATGAGATCGAGACACTGACGTCAACAGTTTCGGGGCAGATGCATAATTGAAGGCATATGATTGGTCAATAAAAATAAAAAACATGAGCATAAATTGAACTTTATTGGACCTGTAAATATTAAAACTCTTTGTGTTTATAAAATGAGTTCTAGTGAAATTTCTTTCTCTAACTGGAATATTGGGATATAAAAACATTGTCTTGAAGGTGAGGGTATCCTGAAAAAGAAAATATAGGCTTTTGATATTCTTTTATTCAGTAATTATAAAACTGAGTGGTCCATCATTTCTTTGTTTATTTCTGAAAATGCCTGAATAAATGGGTGTTATCACATCAGCAGCTCTGTGTGGAGATAAGGTAGCAGCAGCCAGCTCCCCACAGAGTATACACTGCTGTGTTATCTGTGGGGCTGTGAGGGGAAAAAAAGTTAAAAATGCATAGAAAGTTAGACCATTTTTAGACCGAGGTCTAAGTTAAACCGCACATCAGAAAGTGAATCTTAAAACCCAGGTTTAAATATTGATACAATCGATAAATAAAGTTCACTTAAACCATGCTTAGACCAGGGTCTAAGTTATCAGCCATTGCTGTTGCTGACCTCTTGGCTGTGCTGTAGCGCTGTTCGTTGGTGTGCATTCTGCTTGAGTGGAGACAGAGGAAGACGTGCGGGATCGAATCTGAAGTTTTACTCTTGTTTAAACGGAGTTATCTGAAACTAATTTGTGTGTTCAGGCTCAAACAGTATTAGAGATTAGACAATTTGCTCCCGAGGTATAACCTTTGTCGCATTAGGGGCAGGGAGAATCTTCCTCCATCATCTTTTTTTTCCCCTTTTTCCCCCTTTAACAACTCGGTGAGCAAACAGCCAAATTAAGTCGCTAATCTGGTCAAACTAAGGGGACGGGGGTTTTTGGGGTTTTTTTTTTTTGGGGGTTTCAGTCTCCGGGAGCAAAGTAAGGTAAAGTAAAATAAATTTAAACGCTAAATTTAAAGAATAAACTAAACGCCAAGTAATTGTCTAACTTAGTGAATTGTGTGATATACAAAGTAAGTCAGAGTTGTTTTCAAGGACTGAGGTACACTGTCGCCTGCTTTTCTGTAGCTGATTTAGCTAACTAACTATTGTAAGCTCTCAACGCCAGGAATATATCAAATTACCGGGATATCTAACTATCTGGCTTGGTTTCATACTTGGTCGCTTGCCTTTCATACAGTCTTCTAGCCAATAAATATTGACGTTCACCGGGGTTTTTAGTCCCCTTCGTTTCTCTATCCTGACCGCATTACCGCATAAACGCATTTCCAAGCTTGAATATTACTTGAACCGGGTTTTTGTCTTTTTTCGCATTTTATTATCGAAGGGCTCTTCTGATTAAACACATTGCAAATTACGTTATCTTTGTATTTTCCTCCGGTTGCGGTGCCTTGATCAGCTGATTAAAGTTTAACTGCTTGTTTGAGTGCTCAGCGACAGCTTGTTGGGGAGATACCGTGTGTAGTTCGCTCACGAAGTAAAACGACTTGTTTATTCGGGTCCGTTTTAATTAAAAGGAACCGAGGCTTAACTCTTATCTCGGTTACTCTTGGTTGTATTTGTGGCTGGCTAGCTAGATAGTTACTGTTTGCTTTTTGGCTGGGGATCTGAGATTTAGTATTTAGTCAATAGGACAGCAGTCACTTTAGTCGTCCGTTCGGTTACCCTTGAATTTAAACGGAAAGCTTTACCGGAGTGCTCCGCCTCCTCCCTCCTCCAGTTTCTCCTGGGCGTAGTATAGCCAGTCTGGGTAGTATATCTGGGTTCTCAGCTAAGCCCTGTGAGACTTTTGGGTTAGTATATTAATAGTAGCGGGTCTAGTTAAATTCAAGTTGGCTTATTAGGAGTGCTTATTATCGATAGAGTTTCTCAATTTGGTATTTCATTTCTGTTCACTAAAACTAAGCCCCTGTTAAAAGAGGCTTATTATCCATTCACATAGTTTCCCCACGGTTTCTATTGTGACTGCTGCTTAGGGCTTCTCAGGTTAATTAATTAATAAATTGTGGTTCCTGAGCTTCTGTCTCGGCATTAGTAATTTTCTTTGTTATCTAGGGTGAGCGAGGTCATTAGGTAGGGGGGTTCAAAATGTGGCCAAAACTATGTGACGGTTGCAGGATGATCGCACTTTTGGAAAGAGATTTCCAGGGTGGGTTTGTCTGTCACCGGTGCCAGCTAATTGAGCATCTGGAGAGCAAGATCCTTGTTCTTCAGGGCCAGTTGGCACACGACATAGTTCATAATCAGTAGAGTTCCTAGAGGAACTAAGTAGTATGTCGTTTAGAGAAATGGTCTGTACGCCAAAGCAGGGTGGTGTGGGGACCCCAGAGCAGGCAGGGAGAGAAAGTTGGGTGACGGTAGGACATCAGCGCAGGAAAGGGCGTGCACACCGTGACAGCGACAGCTCCTCCAGTGGTTGAGGTGTCCAACCGATTCCGGCCCTTGCAGGAACTCGAATTGGCCCCTGACCCTGAGAGTGAGGGGACTGATGAGCAGCAGGGCACCCTGTTGGCCTCTACCCCTCAGAAAAGAGAGTTATTGATAGTGGGGGACTCAATACTTAGAGGAATAGACAGTTTAGTCTGTTCGCAGCGACAAGGAGTCTCTCAGACGGTGTGTTGCCTGCCTGGTGCCCAGGTAGGAGACCTCCTGGAGCGCAGGCGGACAAGCTCCTGGCCAGAGCGGGAGGGATCCAGTTGTCATGGTCCATGTTGGGACTAATGACATAGGTAAGGGTAGGTTTGAGGTTCTGCAAAGCAAATTTGTTGAATTAGCTGAAAAGCTTAGGAGCAGATCCTCCACGGTAGTGTTCTCCGGGATTCTACCGGTACCACGTGCAAGCAGAGGGAAGCAGAATTTTATCTGGAGGTTTAACACATGGCTCTGAACCTGGTGTAGGAAAGAGGGGTATAGGTTTATGGGGCACTGGAACTACTTCTGGGACAGGGGTGACCTGTTCAAGCCGGATGGGCTACACCTGAACCGGAGGGGTACCTTTGCACTGGGTCAGCGATGTTGAGGGTAGCAGAGAGTTATTTAAACTAGGGACTTGGGGGGCAGGGAGGTTAGAGAGTGTTACACAGGGAAATGCAGACTGCCCTGATGGAAGCTGACAGCGTTACATGCACTATTGATGATATATTTTTAAAGCAAAAAGCATGGTGAGGGGCTTTGAGCAGCAGGCACATGGGAAATCGAAGGGAAGAGCGTTCATGATAACCTGAAATGTTTTTATCTAAATGCAAGAAGCATTAAAAAATAAATTTCAAGAACTTGAGGCCGTTATGATTAGTGAAGGCTATGACATAGTTGGGATTACAGAGACATGGCTTAGTGAAGAGGATGGAGATGAATATAATGTAGAAGGTTATAAGCTCTTTAGGAAGGATAGATGTAATAGGCGAGGAGGGGGTGTAGCACTCTATGTGAACGAAAACATAAATGTGCAGGAAATTCCTGAAATTGAATATTCCGTGCCTTGTGAAGATATCTGGGTCAGGCTCACTGGCAAACACGAGACTGGTTTAAACATAGGTGTATGCTATCGACCACCAGCTTTGGACAGTACAGTCAATGAAATGCTCCTTAAGAGGATTACGCAAGCTTGTAGAGGAGGAGGGACTATTATTATGGGAGACTTCAATTATCCTGGTATTGATTGGGAAATGGTGAAAGGACAGGGTAGGGGGAGGAAGAATTTCTAGATGTCATAAATGATAATTTTTTGGTGCAGTATGTTAATAAACCTACAAGAGAGAAGGCAATTTTAGATTTGCTGCTCTGTAATGACCCAGATAGAATTAGCAATGTTGAGGTACTGGAGCCACTTGGGACAAGTGATCACTCTACTATTAATTTTGAGGTTTCATGGGAAGTTAAAAAAGGTGTCTCCAAAAAAAAAATTTTTTAATTTTAGGCGAGCAAACTTTGACAGGATGCGGTCATATCTAAGTGAAACAAAATGGGAGACACTCCTGGACTGTGAGTCTGTAAATGAGATGTGGGAAAGATTTAAGGGGTTTTACTTGATTCACAATGTAAATTCATTCCAAAGGTGTCCAAAAGTAAGCTGAAAAAGCAGAATCCTCAGTGGATGACAGCAGCTATTCGTAGGAGTTTGAGGGAAAAGAGGAATCTTTATAAGATGTACATAGAGGATAACAATGAGATTACTAAGGCCGAATTCTGTAAAATGCGGGCTGTGGTCAAAAAAAAGAGCTGAGAAATGCTAGAAGACTGTATGAAAGACAAATTGCAGAGGGGCAAAAACTAACCCTAAGCGCTTCTTTTCAGTACTGTAGCAGAAAAAGGAAAGTCAAAGAGCAGGTTAAGTGCATAAAGAATAAAAATGGATCGCTGCTATATGATAATAAGGATATTGCGGACACCTTAAACGGTTACTTTGTTGAGAATTTTACCTTAGAGCGGTCTTTATTCGCCAGAGGGCTTGTCCAATGCTCAAGATTATTTAGCGGAAATTGAGGTTAGGGATAACGTCGTATTAGACAAGTTGCATCAACTAAAGGAAGATAAGGCGGCGGGTCCTGATGGCTTATATCCTAGAGTGCTCAGGGAAGTTAGTGAGATCATCTTTAAGCCGCTATCTGCCATCTTTAGACGGTCTTTAGAAACTGGAGAAATACCAACTGATTGGAAACAGGGCAATATAATACCAATATATAAAAAGGGGACCGTACTGAGCCAGGTAATTACAGGCCAGTCAGTTTAACTTGCATTGCGTGCAAAATATTGGAATCTATCATAAAAGATGAGCTGGACTTATTTCTTGAACGTAACAATATCTTGAGGGATAGCCAACATGGAGCCAGAAAGGAAGGTCATGCCTGACAAACCTTCTGGAATTTTTTGAAGAGGCCACCAAGACTTATGACCAGAGCAGGGCTTATGACATCATATATTTGGATTTTCAGAAAGCATTTGACACAGTATCGCATTAGAGACTCATTTTTTAAAATGAGCTCCATTGGAGTTACAGGTGGTATTCTGAAGTGGATTCATAACTGGTTGCAGGACAGAACACAAAGAGTGGTGGTCAGTGGTATATCATCTGAGCTAGGTAGGGTGGGGAGTGGCGTCCCCCAGGGATCGGGTGTTGGGACCCCTGCTGTTCCTCATCTACATTAATGACCTTGATAGGAATATTGAGAGCAGATTAGTGAAATTTGCAGATGATACTAAATTGGGGGCTTGGCAAATAGTTTAGAGTCCACTAAAGTGATTCAGGATGATTTGGATAGAATTCAGAATTGGGCAGAAATGTGGCAAATGAAATTTAATGTAGCGAAAATGTAAAGTAGTACATGTAGGTAATAAAAACATTAGACGGGATTACTTCATGGGAGGTTTTAAACTGGAATGTGCTCCACAAGAGAAAGATCTGGGAGTGATTGTTGACCAAACCCTCACAGGCTCTAGCCATTGTGCCGTAGCTGTTAAAAAAGCCAATCGGATGCTGGGATACATTGCCAAAAGTATTGAGTTCAAATCCAAGGAGGTGATGCTTCTTTTGTACAACACATTCGTCAGACCACATCTAGAGTATTGTGTACAGTTCTGGGGACCATACTTTAAGAAAGACATGGAGGCTTTAGAGAAAGTTCAGAGAAGAGCCACAAAGCTAATTCCGGGTATTAAAGATGAAAGCTATGAGAAAAGGCTGAAGATCCTTAATCTCTTTAGTCTTAGGAAAAGGAGACTAAGGGGTGATTTGATTGAGGTCTTTAAATATGTTGAAGGATTAACAAAGTGAATTATGTAGGATTCCTTCAACCAAGTGTTGTTAGCAGAACTCGGGGTCACAAATGGAAGCTGACTAAAGGTAAATTTAGCACTGATATTCGGAAATATTTCTTCACCCAAAGAGTAATTTCGGTGTGGAACAGCTTGCCTGACCATATTGTTGAGGCAGAGACCTTGGGAGTTTTCAAGAGCAGACTTGACTTAAAGCTAGGTACCATTGAGTCATTGAGTATCTGAAGTGATATATTCACGATGGTACAAAGAAACTGGCGAGCCTAGTTGGGCTGAACGGCCTGTTCTCGCCATTCATGTTATGTTATGTTATGTTATGTTAAACCACACTTAGACCTGACTTCAGAATACAGGCCCTTGGGTTTAGTCATGATTGATGTGGTAATGTTGGCAAGTCGCTGCTGTCTCTGCATCTTCGAAAAGTTGCCCTCACTGAAGTAAAGCAAAGTTAATGTATGAATGTCTTCCTGACTCAAATCGGTCAACTTTCACTCACAGAATCATTGTGAACTCGTGCAATAGTGGTACTGTATTTTGTAGCACTGCTCTCGTGTTTTCATAGTTCGAAAGGCTGCGAGGGAGGATCATTCAGGCTGCTTATGCTGCACCTGGAGCTAAACCGCCTCAGACTGAGATCAGCGATGCTGCTCTTCTACAGGCCATGCAGGTAGAGCTCTGCCAATATAGGGTTAGCATTCATCACTCCTCCTTTACTCTCAGTTCATTTACATGGCTGTTACCTGCCCATAGAAAGTAAATAATTAAGGCTGGTATTGTTTTCACTTCTGTGTGCGTGACAGCATCCAAATTTGAGTTGTTTGACACTGGAAACATCCTAAAATTAATGTAGCATGTCATCCTGAGTATCATACTCTTTGCATTTCTGTTTGGTAACTTAGGAATGCTACACTGGAAATTGGTAAAACTTGGTAGCTATATGGCCTGAACGAATATCTAGCGTTGGATTAAAAATGGGGGGGTAGGTACAGTATATGGCTCGGGGGTAAATGGGGGAGCGGCTGGGGTGATCTCCTCTTCAGATGGTCTCTAGATGGTTTCTAAAGCAAGGATTTCAATGGTTAAAGGCAGAATGATTTCTGCTCTTGCCCCTAGAAAATAGTTGATGATCGGACAGAGTTGCACCAGAGACTCCATCAGAATGGAGAGAAACTGCCTTCGCTCGCAACAGTGGAGACTCATGGCGTGAGAAATACATCCGTCACAGCTGAGAAGCAAAAACCAAAAACCTGAAAAGAGGGAAGATGAACTCATATTATTCAGCAACTTTCTTTTATCAAGTCCTCCAGTATTCCACTTCACATCTTAACTCAGCACTTCTGTGAACGTTGTCTTTGCTTGGACTGACTTAAGATTTGAATACGGATCGTGGACAGAGGAAGCATTCCTCTCCTCCCCCTTCCCCATCATTGTGTGTCTGTACCTCGCAATCCCACCCATCCTCTCCCATTGTTATTTTTTGAATGTCCCTCCGAGACCACCGGTTTGTCATTCATTGGTTTTCCTCTCCACTTGTGTTTCTATGACCAATCAGTGTGAACTTCACTGTAAAGAACAGCCCACTTTATTCAGGTATAAACTTCTAAGAGCCCATTCTGGGGGTCTCTTTTTCCCAGGTGCCAGGCAGAGGGCCACAGACTTTAGCAGTTGGTTTTTGTTTTTACAATTACTAGTTCATAATTTCACATGCACAATAAATTTGATAAAAGACTATTGACTTTAATCTCTCGGCTCTGCGACAGTATTCAGTCAAGCTCCAGTGTTTAACAGTCTTTACTGTGTTATGTATGGACAATATTGGGACATTTTTAATGACTCAATTGTGGCACAATACATGAAATGAATAGTGTTACATGTCAATAATGGTTGAAAAGCAATCCACTCATTTCTTATGAACAATAAGTTGTTCATACTTGTACTCTTTCACAAAGCATTCTTGTGATAAGATTCAGAAACTGCACAAGTACATGGATGAGTATTAAAAAAAATCTCAGTGATGAGGTCACACACGCAGGGGTGTAGCACGGGGGGGAAAAAGGGTACTGATTACCCGGGCCCACAGTGGGAGGGGGGGCCCTTGAGAAGCCTGGAATGAAAAGTGTCATTTTTTTATTAATTTATTTTTTTTGTAATTAATGTCATTATTGAATCAAAAGCATCTAAACTGATTGGTCAAAAGATGAAAGTTGGTCTCAAATAGAGTAAAATAAAATACTAGGGGCCTCTGCTCCCCCCTTCTAAAATGTACAAATGGTATAGTCCACCCCTTTCAGCGGGAGAGCAAGCCTAGAGGAGAGGAGAAAGATGACTAAACAGGAAGTGTGATGCTGCCTAAAGTTTATGGCTTCCAGCCTCTTCAAGCCTGGAGGTCGCTGGAGCCAACGAGATATTTGAACTAGAGGCGCTACGTTGGTTGTTCCAATGTGTGCAGAGCTGGCCGCCACCTTATGACGGGCGTGCCTGCCGCTTGAACCCATGTAAACAAATACGCTCTGGTTAATATTTCGGTAAATATCAATAATAATCATTCAGCAGTGTCTTGATTTCCGGCCTTTTTCTGACCGATAACTAGAGAAGAGTTAGCTTGAAGCGCCATTTCTGTCTATTATCGCCCATTGCGTTTACCAAAAGCGTTGTTGCTAATTAAGTTAGCAGCTTACATAGTAGGTCCATTCATTGTCAATGGTTCCTGCGACGTAAGTGAGCATCTGTGATTTCGGGAAACGGACCCCTGAGCGATTGATATTTTTCCATTGGGAATATTTGAAAATACGGTGGTAAACACCCAAGCCATCTTAAAACCCCTTCGGTAGTCGGTACGGTAATATTATGACTGGTCTCGTTCTGTAAGGCCGGGTCTATTTCTCTAGCAGTACGATCAAGGATGGACACTAGTCAACTAGTAAGATAAATTAGCATCGCAAATGCCGGAAACCTTGAGAACAAGTGTCTTATTGTGACCGCAGCCAAGTCGTGAAACTAGTTTATTAGTTAAGAGAGAAAAAACGCTGGTTTGTAATTGAATCTGACACGTAGGCCTATCTATTAAAAAAGAAAAACAATAATTGGTTTGTAATTGGATCAGACACGTATCTATGACTTTTTTTTTTTTTTTTTTGATAGAAGCTGCATGGTGCAGACCCGGACACTGACATTACGATGGATGAGGAACAAGTAAACATCTATTCGCATCTACTGACAGCAGCTGCTGATTTCAACAGGTTTTCGGAAATGCCTCACTCTTAAGTCGGGAGTGATTCAAAGTACTGCGGTATTTTCGCTTGTTAGGACTGTATGGCACTCAGTGGAAATCAAAATTTCTGGAAGGCATGAATGTGACCGATTAACCCATGAGACCCTCTGAAAGCCTCAAAAGCAAAATTTGAAGGGGTCTCAAATTTTGTCTGAAGAAATAAAAAATAAAATATTTTATTGTCATTAATGGTAACTAAAATGTTTTTAAGCTCACCATGTCCAGTATACAGAATTCAAAACATTTATTATTCACAAATATGTTCTATTTTTTTGCCAAGCGGAGCCAGCCAGTCCTGTGCACGTATGCAAATTAGCCATGCGCGCCAAACAGAAGAAAGACATAACGTTGAGAAGTAGTACGAAAAATGGCGAGCAAGCGAAAACTAAACCAGAGTGTATCACTCGCACGCTTTGGGTTCACATCCAAAAGTGTGGCACTCAGAGATGAAGAGGCACCGAAAGACGATGCTGGGGCAGCTAGCACAGTGGGCCCACTCTCGCTACCAAAACGGAGGATCCTCTGATTCCTTTCCCACCCAGTGACCCTGAAGCCGAGTGCTCCTCTGAGGCAGTAGGTGCTGAGGTATCGTTAGATGCTACAGCTGCTAGCATAAGCGACTTGCCGGCTGGTTGGACAGTGAAGCAAGTGGGCGACTGGACGAATAGATGAGTGTGTGCGACTGTGCGTGTGTCCTTTTTCGCTTCGCATACTGCATGGTTATGTAGGCCTTGTGATTGGTTGTGGTCTCAGTGAAGCAGCCTAGCCTTGGAGTTGGAGAAGTTGGGGTGATTGCGTGCGTGTGTGTGTATCTGTGCGTGAGAGAGCGAGAGAGCACCCGCTGTGGTGATGTTTGGCTTGTTGTTAGTAGGCTGTCTTGTCAGCATCCGCCGTGGTGCTTTTTTCAATTTGAGAGATTGCCTGTTTGCACAGTTTGGCTTAATGTGCTTTTGTATGTGTTCAATGATGTATCTGTCTGATCATATTTGTTGTAGATGGATGGTTAAATAATGTCACACGATCGGTGATACTGCAGGCTCTCATTTGCAAGTGCACTGATTGCGTGCCAGTCTCCGATAGGCTATACCTGGCATTTATTCAGGTGATGGCTCATGTAATTGCGCCATATTGGTGCCAGTTATTGTTGCGTCTGCATTGCAATGCACAACTTTGCCTCTCCTTGTTATTAAAACAACATGCATCCAAACAACTTTAGCCAATGCAACCTCCTATGTCAGTGTTGCTTTACGAATACAATAGCATTTCGCTGGATTATCAAAAATTGTTAAGTGTGTGCGTTGAATACTTTTTACTTTCACTTGAGTAGATTTATAGACCAGTACTTTTAGTTTTGCTTAAGTTAATTTTAACCAGAGTAACTGTACTTCTACTTGAGTACAATAGTTGTATACTTTCTTCATCTATGAATAAAACCCAGCAGTTGGAATCTTGTTCAAACTTGAAAGAACCTTGTGTGTTGTGATTTTATAAAGTGCAACCGTGTCAGGTACATAAAGAACCGCAAGTGGTAAAGTCAAGAAATATATATGCAGTGTTATAAGAATTGTCCGAATGTGGGGGTTAGATGCTTAAATTATAGATATTATATCCTACTTTGGGAATATGCTAATAAACACGAAGGAATGTGAAGGAAATAAACTATTGCTTTTAATACAAGGAAATTGAGAGTTAAAAAAATGCATAAAAATGGATAGATATTTGTAAAAAAAACAAAAAAAAAACACACTTTTCTTGTTTGGCTGGCCGGGGGCAGGGGGGCCTGTGTAATTTTCTTTCTGGGGGCCCAAAATCCCTAGCTACGCCCCTGCACACACGACTCGAAGTGCACATGACATTACACAAGAGCACATGTAGCCCGAACTCCCCAATCATTTCCCCTGACAAGGAGTGTTCAAGTCAGCCCATGGTTCAAACAGCCTGCAGGAAAACAGGATGGCCTGCTGCTAATCACAAGACCGCTGTTAATCACATGACTGCTGGAGACCCAGGCGTCATTCCATCTGCGTCTGAGCGCGAACTGCTGACTGTCCCAGAGCCAGGCATGAATGAGAATTAAGAAGCCTTCTGAGCCCTTTCCTCTACATATAACTGCATCTGCAGAGGAAAAAAAACACAATGTTCTACTCCTTACAAACAGGCTTCATTGACTTGCCTCATAAAATGCCACTTTCATCAGGCACCCCAGAATGTTTCCCAGCAAGAGATTGGGCTCACGCGCACACACACACACACACACACACACTTGCCTAAAGGCAGTATAGATTCACAAATTAGACGGGCATGTCCGTCTTAGTCTTGCGGGAGGAAAGCCACGCAAACACAGGGAGAATTGAAACCTGTGTACCCTCTTGCTGTGAGGCAAAAGTGGTACCCACTGCGCCCCCATACTGCCCCGTCACTATTCTGAATTTTTATTTGCTGTGCAAAGGCACTGCTACACAAGAATATATATTAAATCGGTGCATCACAGATTATGTGAGATGTAAGGGCTTATTACGAGTGTACAAGTTCTGCTTAGCAAAGTAGCATAGTGGTTAGTAAACTGGACTCATTCCAGGGAAGGTAAAGTTTAAATTCTCAAGTAGGGCCCTGCATCTGAACTCTTCAGTACCATATTTGGCCGCAGTTGATCCAGTTCAAATCTAGCAGTAAATACAGTACATGTTGTACACAACATAACGCAAGCTGTGCTTGTAACTCGGCAAAAAAATTGCTAATACACCAAAAATGTAAGCAGCTGATTAAAAATTACTTCACTTTTATCCACAGTAATTAAGATCATTAGACTATACAGAGGCTGATGCTCACTTGTGCACTGTGGCGTGAGGGACCTCAGTCACATCAGCTGTAGCTTAATTACTGTGGCTACAGTTAACTTCAGTGCAGAAAGCCTCACCTTCACAATGTCCGAGGTCATAGTTTTCAGGGGAATGAGTCTGGGTTCCCGCATGTGCACCTCCTGCTCATCTGCCATAATCCAGGGGAAGTCCTGAGGAAAGAACAGCCAAAACATGCATTCTGTGAACATATGCTTACACCAAATTTCAGATTATGCAAGCTGTAACAGACACAGCTCTAACTAGCTAGACAGCCCTTGGTCTCTGAAAGGATATGATCCCTGATAAGATCATTTGACATTCATGAAAGCGGATATATAATGGCTGACCATCAAACTTACAGATTACCTCATGAGTGCAGGATCAAAAGAAAGAAGACAGAAAAGGAAACAGATTAAAGCAAGGGTGGGCAATTCCAGTCCTGGAGGGCTGGATGCTGGTTTTTATTTCTACCAGACTAACTGAGCCAACTGGTTGTATCCAAAAACATTGATTTGCGCATAGATTACCCTACAGAAAAATGTTTGATGTAGAGAGACAAGAACAGGCTTTGGTGGTCATTCATGATCATTTAAAGAAATACAGCAGAAAAGTCAGATTTAATAAATAGTTGGGTAAATTAAGATATTAACCCAATTAAAGGCCAGACGTTGGAGAGAAAAGCAGGGAAAGATACAGCCTTCATTTCTCCACCTCTGGCTGATGGCGATTAAAACAAGTAGACATGGTCAACAACATCCCCCGCCAAAATGTCTTCTTTAAAGATACTATGAACAGAGGCTCCCAGAAGTGCCACAAGGGCAATAAGTGTGGGAAAAATAATAGTGTGCTTCTTATTTTCGAACTCCATCAGGGTGTTTATGGTCTTAAGCAACACACCAAATTTGGTTATCCTATCTGGAATATTTCCCGTGAAAAGTAGTTCTCCTTTACATATACCGTGAACAGAGTTGAAAAAAGTGAATCACGGCAATAACTCCGGGAGAAATAATCACGCGTCTCATTTTCGAACTCGATCAAGGTCTTTATGGTCTTAAGCTACACACCAAATGTGGTTATCCTATCTGGAATATTTCTAGTGAAAAGTTGTTCTCCTTTATAGACACCGTAGTCAGAGTTCAAAAATGCGAATGAAGGGCAATAACTCTGGAAAAAATAATCGCGCTGGTCTCATTTTCGAACTCGATCAAGGCCTTCATGGTCTGAACCTATATGCCAAATTTGGTTATCCAATCTCGAATATTTCTTGTGAAAAGTTGTTCTCCTTTATCCCGGACGGACGCACGCACGCACGCATGGACGGAGGTCAAATCAATATCCCCCGGCCACTTCGTGTGGCGGGGGATAATAATGACTCGAGACAAGATGCTGAGACAATCAATCAAACTAGACTGTTTAGATTGAGGTAATCTAAACGTGACAAGTATAAAGCACCACGAGAGAAGCAAAGGAAAGCATAGCTTTAAACGCAGTTAATCAGGGAAAGCTTAGGCAGGAATTACAAAAGCTAGAAACGCTCACACTCGCTAATGAGTTAATTAAGGTTAATACTACGTGACAAAATATTTACAATCACCCTCAAATAAGTGCTGGTTAGTACGGTTAGTGATTATCCTATCAGAGAACGCATTCACTCGGAGTTTAGCGACACCCAGAATGAAGCACAGGTGGAAGGGATGAATGGAATACCACAGCTGAAACCGAAAGAGGAAACGTGATTGGACAACGAGACCCAGGCATGCTGAAGGCTGTCACGCGACACCACAGGAGTTTGGGCAAGAGAGAATCGAACGTCAGACGGCGGGAATGAAAGCTGAAAAATAAAACGAAAGTAAAGCACAAGCACAAATAAGCACAAAGACAACACACATGAGGCAGAACCATAACAGACTGAGTTTGAGAACCACTGCTCTGAAGGAACATTACCTGAAAAATTAAATATATATACATATATAAACTGTCAAAGTTTAGCTATGAAATGCTCCATAACTTCGTATAGCGCATAGTGACACTAAATAATGGCCAATATCACCCAACACCTGATGACCATTGGAATGGACACTGAACTTTAAAAAAATCCTGTACTTCACAGTTATGAAATATATTCAGCATAACTTAAAATATCATCGCTTTGAATTGCTAGAATTATGCTGAGTGCAAATTGATTAGGCTACAATCAACAAAAATTAATATTTATGGGGGAAGACACGTGACGTGAAGATAAGATGGCTGCTTAGCTCCGTGGCTCCCGCCCTTGCGTCCCCAAATCTTCTAATTAAGCATACCATTAAAAGTTTTTCTGCGTTTTAAATACTAACATTAGACAATGCAGTCACAGAAAAACAAACAGCAGCGGGCAGCCAAGCAAACAGGCTCTAATTCGAGTGAAACGCCAAGCGAACTCAGCTGCGACACAGAGGACAAAGTAGCACAATCAAGCTAGCCATGGTCGAGCAGCGTGAATTCATGGAATCCAAGTTCGCAGAACTGAACGACACACTGGATAAGTTGCGCCACGACATCTCCACCTGCACGAAGGATGTGTCGAAACTACGCGCCGACACTTCAACTCTTTCTAAACGGATGGATACCGCGGAGAAGGCCAGCGATGATAATAGGTGCAAGGTAACAGAGCTGGATGCAAAACTGGCCGATTTAGAGGACAGGGGGCGCCGTAACAATATTCGAATCCGAGGGATACCCGAGGGCACGGAAGGCTCCAACGCTACCCAATATATCACCACATCCCTCCCCAAATGGTTTCCTTCTCTGAGTGACCAGGATATGGAAATTATGAGAGCTCACCGCATCGGATCCCAGCGTGACAACTCCTCTTCATCCAGAACTCTCATCTGTAACATGCTGCGGTTCTCCGACCGCGACCGGATTCTCCAGGCCGCCCGGCGCTCTCCCCTCAAATTTGGCGGCAAGGACATAATCTTTTCAGCGGATTATAGCAACTCCACGATCGCACGTCGCTGTGAATTCTCCACATCCATCGAAACAGCGAGGAAGCTGGGTTTCCAGGCGTTTCTACTGTATCCTGCCAGGCTGAAACTGACTCGGGGGTCTTCGCAACAGGTATTCAACATGCGCCAAGAAGCTGAGGACTTCATTAACAAACAAGGTGAAAGTGGAGACTGAAGACAATTTGCGGATTTCACTGCATGAAGCCCAAGCTGTTTGGACTTTTTTTCTTACCTTTTTCCCTTGCCTTTTGCTCTAGTTGACGATTGGGAACTCAGGCGAGTATGAACTGCTTCTCATTGTAATATTTTAAGTTGGTGCGGTAATATATTTCTAATCTGTTCTTTACGTGCCTGAGATTTTATTGTGGCAATATTAAAGTTCGGATTGCAACCTGTTTATTTTACTACGTAAATATTGTTCCACATCTAGTCACACTTGTGACGATTCACAATATTGCCCTACGTTAATTAGGTTGCAACATCATTTTATTTTTACACTGAGGAGCTGTACATCTAATACCAGGTTGGATATGTTATTTTTACTAGGGGATTGGGCATTGCTGACGGGGTTTAGCCAGCTTTCTCAGCGCCAGGTGTCTTATAGTAAAGGGTTTTACTTAGTTACTCTGTTACACCACTAAGAGTGGTTATATACTGGACAAAGAAAGTTAGGGATCACCCAACTTTTCAATATTAAAATATGATATGGAAAAAAATACTATCAAATATTTCAAATTCAAAATTTGGGGTGATCCCTAACTTTATTTGTCCAGTATATTTCTGTTTCTGGGTTTATTACTGATCATAGCCCAGAGGGTGTTATTGTACCTAGGTATGTTTGGCAGCAGGGAAATGGGATTGTTTATTTTGTGGCCTCAAATTTATCTTGCAGAGATATCTAATTTTGTTTTTGTTTTTACTTTCCTCCCTCGTTTGTTTTATTTTCCTACTTGCATGTCTGTTAACAGAATCATATTCAGGGTAGTGTGGCATTTATTGTTCTCCTGGTTCTTGCTATTTAACTTGATGACCTCATCTATTTTTTTGTTAAAAACTAGGGCTTCTTACATTTTCTTGCAACCGACAGTGTTATTTTCATCATAACTACACTACAGTTTGCTAGCTTTAATACAAACGGACTCAACAACCCAGTCAAGCGTACTGCTTGTTTAGATCTCCTGCGCAGACATCAAGTCGATGTTGCGTTTATACAGGAATCGCAGTTGAGAAGCAATGATGTCTCTCGTTTTAGTAACAGAAATTATTATGTGGCGGTTTCAAGCTCTTTTACATCCAAAACTAGAGGTTCTTTAGTGGTGCTGATTCGCACCTTGTCATTAACCACCTTGGAAAACCATGGGGATGGCCGTGTCTCTTATATTAAAACAATTCTTGCTGGAAGAAAGATGGCATTCATTTCTATTTATGCTCCCAATGATTTTGATCCAGATTTTTTTGCTTGCCTAACAGATCTTTTATCCAGCATGCAAGAGTTTTCTCTAATATTGGGAGCAGATATGAATGCCACTGCTAACCCCACCCTCGACCATTCTTGCTGTTTAATTCAGCACTCCCAGAATGCTCCTTCTGTCAATCTGAATAAATTTATTGCAGATCTTAGCCTTACAGATACGTTCCGTGCCATTAACCCTTCAGTGACCCATTATAGTTTCTATTCTCATAGACATAAGACATATTCTTGCATTGATTATATATTCGCTTCTGCCTCACTAATATCTGAAATTCTCAGTGCAGTAATTTTACCTACCCCTCTCTCTGATCACAGTATTGTCCTGTCCAAGATAACTCTCAGAGACACACCTAAAAAAGCTAACCGATGGGCTTTTTTAACGTCAATGTTGAACAATAAAAAATTCTGTGAATTTTTCAAAGATGAGTTACGTGAATTTGTTTCAGTAAATAAAGGTTCTGTTGATGACCCGCGCATGTTTTGGGGAGCTTTAAAGGGATTTATACGAAATACTGCAGTATCCTTCTCATCCCATCAAAGCAAGATCAGACGAGGTAAAATAAATGAACTGGAGGCAAAACTGAAGGAATTGGAGGATAAACAACAAATTTCTTTTACTGACACCTTAAAATTAAATATTGATGCGACACGCTCTGAACTGAATTCATTACTGAGACAAAGAGCAGAATTTTTAATATTAAGAACTAGAAGAAATTACTATTTCAACGGCCCAAGGCCTAGCCACTTGCTTGCTTTGAGGTTGAGACAAAATGAAAAATATTCTAATATCACAACGATTAGTTCTGTACGTGGTCTACTGACAGTCCCCCAGGAAATTAATACCGAATTCAGGAATTTTTTCTCTCATCTCTACTCCTCAGAAATAACTCTGGACACTAAAAAAAGTAAGGATTTTCTGGAAGGGCTAAACCTCCCTTCCTTATCTCAAGAAGAGGCAAACCATTTAGGAACCCCTGTCACATTAAATGAACTCAAGGAGGCCATCTTTGGCATGAATAGAGGAAAGTCACCAGGCTGGGACGGGATTCCGCCTGAGTTTTACTCAACTTTCTGGGATGAACTTGGGCAGTACATGTTAGACATGATTCTAGCTGCAATTGAAAAAGGCTCCTTTCTTGATGATGTCAACATGGCCTTACTTGCCGTCTTACCTAAGCCAAATAAGGATCCACTCAGTGCAGTAGCTATAGGCCTTTAAGCATCTTATGTACTGAAGTGAAGGCATTTGCTAGGGTTTTGGCCTCCAGGATTGAGACACATATGACTAACTTGTCCACCACGACCAAACCGGTTTTATAAAATCCCATCTGGCTAGTGACAACATCTGCAGATTACTTCATGTGTTACACTTTTCATCAAATCTTAATACGCCCTGTGCGGTGTTGTCACTCGATGCCGAAAAAGCCTTTGATCGGCTAGAGTGGCAATACCTGTGGGAGGTGCTTGATGGATTTGGCTTTGGTAAGGATTTCATTAAGCTAGTCAAGGTTCTCTATAAAAATCCTTCAGCCATGGTGACAACTAACAACATCTCATCTACTCCATTTGTCATATCTAGAGGTTCCGCCAGGGCTGTCCTCTCTCCCCTCTTTTATTCGCTCTTTCGCCAGAACCTTTAGCTCAAAATATAAGACAACACCCCCTTATTCAACCAATCACCTTTTGCAACACTCGTCATTTCCTGTCCTTATTTGCGGATGATATTTTACTGTATGTCAATAATGCCCCCTCCTCAATTCCCTATGTTTTAGATGTTTTTGCTCAATTCAGTTCTCTTTCTGGTTATAAGATTAACTGGTCCAAGTCACAACTTATGCCCCTTAACTCTTCCCTAAATCCATCGTCACTCCCACCTCACATTCCAGTGGTTAAATCTTTTAAGTATCTAGGTGTGGATATTCACTCCTCCCTACAATCTACTTCCACAAAGAATTTCCAAAATATTCTAAGACGAATAGGAGAAGACCTGGAGAGATGGACAAAGTTGCCTAACTCTTTGTCAGCTCGGGTCTCCATCATAAAAATGGATGTTCTTCCCAGAGTAAATTTTTATTCCAATATGATACCTCTTCCTCCCCCAAATGGCTATTGGGACAACCTAAACAAAGTAATCTCTAAATTTGTGTGGGATGGTAAACGACCACGTTTGAAATGGTCTACACTGCAAAGAAGTAAAAGTGATGGTGGCTTGGCTGTCCCAGATTTTAAATTGTATTTTTGGTCGTATGTGTTGCGTCCTGTGTCAACATGGCTTGATCCAAATGCCCAAGTCTCATAGAGACCAATAGAAGAGAACCTTGCTCGCCCTCACCGGTTACAAGACCTAGTTTACTCTGCGTTGCCTCCCAAACTTGCTAAATGGCAGCTTGGTCCAATTATGTCATTTTTATTGTCAATATGGCGATTAGTAGGAAATCATACTCAGACCTCTTTAAAATGGCACACTCATAGCCCCATATTTAATAATTTCAATCTTATTACAGGAGGAACCCCCTTTCGGTGTCAGCAATGGTCTGCAGAAGGTATCAATACTTTGTCAGATATATGGGATACTAGAGGAATGAGATCATTTGAAGACTTGTGCTCGATGTATAATATTTGTAAAAGGTCATCCTTCTTTTATTTTCGGCTCAGGTTAGCAATGCGAACTTATGGGGTTCCATGGGGAATAGCTTTAAAAACTCATCCACTTCATTCTCTGCTGGATGTGAGAGGTCGAACTAGAGGTTTAGTATCCAAGATATATGTACTATTAAATTCTGTCTGCCAACCTCTGGCTATTCATCAGATCTGGAGTAGGGATCTTGACTGTTCGGCAGATGAAATTTGCTGGTCAACAGTCTGGGTCAATTTAGACCGCAGCTCAAAAAATCCCAACCACAAACTGATACATTTTAAATACATCCATAGGTTGTATCTCACCCCCAGGAAGCTCTATCTGATGAAGCTCATATCCTCTCCTACTTGTGAGCTCTGCCCCAATGGAGACACAGGGTCTTTTCTGCACATGTATTGGAACTGTCCAGGGGTAGTGCATTTCTGGAAAATGGTTGCTACAAATTTATCTGACCTGCTTGATGTCAGATTGCCATATTGCCCAAAACTACTCCTTTTGAATGATACCTCCTCTGTAAACCTTTCATGCCATCAGATGCTTGCACTTTTTGTTGGTCTGACAGCGGCAAAAAAATGTTAGCTCTTCGCTGGCAGCCTCCACATTCCCTCTCCCGGAATCATTGGCTACAATCTCTACTAGATATATCATATATGGAGATGTCAGTTGCAAAAATGCATAATGCCAAACAATCAACCATCAAGGCCTGGGCTTCATTTACTGACAAAGTGAAAGATCTTCTCTGTGTGAATAGTGGGTCATAAACCCTGCATGAAAATTCAATGCATATGACATGCAATTGCTTGCATATTCACTTTTATATTTTACTTTTATTATTTGTATTTTCTTGTTTTATTTTTCTTTTCTTTTTTCCTTTCTCCTTTTAATCTATTAAGGCCCATGCATTGTATTGCAATCGAGTTTGCTGCCAGGGGTGGGGGGGAATGGGAGTTAAGTGTCTTTGCTGTGTATCTGTTGCTATGTTGTTGTTGTTGTTGTTATCTGTGGAAATAACAATAAAAAGTTGTTAACAAAAAAAAATTAATATTTATGAGGAAAAAAGTGGTGCTTACTCCTTCTGTCAAGCATCAGAGCCATGCTTGTCTTGTCTGATGTCTGCAGCTCTCTCAGATCAAGTTACCAGTCATAACTTTATTGTGATTGGATAATCAGGAACCAATCAGTAACAAAGCATTGTTCGAAATCACAGATTTTTATTGGTCTAGACCCAAAAATATGTCATGTCCATTCCAGTGGATGCAGGGTCTGAAGGGGTTAAAGAATAATTCTATTACTTCATCATATAACCACGAACACAGGCAGCAACACAATACATCCACAAATTATCATGCAGCATTTACAGTAAGAAAGCATTTAACAAAAACATGAAGAATGGAAAAGAGGTTTTCACGGCAAAAATCAAATTTTCGGCGCTGTACTTACAGAGACAGTTGCAGACAGTCCTGAAAACAGGTGGAAAGACGAAAGCCAATAAAAGCAGAACATTATTTTCATAAATCCGATTGGCTGAAAAACGTAAGAATTACAGGGGTTGTCCCAGTTCTCTCCTTTCCCAATTCTCCCCGTCTCTCCAACATTTATCTGACATTTCGCAATGTTTAGAAAGTCTTGTAAACTAAATCCTGACCAAAAGTATTACACTAACGACATTGTTAGTGATGGATTACACATTGGAAAGAATGACCCAAAACCTGCCAAGTGTCGCAAGGTGATGTTACGTCTGGTGACAACAAAGTCGGATACGACGACGAGCAAACTTGAGACGAAAACAGGACATTTTAAAGTACAGCTCATCAAAAGATGAACAGGTGTATCACCATACTTACAAAGATTATTCTATATCTCTACACATACATACGTCTATTATGCCTTCCTTTAACAAGCAGGTAGCCAACAACTTCATCCTATCATAAGACTATCCCCTCGTTCCACGACAAAGCAGAGTTAAATTAGCACTTACACAGCAGGCTAGCTAAATATGCTCCAAAAGGCTCATTCAATTGAAATTAACGTAGTATATTTTACGTATCCTGCCTACAGTGACAGGATAGGCACGGATGAACATTACTGTCCACACCTACCGCATCCAGGTTGATATGAAATTTATTCCAAACAAAACATTTACCCAGTGGTGTTATTGGCACATTAAAATTTCTGGATGAATGAAAATGAGCAACAGAAAAATGGAAAAACTAACTACCATATGTCGTCGACCTGAGCGAAAACCGAAGGAGAGCACAAACCAGAAGAGCGATGCTGTTGTCAGCGTTGCTAAGTAGTAATTTGCCAAACTTTATCTTGATTTTGTCCATTTTTGAACTAGCTAGCAACTCACAGTGCGACACTGGTCAAGACTGCGGTGTGAGAAAGTTTGCTGATTGGCTACATAATTTCCACCGTAACGTTACAACTAGCTGTAGGAAAGTTCTCAGCGAGGCAGGTAATCCAGAGTTTTAAATGGGTAAATGGGTGATTCTCACGAAACTGTCCTGACTTTTGCAAAAACAATTTTAGGTCAATTTTGCTAGTTTTTTCTCTCATTAGTAACAAGGAGGGTCTCAGTTAACTGGCTCAATTAAAATGAGAGATCAATACATGTTTTTTTAATACATTTTCAGAATGTTTTATTGAGTCATTGACCAAATAAGTTCATTACCGTCACACATTTTCAATTGATGAAAACTGAATATGTATGAAAGGTAGGCCTTTTATTTTTTTCACGTATGTTCTATTAATAGTTCAGAATAGCGACATAGTGTAAACATTCAGAAAAATGTTTATTGATATAATAACTTTAGTTATTATTTTCATTACTGTAACAAAATTACATGTTTTATACTAAATTTTTCCTGTAGTGTAAATTTTACAAATAAATAAAAAAATGTCAATGCAGTAATCTGAAAAGACCTGACAAATAGTTCCTGTGCAAAAATAAAATTTGAAGTCATCACTCATTCACATTCAAATATTAACATATACAGCAAGTGTTATGGTAATGAAAAGCCGTTAAGGTAATGAAAAGCTTTGTTATGGTAATGACCTCACATGGCATTCATACATCATAGAAGCCATGTTTTTAGTATTCACAAATTAGGCTATATGGTCCAATCTTTTTCTCTGTTTAACATGTAAGGCTACATTAGAATTACTGAATGAATAGATTGTCTTGGGTAATGACAAATTAAGCTTGACTTTACAAAAAAGCAATGAATCAAGAGCAATTCATTACAGAATAACAGAAGGTTTAATGCAACCACAAACAATACAATGTATACAATAACATTTTCAATTAATTAAGAGCAATTCATAAAAAGTTTCAATGATATTAAAAAGTTGAATGGTAGCTGAATAGCTGAAAGTCTTGAGAGCATTTTAAAGTTTGAATGAAGTCTCTAGCTGAAAGTATGCTGAAGTAGTTGAAGTTTAAAGAGGCTGAAGATTTGAAGGATTTGAACATTCTCTCCACTCATTTTGAATGAGGAAAATTTTTCAGAAAAAGCATAATATTTTAAAAAGTATAAATAACTTCAAAAAGTTGAATGGAGGCCCTATTGTCCTGAACTAGCTGAATGTTGCGATATCTGAACGGTTTTTCTAGCACAAAGTATGAAGGACTAGTTAGACTGCAAAAAACAGCAGAAGAACTCAGAATAATAAGAACATATAAAGATTTGGATAACAATAGTGTGAATGCTGACTCAGCATTCAAACTAGTAACAGTGTTTCCCACAGAATTTTTGGAGAATATGGGGGCACATGTGCGGTGGCTGACCGATGTCTGGGGGGGTCATTCTCACTTTGTTGGGGGGGGGGAATTGCGTAAATTCCGCGTCTTCCAGTACCTTTCCTATTTCTCTGTGTTTTTGTTTTTTTTTTCTTTTTTTAAATGTGCACATATATGCTAAACACGTGCAAATTGCGCATATTGAGACTGTGGTGGCGTTAAATTAGTCAATGTATGGGAAACACTGAATAACAATCAGTAACTTCAATTCAAAAGATGAGGGTAAACATCGGGGTAGCTTTTCCCAGGTGGAAAGAGCTAATGAAGGAGAAAGACTTTCAAAGGGACGCTGAAGTTGCCTGCTTTCTTCTCGACCAGTAAGTAAATGTTACTGTCTAAATTACAAGCTTTTTTCATTGCTTGGTTGTGTAATTCGTTATATAGGCAGCATAACAGTAGAACATGTGTAGGTAAACAGCGTCGTTGGTGAATAGCAGCATAGGCTATGTTTGATGGAATAATGGTTGCATTTCATCATGCCCACCACCTCCATCAGTATGTTTCTTAGGAAAATAGACAAGGGCGGTAAATGATGGTCTCACGCCTGCCATCAAGTTGTAATTTTAATGTAATTGTAATTGGATGACATGATGTCATAGCTTCTTGGTACATAACGGCTATCGTAGTTGCAACATGTCTTTGAAAAAGCGAGGCGCTAGAGAGCACTATTCGTTTGAATGCAAAATGCAATTTCACCACTTGATCGGAGAAATTCCTACACAATGTACCTTTAAAAATCACAGGAATGAGTTAGACTTTTTTTTTTACATGCTCAGAAATAGTGATTTTTCAACTTTCGTTTCGGCAAAATTAACACTAATGTGGTGTACGGCATAATTTCCCGAGTATGTCGAAAAAAAAGTAAGTCTGTAACCCATTCCTGTAATTTTTTATGAATTTTTAAAGAAAAAAAACCCCGGAATTAGCTATTAAAAAAAAAAAAAAATAAATAAATAATGAAAAGAATGCTGCTACAGGGATACATTTGGAATGAGGAATTATTAGAACTTGTATCAAGACTGGCGGTATGATTTAAATCCATTCAACTTTGCTTACTCTAGTCAATATAGTTAATCTCCTTTTCTGTCTACTACTACTCCTAGTACCAACCAACCCCTAGTAAACCAAACAACACCTAGTACCAACCAACCCCTACAGTATAACCTCCAGAAAACCAACCACAAAATTTGGAGCCCTGATTATACAAATATAATAAATTACCGTTCAATTCATTACCGTAACAGCCTTGTATATGTTACGGTAATGAATGGCAGTCCCATGTTGCTAGCAATAATTATCATAGCTAGCATGACTCGGCAGAAATATTTTCACAAACAGTTGGCTCTATAAAAGTTACTTTTCCACTGAACATAAAATAATTATCTTCAAAACTATTTTAAATATACCCTGTTATGGTAATGAATAGTAGTAGTGTGCCAAGGGGTGTATATAATTACAATCTTTAACATATCTACCGGAAGAACTTGAAAGATGATCTTACCTGGTAGCCATTTTGCAACTTCTCTTCCACACAATGCATCCCGAGACAAAAAAACTTCATTTATTGGAACACAGAGATTTTAATGGAGCCAAATATCTCTGTTATGGAAATGAACTGTTCATGCTCCAGACACATGTATTTGGCCCAGAAAATAATTATTCACAAACGGTGGGCCCAAAATGGTAATACTGCTAGTTAAAGCGTATAACCCCAACCATTTTTTGTATTTATATGTATATTATGGGGATGAATAGTGATAATTTTGGGTTTAAGGTAAAAATAAAAGTCCGGACACGTTACGGTAATGAACTTTTTGGTTGAAATGTTGTCATAAAATATGGAGTAATCCATCAAATGCAAAGACAACAGTAGTCCTACAATTAGTGCATACCATAGTTTGATATATAATACAAAAGTACGATTGTTTTTGTAGTTTAGTCTATCAAATCCTTACGGACATGACAAAATGCAATTTCGTGAGAATCACCCAAATGAGGAAGGGATAACTTAACGTCACCAGCTTGACTGCGTTTACATGCACACCATATTCCGATTAAGGTCCATGTTCGGGTTAAGGTAATATTCCGAATAAGCTGTTTACATGCGCTAAGCGACGGGAATATTCCGTTTACATGTTTATTAGCATATCCACCACTTAGGTCCAGTGGCGTTTTTAAGTGTAAAAACTTGGTGGGGCAAGAATGTATTTCAGGTCTGGATAAGTGAATTTCTCAATTTCCCATTGACTATCATGGAAAAACTCCTGCCATTATTTTGCTATCTAAAAGGTATACAATCGTAAATCCTCCCTGCGTAGGACTGGATTACATAATAAAAAATGAATCGAGGCACAATTTTGCTTGACGCTTTATGAGAACGAAATTATAAGAGGTTGTTTTAGTCAACGGTTAATCCATTGGTAGGTCAGTATGACTCATACCTGACTCTGGTCACTCGTACAGTATTGGTGAATAGCCTACAAGAACATGTAGCACGGAACAGACAGCCGAGCAGTATGCAGAAACGCTATCTTCGCTGGCAATCATGTTTCCATTCACATGTCAATCGAATTATCTGAAATTCGCCAAAATATTCATGCGAATAAAGGCGGTGAAAATGCATTTCCATCTAACATTTGTCAGCCAACAAATGATGATAATTGCACAAGTTGTAATAGTGCTTATAAGCGCCAGCTATTAGCAACATAGCAAACCATTATCAGAAGTAAACAACGGCATCAAAACACCGTCACGATGCAGTAGCAGATTAATTCGGCAAATAACGTTTCCATCAGCAGTTATCGCATAAGCCTTTTACCAATCAAGAGAAAATCCGATGAGATCATCCGCATAAATTTAGTGTCGATATCTTGAAAATCAAGTCAAATTTCACCGTTTCCATACGGCATTTTTGATTCGATAATGACTTAATTCGCATAAGAATATGTGGATGGAAACATGGCTAAGCTAGCCAATTTGGTCGACTGCCTCACCTAGGATTGCGTTATCGTAATAATAATAATAATAATAATAATAATAATAAAAACAAAACAAACTCACAGCTTGCTCACTAAATAGTCCCTAGATAGACAGATGCCAGGATGCTTTTATTTGTACAATTCATCCGGAATGAACACCACTGACCCCCAATTTACATCAGGCGCGGCTGCGCCGCGGAACTCGAAGACATACGCAGCCATTCTAGTCAATGCTCCAGTTTCCGCCAGATGCGCCGCGGCGCGTGTCAGCAGCGTCCCAGAGGCGGCTCGGCGCTCCGCTCCGCTGAAAATACGCAGCAAGTCTATTTCTGCCGCTGGCGAGCCGCAGTCGCGCTGATCTGAATATAGCAGGGATATGTTTCCCATAGTTCAACCATTTACATTTAGTGGATCCAACTACGTTAGTATTTGTGCTAATGGGAATCGCACACCAGATCGTGCCAGGCAGGAAGTAACTATCAAGGGGAATACGCTTTCAACAAATAGAAACCAGCCACAAATCTTTGATATAAAATTCGTTTATTACTTATTTTTCAAAGTTGTGATTTTGATATAACTATAACACGGGCACAGTTTTTTTTTTTTTTTATCTATGGTGTTCACGGCTGGACTGTAGTAGGTTCTAAAGCACAACAAAGACGGAAATGACATTAAATACAATTAAAGCAGAAAAAATCATAAAGCATTTAAGGTCGTTGCACAAATATGCCGGTAAAAATGACGAAATATGCGAAATCTGAGCAAGTCGATTGTATCAGCTGGCAGGACGCTGCGCTGACGCTCCGCTTCTGAGACGCTGCTGGTGTAAATTGAAGTAGCGAGCATGACGGAACAAAACCGCGGCGCGGCGCAGGCGCGCCTGGTGTAATCCCGGGTGACGTTACACGAACGTCTCTGCCAGGTCATTCGCTATGGCTAATGCTATATGCAGATATGCAACTTGGCTAACATTACATGGGCATGAGAGCTAGCTGGCCATCACCCTATGTAAGCAACGTGAGTTTATTGTGCTAAACTAAGTTTATCTAGCTAGCTAAATTTACAGATAAAGTTTGCCATCACAGCCGTCTAACAGCGACTCGATCACCTAACACGCCAGCCAGACAAATGGCTAGTTAGTGCTGTGCTTCCCACTAAGACATGTTTTTATATTTTCGATGCCTCGAAAAGTGTCACGTGAAATTGCGTATTAAGTTTTATTCTTATATGATTTTCGATCACAAATATGTTAATCTTTTCGGAAGACCCCTTAGTTCGGCGGAAAATAGCAGGAATTTCTCCATTATAGTCTATGGGAAATTGAGAAGTGCGGTGCACTGCACGCCATATTTGTTTCTTCAACTGCGCTCGTAGAAGGAAGCGGCGGCACCCTCTCCAGTTCACTCATCGAGTGGGGCTTGTGGCTGTCAGCCCCACATGTCAACAAATTCGTGCCACCTCCACTATTACAGCCAAAACTCTGAGCATGCGTACTTATATTTTCACACGTCTCCGTAAACATTGCATTGCGTAAGGGGGGCTAGCCCCATTCATGCGGACATGGATCAGGAGATCGGTCTGAAGCAGCAAAACAGAGACCAACAAACATGAACTTAAATCCAAACACAAATTCTATGCAATTTAGCAAAATGCTAAATTTATAGACAATACATTTTAGCAGATAATAACATAATGTTTGAGAATTAATAATGTCATTTGCCTGCGGTCCTTTCTGGTGACAATGACCAGTCGCCACTGCTTAGGTCCAATCTCAACATTGGGTTTTCAGCAAATATAACGCTCGGAAGTACTCGTTAAGGTTTTGGTTGCCTTCAATTAGAGCTTCAAAGCCGACATCGACTCCACTCTCTTGGTCACTGCCATCGCCAGCGGTCTCTGTCCCAGAATTTCATCCATGACCGCGAAATAAATGAAACTGGCTGGATTAGGGCCGCAGGTATTGTTTTGTTTTTGGCAGTAGCTATTTTTACGCCAGTCGTGAGCTTACTGTAATGTGCTATTCTAACGAGTTTCCATATCCGCATGCACAATAGAAAATTCGGCCACGGAAAAAACTGCAACTGGATTGAAAACATCCCGCTTTCGTTGCGTGCCTTGTGGTTCACACAACTAGACCGACTAGCCAGCTTACTTACTTTAAGTTACAGTCAGGATATCCTCTACTCAAGTTCGGTAGGATTAGTTATTAACCAGCTAACTCATTAGACAATTTGAACTCTAGAATTTCTTGCAAGGACAAACTTTGTGCAGCTATCAGCTCTTCTACACGGCGCTAATCACAACTGACTACTGATTGCGGAGGTGGCGACCTGACAGTTCCCCAAATAGGCTATTAGGGAGCAAACGTTGAACCTAAAATTACACTCTCATAACTACCTAGTATGGAAGCCCATAGTGGACAATATTCAAATGAAAATGTAATTCCACTATTGCATAATAATTTTCCACTTATGAATGAGTTATTTGAGACAATATTAAATTGAAAATGCATTAATCCAATTATTACTTTCATTTTCACATACACATATGGGAAATCTATGACTATATTCAAATGATAATGAAAAGCTGTTTGACATTTCATTTTCAAAGTCATGCTCCGCAATACAGTGGACAATATTCAAATGCAATAAGCAAAACAGCACCCCCAGCCTATTGCATTTACATTTACATGTCAACATGCTCTTTTAGGGTCAACATGAAAATGAAAATGCTGTTTTCTAATCACTTGGAAATAATAATGATATAATAATGATGACGACATTTGACATTTCATTTTCAAAGACTTATCCTGCAATACATGGGACAATATTCAAATACAGTGAGGGAAACAGCGCCTCCCAATCCATTGCATTTTCAAATACATGTCACCACGCTCTTTTTGGGACACAATGAAAATTAAAATGCAATCTGTCAGCGTCTCATCAAGGCGGGTCTTCCGCTAGGGCGTCACTCATTAGGGTATGACGGAAACCATGTTCCTTATTTGCATACCAACCAATCAGCTTCTGGGTAGCCCTTGTTCGCACGGAGGCTTACTGATAATGTCATGATGGCTAGGCTGATATGTTCTGTGTGCCATCGCGCATTAGGCTACATTACGCTTTGGATGTAGCCATCTCAGCAGCTAGTATGCTAGCTAACGTTAACTAAGGAAAATATTTGTAAATGATCATAACATTAAAGTGATATGATTTGATTTTTGCCCCAACTTTATTAACTGAGCTAGCTGTAATATGCATGAACTTATCCGAGGCTTCGCGGCAGTGTTTTGCAGCTGCAACCCAAGTGTGCTTGCAGATTTCAGAGACGTTAGCTAGCTTTCTAGTGAGTCTAAAAGCAATCGCTTAGGTACAGCTAGCTAGCTATGATGCCTACTGGAGAAGCTCTTACAGCCCTGATTTGTCATAAACGCCATCTACTTTTACCACGACCTCTTCCACCATTGATCAGCAGCTTCTTATCCCTAAAGAACAAACTGACAGTTCAGCCTGAGACATGTTATTTCATAGCTAGTTAAAGCAGCATTATCCTTCCATGCGTGCTATAGCGTATTACATTACTCCAGATAAAACGGTATCCGTCTTCCCACCCTGCTGACGCTAGTTAGGGGAAATGTTTGTCATCATTTTTATACTTAATCGCTGTGATTCGGTTTTTGCCCTAGCTTCACAAGCTAGCTAGCTAACAGCGATTGCTCTTGTGCTTGCCGAGTTGCAGGTTCGCCACTGGCCTCTCCTGAAACATGCACAATGTATGCATCATGCAGAACGGTCCGATAAACGGCCAGCAGTCAGGCTGCTGCTGTTTCTAGTTTAATCGCGATTCCCAAGCCACGAAGCAATGGGCGAAGTTTTGATGACACTGACTGGCTGGAAACGATGTTCCTCACTTGCTAACTTAACCTGCTGAAATATCAACTTCTTTGATATGTTTGGCAGCACTTTTGTACATCCCAACAGTACTATCAGATTTCTGGGAGATTTAAATGGATAGCTCATTACCTGGCTAGCCCAAGAACAATCGGCAAGCACAAGAGCAATTGCTGTCAGCTAGCTAGCTTGTGAAGCTAGGGCAAAAACCGAATCACAGCGATTAAGTATAAAAATGATGACAAACATTTCCCCTAACTAGCGTCAGCAGGGTGGGGAAAGACGGATAGCGTTTTATCTGGAGTAATGTAATACTGCTGCTTTAACTAGCTATGAAATAACATGTCTCAGGGTGAACTGTCAGTTTGTTCTTTAGGGATAAGAAGCTGCTGATTAATGGTGAAAGAGGTCGTGTGTGCGAGACGGCGTTAAAGGCGACAAATCAGGGCTGTAAGAGCTTCTACAGTAGGCATCATAGCTAGCCAGCTGTACGTAAGCGATTGCTTTTAGACTCACTAGCAAGCTAGTTAACGTCTCTGAAATCTGCAAGCACACTTGGGTTGCAGCTGCACAACACTGCCGCGAAGCCTCAGATAAGTTCATGCATATTACAGCTAGCTCAGTTAATAGAGTTGGGGCAAAAATCAAATCATATCGCTTTAATGTGATGATCATTTACAAATATTTTCCTTAGTTAACGTTAGCTAGCATACTAGCTGCCGAGATGGCTACATCCAAAGCGCAACGTAGCCTAATGCGCGATGGCATACAATAAATAGCAGCCTAGCCATCATGATATTATCAGTGCGCCTCCGTGCGTGCAAGCGCTACCCAGAAGCTGATTGGTTGGTATGCAAATGAGGAACATGGTTTCCGTTCGCGCCCCTGAAGAGTGACGTCCTAGCGGAAGACCTGCCTTGATGAGACGCTAACAGATTGCATTTTAATTTTCATTGTGTCCCATAAAGAGCGTGGTGACATGTATTTGAAAATGCAATGGACTGGGAGGCGCTGTTTCCCTCACTGCATTTGAATATTCTACCATGTATTGCAGGATAATTCTTTGAAAATGAAATGACAAATGTCGTCATCATTATTATATCATTATTATTTCCAAATGATTAGAAAACGGCATTTTCATTTTCATATTGACCCTAAAAGAGCGTGTTGACATGTAAATGTACATGCAATAGTCTGGGGGTGCTGTTTTGCTTATTGCATTTGAATATTGTCCACTGTATTGCAGAGCATGACTTTGAAAATGAAATGTCAAACAGCTTTTCATTATCATTTGAATTTAGTCATAGATTTCCCATATGTGTATGTGAAAATGAAAGTGATGATTGGATTAATGCATTTTAATTTAATATTGTCTCAAATAACTCATTCATAAGTGGAAAATTATAATGCAATAGTGGTATTACATTTTCATTTGAATATTGTCCACTATGGGCTTCCATAACCTAGCCCGTTTGCTAAGTTAAGCAACTAGCTAGAAAACATAAGTAATGTTACAGCCGTCCCGCTAGCTTAACGTCAGCTGATACATTATAGTTAATGCCGTGGTATAAGCATAGACTGTATAAATCAGCCTATGGGTCCAAGTCCAGATTTCCTACATTGCACATGCACATACGGAAGCTCGGAAGAATAGCAAATTAGAGTAAGATTACGATTGGCGTAAAAATAGCCACTGCCTGTATTTTTTTTCGCTTTGGAATATGCCGCCTTCAGAGTTTTCCAGCGATGCAGAACTTGGTTGGCAGTTAACACAAAACCAGCCTCTCTTCACTTTTCTCACATCTTAAAGACATCGTTGTTACGGTGCTTTCATTTGCAATATCTTAATTTACTAGCTAGCTAGATAGCCATCTACTGCGAAGCAAGTTTCATTTAGCCAGACTTTCTTTGCATAAGCTGGCGGGGCAAACCTCAAGCTCCCTATCAGATACCATTGCTAAGCGTTCTAGCTTGGATAAAACCGAGCTATGTTCGTGACAAAAAATAAAATATGGCTTCAAGCCCAACACAAGTCACCTAGCTAGCGAACCCCAAATCTCGCCTCGCTGGAGCTACAACCTTGGTACAACAAGAGGCTCCTCAGAGCCTGTACTCGGGCCGGGTCTAGGCCTGGGCCAATCTAAATATATATATAGAACACTAGATTGCTGATGATGTCATATTTACATTATCTAAATATTTAGAACACTAGATTGCTGATAATGTCATATTTACATTATCCAAAGTGAAGCACCCGGCCGGCATATTGATACACCCAACGTCTTCATAAAAATGAATGGGTTCCTATGAGGCCAATTTGAAATAAGTCAATATAAGCATAAAAATGCCGAGATGTGCGGCTGCCTTTTGCAGCAATGGTCATTTGAAGGGCTGTAATAAAACGTTTCATGCGTAAGTTAACGTAGAAACGCAAATTTGTCACTTTAATAGAAAAAATCGCGTTCGCTTGCTAGCTAGCTAATTAGGCGTGCCATTGACTTAAATAGACCGCTGACTAAAGCAAACGCTAGCGATCGATAACGATCTCCAGCAAGCTACCTTGGTACCCTTACCCTCGCGGGGACTGCATTGACTAAGCAGTCAATAAAATGAACAAGGTGGCTAACTAGCTAGCTACTTGTAATTGACATTCAAGGACAATATTTCTTGCCTGCATAATATTTAAAAGAATGGATAACTCGCTTTGTCTGTTTATACAGAGTTCCAAAAGACACGGAGAAAAGGCTTGGCTGTTAGAAATCAGGGAAAAAAAAAAAACCTTTCTCTATCCCCTCGATCCGTGCTGTGCAGTGATTATGTTTTGAGCGTAGTGCTTTAACGGGACACGGGCAAAGATGAAACTTAGTAAAGGAGTAGCCAGAGTTAACTTGCGCTTCCTTTTAACAACGTTGGCATTAGCCATATAACATAACATGAGTGGCGAGAACAGGCCGTTCAGCCCAACTAGGCTCGCCAGTTTCCTATAAGGCGAGACACTACAGGTGAATAGGGTAAAAATTTTAACTGAGGGATATCACCATGAATCTTCATCAGTTGATTACTTGCATTAAGTCCATTATTTTTTTTATTACAAGTTTTCTGAAATCTTATGTTTAAATATGCAAATGAGGGCCAATCTAATTAAATGAGCTAATTTGCATACATTTCCGGAACAAAAATCTAAACATTGAATTAAGCCAGGTTCAATTTTTTTTTTCCCATTTTGTTGACATATTAGAGTCAAAGGCTTTTATAGAAGGAATTTTGGATATCTCTTTTCATCACTCCTTCAATCAGAAAATACTGTCTACAGCCTAAAAAAAGCAATTTTCGCCATGTTTTTAGGAATAAAATGTGATATAATTCAGGCTATAAATAATACATTCACAAAGCCCTCTGTAAAATTCTTCAGAATATAGATAGAAATAAACCTGGAAAGTTTGGTGTATGTGAGTTCTACTGAAGTGGAGAATTATGTTCCTGAGTATGAGAAACTCATTTTGAGAAAACGGCCTGTAAAGTGAAACTCCATTCATTTTTATTGGAAACCACTCCTTTGTACTTTCACCATTGGTTGCTGATTCAAAGGGTTTGACCATATATGGATCCAATATGACATTGTGCTTCAGAGACAGAGCTTTCCAATGATACCAGGATTGTCATGGTTCAGACAATTACCACTGCACTGCATGTTCTGTTAAAATACTAACTTTCAGTGAGTTGAGGAGAAGCATGTAGACGCAAACAGTCAAAGTGTAGTAAAATAAACACCAAAATGTTTTCTTTGGACCTTTTACTTATACTAGTATAAAAGAAGACATGTTATGGAAGTAAAATAGCCCAAAATCTCAAAATTCACCATTGCTTCAAAAAACGATGTTTTTGCCTGTAGTGTCTTGTCTTAACTATTGTGAATATATCACTTCAGATACTCAATGTCTCAGTGGTATCTAGCTTTAAGTCAAGCCTGCTCTTGAAAATTGCCAAGGTTTCTGCCTCAACAATATGGTCAGGCAAGCTGTTCCACATCGAAATTACTCTTTGGGTGAAAAAATATTTCCGAATATCAGCGCTAAATTTACCCTTAGTCAACTTCCATTTATGACCCCGAGTTCTACTAACAGAACTTGGCCGAAGGAATCCTACATAATTCACTTTGTTAATCTCTTTAACATATTTCAAGACATCAATCAGATCACCCCTGAGTCTCCTTTTCCTAAGACTAAAGAGATTAAGGATCTTCAGCCTGTTCTCATAGCTTTCATCTTTTATACCCGGAATCAGCTTAGTTGCTCTTCTCTGAACTTTTTCTAGAGCCTCTATATCTTTCATGAAGTATGGTCCCCAGAACTGTACACAATACTCCAGATGTGGTCTGACAAATGTGTTGTACAAGAGAAGTATCACCTCCTTGGATTTGTACTCAATACTTTTGGCAATGTATCCCAGCATCCAGTTGGCTTTTTTAACAGAGATGCCAACATTTGGAAATGACAAAGAGGAGTATGTGACCACGTAGTGGTCACTTGCAAAACACGCAGAGTTTTGCGGGGAGGGTGCGCCTCCCCCAAGAAAATTTTACAAATTTTTGTCTCAAATAAGCTATTTTGTGGCATTTTTTATTCACTTAATTTTCCCCCCTCTCAAACAACCATTTTGAAAGTCAGATCATTCTTTTCCTATTGTTGGTATCAAACTCATTCATATCAACAATGACCAAAATAAGAGGTTCATTTTAAACTTTTAATTGACCTCCAAAGTTGAATCTCTTGAATCATTGTAGAGTTCACTTATACTTTTTTTTTGCAAAAAAAATAGTCTTGAGGTCTCAAAGAAAGAAATGGACAGTGCAATTGTTAAGCATTTCCAAGAGATCACAGCTTTCAAAAAGAATGCTGATAAGCATGCAAATACACAAGCCTCCAGACTAACTTTTGGACCTAGGAGCGCATTGCTGCCAACCTGAAAAGTTGGGTGCGCAGGCCAAAATTTAGGCGCGCAGGCCAAAACTGTGGTCACGCAAAGTACCATGATACTTTTTCTGAATATTTACAAGCCCAAATAAAGATACCTGAACAGACTATCAGTTGTTGCTGCATTTATTTAAGAAACATTATCAGAAAGCACTTTGTGAACTGAAAAGTAGATATTGATGTTCACCAGAATGTTTGAAAAATGTATAAATGCAGTTATCATTTTGGAGAGTTATCATACAAGTCTAAATGTATGTACAACTCTCCATTTCTCCAAGGGACAACTTTTCATCAAACCCTCCCCTGTACATAAACTGAATCATTCACAGAAAAATTATGGCCAAATTTTGATGAGCACCCCCCTAAAACCAACATATGGGGATAAATCAATGAATAACTCCCAATTATCACAGTGCTAGTTCTAAAATTTAAAACTGTTATTGTTGCTGCCATCCCAAGGAACAATTTGACACCAAACATGGCTTAATTGCTTTGAAAATGAGACCCAGGAGGAATTGAAGCTGTAAAAAGCATAATTTGGCGACATTTTTTCATCACAAATTGAAAGTTTAACATTAAAATTAAAATAGTTCCCAAAGTGATCCATCCTAAATATTTGGTAAAAAGTAGGTGCAGTATGCCAAGTTCGTTAGCACAAAGTTTCAAGAAATCTTTCTCGGGTAACAATGGAGTAGGACGGCTTATTATAATAATAATAATTTTTATTTACCAGTTTTTTTTTTTTAAATTTCGCTATGTAGATTTTACACATTTCGAAGGGTAACGGAAACGCACACAGAGAGTGACGACGATGTCCGACGTTATTTGCCCCCCCCCAAAAAAAACAGTCTGCTTCGTGACCGTACACTGTTCGTGACACAGACTCATATTTGAGGCATTGCGCTGATAAGCCTATGGTCGTCACTGGAGTACATTGGACAGGCGTCACCAGTTAGTTTTTGAATCAGTTTTGAACATTTGTTGCAATCGACAAAATACTATTCCTCTGACAGCTGGCCAATGAGGTCGCTGCAAGTTACGTAGGTGGTCACATGATCCCCGAAGCAAAATTTACACAGAGGTTGATCGCAGCATAGTGAAAAATGGGGAAATCTTATGCTGCTGTTGCTTGCACCAATAATAATGCCATTCAGTCGTCTGGAAAATACGGCAAAATAAGTTTCCATCAATTTCCACAAAATAATGAAGCCCTTTTGAAAGATTGGCTTTTAAATTAAAAAATTGACCGTGGAAAGCCTTACAAACCAACAAAACATTCAGTTCTTTGCTCAGCTCTTGAGAAAAGCTGTTTACGTACCAGAAGTTCCGAAATAAGTCCACGGTTTTTGTTGCAATGAAAACTGGTTTTAAAGTGAAGATTTAAAAGAAATTAGTGGAAAATATATATTTAATACAAATATTAACCTTAAGCCTTTCAAATGTTGTAACTGGGGCAATGAATTTACATAATAAATACAGCATGTTTCCTAATAGCAACCTCGTCATGCGGCATATCCTCTTAAAAGCGAAAAACTTGGGAAAACGTGATGACCGTTTTACCTGAACCGAACACAATTCAAGTACCAAGCAAGTAAATAAGCATCAAGCAAAACATTAAATAAAAAAAGATTAAATAATCAGTGCTCTATCAGGTTTCTACTGAATTTGTGATAATATGCATACAAAGCGATACCTCAAATGAACTAGAGTCATCAGAAGATGACATATCCCAAAGGTCCCCACATAATTCGTGAGTTACTGATTGCAGGAGAGTTGTATACTTTCCTCATCCTTTTAGTAATTTAATACTTATATATACATCATCAATAGGTAAAGAAAGGGATTTGAGCAATGATGATATTTGATGAAAGCACACCGAACACCAAGTGCTGGGGAAGATGACAACATCAATCAGAAGTATAATCACCTGTAGCATCTTGCTGTTCATGTTACCAGCACTCACTGGGAGGAAGTAGACTACCTGGAGAAACCACTGTTGTATTGTTGTTAAAACATTTGAATCCAAAAATGCAAATTATGGAATTTATAGTCTCAGAGAATGAACAATGCAACCCTGCAATGGTAAGATGCTTACCAAATATGGAGTTTGTGGTGGTATAGTGTGTAAGTTCTGCTCCAGAAACAAAACAAAAAAGGAAATTTGGGCCGTTTTTGGTGAAAATTTCAAAAATTTTGGGCCCAATGGAATTGAAACCCCGAAAAGGCACAATGGCACCTAAAAGGGAAGTTGCATACCAAATTTGAAGTTTGTAAGTGGTGTGGTATGTAAGTTCTGCTCGGAAACAAAACAAAAAAAGGAAATTTGGAATGTTTTTGGTGAAAATTTAAAATTTTGGGGCCCAATGGAATTGAAACCATAAAAGGCACAATGGCACCCTAGGGGGAAATTGCATACCACATATGAAGTTTGTAAGTGGTATACTTTTAGAGTTCTGCTGAAGCTTGAAACAAAGTTGGAAATTTGGGCGTTTTAGTGAAAATTTCAAAAAAATTTTGGGGCCCAATGGAATTAAAAAACCTGCAAAAGGCACAATGGCACAACACGGGAAATTGCATACCAAATATGAAGCTTGTAAGTGGTATAGTTTTTGAGTTCTGCTCCGAAGCAGAAACAAAGTTAGAAATTTGGGCATTTTTGGTGAAAATTTCAAAAATTTTGGGCCCAATGGAATTGAAACCTGAAAAGGCACAATGGCAACCCTAAAATGGGCTCAATTGCATACCAAATATGAAGTTTGTAAGTGGTATAGTTTTTGAGTTCTGCTCAAATGTGTTGAAACAAAGGAAATTTGGGCGTTTTTGGTGAAAATTTCAAAAAATTTTGGGCCCAATGGAATTTAAACCCATAAAAGGCACAATGGCACCCTAAGGGAAGTTCTGTACCAAATATGAAGTTTGTAAGTGGTATAGTTTTTGAGTTCTGCTCGGAAACGAAAATGATTACGGACGGACAGACGGACTGACGGACGGGCAGACGGACCGGGTGATGACTATATCCCACGGTATTCATACCGGTGGGATAATAAAAAGGACAGTCCACAGATTCCAACGATATAAACCTTGTCATTTTAAATTGACACCACACTCAAAGAACAGCAGGCATATACTTTAAACGCCACAGAGATGAGCAAAAATTTTTCTCACCTTTGATATTTTGTCATAAAAGCTGCTTGTGGGTAAATCTGCGCTTGCTATTGTTTTAGCCAGTCTATCGGAGAGTCCTCTCGCTATTATGCTATGCACTGGAAGACCTCAGCAGTATAATCACTTAAATGGTTTGTTTTTTGTATTTTCGCTATAATTAACCGCTAAATATTCAACTGTTTTCAAAGCCGGTTTATGACTGAGAATCCTTGCGCCAATATGGTCAAGTTCAAACACAGCACGGCTATACAAGTGCTAAATCGACCAGTGAATATATAGTCTGTTGAGCTAGTGTCATGGATAAGGCGGAGCATTTGGACCTGAGGTTCAATATCCGGTTATACATGCGACATTTCAGAGCAAGGAAATACATTTTTTTTGTATAAATAAATAATAATTAATCGATGCATTCCCATTCAATCAAAGCCATCTTCCTGAGTTATTTCGGGGATCACGTGACTTACACTACGGTTTCTGCATCCAGTGCAACGCCTCCATTATCGGAACCCCAAAGAAAACGGACCACAAATCTATAAGAACCGCAGCTTTTCTCATCTTTACCGTACTCTAATGAAAATAAATAATCTTGCACTCGGACCAACCAGTCTCCGATTTCATACATACTGCATGAATAATCATGTACATGCGGAACTTCAGATCAGAGTGGAAGTGCGCATCCAACCTAAGCCATCAGGATATAAGGTTAGCGATTGATATTGAAACGCTAAATAAAACCATTCGCCACTGGACGCAAGCACCCATAGCTGGTATCAACAAGACTCAAAACTGTGTCACGAGCAGTCTATGGTCTCGAAGCAGACTGTGTTTTCGGGCTAATAACGTCGGACATCGTTCTCATTCTCCAGGTGGGTTTCCATTACCCTTAGAAATGCGCAAAATCTAAATAGCGAAATAAAAAAACCGGTAATGAAAACGTTTTCTGATATCATGAAATTTGCTCTCCGATCTGCAGTATTAGTCACCAAAGCCAAGGCCTACTACGTAGACTATTAGACTTCTGCAGCAGACCAGCTAGTGTACTTATAATTTCGCGTATTGTGGAGCATTTACATCGTTCTTGTCAGACAAGGTTTTATAAATTTGTCGCGCGCACAACTCAGCTGACAGTGGCAAGGTCGAATGCTTTGCCATTCTCATCGATGCATGAGTACAGCCGAGCTGTGATTGGTCATGGCACCAGCCGATCTGTGATTGGCTGATGTACGTAATGGTACCAACCAACCTGCAGAAAAAAATTCGCGGCCGGCGGCTGATAATTAGGGAGTGAATCGCCGCCCAGAATAGGCGCACAGTGTATGAAGTGTTGGTGCGCGGTGATGCATCGATGTGAACCCAGCTAACACATAACCAACAGCCACGTTGCCTATAAGTTGCCAGTAGGTCGCGGTGACCTAACCTAATGCAACCTCCCCTGCGGCGTGGGCACAACGTTGCCTCTATGAGATTGCCATTTGGTGTCTTGAGCAACGTTGCCATAACGTGGCGCTAAGGTTATTTGCTAACGTTGCCGTTTGGTGGTGTAAATAACGTTGCCGTAGCGATGGCGCTATGGTCATTTGGTAGCGTAGCAGTTTGGTGGCGTAAATAACGTTGCCGTAACGTGGCGCTATGGTCATTGGAAATAACGTTGCCGTTTGGTGGCGAAAAATAACGTTAATAAATAACGTGGGCGCTATGGTCATTAAATAACGTTGCCGTTTGGTGGCGAAAACAACGTTGCTGTAGCGTGGCGCTATGGTCATTAAATAGCGTTGCGTTTTGGTGGCGAAAATAACGTTGGTGAACGTGGCGCTTATGGTAATTTGCATGCTGCTGGGGTCAATTCGCAGCTCATCTTTATAAAACAATAATAATTCAAATCCACAAATGACCAAGTCACTCCAAGATTTCATGTGTCCTGTCCAGTTGAGTTTCTAGACGGTACTTTCATGGAATTCATTTTTCCAACATTTTTGCAGCAATAAAGGTAAAAGTACATCTGACAATTGAGAGCAATAATGTGATCGCTCACCTGGATATTCAAGCAGTGATAGCATTAAATATTATACTGTACTACAAATATTTCAATTGCAAACTTTGTTGACTCAATCTGTTGAAACTACCAGCCAAATATTATGATTCTATGCTTTTCGGTTCTTCAGAAGTTGTTTGAAGTGTTTGACATATACTCAAAGGCAATGAGAACATAACACTCTAAATTTTGGCTTATTTTTTGCTCAGGACCTGAGTAGTCAATTTGAGTTCTTAAGTGACCATTGGGGTCACAAAGTGTACCTCATTACACATGAATATTCATCATTTAACTCAACAGTGTGAGCTGGACTCTCATCAATCCATATTGAGTACAACATATGGGATTAGGAGTTGTGCAAGTACAGTGGTTGAAATGAAGGAGGGTTGTCTTCCTATATAAAGGCATGATAAAAGCCACACAAAAAAAAAACATTTTTAAGTGTCATAATTCCACGTCTGTCCACTGAACAACGGAACAGGGCCCTGGGTATGCTAGTGGTGGAGTCGTGCCCCCACCATTTTGGGTGTAGTACGTGCAGCATCAGTATGTTTTTGGGTGTAGTACGTCCAACTGGGACGAGCTGTTTCATCAAGAGTACCCAGACCTCAAACCAGGCAGCAACTCCAGAATGCACTACAGGCAGAGTGGCGACAACTTCCCCAAGGCAACCCAAGGCGGCTTAGTCAGGTCCATGAGGAGGCGTTGTACTGCCTGTGTGGATGTTCGTGGGGGTTACACCGATACTGACTGTCCTTTTGAGTTCATTTTTAAATGTATGTTCCGTTCAGTCTTGTGATTTTCATTTTCAACTTGTGCTCGTTATGTTTAATGCATCTGTTTATTATTGTCCAAATCGGCCCATTAGCACATTTAATTCATCAAAGTCAACCCACCCAACATATTTGAATTGTTAAAATAAGAATAAATTTGGATTCAAATAATTTTGTGACTCAAACTGGTGTTTGCGTTTTCATTGCCTCCAGTATACTTATCCCTGTAACCTTGTAAGTAGCTCAAGGTAATTTTTCCTTCTCAGACTTTGTTGGCTCCATCCAAAAGCTACCAGCCAAATCTTATGCATGCATACATTTTAGTTCTTTATTATACACACAAAACGTTTTTTTATTCAGTATTTCTATCAATTACTACAGCATTATTTTTTTTTTTTTCCATAGACTAACAAAAATTATCCAGACAAGATATTGAAATTAATTCGATATTTTTATTTATATTTCTTTATATTCATAGGGCATAAGTGACCTCTAATTGAGTCAGGGGCGTAGCTGTGGACACTTCAGAGACGGGGGCATCTCAACCATTTCAAGTTAAATTATTTTTGGCCCCATCTCTTTTTAGCCCAGGGCTCAGCCTTTCCATTTGTTCAATTGTTAATCCCCACCACTTGGGATGCTTTCAATAAGAATCTTATATAAGATGTAGTTGATATCCATTGCTTAGTTGCTTAGTTCCAGAGAAGTTGACGCTCAAAGCAAAATAGCCAAATTACACTTTTGGCCTCGCCCTCACCCCCCCTTGGGTGTCAACCCCACCATTTGCACAATTTCAAATCCCCACACACAAGGATGCTTCCAGTCAAATATGGTTGATATCCATCGCACATGACTTAACGCGAAGAAAATGTAAAAACATAATTAGCATAAGACAACACCAAACTGAATAGGCATTTTCAATGAAATGGAGACAATATCAGTACAGATGAAAATGTAAGATACCATTGACATGACTGAGCAATTGAACAGAAAGCAAAAACAGGAGCATCTCTGACAACAGAAAGTGTAATAATAAAAGGTAAAAAAGAAAAATACATGCAACCACTTTGGTAAGTACATGCACACATTATGAAAACAAACACCAAATTGAAATGTAATTTTCAATTCCATGGAGACATCAGTACAGATGATAAACGTGAGATACCATTGACAAGAATGCATCTGAGTAATAAAATGAAAGCCTAATCAGAACTGTGGCACCCTGTCAGAGCACCCATCTTCATATGTACAGTACATCCTCAAAAAATATTCACCCTTAAAGGCTTATGAAATCCACATTGACACAAAAAATAAATTCAGTTTATATAAAACTGCTCATCAACTTGCAGATTCACACAAATTCAATTAAAAGGCAAATAGTGGATGATAATGAATCCGTTAAAAATACAGACATACAGAACAAATATTTCAAGTAATTTAGTTTGCTTGAACTGAAATGACTGAGACATGAGGGTGAACCTTGGCAAAATGGTGGTCCACTAGTCACAATTATAGTCGACTTATTCTGACTAGTAGACTGCCTTTTCATTTTGCCATGCGACACTGATGTTCATATGAAGTAATTAAAAAACTCGAACAGTGAAAAGGGGGCATTAGAAGCACTGGTTTGTGAAGCTCAGAATTTACATTTGGCAGAAAGTTAGCAGATAAACATTTATCATTAATGCTTTAGTGTAAATACCAACTTCCTGTATAAAAAGCAATGCTGTCTGCTAGTTCAGTGTGCATTAACATTGAATTTTAGGGGACCCATCAATTTGTTTTATTTCAATGAAATTTACCAATGTAAAAATTCAGTTACCCAGAGAAAACAATACCAGATATAAGTTATCAAAAAAAAAAAAGATTAAAAGAAAATATTCACATACAAGTAAGTTAACCAGTTGGTGACGTATCACTGCATCCATACATTCACAAAAATACGACACAAATTCTATTGAATATAGTAGTGGTAACAGTAGCCCACGAATGCCCAGGTAGACATCACGTGACCCAATGATATGGATGAAGGACTGGTCTTGCCATTCTTCAGAAAGGAAGAGTGGAAGCTGTTGCTTAAATGACCTGGCACTGAGGCGCTGTCAAAATTCCAGGGATGAAGCCGTTCTAGACCTCCTATTATGTACAGCTGGCTGTTATCGATACCATGCGCCCTTTCTCGCAGTCTTTGATGGAAGGCGTGGGGTAATCATCGAAGACTATGTCCACACGCTTTAGTGACAAAGAGACAGCTTGTATCAGGATGCTTCTGCCACGCCTCCAAATGTTGCTGGTAGTTTGGCTGCAGGCAGAGCGTGCAAGAGGAAGTTCCATCAATGATGCATCGTGTACCACCGAGGCGATCTCTGCGTTGTGACACTCATGCTTCAAGGAAGGTTTATGATGTAAAGTAGGGAAATTATGATGCATGGAATAAAGACTGATGTCTCCGGCAATTTTAGGGGCACCGACTGATGGATGATTAAGAAAAATACTATGGTAAATCAAAGATAGTCCATGACTGACGACTTGTGAATGGAAGGCAGTTTACCTGTCTGAAGTGAAATCTGGAAATCCCCATATCCAGGAATAGGGAAATTTGGGCGTGTTAGCCACCCTTGGTTTTTGAATAACAGCCCACAGGCATTACATACATTAAGAGTAAGTGATCATGATTTTGGTCAATCGCGTCTTTGTTTTTATCTGAGTTTAGTTGATGGGCTCAAATTGCTCATTTAAGTCAAAAAATTTTTTTGGGGGGGCGTTGGTTTGTACATTGCGCTCTTCTTAACTAAAGGAATCCCCCAAAGTTTAAGTTCTTAAGTGATATTGATTTTGGTCACTCTCAAGAATGTTTTAGCTCAAGTTTTGTTGATATATGTAGTGCACACCTCAAACCTTTCGGGTAGGAATTGCTAATTAAACCTCACTGGGCTCCCGGACTAAGCTGGTAAATTACAAAAAACGGACTCAGAAAAATGACAATTGTTGCGCATCCCTTTGGAGAACACTTTCGTTACGCTGTAGCCATGTTGTGTCGCTGAGGTATCCTCATTGAAGCTAAGAATCCACGATGAGAGAAAGGAGCAGATCACTGAAACAGTCCTTTTGAAGGAAGGTGTCTCATGGAGGGCCAGTGTTCCTCTGCTGGCTGTCATCATCGACAGTTAACAGGATATCTGATGGGAAACACGGTAAGACCTTTTAATGCCTAGAACTTGTTCTTGCAATGTTTTTTAACTTCCCCCATGCTTTCCATTAACTTTTTTGTGAAACGTTTTTTAAAACTACAAGTAGCCAACTCACAACCAAATACGTCTAAGATTACAGATTTTTCCACAAACATCACTGTCATTGTAAGGTTTTTCGTTATAGTATGCTTGAATACTATTTGATCATGTTATGTCCTGTCATGTTTCTGCAGAATACGTTGAATGCCATCACGGTGGTCAGTCAGCCGTCTCTTCTGTAGAATACAGTCATGGTGGTCTGTCAGCTGGCTTCTCTTTGTCTAATATGGTAAGAATTAACACAAATATAAACTGAACATGAACAAGGAGAGGTGAACGATTAAATATCAAAATAGCACAGCACTAGATTTCAAGATCAAGATCTTTGTAGTTCAGATTTAAGATTAAGCAACTTGTCCTGGGTGAATACAAAATAATTGAAGAGCAGTGTTATCTGGTGCTACCATGGGCCACACAAGAAACCCTTGTATGTTTGAAACACCGCTCCCACAGAAAAATACATCTGCAATTAAACACGTCAGACAATTTTAAATGTTTTTGCTGGATTTCATCAAGTTAATCTGTCACAGATGATTTCAGATGTCTGCTGCCTTGTCTGTGACACTACTAGGCCGATGTGTGTTAATACAGTCAAGCATATCAATGTGCATAGCCTCCAAGATGTGTTTTGCCACATTAAAGAGACATGAGAGCAATAAAACAGATGCTGCATCTCCAAGAACCCTGTGGTGCTACCACAGACAGTGAGTGTGTCTCAAACAGAGCACTTTCCATAGTGCACGCACTGTTCGCCCTACGCACTGACATTTGTAGAGCGCACTGTCGCTGTTTATGACTGTCTCAAATGGTGCACGGATGATAAACACTCGGTGGAAGTGACAGGCGGAACATGTGACCACAGTTGCAGTCCCAAACAAGCATATGGAAGGGTGTCTGTCAGATTAGCATGTGATAACGATGTATTAGCAAAATGTTTTATCACCGTTGTTAACTTCTGCACACTGATTCATTTAGGCAAACAAGATAATATCACACTCTAAGCTGGTCTGGGTGCCATTTCGCCTAGATAACTCTTAATATATTTATTTTAACCAATTTCCAGGGTTCTGGCTGGACAATGCCAACATCCCAACCAATCGGAATTTCGAGTTTGGCGTCACACGAGCTGTATCAAGGCAGAATATCTTGATGCTGGCCTGTTGCTAGTAATTCTGAGCTAGCTAGCTGCACACCGAAAATTTAAATGTGCCCATTTAACAGTTTTGAGATGATTAAACTTGTCCCCGATGTCAATAACGCAAGAATGTATCATGGTTCATAAATACGAGTATACCATTTTCTCTCATGATCACTCTAAATCGTGTCTAAATCTGCCTCCTTACGCCCTGAGCACGAGACCAGAATTTAGGTCCAATGTTCTTGAGCTTCCTCGCGAGGGCTCCGCAATGGTTAAAGTAGGTTGCTAAGCTAGATCAGTTAGATTTGGTGAATGACAGCAGCGGCGGAGAGTGGACAGTACATTTAAGACATAATTCAAAATTAGTTTTATTAAAGTAATATCTTCTATTCCTTAATCTTTTATATATATATATATATATATATATCATTACATGGTAATTGTTATAGCGTAGTTAAATCAATTGTAATTTGTTTTTATCAGTAGTATTTAGTAATATTTAGTAGTGATTTATTTATTCTTAGTATTCATAATCACTCTAAATTATCTGAATTTTTTTTTTTTTTTTTTTTTTTTAAAGACAATCACTTTGTATATACATAGATAAAATAGTTTATAATTAGTTTAGGCGGTCCTGACAGCCCGACTCTAACCAGTCGACTTCGGGTAAGTGGGTCCAATTTAGCCTGCTAGCTTGATTAGCGGCGCCTCTCAAACACTGATTACATGACTTCCGGTCGATCGAGTAGCGTATCAGCGTACACCGCCTATTTCAATGTATGAGTGTAAAAACTCCGATTCACAGACGTGTATACATGCGGCGTATTTTGACTTCTCTTTATTATATCATAACATAATTGAGTTGAAAGTGAAAAAAGTATGTCATGTAAACGGGGCTACTGAGTGCTAGAACTACAGAGGTTGAAAAGATTTATATTTGCATAGTTGTTGCTTAACGTCCACGAGAGCCTTAAGCCAAGGGCGGGAAACACTGCGCTTTCTTACTGGTGCTGGTTCAACCACACGGCAGCCATTTTGAAATGTCATGCAGTTACCGATAACAATTCAGTAAAATTTCAGATTCAGCTAGACTTATGTTAACCAGAGTCCTCATTCTGTTATTTGTATCACCAGTGCTAACCCTTCCGTTTTATGTCAAATTGACTGTCCTGACAAATGTCTATCGCTACACTACATAAGGGGCTGAGATGCTACCGGAACCAGCCCCAGGACATGTCGGTCCATTCTACCAGAGTATTTTAGCAAGCTAATCATAAGTGCTACATGCTACAATACAGCCAAAATAACTCACCTTTCGCTGTTGTGTCCATCCGTACATCACCGTGTTTGCCCCATTGTTATCTAGTGTAACAGTTGTCCTTGCGTTGTGTTAATAATCATGGCGACAGCTGATCCCAGTCACAGTATTTTTTATTGAATGCCGTCTCAGCCCGATGGTATCTGGCAAACAAGATGGACGTGTAGGCATTATACAGCAGCCATCTTGTGTAACAGCTCATGCTCACGTTGATGGCGCGCTCATAGACTGGGATCGAATTATGCATTGCTCGTCTGAACAACCAAAGCAATATTTATAAAAACATAGAACATAATGTACCTGGCAAACAATATGGACGTGTAGGCATTATACTGCAGCCGTCTTGTGTACAGCTCATGCTCACTATAAAAGAATGTACAAGCATTACGTTAGCTACCCGTACAGAGAAGCAACCATGCTGGCTAGCTACAGTTGACGGTGAAAACATATAATTACCACATACCGTGATCACTAAACATCGTTACAGGATTTCGATATAAAAGAAAAAACTATCAGTGCATTTATATGAACGTAAATGCAGTATTCAACAGTAAAGACCGCTTTTTGATGCACGGTGCTTTTCAACTCCGACTTACGCTGATGGCGGGCTCATAGAACTGAGATGGACTTATGATGCACATGATCCCAAGTCAGCAAACTACGCCCACCAGCCAACAACATTAACCCTTTGGGGGGTTATGCAATTAACAATCAAAAATAGAAATTTGAGCGAAGTGTCACTGAAACGGACATATTTAAGGGTCAAATTTCTCTGATAACTCATAGGATATGGGTTTAGGAGTTGGTTTTCAAATGAAGTATACATGCAGAGCTTTACAAAATTTCAGAGAGGAACTTCATACTATCTCCCAAATTTGGGGAAAGATTAACCCTTTCCTGTCCAATAATCTGGGCGTGGCCCTTTTGACCCAGGTTTTGACCCGTGGGTACCTTTCAATTTCCAGAAGGTTGGTGTCATTTAAAGCCATTGATGTGTACTACTAAGTAAATGTGAAGCAAACATTAAACAAACAACCTATCATTGGAAAACAATGTCCATTTGGAGATAAAACCCTCATTTAAGCAACATTCATTATGTACAGTAATATGTACACAAATGTACAGGAAACATATGGTAGATTGCAAAACTTCATACAATTAATATCTGAACACAGTACTCTCTCACATGAATACACCTTGACATTTTGGTTTGCACTTGTAGGTCCAAGCCAACCATCCTGACCTTGCTGGACCATTCTTGACAGGTATGTAGTTGCTAGACTACCTACTCAATATCCCTAGACTTTAAGCATAAATCCCATGTGAGACCGTGCCATATTATCCACACAGGATGAGTGAGGAGAGGCAGATTCGGGCAAGACAATACCTCCGTTCATGGAGATCAGCCAGAAGAGTCATGAGGAGCTTAGCAGAGAACACCACCTCTGCATTCAACACAAACAATCATGTGTCTGATGCAGGTTCCCTGGAAGTCCGTCTAAGCGCTTTTGCAGTTCTGCCCGATATCAGTGTCTCTGACAGTCTATCTGGTGCCATTGCAGTTGTGCCCGACTTCAGTAGTGGTGCCAGTGCTGAGGAGGCTTTCTCTGACCTGGAGGATGGTTCTCTAGCAGAAGATCTAGTTGAGGCCATGGAGGTTGACAGCGACACTTCTGATGATGACTTTGAGAGGGCTTTAGGGGAGGTACTGGAGAAGTATCCGGAAGCCATTGCAAAGAGATCCTCACTCTATTCTGATCTCTTAACCTGGGCATGTAGATTCCAAGTCAAACACAATGCTGTGGATGCCTTTTTGAAGATTCTGCAAGGCCATGGACACACTGACCTGCCCTCAACTGCCAGAACTCTCCTTAACACACCGAGAGAGGTTAAGACTACAGTTCAGTCTGACATGAACATTGTGCATTTTCCAATTAAGGACACAATCAAAGGCCATCTGGAGAAGTATCCAGCTGATCGCATTCCCGACTGCATTGACCTGTCCTTGAACATTGATGGTTTGCCTCTATTCAAGAATCCTGGAACATGCATGTGGCCCGTCCTCTCTTAATGCACTTGAACCCCATCAAAATCTTCCCCATCACCCTGTCATGTGGAGGGCAAAGCCAGCAGACCTTAATTTCCTCAATGACACGGTTGCCGACATCAACGAACTACTTTCTAGTGGCCTGCAACATAGAGACAGACTAATCACATTCAACTTACTCTGCATTGTCTGCGATGCTCCTGCAAAAGCTTTTTGTTCAAAATGTTAAACTTTGCACAGGGTATTATGGATGTGACAGGTGTGAGCAGCGAGGGGAATGGTACAACAAAAGTAACTTACCAGGAAATGGAAGCCGAGCACGTACAGACATCTCTTTCCGTCAACAAACCCAGGCTGAACATCACCACGGCAGTACACCCTCCTTGGTTTGCCCATTGACATGGTGGAGTCCTTCCCCATCGATTACATGCACCAGGCATGCCTGGGCGTCATGAAAAAAAAATGTTAATTATTTGGTGCAGAGGAGAGAAAGGTTACAGAATGTCTGACTCATAAATTAAAGAGGTAAGCAGAAGGCTCACCGGCCTCCAGCCTCATATCCCTTATACATTTGCCCGAAAAGCCTCGTGCCCTGAAGGATGTTGATAGATGGAAAAGCACGGAGTTCAGACAGTTTATGCTGTATACAGGCAAAGTTGTCCTGAAGGGAATTCTGAGAGAAAGCCTATTTGATCACTTCATGACATTCAGTGTGGCAATGTGCATACTAATAAGTCCTGCTTTGGTCCAACAACAATCAGAGTATGCAGCCGCCCTCCTAAAATACTTTGTAGCAAGAGGTCGAGAACTGTATGGAAAAAGAGTTCCTTGTCTACAACACGCACTCATTGCTCCACATGGCAGAAGATGCAGTTCATTTCAGAGGCTTGGACAACTGCAGCGCATTCAAGTTTGAGAACTATTTACAGACTGTTAAGAAGATGGTAAGAAGTGGAAAATGCCCGTCGTTCAAGTTGCAAAAGCGAATTGAGGAGACAGAAAAACACTTGCCAATTGCGATCGGACAGTTAAGGGAAAACAAAGTGTTTGTGCTGAGTCAACGCTAATGTTGCGAAATCGAGGATGAAAAAAATGGACAATGTCTCTGTCGAAAGTGTTTCAGCGCCCAGAACCTCTTTTTCAGCAGCCTTGTGATTCGGAATCATTGGAGTGATGAGATTCAAACAAAATGACTGTGTGTTGAGGTGGATCGAAAAAGAACATCTGAAAAAAAAAGTGCAATCAAAATACCAGTGAGAGGAAAAAATTGTCTTCATGGCCATTCTACATGATTTATGACAGTATGTTGTCATTGATGCTCTCATTATGTATTCATGCTGATTTGCCATTTGTGCCATTTGTGTATACACTGACTACACCCTTTTCATTGACATTGTCATCTTAACTTACCCTTGTTCTTAATTACAGAATGTATGAAATAGTAGAGTTTGCGGGGAGGGGGGCCGTGGGGATTGTGGCCAGGCAGTGGACCTTCAAAGTAGGGAGAGGCAAGGAAACATGGATACATAAGTACAAGTTAAATACATAAGTAATAACACTTTAATGTTTGTGAATTGAAAACTTCAAAATGATTGGTTTGCTTTGGGTCCTTTTATTTCAGACATGGTACTGTTACTGGCCCCCAAAAGACCAGACCAAGCATGCTAAAGAGAAAACAATACCGGATATAAAGTTATGGACAAAAAGGCAGATTACTAGAAAATTTTCACATACAAGTAAGTTAACTATGGCGCGTTCACTCTACACTCAATTAGGATTATTTTGCTCTTCAGATGATGATCCTATCACCCTGGCTCTTGGCGTTCACATTGCACAGTGCAATGGACCTTTTTCACGGCACCCATTTTGACATGAAATGGCAGGGTAGTTCAACTTCCTGTTCATGTAATCACAGGTGTTACTAATGACATTAATTGTCAGATTCAGCCACATCTACCTTAACCAGAGCCCTCATTATGTCATTAGTAACACCTGTGATTACAGGAACAGGAAGTGGAACTACCCTGCCATTTCATGTCAAAATGGGCGCACGACTTTCAGACCAACCCACAGGCGGCTGCCATTGCCTGGTATCTACTTCCTGTTCATCCTTTTTCAAATGAGAAGTTTATACTGGAGAATCTGATGCTTCCCAAACTACGTTTTTCAGCAGTCTCATTTTCTGCAAATATATCTGTAGTGGGCACAGAATTGCCAACAGACAATTTTAATGCAATATGTGTTCAAAGTCTTGGTACATTAATTAATCCAAAGACATACAAACTGCTACTAAAGTAAGTTGTGTGGAGAGGTAGTGGGAGCCAGGTAAAAGTCAAAAAAATGAATCACGGGAAAATTGGGGTCAGCGTCAATACAATGCATCTTGGGAAAGGTCAGAGTTAAGCTTTTGGAAAGTCGTGCATACTTTGAACGAGGAATCAGGTAATTAACACCACTTGATTGCAGCAGGTGGTTCACACATTGGGTGAATCCCAATATCCTCGTTAGGCCCTATGCACTGAACCTGCAATGATTTCATTGGTTGAACTAGTAGAATAGATTGTGAATAGATTCCTGATTGGCTAATACATGCCAGTTGAGTATCTCTGAAGGTGGGTAGGGGTCATTGGAATCCATCCACTAAAAAAACCTAATTTGTCCTAATCTAGAAATCCCTTTGGGTTCACACTGCCACTAGTGGGTGGATTTCCATCCCATGTTTTAATGCGCATCAACCCATAGGATTGTATGTAGTAATGCGAATTAAAACATGGGTTGAAACTCACCTAGTGGCAGTAGGGATGGAAATGCAACTAGTGTGATGCATTAGGTGACGTACCAGTGCATCCATACATTCACAAAAAATACTACACAAATTCTAACTGACTTATCTGCTTTTTGTTTAACCTGACTTTATCACTAGATGACTGGGAGCAGGCCATGCGAAGGTGCCACAGATCAGAGTCTAAATCAAATGTGGACACAGAGTTGGAGGAGGACCGAAGACGGCCAATTAAAAGGCCAAAGAAATATGACCAAGAAGGTATACCTAAAGCATACCTAAACTTCAGTGTAGTACATTCAGCTGTGCGAGGTCACAGTGTGTTATCGGGTGTTTGTGTGTGTGTGTGTGTGTGTGTGGGCACTGAAAGTGGAAGTTGACCCAAAAGCCCCAAGAGGCATAAGCTTCCGGGGAATAAGTATCTGAATGTGTTACAAGATTTCCCAGACATCAAACCATAGTGTTATGAGTTGAATATAACAAGAATTAGGCTTTGAGGCCATTGTTAGAGAAAGAATCTACATTTAGCAACAGTTCTGTAGATATGCAGCCAAAATCTTTCCTTTCCCCAAATAACCAAACCTAAAACAGAAATAAATGGAGTGATGATACACAGGGCAACTTGTTGAGCAGTGTTGCCAGGAATTGCCTGCAAAGGTCTGTTGGTTGACAACAATCGGTATTTGATATCCTTTGGTTTTGGTTGCATCCAATTAATCATTTGAAAAATGAACATGGTCACCCTACCAGAGCAAATGCTGTCAACTCAGAAACCGCATGGCATTACTGCCCAAAAAGCTTTCGCTGTGCATCATCAGCCACATTGAGTAAATGTCTTTATTTCTGTTAAGATGAGGACCTATCAAGAGAGCACCAGAAGAAGAATAAGAAAAAAGAAGATGATGAAGAAGCAGCAGCAAAATAATGGTACATACATTACTCTTTGGGGAAAAAAACATTTAGGTCTACACTAACACTAGATTTATAACCACTGCATTTGATTCTGCTTTGAAGGAAGGGGTTGAAAATGCATCTCTTCCGCCTCCACCTCCGCCTATAACACCACGGCTGACAACTAAGCCTTATAAAGGATGGCCTCATGGTAAAGTGTACACAAGAATTACTTATAACTCTGATCCAGCAGGTCTTTGAAACAAAACAAAAACATGACCAGAATTCTCATCTTATACCTTATGTAGATGGGCCACTTCATTCACCCGTTGGACCAGGATCCCCAACCTCCGAAGGTAAACTGGCCTTACAGGAGTGAACACATGAAAACAAGGGAATGAAATCTTATTGTAATTGTAATAATTTGTCTCAACTATTTATTGTAATTTGTAACAAAATGAACTAAGAGGACTAGCCTATAACTAACAAACCAGCAAAAGAAAAAAACAACAATCCTTATCTTACACTTTTCTATAGATTCACTGCCATCTTCACCAGCCCAACCAAAGCGAGTCACCGTTCCACTCTGTGAATGATGGTAAAGTGGTGCCAAATGACCCTTACAATTACAAATGGGACATTCCATATCAAATGTCCCAGAGGTCCCCAGGTGACCCCTAGAAAAATTCTGAAATAATTCAGAGATGTAAATCTACCAACCTCACTTCTGAATTTTTTCAGAATTTTTCTAGGAAGTCACATGGGAAATCTTCTGAAAATTGGGACATTTGATATGGAATGTCCCAAATACAAATTACTCTGACTTGCAACCCAAAATAAAAATGCTGTACTTTATGCAGATGCCTCACTTTCCTCTCCTGCTCCCTCCCTCAACATGGAGCCTTGACCTCAACAACCAATGGTAAAAAGTGGAACATATTGACTCTGATCATGAAATGACTCCCATGAAGTGAAGGGACCATGTACAGAAATGTTTGCAAATAACAGGAAACTGCATCACTGGCCAACTGCAGCATGAATCTATTTCATGTTTTTTTTTTTTTTTTGTACTGATGATGTCTGTTACTGACTAAGAACAAATACTTGCGTTTATTGCAGAGCAGGCTGAAACAATGCCAATTTGGCGAAAAAACATACAGGGTAAGACCTTTGGCTAATTAATTTCAAAGGTTTTGTATGAGTTAATATTGTTTGGATACCCTCAAGGTTCAAACGAGTTACAGAATTGCTATGAAAACTCCAGAGGGTCAGTTCCACTCATGAAAGTAGCTAGTAGTTCCAGTCATGTAGTCAGCGAATATCAGGGAAAATTTTATTGCATTTTTAAAATGCATTAATTGAAATGTGGCCCTTTCCATGCAGAATTGATTTGTATTGGATTTATTATCAAGGTATATGATTTATTGGGTTTCTTTATTAGGCCTATGCCTATGTCTGTCCAAAACCAAAGCATTTTTTGTATAATTCTTTGTTCTGCAGGACATGTAAATTCAGTGTATAAACCCTGTATAAAAATATTATTTACAGCAACACTGCAGGTCCTCCTGAGGAAAATGGACAACTTGGAGCAGGCCCAAAAGGGGGGTCATCCAGCTTCTGAGGGGGCAACAGGTGGGACAGGCAGAAACAGGCATTGAAATGAACCCTGCAAGCACCATCTCTCAACTCAATGAGTTGGAGGAGCATCTGATGGACCAGCCTTTCAAAATTAAAATGGTACATGACAAATGCACAGCAATACAATCCATAATCTACTGGCATACGTTGTAATCCTCCAAATTCCAATGGAAATGTTTACCTCAAGGGTTGTGTTGACTTTCCCTTTGTATCATAGATATCCCGCCTCAGTCTGATTAGTGGCTCAAACCCAGGAGAGTGTGTGAGGAGGGTGATGCGGGCAGTGGCAGCCAATGAAGTCTGGAGGCAGTACAGCCTGAAGGGGAAGAAGGGAAGCTGCCACTGCTCGAACTCGAGTATGCAGCACAATCAAAAAAGTAAAACTTGGGTCAAAAGATGTACAAACAACTCACGACATGCTGACATATAGTCTCGATTGGCACATGAATAATTGTTCTGAATGGTCTCTCCAGTCTAACCAAATAATGTTAGAATACAAACAATCTGTCACTCATCTGTACACATTACTGGCACAAAATATGGAAACACTCAAGAAAACTTATCCAAATGACACAAGCTACAAAGCAACTGAACTGCTACATGAGACACATATAACAAAACAAAATAACAGCACCATGACAACACATTTCATCATTTTGATAAGTTTGTGTGACAAAAACTGTGGGTAATTTGGGCCCACAGGCTGTATACTTACTTATTAAGGAAATCCATCGGAAAACTTAAACCATGTCTGTGGGTACAATTTATCCAAGTTAAACAGCCAGATCCAACCCATTTCTTTTATCTTGTCAAAACGGCCTGTATTTTCTTTAATCAATTTAACATTTTGCTCGCCTTTTAAGCTTAACTGTCATTAAATGGCAAGTTTGGTGTTCCCATATTTTGTTTAGGTATCATCTAATAGGATAGCTAACAAAAAAGTCCATTGTAACATTTTCTGTAACTGACAGATTAAGTGAAATAATTTCTCCAATTTCAGAGGCTGTGATGAAATGGCAGCGGAGCTGGGGGAGAAGGTGGTGGAGCTCCTCATAGGGGAAACCTTGAAATCGCCCGTCAGCCCATCTGAAACAAATCAAGGTGAGTAACCACGACTTCCAGAGCAAAGCTGGGGCTGCCACAACACATGACTGCTTGGCACCTTCCTGCTCTTCCATCTTTCAAATGAGCAGTTTAACAACAGAGTCTGACACGTCACAAACTAAGTTTTCTTCAAATATATCTGTAGAGTGTACAGCAGGGTTGAATGATTTCATCTTTAAGGGGTCACTCTCTTATAAATAAATAAATGAATAAATAAATACTGGACATTTACTATACGAAGATTAAAGAGCCTAGGACATGAAAAAGCAAGTTTATGAATATAAAGGATACAATTAAAACAATTCCCATCGTCTGCCTAAAAATAATTTTAAAAATATAGCAAAAATCCTGATTTATTGTGAATGCCCCGCCCCTCCAAAAAAAAAAAAAAAAAAGTGCCCAAGGCCGTTTCCTGTGTGGTCACGTCATCAGTAGTACACGGATTTACAAAAAAATGCCATGTCAGAATTATTCATAACTTTTTTCTCCGTAATTGATGGCAAAGCTTTTATTCACGATTACAGCCTCCAAACGCTTCCTCTAGTTTATCACATTTATTTAGTTTTGTTTTGACAGGATTGAGGTGGGAGCTCTGGCTTGGCCACTCAAAACGTTCACATTGTTGTCCACTAACCATTTCTTGACAGATTTGACTGTGTGTTTAGTATCATTGTCCTGTTGGAAGATCCATTCCTGCCCAAGACCAAGTTTTTTGGCAGATTGCTTGATGTTTTTACTCAAGATCTGGATGCACTGGTCCTGTTTCAGAATGCCATTGACTTTAACAAGGTTTCTGGGCCCATTCATTGAAAAGCAACCCCAGAGCATTATACTTCCGCCACCACGTTTGACCGTTGGGAGCATGTTTTTCGGTTGAGCCTTTTACCTTTCTTCGCCAAACAAAAGCCACATCTCTGTGCCCAAACAGCTGCATCTTTGTTTCATCCGTCCATAACATTGACAGCCAGAAGCTCACATCTTCATCCAGGTGAGCTTTTGCAAAAGGCTAGACGAGTTCTTGTGTGTTTTAGGTTGGAGAAGTCTAAGTGGCGTGAGAAAGGTGAAGTGTTCAACCTGAAAACACGGCCCTAACGGTCAAAACACGGTGGCGGGAGTATCATGCTCTGGGGTTGTTTTTCAGTGAAAGGGCCCGGAAAACTTGTTAAAGTAAATGGCATAATGAAACAGTACAAGTATAACCAGATCCTCAGTGAAAACATCAAACAATCCGCTAAAAAACTTGGCCATAGGCAGGAATGCCCTTCCAACAGGATAATGATCCTAAACACAGGGCCAAATCCGTCAAGTAATAGTTAGTGGACAACAATGTGAACCTTTTGAGTAGCCAAGCCAGAGCTCGACCTAAATCCTATCGAGAATCTCTGGAGGAACTGAAGACAAAAGATCATGTCAAGGAAACCCTCAAAACTTAAGGACCTGGAGAAGTTCGCTAAAGAGGGTGGGCCAAAATTCCCATGCAGATGTGTAGAAACCTTATGATCAACTACAGGAAGCATCTGTAGGCTGTAATCACGAATAAAGTCTTTGCCATTGATTACGAGGACAAGGTATGAATAATTCTGGACATGGCATTTTTTGTAAATCTGTCAAAAATACCAAAAAGTATTGCATTTCTCAAAAAAAAAAATCGTGTTATTGTACTTCTTACAGCCTAATGTCAACTTCCTATGTCATTTGTGCAAGAATAAATTTGACTTGTCAAAAAATATCTCGGGAAAAAAAAAAAAAAAAAACAAAATTTGATAGGGGTTTGAATAATTTTGAGGACGACTGTACCTCAACATCCCGTTATAGGCGTGGGGCGAGTTAAACAGACCTGACGTTTGGTTTCGTTACCTAGCAAGACCATATCGAGGGCTGACTGCACAAAAATTTATGTCCATTATATAACATCTGGACATAACTGTTTCTTGCACTCAGCCCTCGATATGCAGTATATTCGGCAAAAAAGAATAACGTTAGGGGTTGTCGAACTTACTCCAGATCTTGCCAGCTAAGTAGTGAAATGATAATGTTTGCCCCGCTGTATTTCTGCGCAGTGTTACAGGAGCGCTCGAGCACAGTGCACAGAAATATAGAGCCGTGAATGATATCACAGCGTGTAAATAGTATCTCCCAGCTTAATATTATTAGCTGGCAAGCACACAGTGCACAGAAATAAATAGAGCCGTGAATAGTATCATTTCACTACTTAGCTGGCTAGATCACATTGAACAGCGAGTAGTCTGGCTATCGAACACGCCATGCAAAGAAAGGATGGGGAACAGCAATCATTTTTCTACAAGGCTAGTCAGCGTTGTACAATTCGGGACAATCGGAGACACGGACAATTGGCTATAAGCCTGATAAAGCAGCAACAGCAGTGGTCTGCCAATGTATGCCTTACATTGCACTTGTTTAGTCCATATTCTCGATAATTCTGCATCTTTAGGGCACAGAAACGGCCAGATGCATGCGTTGCACTGCACCCTCCACACTACACATCGTTTTCTGTTCACTCTCGGTGATTTTGTTGGTCCATTCTTATATCTTCTGTCCACACCATAGCCGTACACTGCGGCTGACCATCTAGACACAATCCGTGTTCAACTAATGACGTCTCCTGGCTGAGCAGGCCCAGCGCGGGGGCGGTTCCCTCAAGTGGATAATACAGCGGATAAAAATGGGTTAAAAAAAAAAAAAACATTGCGTAAAACATACGATATTAAAAACCATCACTGATTGTCCAAGATAGGTACTTTGCAGCATTGTATCACATAAAAAACAGAGCTGAATTTCATGTCCTGGGCTCTTTAAGGCTGTGGCCACGTGTAATTGGACCACATGATAGTCACGATGCTACAGTCTGCACAAACTGAAAAAAATAGTAAAATAAAAATTTAAAAAGTGAGCTCTTACCTGAACCTTTAACTCGGCTAAAGGTTTTTCTTCTTGGTTGCAGGCCCGGCAGCAGCAGGAGGAGTAGGTGGCAGCAGCAAAGTCAGCAGCAGCAACTCCAAATTAAATTAATTAAAATAAATGGTTTAATCAAATGCTAAATGTCTCTCTGTTCTTCTTAAACTCAGTGAGTGGGCAAATGAGGACTGCATCTGCAGATCCGCCTAGAGCTGTTTTTGAACGCAACATTCTGGCGACCTCCAAGCACATTGGTTTCAACGTTGCTACAATGTCGCGATTCGCGTGGCAGTTACGTTGCAGGAAGGTTGCCGGAAGTCGCTTTGGTTGCTGCAAGGTTGCCATTAAGTCGCCGATACGGTGCGGTAAGGTTGGAAAATAACGTCGCGGCAACATTATGGCGTCTTTCACTTTTCCGGTTGCCGCCACGTCGGAATCTAACGTGGCGGCAACGTAAACCTTGGTTGGAAAATCACGTTGCGGCCACGTGACGGCCACGTTACTGTGTTTGCTGGGAAGTCGCAAAACGTAAATCTTGGTCGCAGTCTGGAGCGCTGATACAGTATTAACAATACAAGATAATGTTGACTTGGTGATCATGAATCAGTATACTTTTACAACTTTTCACAAAAATGTAACATCTTTCCAAAATATAAAATATTTCAAAAAGTACTGTGGAACAACTCACTTGTATATGTTTTCAAAAAAAAATCAAATCCCTTAAATAGGATTTTCAAGTTAGTATCAACATCACAAAATAATGTTGACTTCAACAGTTCATCTTTATATTGTTTTCCCTCAAGTAGCCTAGATCACATTGCAAGAATACGCGCGGAACTTTCGCAAAAAATGGCTACGTTGGCGCTTTTCCACTACACGGTACCGGCTCTACTCTACTCTACTTTTTTGCTTTTCCATTAGGAAGAAGTAGCTGGTACTTGGTACTGGTAGGTACTTTTTCTGGTGCCTGCTCTCCAGGGGTTCCAAAAAACGGCCGACCATGTACTTGTTACTAAAATGTGACGTCCAATATTGTAGCCCACAGATTGGTCAGAGAGAATCGTCTCTGCAAAAGACAACTCGCTTCCGCATTATCGCTAGGAAACTGGCTTCACTTGCCATCATTGAAACAGGTCTTCAAATTGTGTTTTTGAAACGTGTGTCGTTTTAGACAGCTTGACAAATATACTGTGCGTTGCCTTACCTTTCAAACAAGGCTGCGTTTGTTTACCGAAGCTGCTGCATTTATGAAATGCGTTTCTTTGTCTGTGACTCTGTTCGTAGCGAAATTAGAAGCAATGGGGTTGTGTCCAATTCTGTTCCCCTAATTCCCCTTGAGAAAGTTATTGTGCTGCCCCTATTTTACGAAAATTGCATGGAAAATAACTTTACGGATACTGACGAAGCATTTTGTTCTAAGGAAAGGTATCAGATGAGATGACGCATCGTAAAACGATAAATTCTAATACTCTGCCATCTCCTGCGATTTGCGCATTTGCTACGTATTTTGCCTTAAATTTCAAAGTGAAATATTTCATGAAGCCTGAATATGAATACTCTTTGCCTTTTACGTATATCGTTGCTTTGCGTTTTTAGGTGGTACGTTATTTAATGTGCAACCGAATCGGACACAAAACCAGCTGCTATTCTATGCATCAGGAGAATGTCGAACAAAAATTACAAGTAAACACTCGCGGACTTTAGCGCCATAATGTGGTGACCAGACTTGTGACAAATTCCTTTTCGTCAATTCCAATTCCTTTTTAAAAATATTCTTCAATTCCAATTCCTTTTGGTCAATTCCAATTCCAGTTCCCCAATTCCTTTTCCAATTCCTTTTACCTCGAAAAGTTCAATTCCAATTCCAATTCTTTTGAAAAAATATTCTTCAATTCCAATTGAAGGAATTGACCAAAAGGAATTGGAATTGAAGAATATTTTTTAAAAGGAATTGGAATTGGAATTGGAATCAAACTTTTCGAGGTAAAAGGAATTGGTAAAGGAATTGGGGAATTGGAATTGGAATTGACCAAAAGGAATTGGAATTGAAGAATATTTTTAAAAAGGAATTGGAATTGGAATTGACGAAAAGGAATTTGTCACAAGTCTGGTGGTGACGGTAGTGCGCGTCCCCTGATTTGAACACATACATATTTAACAAAATCGACGGAATAAAAGTAAACTTGATATAACTGAGGATGCCGTCTCGGCAGTAACATGCTGCGTCGCAACGACGAGCAGGTACCACGGAGGCGGTAGCTATATCCTCTAGTGGAAAAGCAACCCAAAAAAGTACACAGTGCCGAGTAGAGTCGGTACCATGTAGTGGAAAAGCACCAAAACACCGCAGTCGAAGTAACCAGGGTTTGCCATGTCATTGGTGTCCATCTACGGTCACACGCGGGATGCATATTGAAACCCACACATCTAGCTGTTATACAGGCTAACGTCAGCACTTTTGAACAAGTTGACATTGAGCAGTGGAGCGGCTTACCAGTTTACCAGTAGCGTTAGTGAATATTGAAATGTGCATAATCGTAATCCTAGCTTTTGTAAAAACCTCAGCTTTAGCCGACTTTATTCTTGAGGCAAATATTTAGCTTGTCAGCTACAGCGGTTGTGAAGGATTGGACTGAGATCTTTATTTCGTTCCATGCATTGGTGATTTCCAGCACGCGAAGTGAAGCTTGGGGACTGTACTTTCGTGCTCTGAATAATGATTGTTGCCCGTGACAGCTTATGTGATATCATTCAGAAGTGGAGCGGGTAACGGCTGGGTTTTTACCCTTTTGTAAAACAAAGAAACTGCTCGACAGACTATTTGGTCAATCAAAAGCATTTTGATACGCAGTTTGCCAGCTAATCACTTCCTGCATATGAACTGCAACTCGCAGTCTTGTCACGATTTTTTACTTTGGGTGTAGGAACGTGTGTAGCCACCCAAATAGATATCACATCTTCATCAAGCTAAAGAATGTTTTGGCCGTAGAAAAAAATTGTTTAGCAAGCCTCAACATTTGAATATGGCTACACATCCCACTGTACCACAGACGCTAGCCGCATACTACTCGGTTCGATGCCATTCGAATTAATCGCACATTTATATGATGTTAAAATTATTTAAAAAATTTTGATTGATAAATCGGAGTTTTAGGACATTAATGCGGAGAACAGATTTTCTATGAAAATTTCGGAGTAACTCCGCCGAAATCGGAGAGGTTGACATCTCTGTTTTAACTGCTACGGCACAATGACTAGAACCTGTGAGGGTTTGGTCAACAATCACTCCTAGATCTTTTTCATGTGGAGCACATTCCAGTTTTAAACCTCCCATTAAGTATTCCTGTCTAATGTTTTTATTACCTACATGTACAACTTTACATTTTGCTAAATTAAAGTTCATTTGCCACATTTCTGCCCAACTCTGGATTCTATCCAAATCCTCCTGAATCACTTTAGTAGAGTCTAGACTATTTGCCAAACCTCCAAATTTAGTATCATCCGCAAATTTAACTAATTTGCTCTGAATATTTCTATCAAGGTCATTACTGTAGATAAGGAACAGCAGGGGTCCCAACACTGATCCCTGAGGGACGCCACTCCCCACCATACCTAGCTGAGATGAGATTCCACTGACCACCACTCTTTATGTTCTGTCCTGTAACCAGTTTTGAATCTACTCCAGAATACCTCTTATAACTCCAACGGAGCTCATTTTAAAAATTAGTCTCTTATGCGGTACTTTATCAAATGCTTTCTGAAAATCCAAGTATATGATGTAATAAGCCCTACTCTGATCATAAGTCTTGGTGGCCTCTTCAAAAAATTCCAGGAGGTTTGTCAGGCATGACCTTCCCTTACGGAAACCATGTTGGCTATCCCTCAAAATATTATTACGTTCAAGGATTAATTCCAGCTCGTCTTTTATGATAGATTCCAGTATTTTGCATGCAATGCAACTTAAACTGACTGGCCTGTAATTTCCTGGCTCAGTACAGTCCCCTTTCTTATATATTGGTATTATATTGCCCTGCTTCCAATCATTTGGTATTTCTCCAGTTTCTAAAGACCGTCTGAAGATAGCGGAGAGCGGTTTAAAGATGATCTCACTAACTTCCCTGAGCACTCTAGGATATAAGCCATCAGGACCCGCCGCCTTATCTGCCTTTAGTTTATGCAACTTGTCTAATACTTCATTATCCCTAACCTCAATTACCGCAAAGTAATCTTGAGTGTTGGACATGCCCTCTGGCCGAATAAAAACCCGCTCCGAGGTAAAAATTCTCAACAAAAAAACTGTTTAAGGTATCCGCAATATCCTTTTTATCATATAGCAGCGATCCATATTTATTCTTTATGCACTTAACCTCCTCTTTGACTTTCCTTTTTCTGCTACAGTACTGAAAGAAGCACTTAGGATTAGTTTTTGCCCCTTCTGCAATTTGCCTTTCATACAGTCTTCTAGCATTCCTCAGCTCTTTTTTGACCACAGCTTGCATTTTACAGTATTTAGCCTTAGTATTCTCATTGTTATCCTTTATATATGTCTTATAAAGATTCCTCTTATTCCTCAGACTCCTACGAATAACTGTGGTCATCCACAGGAGGATTTTGCTTTTTCAGCTTACTTTTGGACACCTTTGGAATGAATTTACAGTGTGAATCAAGTAAAACCCCCTAAAATCTTTCCCACATCTCATTTACAGACTCTCAGTCCAGAGGATATCTTCACAGGGCAAGGAATGTTCAATTTCGGGAATTTCCTGTACATTTATTTTTTCGTTCACATAAAGTGCTACGCCCCCTCCCCACCTATTACATCTATCCTTCCTAAAGAGCTTATAACCTTCTATATTATATTTATCTCCATCCTCTTCACTAAGCCATGTCTCTGTAATCCCAACTATGTCATAGCCCTCACTAATCATAACACCCTCAAGTTCTGGAAATTTATTTTTTATGCTTCTTGCATTTAAATAAAAACATGTCAGGTTATTACTAATGCTCTTCCCCCTTGATTTCCCATGCTGCCGCTGCTTCAAGCCCCCCACTACGCTTTGTTGCTTTGAAAGTATATAATCAATAGTACATGTAACGCTGTCAGCTTCCATCAGGGCAGTCTGCATTTCCCTATGTGTAACACTCACTAACCTCCCCGCCCCCCCAAGTCCCTAGTTTAAATAATCCTGTGCTACCCTCAACATACGCTGACCCAGTGCCAAGGTACCCCTCCGGTTCAGGTGTAGCCCGTCAGGCTTGAATAGGTCACCCCTGTCCCAGAAAAAGTTCCAGTGCCCCATAAACCTGTACCCCTCTTTCCTACACCAAGTTCGTAGCCATGTATTAAATATGATTTAGTACAAACAATTCGGTCAACGGCAAATATGCTCAATCAGGGTACAATGAAGTGAGGAAACCAGAGAGTAATTTGATAACGTATACGGACATTCATCGACGTTGCTTATAACGGCCAAAACTTTGAAGCAATTATCTTATCAGAGGGTCATTAAAAGCCTCGGTCACCGTAACTGAACTTTTGTGCTCGCACTTTGACACCAAGTAACATTTCGATCTTCCCTTTAGTAAGTGCGGCGCTTTCCATCCTCCAAGAAAGAAAATATTTAGGGAGAGAAAATGTTACTCTGCACAGCGATACCAAAATTACCCCGAGTCGCACGCAAGTGTTTTTGAAAATCTAATTTTACTGTAAGCGAAAATGAATGGGAGTGTACGTGCGAATTTCACTTCCTGGTGTATACGCTCCTGGGACAGATGCTTCACTTGAGTGTACCCTATCAGCAATATAGTGTTCTTTTTGAATATCTATGGGCTAATCGCGAAACTGCACGCACGCATCAGCAGGACAATCGCGACAAAAAAAAAAAAAAAAAAAAGAAGCGGAGCCGAAACTCGTGACCTACCGGCCGCCCGAGTAATCAGCTAGCTTCTCAAGCTTACTCAGTGACTGAACGATATAACATCCAACCCTAGTGACCACTATGTAATGTCTGAGAGTAGACATAGCTAGGTAAAGTAAAAAAAAAAAAACAAACAAACATACAAACAGCGAGTTTTACAAACACAGGCATTTATTAAGACATAAAGTCCTATGCTAACTAACATTTTTACAGGCAAGTTAGCCAAATTAGCTGAAATGCCAGCTATCAAAAGCCATACCTATACAATCAAAAACAAATTAAAAGAAAAGGCTAACCTAATAACCTTAGACAAATTTATACCTCCTCACGCTCCCCTGTAATTCCAAAATACGGACCACAACTGTAATCATCTCGTAAGACAAAGAAAGGAGATTGCGAGAAGACAAATTAACTGTATTCCCCCCTTCAGACCTGATTTTTTTCTGCTGAGCAAAAATTTTTTTATCCTGTTGCTTTTTACTCCTCTGCAATATAGAAATGCATGGTAAAAAGGCATTTTTGCCAAGTCAATTTTTTATTAGTATTTTTACATGTCCATTGCAATAGACGCCATGACTGAATGGGCGTGAAATGTCATTAAAACTTAAGAAAAATGGGATATGTTTTTAACATCTGGAAGTGGATATCTGCATGTGTGTATGTCTGTGTGCAGGTCTGAACATGAACAACTTCATATATGTATGATTCTGGGTAACATGAACTCAAGACATCAATTTTGATGTTTTTGTCAGTAAAATATCATGAATGCATTTTTTTAACATAGTAGGCTACATGTAGCAACTGATCACACAAACAATTGGAACAGACGACCAAACAGGAGCACAGTACTCCAAAATACTTCTAACCAGAGAGCAATAAAGGACAACATGACTTTTAATCGACTTAAACCCTTTACAATTGCGTTTCATAAAAACAAGCATCTGGAGTGCTTTCTTCTTCATCTTAGCTACGTGAAGATCGACATTTAAAGAAATTTTTAAATAAACACCAAGATCATTTGTTTCACACTTTCTGTTGATTTTAATTTTGTTTATGAAATAATCAAAAGAAAGTTTCACTCTTTTGTTTGTAAAAGACATAATAAAACATTTATCAACATTTAAAACCATTTTCCATTTATCACACCAATCGTTAAAGGCTCTTAAATCGTACTGAAGTTTTTCAGCATCTGCAGAAGATGAAACTTTTCGATAGATCTTGGCATTGTCTGCAAACAATAGACAGTCAGAATATTTTAAAATTGAAGGCAGATCATTTATATACAATACGAAGAACAATGGTCCCAGTAAAGAACCTTGAGGTACACCTGAGGTAACGCGACACCAGCTTGATCTATAGCCATTAATTACTACACTTTGAGTTCTCTGATATAGATAGGATCGACACCACTCAATAAGACTTCCATTTATCCCATATAACTTCAGCTTGTTAATTAATAAAGAGTGCGGAACCTTATCAAACGCCTTAGAGGAATCTGTATATATTGCATCAACCTGAACCTTTTCATTGAAACATTTTGAGATGTAATCCGTAAAGCAGATCAAATTGGTGGTGGTTAAGCGATGACGTATGAACCCATGTTGATTCTGACATATTGCATTTGACACATGATTATAAATGTGTGGGTACACTACTTTCTCAAAAACTTTTGCAATAACTGATAATAAAGATACTGGTCTATAATTTAAAATTTCATGCTTGTCCCCTTTTAACTTGTATACAGGCACAATGTGTGCTTGTTTAAAACTTCTAGGAAATATGCCTGAATGGAGGGACATATTAAATAGAATGGAAAATGGTACACACAATTGCTCAGAACATTCCTTAAACAGCATATCAGGAATTCCATTTGGACCTACAGTCTTATTAATGTCTAGTGAGTCCAGTAAATGCTTGACTTCGCCAAATGTTACATTCAAATTACAAATGTTTTGGTCAATCATTCATTTTAGATCTTGATTAAGTTGCAGATCATCTGGAACAAAAACACTTTCAAAGTACTGATTCATGCTATTTGCAATATGTTTGGACGAGGTTACATACCTGTTATCAATATTAAAATAATTGGGTAAACTACCACATTTTCTTATACTCTTAATATAGTTCCAAAATGGCTTAGTGCTTGATTTTAAAGAAACCTCAGTATTCGACAAATAGTCAGAAACTTTTTGTAATTTTTTAAGCGCCTTCCGTAAATTGCTATAAGCATTATAATGGACGGACTCCTTCTCCCTCCCATTGCGTATGTAATTCCTGCAAGCAAATTCTTTTTCTTTTACGAGACTAATTAGTTCAACATCATACCATGCTGGAAACCTACGCTTGCGAAGTTTAACAAACGGCACAGTCTCTTTTACTACAGAAAGTATTATGTCGTATATGGACTCTAAAGCTACATTCACAGAAGTGGAACCAATAGAATCCCACAAAATGCAGCTCAACAGGCTCCGCATATGATCGTAGTCTGCTTTTCGATAACTATACATAAAACAATTGTGCAGATTCCGTTTCACCCCAACCTCCAATTCAAAACTACCAGCTGAAGCGGAGTGATCAGAATTTACTGCCCTCTCCATACTTTCAACATATACACTCTCCATAGTACTAAAAACAAGGTCAAGGAAATGATCACTACGGGTTGGTATAGATACAAACTGATTCAAACCGTTTTCAAACAAAACGCTAACAAATGCTCCGGACTTAGATGAGTAATTGCATGGCTCTAAAACACAGTCATTATCGATATGTTTCCACATGATCTCAGGCAAATTAAAATCACCACAAAAAAAAAAAAATGGTCACGTGGCCCAGCCGCAGCAGTAACTCAGTCAATCGAGAGCCCAAAGCTGTATGAAGTATCCTGACCTGCATCAGGTGGCATATAAACACACGAAAGAAACAATTTGCTTTGATTTGTCATCTTAACTTCTAACCATATTATTTCACACTCAGTTCCGAGATCCTCCCTACGGGAACACTGCAAACCACTATCATTCCTGACAGCAATAAGAACTCCACCACCATATCCCTTCGCAGATGTAGCAGTACTCCTATCTTTGCCAAAAATATCGTAGTTTCCATTCAAAATTTCACAGTCGTTCACATTACCATTGAGCCAAGTCTCAGACAAAAATACAAAATGTTCATTACTTTCGCCGAAAAAAAGAGTTCGAAGTTTCACGTAAATACTTCTTGCATTCTGATAATAAAACCTAAAGCAGTTTATCTTACATGGATGAAGATTTGCATCTGCTGGTCCAGGGTGAACATGGATGTCTCCGGAAGTTAATGGAGTTTCATTGAGCGGTCCCGTCGCTTTTCGGCTCATACAGCCTGAACCGTTTGTCCAATTGCTTCCATACTTACATTTTCATAACCAGCACAACTTTTGCTACAACTTGGGGGAAAAATATTTATGTGGAATGAAAACTATGGGAGTTAGAGCAAGTTTAAGAGAAGACTTGACGGTTTTGCAGCTGGTCGCCACTAGTCGTGAAGTCAGCACACTAAGTTCCCAGAATTAATTGTTAAAAAAATTTTTTTAAAAATTATAGAAGTTACAAAAAAGTTGAACAGTTAAGAAATTATCCAAGCTTAGCTTAACATTTCCCAGTTTGAAAGACGTTTCTAGCTAAAAGTATGACAGAGCAAAAAATAGCTGAAAATAGCTACATTTTGTAAAATCTGTTTCATTGTTTCCTATGGGACAAAAATACTGAAATAAAAATTAATAAAAAACTTCATATAACTTTATTTAAACTTTAATTTTATAAAAATATAAAAGATATCAAGAAGATAAATACAAGCAACATAATTCAGAACAAGCTGATTTCTTTAAAGTTTGAATGAAGTTTCTAGGTTAAAGTATGTAGGAGTAGTGAGTCAGCGCGGAAATCGGAGAATAAAGAAATAAAGAAAGTGGGAAAGAAAGAAATAAAGAGTGGGAAGAACATGAGTGAATGTGTATTATGCTTCGTAGCTCGTGGAAGGCGGATTGTCAGGTTAGGAGACGGCAGAAATTTTCCGTCCAGCACTCCTAGCGTCCTGGGCAGAACCCCGTGTAGTGGAAAATTGTCAATGGCAAAGGCCAAGCTGTGAAGCACTGGCAGCAGTAAAATGTCCAGGGTTACCAAACCCCCCTTGGAAGTAGCTGTCCAAGATCCAAGCCATTTGCTCTGCCTTGTGCTCAGAGACACGTCCTTGCGCACTGGGCTTAAATTCTTGTTTTCCTCTGGCCTGAATAGCACACAAGTGGTGCAGAGAAAGCAAATTTGTCATGCATGTGAAGCTCTTTGGGAGTTGAAAATTATTTTTTTGCTCCATTCAGAGCAGGGTCAGCATCCTCTTCATTTGCTTAGGTGCATAGACCCAGAGACACATGAGGTTATGAATTGGCAACAACCCCGGATCCCTCCAGTCCTCTGTGGTGCACCTCCTGGTGATTACCCATTATAGACTTGTATGATCCAAGCATAGGTAGATTTTCATTTAGGAATTTTAGCGATTGCAATTACTGTGGGCCTGGTACCATATCACTGCGTGTATCTAATGGTGATGCAGCCCAGGCAGATTTTTCCTCTGAATCAAGAGTAGTAGAAAATGCAAAGCCCCTGTCATCAGGGTCACGTTTTGGTGGGGGGCCTGTTAATTTTCTCAATGTCCTCCACATACTTCCGTTTCCTCTCACTTTCTGAGCAGAACAGACTGAACCCCCTGCGGGGATGAGTTACTGAGCCTCTCTCTCTCTCTCTCTATCCCTCTCTCTCTCTACATCGTCCTCAGACAAGCCATCCATCGGCGTTTCCAGTCATCCTGGTTCTCCATACATCTGGCCAGCTCGTTTGTACTTTATGCGCCAGCGTCATTCTTTAACATGTCCACGTAGGTGTGTTTGGGACGCCCCGTTGAGCGACGGCCGTGTGTTGGTTCCCACAGTACAAGCTTACTTGCCGGGAGTTCTTGGTGTCGATGGCAGTGACCAGCAATTCTCATCCTCCTGATTGCTATCCTCTCTGACACACGTAGTAACTCCCCGTACAGCTGTTTGTTGGTAATGTGCTCGTTCTGTTTGATGTTTAGCACCATACATAGCATTCTCGTGTAGCACCCGTCCAAGGACTTCGGTAGGGCCTGCGTCAGTGTCCAGCACTCACTGCCATAAAGGAGAATGGACTCCACAGTAGCAGAGAAGAAACTGATCCTGATGTGTCGGGGTAGGTTGGATTTCCACAAACTGTTCATGCTGTTAAGAGCTCTCCATGTGAGCGCTTTCCTCACTTTGAGGTGCTGCTCTGTGGAGTTAACCCATGCGCCCAGGTATTTAAGTCAGTGACCTCCTTTAGAACAGTGCCATCTATTGTTGTTATTGGCGGGTGTTCTTGGGGTATGTTAGAGGTTATGACCTCCGTTTTCTTTGCATTTAGCATGAGGCCATGTGGTGTGTGTTTTCTGTAGCTTTTCAGCCACTCCCGCCTCAGGGTCATTTTCTGGGTCTGGCTCCGGCCCTCCTGGTGACCCTGTCCAGAAGGAATCAGGAATGAATATATTAAATGAACCCTCTCTTCATTTAAAGGTGCATTTAGAAATTCTCTGCAAATTTCTTCTGTTTCCAAAAGCCAATATCATTAATCTCTTGAGCTTTACACTGTCTGTACCGTCCTAAATGTAGAAACAGCTCCCTGTCACCTTCACACCAAAACAGGAAAAGCCAAAACTTTCTAAGGTCATGTGGAAAATTACCCCTGGTGAATATTGTTTGGTGTCAACAGTCTGTCTAGTACAGAGAAGTAGCCCAAGACGGAGATTCTTTTCAGGAAAAACATCAGACGCCAATTCAGAGTTACAATGCTAAGCCTATTTTCATGTGAAATGCATTGTTCAGTGCAAGATGACATAATTAAAATCTTCTGCACCAAAGTAACCAAGGCTAATTAAATTCTGCCGGCCGACTAAACTCAGGCAATTTGCAGTTTTGGCAGAAAGATCTGTACTTCTTACAGGGGACTTTGTTGTATTGGGTCAGTGAAATGAATTACACATTAATAGATCAAAATACTTTCTAGAGGGAAAATAATGCTAAAACTTAATTTTGGGCTCCTCTTGCGCAGTTGCTTGTGACTGAGGCATCTAAGGTGGCCCTATAATTGGCTGTAGCTAGTTGTTTAAGTAGCAATCAAGTTAAATTTTCATTTTTTTAGTCATGAAATGGATATGAGCATCATTTATGCTGATCCCAAGCAAAGACTGAGAAACAGGGATGCTATTCATATGCTGGTTTTCGTCTACGTTGAGTGTGTCTGTATCGTGGTCATGAAGTTCAAAATCTTAGCATCCTGGCGGTGTGCACTACAGTCATAATAATTCTTTTAACAGATGTAGGAAACAAACTTAATCTTCAAATGATATGAGGAAATATCAAATAACCAAAAAATATGAAAGCACAACATTTATTTTTATATTGGTAAATGTTGTTTTTTGACCCCAGAATTCCTGAGAGCACCTTTAAAGGTACATATGATTATAAAAGAATCAAAATGGTTTTTACCATTTCAGGGCAAGTCAGTGCACACTGGAACATGGATGCTGCGCATTAAAGCTGCAGCAACAGCTGCACGCAGCCGGGGCATAAGTGGATCTGTAGTATATTCTCATGAATCATCAACAAGTCATGCATCTCACCTTCATCTTGTGGCTGTTTCATTACACTTGTTTCTTCTCTCTCTGCTGCGGTTTTCTAAAAAAGTAGATGCTTTGTCAATAAATAGCAGTGACCTCAGAATTAATTACAAAAAACATCACAGAAATTAGTATCGGTTCCTGAGAAGTATTCATGTGAAACTTATGCAGCGAGTGGGTTGCCATGGGACACGGTCACAGGACTTTTTGTGTCTCAATGTTCCTCGTGTAAGAACAGAGCTTGGTAAGACAGCTTTTTATTATAATGTCCCACATACCTGGAACCAGTTGCAAGCTGAACTGAAATTGAAAGAACTGGTTCCTTTTGGACATTTTAAAACTCTGATCAAATTATTTTGTCAAGAGAATTGTTGTTGTTTTAGTTAATGTTTTCCCTTTAATAATGGCATTGTTTTTTTTTTTTTTTTTTTTTTTGTACAAATGTCCTTGAAAACTGTTATTTTAATTGTCTGTAATGCAGGGCCCTGCTGAAAAGGAGACATGGTCTCAGTCAGGCCCCCTGCTTAAATAAATCTAAATAAATAAATAAATAAATAAAAACTTTAGGTTCATAATGTAATTTAGCATGTACCTCTTTCCGCTTTCTTTTCCCTAAAAGAGATAAAACAGTGAATTATTTTAACTGCCGAATAACATGTCTATTAATAAATAAAATTCAAAATCTTACGAAGTAGATGGGGAAACCTACTTAAACAGTAAATGGTTAAACTCAGAATAAGTAGTAGTAGTAGTACGATTAAGACCATCACAGGCACAATAATTCTGGCAATATTGACATCTTTTGGTCTGCATATACTATCCGATGTATCTGTTCCTGCCGCAATTTTCTGAAGTCCCAAATCCTGGCATCTGTCACAAAAAAAAATAAATAATGAGTCCTTCTGTCAAATGAACTTCTTGCATTTAGTTTCAATGCACACACAATAACGAGGATCAACACTTGTTTATTTTTGAATGACCCAGACTGATTTATGGGTCCCCAAATTATTTAATTGGCAAATAAATGCAAACAACTTACTCTGTGTGTGGTAGGCAGTGTGTCGCATTGAGTGTAATTGAAAAGGTTTTGTCAGGGCAGCCTCCACATTCAGTATCAGTAGATGTTGTTCCTGTGTTGGTAATATTGGAAAGTATTTTAAGTAAATAAATTTTTACAGAATAATGATATTAACAGGATAGTCCACTGGAGTTTTCCCAAGACTGCTTTGTTTTATATTTTCATTTGGCCCAGCTAATTTTCATCAATGAAGAGAGATAATTTATATAGCAACAGAATTTCACGAAGATCAGCCAGCATTGCAGCAAATGCTGTATTTCCAATTGGTCAGGATGACTATTATGGTTAGTGTAGGGGGCATTGAGACATTTAAAAAGATACACAAAAGCTGCAGTAGAAAAACAGGCTAAAGCCTGGTTTTCACCGTGGAGGACGGGGCAAAATGGCGTTGCAGATAACGTCACAGATACGTACATAGTGGAAATCAGGCTTAATAGTTCTCTATAAGACATTAATGCAGTCCCACCGTTGCGTTTGATGAACTGTCCAGGCCTGCAGATTGTATGTTTCATTGCCCTTCTGCAGCCCTCATCATCCGTCTCAGTGCAGTGATACTGATCTAGCGGACCACACTCTCTATCAGAAGTGGCAGCGCACTGCCTGTGTGTTTTTAGACCTAAACCTGGGAAGAGGGAACAAAGGCCCATATTAACACGCTGTGTGAACATTTTAACAACACCAGTCCACTATTCACCATAAAGCCAAAATTAAATACTGAATTTTTAGTCCTATTAAGAATGTGCTGTGTATAATTTTAAAAATACAAATTTCAAATGTCCATGCTATGAATTAACCCATTACAAGTCTTTCCTCACCCGAGTCACACACAGTACAAGGCCTGCATTGATGGAGACCATTGGGTTGATCGGTGAATGTGTTCTGAGGGCACGGTGCGCATGAAGTGCTGGTGAACTCTGTGCAGTGCTTGTAAACACTAGTCCCTGATTTCAGGAAGACGCAATAAAACAAAAATAAAATTTACATGGGCTCAATCAATGACATTGAAATAAAGAAGTTTAATTTTTAGCTCATGTAAACAACATCTATTGCAGTAGATGCTTTGTTCAGATAAATGATGGTGCCTTACCAGGTGGACACATTGGACAGCACTCTCCATCAGTTTCATATTCTACATTTTTACAGGGATAGGAGAAGCCACTGTACAGGAGCAGTAAATATACCTGAAGCACCTGTAATACCACAAAAAAACTCCAATGATTTTAAGATATTTCATGGTTTCAATATTAACAGGGAACTGCCAAACTTATGTTTGCACATTTAAAAAGATGTGCATATATCGTCCCGACACCTGGCAGAATTTGCTTGGGTGCACAGATTTTTTTATAGACACAACAGCCCAGCAGATGAAAGGAAATAGAGGACTTTAATGGGAAATAGCGACATACAAGTCATACATCTTTCAGATTACTGATGTAATGATGATAACAAGCAGTGGACATTCTGAAGAATATTTAGCCCAAAATACACAGAATTATGTGCTTAATTGAACCCCATGGGGCAATTTTCACATTCGACCCATCTTAATGACTTAGGAGCAGAAGGCAGCCATAGTCCAGCAGCCAGGGCACCATCCCAGTTCTGAGTCCAGAGCCTTGTTCAGGGGCACTGGCAAGAGTATTGCCATCATGCATGTCTTTCAGCTGGGAGGAAACTGGAGTACCCAGGAGAAACCCACTTGAACATTGGGAGAACATGCACTCCAAGCAGAAATGGCTCAGTTAACTGGGACTCAAACCCAGAACCTAATTACTGCCAGGCAGCACTGCCAATCACAGAACAACTGTTGAAATCCAGTAAAAACAAAAACCAGCAATGTAATGAGCGATAAAATGATTTCTCAGAGTCCATAATATGTCTTTTTTTAAAGATATAAACTGTGGATGAATCCATTACCTCCTCAGGCAAATGTGTGATTCGGACTTTATTTCATTCACTGCTATGGACGCAGTATTTCCTCCTTTGACATCCTGTGACAATTAATAGGCGAGGATGCTTTTTTTTATTCATAAATTGCCAAAATGGCAGTACTCTCAAAAAAAAAAAAAAAAGACGGAAATATCCAGTGGAATTGATTATTTTTTCCACACATTCAAGGCATTTGGCTTTGAGATGAAATTGAAGAACATGAGACAAAAGAACAGGTAATCAGCTTATCATTTCTAGTAGATATGTTTTACTAATTTAAATAAGCAAATGCTGGCCTGTAATTTTGTCTGATGCTCATCTTTTGACTTCAAAATAAAAAGTTCACTCCACCAGTCCTGTAGTTATGGAGGCTACATGTACTTTCCTTCCTGTTGACAGTCATTCTTTAAACATGTCCATTTTCCATGTTTAGGGGCAATTCCATTTTGCAGAAGCTCTGGGGCCAAAAATTATTTTCCAGAAATTGGGGAAAATAGTGCTTGATATGAACAGAACAGATGTTCAGCTCCAAAGAACAAAAGTTGTTTTGGTTGGGATGACATGGTGAAGGTAGCTTTGGTGCATTAAAGAGGACATGCTTTTTCATGTTTTTTTGGCCATCAAAATATGCGTGAATTAGCCTCACTTTATAGCTAGAGTGTAAACCTGTTTCTAATCCAATGTTTTAGTTTTGTAGGTGACAACAGCAGACAATGGCTTGTTCAAAGCATTAGTTTCAAAATTCCTTTCAAATAAACTTGTTTCAAGGCCGTAACATCATTCACAAACGTTAAATGTACATGGTACTATAAAAAAATTTGAATATTCCAAACTATAATCCACATGTTTGTTAGTTAGTCAACATTAACCTAAAACACGATTAATTTGTTGCTTTTCATTAATCAATTCTCCCTGAGAATGCATTAAAGTTGGTAACGTCAGTCACAAGTAAACCCGGGTCTGTAATACCAGTCACGGTTCAACAAAACAAGCTACTACACATCTGTGCAGCAAAATACTCGTCTCAGACAAACTTTCTTAAAACAAAGTATTAGTGTTGTTTATTATCATTAGATGGCAGCAGCATCAACATGAATATTCATGATTTCCCATGATGCATTTCCTCTTCCTGGCTTCATCCAAAGAAACAAGAAGAAACTGCAGAAAAATCTCTTAAATCTACCTCCATCCTTGGTAATTAGGTTTGTAAAGTACTCCAATTTATCACAGATATCTGCATGAGTATTTTTCATGATCTGGCTACAGTTTGTTAGGTTATCAAGTTAACACACGGTCATACACTCAAAGAAGATGATCTCATCATGTACACAGAGTACATGTATGCTGCTGCCCATGCCACCTGGTAAAGTTTATCAGGCATACCAAGGTAACCTTTGTGTGGCAAAGCAGCCAAGAAAAGATGATATAAAAATGCCAGGCCCTCTAAATCTCCGATACTCAGTTGGATCCACCTCATCCATAATGTTCATTAAGAGCGCAGCAGAAATACTTCAGATTGGAATTATGGGCTTTTCAACTCACTCAACTCTGTCTCTTTCAGCCTATTTTTCCTCAGTTATCTCAGGGTTTGACCGTGCCAGCGTGGTAGTTCGTTACAATATCAGTTGAGAGCCCTTTAATTTTTTTTTCTGTTTAAAGCTTTATATCAGGCTGGTCATGCTAGTGAATGCCACTCATTAAATCTGTGTCAATAAAGAAACAGTATTCACATCTCACTCGAAGCCAGAAGGTATTATCAGCACTGCACCTGGTATGGTCTACAAAACATTAAAATACCATTATTACCATTTAATTACCATGTTAGAGTAAATGAGTATGTAGAATATGACAAGTGCTTGTCAAATTATCTTGTTTTATCAACAGTAATCCATTCTTTGTAATTCGAAATCTGAGTGACAAATGGTAATATCAGTCACACATAATTATGTTACTAGTCTGATAATGCCTTTGATTTGGAACATGGCAATAATTTCTAGAATGTCAGTCACAGGTTACCCTATATCCTGGAACGAAAAAAGCAGTCAACCCTGTATGTTTTGAAGACAGGTTAGCCATAAAAGTTGATGAATTTTCTTAATGGCTGTGTTTGTGTAACGTCTGTCACGCTCACAATTTCACATCCGACTAACTTATACATAACACCAGCAAAGTTTCCTCCTCCCTCCAAGTAGACCTAGTCCCTAGTATGTACGTTCCCAAATATGAACACCCAAGGAGTGCAAGTTTTACCATCAGGCCATACCAGATGGCCTGCTCCCTCTCTGAATGTAATGTCGGTCACCGTGGAATTGCCCTGAGGTCTATCATTCATACTTTGTCACAGCAATACTGAGAAATCATACATCAAGATGTAAGAACGTACTTGTGATTCATGATATCAAAATGCATTAGCAAATTAGAAAATTAGGCTAGGGTTGATTGACCACCAATGTTGTGAATTTTCCACACATCATTACCACAACGCCAAATCAGATTTTCCGTTTACTTTAAAGAATATTGTGCATAATGAAAGGGAGGGTGTACATTTTAATCCAATAGAGTACTAGATTCAAACAAAAACTGAACCATGAAACAAAAAACATTGAGCACCATAATTCACTGGACAATGGCACATTTTTTTTCTGTTTTTCTCTAGCTCTAACAGTTTGAAAGGATACTACGACAATAATTTTGTAATGCAGACTGTCCGCTTTAGGTAATTTTCATCTACATATATCAAACTGTAAACCATTTAGAAATGTCTCTACCTTTTGTACATAAACCCCCCTCCAATTAACAGGCACTTTACAAAATACAAGACAATTTAATATAATGCAGAATAAAGTAAGACTTCTTAACATTAGGTTGAAAATTTTCTGCAAGCAGTGACTGCTTTCAGTCTGTGACGTGTGGATATCACCAGACACTGAGCATCTTCCCTGGTGACGCTCTGCCAGGCCTGTGCTGCCACCATATTCTGTTCTTGATTGTTTCAGGGATGTTTTGCCTTCAGTCTCCAGCATGTAAAATGCATGTTCTGTTGGATTCAGATCTGGTGATTGACTCAGCTGATAGGCCCAAAATAACAAAGCACCCGTCACCGTCCAAAGAATTATGATGCTCATTGTGTCAGAAAGAGAGAATGCAAGAACACATGCCCCAATAAAAGCAAGAGAGGGAGTGATTTGGAACAAAGAAGCAGCACAAAATAAAAATGAGGCAAATGTTAATTCCTTACCATCCATGAACTGATGTTTAAATTCCATGCATCTGTTTTCCCTTTCATTTTTGAAGCATATTTCTGTGCCCAGTCAGATGGATAGTATTAAATCAAGTTTTAGTCCAAAAGGGTCATTTATACAGAGTTAAATGGCATGGTCAGTTTCCTTCAAACTTGTTTAATATGCATTTGATGATGTCCATGGGTCTTGATTCAAAATTATGGTCAGATTTCCATCCCGATTTCCTGATTTCCATCAAAAGACCTAGGAACAATAAGAGGTCACTTTATTCTCATTCCAAAAGAAACTGTGTTTTCAATGCATTTATTTCCAGGACAACTGACAAAATACCAAGAAAGCGGCCAGTTTCCCCTATCAGAAAGCAAATTGTTTTATAAGTTCTGTAAATACAAACCCAATTCCAAAATAGTTGGGACGAAGTGTAAATTGTGAATAAAATCAAAATGCAATGACTTTCAGATCACGAGCTAATATGTTATTTACAATGGAACATAGATAACATTTCAAATGTTGAAACTGAGACATTTTACATTTTTATCCACAAAATGAGCTTATTTCAAATTTTCTGGCTGCAACAGGTCTCAAAAAAGTTGGGACACAGGCAAAAAAGGGCTGAAAAAGCAATTGATATATAAGAGAATCAGCTGAAAGAACATTTACCAAGTATTAACTTAACTGGCATCAGGTGTGTAATATGATTGGCTATAAAAGGGATGTCTTAGAGAGGCTGAGTCTCTCAGAAGTAAAGATGGCCAGAGGCCCTGCAACCTGTGAAGGCTTGCATAAAAAAAATTGTGGAATACTTTAAAACAATGTTCCTCAACGTCAAATTGCAAAGGCTTTGAAGGTCTCATCATTGACAGTCCATAACATCATCAAAAGATTCAGAGAAACTGGAAAAATCTCTGTGCGTAAGGGACAAGGCCGAAGACCTTTACTGGATGCCCATGATCTTCGGGCCCTCAGACGCCACTGCATCATTCACCGGCATGATTCTGTCATTGACATTACTAAATGGGCCCAGGAATACTTCAAGAAACCACTACCTGTAAACACAGTCCACCGTGCCATCCACAGGTGCCACCTAAAAAAAAGAAGCCATTGTTGGGCATGATCCAGAAGCGCTGCCGTGATCTGTGGGCCAAGGCTCATTTAAAATGGACTGTAGCAAAGTGGCAAAGTGTCCTGTGGTCAGACAAGTCCAAATTTGACATCCTTGTTGGAAATCATGGGTGTCGTGTCCTCCGAGCTAAAGAGGAAAAAGACCACCCCTCCTGTTATCTGCGTTCAGTTCAAAAGCTAGCATCTCTGATGGTATGGGGATGCATTAGTGCATATGGTGTGGGACACTTGCATGTTTTAAAAAGCACCATGAATGCTGAAAGGTATATAAAGGTTTTAGAGCAACATATGCTCCTCTCCAGACGACATCTATTCCAGGGAAGGCCTTGTGTATTTCAGCAGGACAATGCAAAACCACATACTGCAACTATTACAACAGCATGGCTTCGTAGTACAAGAGTCCGTGTGCTGGACTGGCCTGCCTGTAGTCCTGATCTTTCACTGATTGAGAACATTGGGCGCATAATTAAAAGAAAAGTCCATCAAAGGAGACCCAAAACTCTCCAGCAGCTGGAAGCCTGTATTAAACAAGAGTGGGATCAAATTCCAATGGCTAAACTCAAGAAACTTCTCTCCTTAATGCCCAGACGCCTCCACTCTGTGTTAAAAAGAAGAGGAGATGCTACACCATGGTAAACAGTCCCCTGTCCCAACTTTTTTGAGACCTGGAGCAGCCATCAAATTTGAAATGAGCTCAATTTGTGGATAAAATTGTAAAATTTCTCAGTTTCAACATTTGCTATGTTATCTCTGTTCTATTGTGAATGAAATACTGGCCGGTGTGATTTGAAAGTCATTGCGTTTTGATTTTATTCACAATTTACACTTTGTTCCAACTATTTCGGAATTGGGGTTGTTTTCAATTCTAACCAGGGGGAAACACAACACAATTTCTAAAGAGAGGACAGAGTAGATCCCATGTGAACTAAGGGTCAACTAAGGAATCTGCATACAATACACTAACCATATCAATCAGTTCTATTGGGAAATAAATACCTACCACACAACAGGGAAAATATTATCAACTGGAAGGTCTAAAGATTGCTCATACAAAATGGATGGTGGAAATACTCATTAAGCAATGAAATTATAAAATACTTGACTAATAACCAAGTTACACAAGTACAAATTTCACTTACTTTCATACTCAAGCTTAATATCGACAGTTTTAAACAGAACTTGAGGGTGCTTTTATTCATAAAACAAATGCACCAGAAAACCCAAAATACCAAAAGCCACCAGATTAGTAGCCAATGAATGCACCTAGAAAAATGGTTGAGAAATTTTGAACTGTTTGAGCCAAAAACAATTCCTCTACCCCCTCCCTCCAGGAGAGGAGTCATAATGCAACTGAAAGTGAAAGTATTCTGGGGTGGAAATTAAGGCTGCACGATATTAGGAAAACATGCGATATGCGATAATGTTGTCGAGTGTTGCGATGACGATATGACTTGCGATAAATAAACAAATACTTAAGTATATGGTGTTAATGTCTTTCCGCTTTGGATTCGCTGCTAACATAGACCCCAGACAGTGAGTAGCCTAACCAAACACTGAAAAAAAATGAAATGCCAAATTTCCATTCCAACAACATATTTTTATTGAAAAAATTGCACCTGGCTACAGCTGCTATATTGGGATTGAACCAACTTAGGTGCATGGCAATGCAGTTTCTTGCTGACTTAAACAAAACATCTTAATGCCCCCTTAAAACATTTCCGCTAATCTAAACAGAAACATCCCTTACTACCTGGATTGTTGAAATAAAAAATAAAAATCTGAAAACAAGTTAAATAATTTTAAATTTCAAATAAATGTAAACATAATAATTTAAATTCAACTGCAAAGTCTCTCACTGCAATTGTCTAAAGTGTGCTAGGCCACCAAATGATATGATAAATGGTAAAATTAAACAAGAAAACAAAAATAATGATCTACCTTCATCGAAAGCCAAAAAAAAAACTAGCACAAGGAACAATCTATATAAATGTAGTTACACCCAAGTAGAAACGTTGGAGAACAATCACCAGGGCAATATGCAATGTAATGTACTGTGTAATGTAAGTGTATGTGTGTCTCTGTGTGTGCACACTTGTGTGAGCATGCTTTATTATGGCAAGTTCTTTGCTAGGAAAACCAGCATGTTTACTTTGCTAGGTTTTAAACATGTGCGTTGGCATGTTACAACATTTCCTGATGTGCTAAAAAGTCTCTCTGAGGGTGAACTACTTGCAGGTATACATAGATACTTCCTGGCTAGTTTACTCAGCTGTGGGTAGCTGACCTGGTGGAGTTTCCACCAAGCCAGAGGGGTCGGCTTCACTGTCTATGGTGGGGACAGCAAGTAGCTGTTGAGTTCAGCTTCCAGGGCTTGTGCCAGTTGCACAGAAGATGAAGCAGGACTGGGGCAGTCTTGAAGAAACTGCCCAGTGATTTCTTTGCCCTCTTCACAGTGGCACTGGGTGGATCCATGCTCTGGGCCTCTGGGTCAGTGGGGTTCCTCACCTAGAAGAGAGAATAATACAGTGGAAAAAAAAAAATACATTATTCATTTTGCACTAATATTCAGTTATGTCATGTTCCATTCAAGATCATGCAATATCTGATTTGTGTATATGAAATATTTTATATTATTTATATAAATATTTTATCACTCTTGTGTCAAATAAACAGCATAACATTATTACCTTCAGTGCTGTTGCTTCCATTTCTGACATCACTCTGGTCTTAATGTCTGAGACACTTTCACTGCTGATGTAGCTGGCTTTGAATCTTGGATCCATAAAGCACGTCATGTCCAGAAGTTCCTGGGTTGCTGGGTTGTCATACTTAGTGTTCATATAGTCCAGGATTTTTCATCTTAATGGACTTTGTTAAATCACTGTCCCTTCCTTTTCCAAGAAGAACTGATGTCTTCATCAGATGAAGGACTGGTTTCACATTCACATAATTCTCACCCAAAGAGCATCTGTAAATTCTTGCAGAGGCTGTAGTGCCTGGTTTACAGACTCAAGTATATCCAGGTCCTGCCAGGTGGGAACCAAATGCCTTGATTTTCTGTCTGCTGAGAGGACGTCAGTTAAGGCCGCTGCTGCTCCAGGACTCTCGCGATCATCTTTGCCTGGACCCCCACCTTGTTGGGCATTCAGTGATGAGTGAGTGCTCCGGGAGGTTGTGCTCCTGCTGTGCTTTTTTAGTGCCACCTTCTCTTTCCAGCTATGGGAAAAGTGTCCAACCAATTTTTTGCACAGCCCAGCAGCTCGAGCAATGCGGTCATCATATTTAACAGCATTTTTCTGGGGAGAAGACACGACAAACATTAATGATTTAAAACCTACTATTAAAAATAATACCTGCAATATACACCATAGTTGTGACACAATAATTAAAGACTATTAATACCAATACTACAGTTTTTTTGAGACTGGCAACAATCATCTACCATATAGTAGCCTAACTTGTGTTTGCATGAGCTTAAAATCATCAATAGGTTACAAATCAACATGCTGTACAATACAAAGTCTGCAGTTCGTTTTTTAAGCCTCACTTTGCTCTTCATGCTACACACTATCACTTAAATAAAATTCATCCCTTGTGTGTATTCTCCACTGTAGCCTCTCCTCTCCGTTCTCTCCCATATTCCTAATCCTCTCCTCTAACAAATGAAACAAAGGTCATACTTACACCTGGTAGTGAAATGTGTTTTTGTGATCGGATTGCAATCGGATAGCGTTAGACTACATTCGTTTACACCTGGTATTAACATTCCCGCTGACCTCAAGTCCTTCTTGAAGCATCAAGTATTCTCAGAAATAATTAAGCCGACAAAATACAGATGCGTAAAACATAGCCAACTAGCTAAGCTAGCTTAGTATTATCTGGATAGCAAGCTAAAGTGATATCGAACTCGATACTGTTATAGCTGGCACATCATTAGCTTGTATTTAGCTAGCTAGCTTGACAGAGTGATGACTCATTCTAATGTAATGCAAGCCATCTACCAAGCGGCATGACTAATGCTGCTTTTTTACAATGGACGGAAACGAATTTTTCATGCGTCAGATTACATTCAAAGTAAATACACGCGATTGCAATTCGATCACAAAAAAAAGCATTTTAACACCAGATGTAAATGTGGCCAAATTAATGTGAGATTAGGTGACAAAATTGGCATATTATCTTCTACCAATATTACTTCATTATCTTCTTTCATGTGAACGAAAATTTGACGTATTACAAAACAATAAGACTACAATGTAGACTACCGCTATAATGACAAGCAGATCAGTTTATTCCCTAGCCACTGAAACACTTACCGATGGCCAGATGCAGCCTGTGGCCAAAAACACTGAAGTCTGACCCAGCTGTTGAGTTTGATTGGCCTTCACAACGTGGCGCCGTTGTCCGTGGTGATGCACACTTGCGGTCTTCATGCAAATCCCAGCTGGCTAACACCTCACGTAATCCAAGAGCTATGTTCTCAGCAGTGTGCGAGTCCGGAAAATACACAGTCTCTAGACATCGTGTTTTCAGAAGTCGTCAGTGAGGAAATGCACAGTGAAACTCATATAGGGCTCTGTTGTGCGACTCGACCAAAGGTCTGTAGTACTTGCATAGTGCACAACTTGACTCAGTTCGGACTGAACTGTCTTCCGACAGGTGTTGTACATCTGTGGGATGGCGACGTGGGAAAAATAATTCCGTGATGGAATCTGGTATCGTCGGTCCAGTTTGTTTATCAGACTCACAAAGCCCTCTCTGCACACGCTCATAGGCATGAGGTCCTTAGCCAAATAACGTGCGATGGCCTCTGTTATTTCTTTGTGGCGCTTTGATGTTTTTTCATACGGAGTTACACTTGCGAAACTCTGATGAATGGATGTCTGCTGGACTGTTTTGCTGCTATTTGACTTAACGTCAGCAGTTTTGCTTTTTGCTAATGCTAGCTTCTTGCAGCGCCGTACACATCTTTGTGGTTGTGTAGTAGGTGGCTACGGAGATTAGTCGTGTTTCCTCTGTTGGTTGCAACAACCGTTCGACATGACCTACAGAGTACCTGTGTTTTGTAAGGTGTCATCTCTCCTGTAACCAAAAGTACTTCCAAATAACAGACATGCTGTTTCTTTTAGCCACGAGTTCTTCGCCCATATTTTCTCCACTCCTCTCTCTGTCCCCTCCGCCATAACGACAATCACCAATCTCTCTCCGCGACCTCAGTCTCTCCCATCTACCTAGGGGGCGGACATCTAGGGCAGTAGAGCTCCATCTGATTGGCCAAATATATTGACATGCAGAGCATGAATGCATGGCGCATGGAAACACACCATTTATCTCAGTTCAGTCTGTCTTTTGCGATATGTATATTGCGCATGTTGATATCGCGATGACGGTATATTTACGATATATTGTGCAGCCCTAGTGGAAATCCCCATTTGGTTATCAACAAGTTCTTTATGCATCAATCTCAGCTGAAAGACACCCTTGCACAATGCCCTACAAATTGTCCACAATGCAGTGGAAGAAGTGAACTTAACTGTGAATTGATTATTCCATTGAGTGTTCCCAATCCATTGAACCACAAGACTGAAGGAGGGGAAATGTCAGACACACGAAAATTGCTTTTACAAAGTTCCAGAAAACAGGAGGACACAGTAATAAAGGGCTCAATCACAGAAAAAAAAATTAAAACCAAGAGGATGGGGCATATTGAGTCACAGCATCCACCGAGTCAGTGCAAAATACAGAGGATTCCCTTTCCGCGTTTCCCACCAGCCCTATCCACTCTGACTTAGTATTACTAGATTCCCAGGTTTTACTAGCACCACAATCAATATCACTAAAATGCAGATCCATTTTGGTGACATTTGTTTAGTTTCTGAGATTTGTGTCTTTAGTTATTACTTCGATAGATAGATAGATAGATACCGGTGATTTTCTCCCGTGGCCGTGGTACAATAAACCACAATTCTGGCAAGGAGTCATCTGTCTATTCTTCACCATCCTGCATTTGATTCCACGGAAATGATCGCACTAAATGGTAAAATCTCCTTCTGTGAGTCCATATGTATGATTTCTTTACCACCTCTCCACTGCTCGTTTCCCACCATTACAGCTCTATTCCATTCAGTCACTGAGGTTTCATTTTCAGCCCTGACTGCCTTTATAGCTTCTTCTCAACATGACATTCAACCTGCCCTTTAGCCCACACATGACCACACCAATTTTACCACCTCTAGGTAACCTGTGCTTCCCCTTCCTACAAACTCCGAAGCGATTGAGAAAACACGTCCACACTTAAAACTCATACCTCGGTGGCGTGGTCCGAAGTCAATTACCGCAGGTAGTACATCATGACAAAACATGATATATGTAGATTACTTGATACCAATTCTATAATCGCTCCACCTGTGGCAGTGGACTTCAGACCACGGACCAGGCTGCCGTGCCGAGGTATGAGTTTTAAGCGCGGACGAGTATTCTATAGAATAGCCCAAACTCCTTCCAAAAGCCCATAATGCTGACCACAAACCTTTCTGATGTTCACACCCCGAAAGTAACTATCCAACTCATCCCAAGTTCGGTTACGTTAGGCAGCTGATAATTTTGAGCAAATAGTCAGCAGACAACGTTGGGTAGTAGAAGCTCACACTCTGAACTGGTCGTGTGCGGCTAACACTCAGCATGGTTTTTAAATTGTACTATTTATTTCACTTGCTTCAGTTTTATCTGCAGTGTTATCTATTACTTCTGATGTGCCACACATGACTGATGCCCTTGAATTTTTGTGTCTTGATCTCGCTACATTCAAAAGTTGACACTATTGCGTTGTAGGCTTATTTAATGATTTTCTGTAACATTTTTGTATTTAATTTTCTATATGAATTACAGTCACAGAAATTCTTTATATAAATGTTTATTAGGACTGTTTTTATTGAAAATAAGCACTATGCATCGGATCTATTCCTGTGCATTGTTATTGCTGCAGCCATGCTCTGTAAGATGCATTCTAAAAATAGATCTTGATTACCCGTGCCCGTCCCTATTAAGCAACATAACAAAATGTCTGGTCTATTGAACACACCCCAGATAGTGCTAACCGCCCAAAAAGCTCCACAAAAACTCTTGTTCCTCTCCATTTCTATGGAACTTTGGCTGCCTTGCCCCACAGACTCTGTTGAGGATCATAGTTCAGTATTACTCATCATTTTCACTGGGAAATCAATAATCATAATTAGTAACCATATCATGTTAGCAGCAGTAGGGCACACACACACACACACACACACACACACGCACACAAAGCAGTTGATTTCTGTAGCTTTGATTAATATCAGCTCAGTTGATTCAATCAATATGTGTTCAGTTGATTTCTGCTTTGATTAATATTTGTTCAGTTGATTTAATCAATATCTGTTCAGTTGATTTCTGTAGCTTTGATTAACATCTGTTCGGTTAATTCAGTCAATAACTGCTCAGTCATCAGCATTATTCATCAGTAATCATATCATTATGCATGCTTGCTTCAGGTTAGCAGTTTTGGTTATAGCAGCACAGCTATATGCACTATATGTATAAGAAATATGTATAACCAAAATTAGACTGCAAGAGGGGTGTAATCAGATGTGGAACATCTGGCATGGTGTATTGTGTCTCTCATTGGGTCCGCTTGCACTGTTCACTATTGGTTACTCGTATTCGACATCGGACCTCTTACACCTGAACTGCTCGTCTCATCTTCCGTCCAGGACTTATAAACTCTGCGTTGCTCTTGGAATCATAGACTGCATAAAAAGATGGATGCAGCACTTGCGTCTGGAAAACTGAGGCCAATGCGGAAGTCTCCAAAATGTGCATTCTATTTAATGGCCAGCAGATGGCGACGTTTGTGGTTGCAGAAAGACGTTCAATCGCATGGAGGTCTATGAGAAAATGACCCTACTTTCCCACCTGATTATTTAAATATTGATTTTCTTTCTTGTATCTATCGCAAGTTTCAAGCCTCCTTCGATATACCATGATGTTCATTTTTGTAAATTATGGTCCCATATAGACTTGAATAAAGGATAAAGCCAGAATATGCTTTAGGGGCGTGGCTATCCTCTGGTCCTTGTGCAACACGGTCAGATCCACACGTAGATCCACCCCTCGCTCTTCCCTGGACATTCAATTCACGCTCTCGTCTAATAGCAATCACATCCGGTTTCAAAATAACAAAATGGTGCAATTCAAATTGCCAAAATCGAGGTTTCCTAAATGGTATGCTGAAACCAATGGGTGACGTCACGGTTGCTTCGTCAATCTTTTGGTACAGTCTATGCTTGGAATCACTTGCCGCCCGCCCTATGTACATCATGGTGCTCGTCGCAGTCTGTGCACGCCTGTCAGCATCAACACTGACGGCTTCATTCCTGTCATCCGTTCCGTGTCGCGCTCTCGATTCACTGCAAGACGGCGCGTCACAAGTGATGGCATGAATCATTGAAATCTTCGCGAGTTGGAATACCAGCGAAATCCATCCACAACTCCCTCACCTACGGTCTCCGCAAAAATGGCATTCATTAATGCACGATCGGTGTCAAATAAGTCATTCGTCTTAAATTACTTCTTTATTTCACAGTGTTTAGACCAGGGGTCACCAACCCTGTTCCTGGAGAGCTACCATCCTGTAGGTTTCTGCTCTACCTCCTATTCAGCACACCTGATTCAACTAATTAGCTACGTAACAAGATCACGAGCTGGGAAATTAAGTAGCTAATTAGTTGAATCAGGTGTGCTGAATAGGAGGTAGAGCAGAAACCTACAGGACGGTAGCTCTCCAGGAACAGGGTTGGTGACCCCAGGTCTGAACACTGTGAAATAAAAAAGTAATTTAAGACGAATGACTTATTTCACAGTGTTTAGAGTTCTGCTCCGGAAACGAACCCATCTCTGTACAGAGTCCAAATCCAACTTGTTTCCATGAGAACGAAAAAAAAATTTTTTCAGAAATCTGAACATATCAAAAGGCACCACTTCTGTATGTGGGTAATACACATGCAAAGTTTCAGAAAGATAAAATGAACGGTTTTTGAGTTGTGCTCCAGAAACAAACCTATCTCTGTACAGAGTCCAAATGCAAATGGTTTCCGTGGAAACGAAAAAAAGAAGATTTTCAGAAATCTGAACATATCAAAAGGCACCACTTCAGTATGTGGGTAATACACATGCAAAGTTTCAGTAAGATATATTGAACGGTTTTTGAGTTCTGCTCCGGAAACGAACTAGGCCTGATGTGCACTAAGTCCAGATTCGTTTCCATGGAAATGGCAAAAATAGTAATCCTGAAGTTTCCAAAGTACCAAAAGGCACCTCTAGACTATACATAGAATACTTGTACCAAGTTTGGTGCTGATATCTTGCATAGTTTCCGAGTTCTGCTCCGGAAACAAAATGATTACGGACGGACGGATGGACAGCCGAGGCGATGTCTATATCCCCCTGCATTCTATGCCGGGGGGATAATAATAATAATAATAACAGATAAAATAATTCTTAGTCAATTAGTGGGCCAACTTAAATAATTGTGTGCAGGACTAGGAAAAGGGGTCAGTTGGGATTTTTTTCCATTCTGAGATTAACGGAGTCAAAGTTCAACCTGTTTCTATCTCAATTTTAATAAAATGACCCAAGTGACCCCTTTTCTTAGTCCTGCACACAATTTAACATCAACCAGTACCATAGCTATATTTCTCCGATCAGATCGCTCTTTCCTTTTAGCTTGTGTCAGTGTGAACTCTCTTTGATTGTGGGGAAACACAGACGGAGCAAAGTCAACATCATTTGGGTCAACGATGTACGGCTAGCCGCTGACAAAATGAGTACTGCAGACTCTAGTGTGATCATTTGGGACAAAGTCCTTACGATTTATAGCGCAAATCCACGCCTGTCGTCTCTTGCAACAGGGAACACGAAAAAAAAACGTGTGCCCCATCTTTGTGATACCGGTTTGTGCACCCCACCACACAACAAGTAACCACCATATTTCTTTTTGCCCCACATCAGCTCTAATGCGAATGCGCGCGTGGACTTCAGGCCTTAACCCAAACTCGTCTATTGTCAGAACACCGGTTTAGGACCGCATGTATAAATTATGATAATTAGCTACGATAGCTAGTGAAGACCAGTCTGGTGAAAAGGACCATACATTTAAAACCATATTTGGAGGAAATTTCCTGTGATGAAGGTATGAAGATTGGGTGTTAAAAATAGAGTGTCAGTTCTTTTTGCGCAACAAGAAGAGCTCGGGTTTGTACTGGCTCATATACCAGAATGAAGTTTAATTTTATGCAGAGCCCGTCTCTCTCCAATTACTTGAAGATCAGGGGACCTCGAAAATACGAAAGCATGGCTGAATGGGAACCACAACAATTCCCTCAATCTAGCTAGCTACCTCCAAAAAACCTTCAGTCTTCACAGCCATAGCCGAGCGCAGCGGACAACTTATCCCAACCTTTTATTTATGCCGGGAACAGACTACACGATTTCAGCCCGACTTTAGCCCGATCTGGAAGTCGTAGGCTGTGCGTGGGATCGGAAACGAAAAATGGTCATCGTGGGCAAAGATTGATCGTTTTATGCCGTATAGCGCGCCATAGTGGACGTCAACCATCGTAGCATCTGCGATGCCTCACGACGTTCTGACAGAAAGTCTAGCATGTTTAATTTTTTTCTTCGTCTTCTACGACGGGTTGCGTCGCTGCCCAATAGGAGCATAGCTGACAGCGTTCTGCAGGAAGAGATGAAGCCGCAGCCATAGACATAGACACCGCATTGGTTGCTACTGCCCATTGGAGCAACGTGCCTTCAGGGCGGCCGTCTTGGAACAGTGCTGCTCGCTCTTTCAATGCATTATGGCTGTGGAAGAATGAGGTGCCTGCACAATTTAAATAATAAACTGCTCAATTGTCAACTTATTTATTTCAGACAGACAGACAGACAGATAGATACGTCCATGTCGGGAAATTATTTTCTAGCGAGAAGGCAAGTCATTTGGCGAGACATTCAGTGTCAGCGCCAGAACTGGAATTTGGGGGGGGAAGGGGGCGCACAGACACCTGCCTTTAAAACAATTGTCATTTCTGACTTGTGCTCAATGATTTTCTAAATTAACCATACATTCACTCCGAAAACACTCTGCACTATCAGGCGTCGCTAGCTCCCCCTGTTAAAGTAAGGCGACCATCATTCATTTGGACGCGCACTTTGGTGCATTTAAATCAGAGTTATTACAAATTGCACAAAGGCGTTTCAAATGCTTTTTTCATTTCAACAATTAAACAATCATGAAGCGCAGGTTAGATCGCCTGATGTGCCGATAAAGAAGTGCAGAAGTTCTTGAACCGTTTGTCTCTCATAGGCCTGTTTATAAATTATTTTTCTGTGCTGAATTCAGCCCATTATTTAGTCGCTGTTAGATCACATGGGGAAAGAAGCCGTGTCTTCAATTACCAATGGATTATTACTATAATTGGAAAACGTGTCAATAAGGAAATCGCTTGACTACTAGCCAGGGCTAATTATTGTTAAAAAAGGGATGTGTCTGTGCCCCCCCCCAAATTCCAGTCCTGGCGCCGACCCTGAGTGACTTTACCCGGACATATTAAAATAAAAAAATACGGTGTAGGTATTAATATTTCGCTTGACCCTGAAAAAATTAAATATGATGTAGTAATACTATATTTTAATTTCAAAAACTGCACCAAAAATACACATTTCTGCCCCATTTCACTCCCATAGCACAGTTACAGTTATTAAAAAAACTGTATTACTAAATCATAAAATAATATTAGTATGTAACACAATATTATACATTTAAAAAATAATCCTTGAAGGTAAGGCAACTTTATTTATATAGAACATCACATGTATATAGACAATTCAAAGTGCTTTTTACATAGTAAAAGAAATTGCGAGAATTCACTCTAGAAATAAATTAATGATTAGACATAAATGAAAATATAGCTGTCAGAATGACAGCGATGCCGGGCTTCCAGCTTACTTCGCAAATCTAAGTCTATGACCTTGACACGTAAAAAAAAAAAAAAAAAGTCTTCAATTCTACATTCATTTCTGCCTAGCCGTCACCTGCCGATGTTGGACAGTACAAGGCAGCGGTGACATGCGACAATATTTCTGCAATATTTATGTATTCATAACTTCGAAAATATTGGTTGGATCTTACAAATTTCTGAAAGTTCATAGGGATGGGCTCTCGCTATAAGTGTACCAAATTTTACTGCAATATCTTAATTGGTTCTGGAGAAGAAAGCTGTAATGTGTAAAGCTAATTATTCAAAATGGCGGCCATACTCGTCATCCAATCAAAACCTAGCTCATGTCGTCATAAAGGGAATATATTAGGCTTTCAAACAGTGCACTTATTACGCTTCTAACTTTAAAAGAAATTGAGTTATCGCACAAAATCTGAAAATTCAATATGGCTGCCAGGTCACATGACTTGGCGCAAGCGCACAAAACTAGATCAGTTTGTTATACAGCCTAAGTACAATACACACACCAATTTTGATGTCTTTACGTCTACCCGTTTTGAAGCTATAGGCATTTAAAGGTCAATTTTGGTCACCTGCCATATTCGATCAATAGCCAGCTTCTAGAATTTTGACCGGAACTAAACGCCATTCACACATTTTGAAGGTCTAGCAATGCTCTACACGTGTATCAAATTTGAGCTTGATCCGTTCAGTGGTTCTGGAGACGAAGGCTGTTAACTGTAAAGCAAATTATTCGAAATGGCGGCCATACTCGTCATCCAATCAAAACCCAGCTCATGTGGGTCATAAAGGGAATGTATTAGGCTTTCAAACGGTGCCATTATTATGCTTCTAACTTTAAAAGAAATGCAGTTATCGCACAAAATCTGAAAATTCAATATGGCCGCCAGGTCAGGTGACTAGGTGCAAGCACACGAAACTAACTCAGTTGGTTAAACAGCCTCAGTACAATGTACGCACCAATTTTGATGTCTTTAGGTGCTGCTGTTTTGAAGTTATAGGCATTTAAAGGTCAATTGTGGTCACCAGACATATTCGACCGATGGCGTGCTTTTAGAATTTTGATCGGAACTAAACGCCATTCACATATCTTGAAGGCCTAGCTATGCACTACAAGTGTATCAAATTTGAGCTCGATCTGTTCGCTGGTTCTGGAGGAGAAGATCTTTAAAGTTTTTCAGCCTTTTCCAAAATGGCCGCCAAGTCATGTGACCTAAATCAACCAACTGGGGACGAAATAACCGCAAACTGGCCTGCTACAACTTAGCCAAGTTTCATGAAAATTGGTCCATTATTTTTCAATTTACGCAGTCTCAAAATTTAAAATTGCGGCAGAATAATAATAAACACAACGATTACAATAGGGCTTCAGCCATTCAGCTTGAAGCCCTAATGATATGAATAAAATAAGGTAAAATAGTAATGGAATAGAAAACAACGAAATAGTAATAAAAACATAATTGGGCAAATAAAACCCCTGATTAAAAAGAAGAATGAGCTAAGAGAGAAAAAAAAATGCGCTTTGGGTCAGTTGAGACAATGCATCTGTAAAAGTCTGGTCTTGAGACTAGTTTTTAAACAACAGTCTAAGCATTCTTTATTTCATTCATTCAAAGTTATCGAGCTTGAAGTGGTCACTGGAGAGCAAGGACCTCTCAGTGGTATCAAAACCATCCCGTCTCACAGCAAGTTCCCACTGTCTCCTCAATTCACCATCTTTGGTAAACCTTGAAAATGTGACAAAAAAGTAGCAAGAGGTGAAAAGAATTCTCGATAAGAATTTTCCCCCTTCAGATAAAGGTTAAGTACAAAAACACTCAATTACCATTTTTAAGCATTTATTCCAGACCAAAATAATTTAACATTTATTGACAAGCTTTATAACAGTATGACAATAATAGATTTTATATGTGTATACTGCTGTCTTACTGTCATAACATTGCCTCATGGGTCATTCCATATAATTTCACCAAGTGGCTCCCGCACTACCACTTCAGATTCTGCTGAAAGTTTCTGTACTGTAACTATGACATATTTAATGAACCCATGCCAAATTTTTGTTGGATCATGCAAAAAATCTTCGAGTTACTGACTTTTGAAGCACATGGGTGCAAGTAGAAATTTGGGGGCTTCATTTTTTCCGCCATTTTTGAGTCCTCATAACTTTGTATGTGATGTAGGTAGATGAACAAAAATTTCAGGGTTGAAAGTCACATATTAGCTCCACGGAAAACATCAATTATAATACTACCATGTGAATTTGTGGCCCCACAGCATGAAGTCAATCTTTGAAAATTTGTGATTGCAATTTTCTTGGCAGTCAACTTCAAGCATCTATGTTTTTGGAAATATGCAAGTTTGATAACAGAGCTATGATCAAATTAATGCCTAGGATACAGAAAAATAAAATGAGCATGATTTGCCTGCATTTTGTAATTGCAGGAAGATCTGAAAACTTGAAAAATCTAATTTTGGGCAAGTTTGGTGAACACATAATGCCATGTGGGATAGCTTATTGGTCAATGGAAGCTAGGTCATTTAAAAGAACTCACCTTTATCTACATTCTGATACTAAAACTTCAAGCCATGAATCCTTCTGTGTCGCAAAAACTTTACAAAATTAGCTGATTATCATTCTGTCTATGGTGTTTCCAACTTTCAATTCACTTTGGGCATGAGATTCTGATGTCAGCATGAGCTTGGAGGAAAAACTCCATCATATTTGCCATGTTCGAACCCGAACGAATGGATTTACACTTTGCAATTATGGCAATTTTGGAAAGTTTCTGCGACACAGACGGATTCATGGCTAGAGGTTTACTTTATTATCACAATGTAGATGAAAATGAGTTCTCTCAAATGACCTAGCTTTCAATGACCAATGAGCTATCCCACATGGCATTAGCCAATGTGTGGTCAAAGATTGACCAAAATTAGGTTTTAAGTTTTCAGATCTTCCTGTAATTATAAAACAAATCCTAATGCATGCAAATCATGTTTATTTTTATTGCTCTGTATCCTGGCCATAAATCTGATCATAGCTCCGTTATCAAACTTACATATTTCCAAAAATATAGATGCTTGAAGTTGGCTGGCAAGAAAATTGCAATTGCGGGAACTTCTCAGAATTTGTTGATTTAATATGGAATGACCCACATGAGAAATATCTATGAATTGCAACATATAGTTTCAAGTCTTTTTAATATTATTTAAAAATGATACCAGATTCAGGCCTTTATAATTTTACAAAAAAGATAGAGAAATTGTGAATAGAAAGAGCAGTTCTTTGTATCCAACCGGTATAAAGTATCTGGGTCAACAACAATCTTGTAACTTATTAAGAACATTAGGCTCTGACCTGCCAGCCTTTGTTAGTAACCAGATTTGAAATACAATCACATCCTCATGTTAGTCGCTCAGAAGAAAAGGTAATAAAATTGGGCGGTGTGGAGAAATACCCGAATGACGACACATTATAATTATGATTTACGTGCTATAAAGTCTCAGCTTTCATATCTGGGCTAGCCTAGCTACGTTAGCATTTCGCCGGTGGACAAATAGTTACAGTAGCTCTCAACATAATGTTATAAGAGACAAATACATCCAAAATCTATTGTTAAATCTTACCTGTGAAAGGTGATTCCACGGGATCTGGTATGGATATCTCGTTCAGCATCCATATGCTGCACAAAAGTCTGGCATCTTCATTGTAGATATAAGTTAAAGTGCTCGACTGCTGTGAATACGAAGTTGTATTTTGGTAGTAAAACCGGCATTTTAATGTATAAAGTCATCCTGGATCATAGCTACATGTGTTACGTTTTTAACAAATCAAACCGCTCGGAAATCGTTCGAAAATTCAGCAAATTATGATTTGTAACAATTGTTTAATACTCCTTACCCCGATAGACATACATGAACTGAGGTTTCCACGAACCCTGCAGGCACGCGGCTCCCCCAATCATGCGGCGTCTACGTATACATGTCTATGGCCGCAGCGTGCACATTTGTAAACATAGCCTAGAGCAGTGGTTCTCAACTGGTGGGTCGCGACCCAAAAGTGGGTTGCGGACCCGTTCTGAGAGGGTTGCGGACAGCTGGTTAAAAAAATAAACAAGAACACTCAGAGAGCGCAGCACCTCCACCATGCCAAGGCAACTCTGTTCAGAGTTATTTTTGCTGGCTGATGTAGGGTATTGATGCATTTCACCGCCAGGTGGCAGCAAAACCCAAAAGCACGGAGATTGGAAATCCGGCCCATTGGAAAGATTGAAATCTTGAACTTTGGCGTATATCCCAGCTGTACTTTGGTCTAGATATGCTATTTAATCACTTGTTCCTCTTGTGCTTCTCTAACATCCCGCAAAGTTTGGTTAAAATCTATGAGGCCATTTTTGAGATATCCTGCAAACAGACAAGCAAACAAACCAACCAAAGCCGGCAAAAACATACACCTCCTTGGCAGAGGTGAATAATGTTTAATGCGCGTCTGACTCTGGAGCCATGGTAACCATCATTTGATTGCCGTTCACTTTAAGTGTTGTGTTGAGGTTCTGGAGAGTCGAGGGGTAGTTGAGCGGAAGAGGAAGAAGCGAGCAGAGTTGAGCTCACAAGTGACGACAGGAGTTTGAACTTGAAGCGCGAGTTTGTGTGAAATGGAGGTTTTTTTTTTTTTGCGTATTCGAGATGCATCATAATACATCTGGCCGGTGGTGGGCAGTAATACGCTGAGCGTATAATGCAGAGCGATTCATAGACGCGAAATATTTAGTTTTGTGGCCTTATGTTGAGCAGTTTTGATGATTCTATCTTATTCACTTTTATACATGCAGCTGTCATGCTCCTCCTCAGTTTGTGCTCTGAATGCAGAGATTCATAGACGTGAAATATTTAGTTTTGTGGCCTTATTTATTTTGTGCAGTTTTGTTATTTTAGTTTATTCACTTTTATACATGCAGTTGTCATGTTCCTTCTCATTTTGTGCTCTGAATGCAGAAATATTCATAGAAGTTAAATATTTAGTTTTGTGGCCTTATTTATTTTGTGCAGTTTTGGTATTTTATTGCATTTTATTCACTAATGCAGTTTTCATTTTCCTCATTTTCTTAATGTGCTCTGTAATCCACTTTGCACATATAAATAAATGTGTATCTATGTTTAAAAAGATTGCGTATGTGTTTTCAAAGGCTGTTTTTGAAAAATATATTTTCTTGGTTTCGATTCTATAAAAGTGGGTCGCGACGTAATGACCATGAGAAAATGTGGGTCCCAATGTGAGACCAGTTGAGAACCCCTGGCCAAGAGCAGTGCTTCCCAAACCTCTCCTGGAGGCCCACCAGTCCTGCAGGTGATTCAAATGATCATGTTGTCATCAATCAGCTTTAGGGGGTGATTAACGAGCTGATCATTTGAATCACTTGTGCTGGAGCAGGGAGAGATCTAAATCATGCTGGACAAGTGGGCCTCCAGGAGAGGTTTGGGAAGCACTGGCCTAAAGAAAGAATGCCGTTATAGCAAGGTGGAGCAGTAAAACGGAGCAAAGGTTCGTCGTCCTATGGCAACAACATCAGTGCTTTCTTGATATTTCCTCCAGGGACTATATAGGGAATAAAGCCGATATCTGGCGAGTAACAGCCAAGGCACTCCAGCAAACCGGCATATACTGCCAGTAGCATTAACTTTTTAAAAACCCCTTCAATCTGCTCAAGAACAGGACAATCAATCAGAGGGAGCAGGAGGGAGAAGTTTATGCTTCAGGGGAATTTTAATGTTCTAAGTTGACTGTTACAATGATTTGTAGGTGTACTTTGACTTTAACCTGGATTTTCTCAAACCTGATTTTTGCCCTGATTGCTATCATTTAAGGCACTATATCTCACTTATTTGTGGAGCTTTTCTCATGAAATTTTGACAGAAGTGTGTGTACATACCAAGAAGTCTACTGAACTAAAAGTTTTGGTTTAGCACTTTGGGTCTGTGAGTTATGGTGATTTATATTTCATACCAAGGGGGCGAAAATCCTCTTTTACCCCACTAAATCTCTAGTATTATGTGTAAATACTTTATTCTAGTTCAGAAGAAGGTGCAAACATAACTAAATCTAATAAAAAAAAACCTGATTCAAATATCTTGCTTCAGTCCTGAGATATAAGGCAAAGAAATAATGGTGAAATCGGGGTGGCGGCCATCTTGAATCACATAACCTAATTATGCAAATTAGGTCACATTCATATTTTGTGTATTTCAGGTCATAAACTGTCAATACACCAAGTATGAATGATTTCTATCCAAAAATGACAATTTTTTTCCAAAAGGTTTCTCCTCCCCTTAAGCTGGCAACTCAGTGATAACGTTTAAGTTCGTGTCCTCAAAATTTCGGGTTCGGATGGTGATATTAAAGTACTCTGGACGGTCATGTAGTAACTCAAGTAAGCAACATTGACCGATTAAGCCCTTTCCAGGTTATGATGAACCCTAATAAGATAGCTAGGTCACGCCAATAATAACAAATATTTCGGCATGTTTATACTTTACCTCGGTTACTGCTGTCTATACACGGCTGAAAAGACACAGTTTTTAAGGTATTATAGGAAAGGTTCACGTCATTCCTTGAAAACTATGGCGCACGTCGTCACAGACTGCAAATGACAGTTGGTCGAGTAGCAACCAATGAATGTATACAGAACTGGAGAGGCTGCCGCCGCTTTCTTCTACGAGCGCAGTTGAAGAAACCAATATGGCGTCAAGTGCACCGCACTTCTCAATTTCCCATAGACTACAATAGAGAAATCCGAGCCATTTTCTTTAAAACTAAGGGGTCTAATGCCGTATTTTCAACACATATATAACTCGAATGCATGTAAGAATAAGAATCAATAGGTTTTTTTACGCGACACTATTCGAGGATAAAGTTATTGGGGGTGTTGTTTTACGACATTTGCGACATCACGTAATGTGGATGGGCGAATTGTGAACGTGTCCTGTTCTCTAGCGAGCTGGCATTGGTTTATGCGTTCTGTTGTGGGTATTGTGCGGATAAATATCGATTCCATTAAAGTTAATTGTTTGAAATATCATCTGGCATGCTAGTTATCATTGAACTCAGCTATGCTTGCCATCGCGTGCTGAACGTGCCAGTAAACCTTTGAAACGGTTAGGCCTATATCAAAATTGAGTAAATCCACACGTTGGCTATTAGCTAGCTAGCATGATTACAAACACTCCCACCAATTAGCTTGCGAGCTAGGACAGCTAAAACCCGTCTCTTCGCAGCAATACCCATTTCAGAATGAGTGCGATCTGCTGCGAACATTGCCTGCTACTCGCCATTGATCGTTCGCGATGAAAATGCCAATGCATCACACTGCTCTCTCCAATAATGCTTGAAAGACACACATGCCACGTAGCCAAAGTTATGAGAACATTGATCAATATTTTCAATAGATCGCTCAAAAAATGTAAATGAGCATTAAGGTTAGATGCTGAACGAGCATGGCTGAGTAGCCAGCCAGCTAACGTTTATGTTCTCTTCGCGTTGAGCTAATAGCCTGTACGATATCGGATTTCTGCTTAAAGCACCAATTGAGCCTCAATTAGCTAACATGAGCTGGTCAAATGCGTGAACGCAGTGCAGCCATGGTGCTTAGCGAACATTATCACCGTCCCCATCGTTTTCAATCCATTGTCTTTTGTTAAAGGTGGCAGGGAGATCGAGATAATAAATGCGCGGTCGGGAAAATGAGCAAAATTCTCTTTATTGTATTCGACTGATTTTGATAAGGTAGTCCAACCTGGCTGGAAACGGGGCCATAGTGTTGCCTACACCGATGAGCTTAAGCCTTTATAATTATTATCAGCATAATATGTGCGAAAATTCCTTAGTGCAATAATTTGTCCATTTCAATATTTAATATGAATGTTAATTTTAATAAATCGGCATAAGCCCGTGTTCAGATACACCGTCTGGGCATAAGATTTGGTTGGATGCACAAATGAAAAGGCGGCAGTATCTTTCACCTCGAACTTAGCAATGACAGCAGGCAGCGATGTGACTAATGCACCTGTGTCATGAGCAGCATGTGAAGTAATGCGGCATAAGTGATATTTCCTTCAAACTTGAAAGATCCAACCCTTTAGTATTTGAAACGGAAATTCTCTTAGGAAAGGAAACGGGGCAAGGGGCAGAGATCGAAATCCATCAGCAAACATTGTGAATTCTAAGGCACGAAGGAGGTCTAAGAACAAGCTAGCAGTACGTTAGCTACAGCATTAAACTGGGAATCAGGACTGCACAGTGACCTTTAACTAGCCTAGCTAGCTTCGGGCACGTTTCTCCAAAGCCTCGCTGTTAACCATGTCAGCAACTTAAATAGTTTTTACTCACAGACTGTAAATTGTTCCAGCAATGCAAGGTAGCAATAGTGCTTTCACGCATTAACGTTAGCTGTGGAAAAAGCCCAGCTACCAAACGGAAAACACAAGGCAATGTTCTCATTTGCTGAACTCCAAGACCATAGTGCTGATTGATAGCAATGCACCTCGCTGTAATGAGAGAACGACACGTTATACTTCAAACCAAACGTCCAGAGATAATGTAAACCCGACTGTGACAACAGTCCGTGGGAATTAAACGAACTGAGTGAGAAACTAGAGGGTTGGAATGCTAGCCAGCGTTTCAGCAGGGGTACGGGCAAGCTCCAGAGAGCTAGACTGAAGGTATGAATTCAGTTTGGTGCACTACATTACAAGGGAATAAATATCTCGCTCACGTTAAAGTTAAATTCACAACCAATTTGAAGTGTGACATGACCACAGTAACACGTTCGTGTTGTGATCCTCATTCCAACCGATTGGAAAAACATACAGAGGCTTTCCCTGTTAACGGTTGGTTAGGTACCCATTAGGGTAGCTAGGACAGCGTCAGCATTCTGAGATAGGATTAGTACAATGCCCATGGGCACTAAACCGCTTTACGGCCATGTTCCCTGAAGGCTATTCACCAGTACCACGCGTTTGACCATTCAGAGTCCGATGTGAGGCATATATTGACCAATCAGCGCCTTAATCGTTGATTAAAAACAACTCCTTATAACTTCGTTCTCGAAAAGTGTCAACCAAAATTGCGCCTCGATTCATTTTTTACTATGCATTCCAGTACTACTTAAGAAGGAAATTCGATTGTATGCTCTTTAAATAACAAAATAATAACAGGAATTTTTCCATTATAGTCAATGGGAAATTGAGAGGTGCGGCGCACTGGACGCCATATTGGTTTCTTCAACTTTTCGCTCCGACAGCCTCTCCAGTTCTATATGGGTCATTCCTGGCTATTGGTGACTTTTCCGTCCCCAAGAAAAAACTCTTAATATTTTAATTAAAATAAACAATATGTTTAATACAAAAGGCTTTTATTATACATTGAGGTCTCCTTTATATAATTAACACAAAATTATGTTTGTAAATATATATTTTTTATCTTTATTGCCTTTTGTTTTGACACATACACTTCTTTTTATGATGTCCCCAAAGCAAATTCTCAGTTTCAGTGAAATAAATTGTAAAATATTTATAAATTCATGGAAATTTGTTTTTATTATTGTATAGATCATGTTCAAATATCTCTAAATATTAATCTCTTGCAATGGAAATGGTCATTATTATTATTTAAAAAATAATTTACTATATGTCCCCAAAATCACGTTCCACCCTGTTAGATTGTGGGTTTTCGCTGTTTGAACAAAAACAACTACCATTCCCATTCCCACACTTTGGCTGTGAAATCACACTTTTAGAGGGAAATTTAAAAGGAGCAAAGTGAGGTGAGTGACAACTTTCGGTTTGCCTTTTTTTTTTTGCATATTTTATGATGTTAACCTGTATGTCCTACTCTTAAATTTCCACCCTGTTAGCCTAATTTCTTTAAACCACATTTTTAAAAATTAAAAAACATATTTGATATTTATACTAAAAGTACTGTTTATTTGTGGAGAACTAGCTAACAAAAGTTTGCTGTCACTGAGCAATGGATAATTTGGTTTGAAATTTTCCACCCTGTTAGGTTCCACCCTGTTAGGTATGCAAACCTTACAGGGTGGAACATGCACCTAACAGAAATTGGAAAATCTATCATAAAATGTAGGGAAATGCTTATAAATACTGATATATAAATATTTAGTTGTTACTTATACGGTTCATCTAATTTATCAATATGTGTAGAAGGTAAAACTTTATTATTATATTTACAAAGGCATTTACTTGGTTTACGCTGTCTCCATAACAGCTATGATCAATATCAACAGATCACACCCTCTTAAGTATATTTAAACAGTAATTGATCATTATTATAAAATTTTGTTGATACAATTTGCATGATAATGTAATGTTAAATTGTATATATTTGTTAGGAAATGGCTCCCCACTTACTGCAGCTGAAACACAGCGCCGCCACAAGCGAAGCGAGATGCAGATCAAAAGAAGCGCACACACACACACACACACACACACACACATACATTTCGCACACACATCCAAAAAAAATGCACGCAAAAAGATGAAATAAAATGAAATAAAGTGAAAAATAAGATCAAATGAAATCAAATTAAATTCTGGCCCATAAGGAAAGTTTGGTGAGGGCCACTTTTGTTTGTCGGTAGAGGCACTTATGTTTAGTACTGTAATGTAATTTTTTATGTTTTTATGTTTAAAAAGTGTTGAATGTTTTGTATTTTCAATTAAAGTTAAATGTTCTGCGAGTTAATAATAAAATTATTGTTGAAACTCACGGAGTTATTGCTGGTCATTCCACCCTGTTGGGCTCCTTTCCACCCTGTTAGTCACATTTTTTAACCAAATAACATAACAAGTATGTTAAATGTTATGCATATGTTAATGTTAAACTGCAGAGTTGAAAGGGATCAGCAGCAGACATATGTCATTTTGTGCAAATTTCTGTTATTATTTATCATTTAAATTGGGTGCAAAAAATGTGACGGTTTTAAAGAATGAACACATGTTCTACTCAAATTCTTTTTTTCAACATTATTCAAAGAAAAAACTTATACAATGGAATGAGGGGCACATAAGGTGCAAGAAAAGCTAAGTATTGTTGAATATTTACATTATTAACACTTTGTAATACCTGTGTATATTTCCCTAACAGGGTGGAAATCTCTCGTGGTCCATGTCTGAATAATCCATCCATAATTATTATAATTTAGGTGCACAAGCTCTATCAATACAAGTTCCTGAAGGTTAAACATACCATTTACCACATACAGTGTTAAAAACATGAAAAATGTATTCTTTTTTTTTCAAAAGTTAGCACATTGAAAAGTCACCAATAGTGAAGAATGACCCGTATACACTCGTTGGCAGCAACTTGTCGTATGCCACTTCTCGGAAAGAATTTATAACTCTATAATCGCTTAATCTGACATAGCGATCTTCAGAACAGACACAACACCTGCATAAATTGCACTTACCTTTCTGTGGGCAGTATTTCGAACTACGAAAATGTATTTTTTCGCTTCATCTACACTTGCAAATTCTCTTTTCTTTCCTCCCCCGTCACATCGCACTCCATTTTTACAGTCCATGAATCCAATAAACAAATAAAAGTATCGAAAAAAAAGCATACGCAGCCAAAATTCGGACTATGCTTTTAACCGAGAAAGCGAAACATAGTTACACTCCCGACCTTGAGGTCTCTCACCGAAGCTGAGCACTACTAGGCAGGCTCTTCAGTCACATGCCAGCTAACTTATATTAAGTACAAGTTATTTAAACTTACTGCCATAGTCTGTCTGGAGCTACTCTTGTCATGTACCTAACTCTCGCTGATGAGACCCAATGTAGAATTTAAGGTTACCTGGTTCATGGCCATGACGAAACTCTGTTCTTCAGTCTGCACTAAACTTTCGGTTGCAGCTGGCAGCTGACTTCGGTAGATTATCAACGCCTCTGTTACTAGTCAAGACTCCTATCTAGCTCGCTAGCAAACGCCAGACAGTACTTTTACTGTAGCCACTTAGTTACAGGCAGATTAGGTGGGCTACATTCTCTCCCTAAGTTGTGGATAGCCGTTAGTAAATGATGACGCTGGTGACGTTAAGTTATCCCTTCCTCATTTACCTATTTAAAACTCTGGATTACCTGCCTCGGTGAGAACTTTACTACAGCTAGTTGTAATGTTACGGTGGAAATAATGTAGCCAATCGGCAAACTTTCTCACACCGCAGTCTTGACCAGTGTCGCACTGTGAGTTGCTAGCTAGTTCAAAAATGGACAAAATCAAGATAAAGTCTGGCGAATTACTACTTAGCAACGCTGACAGCAGCATCGCTCTTCTGGTTTGTGCTCTCCTTCGGTTTTCGCTCAGGTCGACGACATATGGTAGTTAGTTTTTCCATTTTTCTGTTGCTCATTTTCATTCATCCCGAAATGTTAATGTGCCAATAACGCTACTGGGTAAATGTTTTGTTCGGAATGAATTTCATATCAACCTGGATGCGGTAGGTGTGGACAGTAATGTTCATCCGTGCCTATCCTGTCATTGTAGGCAGGATACGTGAAATATACGTTAATTTAAATTGAATGAGCCTTTTGGAGCATATTTCGCTAGTCTGCTGTGTAAGCGCTAATTTAACTCTGCTTTGTCGTGGAACGAGAGGATAGTTGTATGATAGAATGATACTGTTGCCTACCTGTGTAGAAGCTAGCATAGTATGTACAGCTGATGCTGTAATTTAAATTTTTGTAGTACAGTCGTGCATCTGTTTAACTTGTGATGAGTTACAGGTTAAGAAGTTCCGGCCTGTTCTCATGTTTGCTCGTCATCGTATCCGACTTTGTTGTCACCAGGGTTAACATCACCTTGCGACACTTGGCAGGTTTTGGGTAATTCTTTCCAATGTGTAATCCATCGCTAACAATGTCGTTAGTATAATACTTTTGGTCAGGATTTAGTTTACAAGACTTTCTAAACATTGCGAAATGTCAGATAAATGTTGGAGAGACGGGGGAGACTTGGGAAAGGAAAGAACTGGGACACCCCCTGTAATTCTTACGTTTTTCAGCCAATCGGATTTATGGAAATAATGTTCTGCTGTTATAGGCTTTCGTCTTTCCACCTGTTTTCAGGACTGTCTGCAACTGTCTCTGTATGTACAGCGCCGAAAATTTGATTTTTTGCCGTAAAAACCTCTTTTCCATTCTTCATGTTTTTGTTAAATGCTTTCCTACTGTAAATGCTGCATGATAATTTGTGGATGTATTGTGTTGCTGCCTGTGTTCGTGGTTCTATGATGAAGTAATAGAATTGTTCTTTAACCCCTTCAGACCCTGCATCCACTGGAATGGACATGACATATTTTTGGGTCTAGACCAATAAAAATCTGTGATTTTGAACAATGCTTTGTTACTGATTGGTTCCTGATTATCCAATCACAATAAAGTTATGACTGGTAACTTGATCTGAGAGAGCTGCAGACATCAGACAAGACAAGCATGGCTCTGATGCTCGACAGAAGGAGTAAGCACCATTTTTTTCCTCATAAATATTAATTTTTGTTGATTGGAGCCTAATCAATTTGCACTCAGCATAATTCTAGCAATTCAAAGCGATGATATTTTAAGTTATGCTGAAGATATTTCATAACTGTAAAGTACAGGATTTTTTTAAAGTTCAGTGTCCATTCCAATGGACATCAGTTGTTGGGTGATATTGGCCATTATTTAGTGTCACTATGCTCTATACGAAGTTATGGAGTATTTCATAGCTAAATTTTGACAGTTTATTATATATATATATATATATATATATATATATATATAATTATTTTTATTTTTATTTTTTTTCAGGTAATGTTCCTTTAGAGTACAAAGTGGAAGACTTCCTTGAACTCCTTGTAAGTGGAGAGTCATCTGAAATTGACTCCTTGGATTCAGGAAATGAAGCAGATGAGAACAGGAATGAGATAGAGGGTAGGTTTAGAAGTGAAGAGTATTTTTTATTCATAGTATGAGGTTTTAATGGTGCATATATCAGGGCTGTACGCTTAGCTTTTTCACTAGGAGCACAGGTGCTCCTAAATGAAAAAAATTTAGGAGCACAGAAAAAATTTAGGAGCACTGAATTTTCTTAAATAACACAATTTTATTATTAACATTCAAACAACGTACATACACGTGCATTGTAATGCATCATTGGGCTTACTGCTCAGTTATTTAAACACAGAGAACATCCCTGTCCCACAGCTTTTTGTAGTCAAGTTGCCTGGCACGCTCAGCTAAGTTCATCCAGAGGTCCACAGCAGGACTTGGATCAATTCCCGTGTTGCCTACTTTACCTAACTTGCAATCAAGCCATTTATTCAGCCAACTGACCAATCAAAACCAAAATCTAGCCAATAATGATTTAGAAGAGATAATGAGAAGCAGACAAACCGAACCAAGCTACCGTGTTAGATTGAAATAATGTCAGTAATCTGAATAAATAGCAGACCTCTGAATTCCACCTCTCGTCGGAAAACTTTAACGTATTATTAAAAAAGATTTCTTAAAAATAAAATCATGTTAAGATGGCCCTGGTTTTTAAGCGTCTACAGGGTGGGGAAGCAAAACTTGCACTGACATTTAAAGTACAAACAATCCCACAACCACTCCCCTGAATTGTGTGCACCTGTTATTTGAAAAAGCAAAGACTATAAGCTGTAATCTGAGTCTGTGCTTTAGTCGTTTGGTTGTAAAATGACTAAAATGAATAATATACAATCTATGGATGGTGATTTATTTTGCAAATTTTGCTTCCCCACCCTGTAAAAATATACGCGAAGTAGAAAACTGTGAAGCGCATCAAACGTGAATGTGGGAGAGAAATTACACTGCTCAAAAAAATAAAGGGAACACTTAAACAACACAATGTAACTCCAAGTCAGTCACACTTCTTTGAAATCAAACTGTCCACTTAGGAAGCAAAGCTGATTGACAATTAATTTCACATGCTGTTGTGCAAATGGAATAGACAAAAGGCAGAAATTATAGGCAATTAGCAAGACACCCCCAATAAAGGAGTGGTTCTGCAGGTGGTGACCACAGACCACTTCTCAGTTCCTATGCTTTCTGGCTGATGTTTTGGTCACTTTTGAATGCTGGCGGTGCTTTCACTCTAGTGGTAGCATGAGACGGACTCTACAACCCACACAAGTGGCTCAGGTAGTGCAGCTCATCCAGGATGGCACATCAATGCGAGCTGTGGCAAGAAGGTTTGCTGTGTCTGTCAGCGTAGTGTCCAGAGCATGGAGGCGCTACCAGGAGACAGGCCAGTACATCAGGAGGCGTGGAGGAGGCCGAGGAGGGCAACAACCCAGCAGCAGGACCGCTACCTCCGCCTTTGTGCAAGGAGGAACAGGAGGAGCACTGCCAGAGCCCTGCAAAATGACCTCCAGCAGGCCACAAATGTGCATGTGTCTGCTCAAACGGTCAGAAACTGACTCCATGAGGATGGTATGAGGGCCCGACGTCCACAGGTGGGGGTTGTGCTTACAGCCCAACACCGTGCAGGACGTTTGGCATTTGCCAGAGAACACCAAGATTGGCAAATTCGCCACTGGCGCCGTGTGCTCTTCACAGATGAAAGCAGGTTCACACTGAGCATGTGACAGACGTGACAGAGTCTGGAGGCGCCGTGGAGAGCGTTCTGCTGCCTGCAACATCCTCCAGCATGACTGGTTTGGCAGTGGGTCAGTAATGGTGTGGGGTGGCATTTCTTTGGGGGCCGCACAGCCCTCCATGTGCTCGCCAGAGGTAGCCTGACTGCCATTAGGTACCGAGATGAGATCCTTAGACCCCTTGTGAGACCATATGCTGGTGCGGTTGGCCCTGGGTTCCTCCTAATGCAAGACAATGCTAGACCTCATGTGGCTGGAGTGTGTCAGCAGTTCCTGCAAGACGAAGGCATTGATGCTATGGACTGGCCCGCCCATTCCTCAGACCTGAATCCAATTGAGCACATCTGGGACATCATGTCTTGCTCCATCCACCAACGCCACGTTGCACCACAGACTGTCCAGGAGTTGGCGAATGCTTTAGTCCAGGTTTGGGAGGAGATCCCTCAGGAGACCATCCGCCACCTCATCAGGAGCATGCCCAGGCGTTGTAGGGAGGTCATACAGGCACGTGGAGGCCACACACACTACTGAGCCTCATTTTGACTTGTTTTAAGGACATTACATCAAAGTTGGATCAGCCTGTAGTGTGTTTTTCCACTTTAATTTTGAGTGTGACTCCAAATCCAGACCTCCATGGGTTAATAAATTTGATTTCCATTGATAACTTTTTGTGTGATTTTGTTGTCAGCACATTCAACTATGTAAAGAACAAAGTATTTAATAAGAATATTTCATTCATTCAGATCTAGGATGTGTTATTTTAGTGTTCCCTTTATTTTTTTGAGCAGTGTATTTTCGCAGTGTCTAGAGATACGGCAGTTTTATGGGTACGGCCGTCGATTTGAAGGGATTAGGATAAGGATTAGGGATTATGGTTAGGGTTAGGGGTCAGGGTTGTGGTAGGGTCAGGGTTAGGTTAGGGCAGGGTTTGAAATTGGGACTGCCGTGCCTCTCTACATTGAAATGCATTGGAAAACTGCCGTACCTGTAGCAACTGCCAATTATTTTCGCATTGCAAGCAATGGACAAATGCACCAAAGACTGGGCAAGCACGTTCAGGCAAATCTGTGCCGCAAATTTTTAGCATTTTTTTAGCTTAATAATTGAACAAGATTCCCACACAACGGCCAAAAGTAATAATCAAGCAAACCCATTCAGGCAAATTGCGTGCTGAACTAAGCAAAGTTAAGGTCTTCATTCATCCTCCTCTACTTGACAATTGCTTTCACCCCCTTCCCATTTACTTTGCTCAATTTGCAATCAAACAGTTGATTCGCTCAATGAACAACTTTGAATTGGTTGGTAGTCTAATTTATTGGTGGCCTAGCAGCGAAGCTGCGAAGGCAACCATTGTATATCTACCTTTTCTTATTATTATTATGCTTCCGGTTTCTTCTGCTATTGAAGTCTATGGCAGCCCCAAAAACCGTACCCGGGAAAATGTAATTGATTTGGCAAACTTGTTCAGGACAGTCCCCTGATCACTTACACCAATTTTCATGCCCCTTGCTAAGAAGCTCGAGCGCCACCAACATGTCAAAATTTGGCATACATTTACCTTCATAACTTCTGACCCGTTCATCCGAAAGCGACAGCGAAGCTGCCAAACAGGCGTTATCTGAACAACGCTTAGACGAATCAACCCCAAACTTGGTACATAGTCTCAAGACCTGCCCCTGAGGAGGCATAAAAAATTCTGTGAGCTTTGACCTCTAGGGGGCGCTATCAATTGCAAAAACATTTTTTAGCTGATATCTTCTGTTCTGTTTGGACTAAAGCTGTAATTCCAGTGTCTGCTGATGCTGTTGGACATCCCTAGACTGATCCTAGAAGACTGTGAAAGTAAGCATCAGAATTAGGCGGCCCTCTTGCATTTTGTCCAAAATGCGGTTAAATTTACAGAAATTACAAGCTTTGTCCTATCATACGAAGCTTGGCTCACATGATCTACAGACCAAGCCTGAGATTTCCGTTGAGTTTGGTATCTCAAATCCAACCCGTTTGGCCATAACAGCCAATCAAAATCGACTGAGAAGCCGCCAAACAGGAAGTAGGCCCATATTTCAGCAATGCTTTGGTACATCAACACAAAACTTGGTTTAAATACATACAACACAGTCTGGAGAAGACCTATTTAAATTGGTGACCTTTGACCCCGGGCAAATATTCAAGTCACAGGAAGTGAAGTCATATCTTAGCATCACTTTCAAATAACCAAACCAAACTTATCAGTTGAACTCCGGACCTCATCTCTATATTGCCTCATAAAGTTGTTGGTCATTAATTCTCAGGACCAATCAAAATTGATGGTGAATCTGTAAAACAGGAAACAGGCACATAACTCTGTAGATTAGTGGTGATTTAATCTTAAATGTCTCAACTGTGTAAACAGTGATATATCTGACAGTTCAACCATGTTATTGTGGTCACCCGGGCTGACCTGCTACGCTGCTTGGCCACCCCATTGCTGCTTGCAGCTATATTTTAGATATCAGTTTTGTTTGTCACATTTTGAAATTTAAATGGCCATGAAACATGACAGAGCTTCCTGAATGTGTTTGCTACATCATATCTAGTTTCACATTTGGCCTCTGTGTGCGAATGCGCGAACAATTTACATGTCACGTTCGATACGCTTAAACAAAATGTTTTCCACCTTCACTGTAGGCTATTTAGACGCTCAAAGGTAACCAAAATCAGGAGCTATGAATGACTTTATTTCAAATTAGTCCGGTTCAATTATTAATTCGGTGCATTTGTCTGTTGCTTGCAATTCGAAAATCATTTCTCACATTCACGTTTGATATGCTTCACAAAATGTTTTCCACTTCGCGTATATTTTTAAACGCTTAAAAACCAGGGCCATCTTAAAATGATTTTATTTTTCAGGAATCTTTTTAATAATACGTCAAAATGCAATGATGAGAGGTGGAATTCAGAGGTCTGCCATTTATTCAGATTACTGACATTCTCTCAATCTAACACGGTAGCCTGGTTCGGTTTGTCTGCTTCTCATTATCTCCTCTTAATCATTATTGGCCAGATTTTGGTTTTGATTGGTCAGTTGGCTGAATATGGCTTGACTGCAAGTTAGGCAAAGTACATGGGAATTGATTTAAGGTTAGCTAATTATGCTAAGGTGAAGGCAGCTGTCCAACCTTGCTGGTAATTAGCGGACTTCAAATCGCACTTTTCTTTCTGGAAGCATTTCAAAAGGCCTCTGATGTCAGTTCACCTCTAAATTAAAGGTGTGTGCATAGAAAAGGTAATAGCTAATCAAGCTCGTCTGTCTGCCCCATTGCGCTTAAAATTACCGCAATACATTTATCGCGCAGCCCTTACTTCTAGTTTGATCCACTTTGTATGGATTTATTTTAGGAGCAAAATGCGAATGAAAGGGTTGAAATCCGTACTCGCACGCGTGCTCCCTTTTTATTTTTTCTACTCGCACTCTCTATTTTTAGGCGCATATGCGAGTGAAATGCTCGCACTGTAGAGCCCTGTATATGGTGCACATAGTTGCACAGTGTTCTGGATTGAGAATAGGTGAAATGAGTTTTAAAAAAATGTGATTCTGTTGTTATTAGATTCAGTGAGGGACAGTGGAGAGGTTCCATGCATGCCGGAAGAAACTGAGGTGGTAGCTGAGGTTGAGATAGAAGCGATAGAGGGCTGTGGAGTGACAGAGGGTCAGGAGGAGATGACAGTGAGCAGGAAGAAAGAGATTAAGTGGTGTCATAGGCCATTCAATGCAAGCATTGAAACTTCCTTTGAGAAACCTCCGACTTATGATACACATCCCATGAGTCCCTATGATTACTTCAGACAGTACTTACCAGATGAGCGCTTCCATTTGATGGCAGACAAAACCAACATTATGCCATGCAAAGTGGTACACTGGGTATCAAGACAACTAGTTTAGGAGAAATCAGAACCCTTGTTGGTCTCCACCTGGCTATGGGAGTAAATTGAAAATGCCCAGTCTCTCCATGTATTGGGAAGCTGGGATGGACATTGGTATTTTTTGAAACACCATGTCCCGTGACCGATTCTTTCAGCTGCGGTCACATTTGCATTTGGTCAACAATTTGGAGAAGCCAGCAGAAAACACTGATATGTTTTTCAAGGCATGTCCTCTCTATGATGCCATATGCAGAAGATGCTTGGAGCTCCCATGAGAGGAAAAAACCATTGTGTTGATGAAGAAATTGTGCCATTTCGTATATCTCTTTCCATTAAGCAATACATCAAAGGCAAGCCACACCCTTCCTGAGTGACAAAAGTGGCATGGCCTATGACTTCCTGCTGCACCAAGGTGCTACAATGGAGATATTGGAACACAACAAGAATTAGTTGGGATTTGGTGCTGCAGTGGTGTGCCATCTCGGCCAGCTTATTACCAACAACAACCACAACCTGTACTTTGATAATTATTTCACATCGTACAGTCTTCTGGAGCTGCTGGCTGAGAGGAAGATTCATGTTGCTGGGATAATAAGGGTCTGCCGCTTCAACAAGCCCCCTCTACAGGCCCACATAGAGATGGCAAAAACGCAATGAGGAAACTATGATGAAGTTGTAAGCTGTGATGGCAAGATGGCACTGGTCAAATGGTCCGATAATAGATCAGTTGTCATGGCTTCCAACTTTGTTGGTGTCGGCAGAATGGATGAAGTGCAACGGTGGGACAAAAAGCAGGCCCGATTTTTGAAGGTGCCCTGTCCAGAGGTGGTCAAGCTGTACAGTGAAGCAATGGGCAGTGTTAACCTGCTCGAGTAACTTGTCAGTCTGTACCGTACGGCAATTCAGTCAAAAGGGTGGACCCTGAGAATGATCACACATGCTTTTGACCTCGTTGTGGTCAGTTGGTTGGAGTATAGGCAGAATTCCCAGAGTACCAAAATCAAGACAAAAGACGCCCTCGATCTCCTCCATTTCAGGATGAATGTGGCCCAGTGTCTAGTGAGGGTCCACAAGCTAATGGCAGCAAAACGTGGAAGACCCAGCATGTCTCTAGAACCACAGCATATGCACCACAGACCACAAATTCAGGATGTAGGGCCCTTACCTGAAGTGCAGTTTGACATGGTTGGCCACATGCCAAATTGTGATGATAAGAGAGAGGCCACCAGATGCAAGAGGCCCTACTGCATGGGAAAAACGCACGTCTGTTGTGACAAATGCTACATCCACCTGTGCTTTGTGCCACGCAGTAACTGCTTCAAGGCCGCTCATCGAAAATGAGTGAATAGATAAAAGTATCCACAAGCTAATGTCCGTTCCAATTGTTTGTGTGATCAGTTGCTACATGTAGCCTACTATGTTAAAAAATACAGCAATGCGTTCATGATATTTTACTGACAAAGACATCAAAACTGATGTCTTGATTTTATGTTACCCAAAATCATAAACATGTAGAGTTCTTCATGTTCAGACCTGTACACAGACATACACACACATGCGGACATTCACTTCCAAGTGTTATAAACATATCCAGTTTTTCTTAAGTTTTAATGACATTTCATGCTCATTCAGTTAATTGTAATGGACATTTAAAAATACTAATAAAAAAATTGACTTTGCAAAAATATTTTTTTTTTCCGCCATCATTTATAAACTCCCCCGATTCTGTAACATGTTGCATGTAAATGCCGCCTCCAACCCTGGATTTCTTTATCCCATAAATGATGAAAAATTGCTGTGACACAACCCATGAGATACAGGTTTGGTATTGCATGTGTGTATACGTGTACTACAGCTTTCTCGCATTGCGTTTGGTCAGATTCCGTTCATAGGCAAACGTCACCTAATATGTTCACAAAGGTAACTTTACCAGTTCTCCTGGAAACCTTCATCATTGCTGCCGTTAGCCTCTAGTTGAAGGTCTATTCAAGTCACTGGGATAATAATTTGTTAGCTAGCATTCAAACACTTTTTGGCCATTAAAGTAACGAGTTACACGTGTAACTGTTATTGTAGAGGCTTGAATTAATTTAATGGTGAATAGCGTTAGCATGGCATGGCCAAGTTGATTCTCTCTCAATGAATTGAGGCCCTTTTTTTAAAAACCAAACTTAAGAAGAAATCTATGGAGGGTATTTTTGGTCATAATCCAAATGAAAATTAAAATTAAAATAATCAGGCCAAAATTAAATGTTAAAAATAAAAAGCAAATTGAAAAACCTAATGAAACATGTAAAATGATAATGTGAAACTACAAAACGAAAATGAAACAAGTGCAAATACGTAAATGGATAAAACGACAATGAAACATTAAATTTAAAATGCTAATATGTAAATAGAAATGGTCAAATGGAAAACTTAAATTGTAAAGATGAAATTGAAAATGAAAATTTAAATAGCAATAGGGAAACATCAAATATAAAACTCAAAATGGGAAATGGAAAGGCTTAAATGGAAATGCTTAAATCAAAAGCTTAAATGGAAAAGATAAAATTATCATTTAATTTTTTTTTTTTATGTTTGCATTTTCCGTTACCATTTACATTTGACATTTTGCATTTGCCATTTTCCATTTTGATTTTCCATTTTCCATTTGGCTTCTCCATTTGGATTTCTCATTTGGCGTTTCCATTTTCCATTTGCCTTTTCCATTTTCCATTTGGCTTTTCTGCCTGTATGCAAATAAGGAGGTGTGGCCCAGAGGTCGGGGGGACGGTCTGAACCGGCCGAGTGCAATGGCATCTTGTGGACAGCAGGGGGCTCCTGACTGCTGAGCCAACCTACAGTCTATGATATAAACTGGCAAAGCAGTATATATACTATTCAAAAAAAGTAGGGGATATTGGATTTACAAGTACCATGAAATGCAGATCATGAGGTCAGGAAGGAAACAAATGACATAAAAACATTAAGGAAACATTTGTCAATTTATTCAAACCCTGTGTACAGTCAGTAAAGGACAGATTCTCCAGAATAATGACACAAACACAGGGTCACACAGCAAATTTACCACCATTGTCTATGTGGTCGGTTGGCTAGACAAGCTCGAATTCGTGGCATACTCCCGAGGCGTCCCAGGTCATTTTGGGGAACGTTATTCCATTCCTGTTGCAATGCTGCAGCAAGTTCTTGGACATTGGCAGGAGGTTGTTGGCGTTGGCAGCCGCTTCCAAGCATGTCCCAGACATGCTCGATGGGGAAAGGTCCGGACTGAGTGCTGGCCATGGTAATGTGGTGATATTCTGCTGCTGGAGGTTTGTAACGATCCTGGCCCTATGACATCTGGCATTGTCATCTTGGAAAATGAAACGGCGGCCATAACGGCGTGAAGCGGCACAACATGGGGTGCCAAGATGTTTCCGTTTTTGTTTTGCAAGTCTGTTCTGGGCAAGTGATGCCTCCCCAAAAGATCCAACGGATCATGTTAATCTCGTTTTTTCGTTTGGCGCCAAACCCTCCTGCATCTGTCAAGGAAGTCCACAGTGAAACTCATCTGAGAACATTACGTTGTTCCATCGGCGATTATCCCTCGTTGATGATGGCGACACCGTCGGAGTCTGGCCCTAATGTGACGATCCCTCAAACAGGGAATGACACGAGGGGCGTCGGGCGTGTAAGTGAAAAAGCGATTCCTGATGGTCTGGCCACTCACTACCAAGCCAGTATCCCTTTGAAGTTGAGACCTTATCTGATTTGCTGTTACCATACGATTTTCAAGACAATAGTGCGGATGAATCTGTCCTGAGCCTGAGTTGTTGCCCTTGGTCGACCGGATCGTGGTCTATCCTGAACAGACCCTGTAGCACGATGTCTGGACCATAATCTGCTGATGACAGACTGGGGAAACATTCATTGCCCTTGCCACAACGACCTGTCTTGTGCCAACCTGTAGCATGCCAAGGGCAATAACCTCTCCTCCTGTGTTAGACGGCGCATGGTCTCTGTTTAATTAACGACTTCAACCACTGATAATCTGATGCTTTCTCTTCAAAATCTTCCTTTACAGTGGCTCAAACCTTCCAATTCAGAGTCATGCAAATTTGTGGCACAACCCCTTGATCATCAATAGCATCCCGTGCAGATCGTGAGAGTGTCATTGATGTGTTTGGGTGATGAATTTCTTTGGAAATGCTTCCTCAGTAAGGAACTATACAACATGGTTTTTGTATCCCTTTGTATATGTGAAAATTTTGATCTCAAAATAAAATATCCCCTACTTTTTCTGAATAGTATATGTCTATGTGGTCCGTGTACCTTTCGGCCATTCGTTTTTCGTTTTGATTAAGGTAATGAAAAAACGGAGAACGAACTGATTTCCGTTTTTTTGTTTTGATGTGGGCAAACCCGTTTCCATCTCCCGATTTTCGTTTGGAAATTGGAAATCGAAAAACGGAAAACGAGTCGTTATCTGATTTTCTATTAAATGATTACTAAACAAAAGTCGGGAAACGAAATACAGCCAATATCTTTTAATAGAGCTTGCTCTGACCTGAGCCGGAAGCAAATTTTTTTTCCCCAGTCTGCTCGTAATGGAGGAATCACTATTGAGCAATCAGAGTAGTGACGTCAATATAAACAAGCGCACGTGGAAGCAGCGTTGATGTCAACAAGTATTATGTTGCCAGCTAGCATCGTGCTGCTACATAAAATGATGCGCGAAATCCGTAGCTCGCTGATTTCCGTTTTTATTGTACGGTACTGTCACTTGTAATCATATGTTCTCGCCAGCAATGGCCAGATGTCGAAACAGTGATACGTGATATGGCAGTGGATGTGCGTGCTTCTGACGAACACGGGTCCATTGCTTGACGCACATTACTTTAATTTTTAGCTGGTTAGCCAGGTAGCTACTCTCCTGCACGCTGGCGAACATTACGAACAACAGCTGTGTAAAACTTGCTTCCTGTTTATTTAACTTTACTAGATTGCCATCGGTAGCCAGAGGCTACCAGTGAGGTATTTTTACGTGGTTCGTAACGGTTTTAGTGACTTTGTGTTATATCGGAATCGATCGTAATAACAGGCCGTTTTTCAGTTTTCTGCACAAAAAGTGCAACGAACAATTCGGCTGTTCAAGAGGCGGGTAGCTATCGCGATCAAGTCGGTTAGGGCAAACTGGATGCTCGAAACTTCAGTTCAATAACAACCAAAACAGAGCAATGGATTTCGCAGGTCTTGCAATTGTAGCAGCGCGATGCTAACAGTAGGATGTGTCTTTCTAGTCTTCTGCCAGCTCCCTACTATGCTGCGATTCACCCACTAAATCGCAGTGTGGCACACAGACTGGAGGCCGTCATGCTGTTACGGTCACTATGAACTCGATAGCGATAGCTACCCATTTCACCAACAGCCGAATTGTTCCCCACGCTTTTTTGTGCAGAAAACTGAGAAACTGAATAAACTATACGCGGTTGTTCTATAATGTTCGCCAGCTTGCAGGAGAGCAGCTAGCTAACCAGCCAATGAACTTAACCTGAGTCAAACGACAATAAGCGCGCAGTGTCTCGTGTCGAAAGTCGGACGGGGTTTTAATATAACTCCGTGTCCGACAGTCGGATGGTTTCGATATACGCAGTGTCTCGTGTCGAAAGTCGGACAGGGTTTTAATATAACTCCGTGTCCGACAGTCGGATGGTTTCGAGTGTTGTCGAAAGTCGGACAGGGTTTTTTAATTGTCCGACAGTAAAATTTCTTAAAATCTACTGAATCTTTTAGATATTAAACGTGAATGTTTTTCATCAGAGGGCTCAGTTCTTCAAGATGAGCACCGAGAATTTCAATCAATGTTTCTGTTTAAGCTCTGCTCAATAAAGTGAGTCGACATTGGCGGCGGGACTTCGTGCATTTATGAGCGAATTTAGCGACTGTCGAACAGAGATCCTAAAATACTCCGTGTCCGAAAGTCATAAAAGTTCTAAGTTTTCGAGTATTCCAGCAATTATTAGACGTACAAACTTGGCTATGTTTGTGTTCGACCTTCACAAAATGCAAATTGACAGCTATCGACTTTTCTTGGGCTTTTTATTCGTCTGTTTTCTTCCGTTGAAGATAGACAACAGTCTTTATTCGGTCTCTCTTTTGAAAATTAGTCAGATGGATCGAACAGATTCACACTTTATTTCCACACCGAGATAAAATGGTGCTTGTAGTCAGCGAGCAAATCAATTCCATGACCATTGACTTTGGCCGCGTTTCCCAGTTAAGAGCGTTCTTAAGGAGATAAGAAGGGTCCAAAGAAGAGTTCAGCAAAGAGGGAGCCTTAAGATAAGAGTGTTTCCCAGATGCGTTCTTAGTGCCCTTCTTAACAAGCGTCTTTGTGCCCTTCTTAACTGCCTTCTTAACTGGAGCTCAATTGATCAATCGATGTCAGAGTAACTGATTGTTCCACATACTTACGTGCACATAAATGAAGTTTTGATGCAACAAGTGGCATATAATGTTAAAAATGAACGTGCGTAATGCCATTGCGCACACAGCAGAATGTCTGAAAACAAACGGACGCAAATAAAGACCAATAACACAGATAAGAAATCAGAAAAATAAGAATGAAAACATAAAACAAAATCATAACATTACATGAGTGAAATCATATAACATTACACGATACTGTACCTCATATAATGTCATATTATTTCATTTTATGTTTTCATTCTTATTTTTCTGATATAATTCTGCATATAACTATGCAGTTTACTTTGTTACTTTTAGGGATAGCAGCAAAGGTTATAGGCTTTGCTGCTATCCCTAAATAACAACTGATATGATGCTTGCCGCACTGCATGGTGGCCGTGGGCTTATTTCATTTAGTGTTTTTTTTTTATTATTTGGTGGTGGTGGTGGTGTTTGGGGGGGTGGGTGGTGTACAAGTGCTCAGTGGACTGGTTGGTGACTGCAAAGTGAAAGGGTGGGGATGTCCGAATCAGAACAGGTTGATGAGCTCCTGTCTGACCTGGAGACCGGCTTGGTGGAGTGCCGCTCGGGGTTCATGGTGGTGGTGGTGGTGGGTCATCATTGTTCTCCAGGAAATATTAGGGAAAATATTAGAGAAATACGGTAAAATATTGCAACACATGGAACCATAGAAGAGAGATTTAAGTTTTCCCTCATTTTAAATGCTTAATGGGTAGTAGGTTGCATGAAAGGGGGGAGATAAAATAAGGATGAACTGTACGCACTGCATCAATTGCTGGAAATATGTCGATGATACCACCGTGTCCGATGTTGTGGTAAAGGGCAGCTGTACTAATGCTCAGGGCATAGTAGATCAAGTAGCAAAACAGTCACAATGTAATAGATTCAAACTAAATAGTGACAAATGTAAAGAAATGTGAATCTCTTTTACAAAAAGCAAGCCAGAGTTTGAGCCACTGCTAGTAAATGGCAAAGAGCTAGAGGCAGTCAGCTCAGCAAAATTACTAGGTGTAGTCATAAGTGATAACTTATCCTGGAATTAACACATATCAGAAGTCACAAAGAAAGCTGCTAAGAGAGTACCAGAAATGGTGTTAACAGGGCCATAGATGATATTAATATGCTATTTCAAAAGGCAGCCATTAAAGCTGACCTTAAACAAAAAAGGAAGCCTATTAAAAGGCAAAACATAGAAAAATGGTTTGATCAAGAGTGCAAGACGATCAGAGAGGACCTGAGAAAAATAGCAAATGGAAAACATTGTTAACCAAACAACCCAGCCCTGCGCATTAGGTATAACGGAATTTTAAGCAAATACAAACGTACAATTAGGAACAAAAAACAAAATTATACCCACCTGAAACTTGAAGATATTGAAAATGCCATAAATCAGAATCAATTCTGGTATATGTGGAACAAATTCAGCACAAAGCAACCACAAGCACTTCCTATCCAAAATGGTGACATTTGGAGAGCACATTTTGAAAATCTGTACAAAGACATACCAATAAATCAAATTAACTCAGATCAATGCATCATGAAAGAAAAACTCCAAACATTAGAGGAAACAATTAAAGACAACCAAAACCCCCTTGATTTCCCAATTACTTGGGAAGAACTGATCACACAAACAAACACTCTTCAGCCAAGGAAAGCTTGTGGTCCAGACAGCATTAAAAATGAAATGCTTAAATGTAGCACCCCACATATGCAAGGTGCAGTGTTGAAATTGTTCAACATCGTACTATAGTCAGGACATTTTCCTGACATCTGGTACAAAGGGCTGATTTCCCTAGTTCATAAGAGTGAGGACAAATCAGACCCTAACAACTACCGTGGCATCTGTGTCAGCAGCTGCCAAAGTAAATTATTCTGTAGTATTCTCAACAAAAGAATACTAGATTTCTTAGAACAACACTCTATTTTGAGTAAAAACCAAATTGGTTTCCTCCTAAAACACCGCACCACTGACCATGTACATACCCTTTGCACTTTAATTTACAAACATGTACACCAAACAAAAAATGGTAAGATATTCACTTGCTTTATTGATTTCAAGAAAGCTTTGGACTCTATCTGGCATGAGGGGCTCTATTACAGACTCCTACATTGTGGTATAGGGGGCAAAATATATGATCTGGTTAAATCAATGTATTTAGAAAATAGTTGTGCTGTTAAAATTGGAGACAAACGAACCAAATTCTTCACCCAGAGAAGAGGCGTCCATCAGGGCTGCAATTTGAGTCCAACTCTGTTCAATATCTATATGAATGAACTTGCTGTTCAGTTGGACCAATGTGCTGCTCCTGGCCTCTCCCTCCTAGATCGAGAGGTAAAGTGTCTGTTTTATGCCGATGACCTTGTCCTGCTGTCTCCTACTGAACAGGGACTACAGCAACAGCTGGAAACAGCGGAAAAATATTGTCAGAACTGGGCCCTGGTAGTAAATATGAAGAAAACTAATATTATGATTTTTCAAAAACGCCCCAAATGCCAAGGAAATAAACACCAGTTCACCATTAATAACCAGATCATTGAACATAGTATGCATTATACCTACCTTGGTCTAACCATAACAGCATCAGGAAGTTTCAACATGGCAGTGAATGCACTAAAAGAAAAAGCCCGAAGAGCTCTAAATGCAATTAAAAGAAAATTTTATAATTTCCAAATTCTTGTAAAAATCTGGCTTAAAATATTTGACAGTGTCATCCAGCCCATTGCGCTATATGGTTGTGAAGTTTGGGGTCCACTCAGTCATCATAGCTATACCCACTGGGACAAACATCCAACTGAATCTTTACACGCAGAAATCTGTAGATACATTTTACTCATAGACAGAAAAACACCAACAAACGCATGTAGAGCAGAATTAGGCAGATACCCGCTGATAATTAACATCCAAAAGAGAGCACTTCAATTCTTTAACCACCTTAGATCCAGCCCCCCTGACGCCCTGCACTCCAAAGCCCTTCAAACCCAAGAGCTGAGCTCAGAAAAGAGTCCCATGTGTCAGCTGGTGCTGAGACTCACCGCCCCCCTCAGACACACTCTGACCAGCCTCACACCAGCACTGCTTCCCAAACACCAATCAGAGTCAAACTAATTATTACGCAATGTAAAGAAACCTATTTAGAACATTGGAAAGAAGAAACTAAAAACCAAAAAGCAGATCAAAATTTATCTGGCAAAAAAAGAAAAATATGAAGAATGGGCAGAATATCTCTCCACTGTCAGAGATAGAAAGCAGAGACAGATCCTCACCAAGTACAGGCTCAGTGACCACCAATTGGCAATCGAAAAAGGACGACACAAAAAATCATGGCAACCAAAAGAGAACAGGATATGCGGCCACTGCTCGACAGGTGAGGTAAAGACAGAGATGCACTTCCTCCTAAAATGCGAAAAATTCAAAGAAATAAGAAACACCTGGGGCGCCCTGGTAGCTCATCGGTCTAAGTGCGCATACCATGAAGGCTGTGTCCTACCCGCAGCGACCTGGGTTCGAATCCGGCTCGGGTCATTTGCTGCATGTCTTCCCCCATTCTTCTCCCCAACTTTCCTGTCTCTCTACACTGTATAACTATCGAATAAAGGAAAAATTCTGAAAAAAATAATCGAAATAAGAAACACCTATTTTAACAAATTAAGCTACAAAATCCCAGATTTCAAAGTGGAACGAGCTCTCAAAACTAAAGATACTCTTGGGGGAAGGAGATCTTGCTGCCCAGTACATATCAGCATGCCACCACCTGAGGGACAGTGAGTGACCTAGACGCACACACACACACATACACACCCCACACACACATGCATTCACACACACACACACACACACACACACACACACACACACGCATGCATTCACACACACACACACACACACACACACAAATGCATGCATAGGATATACTGTAAATATGAAATTAATATGCACATATAGAAATGCCTGTAAAAATATTAGATAATATGAATATTGTCACAATGAAATCCATTTTATTTATTTCAATATTTACTTATTAATTACTTATTATCGTTTGTATTATTTATGTACATCATCACTCACTGTTTTGTTACCTGTCTGTCCAAAAATGCTTTGGCAATATTGTATATAATACAGTCATGCCAATAAAGCTAATTGAATTGAATTGTATATATTCTCTTACAGTTGAAGAGGGCGGGCGTCCCCGTGGACGACCTACTTTCTTTTTATAAAAGTTGTATTAGAGCAGTACTGGATTATGCTGCCCCTGTATTCTATATCGTTACCAAAGTATTTAATGTCAGACTTCGAGCGTATCCAGAAAAGAGCTCTTTCAATTATAGTACCCGGCGTAAGTTACTATGACGCTCTTGATCAAGTTAACCAAGTATCACTAGAACAACATCATAATGAGATATGCACCTCTTTGTTCGAAGCAATTATGCAAGACGAAAATCATCAACTGCACAAACTCTTGCCGCCTATTGCCATTAAAAACTATAATCTTAGAGGGGCGCGTAAATTTAACGTGATCACTAAGACAAAGAGAACAACAAGAGTTTTATCAATTATTACGCTTCCAAATCATACTTGTAGAATTTTAGATTTTAGACTTTTTAATAGCATTAGCAAGTATTTTAATATTTGTAATATGTAAATATTGTGTATTGTTTTTATTTGATTATTTTTCCTTTGTTATTAACCAGACTCAATTCAGCCTCCTGGCTGCTATGTTCTGTCTTTTATAATAAACTAACTATCTAATATCTCCTTGCTAAGTGTCACATTGATTTGCCTGACGCGGCTGTATCTGCAGTGTTTCGTCGCTAAGAAGGGTGTTAAGAGTGCTCCAGACCCTTCTTTCAAATTCTTCTTAACAAAAGATCATCTTAGGCTAAGAAGCAATCTGCGAAACGCGTTTGCTTCTTAATGGAGCCTTAAGAAGGATATAAAAAGCTCTTAGCGCTAAGATCTTCTTCAATGAATCTGGGAAGCTTCGGCGAAAATGGTCATGGAATTGATTTGCTCACTGACTACAAGCACCATTTTATCTCTGGTGTGGAAATAAAAGCGTGAATCTGTTCGATCCATCTGACTAATTTTCAAAAGAGAGACCGAATAAAGACTGTTGTCTATCTTCAACGGAAGAAAACAGACGAATAAAAAGACCAAGAAAAGTCGATAGCTGTCAATTTGCATTTTGTGAAGGTCGAACACAAACATGGCCAAGTTTGTACGTCTAATAATTGCTGGAATATTCGAAAAATTAAAACTTTTATGACTTTCGGACACGGAGTAGCCTATTTTAGGATCTCTGTTCGACAGTCGCCAAATTCGTCATAAATGCACTAAGTCCCGCGCCACTGCCGACTCACTTTATTGAGCAGAGCTTAAACAGAAACATTGATTGAAATTCTCGGTACTCATCTTGAAGAACTGAGCCCTCTGATGAAAACATTCTCGTTTAATATCCAAAAGATTCAGTAGATTTTAAGAAATTAAAAACAATAATCGACTGTAGGACACGGAGTTATTTTAAAACCCTGTCCGACTTTCGCACTCGTAGACACTGCGTATATCGAAAACATCCGACTGTCGGACACGGAGTTATATTAAAACCCTGTCCGACTTTCGGACACGTAGACACTGCGAACAATAAAACCGTGGTCGTGAAAAGCACACACACCCATTGCATGAGACATATCAGAGCTACACTGCAAAGGGAAAGATGCATTATGTTGCTTGTATCGTGCGGCCACTTGAAAAGACATGCGAAATCCATCAGTCAATGATTTCCGTTTTTATGGTACTGTAATGTCACTGAACAGTGATATGTCTCGGAAAATGCGTCTGCAGACTTTTCCCAAACACGGTTTTATTGTTTGACTCTCCTTCCATTGATTAGCTACTCTCTTGCAAGCTGGCGAACACGAAGAACAACCACTGTATAAAAATCGCTTCCGTTTTATTTCATTTCTCAGTTTTCTGCACAAAAAAAAAAATGCGGGGAACAATTCGGCTGTTTAAGAAACGCGTAGCTATCGCTATCAAGTTCATAGTAACCGTAACAGCTGCATGACGGCCTCCAGTCGGTGTGCCACACTTAGATTAAGTGGGTGAATCGCAGGCAGCATGTGAGTAAGCTGGGAGAAGAGTAGAAAGACATATCCCACTGTTAGCTAACATCACGCTCCTGCAATATGACCTGCGAAATCCATTGCTCTGTTTTGGTTGTTATTGAACTTCAGTTTCGAGCGTCCAGTTTGCCCTAACCGACTTGATCGCGATAGCTACCCATTTCTCGAACGGCCGAATTGTTCGTTGCACTTTTTGTGCAGAAAACTGAAACACAGTCTGTTATTACGATCGACTCCGATATAACACAAAGTCAATAAAACCGTTACGAACCATGTAAATACTTGACTGGTAGTTTCTGGTTACCGATGGCAATCTAGTCAAGTTTAATAAACTGGAAGCAAGTTTTATACAGCTGTTGTTCGTAATGTTCGCCAGCGCGCAGGAGAATAGCTACCTAGCTAACCAGCTAAAATTAACAAAACGTGAGTCAAAGAATGGACCCGTGTTGGTCAGAGGCACACACATCCACTGCCACTGCACTCGGCCGGTTCAGACCGTCCCCCCGACCTCTGGGCCACACCTCCTTATTTGAATACAGGCTGAAAAGCCAAATGGAAAATGGAAAAGGAAAATGGAAACGCCAAACGAGAAATCCAAATGGAGAACCCAAATGGAAAATGGAAAATCAAAATGGAAAATGGCAAATGCAAAATGCCAAATGTAAAATGGTAACGGAAAAATGCAAACATAAATAAAAAATTAAATGATAATTTTATCTTTTCCATTTAAGCTTTTGATTTAAGCATTTCCATTTAAGCCTTCCCATTTTGAGTTTTACATTTGATGTTTCCCTATTGCTATTTAAATTTTCATTTTCAATTTCATCTTTACAATTTAAGTTTTCTGTTTGACCATTTCTATTTACATATTAGCATTTTAAATTTAACGTTTCATTGTCGTTTTATCCATTTACGTATTTGCATTTGAAATTTTACTTGTTTCATTTTCGTTTTGTAGTTTCACATTATCATTTTACGTTTCATTAGGTTTTTCAATTTGCTTTTTATTTTTAACATTTAATTTTGGCCTGATTATTTTAATTTTCATTTTCATTTGGATTTTGACCAAAAATACCCTCCATAGAAATCAAGCAAGACCAGTGCATGCTTCCTACTTGAGGTTAAAGGAACAAGAAGACCAGAAAATGGAAATGAAATATAAATAGAAGGAAGCAAAACTGAAACTGGAAGAATACAGACTGACAATGGGAACAAAAACTGCATAACGTGGCAAAACGTTGTTTATTGAAGTTGGTTTGGTGAGCAGAGGTTATTATTAGATTAGGATTTGTTACTTGGTATCCACAAAGAGGCAAGGCTTCCTCCAGATCTGGGTCGAACAGTCAGGCTGGTATTTTTGTTATGATTATTATTTTCCCTTTGTTTTTTTGTCATAATTTGGTGTAATTCACAATAATTTAGATTGGGGACCTCAGCCTCAGCATCATGAAAGACCATTAGGATCAACAGGAAAGCTGACTTTGGGATGCTAGAGAAAGAAAGCTTCAAAGTCCCAGCTTATCTGGCTGAAGCATAGACTGCATAAAAAGATGGTGCAGCACCCAGGTCTGAAAAGTGAAGCCCATGCGGAAATCTCTGAAAACTGCATTCTATTTGAACGCCAGCAGATGGCAAAGTCAGTGGTTGCAGAAAGAAGTTCAATGCTATAGAAGTCTATGACAAAATGACCCTACTTTCCCACCTGATTTATTATTTCAAAAATGATTTTCCACATTATTTTATGTTATCTTTTGCAAGTTTCAAGTCTCCTTCGGTATATCATGATGTTCATTTTTGTAAATTATGGGCCCAAGTAGACAAGAATAAAGGATAAACTAGGGGTGCGTTCAAAGTCACACTGGTGCACATCGTTTTGTTACAGTTTCCGGGTTGAACGACCTGTTTCCCTCAACAGGTGTGCAACGGTGCTCAACGGCATTTGAGGTATGTTTTCTCCTGTTTGGTGGGTGTGCCAGGGGTGTTATCCAATCAGCTGCAATATGTATATAAACTGCGCCATCTTAAAAAGGCAGTGGCTCAACGAATCCAACGAGGGTAGTATATAAATGCATCTCTTGCAGCTTGGTATTCACCACGGTTGATGACATCAAATTACATGTTTGTGGTAAGTAGAAGTTTAAAAAGTGTAAAAATCAAACACGAATTTGAACCTATTTCATCAGGCTCCGAGAATTCTTCCAATAGAACGCACAGTATGGCCCTCTCGGCTGCCATAGTTGCAACGCTTGCGTGACACAACGGGGTGTTCAGCGCACTGCTGTTGCCGTTTAAATATACGTTTTGCCGACTTTGAACGCACCCCTGATATGCTTTATGGGGCGTGGCTATCCTTTGGTCCTCGTCAGATATGGTCAAATCCACACGTAGATCCACCCCTGGCTCCTCCCCGGATCTTCAGTTCACGCTCTCATCCAATAGAAATCGCATCCAGTTTCAAAATGACAAAATGGTGCTGTTCAAATTGCCAAAATCGAGGCTTCCTAAATAGTATGCTGAAACCAACGGGTGATGTCACGGTTGCTTCGTCCATCTTTATATACAGTCTATGGGCAGGAGTGGAAGCAAATCCCTGCAGCAATATTTCAATGTCCAATGGAAAGTATTCTAAGCTTTGAAGGCTGTTATAGCAGCAAAGGGGGACCAAGTCTCCCCCTTTATGTCCATGATAATGGAATGAGATGTTGGATGAGCTGGTGTCTGTATACTTTTGTGTTTGGTGTACAAAAAGTTGTGGTGCTTGCTCTGGATATGAATAAATGTGGCTAAATGCCATCATTGTATTGTAAGTGTTTTCCTTCTTTGTAGAAAGACTCTGAATCTGCAAAGGCAGTGTGTTGTGGGAATTTTTGATATCGTATTCCTGTAAGAAAACACTCAGAGACAGAGATAGTGAAAACATTTTTTCTTTACTACGTGCGCACGTAGGGTCCCCGTTACAAAGAACAAAAGGCAAAGAATTCCTCTTTTGCTTAATATTTGTATGAGCAGAATGTCATTATCCCCTCCCCTTGGGACTGATTCATTACAGCTGTGTGTGCATCCCACGTAGATTCTGGCTCCATGAATCTTCGGCCCAGGGAGAAGGAGTTTCTCTCCCCGCAGTGATTTACATTTCCTTAGGTCTTATCTAGGTCCAGTAAGCTACACAGGAACAAACTGTACAGAGATAAACGGTCTGGCCTTGCAGGTTCCCTAGGCTTCAGAGGGAATACGCACATCTCATCTCATACAGTTACAGAAAGCGCATTTCAGTACGTACAGGTTAGATTGCAATGATTAACAATTACGCAGACCCAGGCCACAACCTATGTCAATCAAGGATAAGCAATTTGTAACAAAATAAGCAATTTATGACTAAATTCCTCTCACACAGTGTGTCTACTGGGATGTCAAAATCTGCAGAATCACTTGCCTTGCACTAGCAGTCGGCGTCACAACGCCCTTAACACTTCAACCCACCATCTCAAAACTGGTAAGAGCACACTCTTCACATGTAAGGCCATCTCCATATTGTTGATCTTTCAATGCTAGTTGCTGTCTAAACTTGCTTTTCATTGCTGCACTGATGCAATTGAATGATCTCAGAAGCGCACACCGAAACATTGTGGAGACTGGTGACTGTGGCATTGGAGAATTGTAATATGAGGATTACCAATAAATTTTATTGTCAAGCTGTTATTTTTTTTTTTTAATTTATTGTGTGCTACACTGGCACATAAGAAATTTGCATAAGTCTCTTGGTGTTTGCATGAGCAAATGGAAAGTGTGGGCTCTTCCTGTTTAGACGAGAGAGTGGTTTGACACACTGAAGCAGAAAGGCCTGGCCCCACCCCCCACCCCACTCTGGCAAATGGCACAGATGGCGAGTTGCCATGGTACCTGACTGTAATTCATGAGAAGGTGAGAGAGGACACCCATGTGGCAGAATCCTGATACTGACAGTTGAAATGTCCAAATATTCTTTTCCCATCCATTACTGTAGATTTATGAATGTTGTGACCATTGCCATTTGACTATATGGATACTGCAGAGTTTTATTGCAATGACATATTCTAGAATTCTTCCTTCAAAGGTCAATTTCAAGGGTAGATTTTCATTTTCAATTTTTTTTTTTTTTTTTTTTTCAAAAATTCCCTCCAAGCAAATTTGGCAAAAGAAATTAAAAATGCATGCAGCTTTGAATGCACAGCATCTGTCATGTTATCCATTCTCAAAATATCTCTATTTCAGCTTGTTCTTCCCTTTTTTGGCATTATTCGCATAATGCAGGCGAGGTCTCTTTTCCTCAGTAACCTTCAAGCAAAAAGTATATACCTGTTGCATTGTTTTCGTTGGTGATGTAAGAGGATGACACTTTATTAAGATTGAAATGCCATATGAACATACAGTGGGGTCCAAAAATTTTTGGGCACCCCTGGTTTAAATGTCTGTTACAATTAATCTCAAAGGGGTCTATTCTCCCATTTGCGCGCAAGTCTTTTTTTACGTGATTGGAGTTACGCGCATTTGAGTTACGCGCATTCTCCCCTACGCTCTTCGATCACGCCCACAGCGCTTAACTTCAGAATGTAGGCGGCCTTATGAAAGAGGTGTGACTAATCCAGAAGAGAGGCAGACTCTGTACCAAGCTCATTGATTATGTCTATCAGGGAAACATGGAACAAGGATTTTCTGATTAACAATGAAAATGCAGTTGTAGTCCATGGAAAACGCAAACCAGACTTTAAATTTGAATACCGTCGGCCTGCTGATAAAACCTCGAATCTCCAAATTGATAAGAAACAAAAACTCGTATGTCTGCTATTCTTATAAGCAAAATGAAACATTTTTTATCTTATTTATATTTTAAATTATATTTATCAATTTATATTATTTTTTTATTTTGTATTTATTATTTATTTTCTTGTGAAGTTTATCATTTTGATGATACGAGGTTTTATCAGCAGGCCGACGATATGCCGCTGTAATAGTTCAGGCCTATTTATGTCTGTGCCAATTACAAGAAGTAATGCACACATCTCTTTTTTTATTTCTTATTCTAGCCACCATGACATTAAAGCTATGCAAACAAATTGCTGCGATCATGAAATAACAAATAAAGAATTTAGCGCTTCTCAACCAGCGCAATGAGAGCATTGAAATGTGCCCCTCCTACACCAGCCTGTTTGTTCCGTGGAAGACAGAGAAGAAGACAAATAAAGAGAACATTCTAGTCATACAAAAATAGCAATCAGACAGTTTATATGATCTCATTTAGAAATTGCACACTTGAAATCTCAAACTACTCTGATGTCAGGTTTGCCATTAAAGGACATGGCAACGTTTTAACAAAGGATTCTTACCCCGCACGCGGTCAGCCCCCCCCCCCCGGAAACCGTCTCAACAATCACACAATTCCATATCCGCAGCCTATTATGTCCCATTTGATTTGAGCAACACATTCACTTGAACTTGTGCCTAGAACTTTATTAGAATCAATTATCCCATTTACTGATAATTATTCTTCCCATGTCGGCTCTTCTTTATTGGCTACAATTGATTAACAAATAGGTAGTGCTTTGGTATTGGCCAGGGTAGGGCTCAATCTAGAGTATTTAATAATATCTTTATTCACACATTAAAATACACAGTATTATCAATGGTAAAAAAAATAAAATAATTAAAAAAAAAAAACATATTTACATAAACACAAGTTAGTTAATACAGATATTCTCAATTAGAAAATCAATCTCCTCCCTAGTGAGAATATCACAACTTTTTAGATTATCATGAACATATAGGGCAGTCACATTTGTTAATAGAACATGAAGACAACGATGGCAACGTCGAGCCGAAGCCGAAAACCAAATTTCACAGATGAGGAGTTAGAGGTATTGGTGAAATCAGTGAAGAGGCACCACGAGGTGTTGTATGGCAAGGGGGCACTGAAGGCTGATGCGAGGAAGAAAGCTGCGAATCGTTCTGGATGTGGCTTTGGTGGGGAGATCGCAGTGGGGAGAGCGCAGTGTGCCCATTTAAAGCATATATGGAGAGATCTGCATGGCGCTGTAAAAGCCAGGCTCTCTGCACACCGGAGAAGCGTGCATGCAACAGGTGGTGGGCAACCATCATCCCCTGCGCATTTCACTGCACTGGAGGAGGAGGAGGTGGCATCCACTCTTTCTGCAGTGGAAGTGCATGGAGAAAAACTTGGAGTGGATACGGATGAAGGAGGGTTACGTAAAATGGTCATTTTTATTTGCCTATAGGCCTACTCAAAAGCATCATTGTGATAAATACTGGAAACAAGCTTAATATGGTTTCAAATATTTATTTATTTTTTTGGCATTTCAAGCAGTTTCGCGGGTACATAAGCGTCATGGGCGAGCCAGGGAATTTGGCGCAGATGCTTAATATCGTGTATCATGATCGCACACAACCTGAACATTAATGCTGTGCCGACGTCTACGGTCTCTGTACATATTCTCATTAGTGGAAGGAGTTCTGATTGCAACGTGAGTACAATCAATGGCTCCCATAACACTGGGGAACCCGGTGACCCGGTAGAACCCCCCTTCACTCTCAGTCTTACAGCGGGTGTTTCAGGGAACTTTATGAAGTGGCTGATATGGTGCAGCATAGCGTCAACGAACTGTGTCGGACACCTTGACACAGACGCCTGTGATATGTGCATGACATCACCAGCCACTCTCCGGAATGACCCAGATGCCAGGACCGACAGCACAGTTGTGACCTTGATGACCACAGGTATGTTTTGTGGATGATTGCTGCGGCTGGATAGCTGTCCATCCAGAAGTCGGTAAAGATAGATAATTGCCTCACGGTCCAGACGAAAGCGCTGGATGCACTCAGTGTCTGTTAGTCCTAGGATGTCCAAACGAGGCCGATATATGCGTGGTCGTCTTCGAGCTCGGCGCGCTCCTCTTACTCTTTCCCACTCACGCAAGAGTGCAAGCAAATGCAGGACTGGCATTTTGGTTTTTGATTTTGAGGGCATGGTAGAATGATGGAGAACAGGCTGTTGCGTAATATCGTGATGATTTTGTTTGATAATTTATTATTGTTATGAGAAATGTAGTTTAGAAATGGGGATGAACAATCGAATATTGAATGTCTCAACCTTTACCGTGTTAAATAAAAAAAATAAATGTTAAAATTCGGCCTATAACCAACATCAAATGCAATATTCTATTTTGCCATATATTGGCGCCTGACCTTAATACAGCCTTCAAAAGTGCTTAACAGAAAAAGCGCGTAAGACAGGGGGAGAATACGCCTAAGTGTTATTTGCCTGAGAAACGCCCAGATTTTGGCCTTTCTCCTCCCGAAGTGCGTAACTGCCTTGGCATAATGCACAGACTTAAGTCAAGGGAGAATCGTGTAGGCTGCTCTGGCGCTTTTTACGACTTTGGCGCTTGGTAGAATAGACCCCAAAGTGACTGAAAGCAAATCTGAACACTAAATGCTACAAAATTAAACATGACACCTTTCTGCAAATTTAAAAGCAAGGTGTCTTTTTTTAATTTTTCTGAGTTTTTAATTGGTAAGAAAGGAAAAAGGGCCTCATGCAAATGTTTGGGAACCCTTTTGGATTATTCTTTGATACCTTTTAAGAAGATGATTACTAAGGCCCAGACCCAGGTGATTTACTTGTTAGGGCTTCAATGAGTCAGGTGAATATAATTCTAGGGTTGACTATTCTGAAGTAACTCCATGCCTTCTAAAGTGTCCGACTGTGGAGGCTTTTGTGTCTGGTGTTAAAAACCATGTGTCGCTCTAAACAGTTGTTCAAGGATGTCAAAATCAAGATAAATCACTTCCACCAACAAGGAGAGGGCTGCAAAAAAAACTCTCGCAACGTTTCAAACTACCCATTTCTACTGTCAGAAATATTGTAAGAAAATGGAAAAGAAATGGAACAATTGAAGTCAAGGCAAGATCTGGATGACTAAGAAAAATTTCACATAGAATGGCCCGAGATCTGGTGAGAAACGCTCAGAAGAACCCACACATCACTGTAAAAGAGCTGCAAAAAAGAGTAGCAGACACAGGTTTAGTTGTTCACAGGACAACAATACAGCGTACCTTAAACAACAAAGACGTACATGGCAGAGTTGCTAGAAAGAAGCCTTTCCTACACCCTCAACGCAAAATTAAGCGTCTGAAGTATGCGAAAGAAAACCTTGAAAAACCTCAAGCCTATTGGAACAATGTGCTTTGGACTGCTGAAACCAAAATTGAACTTTTTGGCCACAACCAAAGAAGGTATGTTTGGAGAAAAACGGGTGAAGGATTTGTAGAGAAGAATGCGTTGCCAACTGTTAAGCATGGAGGTGGATCCATTATGCTTTGGGGTTGTGTAGCAGCTGGGGGCACAGGCAACATTGTGCGGGTGGAAGGAAGAATAGATTCCACCAAATATCAAGTCATTCTATAGGCTAATGTTCAAAGCTCAGCCCAGAAATTGAAGTTGTAGAGACGTTGGGTATTCCAGCAAGACAATGACCGAAGCATACCTCAAAATCCACCATGAGTTACCTCCAGGGAAAGCGGATAAAAGGTTTTGGAATGGCCATCACAGTCCCTAGACTTGAATATTATTGAAAATCTGTAGAGAGACCTCAATCATGCCATGCATGCAAGAAGGCTGAAGAATATTTCTGAGCTACTGTTGTTCTGTTGGGAAGAATGGGGAAAAATTCCAAAGACAAGAATTGAAAGACTTTTAGCTGGCTACAGGAAGGGTTCGCAAGCTGTTTTAGCTGCCCGAGGAGTTGCAAAGTACTAGCTGACAGGGTTCCCGAACTTTTGCACAAGGCCTTTTCCTTGTTTTATTATTTTGAAACCGTAAAAAGTTAAAAATGAAAATTATTCTCGCTTTAAAATGTGATGAAATGTGCCATGTTTAACTTTGTAGCATTTAGTGTTCAGGTTTGTTTTCAATCACTTGGAGATTAATTGTAACAGACAAGTAAACCAGCGGTGCCCAAATTTTTGCACCCCACTGTGGTCCTATAAGTTCGTTTTAGGAACATTATTTTCTCATTTTTGCCAGCAGTAGTGCATACTGTGTTGAGTTTATGCTTTTTTGATCTATTTTGCATGGAAGCGTGAACAGGCAAACGAGGGTGGCTCAGTGTAAAATGAAAATAATTTCATGGGGTGGATTTCAAATTTGTCTCGTCAGTTACAGAAAATAGACACTTCAGAAATGAAATCCTTCTATTCTTTTCTATTGAGCGGATTATAAATATAAAATTATTGCACATCTGTGACCTTCGAGCTGTTAAATTCCAAATTTATTCTTTGTTTAAAATGGCTATATAAACGGAGTACTCATAAAAACAAGGCAACATTGTCACCAATATCCCCCGCCACGGTAAGTATGGTCACGGGAGATTCCATATTCGTACCAAAAAAAAAAAAAAAAAAAAAAAAAGCAAAGACAGTATCCACTGAAACATATGCAAGGAGATAATATAATGAAGGAATAGTTGCCGAGAAAACTTGTCCCCATTGCAAATCCCATGCACCAAGTTGACGAACAGAAACAAGGACCATAACTCCATAAAAATAAATCTCTCGGAATCAATTGTCAAACTCATTCAATAGGGTCATCTGTATGGGCCACTCACAAAATTTCATCCACGTTGCCGAGAAAACTTGTCCCTATTAAACACCCATACACCAAGTTCATAGTTAAGGGCCATAACTCTGTAAAAATAAATTTCTCGGAAACAACTGTCAAACTCATTCAGTAAAGTCATTTGTACTGGCCACATACAAAATTTCATTCACGTAGGTGCAATAGTATCCAAGAAAACTTGTCCCCATTGAACCCGGACGGAGGGACAAGCTCCAGTCCAATATCCCCCGATTCACTTCGTGACGGGGATAATAATAACCTTTAGTATACACATGAGCAAAGTTATGAAAGTCAGTTTTTTATTTAAAGATTTTCTTTTACCTCTGTTGCCAGTATAGCCTTGTTTGGATTCAAATATTGTTTTGATGTCCGCCAAGCTTTCATTATTTGTTTGGGAGCAGGACCGCATTCATGTCAGACCTGAAAATTATCTCCAGTGGGATAAAATGCAGTCTGAACTTGGAGGAGTGTAAGATTGAGTCAGAGCTGCATGAAGAAATCTCCAAATCTTTGTCTTTACTGTGTTCTACGATTATGTAATCTTTTCAGAGAAAAAATTTATCAATGCGAGGAAACATATTAGGAAAGCTTCAGCTGTGCTGCACCTGCTCTGGGCGGTGTCACACAGGGGCTGATACATCAGCTGATTATTTTCCATTTCAGGCAACAGTACTTACCTTACTTGTCCATATATATGGTCCTTTGATGTCCTGTTGGTCAGTGTTTTTCATGCCGCAGCATTTTGTGTAGTTGAGTTCAAAAACATGTTTTACCTGCAAACAAAAGGGTTGAAGCCTTGGTTTATAATTTGATAAACCAGAGGATGTATCTCGTTATTATAGTATTAGATTTTTATAGCAAGCGCGTTAAATATCCCCTAAGTTACGCTGGAATTGACCGTAGTCAATGGATGGATTATGTTTTTCTTTTTTTAGTATATCGGCATTCAAGGTGATCACAATGAATGGTTTGTGCTAAGGGTTGGTCCTCTTCAGAGAATTATCTGTCATCAAAATTGCTTTGCTGAAATGTGATGAATCTTCTAGATATAGGTTGCAGCTCAATTTGATAACTTTTGTGACATTAAAGTGCCAAATGATTACATTGGAAAAAAAACTGAACCCTGACCAAATTAAGCTCTTTGGATATTTGTATGTAACCAAAGGATTATATGAGGAGGGGCTGCTGTCCTGTTTGGTGAAGCAGCAGTCTATACATGTATAGTATATCTGTGAGGAGTTTGCATGTTCTCCTTGTCTTTGCACGGGCAATCCAGTTTCCTCTTCAGTCCAAAGACATACATGATTGGCTTATTTGAGACTAAACTAAATTACCTATTGGTATTAATGGTGTGTGATCCCCATGATTGACTGGTAAACTGTCCAGGGTGTGCTCCTGCTGCTCAACCATTGCATACTGGACTAGGCTCTTGCTGCTTGCTGTAACTTTGACCAAGCGTAAGCCTTAAGATGATGGATTGGTTTATGGGTTTGTTCTTGTTTGTATCGCTGCACTCTATTTGGTAACCGGAGCAGTGTTTGTTGTAGCTCCGCGAGGAGGTCTCTCGCCGATCAGAGTTTGAGCGGCAGTGCTCCGAGAAGGATCAGGAGATCTCAGCCCTGAAGGAGAAACTGAAAGAAGTCAAATGACAGGTTCGTCTAGCTCATGAAGATGGAATGATTAAAGCGCAGGTAAACCTGTGAGTCCCCATCAATAGATTGCATTGTGCCTTCAGTTCTCTGCACGCAGCCCTGTATTGAGATGGGTTTTCAGAGTGACGCACCAACACGAATGTAGCTGTATATTGTCCGTTATCCTTTTGAGAGGAAGAGGATCTTAATCTGGCTCATATGTTGGTGTTGAAGCAGTTTTTAGTGTATGGGTTTTCAGCATTGATGTAGAATTTTCATGGAGACATTGCCTATGTAACTTAACCAGAGGGCTGTTTGTGTTCATGTACTTAATCCTGTCTTCCTTGCAGTCATCTTTTATTGTTTCATATTTCTATTTGAACATATAAGTTTATAAACATAGTCCAGTCTAGAGTAGGCATGAACAATTTGGAAAAATAATTGAATTCCAGTTTACAGGCCAATATTGCGATTGTGATTTATTATGTGATTTTTTTTGCTAATTCCTTCTTTTATATCCACTATGTTTTAGCTAATATAAGCCATTTTACTGTATAACCACCCCAAGGATTTTGGCTTGAAATTACCTGAACTGATATGTGGACAATATATGAATTGGTATGAAAACACCTCTTAATTCAACTTTTAAACTGAAAAAAAAAAAAAAAAACTCCACAGTCAGTATAACTCATACAATTACAAGCTTTAAAAACATGTGACACAGGTGCAGCCTGTAATTGGTCAGCCCCTACTCAGAAGAAAAGAGAGAGTGCGCATGTGGACACAGCCTTAAATAATTGCTGAAGCATTAAGATATGCCTTCGGTGGAACTAAGGAGCCTTGCTTTAACCATGAAAACCAAACCCGAGTCCCGGGAGTGTCTGCTTACTTTTGGCCTAGTTCACAATGTTCAAAAAGGTTTTGGTGAGACATGGAGTGAAAATGGACATGTCACATTTTAAGATAGGAAAGATGACTGGTTGTTGCTCTCAATTGCTTTTGTTTTTACCTTTTTTTTTTGTTGTTGTTGCAAAAACTGTTCCAAATTGTCAGTTCCAATGGGGCTTGTTTGTGTTTCTTTTCTTTTCAGTGCCCTGATTCTGCCCCAGAGAACTCTGGGAACTCTTGAGTCTCAGGTTGAATCTGAGGGACAGGGGGAGGACTGTATGATGAGGATGGAGGCTCTGATACAGGAGCTGGAGGACACTAAAAAGACCTACATGATCTCAGCTGGTACATAGAGAAGCCTCCTTCCACTTTGCTCTGACTCTCCAGTTCCTCTCTTGTAATACTCCACTTTTAACCCAAAGGTCAGTTGAATAATTGCAGTAGAGCTCTGCGGTGGATTTTTCACTTCTTCCCTACAGGCACAGTGCGTTCTTTGAGGCGAGAGCTGTCAATCAAAGACCGAGATCTGACATTGGCCAGAGCAGAGGGGGCGGAGCTGAAACAGGAGCTAAAGGACAGGATGGCACAGCTGCAGGCCATGTCCAGAAAGGTACCTGCTGGTAGCCTGTTTCCCAAGGGCTCAGATGCTCACTGGGAGCTGGGAGGTTGGTGGGAAAAGACCCTGCATTGCCACAATATGATTTTTGCAGCTGTGGGGGGGTAGGAGAATTGACCACCGCTCACCAACTGAAAGCCACTTTGGATAAAATGGTCAGCTAAATAATAAATAGCTTTATACCATGGCCTGGGTGAAAAATCTGTTCTTAGTGGGCGGCAGGTATATGTTGAAACCGTGTGTTGTGCATACAGCTTTGCACTAGTTGAATCACTGTTCTAGTAAATCCATTCACTCCCCAACTTGAAGCATAAGCAACATTAAAGAGTACAGCTGTTAACTTTAGGCCTGGGAATTTTTTCAAAACGGGAACCCGACGATTTTTCGGGCGGGTACCCGAAAATCACTTAAAGGAACAAAAGCTGGTATTTTTGATCTAGACCCTACTTCTACTAGCCCACTGCCCCGAGAATAAAGCCTAGATGAAAAGCAGTCTCCACAGGACACGTCTTTCGTGATTGACAGTTGAAATAAACCATGTGCAGAAAAGAAAAACAGGTGGAGGAAATTGTTGAGACAAGAGAGTAAAGATAGAGTGAAGAAAATAAGCCAGTGTCTTGCGTCCACGAGGCATGTGTGTCCGTGTTCATTGTTTATCTCAAAGTTTCAAACACGTTTACGTACACTAAAGAAAGAAAGACTGAGAAACAGAAAGATAACTTACAACAAAAAGCTCGTTCGAGGTGATAAGTATTTCATTGTCAACTGTCAAGTATGAATAATGTCCAAGTCCGAATTGGCTAGCATAAAGGGCTGAGATTAAACTGTAAACAAAAAACAACCAAGTGAACTAGTCTCATGCACAAACGTTGGATGGACTGATCAGGTATTTTATAAGTACGATATTTTACTTTCCAAATGTATTTTCCAAATTCATTTACTAAATCAAAGTGTACGGATGTCCGGCTGATGTCATTATTATCATTAATAAGTATTTCATTATACCATCATAACAATCCCATCATCAAAACTCAAAATCATATCTGCACCCCTGAATTTCCCATTTCCTCATTATCATCATTTGATAATTATTCCATCAACTTCAATCGTTACCGAATACCGAAACGTCGTATTCATCATCACTATTACTATCAACAGAGCCTATCAATCTCAACAATAAATGTATCATGTAATTTGTTTCAATATCATCAAAATTCATCATCATAACTGTTGAAAAGAAAAAGAAAAAAAAACCATGACGCCAATGAGATCAAAAGGCAGCTAGCAAGCGCGAATTGACTAGACCAAGGAGGTAGGGATTAATACCTCCTTGATTATGTAAAATCTCCAAATTACCACTTATTGATTCTCCATCTGTTTCCCATTCAAGTAAGTTGATAAACTAATCGTTGGCGCACGAAAGTCATGAGCTACAGGAATAAATAATGTACATGTTATTAGCGAATGTCTGGGTGATGCCATGAATGATTATCCATCATTTTATCGTGTGCACAATGAATGTACTGATTTTCGGGAAACGGGTATCGCAATTTTCTTCCCGGGACCCAAACCTTTCGGGCGGGACCCGGGTTTTAGTCACAGGCCTAGTTAACTTCTTATCAACTGTAGCAAGCGCAGCTGAGGTATCCACTTGATAAATGGTGTGATCCTTTTGAACACAATAGCAACCATAGCAATTATACTCTGAAACCGTTTTGACCCAAAATCAGGCTGATTTTAATACTTTGTAACAAGTTATGGCGATGGAGCCATTACATTTGCTTACCGCACTAGATTATACAGTAATTTATACTGAAACTAACTGGATTTGTTGTAAAAGGGTCAAGAATTATTTCTCATCATGACAACGGTGACCTCTTGCTTCATAACTGTTGATCTTGACAGCAAAACTTTCATCAAAAATTAATGAATGCTGTTATTTTAAAAGTGATCATGGTTGAAGCAGGATAATCAACTCGTAGGTGTGCACTTAACCTTTTTAAGGCTCTTCACGGGGGCGCAGTGGAGGTTCTTCACCTTCACATGGTGTGTTAAAATAGTTATCGCACACCTACGACTTTACAGGTCATTTATTTACGCAAGTGATAAAGAGGTGAACTGCTGTGACTGGAATGTGTGATGTGTCAAGACACCTTCCATTCTAGGGTGTGTTTTCCATTTCACTTGACTTCTTCTGTCTGACTGCGCTTTCCGAAACAATTGCTGATATTGTGTCTGTTTACAAGAATTGACACCTCACCCCAACCTGATTTTCATTTCAGTTTTCTTGTCTACGAGAGGGAAAAGCCAATGAGGAACTTCTTGCAGCCCTGGAGAACGAAAACTGCGGTCTGCGGCAAGTATGGACTAAACATGTATCCTAGCCTGCAGATTCTGTATTAGTTGGAGATCTTACAATCTTATCTCTCGCAACATATGGTTGCCTGTGGCAACTGCTGTCTTATTGTGTGCAGCCATTGCTAAAGTGATTAGCGGTAACCAAAGCAAATGTAGATGACTCAAACTCACCTGACTCATCACAGGACAAAGCAAATTGTATATTGTCATGTCCAACTCAAGTGCACTGTTTGCTGATGAAGTCTCTGTTGTTAATGGCTACAGTGAACAGCAACCAGCATGTAATGGGTGAATAACTTGTGTGCATTGTATGTATCAAATTTGTAGACATGGCCTATTTTTAGTACTTTCTTTGAAAATCTTTTCCAGAGTCTGAAAGCACATTTCCCCTGTGGCCTCTCAGTCAGTTTAAATTATTGTCTCTTGGCTGTACACCAAAGTGCCCATTACCACCCACCGCTGGTTTCCATGGTGGATGAAGAGAAAGCATGCAGGACTCCTAGCGCGTTTGGTCTCGTTTTTTCCCTGCTTGTGCAGCCTGATGCTGTTGACAGAGATGAGTTTATGTTGTTTGGGTTGTGATGGTAACTGCTCATCTGATTGGTTAGCTGACAGCTCAGCTGAAGGAGGAGGCGTCGCAGCAGCGTCAGGAAGCGGCGCGGGTCTCTGATGAGGTGCAGCGTCTGCAGAAGGCACTGGAGATGGAGAGGGTTGCCCTGGCGAAACTGCAGCAGCGGGATCAGGCCAATCAGGAGGCTATCGCAGCTCTTCAGCTCCAGCAAAGCAGGGCCAAAGTGTCTCTGGAGCAAACACGCACAAGAGTATGCGTCCCTTCCTCTCTCCCACGCGGGAAACTCACACGGACCAGTCACACAGCTAGTCACAAAACTGAGTCTTCCATCAGCTCTATTTTTAAAACTGTTGGTTTACTCATGATTATTGTGGTATTTTTAGCTCGCCTCTGCTGTCTCTCTCATGATACCGAATCTTCCATCTGCTCTATTTTTACTCCCCTTCCCCCATATTCTGAAGTCAAGTTCAATGTAACACCCTTTCTAAATTTTGTCCCTGATTTAACTAAACCCCATTTAAACTGCTACTCCTATCTAAGTGGGGTTTAAATCAATTTTAGTTTCTGAAGGTGAGGTTTAGCTGAACCTCAATCTAAGTGTAATCTAAGTGTGGTTTAACTTTAAACCTGGTATCTAAATTTAAACTGGAATCCAAATGCCCTGGAGACATAGTCTGCTTCTACTGAACATGTGCAGTAGAGTGCAACCAAATTCTGCTATGATTTCTGTGTGAGGTCTATGTGACCAGCATTTGTACTATGTTTGCTAAATCATCAAAATACAAAAGCTGTAAGGGAGTGGTGCTCAATCTTATCTGTGAAGGGCCAGTGTGGGTGCAGATCTTTATTACAGTCCAGGGCTACAGCAGCTGATTGAACTTATTAAGTGATCAGGGGGTTCAATCAAGAGCTTGATAATTAGAAGCAGGTGTATTAGGGTTGGGTTGTCGCAAAGACCAGCAACCAAACTGGCCCTTTATGAATAAGATCGGACACCCCTGCCATTAGGCTCATTGGGAAGCAAGGGAAAACACTTATTTGTAGAACTAGTTGAGATCTTCGAGAACAAAAAGAACGACTGGGAAATCAATTTGACCAAGGCGAGGGAGATGGCCACCAAGACCTTAGGGAACTGAAAGAGCAGTGGAAGCGACTGAAGATCTGAAGGTTTTAAAGGGTTTTTTTTTCCCTGTCAACCAATGGTGCCCCTGGCACAGCAGCTGCTAATTGCCTTAGAACAGGGATGTCCAATCTTACCCAGAAAGGGCCGGTGTGGGTGTGGGTGCTGGTTTTTGTTAGAGCCCAATACTAACACACCTGATTCTACCCACCAAGGTCCTGATTGAAACCCCTGATTAGTTCATCAGTGGAATCCGGTGCAGTAGCACTGCTGACTCGGACAAAAACCAGCACCCACACCGGCCCTTTACGGATAAGATTGGACACCCCTGCCTTAGAACATCCAAAAGATGAGCCACGTCGGTCACATAAGAGAGTTAAACCAAACTTAAACCATCCCTACACCCAATATAACTCTTTCCCCTCACTAGCACCTCTCGACGCCTACCCCTTATTTCCCCACAAGCACCTCTCAACGCCCGGTCTCGATCACCACGCAAGCGACTCTCGACATCTCACCGGGATTTCCCCATAAGCGTCTGTGGACGACTCTCTATTTTAAGCTTATATGAGATCGAGACACTGACGTCAACAGTTTCGGAGCAGATGCATAATTGAAGGCATATGATTGGTCAATAAAAATAAAAAACATGAGCATAAATTGAACTTTATTGGACCTGTAAATATTAAAACTCTTTGTGTTTATAAAATGAGTTCTAGTGAAATTTCTTTCTCTAACTGGAATATTGGGATATAAAAACATTGTCTTGAAGGTGAGGTTATCCTGAAAAAGAAAATATATACTTTTATATTCTTTATTCAGTAATTATAAAACTGAGTGGCCCATCATTTCTTTATTTCTGAAAATGCCTGAGTAAATGGGTGTTATCACATCAGCAGCTCTGTGTGGAGATAAGGTAGCAGCAGCCAGCTCCCCACAGAGTATACACTGCTGTGTTACCTGTAGGGCTGTGAGGGGAAAAAAAAAAGAGTTAAAAATGCATAGAAAGTTGGACCATTTTTAGAGCGAGGTCTAAGTTAAACCGCACATCAGAAAGTGAATCTTAAAACCCAGGTTTAAATATTGATACAATTGATAAAGTTCACTGAACCCATGTTTAGACCAGGGTCTAAGTTAAACCACACTTAGACCTGACTTCAGAATACAGGCCCTTGGGTTTAGTCATGATTGATGTGGTAATGTTGGCAAGTCACTGCTGTCTCTGCGTCTTCGAAAAGTTGCCCTCACTGAAGTAAAGCAAAGTTAATGTATGAATGTCTTCCTGACTCAAATTGGTCAACTTTCACTCACAGAATCATTGTGAACTCGTGCAATAGTGGTACTGAATTTTGTAGCACTGCTCTCGTATTTTCATAGCTCGAAAGGCTGCGAGGGAGGATCATTCAGGCTGCTTATGCTGCACCTGGAGCTAAACCGCCTCAGACTGAGATCAGCGATGCTGCTCTTCTACAGGCCATGCAGGTAGAGCTCTGCCAATATAGGGTTAGCATTCATCGCTCCTCCTTTACTCTCAGTTCATTTACATGGCTGTTACCTATCTGCCCATAGAAAGTAAATAATTAAGACTGGTATTGTTTTCACTTCTGTGTGCGTGACAGCATCCGAATTTGAGTTGTTTGACACTGGAAACATCCTAAAATTAATGTAGCATGTCATCCTGAGTATCATACTGTTTGCATTTCTGTTTGGTAACTTAGGAATGCTACTCTGGAAATTGGTAAAACTTGGTAGCTATATGGCCTGAACGAATATCTAGCGTTGAATTAAAAATGGGGGGGGGGTAGGTACAGTATATAGCTCGGGCGGTAAATGGGGGGAGCGGCTGGGGTGATCTCATCTTCAGATGGTCTCTAAAGCAAGGATTTCAATGGTTAAAAGTAGTATGATTTCTGCTCTTGCCCCCAGAAAATAGTTGATGATCGGACAGAGTTGCACCAGAGACTCCATCAGAATGGAGAGAAACTGCCTTCGCTCGCAACAGTGGAGACTCATGGCGTGAGAAATACATCTGTCTCAGCTGAGAAGCAAAAACCAAAAACCTGAAAAGAGGGAAGATGAACTTATATTATTCAGCAACTTTCTTTTACCAAGTCCTCCAGTATTCCACTTCATGTCTTACCTCAGCACTTCTGTGAAAGTGTTGTCTTTGCTTTGACTGACTTAAGATTTGAATACGGATCGTGGACAGAGGAAGCATTCCTCTCCTCCCCCTTCCCCATCATTGTGTGTCTGTACCTCGCAATCCCACTTATCCTCTCCCATTGTTATCTTTTGAATGTCCCTCCAAGACCACCGGTTTGTCATTCATTAGTTTTCCTCTCCATTTGTGTTTCTATGACCAATCAGTGTGAACTTCACTGTAAAGAACAGCCCACTTTATTCAGGTATAAACTTCTAAGAGCCCATTCTGGGGGTCTCTTTTTCCCAGGTGCCAGGCAGAGGGCCACAGACTTTAGCAGTTGGTTTTTGTTTTTACAATTACTAGTTCATAATTTCACATGCACAATAAATTTGATAAAAGACTATTGCCTTTAATCTCTCAGCTCTGCGACAGTATTCAGTCAAGCTCCAGTGTTTAACAGTCTTTACTGTTATGTATGGACAATATTGGGAAATTTTTAATGACTCACTTGTGGCACAATACATGAAATGAATAGTTTTACATGTCGATAATGGTTGAAAAGCAATCCACTCATTTCTTATGAACAATAATAAGTTGTTCATACCTGTACTCTTTCACAAAGCATTCTTGTGATAAGATTCAGTAACTGCTCATGTACATGGATGAGTGTTAAAAAAAATCTCTGAGGTCACACACGACTCGAAGTGCACATGACATTACACAAAAGCACATGTAGCCCGAATTCCCCAATCTTTTCCCCTGACAAGGAGTGTTCAAGTCAGCCCATAGTTCAAACAGCCTGCAGGAAAACAGGATGGCCTGCTGCTAATCACAAGACCGCTGTTAATCACATGACTGCTGGAGACCCAGGCGTCATTCCATCTGCGTCTGAGCGCGAACTGCTGACTGTCCCAGAGCCAGGCATGAATGAGAATCAAGAAGCCTTCTGAGCCCTTTCCTCTACATATAACTGCATCTGCAGAGAAAAAAAAAAAAAAAAAACATGTTCTACTCCTTACTAACAGGCTTCATTGACTTGCCTCATAAAATGCCACTTTCATCAGGCACCCCAGAATGTTTCCCAGCAATAGATGGGGCTCACGCACATATATACACACACACACACACACACACACACACACGCGCGCCTAAAGGCAGTATAGATTCACAATTAGACGGGCATGTCCGTCTTAGTCTTGCGGGAGGAAAGCCACGCAAACACAGGGAGAATTGAAACCTGCGTACCCTCTTGCTGTGAGGCAACAGTGGTACCCACTGCGCCCCCATACTGCCCAGTCACTATTCTGAATTTTTATTTGCTGTGCAAAGGCACTGCTACACAAGAATATATATTAAATCAGAGCATCACAGATTATGTGAGATGTAAGGGCTTATTACGAGTGTACAAGTTCTGCTTAGCAGAGTAGCATAATGGTTAGTAAACTGGACTCATTCCAGGGAAGGTAAAGTTTAAATTCTCAAGTAGGGCCCTGCATCTGAACTCTTCAGTACCATATTTGGCTGCAGTTGATCCAGTTCAAATCTAGCAGTAAATACAGTACATGTTGTACACAACATAATGCAAACTGTGCTTGTAACTCGGCAAAAAATTGCTAATACGCCAAAAACGTAAGCAGCTGATTAAAAATTACTTCACTTTTATCCGCAGTGACTAAGATCATTAGACTGTACAGAGGCTGATGCTCACTTGTGCACTGTGGCGTGAGGGACCTCAGTCACGTCAGCTGTAGCTTAATTACTGTGGCTACAGTTAACTTCAGTGCAGAAAGCCTCACCTTCACGATGTCCGAGGTCATAGTTTTCAGGGGAATGAGTCTGGGTTCCCGCATGTGCACCTCCTGCTCATCCGCCACAATCCAGGGAAAGTCCTGAGGAAGAACAGCCAAAACATGCATTCTGTGAACATATGCTTACACCAATTTTCAGATTATGCAAGCTGAAACAGACACAGCTCTAACTAGCTACACAGCCCTTGTCTCTGAAAGGATATGATCCCTGATAATATCATTTGACATTCATGAAAGTGGATATATAATGGCTGACCATCAAACTTACAGATTACCTCATGAGTGCAGGATCAAAAGAAAGAAGACAGAAAAGGAAATAGATTAAAGCAAGGGTGGGCAATTCCAGTCCTGGAGGGCCGGTGTGTATGCTGGTTTTATTTCTACCAGACTAATTGAGCCAACTGGTTGTATCCAAAAACATAGATTTGCGCATAGATTACCCTACAGAAAAATGTTTTACGTAGAGAGACAGGAACAGTCTTTGGTGGTCATTCATAATTTAAAGAAATACAGCAGAAAAGTCAGATTTAATAAATAGTTGGGTAAATTAAGATATTTACCCAATTAAAGGCCAGAAGTTGGAGAGAAAAGCAGGTAAAGATACAGCCTTCATTTCCCCATCTCTGGCTGACGGCGATTAAAATAATTCATAATAAATCCAATGTTCATCTACATTGCCCTCTAGTGCACCATCTGGGAAATGCAGCTTGTTTACTTGTTTGAAGTGAAGTTGTTACACTTTTTTCCCCCACTTCCCTTTGCTTTCACTTGGAAAAAAATTGTCATTAAAAATGCCCTGTGAGTCCATATAATGAGCACAGTATGCACCATTTTGTTCTAAAACTCAGGAGCCCGGTAAAATGGGTTTTATGACCAAGAATATACATCATTTTAAACCACCCACCTTGATGACTTGAATCTTTTCCATATTGCGTGCAGCAGCCTCCCTCGTGTGAACCAGAACTGTGAAGGAGCAACCTAGAAAAAGGACACATCAAACTGGACTAATTTATCTCACCCACCCACAAACACACAATATATTTAGAGATATAACTTCCGTTTAGTTAGTTCGTTCACCCACAGACACATCGCACAGGAAGACATCAACCTGCACTTACTCACCACATCCACCTACAAACACACAGCAAAGTTGTGGATGGAAACTGACATTATTGCGTCTAACAGACTTTATTGCAGTCAACAGAACTGTACATGAAAGGCATTCACTGCAATACAGTGATGCTTACCAGGAGGATTGTTGTCCAATACTGCATCACAGACGCTTATCTTCAGAATGACTGCCCTCAGTAACTGCTCCATGTGGGACAGCAAAGTATCAGAGCTGTACATAAAACCAAGAGCCAAAAAAAGTCAATCACTACAGCCAGCAAGCTTGTGTCACGCCAGCCCCACCAATGAGGACTTAAGAGGATCACACAGTAGGCATTTCACTATGAAATTCACCACTGCCAATCAGCTGGATTAAGAAGCGCTAATCTATTCAATTTGAATGTTACCCTCATGTCACAAAGCAACCAGAAACTTATCAGAGTATAAGTGCATTTTGACGCTCGTGAGATGGCAGTCTGGTCTCATGTTACACAAACAATCCTACATTTTGTGGGGTATCTCTAGCAAGGAACTACAGTACAAATATCCAGCCATGCTAGTAACTTCTAAACTAGAATCACAAACAGATTAAGCCACCTCCTGGACTAAATTGAGTTTTCTACAGATAACCCCATAGAAACTTGACTACTCTCGCAGTCTGTTCATTGCCAGTACATTCAGCAAGACTTGATTACTGACCTAATAGACAGCAAAGGAGGCTGGGAAATTTCAAACACAAATCTCTCCACTGGATGGTGCTCTTTGTCCATGATGACAACCACCACTTTTTCTGCATCATTCTGCAGTAAAATGAAAAATTACACTGAAGTATAATGCAGGAGCATAATATCACCAAAGAGTGAAGTAATGCATTCATTTCCAACTGTGCACTTACGCATTACCACTGTCGTCAGTACCTCACCTTCTCAATGAGTGGTTTCACACAATGTAAAGTGTCTTGGATGTACTGATTTAGTTCAGGGTGACAGGACATCTGAAAGAGTACATCAAGACAACCAGCCCAAAGATGTTCATTGAAAATCGCAGGCACAATATCAGTAAACCAAACCTTAAGAAAAAGTAATTATTTAAAAAAAAAAAAAAAAAAAAAGAAACAGGCATTCATTGAGTCCTACTACACCAGTGGTGCAAAATCATGTATACTTTTGGCCCTCCATGGCACAAGTTTTCAGACCAACCAATCCCTGCTGATTTCACTGATTAGCACACCCTCAAGCAGAGAGGAGGGAGCTCACTCGTAGAATCAGCTAGTGTAATGATTGGTTGGAATGAAAACCTGCATGCTCTTGGCCCTCCATGACACATGATTGGATTTTGCTGTGCTACACTATGTAGCTGAAAGTGTGTGGACATTTTACTGAAACCTCACAGACACAGATAGAAAAGGGTCATATTTCTATTCTAAATATGACATTTTAATTGAACTTGGAATTAGTTGGTCAGTATGGGCCGAAAGGACAGACTTTCAACTTTCATTTGAGGACGTTTTCATGCAATTCTGCTCCATGATTTGGAAATTGTTGCCCTTTCTGGCATGTCCTTCCTCTCTTCACAACTTCAGTTAGTTTTAATGGAGCCCTCAGCAATGCCAGGGGTGATGGGGTAAACAGAGAACTCCAAAATCCTTATGGTACAATGAATTTGATTCGCAATAGGGTCATTCCATGTTAACTCAGCCACCCATGTACATGACACCACTCATATTTTACTCAAACTTTGTCCAAAAATACTTTATGATTCCACACAAAAGAATCCCAAGTTTCATGTCAGTATCTCTGACGGTTTTCGTGTGAAAATTTCTTGAAATTTGGGTGAAACGCCCCCTTTTGACTTATGTAAATTGGTCATTTCGTTTTGTAGCATTTTGGAAGGACCATAACTTCTCACGTAATAGAGACAGGAAGCTGAAATTTCATGTGCTGGTGCATTCTGGCCTATATATCAGGATTCTGCAGCCAGAATCACCATGAGAGATCAGAGGGGTGAGAGGAGGGCCCCCAAAATCCAAATTTTTTTTAAGGTTGGCAAGTGATTTTTATCTTTTTGGCGGTCCCTAGGATTCAGTTCAGTGAATGTTACTGTTCGAAATGTGTTTCTCCCTCCTATTTGGGAACTTTCCCACCACCAAACTAAGTTTTAGGATAATAGTACCATTGGTGGGGGACTTGTGGGGGTCAGAAAACCACTTCGGACCAAAATGATCCTCAGACCCTGGACTTCAGACACCCAGATGACCCTGTGGGCACTGGATGATGGTAATGGCATTTATACTAGACAAATATACATATTTAAACATTCATTTAATAAAATAAAAACTTTGATTATCAACCTCCTTCTATATGAACATATTTTATGAAAAAAGGCATTCTGAGACCCTTATCAGCATTTCGAAGTCCAGAAACTAAGTCAAACAGGATTACATAGAAAGAGTGGACTAAACTCTCTAAGATCTGTTTTAATTACATTAATGCAGGTGTTCATCAATGAAAACCTGAGGTAAGCATCCAAAATGGTGCAAAAACGAACTTCAACCCCTAGTACACCATAACACGACCATGACCTAATGTAGTGGGAAACCAGGTTACAACATACTGCCAACAATTGTTCAAGATGTGGTTTCAGCACATAAGCAACATAATTTATTGGGACATGTGCTAGTATTCTATTGTTACCTGGAAAAAAGAATACCATTTACAGTATTCAGAATCCTTCAGGTCTTTTGTCCTACAAACTTGAGGAAGCAGCAACATTATTTTTTGATGGTCATATTCCGCAACTTTGTACTGGTGCGCACTACGTCCACGAATTTCAGGTGCTTCTATACAGCGGATAATATGCATGAATGGCATCCAGCATAGAACCTGTTCCTGGTCAGATGACCAAGAGGGGATATTGTTGGCACCTTTCATGAATTTCACATAGACATCACCATGTTGCTTCTTCCTCACGTGTCTTGCATCTCTTGGAATCCTTGCAAATTTATTCTGATTGGGTTCCAGCATATTGACACTACCCTTGCTTAACACATACAGTACTTGGGCCCTTATTTTAACTCTTAGCTATATCTCATTTGGTAGGAATCATAAACAACATAATTTATTGGGACACTTGGTAGTATAGCATGGGATGCCTGATCTTGCATGGAATGATCAACCTTGACCATGTTGACAGTATGTTGTAACCTGGTTTCCCACTACATTAGGTCATGGTCATGTTATGGTGTACTAGGATACTTACCTCAGGTGTTCATTGATGAACACCTGTATTAATGTTATTATAACTGATTTAGACAGTTTGCTCAACTCTTTCTATGTAATCCTGTATCTGGACATAGAAATTTCTGCTGAATAAGGGTCTCAGAATGCCTTTTTTCGTAAAATGCGATCATATAGAAGGAGGTTGATAAAGTTTTTATTTCAGCAAATGAATGTTTAAATATGTAATATTTGTCTGGTTAAAATGCCATTACCATCATCCAGTGTCCACACGGTCATCTGGGTGTCTCAAGTCCAGGGTCTGAGAGGATCATTTTGGTCCGAAGTGGTTTTCTGACCCCCACGAGTCCCCGCCCAATGGTACTATTATCCTAAAACTTAGTTTGGTGGTGGGAAAGTTCCCAAATAGGAGGGAGAAACACATTTCGAACAGTAACATTCACTGAACTGAATCCTAGGGACCCCCAAAAAGATAAAAATCACTTGACAACCTTAAAAAAAATTTAGATTTTGGGGGCCCTCCTCTCACCCCTCTGATCTCTCATGGTGATTCTGGCTGCACAATCCTGACATATGGGCCAGAATGCACCAGCACATGAAATTTAAGCTTCCTGTCTCTATTACGTGAGAAGTTATGGTCCTTCCAAAATGCTGCAAAACAAAATGACCAATTTACATAAGTTAAAAGGGGGCGTTTCACCCAAATTTCAAGAAATTTTCACACGAACACCGTCAGAGATACTGACATGAAACTTGGGATTCTTTTGTTTGGTACCATAAAGTATTTTTGGACAAAGTTTGAGTAAAATCTGAGAGGTGTCATGTACGAGGCACCTCAATATTGGCTGTTTTGACATGTAATGACCCAATACTCTCAAATAGGAACTGAACATCTGCCTATCAGCCAAAACTGACCAATTAATTTCAAATTCAATTAAAATTTCAGATGATTAGAATTTTAAAATGTTAATTTACAATGCATGTCAATGAAGTTTCAATGAAATGTCTGCACACTATTGGTGATATAATTTATGGCAATTTCATTATCTAATGGATTTTACATATGGCAGTAATGGTTTTTACAACATGCAGAGCATTGTTCTTACCTGGACTGGCACATTGTATTTCTTCCTCTTCTGAAATATGCCAGATGGATACACCTCGCGGACATAGAGTATCAAGTGAATCGCAACCTCCAAAAACTCACACAGGATATCAGCAACCACTGCAAGAGCACACAGGCATCATTAAATTACATCTGGAGTAAGGGGATAATATGACAATGTCATATTAACAAGATGGCCTTTTGATTCATTTTGGCAAGATATCACCTGCAGTCTGCACCTTCTTGTGCCAAGCTAGATCTTCAATACCACAAGGGTCTATGGCTCTACTCCATGGCCATTAGATGGGAAATGATCAACTTTTTTAAAGATCACTGGATCAAACACCAATGGCCCCATTTCCCTGCAAAAGTGTCCTAAATTAAAATTCATTTAATTTTCCCTTTGTGTGCTATATAACGCATATCCCTAAAAAATCTAAAAACCTACACGGAGTTGTCCTTTTGCCTCCCTTTGCTGTTGCAGAAGTGAGCGTGAACTACTGTAAGGAAACTTAGTATCGAAATATTAAATGAACAGCCAAATAGACGCCCAACACATTGAATCATAAAGAAGGAGACAATATACCTTGTCCAAAATTGAGGTCCTGTCTGGTTAGGGTGGTCATACTTTGGTCACTGAAAGACAGAATTCAATTAACTTGTAATTTCCGGAATGTAGCAACACGAATTCGCACGCATATTGCAATCCAGCTTACTGTTGTTACTGCGTTCATGATGGTTACCTGCAAGTCCGTGAATATAGCTTGAACACTAACTACCGCAGCATAGCCAGTCTTCATCACAGAACTTGTCCTGAATAATATAACAAGGCTAAGTCTTGTTTACTAAAATGAGATACAATTAAATACCCAATGGAGAATTGTACAGTTATTACGCGTCGCTTAGTGCTATACAAGCTAGCTAGCTAATTGGCAACCGTACTCTGCATTAAAAATGGCAAACGTTAAATGGCGACACCTTGCCTCAAATTTCGCAACATAAACCCCGCGAGATAGTGTACGAACACGATTTTGCTGAATTTTAAAAACAGTAATTTGAGGAGTGGGACACAGAATTAAATACCTTCGCAGGTCAGCTCAGCCAGAGACAAGTCTTGTTTATAATTTTTCCCATTTGAATTACGGCGTGGGCGCATATTGATGACGATTAAATAACGCGCCCAACAACCTCGATGTTGATTGGTGTGCTCACAGAGTATAAGAAAACACTAGTGTGGACACGAGACCAGTTTTGGCGAGAGTTGCGTCCGCCATATAACCGAAGGATAGCGTCTCGCATGGAACTGTGAGAAACCTTCGACCAAGGAAGTTTAATGCCTACTTCAACTAACAGATTTATCACTTATCATACATAATATTTTTACTCAAATAAATTAATACTGGTAATTATTATGAATCAAGACGAATATACAAATATTAAAATAAAAATGGCCATAATCTAGAATAAAGAGCACTACAGGAATTCAAGGTACAAATACGTGTGTTCAAAATATGATGAAAACAGCATTCCTTGGACATAAATATACAAATCTTTTATATACATTTACAGTTAATTTAAATTGATTATTTTAATTAATAATTATCAATGAATTAATTACAGTAAATCTATGTACAATTAATAAATAAATATTGAGATTATAATACTGGGCTACCAACAGATTGCATTTTCAGCATAATATGCCACCCCCCTGAAAAAGGCACTAGGCTTACCTCAGAGGTAAAAAAAACGCACTACAAAGACGCTGGTCCTGAATCTTAACTAACGATTAAAAATTTCCTGACGACAAACACCCATAAACAAAATAATAATTTTTTAAATAATGGTTGTGCTTGTAGGTTGATGTGTGTCACCAGTCCAGTGTTTTTCATTTCATTTTATCCAGTCGCATAAACACATGTACAGCTTTTGGATGTGCAATTCCCCCGCCGAGTCCTTACACAAGATAGCGGACGCATCTCACGTTTTCTGGTTGGTTTAGGCAAAGACGTTGTCCATCCTAGTGTTTTCTTTAGCGCTGTGGGTATGCTCTTCGGGTCAAAGACCTGAGCAATAACATAGAGAAAAAACTAGACTGCACGCTCTCAATTCTTGGTGCATTCCACCATGGTCATACAGGCGCCATCTTCCGGTCATAACAAAACGCACACAAACACCCCTGTTCAGAAATAAATAATGTAAAAAAAATTATGATAATAATAAGGTTGCTCTAGGGCACTTTTTCACATAAGCACATACTTATAAGTGAAAGCTTTCAGGATATAACCAATATGATCAAAATCAGGTAAACTGATAATTAAAAAACTCAAATATTTATCCATAAATATCAGTAAAACCACGGTTTTAGCGAGAATAAAACAACCATATTTCTGCACAGTCTACACAGTTTTCACAGCCAATAGCGAAACAGGAACTAACCATTTTGACACACAAATCATATGCATCCAAATTGGTTAAAGCACGACACGCTTTGTTGTTTTGCCATGACTGGATGTTACAGCCAACTTACCACAAGAAAGGGGGCTTTGGCTTTACGCAGTCTAATTTTTTCTGTGTATCATTGGACCTGAGGCTTGAAAAAGTCAATGATGATATATACGGTCACTCATTTGGCAGGGAGGAGCTGGCCACTGCGCATGCTTGGAAAGTTCATGCACAATTCAGTCCTTTTCCGTGACTTTCACTCACTGATATTTGTCGGGAAAGTGTTTCCTTTCAAGACGTTCTGAACATAGACTGTATAAAAAGATGGACGAAGCAACTGTGACGTCATCCATTGGTTTCAGCATACCATTTAGGAAGCCTCGATTTTGGCAATTTGAACAGCACCATTTTGTCATTTTGAAACCGGATGTAATTCCTATTGGATGAGAGCGTGAATTGAAGATCTGGGGAGGAGCGTGGCTCTGGATCTGACCATATCGGACGAGGACCAGAGGATAGCCACGCCCTAAAGCATATTCTGGCTTTATCCTTTATTCTAGTCTACTTGGGACCATAATTATCAAAAATGAACATCACGGTATATCGAAGGAGACTTGAAACATGCGATAGATACCATATAATGATGTGGAAAATCATTATTCAAATAATAAACCTGGTGGCAAAGTAGGGTCATTTTCTCATAGACCAGTGGTCTTCAACATCGTTCCTGGGGACCCACTGTGTATGCTGGTTTTTCTTCCAACCACAATTGCAATCACAGGATTTTTACAAGCTGTTAATGTCTTAACTTGGTGTTTTCCATGTTTAGAGTTGTTAATTACTCTCTTTAGCCAAATGTTGCATAGAAACATCCATACATGCTATGAAGAATAACATACCCCAGAAGATAGTGTGTTTATTTCTATACTGCAAGAAATTTCAAGTAATATAACATTTCAAACTAGACACTTAGGAAATCAGTAAACCCCATATTAGGCTGCTGGACACAACTGTTTCAAGTTCTTTCAAAAAACTTCAGGTGAACTTAATTAGATTAACAAAACACAAAACTGGTTTGACTCTTTACCACTTGCTTGTCAAATAAATTTGTCATGATGTGCCAATTAGTTTTCACCAATTAGGAGCCAACCACATCTTTAATGTGATTGGTTACATTGTTTTCTCTCATTTTATGCTGTTATTTTCAATACATCACAATGTGGGTATGGTATTTTTTTTATTCTTAATGGCAAACAGATGTTTCTGTTAACTTGTGGGGTAAGAGGGCAAGTAACTGCTCCAAACATTAAATGCACTTCAGTCAAATCAACAGCTTGTTAAAATCCTGCGATTGCAATTGTGGTTGGAACAAAAACCGGCATACATAGAGGGTCCCTAGGAACGACGTTGCAGACCACTGTCATAGACTTCAATAGCATTGAACTTCTTTCTGCAACCAACGACGTCGCCATCTGCTGGCCATTAAATATAATGCAAATTTCTGAGATTTCCGCATCGGCCTCATTTTTCAGACCCGGGTGCTGAGTCCATCTTTTTATACAGTCTATGGTTCCAAATAATGTAGCCCTCACTCAAACCATTGTTTGCTTACATTTTCAATAAATACAGAGCGCGTAAGGAGTCAAAACTGTCGAACATGCGCAGTGTGGGCCACCTCCCTGCGAATGCCAAAAAGCCTCTACCACTCAGGTGGGGCTGAATAATGAGCCATGGAGTGTGCGTTATGTGGATTTGTGGATTCTTGCTCATATGACTTACACCGCTAACTGGACTCTCCATCACAGTAGTTCCCAAACTCAGTCCGCCCCACGGACAATACTCTGAAAAATAAGACCAAAAAAAATCTGATTCTTCCCCCCTGAATTTTATCAACTGTAGGTACTTTGTCATAAGAAAGATACAGAAGATTAATTCAACTTCAGAAGAGCTTTATTTTAAGATGCCACTTGATTTTGTTATAAATTGCTAAAAAGCAAACAATTAAGCGATATAATAGCTTTTTATGCAAACTGAACCAGCAACAAATGTAAATCACAAAATTTTCAGATCTTTGTGAGATGAACTCTCAATAAGCATGGCAATCCATGCAAATCAGTGCTGTTACAAAAGAATTAAAAGTTCAGAATCAATGAATGACATAAGTTGTATGTCAAAATGCTTTGCGACAGAAATGCCATGAAAAACGAAAATTGAAAAAATGTAATAGAAAATACACTGGCAAATTATTTTGTTGATTAGCCTAATACTTACGAAAATCGTACATTTGATTGCTAAACAGGCTATGTAAGCAACAACAGGTTGAGTGTAAAATTTGTTAAAAGGTGAGGTTTATGCCTACCCTATCACCTCTGACAGCATGTCTCTGTGTTACTCTTGTTCATGAAACCAATTGAGGTCATGCATGCTTTGTGAAATGGCAAATTATATTGCAGGTATTATCCATCTGATAAACCATTGGCTTTGGTCATAAACAGGTGCATACAGTCAATGATGATGCTTTGGTAGGCTGGGGCGTTCAAATGCTGCTCAGTGGTATTATGGAATCTCCACTCATGAGATGTTTGCCAAAAACATTCCCCACATCAGTAAAATGCCAACACCATCTGCACTGTTCACTCAGGGCAGGATGGATCCTGCTGTTTATACCAAATTCTAACACTACCATGTTTAGCAGAGTCATAGCCAAAGCCTAACTTTGTCTGATCAGGTAAACTTTTTCTTCCAGTTTTGATCATCCCGTTTTTATGCATCACACAGCTGCCTTTCATAAAGGAGGCTTTGGGTTTGACTTTGAGCTGGGGCCTTTCTAAATGGAGTTTGCATGATCTCCCCGCATTGGCCTGGGTACCATCCAGGCACTAAGGTTTCCTCCAGCTGTCCAAAGGCACACACGGTAGCTTCACTGGAGACTAAAAATTAGCCATAGGTTTGAGTGTGTGAATATTGCGTGTGTGTATATATTAGTGCTTCATGCCCATTGGATGCTGGGGCAGGTTCCAGCCCCTCCACAACCCTGACCAGGAATAAGTGGATTAGACACTGTATGAGCGGGTTTAATAATGAATGCTTGGATGGACTCGGTGTCCTAATCATTTTTAGGTCTCAGGAGGGGAACCTGGCTCGGTGATCGCTGTGATGTGCATCCAGTTATCCCCCTACACAGTGCAGTTGCAAAGAGACTCTCATCTTATGAGAGTTTATGACCTCTCTGTTGGCTTGAACAAATCTGACCTCTATCCTAATAATGGTCATTGGCAAGGTGTTTTCAGCCACTGAACTACTGCTCACTGGATACAGTTTTATCAAACACTCCGTAAAACCAGAAGACTGTAATATGAAAATCTGAGGGCTGCTGTTTCTCAGATGCTGGAATCACATCCGGCGTCAGCAATCATACCTCAGTTTAAGTTGCTTCAATCACACAACTTGCTCATGCAAATATCGAGTAAGGGCAACAAATTAAACTTCTGTACTCCGACTCCATTATCAATACATTATGTTTCAGCCATGTGGTCATTTTAATGGTTCACTAGGCAGCAAGCCATTAGTATACATGTGCAGTTGCATATAATAAAATGCTTGATATACTCACAGCATACACCCCCCCCCTTGAAAAAGTCACACCTATTTCAAGATCAGGTGATAGATCTTTGCTCCAGATAGCCAAAATTACAGTTTTCAAAAAGTGTTTTTTTCAAAAGGAAACTTTAAGATTGATATCTCTGGTACTTAAATCCAAAATATTAGAGCAGAGGGTTACCTAGTAAATTTCTCATTGATTGCCAAAATGGGGTACCGTCTATTGTCTACGGACACTACATTTGAATAAAGTAGTCTTTACCAAAGAAATGGAAGTTGGGGGTATGCAAACCTACCCTTTTGCTTGGACAGACCCACAATATTAAATTTGATAAATTATTGCTTTATCACAACTCTCCTCACTTCTAATGTTTAGATTCCTTGAAAAATGTGGTAAAATTATCTGTCAAGTTCAAAAATATTCATTTTATTAAAGTCATTGTCTACTGACACTACCAAATTGTTACATTTTCTTTGTGTATCTCGCATAAAACAACTAAACGAATCTCATATAAAGCTTTCACAGAATGAGTCTACCTTCATGAGTAAAATAAATAAATAAATAAAAGTCCCACCCTGACTAGTGAGTATTTGCTGGCATTGTCTACGGACACTACAAAAATTATCGGACAAACAGCATACCAATTTTAGACTTTTGTTTTGGCTAAAGATATATTTATATCAACTTTTGTGTCATAGTTGAAATGGTATGCACTTTTTCTTGATATTTCATGCATCATGTGAGTTCCTAAAAGGCTAATTAGTAACAGTGGCAGATTTTTATCGGTAACAAAGCATGATCAAGCAAATTAAGCATGGGAGTGGTATTTTGATCTCGGAGCCATTTCAGGAATGCGGTTCATCTCAGACATCCACGATTCTGAAAAGATAATAGTAAAATATTATTACATGGTAACTACCAGTTTATTTGTTATTACATAATTGATATTTTGTCAAAAAAAGATATCATGATATTATTTTATGGCTGACGCAAAAACTCGCGGAAATATTGATATGAAAAATCAACAAAAAATGCCGCCGTTTCGGTCACACAAGAGATATCTCCAAGCGGTTTTCACGGACATTTGCAGTAAGAAAAGACCAATTTAAATAAACACTTGACAAACCTCAACAAATGCTCGATATTTTTGTAGAGTGACACATGTATCTAGTTTAATGATTGTACACCTGATTTTGAAATAGGCGTCACCGTGTCACCGTATAGAATAGATTTAAATCAACGAACACTGTGACTGGATCATTATTGCAGCGATTAATGTGTTTCAGTAAGACATGTCCCCTGGTGGCAGAAAAGATGTACCCGTATTTCAGAAGGGGCAAAGTATTGGCCTGCATCAACCAAAGAAAACAAGGAATGAGGAAAAAAAGTTTTTGGTTTATGTGGCAGTTTATGTACGCAGCAAGGCAGCCAAGGTTTTTTTAAAAGATTAAACAGTGATATAAACAATGATCTGCCCAGAGAATCTTTATTTCATCAAAGTTACCTGGAAGATTTGAGATTTCTGTATCTATCTTTGCCTTTTTTTCGTGAGGAAAATTTTTATTTTTTTTCTTATCCGCTGAACTTTCAGTCATCTCACACCACAACACAAAAGCGAGGCAGCATGCATATCTCACCCAGCTATCAATGAACTCGGAAGACAAAGCAATAACAGGCGTTGGAATGAAGCCTGCAGTATCATATACTTGACATTTCATTGTGCAATGCCATAAGATATTGCACCTTTGGTTTATGGGAGGACAAATTCTGACCCATGTGCTCCCAGTTCTTGTAAAAAAGGCTGCAAGATAAAAGGTTGCACTCTGGGGCCCCGAGACATATTTCATCTCCGTTGATTTGGAAGACGCCTCGTGAGTATTTCCATATTGCAGAGCTCATTCAATTTTTACACATTATCATAATATATTAACTTACCTATATTAAACTAATTTCAGCCTCGTGTTTTTTCACGTGAAGTCTGTCAAATGCTAGCCATACCCAAAGTTAATGTTTAGCACAGAAAGAAGCCCAGTCTTTCAAATTGCAAAGTCATAGAGACTCGGGCATGCTCGAAAGCCAGTGTATCTTTTAATTTTTAGAACAATTAATTTTTTTTTTAAATTGCCATACCATATACTGTGTGCAGGTTCTGTCATGTACCACACCATTTCCTCCCTTTCTTGCACACTGCAATATGTGGATCTTCAGTATCAAGAAACAAATAATAGAATATATTTACCTAAATTTACTGTATATACTGTAGTGTACACTCACATAGCAATATATTTTGGTTTTTTCCCCCACTGAATCACAGAACTTTTTGGCATGAAAGAATGGAGAACCAGGAGGCTGGGGCACCGCACAACCGCTGGAATGAGGACAACATCAACCTCGACGTAGCCGCATCTCAATCGAGAATGATGAGGTACGCTGACACCGATTTTTTTTAAATCCACATGTGGGATATAGACGCAAAAATACCCAAAATCCTCATACGGAGATGTGTATTATGATCGGTCCACCCAGGGTCTACGACAGAATGTGCACTGGTAACATGGGAATCGTAACGAAAGTGGCAGGAGCTGTGGCAGTGCTGGTTATCATTTACGTCATTGGATACGCCACTGGATATTACGTGCACAAGTGCGAACCGAGCCAGCCATGATGCTCGGCCGGAGGGAACACCTCAAACTCCCGATGTTACCAGGAGTGCCTGTTTATGAATGAAGTGGGTTACCAGTATTACACTGAGTGATCGTATGTCAATAAAACTTCAGAGAGCATTGAATGTAAAATATAATAAACGTTCAGAGCCTTGTGCATGTAACACTAAAAGTTTTGAGTGAATGTTTTTTTTTTTTCCTAAAGGCATGCAATTGTGTATTTTTCCCCATTTTCCCATCTATTTGTGCCAGCAAAGTGGCCCGCTTACCTGCTGACTGACTCCATTCCATCTCAGATATTGCCTTATGGTTCCACCAAGCTATACATGAAAAGAATAAATTGGATGCATTTTTCATTGTCTGTCACAGACTAATCAGTTGTGTGTACATAGTCTAATTACTTGTGAAGATATGCTTGTCCCAGACGGAAGTAATATGCTGTACATTGTTCTGTGAGACTGGAATTGTGAAAATATTGTAAAAATACTGCAGCGATATTGTACCCTCAAATAAATTTGCCTTAGAATAAGCAAAAAACTGTGTAAAAATGAAATGACTTCCTGGGGCCTGCATTACCATATGAAATTCTATTTCTATCTCCCTTTAGTTTAACCCCGTAAACTCTGATTTTCACTTGCATTCCCCTGAAGTAGGTTCAAAATTAGAAAAATCATTTTTTTCCATATTATGGGACAATGTCACATACATATTCTGTATCTGCTGGTAGCAGCGCCTCACTGAAGCGACATCACAGTAATTTTGACAGAAATATTCAAACCCAGGATTCCATGTTTTTATGGCCATAGAATTACATCAAACAGAAAACATTTAAGATCTTGTGTATCATTTTATACATACTAGCCTGTAATTCAGCCAGTCATATTTGTGATCTTTGGGAACCTAGGGTTCACGAGTAGAATTTAAAATAGGCCAGAAGTTCCACAGTTTTGAACATGGTGGCAAACTGTAATACAGTACATAATTGGAAGAGCAATTGAAAAATGCACGCTTTGAATCCAGTTAGAAATTAATCAAAGCAGATTTAAGGAAGTAATAGTGAAAAGATGATTTTTAGTTTTTCAGCGACCTTGGACCAATTTGGTCCAAAATTTAATCAGGTGATCCTTGGACCATTGCACACATTTCTTGAAAATTTTGTGGAATTTGACCAAACAATTTTTGTGAAAGACTGCTGAGAGACAAACATACAAACAGATGTCGTCAAATACCAATCCCCCTTCCCCCTTCAGGAGATGTAATGAAGCAGCTGCAATGGATGAACCTGCATATGGGTTAAGAAGGGGAGAGAAGTAAAGATAAAGCCATTAGTTATGAGATACTGCAGTCATTATGTATTTTTTGTTGCTTGGGAGATGGGTCTGCCAGCAAACATCAATGAGTTAGCTTATCCTGCCAGACATTTACATATTGTCAATTAGAAAAAAAAATGCACAATTCTGTTCTGTAAACTCAACTCACAAATGTAGACACTTCAGACAAAAAAATAGACTTACTTGGCTAAATTCATGAAGTTATTCACTGAGCATCCAAGTAGACAATGAACGCAAGAGTATTTGGTTTAGAGCAGCATCTGGACTAGTCGACATTAAAGAGCGAAGACGATGCATTAAAAAAAGTAGAGTATACACATTAAAAATTAACAAGCGGAAAATTTTCAGTGACATCAAATACATAGTATCGTGGCATCAGTAAAACGTAACAAAATACACAGTAAAAAAAATTATTTTGAAATTTTTGATTTTGAGAAATACCTCAAAAATCCAGGACCAAAATGGTCTTACCATTAGTGATAAGCTTAGAAAACCAATATAAGTTTCAATAACAAGCAATCCAAATATTTAGATGGTTCTCAAACTGTTCAAACAAACTAAAAAGTGCATGTGGAACATTCCAAAATTGACACACAGATCAAATTGGATTGTGAGGTAAATATGGTCCTCAAGCCCCCAACATCACTTAAAAACATTTAGCACCTCAGGGATAGTCAAGGACCGATAAAATTGCAATTCGTGAGTAACCTCCGTTTCTCTATACACTGAAAGGTTCACCGAGCAGAAATCCCGGAAAGATTCAGATTGATTTGTAGCGTTAGTCAATCGCCTTCGTAGACAATCTTTATAGAGGTGTCCTGCTCTTCCCCCGGACTGCTGCTTCTCATGAACTCGCTTGACGGAGAAAACAGACAAGCATTCACTTTCAGAACCCAGTCGACAATTTTTTGGTGCGTGTAATACTCTTCCTCTACTGAAAATACTTTCTCTGGAACGACTTCAGGGCCGCCTTTCCAATCGATGCTCTGGGATTCGGTTTTAATATTGGAAGGTTCGGAGGACGATTCTATCATTTGCTTCGTCTCAAAGCGCCCGGTAGCACAATTTATCCCGTGCGTTGTCACGCTAGGTTCGTTAGCGCTTGAGTTTTCCGCGTCGGCACCCTGCCGTTTACCTGATGGGTTCGGAGGCGCTGAACTTGATGCTGAAGCTGGCAGTTCAGTCAGTTTCTCATTCTCGCTGACCGACCTCCCAAGGACATACGGGCTCGAAGTAGCAAACTGTGTGGAATCCTTCAGTTTTTTTATTGTGAGACTGCCGTGGATTAAATCTGATGTCGGTATTGCCGTGTCATGCGACCGATTTAGATACAAGCGGAATGATGCATTTTCCTTGTTCAGATTTGTCGATGAAAGTCTCGTTCCAAGCTTCGCTTTGGCCTCCTCAGGTTTCACAGAGCGACTCAGGAATGCGTGTGCACTTGAGCCGGCGACCTCACCCGGGGTCATTCGCGATCCCTTCAGTGGAGGCAGTAACACGCTTTGCGTGAACGCTAAACTGGCTCTTTTAGATGTACGTTTCTGCGCCACTTGTATCATCCGAGGAGTTGAGCTGGTTACGATTTCCGCCAGACAGTTCGTCCATTTTCCCACCGGTCGCATAACTCCAATCGTTTTTGAAAGCCCTACACTGGCGACGGGCAAATTTGAGGTATTTGATTTGCCAATGCGCTGCACAGTGATCTCACAACCGTCTGTCCCCACTTCTTTACTTGAATAAGTCGATTTCGGCTTCCTGTCACTATCTCGGTTCGGCTCTGACCAAGCCTGCTTCTTGACGTGCCGAAATCTGTGAGTAGTCTTCATAATCATTCCTTCATCTTCTCATTGCGCTGCCTTCGAAAGTTTCAAATTGCATGGACTCGGTCTTCTTATTGACTCTGTAGCGTTTCGAGCCTTCCAGACAAACACATTGCTGAATACCCGTCTAAAGCAGCTCATTATGCGCCTGTCCCAACCGTTAACAGAAATACGATAGGTAACAATACCCCTGAGTTTGCGGTTTAACCTCTGAATTTCCACATGGTTCCACGAGGCAGCATTCTATAATAGACTTAAAAATCTTAAACCATCGTTCATCACCGAAAATAGTGTTATGTTGAGACGACTAATGGTTTAAGAACCGATGTAGCCTTCCTCAGTACACAATTATAAGCAGAATGACATGCAATCACCTACAAAAACCTGAGGATTAATTAATATGTAGTTTTACGAGCAGCAAAACAAAAACACATTAAAATTAATAAATAAAAAACAAATTTTCCACATTATTATTTTTTCAATGGAAGAGAATGAAACTCGTGTGGTTAAAAATGGGCTCACTGTCTAGATGGAAATGATTAGTAAATTCAAATGATAGGACATTAGATAAGCAGAAGTATGAGAACTTGGAAATTCAAGTTAAATGCAGAAATGAATGTAGTTTATTGGACATACTGTTGGACCTGAACCTGGTAATCAACAAACAAAAAATTATGACATCCTACACCAGGTCCACTGATACATATTCTGACAAAATAACACCAACAGAGGGTTCATAAAAGCAATAATAAAGATATTTAATATTCCTACATATGTGAATAATTACTTTTCATTGAATTCATTTATTCACTGCATTCGCAGTAAATGTGTGCCATAACTAAGAGTAGAATAAGTGGTTAAAATACTCACTGCTGATAACATGTCCATAAACAAGTAAACTAAATGGGGATTAATAGCAGATCTTTAGAAACAAAATACACATGGATTTGTAAGCCTTGAATAATCAACTTTTTAACTGTAAGATTCTCCCCCAAAGCATTCCATTTTATCCTTGCTGAAAAAAGGACAGTAGATTCATTCTCCCTCATCTTGCCAACAGGCACTGAAGTCACATAAAACCAAAAGCACTTTCAATAAAAGGTTCTGTGTCTCTGTTAGTACAGGTGTGCATTCCTACATACGTAGAAAGTTAATCAATGTGACCAAATGAATAAGGAACGAACAAAGGCCACATTTCTGCAGGACATTTACAAAGCTAGTTTGCAGAGAATTTTCCTATTACTCAAAATGATGAGTGCAAGGTTTGGGGTAGTACTCAGGACACAACTAACGAATTACAGTCAGGTTGGCAGTGTCCGAGGTGAGGTCCGTTTTTGAGGGGTACACGACCTTGAGGTTTCCATCCATATCCACTACTCGAACCTGCTGCACTACCAGCTCCGATGAACTCATTTCTGGAGTGGTGTTGCCAGCCAGGTCCGATTCCCCATCCGAAGTGGGCTCCTCCCTGTGCTCTAAGGTGAATTTGTTCAACTCCGCCATTTTCTGCAGGATAGACAAAGCAAATCGATCCAGTGAGCACACGCCAACAACCTGCTTATATAACAGGCTCTTTGTATTGCCATTAGACAGTTTACCAAATAGAAACTTTAGAGACCTGCGCTGGCATTCTTTACAATATCAATTACTAAAATCAGAGACATGGTGGTTGAGGAAAGATTTCAGAAGTGTTGAGATAAGCACAGTTAAATGGAAGGTTGAAGTTCAGATACTGCAGTGTGCACAACAATTTAGACAAAAATGAGGAATGAATACTGCAGTGTACCTAACATTTTAGAGAAAAGCAAGGAATGAATACGCACTCAATCACACACTCAAAATATTGTCGAGCCGTTAGCAGACAAGTTGTTGCAACAGTACAAGGACTGCCAGATCCAGTTTCAGAATTAATTCTGAAAATTTGAAGTTCAAAAACCACTGAAATTCTCATCAGTTTTCTTCTAAAACTGCTGATGGAAACTACCATCTAGACCTCGGCACTGATATGGGCTGACAAATGCATGTTAAATATTCAGGGGCGACACAGGAGATCACTTGCAAAGAATGGGGGAGGGGTGAGGAGGAAATTAAATAGCCAAGCAGTTTTGTTTACTCAGTGGAGGAAGTCACATGATCATGGAGAAAGCCAAGTTGGCAGTATAGTCATTCGTGTCATGTTCATTCACCTACGACAGTGGGCCAAACAGTCACATATGACTGGGGACAGTGAGGACTGTGACAGAAGAAATAATGATACTGCAGTGTCACTTCAGTCTTTTCCAAGTGAATGACCTGCCTCATGACAGTCACCAAATTATCCATCATCCACTAAGAACTGGGGAAATTTGTCCCCAAAACAAATCACCATACATATGTATCACTGAAGAATACAAATTTGCCTCAGCAGAGTCATTGGTCATATATGCACAGGTGCAAAACACACAATGGCCACAATAACCATCTACACTGGTTATGATCAACATTATTTCTGCGAAAGTCCATAAATTTAAGAACTACTGGATTAGCGCACAATACTTGAAAAGAATCGGACGTATTTGAGGATCAGTGATGATGAAAACAAACATTTTTTGCTATACTACATTCAGCAAGAGTTTGGCTCACCACAATCAGAGCATCCATGACATCCTTACAGATCTGCAGACTGGTAGAGCTGGTGACCTCCACGAACAACTCAGCCGTGGTCTTCCTCATCTAGAGAGAACAGTTTGTTCAAAACAAATTCAAGGCACTTCATAAGCTTATTCAGGACACACTGAAAAACATACAACCTGAATTGAGAAAAATCTAGGTTATGACAGTTAATGCCTCGCCAGTGCTCTGATGTAATCACAATGCGGGAGTCAGGACTTGCACCCTCTGACCCTGGCACTTTACACCTCTGCATGTGCAGCACGTTAAGAGCAATATCTAAGCCATGCCTCACATGCTCTGTGCATGAAACCTCCTGGTGCTGCTTGTACAGAGAGGCAGAAGAAAACGGCAAACAATCTTTATTTTGCAAAATGCATGACGGGTTCACAAAACAAAATCTGCAAATAATGCATTAGGAGAAAAACTTTCATACTCATGCAAGTGCAATGTTGAACTCTCCACAGCCCACAACCCAGGGGCTAAGGTAGTTTTTTTAGGACCTTCAGTTCAAAACCCCATGCACTCAAAAATATAAGTATACTTTGTTCAAAGCCTTGTCCGAGGCCAGGTGTTGGGCCTTTGAAAAAGGCTCTCAACCCCACACTGCTCCACAGAATTGGCCCCCGATTAGTCAAATGAACTGTAAAACTCTTAGACCTGTAAACCTCCCAGTTAAAAATCACATCAGTTGTAAGTGTAGTACTCCACTTTCAGCTTAGATGATGTCAGTTTTCATCAACCAGTTATTACAATATGGACAAGACAGCAGTAAGTCCACTGTACAAAGGTGACTGCTGAGATGTAGAAATATAAGCAGTTTTGGCCATACTGGAACACTGGAGCATTAAGGCCACATAAACATTTGTTTACCATATGGCAAATTATTCTTTATCAGTGGTTATTACGGTTTTATGGTACTAAAAGAGCCAGCTAGCATTTCAGTTGAGCCAACCAGAATAAAAACCATACGCACAAGGTCAGTTTATCAAATGCTGGATAGAAACACATCCGCAATAAAAGGCGTAATAAAGATGCATTCATTGGATACATCCATACTGGCACTGGTACTAAAAGTGCAAGTCCACAGCAAGTGACAGTCAACAATGTGCTTACTCATGAAATTTTGGGACATTCATAAATTTATTTGATGCAGTTCCATTTCAGAAGAGTTTGGAAGCGGGTAACTCACACTGGGTCCCAAAACAGAATTCTCCATTTATTATTCCAACTGGTTTTTTGAAACTCACATTTAAACCATTTTTTGGTCTTTGATGGCTTACCATCTTTTACTGGATTGTATGTAGCAAACCCAACCTTTGAACGATGTTTCCAAACCACTTTGGGCAATATTTCAAATCGATTTAATGTTTTGCTATTTTTTGTAAAAAGCTTTGAAACACTTGACACATTTATTGTCCATATTGCACAAAGGCAAATCCAGGAGCATTTCAGTGAATGAAACGTATTCAACGCTGAGTCATTTTTAATCATATCCAAAGCCCTCACTTATTTCTCAGCGCCTTTTTTGCCACAGGAACCATCTTACACACCCTCAATTTCAAGTGCAATTAGGATTCTATTCTTATGCCTTTTTTAGTATATTACACTCTACCTGCCTTTTCATGTTCTCCTAGGCCATGTCTGAAATGGCCTAACTGCAGTGTGCTTGCAATATGTAGTCTACATCACACACTGCTAATTATCTACTGCGCACCCAAATGCAGATTATTTTGCTTAACAACAAGTTAACTATACACTTGCTAAAATTATTCAGTGTGCAAAGGTTAAATGCATTTTCATGCAGTTCCCCAGAATATACACAAATTTCTGTGTTATGGCTGATGCATTCAAGAAAAATACATTTTCAGTAGTAAACCTTTTTCAGCAAACCAACAAAGAAGGGTGCACCAGTCACAAATGGTTACATCATAGAAGGGGTGGCGACTTTATAACAAGGGCTGATGCCTTATAACAAAGTATACTGACCAAAAAAAGAAATTACATTACGCAATTACATAATCTGGTGCCAAATTTCGACAAACCCATTGAGAAAGATGCTTTTGCTCCGAGTTATTTTTGGAGGTGAGTAAATCTACTATACAAATACAGAGCGCGTATTCTGGAGCCGCCATTCGTCCGGAACCAAACAATTGGCAGTGCTTGGGTTCGAGTACTACCATTGTCCTAACACTCCCATTTTTGTTTTGGGTTTCTCGTAGACACCGGGGCCTATAAAAGTCCGACCGAAAATGAGCAAAAATCAGACGGGTTACAATGCCACGACTAACGGAAGTTCAACGAGAATGCACGATTGGAATGCTACAGGCCGGAAGTCAGGTAGATAGAGTTGCCCGTCAATTCGGCGTGCACTTGGCGACAATTAGTCACCTCAGAACCAGGTTTAATGCCACTGGACACACGGCCGATCGCCCCAGATCTGGTAGGCCACACGTTACAACTCCAGCGTCTGCCCGTCGTATCACGACCAACCATCTGCTACACACCGAACAAACCTTCATTTTGTTGAAGGAAACCTCAACGCTGTCCGTTACCGCGATTAATTCTCCGTCCAGTCGTCCTTCCGTTTGTCCGATGTCACCGACTGACTTTCCAACAGGACAATGCGCGTCCGCACGTGGCACGTGTCTGTATGGAGTTCCTTCGGGCCGAAAACGTGCAAATCTTCACTGGCCAGCGTTTTCTCCAGATCATTCACCTATAGAACACTTGTGGGACATTCTGGATAGAGCGATCCGGAGACGTCAACCACCACCAGCTACAGTACGTCAGCTAAGACAAGCACTGACCGAAGAGCGGAACAGTGTTCCATAAGCAACAATCAGACGTCTGGTGATGTCTATGAGACGCAGGTGTACCGCCGTGCGCGACGCTAATGGGGGACATACGAGATACTGATAGTGTTATGTGTGTTTCGTAATGTCGAACTTCACCTTGTTAAATAAAAGCCAACATGGCGATATTCCAACACGATTTTCTGTTACATCTATTGTCAGATTCCCTCTTTCATTTGATACCAGTGAAGTGTTGATTAATAACAGTTACACTCGATAAAATCAAGAAATGGAAAATTGCGTTTTTTTTTTTGGTCAGAATAGTTGCTTTAGGCCAGGTCTCTGGACTTATCTTGTTTGCACCGTCTGTGCTATTTTTTTTTTGGCAAGAAAACGTATGTCAACTATTACTCTTTTGGCAACACTATGTCTTGCACCCCACCAAGAAAAAAGTTAGGTTTAAGGACTCAGGAAGAATTTACAAGCAGCCATCAGAACAAAACACACAGAAGAGCAGAGGTAACTGAAGCAGTGGTCTACACTGAGAGGCTTCAAGCGTCCGAATTTCTAAGCTTACTGCATTTCCTATGATTGCACAAGTTAACTTAGCGCTCGGAGCCGTGTTCACTCGCGAACAATCGCCGGGCTTGGGTCCCGGATCCGTCTATGAACGATATCTCACGTGAGTCGTGTTTAACAGGGCAGCAGTGAATGCTGCTGTGCGCGCTGGCCCGGATTATTTTCACTGATGGTCGTTGGCGTAATGGGTGATAAGAACTGTGCTGTTTAGCATCTAAACCATCCAGACACTGACTTGAGTTCATGCGATATCCAAAAAAAACATACATAAAAAATTCTTGACAGTATGGTAAGTTTGGAAGCACGGTTTCAACTTTTTCGCAGTCGGTGGGTGCTAACTAGCCAGTTGATCACTGCGATTAACACCGCTCATACCGTAGTTGTTATCAACAATACAATGTGGTTTCACTATTCGCTCACCCTGACGATTCCTCTTCACTGTCTCGCACGTGGCCTACGGGTTGAAAGCATCTTCACAAGCTTTTTGTCCTGCCACAGCAGGACCAGCATTAGTTTGTTTGGCTGTCACAATATGATCACGGTGAAAATGAACGAAACAAAATTTGCAAACTGAAAGTAATGGAATGTATACACGTTACTTCTTATATCACTAAAGACCAATCATAATGTCACATGAACTCAAACCCTTGTATGTGTTTAGACGCAAAGAAAAAAGCATTCATGATAACAGTTCTGCGCGTTTAGATGCAAAGCGAGCAACGTGATAAGACACGGCTCCGGGACTCGAGCCGGTCGGCAGTAATACGAGTACACACATTTCCAGGCAAGTTCAGTAAGCCAACTGAAGAGAGATCGGGCAGGCGTGAGTTGCGGTAATGTAAATATACGGGAAACAAGTGGTTAAAGTGAGGTATTGCACAGTGATGGTGTAAGAACGAATTGTGTGCACTGTTTTATTTAGACCAATTGATCCATGAACCGACCAGAATTGCTTCCAATAGTAGAACGTGTATCGATCTGATTCTGTTACCAAGATCCAAACATTGTTCGCAAAAAGGAGTTATTTCGCTTGGCATCAGTGATCATTCTCTTGTTTATGTTAACTTGAAAGAAATAACAGAACGCAGAATGCCAATTATATCCAGAAGTCGATCATTTCGTAGGTTTTGTGAACATAGGTTTGTTGAAGAAGGTGAAAGCTTATCATGGCAACCCATGTACGACAGCACTGACGTTGAATACGCTTGGAATTATTTTAAACGTACTTTTACTCAATTGTGTGATAATCATGCACCCTATATTTTTGTTAAGAAAAAAGTAAACGGAGCGCCGTGGATAAACGATGAGTATTTAAACCTAGCACGTCAGCGAGACTACTTTAAGGACAAATTTGATAAAACAAATGATCAATCTTACTGGGTACAATACCAGAAAATACGCAACAAAGTTAATAATTTGAATAAATCCCTAAATAAGAAGTATTTCATGGAAGAATTTAGTTCGAACATGGGTCACTGTGGTAAATTATGGAAAACTTTAAATAGAATAACTTCATGCACCAAGAGTAAATGCACTGAATTACATACCAGTGGTGGTATAGTTACCGACGCGTTTGAAATTGCAAATGAGTTTAACAGGTTTTTACCCAAGAAGGGAATGTGAACGAAATGGTTTCCTTTAACACGGACTCGCGGTTTACAGATCGTGTTTTACTTTTTCGGAAATTGAAAAGGATTATGTGAAAAAGAATTGTCTAAACTCAATAGCCACAAATCAATGGGTATTGACAATCTTCACCCCTTATTTGTTAAAGTCTGCAGCTCCTTTTATAGCTGAACCTCTCACATATTTGTATAATTTGTCTCTTTGTTCTGCGACTATACCGTCAGAGTGGAAAAAGGCTAATGTAACCCCAATATTCAAAAGTGGTAAAAAAGAGGACGTTAGTAATTACAGACCGATTTCAGTTTTATGTCACCCAATGAAAATACTTGAAAGGGCAATTCATGGGCAACTTTATGATTATTTTATGTCGAATAATTTGTTAAGTAACTGTCAATCTGGTTTTCGTCCTTTACACTCAACTACCACAGCCCTCCTGGATTTAAACGAATACCTACTAAAAAACATAGATGAAGGGTATGCAACTGGAGGATTGTTTTTGGATTTTAAGCAGGCTTTCGATTCTATCTCTCATCCGATTCTATTTGATAAGCTAAAAAGTATGGTATTGATAGTACAGAGCTGAAATGGATTAATCATTATCTCTAATCGTCAGCAATGTGTTAAGTGTTTAGGTAAAATGTCTGGAACAATCCAGAAGGGAATTCCGCAGGGGCTCAATATTGGGTCCCCTCCTCTTCTGTATTTTTATTAATGATATTTGTCAGGTCTCATATCTCAAAAAATACGAAATTGTGTTTATATGCAGATGACTTGGCGCTGTTCTGTAAGGACAGAGATATCAATGTAGTCTCCAAACTACTACAGAAGGAATTCAATAAGATCTGCCGGTGGGTAGATATTAACAATTTGGAACTAAATTTCAGAAAATGTAAGTGTATGCTAATTGGTACGAGACGGAAAATACGAAATGCATCCGTAATTGTGAAATATAAAGGTGAGACAGTTGAACAGGTGCGTGATTTTAAATACCTTGGTGTAATACTGGACGAGTCACTGACATGGAGTCGTGTTGATAAAGTTTGTAGTAAACTTTCACAAATAATAGGGCGTATTCGTCAGATCAAAATGAATCTCTCAGACAATATGTTAATCATGTTATATAATGGATTAATTTTACCACACATTGATTACGCTCTTGTTGTATGGGGTAAAAGTTCTCAAAATAATATAATTAGGTTGCAGAGATTACAAAATAGATATCTTGAATTGTACTGCACGATTTTAGAACGCCCATAACATTCTTTTTTTTTAGCTCGGTTAGACTGGCAGTCAATTACTCAAAGATGGCAATATCAGTTTCACCTCGTCATTTTTAAAATAATGCATGGACTAGCCCCAGGATACTTAACGGCAATATTCATTTCTCGTGAAATCAAATTTTTAACAAGGTATGCGTTATCTTGCCCCCCTTAAAATAAATACACCCGCACTGACTATTACAAAAGATTCTCCATTATCAAGGATCAATAATGTGGAACAATCTACCTCAATATATTCGATCCATAACTTCTCTACAGTCATTCAAGAAATATTGTAGACTTTTATCTATAGCCTGAATTAAGTATAACTGATTTTAACCACTGATAAACCTTGGTATTTGTCTAATATTTTATTTCAATATAAAACTGTACAAGTGCCCCTACTTTTGGTTGTGCTCTTTTGCAAATGTTTATGTTGAAATCCTTAATGTGTGTATGTAGGTATATATGTGAGTGTGTCTATATATATATATGTATGTATATGTGTAGGTATGTATATATGTGTATGTATATCCCCCCCCGTCTTATGAGTATGTATCTCTATGTATTCTACACTTTGTCACTCGTTGGTTTGGTTAATGTTTTTGTTTATTTTTATTGTGCAGGGCCCCTTGGAAGAGCAGTTTCCTAACTGAAAGGGTTACCCTGTTGAAATAAAACGGAAATAAATAATAATAAGCACAGTTTCCCTCCAGCACCACAGCAAGAATGCACAGTGACCATTAAATAACATAGACTATGGTTATTTAGCACTCAGCTTCCACTTTTATTCACAAGAACTAACAGTTCATTAAACTAAACAATGGTCAAAATCCCCTGGAGTCAATGGCCTTGATCAAGAAGCCAAAAGCTGCACTGATCTTGTCAAGACCATACTGGGGCTTTCATCATTAACCTTCATTTTACAAGTCAAACACCTTAGCCACTAAGGCATAACAGTTGCCCACGGTTACCTTTGTTTTCTCACTGTTAGTGATTGGCGGAAATGAAATCACATGATCCTGTGCATCAATCACACAGGGGTAGTTTTCCTTCCCATCAAGAAGCTGCAGGTATCTGGAAAGACAGATCAGAATCAGCCAGTTGACAGCATCCATATCGTGCATCCTTGAGAATCACCCCTGTAGTACCTCATATTAAAAGAAACAATCCATGTGTGTAGCCCTGAATGAGAAAGCCATCTTTCACCTTTTTTTTTTAAATACATTTTTTATAGTTACAGAGCCATTCAGGCAAGCATGCAGCTGGAAGTCAAATTGCTTCACACATCGCACTACATTTATTAAAAAAACAAGTGTTGCCACTAAACGTGGACATGTCTCCCGCCAGGTCACGGAAATCGACTGGGGTCGGCGTATCACACTAATACACATTGAAGCCAAAGACGAATGAAATCGGTCAAACCGTTCTTGAGATATCGCATTCACAACAAACGGGATGTGACGGATGGACGGAGCTGAATACCATGTCCCCCACTCCACTTGCTACCGCAGCGGCAGGGGACAAAAAAAAAAAAAAAAATATGGACACTGGGCTACAGTGACTCACTTGTGGAGACAGGAGCTGTAGAGACTCAATTATGGACACAGGGGGTACAGTGACTCACTCACTCATGGACACAGGGACTGCAGTGACTCACTTATGGAGACTGGGGCTGCAGACACTCACCGATGGAGGCAGGAGCTGCAGTGAATCACTTATGGAGACCGGGGCCGAAGTGACTCACTGACAGACAAAGGGGCTGCAGGGATTCACTTACTGACACAGAGGCTACAGAAACTCACTTATGGACACAGGGGCTGTAGTGACTCACTTATTGAGACAAGGGCTACAGTGACTCACTTTTGAAGACAGGAGCTGCACTGACTTACAGACTTGGGGCTGCACTGACTCATGGTCACAAGGGCTGCAGTGACTTATGGACACAATAGATGAAGTGACTCAAATGTGGATACAGGGGCTGCAGTGACTCACTTGTGGACATAGGGGCTGCAGTGACTCACTTGTGGACATAGGAGCTGCAGGGACTCAGTTAGAGACAGGAGCTGCAGTGGCTCACATTTTAGGGACTTTAAGCAACGGCAGATTTTGCGACGGCTACGGCACCCGGAAATGGATCTGCGCTCCGCTGATCAAGACTTCAGCCGGTGTGCCGGCGTTGCTTGCCGTAGCAGGCTGATCTACTACGGGGAAAGAGCCAATCTCATGTAGTCACTACAACGCGTGGTTCAGGTGATTGAATTAAATGGTTTTCATTGTATTTCTGAAATGAAATGTGTTGTACAATTGATAGTGACACGCTATACATTACACGTTTCAGCGAACCTTTCCCACAGAATAGATACAGGATACTATGTATATTTCACTGTATAAATCCATAGTGAACCATTTTCTGCTGTAGGCTATATTCTCCCCTTATCCTTGCATTGCATACGGTACATAATTTCTCGTATACCCTATAAATATCTATATTTACTCCCATGTACATTAGTCTTTATTCTACTGCTGTGCATATACAGCACACATATGCTGTATATACATGCACACTCCCATGCACTTTACCATTCGCTCACACTCTGATTAGATGTGCGCTTAAATTTTCAAATGTTATGTCTTTTTTTAATTGAATTGATCGAAATCAAGTTTATAAAAAAAGATGCACATTTCTTTTCGTTATGCTCTGTACCTGTACTTGGCAGAATGACAATAAATTTGAATAATCTAATATTAACAGTTTCCCATTGTCCCTGAAGCTGTCATCTGCCCCTTTTGCCAGTGAGAGTCGGACAAATAAGCACTCACAGTAGGTTACAGTTACAATTACAGTTCAAACTGAACTAACTACTTTGCTAACAAACTTTGATCAAAATCCGCCATTGCTTAAAGTCCCAACTGAATTTGACAGCTACAGCACCAGTGTCAGGAGAGATTTATTTCCGGGTGCCATAGCTGTCGCAAAATCTGCCGTTGCTTAAAGTCCCTATTGACACAGCGGCGGCAGTGACTCACACAAGGACAGATTGGCTGCAGTGACTCATTTGTGGACATAGAGGCTGCAAAGCCTCAATTATAGAGACAGGAGCTGCAGTGACACACAAATAGACACAGGGGCAGCAGTGACTAACTTACAAACATAGGGCCTGCAGTGACTCACTTATGAAGGCCGGACACATTCTGTCTTTTCTTCTGCTTTCGCTGCTCCTCAGCCTCAAACTGCAGCTGCCTCATCAAGTCCACGGCATTTGTCTCTTTTCGGCTCAGAGGGACAATCTGCATAATACGCACACAGACAAATACAAACTTTCTTTGCAAAATGAACACTTACTAACACTGCAAACAGTCCTCATCAACAGTAATCAGACCCAATTCAGCACCTCATATTCTAGCATTACTGTCCACTATTCTGGCAAAAAAATAGAACTGAAATTGAGAGTGCAAATAATAGTATTTGCCGGGTGATTTCAACCAAAAGACTGTCTCAACAGCCCACTACAAGTGCAATGAAATTTTCAGAAGATGTGACCATACCCAGTGTTTTACAAGATGGGAATGAGGGTCATTCCACATGAACTCAACCAAAGTACAAGAATCTTCCACAGTCACCCACTCAGATTTGGCTCAAATTTATTTTGGGAGTACCTCTATATTCATAAAGAACACATGCAAAATTTTTGGCTCCTACTCCAAGGGATTTCCGAGATATAGCCCCCCAAAATCGGGGCCATGCACCAAGTGAATCGCAAACGTTAATTTATAGGGATTTTGGAGGCCAATATCTTTGGAACAAATCATAGATATGGGCTGAAAATTGCATTCAGGGGTATTTTGGGTGCAGGCTTTCAGAATCTCTTGTTCAAAATTTATCCAACTCGTTTGATTTTCAAGATATTGGCCTCTCAATTATGAAACTTTTTATGGGTGGAAATCAAAAATTCAGTTTTCAAGGGAAGGGCCCCCTATGAGGCCAGGATCCCTTACAGAGGCTAAATTGTGTTGGATTCCTTCTATTTGAGGACAGGTCTGTCTATACAAGGAAGATTGACTGCATCCATGGCATAATAGTGGAGTTAGGAGAGCCTGAAATGGGTCCAAGCTGAAAAAGTCACTTTTTTGCCGATTTTGCATTGGCAAATTCATCATGTGGGCAGTTACCCTTAGTAATGAAACTTCTTCCACATAAATGTATATATCTTGCGTTTCTTTGTTCAAAATTACAACTTGTTTTCTCATCTCTTTCACAATTTAATCATGTTATCAAATATAGGTGTTTTGGGGGAAAAACGCCCATTATTATCCCCTTTGTTCTGCAACTAGAAGTTTTAAATAGACAGTGCCTACTCAAACAAGATATATCATTTCCTAAGATAATCTGACATCTGACATGATGTTGTATTCCCTCCCAAGGATCTCCCAGGTATTGCATCATCTTCCATGGGTATTGCATCACCTCTGGTTAAAACAACAGGGTAGCTAATTAATGAATTCATTGAAGCTTCAGCATGGCCTCTGACAACTGTAAACTTGGGATTTCCTTGGATGAGGAATGCAGCAAACATAAATACTGCAAAAAACAGGACGAATTTCATTCGGTGACCTTAAACCAGTCAACTTTTGACTTGGCGGGGCAATGTCATATTCAGTGAAGATGACCAAATCTGTTTCCATCACAAAAAAGTGTATTTGTCACACTTTGAAAGTCTACAGCTGTCCTGTGCCGATCCATTTAACGATCATAAGAAGCACATCACAAGTAAGTTCATGGTGGCATCACCCTGCATTCCTTTTCACATAACAGAGAATGGGTGTTGTTAATTTACTGTAAGGAAGTTTGTTTCTCTCACTGTGATACACTTGATTTTCAGAATCCCTGAGAACTGTTGACAAAGAAATGGCTACAAAGTTCAAATTGAAACCAGGACAGAAACTGCCCTAATTCAAAAGAGGTTCCCATCATTTGTATAATAAGCTCTTTTGTTGTGATCAGTAATCTTGGTTGACAGTTCTTGGTGTCTAGCTTTCTCGAATTTGTGATCATTCATGGTCAGTTGTGGGCAAATGGCCATATACTAAGCATCTCACTTAACCAACAAGGTGCTATGCTAAATGCTAAAACAATAGCATACAACTTATAACAGCTTCACCTCATGGCATTTTGTCAAAACAAAAGGCACAGTGGGGGGGGGGGGGGCATTTTTGCAAAAAAAAAAAAAAAAAAAAAGCCTATATTTTAAAACATGATTAAATACTGAAGGAGATGAAAAAACAAGTTGTAATTTTGATCAAATAAAGCCAAGATATATACAATCATGCAGAACGAGTTTCATTACCATGGGTAACTGCCCACATGGTGAACTTGCCAATCCAAAACTGGCAAAAAAAGTGACTTTTTCAGCTGGGACCCTTTTCAGGGTCTCCTAACTATACTATTATCAGGGCTAGAGCTGGCTTCTGAAACCTATTAGTCAAATGATTAGCCAAAAAGCAATGTCAATTAGTCAAATAACTTTACCCCTAGTCACTTTTTTTTATCTGATGTCCAGTTGTGAGGGTCTCTAATACCAATCAATTTCTTGTAGGTTTTGTTGCACCATCGTTGTATTATTTTTATCATGTTTTTACTTACAACCATGTGCTGTTAAATGTCCTATCTGACCGTGTGCTTCCCTCTGTCCTTTCTGACTTAGCCTCGCCTTCCTTGTTTCCTGTGCTAGTAGCATGCTTTTTTTAGTATTAACCCCACCTCACTTGGGACTTTCTCCCTTAGCTTGCTTCATTCCCAGTCTGCTTTTTGCATGAATTATTTTTTTAATCTGCAAGTTACTGACACAGGTTAAAGAAGCTGGTCCCAAGTCCAGAAGAAGAGGAAGGGGGTCAGAAGGCTTTGGCGAAACAGAAGAAGCTACTGCCTATGAAAGAAATGCAAATAAAAAAAGATTTATGCAAAAAACAACTTGCTTTTTATTCAGTACAAAAGACCAAATATTGATAACAAAGTACTTTCAAATGTTCTTTACTGACCATTGAGCTTCAAGGAACAACTGTAGTGTTATGCTGAGTGAGAACTGAAAACTTGGACTTGGTAAAATTACATTAACATGGACTACATGTGCAACATCACCATGTTGCATAAATTCAACCACATCAACTTGCTTTTTATTCAGTACAAAGGACCAAATATTGATAACAAAGTACTTTCAAATGTTATTTACTGTCCATTGAGCTTCAAGGAACAACAACTGTAATCAGTACCACTAACAGCTGCGTAGTCTATTGGCTCGAGCATGAGCTGGTGGGTGGAGTATTCCATCCTAATAATGCTGCATTCATGTGATGTCGGAAGGTCGGAGTTCCCAAGTCGGCAAATCGTTCTTCCGACTTCGTTGTGTTCATGTGCTTTGAAGTCGTAATGTGGGAAAAACATGGATGCTGCAAAGACACTGAGTTGTATTTAAATGCTCGGAGCGTTTAAAGAAAAACACTGACAGCCGCTTTCCAGTTTTTTCGTGACACTGAAGAACAACCGAAACCGATCAGGTGATCCATGAAATATGATTGATTTCATACATATGTATTTTAATCAGAAAAACTTCCATATTTGCTTAAAAGTAAACTACACATCCGCCATTTTTCGGTGAATGTGACGTCAAGTCGGAAAATCGGAGCTCTGAAATGATACCCGAGTTTCCGACCTGTAATTTCGAGTTCGACGCCGTTCAATTCATTTTTGACAACTCGAGCTCGTTTTTTCCGACTCGAGTTGTTTTGAACGCAGCATAAGGGTACAGTAGGCTACACGCGTTCGTTTCGCGCTTCTTCATGACGCGTTCCTGGAGCTTGCCCCGGACGGGAGACGGTTTGCGATACGCTGAGTCGGAGAACCAGAGTCGGCTTGTGAGTTGTGTTTTCTTGGCCGACCCTATATTATATATTACCCCCCCAAATATTATTGCAGATTTGCGCAAATCTCGTGACCCCACTTTTGAAAGGTCTTCGTCAAATTTATCGTCAAATGTGACTTACAGATCGTCAAACTGCCGAAGAGATCGTCAATTGCGAATTGACGAACGGGTAGCGCGAGCCCTGTATTATGGCTTGGATGCAGTCAATCCTCCTTGTGCAGACAGACCTGTCCTCAAATAGAAGGACTCCAGCACAATTTAGCCACTGTAAAGCAATCCAGGCCTCATAGGGGGCCATTGAAAACTGAATTTTTGATTTCCACCCATAAAAAATTTCATATTTGAAAGCCAATATCTTGAAAATGAAAAGAGATGGATAAATTTTGACAAGAGATTTTGAAAGTCTGCACCCAAAATACCCCTAGAAACAATTTTCAGCCTATATCTATGATTTGTTCCAAAGATATTGGCCTCCAAAATCCCTATAAATTAATGTTCGCTATTCGCTTGGGGCATGGCCCCCGAATTTTGGGGGGCTATATCTTGGAAACCCCTTGGAGTAGGAGCCAAAAATTTTGAACTTGTTCATTATGAATATAGAAGTACTCCCAAAACAAATTTGAGCGAAATCTTAGTCGGTGACTGGGGGACCTCTGGTTGCCTTCACATGGAATGACCCATGGGCATTTTTCACAGTTGTGAACAGAAGTGGTTCACATGTCCAGGTGACTTTGTTTTTACATTCTAACAGAACACAGGTGCAGAAGCACACACATAGCCTTCAGCCTGAAGGAGAACTGCAATTCTCATTTATTATTAAGATGGCCAATAATGTGATGACTCCCAGCTCCAAATGAAACAGCCAATTCAGGAAATGGAGTCTACACAAACACAGGGAGCCAGTGGTCCATCAATAATGCATCTTTAGCCTACATACTGAACCATACTTTAATGGCAAATGCAAACCCATTGCTTTAACATGGCAGCAGACGTTCTGAAGTGCGTTAACTGACAGAATGACAACTCCCTATTATTTCCACAATATTTACAAGCTATCCAAGAAAAATAATAAAGCAACCTGCAGTCAAACTTAGACATCCAGAATTCTATTTGAAACACAAAAATAATTGCCTTATTTACAGTTATCACAAACAACCAGCCTGTTATACTGGATGTGATGTAAAGTATTTTTTATTGAAACAGCGTCCTATACAGTGCCATGAAAAAGTATTTGCCCCCTTCCTGATCTTTTTTTTTTTTTTTTTTGCCTATTTGTCACACTTAAATGTTTCAGATCATCAAACAATTTTTAATATTAGACAAAGATAACCTGAGTAAATACAAAATGCAGTTTTTAAATGATGATTTCATTTATTAAGGGGAAAAAGCTATCCAAACCTACCTGCTCCTATGTGAAAAAGTAATAACTAGGTTATATATACCATTTTCACCTCTCAGAGGACTCGCATGGTACTTCCAAAGCGATGAGAGAACCTACCTTCAGCATTTTAGGGGGCCTAGCATCATACACCAGTGGCCAGTGAAGTAACTGCAGGTCATGAGTAGCAATTGTAGCCAGCGTTCTTTTTCCGCACATTTCATCGTGGAGTTTGATCTGAAACAACAGCAGGACAAAGGAACATTTATTTTCATCATGAGCAAGAGTTACTTGGCATGAACTACAGTCCCAGGGACTCCAAAGATTTGTCTGCCACCTAGTGGTTATTTAACATCATAACAATTGGATACAATGAAAGGTTCCATTACCTGGGCTAAGAGAAACCTCTTGAGTGCGTTTCCAGGCCTCAAGTTCAGGCCCTTCACAACACAGCACACGATGTAGGGCCGGACCTCCTTAACTAGTGGGGCAACTTTCACCGTGAATGGTGTCGCGCAATCAGATACATGAAGAACCTTCACTACCATTGGTTCATCTCCTCCACCTCTTCCTCGTCTTTTTTATTTCTCTGTCGTCTGTCTGTCTTTCTCTTTCTATCTTTCTCCTTGCCAGACTCCTTCTCGCTTTCGTGCTGATTGCCTTTTCCTTTACCTTTGCCGCCAGCCCGCAGGTAGTCTAGAATGGATTTTGTTTGGCAACCATTCACCATCTTTTCCAGGCGCTTGTCTTTGAGTTTGTTTCCTTTAAAGTTGATTTCCTTCAACTTAGCGCAGTCAGCTAGGTCAAAAGGGATGTCCGATAGTTTGTTATTGGAAAGGTCCAAAATCTAAAAACAAACAAAAAAAAAAAAAAACAAAGGAAAGGAAATTGGGAAATTACTTTTCGCGTTGCCCCATTCGTTGCAGCATTTCCTACGTTCCATTCATAGACTGTATAAAAAGATGGATGAAGCAACCGTGACGTCACCCATTGGTTTCAGCATACCATTTAGGAAGCCTGAACAGCGCCATTTTGTCATTTTGAAACCGGATGCGATTCCTATTGGACGAGAGCGCGAATTGAAGATTCGGGGAGGAGCGAAGGGTGGATCTATGGGTGGATTTGACCATATCTGACGAGAACCAGAGGACAGCATGCTCCCAAAGCATATCTGGCTTTATCCTTTAGGGTCATTCCATGTCAAATCATCAGATATACAAAACATTTGTCACCATGTAGTCATAGATTGCTTCCATATTTTCACATTAGATAAATATGTATTAGTGATGAACAAATCCGAAATTTCAGCTCATTCGGACCAAAAACAAATTTTTGGTGAATTATTTTCTAAGGGCACTGTCCGTCAGTTTTTTAGTCAATTGACATTTTTCTTGTATTTAACATGGCATAAATTTTTTATTATTACACCTATAGCTTTGAAACTTTGCATCTAAGCTAATGTTATAATGCTTAATCAGAAAATGCAGTCTGTTTTACTGTATCTTTCTTGGTTGTGGAGCTATGAGGACACCGGCAGTTCCATGTTAAGGTCCCCAAAGCACCCCCAATGTAAACCCAAGCATAGGCTCTCTGGCATTTTTTCCATTCATTTGTGTCTGCTGAATATAAATCAGGATGAATTCACCATGAATTCATCATCAACTGCAGTCAGTACCTTGCCAAATGTGGAAAAAAAATGCTAAAATGCCACCTGTTCAAACCCCCGTATCTCCAGGGGCACACCTTGGATTTTCTTCTATTTTTTTCGATTCCTCTATTATAGTAGAAAGACCACTCCAAAAATTGTTGATATGTTTTGACTAATATAAACTCTGCAGGAGTCTGAACAGGGGTGGGGTAATCTCGAGAATCGCGTGGCACTTTAAGCTTCTTACACACTTAACTATGCAATATTTTAAGTGTTTTCAATCATTAGGCATTCACATACTAAATTGTACTAATTCCTGTATCACAGTAGACATAACAAAACAAAAATTGTTGATGTGACTTGAACGACATACATTTCAGAACTGTCTAAATAGGGGTCAGGCAATTTTTGACAATCATACTTCTTTGCATCAATAAAATTTACTGACACTAATTCTTGTAAACTGACTGTCAAACTAAAACTTTGTATTCCATGCAATATTCATAGAGTAATTGCTTCCTAAATGCAGCAAAGAGCACAACAATGTTGTCTGTCCCAGTTTTGTCCAACTTATACTGCCGGGCTTTGCGTCCAGTGACATCCGGAGTTGGAACAGTTTGGAGAATGTTATTGAATGGCACCCAGCATTTTTCAGAAGAAGTCCATGTTAATGCTTGTGTCCTCTTGTTTCGCTTCATGAAAAACAATAGCAATAATCAGAAATTATTGATCAATAACTGGTTCAGGTTTCCCCTTGCCAACATGATCTACCAACCTGCATATACTGACCTTTCTGTGAATGTGTCATGCATTGATGAATTGAGAACTTACAATTATTGTGATTCAATAATCATTAACATAGTGTAAGAGGCTGAAAATGCCAAGTGATTCTTGTTCAGACACCTGCAAAATTTATATCGGTCAAAACACATCAACAATTTTTGGAGTGGTCTTTCTACTATAATAGAGGAATCAGTAAAAAAAAAAAAAAACAGAAGAAAATCCAAGGTGTGCCCCTGGAGATACGGGGGTTTGAACAGGTGGCATTTTAGCATTTTTTTTTCACATTTGGCAAGGTACTGACTGCAGTTGGTGATGAATTCATGGTGAATTCATCCTGATTTATATTCAGCAGACACAAATGAATGGAAAAAATGCCAGAGAGCCTATGCTAGGGTTTATATTGGGGGTGCTTTGGGGACCTCAACATGGAACTGCCTGAACAAAAGGCACTTTTGGTGTCCACATAGCTCCACAACCAAGAAAGATAAAGTAAAACTGCATTTTCTGATTAAGCAGCATAATATTAGCTTAGATGCAAAGTTTCAAAGCTATAGGTGTAATAATAAAAAAGTTATGCCATGTTAAATACCAGAAAAATGTCAATTGACAAAAAACTGACAGACAGTACCCTTAGAAAAAAATTCACCAAAAATTTACTTTTGGTCCGAATAAGCTGAAATTTTGGATTTATCAGTGATATATATTCATACAACTGCATACAAAAAAATTAGCAAAATTGAGAAGGTGGTGGTGAGACCTATTTGATGATCTGACATGGAATGACCTAAAAAAAAGTCTAGCCTAAAAAAAAGATCACCATGATATATCGAAGGAGACTTGAATCGTGTGATAGATACCACAAAATAATGTGAAAATCGTTATTTAAATAATAAATCAGGTCGGGAAAGTGGGGTCATTTTCTCATAGACTTCTATAGCATTGAACGTCTTTCTGCAACCACCGACGTCAGCCATCTGCTGACCATAAAATTGAATGCAATTTTATGGCAATTCCGCATTGGCTTCACTTTTCAGATCCGGGTGCTGCGTCCATCTTTTCATACAGTCTATATCAGGGGTCTCTAACCCTGTTCCTGGAGAGCTACCATCCAGGGATGCGTTTCCCGAAATCACTGATGCTAACTTACACAGTTGGACCTACTGACTATGAATGGACGAACCATGTACGCTTTTGGGAAACGCACCCCTGAAGGTTATCACTCCAACCAAAGCAAACCACACCTGCTTTCCCAGTTAGAGATCTTGACGAGCTGCTAATGAGCTGAATCAGGTGTGTTGAATTAGGGTTGGAGTAGAAACCTACAGGATGGTAGCTCTCCAGGAACAGGGCTGGAGACCCCGGGTCTATATGGTTCCATTACATGGACAATTTTGCCATTGCGCCACAGCTACATTTGACAGCTAACCATATTACTTTTTACTTATCTTATAGACGACTGAATTATAAGTTTTCGAGTCATACAAGCAATTAAAGAGCAACAGAAAAAAAGGCACTTACCTTCAGTGCTGGGAGATTACTTATATCTCCACTCAGTTCCTCGATTGAATTCTCAGATGCAACTATTGTGCTGAGAAGATCCAGATGAACAGAGTAAAGGTCATCAGGGAAGCGAGTGATGTTGTTTTTTGAAACATTAAGAGTGGACAGCTTCGTGCATCTGTTCAGACCACCGGGAAGGCTTTTGATTTTATTGCAGCTGATGTTTAGAGTGGTGAGCTCACCAAGCTGGGATAACTCGTCGGGCAAAGCCTCAAGATCGTTAACAGAAACATCCAAAACCTTCAGATACTTTAGATTGCCGGTGGCTTTAGGAATTGTCGATAGCTTATTCCTGCAAAGAATCAAACTCTGAAGGTGTGTTAGGTTTTCAATATCGTTTTGAATTTCTATCAGACTCGGGCACTGGCTGATTTCAAGGTAGTTCAAGAGGGTTAATGAATATACGGCAGGATTAAGTCCGCCCTTTAGAATTTTCTTATCGATGTTTGGACCCTGTAGAACAAGTTCGCGTCTCTTCTCTGATGCGGCTTTTTCAATCTCAGGCCATTTCTCCACCGTTTCTCCGGTACTCACCCCCGCCATGCTGTTTATTGAACACCGGAAACAGGAAAATGGCCAACTCACATGTTCTGAGGTGGGTGGACCGAGAATGTGTGGTTGTAGGCAAGTAAAGTTTATTGTTGCCTAATTTGCCTTCATTCGTGTATGGAGTGGATGATGATAAGTTGGAGATTTAGAACGAAACAAGTTCCAAAACATGGAAAAGAAAATGGATAGATACGTTTTTTTATACATGAGATAAGTGAGCATGATCACCGAAGACACTACGTGAAGGCGAGAAAGCACAAGCAATACATTAACCACAATTCTTTTTCCTGTTCTACTGCTCACGCGCGAACATGTGGTTGTTGTCAAACCGGTGGTTATGGAGACGAAGGGGGACCTGCGGAGATGGATATCTTGCTAGCTTCATACAAAAATGGATTTTGAAATGTCTGTGGTGACTCATCGTACGCCGTGTTGTTAAGTTCGTAAATAGTTTAAATAAATGTCATTGGATTAAAATTATTTCTGCAGTTGGCGCTGTTTATTTTTCCATCCCGAGCTTCCCATAGTTATGAAGCTTGTTATACAGGTAACTTTTAGCCAGGGAGCTAACGTAAGCAATTTGATATGAACTTAAGTGATTGCATGGCTTGCTGATAGCTTGCAAACACTCCTCTGCCTGCTCGATAGCTGTCGTTCGCCACCTAGCTTCTTGTAAACTTCTCTCATCACGGCAGGCTTGCTGCCATAGGCTCTGATTTAATAATAATCGCAGTAATAAATCACATAATGCCATCTGTCGTATAATGTTGGCTTCTTGTCTCCGAGTTTTATTTTAGGCACAGGCTGCCAGTTGACGTGTGGTTGATACAAATTTTGACGTGCCTCCACAATTCTTGCATTCCACCACAACTGGATGAATAACATGGTTACTGCTTGGTTCAAAGCTGTCTGGTAGCAATGATGGTGTTCTCAGATTTTTTCTTAATTGTAATCAACAAGATTAACTAGCTAGCTAGCTACCTCGGTTAAGGGCATTTTGAAGCAATGTGTATCATTATCTTCGTAATGTTTTGAGCAAGTAGCGTCTTGAGCGTCTCACGTCTTGAGTACTTCATGTTTGTTTTACAGGGTGCAGTTGCAGGATGCCTCACAAGATAGGGTTTGGAGTCGTCAGCTCCTCTAGTCATGAGGATAACTTCAGTGCCAAGGAGTTGATGGTCCATGCGCCCACTGTCAATGGCTGGAGATCTGCCAGGTAACAGTGAAAGCAAAGAATCCCACGGCAACGATTGAGATTTGTGCCAAAATAGATCGATATTTGGGTATTTTTAGTATACCATCTGTCTTGACTAGAGCCACTGTCCCATCTGAACAGAAGCAGCCCCAAATGCAAGCACCACCATGCTTTATTCAGTTTGGTTTTCCTAGGATGATGAACCATATTGTCTTTCTTCCAGACATATCTTTCAGGATTAAGGTTCAACTGTTTTGTTTTTTTCTGTCATTTCAGCGAGGTTTTTTGTCTTTTGCTGGTCTTAAGCATACAAGGAGCATCATACTGACTGCAACGAATTTCTTGCATTTCTTGATTAATCTTTGATATTGATTTTGTGTAGCAATGAGCTGTTAACATCTATGTATTTGGGCTAATTAGTAACAGCTGCTGAATTCTGACTTTTGGCATTTCCTGGCATTTCCTGACAGATTGAGACAAGTCAGAGCCATTTCCCTTGTAGGACTGTAATACTTGAGATCTGAGCGATAGACTGTACCCTCTCGGCCGTGACAGGGTGGGGGAGATGAGTTTATTGAGCCATGGTACAGTGGGGTGCAAAAATTTGGGCACACCTGGTTTAAATGTCTGTTACTATTAATATCCAAGTGATTGAAAGCAAACCTGAACACTAAATGCTACAAAGTTAAACATGACACATTTCATCACATTTTAAAGCAGAATAATTTTTATTTTTAACTTTTTACAGTTTCGAAATAATAAAACAAGGAAAAAGGCCTTGTGCAAAAGTTGGGGAACCCTGTCAGCTAGTACTTTGTAACTCCTCCTCGGGCAGCTAAAACAGCTTGCAAACGCTTACTGTAGTCAGCTAAGAGTTTTCAATGCTTGTCTTTGGAATTTTTCCCCATTCTTCCTGAGAGAACACCTCCAGCTCAGAAATATTCTTCGGCCTTCATGCATGGACGGCATGTTTGAGGTCTCTCCACAGATTTTCTTTTAATTTTTATTTCGAAGTACACTTAGGCATTACAGAGAGTCTCGGGAAGTGAAAAAGAAAAAAAAGGATACATTTCTATTATTAGGGGTACCAACATAAATTGTCTCTCAGCCTTTTTTCTTTTTATCTTAACTTATTGTCCACTTCTTTTTACTTGTAAGAAGGTAAAATAAAGTAAAATAAAATAAGTAGTAATAATCAACATGTAACTATATACATCCAGAGAGAGATGAAATTTAAAAAAAAAGGAAAAATAGCAGCAGTATGGCTTCACACATTCATATACATATTACAATGAGCTAACCGGATACAGAAGAGAATGTACGAAAATAAATATATAAAAACAAAAGCAAATTATGAGAAATTCCTTCAGGGCATTATTGTAACAAAATCAGGTCTCAGGGGTTTAATATATCGCGTCCATTTTTCCCAGCGTTGTATGAAAATATCCATCTTTAGGTTTAGCGAAAAGGTAATCTTTTCCATCTTATATATCTCAAATGTCATATCTATCCAGTTGTTTAAACTTGGCCCGGAAGGCATCATCCATCTTTTAGTCAGAGCCTTTTTCCCTGCTGCCAGTAATATACCCATCAAGTACGTGTCAATACCTCTCATTTCTGGGGGGAGAAGACCTAAATATATGGTTTTAAAATCAAATGGTATTTGTGTATTAAAGATGGTCTGCATTGCTCTGTGTATGACTCTATGTATGTCTGTCCAGTAATTCAATATGTTTTGACAAGCCCAGAAAATATGGTAGTGATTTGCAGCTCGACAGCCACAATTTCTCCGACATTGAGATTTACCTTTGTCATAGTGTGCCTTCACAAGTGGAGATATAAAAAAGCGGACTACATTCTTCCAGCAGAATTTTTTTCCATGCAAGAGATTTTGTGCATATCCTCTGAAATGTGCAGATATCTTGCCATTCTTCCTCTGTTATTTGCAAACCTCCTTCCTCCTCCCACCTTTCCTTGATATATTTGGTTGAATGATCTTTCAAAACCTGGAGACTCTTGTATAGTCGAGATATAATCCCTGTATTCTTATGTGATTTGTATGCATTTATGAAAAGTTGGATAAAGGCTTTGCTGGCATTTCTGGTATCATTCTTTTTGATTTTTTTGATTATAGTAGTCTCTTAATTGGAAAAATCTTAATTTATCCTCTCTTTCTAATAAGTATGTCTCTCTTAAAGTTTGAAAACACATGATTTCATTTTTCTGTATAATACCGCATAGAGATGTTATACCTTTTTTACCAGGATTTAAATCTATAATCTATAGTATTTGTAGTAAACTCCGAATCATATGCACATCAGCTCAAGATTTTAATGTCTTCTTCTAAGTCATGTTCTTTTATAACCTTTTTTCCAGACTTTCAGCAGTGATTTTACCCATGGGTTTTCTAAGTCATCTACAGTGCCTGACAAAAGTCATGTCGCATAAGGACATAGTAACTAAAAATAGCATATAACTTTATTTCTAACCAATCAATTGTTACAATAAATGGTCCATTTTAATGTCAAGGGCTTTCACATTAATAATTTGGTGCAAAATGAAACCGTCAAAACATGTTCTTATGTTCACAGCTTGGCTAAGTCCATAACATCTGTTTTTGCTAGGACAAAAGTCTTGTCGTCTCTTCAGATTATGCAACAAATCGCAGATTAGAGTTTAACCTATGGCAAATACTGTAATTAACACATTTCCAGATTTGTATAGAAATAACCCCAGCACACCAGACTTTCATATGAGGTGCGACTAGACCTCTGACAACATACCAAAGATTCAACCACAGACCAAAGTGCTGATCATCAAGAGCCTGAAGACTGAGTCTGCTGCTGAGGTGGCAGACATCTTTAATGTATCCAAATGTCAAGTGGAGGGGATGAGAAAAAGATTTGAGGAAACTGGTGACGTTCATGGCAAGCGCAGGTCAGACAGACCCCGGTGTGACAACTGTTTGAAAGGACCGTTTGTTGCTTCAACTGTACAAGGCTAGCCCTTCTTCAACTACAGCAAAGCTACATGAGGAAATGTCACCAAAAATCCCGGTATCTACAAGAAGAGTTTGTCAAATTCTCTCTCAAAGTGGTTTTCATGGCCGAATTAGTACACAGAAGTCTGCATTAAACAGAAAACAAAAAACCTGCATTGCATTTGCCAAGGCCCACAGCTCGCAGAAAGGATTGATACTGGAAAAGTGGCTGAAAGTTTAGTTTTCTGGTGAATCATCCATTGAACTGCATGCCAGTCGCCGTACAAGACCTGTTGGAACCCTCAAGGACCCAAGATTCTCCCAGAAAACAATCATGTTTGCTGGAGGAAAAATCATGGTTTGTGTTACATCCAGCATGGGGGTGTGAGAAAGACCTGCAGAGTGGATGGCAACATCAACAGCCTGAAATATCAAGAAGTTCTTGCTGCCCTACTTATACTGCTGCTCCTTCTCATTCTTCTGCCTCCATGTCACAGTTCCTGAAAGCGAAGAAGGTGAAGGTACTCCAGGATTGGCTAACCCAGTCACCTGACATGAACATTATTGAGCATTTCAGGGGTAAGATGAAGGAGGAGGCTTGGAAGATGAAACCATAGAATCTTGATGAACTCTGGGAGTCCTGCAAGACTGCTTTCTATGCCATTCCAGATGATTTCATCATCAAGTTATCTCAGTCATTGCCAAGACATATGGATGCAGTCCTCCAAGCTCATGGGAGTCATACATAATATTAATTTTTTTTTCCAAGGCACCATGGCTTTATGTTCTGATATTATAGTGGCATATTTGTGTATTCAAAATAAAGTGTATGTATAATTTCCACATTTTTTTTCAATGCGACAAGACTTTTGTCCAAGCAAAATCTGACCTTTCTGTACAAATTTAATTATAAAACTCAATGAATGACACAAAACTCTATTTTGGTATATTTCGCATAATCTAGAGGGCTTTGCCTTTCATATAAGCCATTTTTGATTCCAATTGATCAACTACAAGTCAGGTTATTATTTGTTGTTCCTACAACTTGGATAAGCGACAAGACTTTTGTCAGGCACTGTATATATCTTGGCAGGTTTTTATCTGGCAATATGGCCTGTATATGAATACCGGGTACCAGTTTAGATTCAATATCCTTCCATTGTGCTTTATAGGATGGGTTACACCAGCACCGTAGGGTTCTGACCTGTGCTGCGTTAAAATAATTTTTTAAAGATAGTAAACCCCAGCCTCCTTTTTCTTTAGGTAACTGTAATGTTTTACATTGGACTCGTGGTCTTTTTCCTTGCTATACAAATCTTGAGATACTTTTGTCCCATTCTGCAAATTTGTCTTGGGTAATTGTAATTGGGAGGGTTTGGAATAAATATTGGAATCTCGGTAAGACATTGATTTTGATTGTTTCTATTCTTGAGCTTAAGCTTAGGAAGGGTACAAGGCTCCACCTCTCAAGATCTTCTTTGATTTTACGATATAGAGGGACATAATTTTTCTCATATAACCTTGACACGTCTTTGGGCAATATCACCCCTAGATATTTAAAAGATTCTGTTTTCCATTTCAGCTGGTATGCATTCTTAAGTTTTTCGGACAGGCTTAAGTTGGATGTATGGATTTCAGTCTTATTGATATTGAGCTTGTAACCTGATAGGGGGCCTAGACTTTTTAAAAAGTTCATCACTTCGGGTAAAGATGCCTCAGGCTTTCTTAGGTACAAGAGGACGTCATCCGCGTAACACGCTATTTTATGTTCTACTCCATTAATTTTAATACCATTAATTTTGTCATTCTGTCTAATATGTTGGGCTAGTGGCTCCAAAAATATCGCGAAGAGGAGTGGGGACCAACCTTGTCTCACTCCTCGCTCTAATGTAATGGGACTGGATATGTGACCATTAATTTTGAGTCTTGCTGTAGGGTTGTCATATATGGCTTTTATTATTTATTGCGGATTCATTAAAACCAAATTTATTTAGAACTTTGAAGAGATATTGCCAGCTGACCGAATCGAAGGCTTTTTCCATGTCTAAACTTAGTATCGTTGCTTTTTCCTTATGTTGTCGGATATGGTCCATAATATGTAACGTACGTTTTATATTATCATGTGTTTGACGCATGTGTATGAAACCTGTTTGGTCGTTATGAATCAGATTGGGGAGGAATTTTTCCATTCTCCTAGCCATTATGGTTGTGTATATTCGATAATCAACATTAAGAATCAAAATCGGTCTATATGACCCACATTCAGTCTTATCCTTTCCCTCTTTCGGTATAAGAGATATGATGGCTTCTTTCCAGGTGGGCAGAATCTCTGCCTTCTTTAAAGCCCAGTTGCATGTTGTTAATAATTTAGGCTTGAGTTCCTTTCTAAATGCCTTATACTATTCGGCTGTGAAACCGTCACTTCCCGGTGATTTGTTAGCTTTTAGTCTGGTGATGGCTTCATTTAGTTCTTTTATAGTTATTTTGGTATTTAAGGCCTTATTTTGGTCCTCAGTCATAACTGGTAACTCTAGCGTCTCCAGAAAAGAGTCAATTTGGTCTTCATTATCCTCTGATATTTTGGAATACAGTCGTTTGTAGAATGATTCAAGGATTGTTTGGATCCTATCCCGTTTGCTTTCTATAGTGTTTTTCTGAGGGTCTCATATTTTATATATTGTGCTGCCTGCCTCTTGCTTTTTCAGTTTTCTTGCTAATAATTTTGTAAATTTGGGGCCGTTCTCATAGTATTTTTGTCTAGTGAATAACATTTTTTTTTTCAATTTCTTGTGTGTAAATAATGTTGATTTCGCTTCTAATTTTCTTTATCTGCTGTAATATGTTGATATTTTGACCCTGTGCATGTGTATCTTCCAGTAACTTTAATTGATTTTGTAAATCTAGTTGTTTCTTTTGACTTCGCCTTTTTTTTTTTTTTTTTTTTTTTTTTAGTGAGGCTGCCGCTATAATTTTGCCTCTCAGAACGGCTTTCGCTGCATCCCATATCATAGGGGGTAGGGCTAGGCGATATCTCGGTATTTTAATCTATATCGATATATTTCTAAACAAGATATAACACGGGACAATATCGCTAGTATCGATATGGTTCATTTTGCGTTTAAATGACAATACATGGGCCGCAAGTTTGCACCTATTTCTCCTCTCCCTCTCCGTGTCCCTTTCTCACACACACAATCTTTCTGCTCCGCCTCCCTCGCTCTGTGCCCACAAGCCCTCCCCCTCCGCCTCCACTCTCACCTACACTCAGCGACAACATAGAGACGGAGTGCGCCGCAGAAGAGGGGTTGGGCAGTAAATATATCTATATAATTACTCGGGCCGGTAGGCCACGAGTCTAAGTTTCGGCACTGTTCTTCTTCTTTTTTTTTTTTTCGGGGTCGCGATTGTCCTGCTCATGCGCGCACGCGGTTTCGCGATTGGCCCAGGCCTAGACCCGGCCCGAGTACAGGCTCTGAGGAGCCTCTTGTTCGTTTTCAAAAGAGCTACCGTTAATTAACTACTCGGTTTTCTGTGGATTTAAAATCCGTAAACGTTCGTTCAAACGCGAATGAGAGACGGAGTCATGGAATTAGCGAAATGCTCAGATATAGCAAATGGGAATCTGCAACCACTAAGTTGCAAACGAAAATTAAATTTGTTTGGTAGTAAACAAAGCTGTTGAGAACCGAGCACCTCCCTCTAGCAAGTGTCTATTCTGCAACTGGTGTGCGCCCTAGCCTGAGCTTGAGAAGCATATGGTTTATAGTTGATAAGCTCAAGCGCAACTAGCCAGCGGTGTTATTGCTTAAAGCTTACGCAGTGACTTCGTCACTCATTTGCCTTTGAACGAACTTTTGCGGATTTTAAATCCACAGAAAACTGAGTAGTTGACTACCGGTGGCTTGTTTGCAAACAAACTATATTCACAAATATTCATTCAGTACCTCTCCATAACCAAATGGAGCTAGTTAGCTAAATAACAACGTTCACCTAGAAATGAGAGTAACAAGCCTACCGATATGTGTGTGCAGGACTAGGAAAAGGGGTCACTTGGGTCATTTTATGAAAATTGAGATTTTCCAACAAAATCAAAGAGTGATCCAAGTTTTTCATTTTGAGAAAAATTTGAGAAAAAAATTGGGTGAATTTGTGCACAGCAAAGTGTTGTAAATTGACAGTACAGTAGTGCTGGGATATCACTATCACTGGGATATCACTGAGATACCCCGTTAATCTCAGAATGGAAAAAAATCCCAAGTGACCCCTTTTCCTAGTCCTGCACACATATAACCAAGTCCGAAAATGATACAACTGCGCATCCGTACTGGAAGTCATGGTCAAATAGCCTTAGAACTGTAAACCCGGTTCACAGGGCCAAAAAAATATCGATATAGATCGAGTACCGCCATTCAGCTAAAAAATATCGAGATATGACTTTTAGTCCATATCGCCCAGCCCTAATAGGGGGTGAAATCTCCTCTGTAACATTATCTTTTATATACATTTGGATTTCAGTGCTCATTTGTCTTTTAAATGACGGGTCATTGAGAAGGCTCGAATTGAAACGCCTTATTGTATTTCTGCAGCAATTCTCCAAGTTTATGGTTATATGTTTATGGAGCGTGGTCACTCAGGTCTATCGTTCCTATGTCTGCGTCCTTGATTCTTGACCTATCTTGACCGAAAGTGATGAAATAATCGATTCTGGTATATACAGAATGGGGGGCAGAGAAGTGCATATATTGCCTAGTTTTGGGGTACTTATCTCTCCATATGTCTACTAAATCAATATCTTTCATTAATTTGTTAAACGTTTTATTTACTGCTTTAGAATTGTGCGTATGGTTCGATACATCTAATTTTGGTTGTCGGTGAACATTCAAGTCCCCTCCACATATTAGGATTCCCACAGTTTCACTTATTATTATGTTAAATATCTTTTTGAAAAAAAGAGAAGTCACTACCTGGAGGAGCATAGATATTAAGGAGGGTGATTTCATTCCCATCTATTGCGCCCCTCACCAGAATAAATCTGCCCTCCTTATCTTTTTGTTCTTGTGTCTGTTCGAATGAGATCTTGTTAGAAATCAGAATGGCCGCCCCTCGTTTGTGCTTGGATTTATACAACGAGAAAAAGATTTTTGTGAATCCCATTTTTCTCAGTTTTTCATGTTCTTTAAAGTCCCCTCCACATATTAGGATTCCCACAGTTTCACTTATTATTATGTCAAATATCTTTTTGAAAAAAGAGAAGTCACTACCTGGAGGAGCATAGATATTAAGGAGGGTGATTTCATTCCCATCTATTGCGCCCCTCACCAGAATAAATCTGCCCTTCTTATCTTTTTGTTCATGTGTCTGTTCGAATGAGATCTTGTTAGAAATCAGAATGGCCGCCCCTCGTTTGTGCTTGGATTTATACAACGAGAAAAAGATTTTTGTGAATCCCATTTTTTCTCAGTTTTTCATGTTCTTTATTGTCCAGATGTGTCTCTTGTAGATATACAATGTGTGCCTTCTCTTTTTTCCTTTTGGTAAGTATTTTACTACGTTTTATTGGGTTAAGAATACCATTAACATTGGAGGAAATTATCTTAATATTTTTATGTGTCATCTCTTCTTTGAATGATCTCAAATAGCCAAAAAACAACTGCTGCAAACATCATCTCTGGTAGAACCTGGGAACAATAACACAAACTGATCAAATATTTAACACTTAACAGACGCAACACTTGCAAAAAAAAGACTTCCAAGGTAAAGGTTTCCATCGACTGACCCTTTAACTGACTAGAGAGAGTCTCTGGTCCTGGAGGGAAAGCCTCTCTACACCCATGTGAGAGTAGGGCCCTCCAAAACAGCATGGTCGGTAAAGTATATGTGTCCATCACAAAAAAATACGTTCTATTTTCGTCCCACGACTTTTTTTTTTTAAATTCTTTTCTTTTTCATGGAAAACAAAAGAGAGAACAGTATTTTCCTATTCAGATAATAAACGTAGGGGATTTATACCAAACAGTCTGTTCCAAGTATATTTTGTTTGTTTGCTCAATTTACCTTAAACTGTTCATTTCTCTTATCATAAGGTACGTTTTATTATAAGTAGATAGAGTTATAGTTTTCTCTGAGTTGTCAATGTTACCTTATGTGTGGGCTTTTGTTTGGTGTAGTTTCGTCCCTTTTTTAAGAGGGGGAGTCCCTCCTGAAGACCCGAAGCCTTTCCAAAACGTCAGCTCTCCTGGGGAGATCCCTCGCCTCTCCTGCCGCACGCCAGGCGTGGAGATTCATCTGGTCGAGTGGATCTTCTGGCGGAGGTTTAACCGTAACTGGGAGGGCCCTCTCCTTCATATCCTTCGTGGCGTTGCTGATCGTGTGGTAGATTCGGATGCCGTCCTCATAGAAGACCCGCAGTCTGGCTGGATAGGGAGTTTGGAAGCAAATCTTCTTCTCCTTCAAAACTCTTTTCTCTTCGTTGTATTCCTTTCGTTTGTTCAGTACCGCGGTTGGGTATTTGTGATCAAAAAAGAGTCTTTGATTGTTCAGGAAAATCTCTTTTTTTCCCCAGGCTTTGCGGAGAACTTCTTCCTTCGTTTTGTACCGGTGGAATTTGATCACGATTGATCTGGGTTTGTCGGTGGATGGAGGCTGCGGGGCTAGTGCCCTGTGCACTCTTTCAAGCTCTGTAATTGGGGGGATATCCAGTTTTTGTCTGAGGAGTTTTTGCACAAAAACCACCATCGAGCTTCCTTCCTCGCCTTCTGGTACATTGTAGAGTCTAATGTTCTCTCTCCTCGCTCTTCCCTCCTGGTCGACGAGTTTCTCCTCATGCTGGGTTTGAACTTGCAGCACGTTTCTCAGCGCTCGCTCCATCGTTAGCAGCCTGGTTTCCGCCGCTTCAATGCGGTCCTCCGCCTCGCTGATTCTCTGGTTAGTCTTGTTGAGCTCGTCTTTGATATCTCCCAACTGCCGGCTGTTTTCCTTTCGGACATCTTGAATCTCCTGCAGAATCCTCTCCATGTTCACCTTAGTTTTTTCACTCTGTTTTAGCCGTCCACTGTCTCTCCTGCTAGCATTAGCTCCTGCACCTCGCGGGTCGTCGTTGTTTTCATTTGTGTCGGCCGTATTTTTCTTGTTCTTGTCTCTTGTTTCCATCCTTCCCTGCTATCTAACTGTTTGTAGTACTTTGTATGGTTTATTAGTCTAAAAAGCAGGGTAATTATAAGTTTTGTCAGGGGGGACCGTGGTTTATGCTGCCATCTCTATTGGGGGCGGAGCCGGAAGTCTCTCCACAGATTATCTATAATATTCAAGTCTGGGGACTGTGATGGCCATTCCAAAACCTTCATCTGTCTTTCCTGGGGGTATTTTATGGTGGATTTTGAGGTATGCTTTGGGTCATTGTCTTGCTGGAGTGCCCAATGTCTTCAACTTCAATTTCTGGACTGAGCTTTGAATATTAGCGTTGTCACGACCCAATTCAAGGGAAGGACAAAATATGGAGACCACACATGACTCTTTGAAATTAAGAATAATTTTATTAAAGAAAAGTAAATCGAACTTGCAATTAGTAATGTATAAATGTGCAGACCTGTAAAACAATGTTAGAAAACCAAAAACCAAAAAACCAAACGAAAATCTAACAACCAAGAATCAAACAAACCAAGTGACCCAGGATGGAGAGAGACACTGAATACTCAGGCACCCTTATATATAGCTTAGTCGTCACCACCCCCAGGTGTCAGCACTTGTACTCCAATCAGCCACTCCCAAACAAGTAATTGGGCTAGAGGCCTAGGGGCCGTCACAGCCTCTAGAACAGGGGTGGGCAATTCCGGTCCTGGAGGGCCGGTGAGTATGCAGATTTTTATTTTTATCAATTACCCCGACTAATTGACATAATTGGTTGCATACACAAATATAGATTTGTCCAATGATTAGATCAAAGAAAAATGTTTTACGAAGGGAGACAAGAACAGTCTTTGGTGGTCATTTCATGATAATTTAGATAAATGCGCCTGAAATGTCAGATTTCATAAATGGTTTGGCTAATTTAGACAATCAACTAATTAAAGGCCAGAAGTTGGTGTGAAAACCAGGGACAGATACGGCCCTCGTTGCCCACCTCTGCTCTAGAATGTCTTGATATTTGGTGGAATCCATTCTTCCTTCCACCTGCACAATATTGCCTGTGCTGCTACACAACCCCAAAGCGTAATGGACCCACCTCCATGCTTAACACTTGGCAACATGTTCTTCTCTACAAATGCTTCACCCTTTTTTTTTCTCCAAACATACCTTCTTTAGCTGTGGCCAAAAAGTTCAATTTTGGTTTCTTCAGTCCAAAGCGCATTGTTCCAATGTTCCAGTCTGGCGCCGATTGTCACGTACCTACATTTACATGCAGTTTACACGATGCAAAAAAAAAAAAGGCTTATTGTTTTGGATAGCAGAGATTACATACTTTATTTGACAATGTGACTTTACGATAGTTTTTCTTATCCTTAAGGCACAAATGTTAGTTTTTTTTTTTTTTGAGTGAGCGGGTGGTGGGGTAAGGCCGTGAGAGGGAGCAGGGTACACAGGCAGACCAAGTGCGTTTGAATTATGTGGAGCAGGTCTGTTTGTCATGGAGAAAACGGGTTGTTTCAAACCATGCGTTTCAAACTCTGAAGTGGTGACGGTGGATCTCATGGCCGATCCTTTTATGGTTTACCTTCTCCGGTACTGTCCGATACTGCTGAGGAAAGTACAGGTGGAGTGAACTGAGAAAAATAGTATGAGGAGTATTATGATTTCCATAATACGGGTCTTTAAACAGCTTGAATTTCTGCATAGTACACTCTGTATGGATGTGCTCACATCATACTTTTTTATCCAATGTTAAGAGCCCTGTGGAGGAATTGCTGCGCTGAAGAATTGTGCGGCTGTCCAAGTACTCACAGACCTCAGTGTATATGAGCTGTCGTTGTGTTGGGAGTTTTTACATGGTAAAGTCCACGGTGTTTCTGGGTCATTCTAACACGGCTCTAGGACTCTTCATCCCCGGACATTTTGTCCCCAGACTTTTCGTCCCTGAATTTTTTGTCCACGGACATTTCATCCCCTGTGAATTTTCGTCCCTGGACTTTTCGTCCCCGTGAACTTTTCGTCCCTGGATGGTTCATCCCCAATAATACTTTGCCCTATACCTGCATTATAACACTAACCCTTATATCATGGTGATCTGTTTGTCGTCCATTCGTCCATCCATCTGTCAACAATAATGGCACATTTTTTAATAATTAGGGGACAAAAATTCTGGGGAGGAAAAGTCCTCAGGGGTGAAAAGTCCAGACCAAACGTCCTCAGGGACAAAGAGTCGGGGGACGAAAAATTTGTGGACAAAAGGTCTGGGGACGAAAATTTCGGGTACAAAGAGTCCTGTAACCTTCTAACACTGACGTTGCGGTCTGGTGCAGACTCTGCCCCTACCCTCAGCACATCACACTCCAGCTGGTGGAGCGCTGTCGCATCCGGAAACTGCAGCTTCTGGCCCACCAGTACATTATCTCTGCTAAAATCGAGTTCCACATTAGCGACAGACCCCCAGAGGCATCTTCTCCTCACGCTTCTGAGAGATTCCGGAGGCTCGGGTGAGTTTCCGCCTGCTGTCGTCTCTGTGCTTACTATACTAGGTTACTTACCGTGCTGCGAAGTTGTGTTCATTTCTTTAGGGAATGCTAGCATACAGTATTATCATACTAATGGAAAAATAACACATTTCCAGGCATTTAAATTGATTTTTTTGAAAATAATGTGTTTTATTTCTTTTGGATAAATGCCTCTTGTAGTTGCCTAACATATTTTACTTTCTTGCTAAAATGTTTAGATTATAATTGCTCCACAATTAAATATTTTTTTAATTTATGCCACATTGTGTTTCCTCCTTGTGTGTTGTGAACTCTTGATTTGGCAAAACAAAATGAAGGACTGCCTTCTGCATTGATCATTTTACAACCCCAGTTCCGAAATAGTTGGGACAAAGTGTAAATTGTGAATAAAATCAAAATGCAATGACTTTCAGATCACATGAGCCAATATGTTATTTACAATAGAATATAGATAACATTTCAAATGTTGAAATTGAGGCATTTTACATTTTTATCCACAAAATGAGCTTATTTCAAATTTTCTGGCTGCAACAGGTCTCAAAAAAGTTGGGACACAGGCAAAAAAGGGCTGAAAAAGCAATTAATATATAAGAGAATCAGCTGAAAGAACATTTAGCAAGTAATTAAGTTAACTGGCATCAGGTGCGTAACATAATTGGCTATAAGAGGGACGTCTTAGAGAGTCTGAGTCTCTCAGAAGTAAAGATGGCCAGAGGTTCTCCCACCTGTGAAGGCTTGTGTAAAAAAATTGTGGAATACTTTAAAAACAATGGTCCTCAACATCAAATTGCAAAGGCTTTGAAGGTCTCATCATCAACAGTGCATAACATCATCAGAAGATTCAGAGAAACTGGAAAAATCTCTGTGCCTAAGGGATAAGGCCAAAGACCTTTATTGGATGCCCGTGATCTTCGGGCCCTCAGATGCCACTGCATCACTCACCGGCATGATTCTGTCATTGGCATTACTAAATGGGCCCAGGAATACTTCAAGAAACCACTGTCTGTAAACACAGTCAACCGTGCCATCCACAGATGCCACCTAAAACTCTATCATGCAAAAAGGAAGCCATTGTTGAGCATGATCCAGAAGCGCCACCGTGTTCTGTGGGCCAAGGCTCATTTAAAATGGACTGTAGCAAAGTGGCAAAGTGTCCTGTGGTCAGACCAGTCCAAATTTGACATTCTTGTTGGAAATCATGGGCGACGTGTCCTCCGGGCTAAAGAGGAGAAAGACCACCCCTCCTGTTATCAGCGTTCAGTTCAAAAGCCAGAATCTTTGATGGTTTGGGGATGCATTAGTGCATATGGTGTAGGACACTTGCATGTTTTAAAAAGCACCATGAATGCTGAAAGGTATATAAAGGTTTTAAAGCAAATATGCTCCCCTCCAGATGACATCTGTTCCAAGGAAGGCCTTGTGTATTTCAGCAGGATAATGCAAAACCACATACTGCAGCTATTACAACAGCATGGCTTCGTAGTAGAAGAGTCCGTGTGCTGAACTGGCCGGCCTGCAGTCCTGATATTTCACCGATTGAGAACATTTGGTGCATAATTAAACGAAAAGTCTGTCAAAGGAGACCCAAAACTCTCCAGCAGCTTGAAGCCTGTATTAAACAAGAGTGGGATAAAATTCCAGTGGCTAAACTCAAGAAACTTGTCTCCTCAAGGCTCAGACGCCTCCACCATGGATGCTACACCATGGTAAATAGGCCCCTGTCCCAACTTTTTTGAGACCTGTAGCAGCCATCAAATTTGAAATGAGCTCATTTTGTGGATAAAATTGTAAAATTCCTCAGTTTCAACATTTGCTATGTTATCTCTGTTCTATTGTGAATAAAATACAGGCTGGTGTGATTTGAAAGTCATTGTGCTTTGATTTTATTCACAATTTAAACTTTGTCCCATCTATTTCGGAATTTGGGTTGTATATGTTGATTGACTCATGGGGGAGAATGTCATTTTGGTGTTGAAATTGAGTCAAGTAAGGGGGCTGTAATTACCTTGTTATGGTCTGAGGAGCAGGTTTTTTTTCCCAGGTATGTGTCGCTTTCCGATAATGAGAAAACGGGATTTAAAGCTCGCGAACTTAAGTCTGTCCATGTAAATGCCGTGGGAACATACCTGAGATTAACCTTCCACAAAAACTACGTCAACCGCTTCAACCTCTTCAATCAGGTAAATCTACCTGCTAGAGCATATTATTGTATTTCTCTTAGCAACTTTGATTTGACTTTATTCTACAACTGTATTTTTTACAATTTATTGTAGTTGTAAAAGCATGTAGACTACCAGTCAAAAGTTTGGAGACATGTTACCTGTATGCTAGTGCTCTGTCTGTGGTGAAATTTAAGTTGTGAAACCTCTGTAATAATCGGCCATAAGGTAAGGCATAAATGGTCTGAAATTAAAAGAGAATGAGTAAATTCAGAAGATGGTGCCAAAAATTTTGGGATTGTTAAAAAAAATCTGTATTTGGAATAATGAGAAGACCAATAAATTCTTTCCATTTTTCAAAATGTGAATTAAAATCAAGCTGATTTGAGAATTATTGGACAGAAGGGTCATGGAAAAACAAATCACAAGTGCAGCTCAGCAGTGGGAACTGCTACTGTCATGCTGTGTGAACTCTCGTCTGTATGAATGCCCTGAAAGAGGAAAATTTAAATATTGTGCTTAGCATTTATGATAGCAAATAGTGGTTATTATTCCTTGCCACAGAGTGGATGGAGGTAAAGGAATGAGTGTTGTCCTGTCACGTGTCCGTTCACCTGTCCGTCAGAGTTCCTTTCTGGGCCAAAACTCTAAAACCGTTCAATATTTCTCTACAAAATTTTGTATATCGGTCAATCTTATTGTGTAGACCTTCCTTTTCATGGTTTCTTTTGTCCTTCCCTCCAATGCCTTTCATTTCCAGGCCAGATATCAGTCATACCAGGGCGGGGGATCAGAGGGGTTCATGCTGGTTCCATCTATACAATTTCACTATTAAGTCTGTTGTCAATGTTACCCAGTGATCTGTCATTTCTTAATGCTTTCTTAATAATCACAGGCTTATATATTGGTCTTGATTATTCAGTAAATAAATTATGTGATTATTGATCAAGCGATCCTAAGCAGGGTCAGCTTGAAAGCAATTATGCGTTTAAGGGTCAGAGACTCACAGCACGTCATTTGGAAATCCCGTAACACCGGCGTTACCGACAGGGAGACGTTGAGCTTTAGAGAGTTAAGGGATGAGAAATTCAATATATGTATGAACATCAAATATATGGAAATATAACTGTAACTGTTGTATATAACTCACATGAGTAAGAAGCATTCTGGGAAAATGATCATAATAGAAGTGTTGAAAGAGTGGGGAGTGTGTAGATTGCCAAATAAAATTTTCTTTTGTTCCAATAATGTAATTCTTTGGTTATTTAGTGCCTCATAATTCAGCTTGTGATTTATTTGAAAATCAGGCCCAGAATGCACCAAATTGTGCCCATTTTTCAAAATTTTCTGGGGGGGGCAGACCCCCTAGGGTGGACGCGCCTGCAGTGCCTGCAACGCTCTTCGCGTGTGGTTTGTCCCTTCATCCAAAAAATGTTCAGTCAAAAATTTTTTTCTCACCAGCACCCATGAGAAGAGAGAAAGAAAGAATGAAAGAAATGGGGGGAATAGCACGAGTGTGCGAGCTTCCAGCTTGCCCACTAATAATTTTTCTAATCTCAGCTTGTTTGAAAAATATGTGGGTGTGTCCAGACTTCTGGCTATTCAGTTGTCAAACTTTTGAAAAATAATGCAATTAATATTTCTATAAGTGACACATCCTGTAATTTATTTCTGTTATTGCAGGTTGCTTTAGTTGCAGTCAATGTCCTTGGAGACCCAGTGGATGGTAAAGAGATCAACACGATTGTAAGTTCAGTCACTGCAGACTCAAGGTTTCAGGGCACTGTGGTCAGGTTTTATGGAAACAGTGTGGTGTAGTACCTATGCCTACCGTTTGGGGGAGGGCTTTCCATTCAGTGAAAATGTCCTTGCTGCCAGTTCTTCAGTGAGTATCATATACTAGACTGGTCTCTTGTTATCATGGAACTGTTACAGTAATCAGAACGTATTCTGTGGGCGTTAATGAAATCTTCACTGGTTTAAGACTCAGTAAATTAGAACACAAACACTTAAATTAAATTTACTCCTTTTGCCTAAACAGCAAACAAGTTTTGTGTTGTGGATTTTAAATTGCCCTAAGGACGTAAATATGTCCATGCCTTGTAGAAGAAGTGATTGTGTATTCCATCCTCATATTTGTATTGTTTATTGTTTTTTAAGTTGTGGCTTGTGACTTCCGGGAAGTTATTTAGTGTTGCAATGGCAGAAAGTCTCGCAAGAAGGAATTGCGAGAATTGTGAAATTGTATTTCCTCGGTTTCCCTGTTGTTTGAGTTTGGCGGCTGCAGGCAGGAATGCGGTAATGTGATTCAGGTGAGTGTGTGGCTCAGACAGGTAATCAGATAAACCTGTAGACTGATGTCTCCTGAAGGAGAGGTTTGAGTCTTTATTTCAGACTGGACTGTTGCTAACAGTCCCTGCATTGTTGTAGCACATCCTGAGTCTAGTGTAATTTACTCCGCACAAAAAATTCCCTACTCTAATCGCAGTTCTATATGCACTGTATGGCAGTGCTTCTCAGTGTTGGTCCTGAGGCCCTCTCTGTGTTTGCTGGTATTTATTCTACTTACAACTGCGGTCCAACAGTTTCAGCAAGGTGTTAACATTTCTGCTTTGCACTGTTATACTCATAAGAATTATTTGGACCTTTAAGACATATTAAGTCAGACAGTGTTCTTTATTCATATTTTGTTGTGTTGAAAGTGTTTTATAATTGTAGAAAAAGAGGAGAAATTTTAACTGATGCAATTAAATAATCAGCTGGCTTCTAATTTGTCAGAGAGTGGACAAATGGTTGCTAGAACATAGCCATTTGCCTTCTAATTACAAATTACGCAGAGGGAAATGTAGAGTCCTGAACCTGAATTGTGTCTAAAGGAACAAAGTCACATTGAGCAGCATAATTATAACCCTCATGATTCATCATTGTCTTTAGACCCATAAAGGAATGCGGCTGCTATAGTCAAACATATGTTACCCTGGGTCTATTTTAAATTATATGGGAGATTTAAAGGTTTCCAACAATCCCAAATATGTCCAACTGAATTGCAGGGAAATGTGTATAAAATGATGTTCAAGATCTATATATTTTCCATTCAATGTATTGTTGTGGCCATAAAAAAACTGCATCCTGGGTTTGAATATTTCTCTCAATACAAGTGTGATGTAGTCTGAGTGAAGCAGTTTCAGCTGGCAGAAACAGAGTATGTATGTGGCATTGTCCTGCAGTATGAAAATAAATGCATTTTCTGACTTTGACCCTACTGGAGGGAAATCCTAAGTGAAAAGTTTCAGTTTAAAGGGTTAATTTGGTCAGTTAAACATGTTCCTTTTTTGCATATGTCTGCAAATAAAGCACAGTTTTCATCCTGCATGGTAGCCATGACTATTTTGGACATTGTGGCTAAAGAGGTTAAATAATCCCTTTAAGCAAGAAAAGGACATAATTTAGGAAAAGTTGGGAATGCAGTTGTGTTTGGGAATGGAAACCACCAGGGCTCTCCAGGACTGATGTTGGGAACTGCTGCTGTATACTGAGTGCTTGGGTTTGGTTGAACACGGTTTGTGTGGGGACGTATGTGACGATGTTGCTCATTAGATCACAGGTGAACATTACTGAAGGCCGGTGAAACTCCATTATTACATTACGTTCTTTGAAAGCTAGGTCACATCCAAAACACATTGGGGCCATTGTTGTAGGTGCTGGTCTTTGGGCCTATCGTTGTACTGCTGCGTGTTAGCAATGCAAGGCTTCAATCAAGAGTTATTGTTTTCTACATTTTATGTCTGGATTCACTCGTTCTTTTGGATTGATCTATGTCATCATGAAGAGCATGTTAATCTTCAGTCTGGGTTGATGAAAATTAACTGCTGAAGTTGAAGTGTCCCATCTGAATGTTTGTCCTCATTTTTCGACAGCCTACAAGAGATCAGCTGATTGAGCATTACCTCAATGGCACTCAGCATGACCTGGCCCTGGATGGGACTTACACTGGGTAAGATTCTGCTGCTCTGCTCTGAATGATGTCATTTCCTGTGGTGCACTGGAGTGTGTGCGGGTGTAGCAGTTGCACCAAGGTTCGGAAGTATTTGGACACCGACACGATGTGAACGGCTGTGAATTCCTATACTTCATATGGATAGGCATGCATTCCTAAATAATTGGCAGTCGGTTGACAGTAACGAGCCCCGCCTCCTCTCCTCTGGAGTAGGAAGAACGACTTCATCTCTCCGCTGGACGACCTGGCGTTCGACATGTACCAGGACCCAGAGGTGGCCCAAATCATCCGCCAGCTGCACGATAAGAAGCAAGAGGCTGTACGGCGGGAGAGCTATGACCTCGCCAAAACACTCAAGCAGGCCATTGCTGACCTGCAGAAGGTACTGGGGGGGCTGTAAGGTGTGTGGTGGGGTGGCTGTTACACTGAGGTGTAGTAGTATATGAACACTAACATGTTTTTGAGGGGCTGTAAATTTTAATGCTTGATATGCGTACTAACTGCTGTCTGCCCTGAAATTTTGGGCAGTTCTATCCATGTTGCAAACGCCATGTTGGGATACGGCCCATTTTAATTGTGCCAGTGTTAACGCATTCACAGATGTCACTGTGCACCTGTTTCAGCATTGATTTGATAAAATCCTCTGCATCATGTGTCCCAGTCTTTCTACTGATATTTTATCAGCTGTTAATCTTCAAATTTATCTGGGTACTGTGAGGAGTGTGAGGTGACAGCACATTAACCGGCTCATCAAAACCCTGTCACCATTAACAAGAGCACTGTTACAGCATTAGACAATGGAGCCCAAAGGCCGAAAGATAAGTTTAAGAATCACAAAAGCTGATCCCCAAACACTGCACAGAAGTTAGACACTCCATATCTGTTCAGATCACCAGGGTATCGCTTTCATTTTGTTTCTTGAGTGGATTATGCCGGGTGCAGAGTTTCAGCGTGTTAAGATGATGTCCTGAGCTGAGATAGCCATGTGATTGATTGCATCAAATTGTGAGTAGGCACTTTGGCTGGATTTTCAGTGCAGGATTATCACGTTCATGAGGGCATATGCCCCTGCAGTAAATCTAAGGTCTTTATTTTAACCTATAAGCAACACCACATGGGGTAAATGCATGTTATCTCTCCTAAAATGCTTTTGGATTCATTGGAATCCCAATCTAATACCCACTCCGTAACCTAGTGGCTGGCACAGTTGACTTTAAGGATTGGTGGGTCAAGCCCTAATTTAGCCATTAAATCACCCTTTGTGGAAGGAACCTACTCTGGGGAGCTAGTGTACTTAATCAACTGTTAGTCCCTGTAGTGTCATCTGAATTACTAATCTAATGTAATTACAATATTTGCAGCAGATGAGATTAGGCAGCGTTTACCCAACCATACTGTTCACGAAAAGACAGAAGATTAACCAGTTAGCTAACGATATTGTTTCGATGTAGTAACTATGGCTAACTGGGTTTTCACCTAGGGGGGTCTGCTTACAGAGACAGATTTTTCGCAGAACCTGTCTTCCTCTATGGGAAATATTACCGCACAATTATATTACCATTTATATTAGGACTACCAAAATATATACGAATTCAAGCAGAAATTAATTGAGAAAAAATTAGCAAAAAATTAAACATACCTCTAAGTTCATTACGTCAAGACATCTTGCAAGACCAAACAAAGCTTCAAAGACTTAGAAAACTGGGTTGGTATATGAAATAGCGAGAGGAATGTGTGAACTGACGTAAGGATTCGAGAAGTGAAAGACGAAGTGACTACATCTCAGTGATTCTGCTTTAAATATCCTAAATGAGTGAAAAACACCTATTACAGAATATACATGCAAAATATATACCAGTTTTCTTGACACAAAATATAACACGGAATCCACAAGTAGCCTATTGGAAAAGTATCGGTCAGACAATTAATAACATTGTGCTTTTGACGGTACTGGTTCATGTCAGAAATGCAAATGTAAGAGTGCCGTCTCAAAGTGAAATAGTAAATTTAAGCTTGCTGTACACCCATTTATATTAATATTTAGGATGCTCTCGCCGTAATTGCACGTTTCTGGGGTTCATAATTTGGGCTTTTTTTTACCGTTCAGCTGTTTTCATCGCTGGTGACCAGTGTTTACCAAGGCCAGTATCTGACCCTGTAAGGCTACATAACATTAAAATACATGTAGCTATTGAGCTGCCTGGTGTACTAACACAGGGTTTGACTGATACAGACAACAGATGGCGAGCCTTGCACCGGACTACATTTATCAATAATATGTATACATGAGGTGCTCAGCCGACCGTGACGACCAGTCCCTAACCAGTCACTTACGTCTTTCTCACTTTATCCTCACGGCTTTGCAACAAGTTAGATTTTCGTCTTTTCCGGAACAGCATTGTACATGTAAAGAATAATTTAGGAATGAAGAGACCTTTGTGATCTGCAGGATGAGGCCTGTGGTGTTGCTGTGAGCTGGCCTCCTTTTGTGGCTGTGCTTACGCCCCCTGTGACCCTTTTGCTCAGGTTGGGGAGCGCTTGGGCCGCTATGAAGTGGAAAAACGCTGCGCTATTGAGAAGGAGGACTACGACACGGCCAAGCAGAAGAAGGATCAGATGGAGGAGTACCGCTCAGAGGTGTACCAGCAGCTGCAGCTGCACAACCTCCTGGACATGGGACTGGTCAGTGAGTCCTGAATCAGTGTTCATAAATGCATGGTATATTTGGTGATATAATGGAGAAAGCACAGTAATCCTTGCTAGAGCTGTTCGTGTGAATTCGCTGACACTAGTCTAACAGTGCAGCTCTCCTAAACTCGCGCCTGTTAACAGCCTTTAACCCGCCCAGCTAGAACCTTGTTGCAGGTCTGAGGTGTCCTTCGGCTCTTGTTTGTTTTATGTGCCTTTTCTTTCTTTTGTAAAGCCCAATGCCAGGGTAATGGACGTGGATGGGCTTGAAATATATTTGAATTGTGGTGGCCATTTGGGCTGCGTCATTCCATGCACCCCCCCGTCTCTTCTTATGGTGGCCATTTTGGTTCTGGCCTCCTACTCTTCACCACTCTCCCCTTACGGTGGCCATTTTGGCTGTGTGCTCTTACACTTCCACCATTTTCGGATTGCAGTGATGATTTTGACTTCCTACTCCAGGGCTCTCAATTGCATCGCCGCTACGACGTAGACGTCGCAGCGAATTTGGCCTGCGCCCAAAATAAGAATTGGCAAAAAACGCGCCCAAATGATGGGAAACGCGCCCAAAATCAATATGGTCACAAAAAAAAAAAAATGTTACTAATCTCATATTACACGAACCATTCAGCCAGAAATACCGCCTACAAACCCATGAGAAATCCGACATTTCTCTCGAGTAGTTTCCGTTGCTCGCGCAAGACTATAGTATTCTCCCAACCTTGTCACCCGCTGGTTTGGATGTACTGGCTTGTACTGCTCCAATGTATTTCGTTTCTCACGCTGATGGAGGATGCTTCTAGAATTTCCTGAACGCAAATGGCGCTTTAATCATCCCGGGACACCGTGCAAGACCACGAAAAACTGGCAAAAGCCACAATAAAACTAGTTCTACATTTGTAGCAGAGCGAAAAAATCAAAAGGAAGTGCCAGATGCCGGCTCTTTAGATCGTTTTTTTCTAGCAAAAAAGACGTAAGTACAATGAAATTTTCTGACATTTTGCCGGCATGTCTGCATACGTTATCATTGTTATGCTAATTTTATCAACAGCTCATCTGCGGTCAAGCATACAAATCTGGTTGAATTGTCAGAGTTGTAGCTGATTATACGAGACCTAGAATTTAAAATACTGCATCCTGTTGAATGCTATTGCTAGCCAAGAAGGAAATTACCATTATTAAGTGTTCAAATGTAGTCTGTAGGGCCACAACAACGTAATTCGTTGTCAGTGAGGTGAGTGTGTCTGCGTGACGTAGGAATCATGTGACGTTGTTTATAAACAGTATACCATGTGCTCTCGGTGAAGATTTTATAATGATCCTTCTTTCAAGATTAAATTGTGAAGCTGGACTGGTATACCTCATGTCCAATGCTGTAGGTAAATCATTTTACAGAAAAACCATATGATGTCAGTTGTCAGAGGGAATATTTAAATAACAGATTCATAAATGTCACTCGTCACTAACTTCCCATTGTGTCCGAATGAAACTAGTCTTGCCAATCTGTTAACTGTGGTACAGTGGTACTGCTGCTGTCAGAATGAAACTAGTCTTTGACAATCTGGTACTGCTGCTGGCTGCTACAAATAAAATAATTTGAAAACACGAATTTGTTTATTTTTAAATCAGTCTTAATTAAACTGAATTTTAAAAGGAACGACTGGTCTCCACATTCAGGACCCACCATAACTGTCTTGATGGCAGAGCACTAATAGGGCCTGCTGGGTGTCCAATGGTTCTGCCACCTGGAGAGTAATGCTGGCTCTCCTGTCGAATTTCCCAGTAACCATGGTAAACCCCAAACGACCATTTAGCTTGCTCCCCTGACACTTGGGACCATGCAGCAGGGTAGTGGTGCACCCTAGTGGGTGTCAGGGTGTGTCAAAATGGGGATTTGGGCTTTGGAAACGCCGCAACAGCAAGTTGGATACGGTGCGAGAATGTGCCCAAAATAGCACCTGAAAAATAGAGGGTGTAGCCATGGCTATGCAATTGAGAGCCCTGTACTCTCCAACCAATTTCACAGTGCACTGGACATTTTGGCTCGGGCCTCCTACTCCCACCAATCTCTGGCTCTGGCCTCCTGCACTCCCACCACTCTCCCCTTACGGTGGCAATTTTGGCGGTGGGCTCTTACGCTTCCACCATTTTCGCATTGCAATGACGATTCTGACTTCCTACTCCGGCTTCCTACTATCCAACCACTTTCACAGTGCACTGGCCATGTTGGCTTCAGCCTCCTACTCCCACCAACTTCTGGCTCTAGCCTCCTACCCTCCCACCACTCTCCCATTGCGGTGGCCATCTTGGCTCTGGCCTTGTACATTCCCTCCCTACTCCCATTGCTGAGGCCATTTTTTCTCCTCCTGCCTATGGTCCCATCACTCCTATGTTTCCTTCCAACAGACTCTTGGGACGGCTGAACCTGTGGCCCAGGAGCGCTCTATGCCCACCCCCTCCCCCTCCCCTTCCTCATCGACAGAGAAACAGATGCCATCCCCCGCCCAGTCCCCTCGGGTTCCCACCGAAATCTTGAGGGAGAAGGAGGCGGATAAAGTTCCACAGCCAGAGCGGGTCACCCCACAGCCCGCGTCCCCGAGGCCGGCCCAGACGCCTCCCACCCTGCCAGCTGCCGTGCCAGAGATCCCGCAAGTCAGTGTAAGCCGTCTCATCCTAATGACTCAAAAATGTCTGACAAATGTAAAAAAAAAAAAAAAAAAAAAAGGTACCGTAGCTCCGCATGAAGAGGGATTTTTTTGTTATTACTTTAATTTGCTCATGGTATCAGCTTTACGTAGTTTTGTTTACTGAGTTGCTTAATGCTCCCTCCTGTTTTGTGTTCCTTAGTTTTTTTTAAAGAAATCCATTGTATTACTGTGCTGTAGTATCGCAAGTTTAAACAATATGGCCTGTTTTGACCTCTCTCCAATCCCAAAACACAGAGCCAAGATGGTGATGCTGCAATTTGTTGTGGCCCCATTGACAAGAGAAATTGCCTTCAGGTTTTATTACGTTTGGGTTGAAGCGCTCTTAGTGGGTAATGAAAATGGGCTTTGAGGGGTTCTTTTGCCTTATGACTGTGGTGAATTGCAGGTCAAGTTTCAGAGTTTAATTAAGGTTAAACACCTGGTTGATCTCTGTGTTGACTCGTCCTGGAATTAACCCCTTTACGCAGATGCCAAACCAAGCCAATCCTTGCTTATCATGCATGACCCCTGTTTAAGGCTTTATAACTCAGGAATTTGAGTGTCACAGAGCCTGGAAAAAGATTTTAATGAAGCAAGACACTTGTGTCATTTGGATATAAGGCTTATCTCCATTTACTTTTATAACTTTGGGACAAAAAGTGCCAACACAAGGAAACTTTCTGAAATAACACTTGGAGCTGTTTCGCGATGAGATGCTGGGAAATAAAAAAGCTTGGGGGTAAAATAATACTTTTCCTGGATCAAAACTCATGCACCAGAAGTGTAGTAAATCTGAGAATGATGCTCTGAACAACTGATTATTTGTGAAGCCAAATATAAGCTTCCCCCTTCCTCTCAAAATGGCAAAAGATTTTTCAATTGGTGTGAATTATAAATTATGCAGTATTTTACTACCAGCCATTTTGATACAAGGTACAAACTTTTTTTTTTTTTTTTAAATCAAATGCAAGTGGATATTATTTTGTAATCTTCTTGACAGACAAAATGAGGGGGCCTCATATAAGTACTGATCCATTCAGTCTCAACTAAGCAGAAAAATACCTGAAAGTTATTTGGCTGTAAAAACTTAAAAACATCCTCGCTTGTTATGTAAAATTGAGGGCTTTTTCTGTGGACATGAGTTCACCAGCTGGAGAAAGCCGAGCCTATGCAGTCAGTGTCTGCTTCCCAGAAAGGGCTTCCGTCATTATTTAGTCTTTCGTTGTGATAGGGCAGTTAAAGCCAACTGTGCGCTCATGCTAGACACTGCTTTTCTGGAGGAGTAACATTTGTAAATGGTTATTCAGCGCACTGAATTTTGAAAACATTTATTTTTGTTGTCTGGGAGCCATTTCCTGATAGACGTGTTGAGCACATGAACATAAATGATGCCATTGTGCGGCAGGGCAGCGCTGGTGATTTGGGTGTCCCTGTCCGACCCTCCCACATTACTGATGGGTGAACAGCCGTCTCACAATTCTGTCCCGAGCATTTGCTCAGCGCATTAATGGAAATACTGTGCTGAAGGCTCAGTCACTGTACCAGTTATACCACCTGTGTGTGCTTGTTTTTTGCCTGTGTGTGTGCCCCTCTATTTGTGTACTATTCCATGTGTGCGTGCGTGTGTGCATGCCTCAATGTGTATGTGCGTGTGTGTGTGTGTGCATGTGTCTGTGTGTGTTTGCCTTAGTTTGTTCATGGACACAAAAAAGGAGGACTTCTGGAGGCGCTGCATCTAGTTTGATCGTTTGTATGCCATACTAGCCTATCTGTCTTAAGATATTTTATATTATGTTGTCTTATTTAAACAAACTGTTATCGTGTTGCATTATGTGTCAACAATATTAACCAAGACATTTTTTCATGTTTTTTTATTGAATTATTATTATTATTTTCATCATGCAGTTACCATTCAAATAAAATGTATTACTATGTGCTTACGTGTGTGTGTACCTGCATGAGTGCATTTGTACTGTGCGTGTCAATATGTGCTGTTTGGTTTTGTGCGTATGTGCCTCTGTGTGTCGGTGTGTGTGAATGTGTGTTTGCATGCCTGAATGTGCGTGTACTTGTGTGAATGAGCGTGTACTTGTGTGAGTATGTGTGTACGTGTGTGACTGTGGTTGTACATGTGTGAATTTGTGTTTACATGTCTAAATGTGTGTGTACATGTGTAATTGTGTGTGTACATGTGTCTGCAGGTCAGCTCCCTGCCCTATGACGAGAGGCCGCTCCCAGCCCTGAGGAATCGACAGAATCTGGAGGAGCTGCCTGATCTCCCGGCCGAGGAGCCCCCTGACCCCGGCCCTGACCCCAGCACTGACCCTGACCCTGACCCTGACCCCGGTCCTGACCCTGGCCCTGACCCCGGCGCTGACCCCGCCTGCTCCCCCCGCAGCCCCGGCGTGACCGGCGAGCCCGAGCCCCTGACGGAGAAGGTGCAGCGCGAGGCCGGCTTCCCCATCGAGGTGTACGGAGACGGCCTGGTAAGAGAGCCTGCGGGGCCCTGAGCTCCGGCACATTGTCCTACACTCCTGCTAATCTCCACCCCAGATCAGGTGCCCCCCCTTCACCTCCTGAAATACCACCCAGAGCAGGAGCTGCGTAACCGCTCTGAGCTCTCTCCCCTGGCCAAAGCTGTCTCTTTCCCTGGCCTGCAGTGCATCGTGGGTAATGTGAAGGATTCCTCCGGCGGTTTACATCACTGCATCAGGAGTTGACACTAGCGGGCACGTTTGTTCCCCCAGGTGGCTGCGGCGTATTCAAAGACCTGGTCGTACCGTGAGGACGCCCTGCTGGCCGTCTGTAAGAAGCTGTCGGAGGCCCCAGCTGGAACGCCTAGGGAAGAGCTGCGGACCATGGTCAGGGCGGCCATTTTCCTTGCTCGGAAGGCCATCTTGGATAAGGTGTCCTCGGTAAGTTGAAAAACAAAGAGGAAACGAGTCGCTGACTGTGTTGTAATATCCTGATGGATTCAGTATTGGATCCATATCTGTTTATTGTATTTTAATATACCCACTGATAAAGCCGATAAATTGCAGTTATGATGTTCAGCCCAATGTCATCATCAAACTAATGGGGTGTTTCGGTTCTTCTTGTAACCTTAATTGCAGCCCAGCGCTCTTTTTCCTCTCAAAGGCATTCTTTGTCTCCACTGTTAATATAGGAAGTTAATTTCTAGTTCATTTCTATGCGCTCTTCCTCACAATGGTGGGAAGAACTGTAGCTTCATTTTTCTTTTATTTATCTGTGACCCAAAGTAAGTCCTGTGAGGTGAGTCTTTTTTTTTTTTTTTTTTGCCTTGGAACTCACAAATTTTGAACAAAAATTCAGCACGAACTCATTTTTTTTTTCAAATTATTTTTTATCAATGAACAAAAATATAAATTCTTGCCTTAATATTCAAGCAACAGAAACATGACTAACAATTTTTTACACAAAATTATTTTGAATCAAGCGGGCAGAGAAATATTTCAACCATCGGCATCACGTAAAGCGGTGCACCTCCGGCGCATGGAGCTCACGAGGTTGTCAGTAGTGGTCTGTGGAATGTTGTCCCTGCAGTGCAACTCGGAGCTGGCATCAGCGTAACGCTCGCCCACACGTCGCCATACGTGTTGTCTGCCATCAGCGCGGCACAGTTGGAATCGCGATTCATCGCTGAATAACACCGTCCTCCACCATGCAAGCGTCCAGCGAAGGTTACGGTCAGCCCAGTCGAATCTTTACCGATGACGGACGACGGTCAGGTCGAGACCTCGGTGCGGTCAGCGGGCTTGGAGGTCTGCCTCCCTCAGGCATTTTCGGACAGTCTGAGCTGATATCCGCCTGTTCTGCAGTCCGACGGTCTCGTCAGCTGTCCTGGTGGCTGGCCGGAGCCGATCACGGAGGAGCTGGAGCCGCATGTGCCGATCCTGTGTGGGCGTGGTCACACGAGGTCGTGGGGCATATGGACGATTCACAGTGCTGCCAGTCTCTCTGAATCGACTTCTCAACCGGCTGATGGTGGAATGACACACATTCAAGTGTGCTGACACCGCTGTCACAGATATCCCAGCATTCAGCATGCCAATGGCACGCTCCCTCATGTCTTGTGACATCTGTGGCATTGAAACTTGTGACAAAAGTGCACATTTTGCAGTGGCCTTTTATTGACCCTGGTGCAAGGAGTGCCTGTGTATTGGTCGCGCTGACTGACGAACTCAGTGTTATGCTCTATGCAGCTCAGGGGTGGAATAACTCAATGAGTGAGTAATCTCACAGGGAGTGGTCAATGAGAAGTGGGTCACCAGAATTGAGCAAAACAAATCATTCAGTACGCCAATAAACACTATTTGTGGGCATATTTCATTATAGGTCAATTTAACTCAGCATTTTTGGTTTTTGCGTTTATATTTTTGTTCAGTGTAAATAAACTGACAGAGGGAACAAGGAAATAATGATTCGCTGTTAAATAACTTCTTGTTTTGTCAGTTAATAACTTCTTGTCAGTTTTGCGGATCATTGCAAATCCAAACTGGCTGATCACTTTCTTTACTGTGAACAGAGAGGAAATCAACTAAAGGGCTTTAAGTTTCAGGCTATAGGTTAGCAGTTAAGGTTTTAGTTAGTAAAGCCTCTGACGTAAGATTGGTGCTGCTGTTGGGCCCTTCAGCAGGGTCCGTAACCCTACATCGCTCAAGAGGGATTGTCCTCCACTTGGACCAATCAAGTGTAAGTCCTACTGATGAATAAAGTAGGTGATGTTTGTTGGGTGCGATAGAAGCTGTGGGTGGTCTGTGGCTCTTATTGCTGAAAGGAAAAGGTTAGGCACCGTTTCCCCTTTTAAAATTCCACTGTGACCTTTGGGTTCTGATCTGCCCACTGAAGTGTGCATTCTTATTTCACGTCATAAACGGCAGCTCGTCTCGAGCGCTGAGTGAATGTCTGGGAATGATTTGATTTGTGTGTACACAAAGACTACTGGGTATTCACTAACGACAGTTCCCTGAACTCTACCGTCGGCTGAGGAAAGGAGGGAATAACACTATGGAATGTCATGGTTTTGGGGAGTGTTTTTATGTATGTGTGAAGCCTTAAGATCCCATGGAAATCTATGTTTAAATGGGAGTCGTTTCCTACATTTTTGTCAATAAAGAGCCACAGTTTTGGCTGTGTTCGTGGCATCAAAGTGAAAAAAAATGACACTTGCAAGCTGCCATGTGTGAAAATAAAGCTTTGTCTCATAATCACAGAAATGTTTTTCTGCATTAAGTCGTTGTCAGGGTGTGAGGGACCCGACTGTTTCTTTCTGGCTTTTCCATCAGTATGAGAAACTGTTCTCCCAGTGCCAGCTCGTGTCAGAGGCTGGTTGTGGCACAGAAACTGTTATGAAATCAATGAAAATCCCGCAGAGAGCAAACGGTAACACTGCTGCGTCACACCCTCCTGCCCTCAGCTGCATTCCCCCGTCTGCTGCCCAGCGCCCGTGTTTGCCGTCTCCTCTGTCGCGTTTACGCGGGCATTATGCCGCTGTCCCAAATCCTCGTTTTCCCCCCATTGGTGGAATTTCTGCCGGGAATATTCAAACAGCTGCTTTTCATTGGTAGGCCTTCCCATGGGCCATTTGCATTGTGGGGTGTGGGGCTCCTTCCCGCTGAACAATGTGGCCCCAGTCTGTGTGAGATTCCCGGGGGTTTTTACGACAGGGCTCCCAGCTTAAATAAATACTATGGTACGTGGCTGACTGGGGGATGGTTATTGTCCCCCTCCCTCTTCCTCCTCCCCCTGTAGGACTTTCACCCTGTGTCTCCTCAGGGTAAGGGTGAGGTGGAGAGCGAAACATCCTGCAGGGCTGCTTTAGTCGTATTTCACCGGTTATGTTCCCAAAAGGAGCTGTACACGAAGACCTGAGAAACCACCGTCAGACTCTGGCATTCTTCACATTTTTCTTACTCTTTGGTACCTTTAACGTGCAGTATGCAGTGCTATTTTAAGTCTATTCCCTCCCTCCTTTACTTTGCCCTGGCGCGCCTCCCTCTACGCTCCCCTCCTGTTCTCTGTGAAGGCTGCACTGCCCGCTGCTCTTCATTCATGCATCTTTTGCGCTTAAATTATCTTTGTTTCACACGCAGAAATCGCATATCTATTGACATCATCATGCCTTCCCTTGGTTAAAGAATTAGCCAATAGCAAGTCTCTTTCTCTGACAGAAATCTTCAGAAATGGCTGCAGTTAATTATATCATTGGAACAGTTAAGCACAGATGTATTCTGAGGAGTAGGTAAAATTAGCTTCTGTAGCAACAGCCTGGTCTGTTTTCAGTTTTTTTTTTTTTTAATTTGATGTTAAGTTTTGGCTGTTTGTGTCCTTGGCAGGTTTTTCAAGCATCCCTGAAGCTGCTGAGAGTAATTCTGACCCAGTTCATCCCTCAGCACAAGCTGGGGCGAGCAGAGGTGGGGCACTGTGTGGAACAAACCTGGCCCAACCTCATCGCCAAGACTGGGGACCCCGCCAGCCGACTGCGTCTCGCTGCTGCAAACTTCATACAGGTCACACTTCACCAGACACTGCTGCCTTGGTTTCGCACACGCTTCTTAAATTTAGTTTTACCTGACATTTTGGGAGTGTTTTTTTTCCCCATTTGGGTAGAGTGGAGCTGTGGTTACTGAGAATTTACTGCATGTTGACGGTGAGTTCTGAGAGTCGTGGGCCAGCGCATGTGAGCTGTTTGGCAACCCTGTGAGCAGTGTTTTCTTTTTTTTTTTGATATTCTCTTTTTATTTAGAAAGGCGGATTTCCATCAAATGCATTAATTACAGCCGTAATCATTCAAGGACACAGTAAAGGATGGATGTAAAAAGTTCTAATGATTTTGTCCATACTGCCCTTCTGGGGTTTTCTTTTACGGACCACTAATTAATTCAGTTGGGAACAATGACAGAAAAGAACAGAACCGGGGAGCGCACCGCCTCAGACAATCCAAACGTCACACACACAAAAAAAAAAAAAAGGGCAGATTCACACAAAGCACAAGTACAGTCATATGAAATCAGATCTGATTGGTTTTACATACTCAGTCCATTTGGTCCAGATCTCATAAAATTTGTCTTTTTAGACTTTGAGGGAAAAATATATCTTCTCCATAACATAAATCTTGTAGACAATTTCAATCCATTCATTAATGGTGGGAGGTTCTACTTTCAACCATTTCCTCGTGACAGATTTCTTACTGGCTGCCAAAGAATAGCCAGCAGTTTTTTGTCTTTCACGTTCCATGTTTCAAACAATAAATTGCCCAAATACATAGTTTCACATTTAAATGGAATGTTTACATTAAATACATTTTTAATATGTTTGTGGATCTCTTCCCAGTAAGGTCTTACTGCCTGACAGTCCCAAAAAATATGGAAATGGTTGGCTTCATTAGACCCACAAAGTCTCCAACATGCCTTGATGTCGTTTCTGAATGGGTGTGATGAAAAATCTTGCAATATTTTTCCAGCAGAACTCCCGCCATGTGTTTGACCCGGTTGAGAACCATTGTAGCTGGCATATTTTCTCCCAGCTCTCCTGTGTAATCATTATCCCTACTTCCTTTTCCCATTTCTTCTTTATGTATTCTGTATTCTCTTGTTTAGATAATTGTATGGCGTTATATAATTTGGAGATAGCAGTGTTTACTTTTAATGTCTGAAGATGAATTCATCTGATTAATTCACTGATTTCCATTCACTCAATAGGGGGAATATGCAATTAGCATTTGAAAAAGCAGCTGGTCAGTGAATATTAAACGTTGTTGTGTGAACGTTGTTCACCACTGTCGCTATAAGCCCAATTCATTAACCTGACCGTTTTATTTGTAACCCTGGAGCTCATCACCTCTTGCCGGAATATGTCAAGTTAGCACGTTAGCAGGTGGTCGTCCAGGCTTCTGTGTAGTGCGGCCTCGACACCAGGTTTAGGCGTGGATTTGGATGTCTCTGGTTTCCTGCACTTCATATGAGCCACTGTCCTTTGTTTTGCTGTTTTCTGTGAAAATGTGACAGCTGTGGAATAACTTACAGCAGGGCTGTTCTGTGGGACCCTGCATGCAGCAGCACGTACACAGCTGCACAGTGAGGCCCTGTGCGCAGCAGCACAGTGAGACCGTGTACACTGCAGTACAGTGAGGCCCTGTATGCAGCAGCACAGTGAGGCCCTGTACGCAGCAGCACAGTGAGACCGTGTACACAGCAGTACAGTGATGCCCTGTATGCAGCAACACAGTGATGCCCTGGATGCAGCAGCACAGTGAGGCCCTGTACGCAGCAGCACAGTGAGGCCCTGTACGCAGCAGCACAGTGAGGCCCTGTATGCAGCAACACAGTGATGCCCTGATGCAGCAGCACAGTGAGGCCCTGTACGCAGCAGCACAGTGAGGCCCTGTACGCAGCAGCACAGTGAGGCCCTGTGCACAGCAGCACAGTGAGGCCCTGTACGCAGCAGCACAGTGAGGCCCTGTGCGCAGCAGCACAGTGAGGCCCTGTACGCAGCAGCACAGTGAGGCCCTGTACGCAGCAGCACAGTGAGACCCTGTATGCAGCAGCACAGTGAGACCCTGTATGCAGCAGCACAGTGAGACCCTGTACGCAGCAGCACAGTGAGACCCTGTACGTAGCAGCACAGTGAGGCCCTGTACACAGCAGCACAGTGAGGCCCTGTGCGCAGCAGCTCAGTGATGCCTCTGTGCGCGGCAGCTCAGTGAGGTCCTGTCTGCTGCTGTTTGGATTGCTTCCTGCCACAGAGTGCAGCCTGTGGGTTAACAAGCCACATGTTTGAGTGGGTGTATATGAGTGTGTGTGTTCATTTTGTTTTGTGTTTGTGTGGGTGTTTGTGACAGAGAGAGAAAGGGAAAAGGCTAGCAAGAGAGATTATAGCCCTCTTGGGTGTTAGTGATGTCACTCGGTCCTTCTGCAGGATGCTGTTAAAGCTGTAACTCAGCTGGGAATCAGCTATTTACTGGTTTATTTTTAAGGACTTTTTGTTTCCTAGTCAAAATGCATACACTCCAGACTCCAGCTTCTGCCAGACTGTACTCCGCCCTGTGCTTTTTTTATTTATATTCAAAATTATTTCACACTTTGTTGAAATTTGGTGAACTGAAGCAACGAGAAAAGTTGTCGACTAGTGACTCTTCTCTTAAACACAGAGCATTCGCAATGATGAAATCATTGCTTCTGTTTGCTTTAAACTTTCTGAAAACTTTTACGGCATTAAATTAGCATGAGGATTCAACTTTGCGGGAAAGGCTGAGATCAGCCCCTCGAGTTCGTAAAAAGAGCTCACAGCTGCCTGTAAAAAAAAGGGCCAGTGCTGCATAAAAGTTCACTGTGTGGAGAATGCAGTGAAGTCTTTAGATTCACACACTGTTAGCTTGCTTCTTTTTGGTTTTGAGTGAATAGTGCTTTAAGTGAGAGGATACTATTTTAGAGGTGTGGTGGAAAAATGTAAAGCATATTTAATTTTTTTTATGAAATATGTAATAATGAGAACAGTCTCTCTTTAATGTGTGTGTGTGTGTGTGTGTGTTTTATCTTTGTTGTACTTTGATGCCAGAGTGACCTTACTGTTCTGTCTGTCCTTCATGCATGTTTTTCTTTTGTACAGAATTGTTTTCTTTTAGATTGCACTGCTGGTGCTCATTATATCATACAAACAAACATGCAGGTTCACGCACGCACAAACTTTCGCCCACTTCGTAAAAGGACATGATATATGCACACAGACATATGCGCACGCACAGATTCAACTCCCATTTTTACAAACGTTTAATCATCCTGCATCGCTCCTTCCACACAGGAGATGGCGCTGTTCAAAGAGGTGAGGTCTCTGCAGGTGATCCCTGCTGAGCTAGTGAAGCCCATGAAGTCCAGCGCTCCGGTTCGCCTGGCATTGAGTAATGCAGAGCTGGTGGAGAAACTTCTAGAGGAGCTTGGCACCCAAGGCTCCGGGTTTTCCCTCCAAAACGTTATGCAGGTGAGGGCCATGTTGACTATCCCTTTGCCGGCAGTGGCAAACTCCAGCCCTGCACCCCCTTTCTATTTCACACACACCTCAGACTAAACTCTGGAGAGATGTTTGTTAGAGCTGTACATCCCATAGTCCGAGTTCATTCCTAACTCGGAGCGGAGTGGTGTTGACTGATTGATGACTTTGTATGCTGGAGTCCTTGTACGGTCCCTTGACATTAAGGCCAGGTCAGACGGTAAGGCTGAAAGCAAACCGAGTTCCATTCTGCCTCGTCATTTGTCCTTTCATCACAGAATGCCACAATTCAGTAGACCTTGGAACAGGAAGTTTGCGGAATGGAGAGTAGTTCCTCTCTGTCACACTCATTTTCTTTTACACTGGTGCTGAATGACCAGGCACGCTATTCCACTGTGTGACCACTCTATACTAAAAACAACATTTCCAATATCGGTGCAAAATTTGCCATTGATTAACTTACATTTATGACCCCTAGTTTTGCAAAAATGATATGGCCTAAATAATCCGCCATAGTTACTTTGTTGATCTCTTTTGCGTATTTCAAGGCTGCAATCAGATCAGCCTGAAGTCTCGTTTTACTGTGGCAGGGAGGTGAAGATTCTTCAGGCTGTCCTCTTAGCTTTTATCTTTCATACCAGGAATAACTTTGTGGCTGTTCTTTGAATCTTTTTTAGAGCCTCTATATCTTTTTTTTTGTGGGACAACCTCCAGACCTTAAGATAATACAAGTGTGGTCAGGCAAAGGTACTAATGAAAATAAGTATGACCCATTTAATAAACAATGAATACTTCTGGTTATATATTCCACCTTCCTGATGGCCTTTTTAACTAGTATTGCACTGTGGCTAGAGCCTGTGAGGGTTTGGTCAGTTAGCACTCCCAGGATTTTTTCAAGTTCAGCTTATTCCAACTTTGAACCTCCTATAAAGTAATCTTGTCCAATGTTTTTATTTTCTCCTTTATAGAACTTCAAATTTATTACTGTTGAATTGTTGAGTTTTTGCCAACTTCTGGATTACATCTAAATCATCCTGAATGACCTTAACTCACTCTAATCTTGTTAGCCAAATCTCCCCATTTAGAATCATCAGCACGTTTGACCTATTTATGATCAGTGTTCTTGTTGGGGTCCGAAATGTAGATGAGGAAGAGCAATCCTTGTGGGACTCCATTTCCCACTGTGCCCAGCTCAGATGAGATTCTGCTGACCACTACTCTTAGTTTATCACGTTACCAGGTCAGAATCCACTCCAAAATACATCCTATAATTTCTGCAGTCTGCATTTTTATAATCAGTCCCTCATGTGGTACCTTATAAAATGATCTCTGAAAATTCCATTAAATGATATCGTAGGCCCTGCTCTGGTTGTACAGTAAGTCTTCGTGGCCTGTTCAAAAAATTCCAAAAGGTTTGTTAGTCATGGCCTTCCCTGACAGAAATCTCGTTGGATATCCCCTAGGATGTTGTTGTTTTCAAGAAATAATTATAACCTGTCTTTAATAATGGATTTCAGTATTTTACATGGAATACAAGTTAAATTGACATGCCTGCATTTTCCCGGTTCATTACGATCCCCGTTCTTAAATATATTTTATTACCTTGATTCTAAGCATCTGACATTTCTCCAGTTTCTACAGACTGCCTAAAAATATATGTCTGTGGTTTAAATATGATCCCACCTACTTCCATGAGTACCCTTGCAGGGGCAGATCCAGGAATTTTGGAAAGGGGGGGCACAGCCCCCATACGAGCGCCAAAGGCGCGAAGCCTTGAGGGGTCTGGGGTCCCTCCCCCAGAAAAATTTGAAAATTAAAGTGCCAAATACGCGTTTTCCTGGCATCTGGGAACAAAATTCAAGGTCTTATAGTTAGCTGAAAAAAGCATTCTTTTCATTAACAATTATCTCTATTTAAGGTATAAGTTTGCACTTGACTCTGCAAAGACAATCAAAACAAAGAGACTTAGGTCCTATTCCAATAGAAACTGACGAACTGTGAAAATGATCAAAGCATCCATCAGGATACATCATGGATTAAACATTTAAAACGCAACACTAAAGTTGTTTTCTTTCATGGAGAATGGTATTTAATTCACTTTGAAGTGAATTTCTCACTTGCGCATTAGGCATATTCAGTAGGCATGCAGAGCTACAAAATCATCTTCTGGAAATTTTTATTCTCACTGAATGGGTTGATGAAGAGCATTATTCGGGGGTATCTACGGGCATACATATCGATCACTTTGTCATAATCAAGTTTGATGTCCCTGTCAAGATCAATAGATTAATCAGTGTTCACTATCGCATTCAATAACTACGAGCCTCAGCATTAGCTTACGCTATTTTGGCCAATTGGCCAATTAACTTGATCACGTGTAAAAAAAAAAAACATCGTCTCCTGTTACCTGGCTTGCTCCATTAGCTAAAATAAGATCCAGTTGCACTGGCACAAACGTTACTCTAAGATATAGCGCTGTTATCACTACTTAAACAAACGTTATAGCTCATCTTATAGTTAATCCATATAGGACTGCATACAACAGACAGTATACAGTTGTCAGAGTTGAATAGTCACTTGCTGTTTTACACATTCAACTATAGAAATCATTAGTATTGAAGAGGCCTAGCTGTTCCATATTAAAATATAGCATTTAAACTGTAGTGCAATAAATACTCCGAGGATTAACTCAACTTAGTCTCAATATCACTATTTAAATGCTTTAATAAAAGTAGAAATCCTGCATTTAAATTAGGAGTGAACTCATCCATAAAACTGAATATTCAGCTTGGCTTGCTTGTGAATATTCAGTAACTGATTATGGTGTGTCATCTAGTGATAGAATATTGTAACTGTGTGCATAAATTTGCAGCTTCATGTCCGCTGGCATCAACATCTGTACAAAGATACCCCGCCGAGCACCGTTGTTCTCGAACGCACAAATCCACATAATCTTTATGATGAATTACATTCATATTTTAATTTGTAACGAGCAATGAAGTGGCCAGTGTCAACATAACGAAGTGAAAGTATACTTTTTATCTTTTAAATGTAGTAGAGTAAAAGTAAAAGTCAAAACTCAAGTAAAGTACAAATCCTCAAAAAAAAAAAACAACTTAAGTGGGCTACTGTACTATACGCCTGACCATCACAAAGTGCGTTAGGACGCAACTCTTTTTTTTTTTTGGATGCCCCCCCCCCGGTAATTTCATTTTTCCGGCATGGCAATTTTTCGAGCTTTAAGCCCTGTGTGTAATGTGCGAAAAAGGCTGTCTTCAGAAAGTCAGCCGCGTGCGCCCCCCCCTTAAATCCGCCTCTGCCTTGGATACATGACATTAGGGCTTGCCGCCTTATCTGTCTCGTGTGAAATGTGTCAAGCACTTCATTATCCCCAATCTCAATTTCAGATAAAAATTCCAAGCATTTGAAAAGTCTTCTGGCTGGTTAGAAATCTGCAGACTTCAACTTATTTTTTTACATCTTTGGAATGAATTTACTCTGTGTATCAAGTATGACCGCCTTGAATCTGCCCCACATTTCATTCACAGTCTTGTAATCGAGGTGTTTCATCCAATCTATTGCATATACCGCGTTAAAAAGCCTGAGCAGGGCCACTTACTGCTAGGACCATGGGCTGCTGAATTTTTCTCTGTCCCCTCCTGTTTCCCAGGGGATGTATTCCAAGAGGCGATTGAGTTTCCTGTTATTAAAATTAGGAGCTCAGAAAGATGGGACAATAATGGCCGCCTGTCTGGAGTGGGAGACTTGAGCTTTGGGGCAGACTTTGTTTTCCTGCCTGTGGGACTGTAGATTTGATTAGTTTAATTTGAAGTGGGTAGTGAGGCTGGCCCTGTTTTCTGTTTAAATGTGAGGCTTCCTGCTCTTCCTTGCCTTGAGATTTCAAGTGAAGGTGATAATGTTTGAGAGAAAAAAGCACGACAGCGAAGAGATGCGGATACCATCCTTGCTGGTCTGCTGAGCTGATTCATATTTCCTCTTTCTCTGTGATGGGGGTTTTAGGGTGACCTGCCTTGCTTGATGAGGTACAGATGATATGGAAAATAATTGTGACTTGTTTAAGATACTCATTTAGACTAGCGGTTCTCAGTCTCGGTCCTAGGGCACCCCTGTGTATGCTGGTTTTTGTTCCAACCACGATTTCAATCACTGAATTTCAACAAGCAGTCAGTTTGTCTTAACCAGGTGCATTTATGTTTAGTACAGTTATTTATCCTATGAAACCACATTTGAATGAATATCCATGCATCCCATGAAGAGGAAAGAAATCCATATCCATATTCTGATATATTTGAAACAACTGCATAAAAAGAAGGAAAAAAATTGAGCCCATCAAAGTGAACAATCAGTGGGTTCCTAATTAGAGATACTGTGGACACATGGCCATGTTATAAGTCAACCCTTGTTTTTTACTCCATTTTCTGTTGATAAAGTGCTTGAAGCTTTAGGCAGGCTAGATACTAAAAAATCTGCAGGTCCTGACAACTTTGAACCGTTTTACCTAAAATGAGCTGCAGACTTTATAGCAGAACCACTCACTCATATTTTCAATCTTACAATAACAACTGTGAAGGCCAATCTCTAAATTGTCAGTTCTCGCCAAAATCCTTGAACAGCTTGTAAGTGGAACAGTTGAAGGCTTTTTTTGCAAAAATGACTTACTAAGTAATCACCTCTCTGGCTTCAGGAAGCAACATGGCACTATTGCTGCTACTATGAAAGTAGGCAATGACATCATTGACATATTGGATAAGCAACAGAGTTGTGCAGCTCTGTTTATTGACTTGACCAAAGCTTTTCATACTGTTGACCATTCTATTCTGAAACACAGGTTAACGAATATTGGAATATCCAACCAGGCTGTGGGATGGTTTGCAAACTATCTCTCTGAAAGATCTCAATGTATCCAATTTGATGGACTCACTTCTAACTGGTTAAATATTAGAAATGGAGTACCCCAGGGGTCTGTTTTGGGTCCTCTGTTATTTTCAATTTATGTTAATAATTTGGAACAAAATGAAGTGGGTGCGAATTTTCATTTTTATACGGATGATACAGTGATCTATTGTGCTGGTTCCACCATTATACAGGCTCTTACCAAATTGCAGAATGTTTATAATATTATACAGGCTCAACTGTCACATTTAAAGTTGGTTTTAAATGCTGACAAAACAAAAGTAATGCACTTCTCAAATTCTAGACAGAAGTCAGTAAGCAGTGAGGATATTATTACTGCTGGGGGAAAGAAGCTAGAAGTTGCCTCCAGTTTTAAATATCTCTGTATCTGGCTTGATGACTGCCTGTCTTTTAAACCCCAGGTTGGAAATCTGGTTACAAAATTGACATTGAAGTTAGGGTTTAATTATAGAAATAAGCACTGTTTCTCTTTTGAGGCAAGAAAGAAACTGGTTTCTGCTACTTTTAGTTTTCAGTTATTGATTATGGTGACCTTTTACACATGCATGCACCTGCACATTGTTTACAAAAGTTAGATAGTGTTTATCACAGTGCATTGAGATTTGTGACAAATTGTAAAGCCCTTACTCACCATTGTACTCTTCATGCCAGGGCTGGTTGGCCATCTTTGACCATGCGTTGGCTCAGTCATTGGTATTTGTTTATTTATAAAGCTATTTTGGGTGAACTCCCTTCTTATATTTGTTCTTAGATTGCTCTGAAATCTGACTGTTGATATAATTTGAGATCTAAAGATGTGATTTTATTGTCTGTCCCAGGTACACGGATCAATTTGGGAATGAAGGCTTTTAAGTGCTCTGCTCCCCTCATCTAGAATAATCTTCAAAAAGATTTTAAACTAAGTGAATTAGTTTCTTTGTTTGATTTTAAATTTCTTATTAGTACAATGGTGAATAAATTGGTTGGTACCTGTTTATGCCCATAGTTATTTAATGTAAGTCCACAGTTAAATGAATATTTTTTTATGACCATCGGTGCTTGAAGTTGTCTACATCTTAGTGTGTACATTGTATGTTTTCTTGTTATTGTCATGTTGTCTGTAATACCTTATGTTGCCATTTTGGCCAGGTCTCCCTTGAAAAAGAGATCATTGATCTCAATGGGACTACCTGGTAAAATATGGGTTAAATTAAAAAAAATTAAAAAAATAAAACAAACAACTTATTAGGCAAGCAAATGATAGAGTCTATCCTGCTATGTGTCATGTTAATGTCATTCAGTTCAAGCAAATTATTTGGAAAGAAAGCAAAACACCTGTCTGCAGCAACCTAATTTAGAACTGACTGATTTTCTCAGTGTCTTATTTGATCTGTTTAAAAATGTTGTCCCCTGAAATTGCTTGCAAATATGGTAAAATAGAAACAATATTTTCAAGGGTCTTTTATTCTTTATGGCAATCATAGGGTTTTCTGTCAAAATGTGGCTTTAGACAGTAAATAACTGCTTTAAACATGAAACGCACCTAATTAGGACAAATGAACAGCTTATTAAAATTCGACAGTGCAATCGTTACTGGAACGAAAACCAGCATACACAGGGGTGCTCCAGGACCAAGACTGAGAACCTCTGATTTAGACTTTTCGGATTCTGGACCTCTGGCTACTTGTGACAGAATTTATTCTATCTAATAGCATGTAGCATTTCAGCAGGTTTTACTGGTTGTTGGTTTTTCCCCTTTGATACATATTCTCGGAAAACGGGAACAGCGTGGTTCCCTCCTGTCTTTGTTCGTTTGCGCACTGTGTGATGGTGTTAAACTCAGAGAGTACAAAGCCTGTGAACTAGAGAGAACTGACGCACAGATAACAAAAGGTGCTGGGAACTAAAAGACTGACATCTGCACATTTTCTCACTGCAAATTTCACAACATTTTATACGTCATTTAATAAACAGCATTAAAAGTTTGTTGTGAGGAAAATATACAGATATCCTTTCAGAGAGAACAGACCTGGGGGTGCATCGTAGGATTTGAAGGAGGTTTTGATTGCTGTCAGAGTTGGTTATGAAGCTGCAAATGATTGATATTGGCTTGCATTTTTACTAGGGTCATTCCCTGTGAAATCAGCTGCTCCCTGGGTCATGGTTGAACTGTAAAATCGAAATGGATGGAGATATTGAGCTAAAATAAACTGTCTTCTGTATTTAGCATATAAAACTGGAAAATACTTAAAATTTTAGACAGTTTCTGAGCCCGTAACCTGGGGAGATCTGGTGAGTTCTGGTGATGTTGCATGGCATGATCCATTTAAAATGGGGACAGTATGCAACTTCATTAAAGAGGAGGGACATCTGATATATCTATTAAGACTTACTTGCAATTCTCTCCTTGTTTCCCTGTTGTCTTTAGTATTTGTTATGGCAAATCATACTGTACTGCTGCCGTAAACCGGGGTGAGTGTGGGAGTATAGACAGGGTTGCTCTCTCTGCTGTAAATGCTGCTCTCCACAAGCTATGCTTGTCCAGGTTTAGGTCAAGCGGCAACCTCAAGTGCTGCAAAGTGAGGCCAACAAGGAAGTGCAAAAAACTGCATTTCCTCAAATGGCCACTTGAGGCTGGCTGCAAAAGCGAGTCAAAAAAAATCCCAATTATACAGTGGAAATAAAAAAGTTTACAGCCTGGTTCAAAAAATGGATTTAGTCTCTATAGCTAATTTCCCCCACCGTGAAAACTGTGGGGGGAGTGAATTTTTATGTAACTCGCCCATTTTCATTATATAACTGCTTTAAGTTCTGCATAATTAAAGGTCAAATGCAAAAGTATTAACCACAACAAAATTTTGATACAGGGTAGTGCAAACTGAACATTAAGCATGAAATTTCACTCTATTACGTTCTGGTAAAGAAGTAATTTGGCATGTTTTGCGTATTTTTCACAGCTCCAAAAGTTCAACCTTTTTCCTGGACCCACTCGAAAACTATCTCTGGCTGACATCACAGGCGTCAAACTGAGAGTTGACAACAACCGATTGAACAGAGCTTCTTACTCTCAGTCTTGTGTCACATTTTGATAACACAAAAAAGCAATGGTTTTTATCCACATCATTAATTCAAAAATCTAAATTTCTCTGAATTCCATCTCCCTTAATACTTTTTTTTTCCCTCAAATTTCTGTTGAACACAATACAGGCTGCAGGCTACCGCTTTCAGAACAGTGAAGCTTGTGAACACAAATCTGTGGTGTTTCATGAGAATTTCACAAACGCAGTTGTGCAAACTTAACATAAATTGTCTTGTCATCTTTCCGATAACTCATTCTGTTAACATTGAGTGCATGGACTTTCAGTGGCATTGCGAGAATTGAAAAGTGTTGGCACCCAGAACATTCCTTTACAACAATTATTAGTCCTGGCTTGTTCTCAATCATTTTCCCATATTAACACGTTTTCCGATTATAATAATTATCCACTGGCAATCGAAGTCATGGCTTCTCTCTCCGTGTGATCTATCGAAGACTAAATAATTGGTGAAATTCAGAACAGAAAAATAATTTACTCAAAAAGAAGCCTATGCTTTACGAGAGACGAACTGCTCTGAGACTTCCGCGCTACATTTTCCGCACATCAGGCAATTTAACTTCATGGTCGTTGAAGTTGTTTGAACCAAATAAAAGACCATTTGAAACGTCTTTATGCAATTTCATAGCTTCCAACCCCTGAAAAAAGAAAAGTATGAGAAGTCCAGTGTCATAATTGGTTACCATGTTACTAGTGTTCGCGAATGATTGAATAATGACTGATCCGCGTTCCAGTGGAATATCGCCTTTCACTCCTGGTACAGCGTGGGACTCAGCGATTAAATAATTTTGTCTGCCGAATTAGTGTCCAATCTTCACTTTTCTTTTGAAATGTAAGATTGCTGACAACGCCGTGAGAACATGATATGCCACTAAAAAGCGTGAGATTTACGTCATATGCGTGAGAGTTTACAGGTATGCAGTTTTTTCATAACGCTGATTTGAATGCACCAAATTTCAAGTCCAAATGAATGATTTTTGTCTTACCTAAACAGGAAAAACTAGCAACTCATGGTAGTGTAGAGTGTTCTCGGAGTGAATCTATTGTGAATTAGGAAAATGATTGAGAATATGGCAGGACTAATAATTGTTTTAATGGGATTTTCCGTGCCCCACCAATTTTTCACTTCTCACTACACCACTTGGTTGGATGACCTGAGACTGAATGTATGGTGGTCGAATGCAGCAACACCCAAAATCAGGCCAAGATCAGAAAAGCGTGCAAATTGGTTATATTTTTACTCTTTTTCTTTGATTCAATTAACAGTCAGTGAAATAACTTTTTTGCGGCTTGATAGACGTGTATTCTTTGACCTGGAAGAATAATCTTTAAAAAGTTGGGAACCTGTTTATTTGACCTTTAGGGGCGTGGCCACTTTGAGTGACTGGAACTTGATGCAATCTGTGGACGGTCACAGGACTCTAGGTCCCCGGAATTTTCATCCCCGGACTTTTCAGTTTTCATTGGAATTTGAGGGTCTGCCTTTATGAATTCCAACCACAGTCTTTCATGTCCGAGGACAAAAAGTCCACAGGGACGAATAGTCCGGGGATGAAAAGTCCAGGGACGAAAAGTCCGTGGACGAAGAGTCCTAGATCCTCTGTGGACATGATTCGTCACAACCGGTCACATCATGTGGCTTGGCTGGAGCACAGTCTACACACATGCCCACATGACTCCAGGCTTGAGTAGGAACTTTATGCCCAGCCGCTTACCTCTGGTCTAGCCAGGTTGTCTGCAGGGCAGTACCTCAGCTAGGCAAGCCCAGCAGCTAATCCCTGGCCTAACCCAGCTGTCTGTGGGGCATTACCCAAGCTAGCCTAAATTGAATCTCTGAACTTGACCCCTAGGCCGCGTTTGTGTCTGGAGAGTTATCGGGAAATATCAGGAAAATAATGTCTTGCAGCGTGCTCCATTTTCCTCTGTGAATTAAGTTCTAATATTATTTCATTTAATGTTCTATGTCATCACTAAGTAACAAGTGTCAGCGTTAGCTTGTGAACCAGCCAATTAGCTAGCTAATAAATACAATTAGGCCTCAGTTATGACCAGCCGTGCTCATGGGAGTGCATGCTTGCTACATACTGGCATGCAGCAAAGTCACAGCGTAGTGGAGAAGTGTCAGAATTTAATGGTAAGGTAATAATACTTTTTAACAAAAGGTGCTTGTCAGAGGTGGAAAGCCGTCACGCCGTACCTAACAGGTAGCTAATGTAGCTGGCTAGTCAGCTATAGCATTCGAACCACCGTACCACGCTACCAAATTACGCCGTTTTTCAGCTGATTCCGACATAGGAGAGCACGTCTAGAGATTGTTGTAATCACACGATATATGGATACACACCACGAGAGATTGCAGTATGACAATTGCCGTTGCTTCGCGTCAAATTCATTTGTTATATTCTCAATGCGATTACTATACAGAATCATTGAAAATGGACATGAATGAAATGCCCTTACAACTATTCAATTCTGATCCCACCCATGTATTTCACATATTATTAAGAGCAAAAAATGAAAGTTTTGTTGACTGAATTGTGACATGCTAAAATACAGAGAGAAGGTACATAAATATATGCAATCAGTAAAACAGTATCAAATATGCTACTTTAGCTGATTTCTTAAACAACAACACTTTTCTCGTACAACTTCAAATATTCTCTCCCCTGAAGACTGTCCTGCAAACCCTTACTTTTTGGAAAATACTGGAATGAACCGCGCATGGAGGGCAAACACCTCTGAACATATGCTGCTTGTGCACAGTGGCGTAGCCAGAACTGGAAATTCGGTGGACACAGAACATCCCTGTATAACAACAATCAGTCCTGGCTAGTTCTCAATCATTTTCCGTAACATGTTTTCCAATTATAGTAATAATGCATTGGCAATTTAAATAATTCATTCGACTTGGTCATATTAATTAAAGACTAATGTTAACCAGGGGGCTGTTGCCTTTTCCCGGTTTCTCTTGGTTGTCATAGCTGTTTGTTGTTAGTTAGCTAGATAGCTACCGTTACCATTTTTGAGTAGGGATATGGGATGTCGTGTTTAGTTATGAGGGTAACATTAAGTGAGTGGCTAATTCAGGCAGGTTGTATTTATTAAAGATTAATGTTAACTAGAGGGCTTCTTCACTCCTCTGAGTTCTCTTGGTTGCCATAGCTGTTCAAGGCTAGATCCCTGGGTACATATGAAGAGTTTGTTTCCAAAACGCAATATATCCATTTTACTCATTTTGAGTAAATCAACTTTTTCTATGTTGGCGCTTATTGCATTTTATAGAGAAACACAAACTTTGACCATGAAAAAATACACTCTATAGTATGAATTTCAAAAAATGAGAACTTGCACCATGTGTAAGAAGCACAGGGCTATTGCTTTACGGTATTATCTCAATTTTTGTAATTTTGGCACTTACTGCGTTTTGGAACCAAACTCTTCATATATATGCTGTCAGGGTCCTCTTTTTCCAGGCTGTTTTCAGCAGCGCTGGCACATGTTTCACTTAATAAAACTTCACTCCTTAAGAATGTTTGTATGATCTCTCGTTACAAGCGCCAGTTGCTTCGCTGTAGCAACCCATCTCTTTGTAAATAACATCACTTTTGGTCACTGTCAGATTTGACACTGCATATAAACAAACTCAATCTGCCGTTTTGAATATTTAATGTACCCTTGACTTCTCAGGGTCAAGCTGAGTGTGACATCATCGCCATCCTTTCAGACTGGGCCGATTGCGTGTGTCTCATTCTCAAAGCGTGACAGTTGGCAGCTTTGTAGCTAGCTACATAAACCCAATTAATGTTACAAATGGCAGCAGAAAACAAAGTGGCTAACTAGCTACTTTCAGCTGTATTTTGTGTCCAGTGATGCTCCGTTAACTGGAAAAAATGAAAGCAAGAAAGTGTTGCTAAGAGGATAGGCTCATTGTTGGGGTCCAGAACTACCTTAAATTATACAATCCAAAAGAAAAGCAGCGAGTCTCAGGGGTGACTGTAGCCAATATAAGGGCCATAGTGATTAGCTTGCTAATGAATGGTTTAGCCTTAGAGCAAGACTCCCAGCTGTGCTAGCATTACTAACGGGTGCGTATGCTAGCCACAGCAGCCAATTAATTCAGCATTCACCAAAGTCAAAACCTTGGGTGAAAATACTTTTGAATAAAATGTGCATGTGTGAGGCAGGAAAATAAAGGTCCAGCAAGTTAGCTAATTGGTTAACATTATGCAGTGGTAATGTTGGATTGGCTATACTTCTGTATATGTGATCTTAGTGTTTGACGTAACTACGGTGCCTTTTAAAAGCTAGATCGAGCCCCCCGCTTTCTCTCCCTGGGGGAGATCGTATCACAGCAAGCCAACCGCCACCTTTCCTAGCGGTGTTCAGCATTCGTCTCACAACCGCTTCACGAAAATGAACAGCGTTTGTCTTGCAACCGCTTCACGGTAATGAACAGCGTTTGACCTGCCAGCGCATGCTTCTTAGCAGACTCTGTCCTTTCAATGGGGCAGAAATGACCAAGCTACTTGGCCATAGCAAACTATGTAACATCAAACTAGGTTATCTTTCTGCACAACCCAGCTTCCATCGGCCTGCCTCTGTTCCACCGACTCGCCACCTCTTTGCCCATTTTTTGATTAGCTGGGAGTTGGGTGGAGTCAGGCACTGCTAAAATGGCGACCAAATGAGCTTCATTTTGGCTTTTCTGAACTTCATGGGTGACATCACGGAGACTACATGCATTGTTTTATACAGTGTATGGTTTAGGTCTGTGGAAGACCGTCCCTGTGCAGCTTTGATTTCGTGTGACCAGCTGGAGGCAGTAGAGGGCAAGAGGACTCCAGTCCCTCTGAATCTCTTTTTGACTGGGTGAAGCTTCATAATCATTATTCATCTTGCATTCTTCTATGTCTCAGCCAGCCCTGGCACCCGATTTCTGTCCCAGACTTGGAGGCACGTCCCCGCCGTAAAGCAGAGCTACAACGGTCATATCAAATTATTCCACCTAATTCTTCAGGGAAATATTGGCTGTGGAATTCTTGATCAATATGGACAAAGTTACTTTGCATTTTCTGGTTTTGGAAATCTGATATTGTGTACTACTGTCTCTCTCATCAGTCATCTTAACTTCCTTTTATATGCCTCAAACTGGTCAAATGAAAATCCTTTCTGCCGTAACCGTAATCATGGCAACATTGAGCATGGGCAGCAGTAGCCTTGGCTTTTTGGCCAAAAACTTGAACTGGCTACCAGCGCCCTGCCGTATGCTAAAGCATGTCCCAACACTCTGACCGCAGTGAAGACACTGCTGCATAAGGCATAGCTGTGTGTAATAAGGAGTCTCCCCAGGGTAAGGTCTATTCAGAGTGTGTTGACACTTTGTTCACACTAAAGGCATTTTATCGATGTGAAAACACGAGGCTCACAAACTGTCTAGATTTTATGACACCTGCTCCATAAAAAGCACCCCATCAATCCTTTTGTTGTTGCTAGGCAACTGCATTCTACTTCCATCAGTAACTGATGTTCTTAACCACATGAACCACATTCAGGAACTAATTCCACTGGTAAGTTCGGCGTATTCTTTGCTATTTTCAAAGCCATGGATTCGCAGAAAGGCACTTGCTCTAGCTGTTTTGGAAAGTGTTCAATAGTCAGCTTTGAAGAACCAAATAACTGAAGTATGTGGGTTCAGCTGAAGCAGTATTAACTGTAGCGAATAATGTCTCCACCATCTTTGTGTGTAATAAAACCTAATACTAAATCAACCTCTGCATTTATGCCCATACATTTGGCTTGAAGGCAAAATAATAACAGTGACGTGGGGGCGCCCTCCTCGGAGCACATCACGTGAGGTGCACGCACATACAAAAGCTGTGATTTTTGCACAGATATAAACAAGGTGCCTGGAGTGAAAAAGATGGTGTTAAAAGTGCTTTAGATTTATTGAAAATGGTTTTAAACCTTTTGGCACCGCATATGGAAATTTGCATATTGCTCCTCTGCATGAATACAGATTTTTCCATGTTTTTCGATAGCCTTGGGGTCCTCAGTCTTATCCAGAAAGGGTGGGTGTGGGTATAGTCTTTTATTCTAATTAAGCAGGATTCTACTAATCAAGGTCTTCAGCAAAGATTCGAATTCAAACTGATCATGTATTTCTGAATATTTGCTCTTGATATGTAAAATCTGCTGCATTTTGCAGTAGATAAATGGATCTAACTTGTGCTGACATGTATAAGCAACATTTAATTTTGCTATTCCATACCATGAAATGCTATGGTTAACTCAGAATTTAATAAAAACTATGAGCATATCTGAATTGGATATGAGAGGTCCTAATTAACTGGTGCAGAACAGTCATGTTTGGTTTTTTGACTGGCTGGGAGTCAAAGGGTTAAAAATTAGATGCCCTTGACTGTTTGAGCGCGTTTGCTGTCAACGGCCCCTGACGTTGTGGTCTCTCTCAGTATTCCACAGCGGCCCTGGAGCACAGCGCAGTAGAGGTGCGGGAAAAGGCTGTCCAGATCATCCTGGCCTTGTACCGCCAGCACCAGAGCGCCGTGCTCGACTTCCTCCCATCCGATGACGCCAGCACTCGCCGGAACATCCTCTACAAAAAAATCTTCGATGCGTTCGCCAAGATAGACGGCCGACCTGTTGAGCCCCGGCGAAGGTTGGTCTGGCTCCATGTGCGCTTTGTATAGCCTCCACCGCCCCCCCAGGAGCCTCCATCTTGGGTGCAGTACAGGGCCGCCAACTTCAGCATTGTCCATGTCCAAACACTCTCTATCCTGTCAATGGCTTGTGCACAGCTGAAACAAACCACTTAGGGAAATCTAAACAAGTATTTTAGTTTTTTTTTTTTAAGTTAAGAGTCTTATCCTATCACCTTTTGCTCGTCAGATGACGCTGAATATTGCTGATAGGGTGAGAGGGTAAGATTTGCCTTTGTAACATTGTAAAACAAATAACTTGGTGTCATTTAAATTAAGTTTCCTGCCTTTAAGACAGTCAGATTTTAAAGGGACACTCCATGCTACTTGCCGGCCTTGTGATGATGATTAATTAAACTCAATGGACAAGGCGCTAATTTGCTCTATTAGCCTTGTTCCATTGATTTCTATTAATTTTGTCATCAGAAATTTAGCATGTAGCACAGATTGTCCTTTAAGTCTCTTCTCTGGACGAAAACTTTTAAGATGTTATTTTTGCGGTTTATTGAATGGCGTGATTGGTGTTTTGAAGTGCCCCCTGATCTGATTAATGAAGAGTAATGCATCGGTGAATCACTGGTGATTAATCTCCCCTCACTGTCCCGCCCAGCTGAGGAAGACGAAGCCTCCCTTTTGAGGGAATTCAGTAATGTCCAATTTTCAAGAGGTTGATAGCAGTGTCCCTTGCCAGTCAGTATAGTCTGTTGGCGCCCAGCAGTCACCAATGGTCTGGTTGATTGGGGAGACTTGGCTAGGACCCACTAGGTTGGTGCTACGAGCACCAGTGCGGTCGTGATATTGTGGCTGTTGGGCCCTTGAGCAAGGCCCTTTGTCCTACACTGCTCCTGGAAGGATTGGCGTATGTGCCGAATCTTATCAGCTGTAAGACTCTTTGGACAAAAGTGTGTTAGGGCATCAGCCAAATAACTGATACTTAATTAGTTAAGGCCCTTCAGGTACACTTCATTTTGGTTTCGCTGTGAGATAGCCTTCGAAGCTGACATTCTGTGTATATTGTATTTAACTAACTAAAGCCCCACAGGCTTGCATTACTTGTGTTACTGTGCTCCAGCAGAAGGAGCTGTGCTGATAAAATGGCCGCCGTGTCCCTGACTCTCTATTTAGGCGCTGAAGAGGGGCGATACGCGGGTGGTGCGCAGGGAGAAGAAACAGGAGATCCGTTCTCTCCAGGAACAGCTCAACGTCCTGAAGGAGATCAGCGTAGGTCGCACCACCACCTGCCCTGCAGTATTAACAAAGGGCTTCCATTCTCCTGCCCTGCGTGTTGGACCCTAAACGGTGTCCTCCCTTCCTGTTCATTCGGATGACTGCCCCTCCTACTCGGCATTCGGTTACCACAGCAACATTGTGTAACATCTTAGCAATGGGAGATCCAGATTACAGTTACTGTGACCTCCCTTGGATGTGCAGAGCATTTGTATTTTTATATTTCTGCTTCCTGTTATATGATTCTGTTGTCTACTGTTGCTGGTTCATTGTTTTGTCATGTATTTTTTGCCACTGGCTTTGACCAGGAGAAGGAGAAGGGCAGAGAGAACAGCAAAGGGAGACAGTCTACAAAACCAGCCAAGACAGGTCTGTGTAGGAAGACGAACCTTTCTCAGTACTGGTTTACACACGTGTGTGCACACGCACACACACATGCAGCACACAGCGTGCACACACACACACACACGCACAAATAAACAAACATGCACACAGACACACACATGCACACACACATACAGACAGATAAACCGAGAGACAGGCACACACACACACACCTGTAATGCCCTTCTCAGGGGAGTAATTCCTCAGTTTTGTTATTTAATGTTCAATTCTATTTTCGTCCACTGCAAAGCCTCCCTTTTCTGCATTTATTTTTTTTCAAGGTACAAAAAAGATAGCCCCCTCCAAAACTACCACACTGGTGCGAGATGAGGAAAAATCACCAGTGGCTAATTACCTGGACCGGTAAGACTCCATCCTAATTTAACTGGATTTTGCACTGTATCACATGGGGAGTCCATTATGTTGGTCTGTCACTTTCATTGGCAGAATTCTGTTGAACATGACCTAAAGTGCAGAATACTTGCACAGTAATATGTATATTTATTGTTAAATGTACTGTTAAGAGTGTATACGGCCCCGCATGGACTTAGCAATATGTGCTGTGTGGAGGTAAACTGGACTTTTTGATGATGGTTTGGCAAGAAATATCCACTTGTCATCTTTAGCATGACATTTCTGCAATAAAATGAAATATTTTCACACTGCGCTATTTGAAATTCCCATGCAACATTATTTCAGCTGAACAGTCAGTTAATCTCTGGCTGCCGGGTGCATGATGGAAAATGTCTTCAGCCCGACAGTTATCGAGTGATAAAATGATAGCGTTATTGTTGCACTGAGTTGTCAAATGTTACCCATCAGCTTCCAAAGTGTCCTTACCCCCAGATCATAATTATGTATGCGATGAACCCTTCAATCCAAACCTGGTTCCAGCTTGGACAGTCTGGCTTGTTGATTAGGCATTGCCTACGTCTTGTTTGTTTAGCCTTGGCTGCACTGCGTGCTAACAGTTTTTTTTTTATTGCTGTGTAATAGCATCTTAAATTTATTTCTTTCTGTATTTTCTTTATGGGTAGTGAAATAGCCATACGTAAAGGTTATCTGTCCTGCTATAGCAGCTTTTTTTACTTAGCGAATTAGTATCGATTTGGCCAACATTACTTTTTGTTTGGCTAACATTGCACTTTTTACTGAAAAGGCAAGGGATTTTTCTGATCTAGTGTATCAGACACCACCTTCATAAAAAAAAAAGTCTTTTCATCACTGTGTTCAACAATATGAATATTAAGTCAGGTGACATATGCATGGGTATATATTTTGGGTGTGCATGAGCGTAAATTAGGTGCAGTTATGATTCTTAGTGAATTGGATGAAGTGGTTTGAAGTGTTATCTGTGGTGTGGAGAAGTGGTTGAAGTTTTGCCACTTGATGTGCTTGTCTTAGGCTGTGCGTCTTCTGTGGGGAGACAGATGAGAGCTTCACTGAGGAGGGGCTGGACCTGCATTACTGGAAGCACTGCCCCATGCTGAGGAGGTGCCACCTGTGCAGACAGGTACCGCTTTACTCTGCTACAGCCCCACCCTTCCCAGCCAAAGCCCCACCCTACTCGGCCACAGCCCTGCCCTCACCGGCCAAAGCCCCACCCTCCCCCACCAACAGCCCTGCCCTCCCCACCCATGGGCCTGTTCTTCCCAGGCATAGCCCCACCCTATCCACTTATGACCATGCTCTTCCCATCTGTGGCCCCACCCTTCCCACCCACGGTCTTGCCCTACCCAGCCACGGCCCTGCCCTTCCTGGACACTGATTTGCCACCCCCACCCATGCTCTTGCCTTACCTACCCACGGACCCAACACACCTGGCCATGAACTCACCCCACCCTACACAGCCACAGCCTCACCCTCCCAGCCACAGCCCCACCCAGACCAGCCTGAATGCATCATTAGGTGAGGACCGTGTAAAATGCAGCATGAGGTGAGGTTTAACTCTGAGACGAGCTGTAATTGTGTGTTCTTAGGTGGTGGAGATCTCCAGTCTGAATGAACACCTGCTGGAGGAGTGTGAGATGAGGGCGCAGTTTGCCCAGTGCCCGCAGTGCGCTGAGGCTGTGCCCCGGAACCAGGTGGCAGAGCACAGCCAGAGTCGAGCCTGCAACCGTGAGTGTGCCACCAGGGTACCCCCCATCTAGTGCGCTCTTGGCGAGGCTCAGGGTCTGTAACCTAATGGCTCACTATGGGTGCAGCACAGCTGTTAGGCCCTTGAGCAAGGCCCTTAATCCTATATTACTCCTAGGGCATTCGCCCTTGCCTGGTCTAAACAACTGAGTTCCATTCGATTAAAAACATTAGGTTAATAAAAACTGTTTATAGTGCATTACATTTTTCACCCATTTTAATTGGCATTCTGACAGTTTAAGTTTTTTTTTTTTTTTTTTTCCATAGTGATATCAGTTTGTAATCCCATGGAAGCACATTTAGTCTTCCTGTGTGATAATGATGATGCAAATCTACTCATTTTCAACTGAACAATCCAGTTTGGATACAGAATGTGGCACATGTTTATCAAAAAAAAAAAAAACTGCGCTATTCTCTGTTTTTTTGCTGTGACTCTGTTCTTTTAGCTCACTCATATACTTCTCTGTTTTGCCACTCATGTTTTAAAGCTCCTGCGAAGGACAGGGAATCAAACCACTGTCCATTATGCCATGAAAATTTCATGCCTGGAGAAGAGGTGAGATTCTGTTGCATTCCTTTGAATGGGAAAAAAAACCTGTGGACCAGACAGATATTTGACATCCAGGGGTCACATGGTGTTGGAAATTCTTGAAAATGCCTGAAATTTAACATGGTGTTTTCAAGGTCTGGAAAGTGCTTGGATTTTGAGTACAGTGCTTGAAACCACTTGAAATTGTTACATTAAATGCATTACCTTCATAATGAATTGCTGTCTGACTGAGCAATTTGATAAATATGTCAGTTGTAAGGTGCTGGAAAAGCTTGGAAATGCACATTTAAAATGCCTGAAAAGTGCTTGAATTTGATTTTGAAAAAGCAGTAGGAACCTTTGATATCGCTGCCATTAATGTTTGTTTTAAGAGTGGACTAATGTTATTTCCAAACCAGGGCCTGAAATTCATTTTTCAAAATAGGGGGGATTCCCCCCCTTAAATGCTTCATATAGGGGGTTTTTACTTTGTTGGGGGGGACTATAGGTCGCACCTTGTCCTATTCTTACTGCAGATTGTATTCTGTCACTTTCTTTCAATTTAAGGTCGTCTTTGAACTATATTATATGTTAATTAGTTAATTACTATATACATGAGTAGTTTTATTCTCTAAACTACAGTCACCTGCAACTTCATTAGGAACACCTGTGCAATAAAATTGAATCCAATACAACAGCTCTGCTATAAATTTTTTTGAAGTTCATACATTTTCAGTTTTTGTTGACATTGTGAAAAAAAGTGATAATTCCACTTTGATTATTACTGAGGTTATACTAAGTGGTGGTGGTGTACTTGGGTGCATTACATTGAATGGTGTTTCTAATATTTTGCCCACCTCATGTATGTTAATGGAGTGGACAAAATATTAGGAACGCCATTCAATATAATGCACCCTAATATACCTCCAGCACTCAATAAAAAACATAAAGCAGAATTTTCACCCTCTTGTCAAAAAATGCATGAGCTTCATGAATGTGGAATTTAGAGCTGTTCAGTGGCGTCTCTAAAACTGATAATTCGTGGGGCCTGGACCATGCCTTTACGTCAATGATTATTCCTGGCTTGTACTCAGTTATTTTCCGTGATTAACACGTTTTCCGATTATGACAATAATCCTCTGGCAATCGAAGTTACGGTTTCTCTCTGCATGCGATCTATTGACGACTTAATAATGGGCGAAATTCAGATCATAAAAATTATTTAGGCAACTCAAAAATAGGCCATTGCTTTATGAAAGACAAACTGCTCTGAAACGTCTGCACTACCTTTTCCACACATCAAGTGATTTAACTTGCGCTTCATAATCGTTTTGTTTAAATAAAATAAAAGACCATTTGAAACGTCTGTGTGCAATTCTGAATAACGCTGATTTAAATGCAGGAAATTACGCGTCCAAATTAATGATTGTTGCCGTGCGAAATGTACCACACCGCACCGGCGTGTTCTCGAGTGAATCTATTGCTCAGTCCCTCAAGGAAGTTGCATGTCACGATTGCAACTATTAACGCAAATTCAACCAATCCAATCAAATTTTTCGCGGACATAAAAATAAATCGCCAAGACATTGCAACTTTCATTGCCACTTTTTGAAAAAGCGACCGCAAAATCAGGCAAAAAAAATCAATAAAACAATGAAAAAAGCCGGGAAAATCCTGGAAGGATTGTTTTGAGAATGATTGAGTGCAAGTCGGGGTTAATAATTGTTTTAAAGGAAAGCTCTGGGCCCCACCAATCTTCAGTTCTAGAGACACCCTGGAGCTGTTGCATTGCATTGAATTAGATTGCACAGGTTAGGCCAGTGTAGTTAAGTTATTCTCTGAACTATAGCCTATTTTACAGTAATTACAAGTTCTACAGTATTATACAGTTAAGTAGTTATATTCCGTTTCAGTAGCATTAGCATCACGTTTTTGTTGAATGTCTCGGGACTGCTGAACGAGAATCTGAGTGACTTAATATTGACGTTATGTAACATCAGCTGATAAAACGCAGTACCGCAGCATTTTACACATTGTGCCGTTAATATCACCGTTGTTTAGTTGGAGCCGTTCATATACTGTAATGTTACAGTTACCTGTCTGAGGATTAACGTTGTTAATGTTGAAATCACATGGTGCGGTTTTCATTAGTTTTTCGGGCTCCGCCGTTTTTTTTCTGAGCAGGTTCCGCCTAAGATGATGTACATTTACGTTTTCCAGTGGTCTGTGTTTGTTTCCTCAAACTTAATATATCACTGTTAGCTTCTCTGTGTTGGGTTTACGGGAGGTACAGAGAGAGCTACAGGTGTGTTCAGGGTCAAAGTCAGTCGGACACAGCGGTTGCGGCCAGTCTCCCTGCAGTAAGCACTGCTGCAGACGTTGGATGAATATTAATATAAATCGCTGTAAATGTGTGCGGGAATTCCCCGCATTATAAGTGTTGGATTTGCGGGAATCAATTAAAATGTGCGCAATACCCACAATCCCGCGCTGAAATTCAGGCCCTGCAAACACAAAAGCTGAGCTACTGATGCCTCTGATATTCGGTAACTGTCTCTTGGTTTGAGGGCAGTTTTGGCATTGGATTCAAAAACATCTCCCAGTGATTCTCAACAGTGATTTATTTTTGTTTTTTTTAGTTTTGTGGGGCGGCATGGCTCAGGAGGTAGAGTGGGCGGGCTAGGAATCAGAAGGTTCCTGGTTCGATCCCCGGCTCCTCCAGAGAATATGTTGAAGTGTCCTTGAGCTCCTAATGTGCAGGGTGGCAGCCTTGCATGGCAGCCTCCACCATCAGGGTGAATGTGAGGCATAAATGTAAAGTGCTTTGGTCATGTCATGTGACTAGAAAGCGCTATATAAATGCAGTCCATTTACCATTTACCATTTTCAGTGATGTTGCTAGGTACGTGTCCTGCGTCCCTGACGCATTAAAATCTGAAAGGACGCAGTCAACTCACTATCCATGCGTCCCAGGGACGCACCTCATTTTTCTCATGAAAAACGATACATTGAGCCTATTTCACGAAAGCCTTTTAAAGGCCCAATATGCAATTCTCTGCCGCTAGAGGGCGCTTAACCAAACAATAACAAGAGGCCGAGTTTGATGACGCAATGGGATCGCGTGGAATAATGGGAGTTGTTGTCTTCATCAATTTACACGCGCCGCTGACAGCTAAATTCTCCAACATGACTCAAACAGGAGCGGCAAAACCACGTACATGGACGAGGTAAGGTTATATTCTTTACTTTTATATAACTTCATCTTATTTCATTCAAATAAAAAAAAAAGTAAGGGATAATGATAAGTTGGCCGTTTACAGCGCTTATGATGTGCTGCAGGTCAGAGGCTGAGATAGGGGGGTGGGGCCAGCTCATGTTGCCCATCTTTGTACAGAATAATAACAGATGTGAACACTCTGTTGCTGAATGCAAATGCTAAAGGTAACAGATATCGAGGAAATGCCACTGTCAGCTGGCAATGTACGCTTTCAGTTGCTCCTGCCACTATTGCTATAGATTCCTTAGCAACGATGTGCTCAACAGACCAGCTGGCCAGCGGTTATCTGTCGAGACACGCTGATAGACCAAACTGAATCGAGTATTCAAGGGAGCCGTGTTCTAACTGCAAGTAATGAAGCTAACGTAGTACTGACTTCTCATAACGCACAAACGATGTGCCGTACGCATCAGCTTTCTGTTTGTCATGCGGCATAACAAAAAAATGTTTTGAAGTGGAGTAACATTACGTTATGTTACCATCTTGGCTTGAAACTCTTTGGCAACGGCGAAACTTAAAATTTAAAATTTAAACGCATGTTAGTAATATGCACTCTAAAATTCTTTTGTGAAATCGGCCCATAGTGAACAAAAACTCGTGTTTAAAATCAGAGTAATTAGCAAATTAGCATACCACCATCAAAGGTGTTTAACACTACAATTTATGAAATCGAAGAAGATAAGAAATAGAAAGAAATAATTTTTTTCGTTGGGGACCCATTGAATTTCCCAGTGACCCATTTTGGTACAGATTTGGGAAGTTTCAAATCACCACCTGTGGGTGATATTTGGGACTCACTAAATTGTTTATGTGTTAAAAAAGCTTTTTATCAACATCACTGCATTTTGGTATTTGACAAGAATTGTGTTTTGCTGTGTTATTTATGTTTTTTAAACATTTTTTCAGTTTTTTTTTTTTTTTTTTTTACATGAAAGTCTGAAATTTTTGGAGGTTTGGACTGATTGCAGTCTGTCACCTAGCTGCACAGATATAGCTAACTGAATAATGACAAATGTAATCAGATGTGCAAAATCCAGGCTCTGAGAACCCATTGAAAGTGATCCCCCCACCTGTATTTGGACTTAATATCGCTAGGACTGATATTTGATTTGTTTTTGCTGTGTTCATTTCTTCAGTTTTTTTTTTTTTAACAAAAGGTGAAAGCTGATTGGTGAAATTAGCTGCACAGAGAGTAACTGAATAATGACAAATGTAATCAAAGAAAATCCAGGTTCTGAGAACTGAAACTCTGGTATTTGGCATCAGTGGCTGTGTGATCAGGTAAAGTGAGAAGACAGAGCAGCAGTCAGTCAGTCCACAGGCTGGTGGTGTGTATCAGTGTTACAGAGCTGGGGGGGTCAGATGGGGGAGATCAGGGACTGTGCGTGTGTGTTTCTGCTTAAAGAGGGCACTGTGCTAGAGTGGGCCTCCCCAACCGCCCTGCATAATTACAGGTGAGGAATGCACACACACACACACACACACACACACACACACACACACACACACACTTGCACACACCTGAGGCCCAGTGTTCCGCCTCCACACAGAGATGCCTTTATGCCCTGGACACCCTCCTCCTGCCACACACACACACACACACACACACACCTCTGGTGGCCCAGATCCAGCAGAGGCTTGGTTTCTGAGGGCGCGGGGGTGAATGGGGCTGTTTCCTGGTGAGGGAGCTGTTCACAGGGATTCTATCTTATCGCTGCTCTTATCTTCTGGGAGTTGCTTGGAAATTTGCTTTTCACAGGATTTTTTTTTTTTTGCTTTGCAATTTATTCTGCATGGTTGACACAACTTCGTATTGCTTGTACACACAAGTACAACCCCAATTCCGAAATAGTTGGGGCAAAGTGTAAATTGTGAATAAAATCAAAATGCAATGACTTTGAAATCACATCAGCCAGTATTTTATTCACAATAGAACAGAGATAACATAGCAAATGTTGAAACTGAGAAATTTTACAATTTTATCCACAAAATGAGCTCATTTCAAATTTGATGGCTGCTACAGGTCTCAAAAAAGTTGGGACAGGGGCCTGTTTACCATGGTGTAGCACCCCCTCTTCTTTTTAACACAGAGTGGAGGCGTCTGGGCATTGAGGAGACAAGTTTCTTGAGTTTAGCCATTGGAATTTGATCCCACTCTTGTTTAATACAGGCTTCCAGCTGCTGGAGAGTTTTGGGTCTCCTTTCACGGACTTTTCTTTTAATTATGCACCAAACGTTCTCAATCGGTGAAAGATCAGGACTGCAGGCAGGCCAGTTCAGCACACGGACTCTTCTGCTATGAAGCCATGCTGTTGTAATAGCTGCAGTATGTGGCTTTGCATTGTCCTGCTGAAATACACAAGGCCTTCCCTGGAATAGATGTCATCTGGGGGGAGCATATGTTGCTCTAAAACCTTTATATACCTTTCAGCATTCATGGTGCTTTTTTAAAACATGCAAGTGCCCCACACCATATGCACTAATGCATCCCCATACCATCAGAGATGCTGGCTTTTGAACTGAACACTTATAACAGGAGGGGTGGTCTTTCTTCCTTTTTAGCCTGGAGGACATGACACCCATGATTTCCAACAAGAATGTCAAATTTGGACTCGTCTGACCACAGGACACTTTGCCACTTCGCTACAATCTGTTTTAAATGAGCCTTGGCCCGCAGAACACGGCGGCGCTTCTGGATCATCCTCAACAATGGCTTCCTTTTTGCATGATAGAGTTTTAGGTGGCATCTGTGGATGGCACGGCGGACTGTGTTTACTGACAGTGGTTTCTTGAAGTGTTCCTGGGCCCATTTAGTAATGTCAATGACAGAATCATGCCGGTGAGTGATGCAGTGGCGTCTGAGGGCCCGAAGATCACGGGCATCCAGTAAATGTCTTCGGCCTTGTCCCTTACGCACAGAGATTTTTCCAGTTTCTCTGAATCTTTTGATGATGTTATGCACCGTCGATGATGAGACCTTCAAAGCCTTTGCAATTTGACGTTGAGGAACATTGTTTTTAAAGTATTCCACAATTTTTTTTTATGCAAGCCTTCAAAGGTTGGAGAGTCCCTGGCCATCTTTACTTCTGAGAGACTCAGCCTCTCTAAGACATCCCTTTTATAGCCAATCATGTTACACACCTGATGCCAGTTAACTTAATTACTTGCTAAATGTTCTTTCAGCTAATTCTCTTATATATTAATTGCTTTTTCAGCCCTTTTTTTTTGTCTGCGTCCCAACTTTTTTGAGACCTGTTGCAGCCAGAAAATTTGAAATGGGCTCATTTTGTGGATAAAAATGTAAAATTCCTCAGTTTCAACATTTGAAATGTTATCTATGTTCTATTGTATATAACATATTGGCTCATGATCTGAAAGTCATTGCATTTTGATTTTATTCACAATTTACACTTCGTCCCAACTATTTCAGAAATGGGGTTGTATTAAAATCCTGACACAAGTCTAATGTTAATGAAAATATGTTTTGTAAGATGATGTAGCATAGTGTCTGGTTACTTATTTGCTTTGACAAAATTATTCAGAGCCAAACATGGCTTTAACCAGGCTTACCCACAGGGGACAGGCTCCCCACATTATATCTACTTATAGTTTTCATTTATATCACATTGAATTTTAAAAAACTTTTTTCTAATTATTTCCTTTTTTCTGAAAAGCATCCCTGCGAGTCTCACTGAAAAGTGCCTTGCAAATTAAAATGCATTAGAATTTCACGCAATAGTTTGAATATGTCCCCCACAGAGGTTGCATTTGAATTAAATGCCAGATTATATAATCATGGGACCAAAATATAAAATCAGTAGTGGCAAAATTCGACATTATAATCATTCATAAATAAACACGAAGGTCAAAAATTATTTTTTTCTGTGCCCCTGGAAATAAAGTACTGCTTTTCAGCCCCGTGGCCTGCTGAAGTTTTTGCTGTAGTGCTGATGACTTGTTCTGGTGACCTCACAGCCGAGGTTCACTTCCTGTGTGTGACACCCCCCGACCTTTGCTTTCACCGCAGTCCACCTGTAGGTCAGTAATAAAGTTCACCTGCAAACACTGAGTAAAGCAAGAATAATCAAGATTCATCCTAATCACTTCAGTGTTTGCTCATCACCAGCCAGCAGGGTGTTTGCAGAATATCATGGAAACCAGGAAGCTAACCTGCCTTATCACATAACTGTTGTACTTTTCCCACACCCTAGCTCAGGACATATTTTTGATATTACCCTTGGGTAATATAATTTTGCAAAAATTTCATTGGCTCAGAGAGTGGGGAAAAAATCGCTCCACGTTACGTCACGCTGTTAGTATTCAGCCAAACCTAATACCGAGTGTAACATTGCTTAAATCAGGATGGCCCAGCGTAGTTATATTTAGTACAGCTCTGTTCACCGGGGAGCGAACAGAGTTAGGCCAGGTCTGACTAGGCCCAGCGCAGTAGCAAAGTACCTTAATGCCACTCACATAACTAAGTTCACGTTACTTAGCTAGCTAGCTAGTGTGCATGCAGTATTTTTTCATAACCATTATGCAATATTAGTTTCTTAGCTAGCAAACTACCATTAGCTAGCTACTCAGTTCACTGAATTTACAAACCGTTGCTCGTTCAACTGCAAATGTCTGTGACTCAGTGACTGCCAAAGTTAGCAGAGCGATGGAGGTAGCTCAGTGCAAACATACAGTAGACACTGAGGGATGGTGGATTTGTTTTCTTTGAAATTACGCTATTTAGTTATGTGATAAACAAAATCTTATACTCTTAGGGCCTGATCTACTAAGATCCCAGATAAAGGGCGCTAAATTGCGTGCTCGTGGTAACATTTTGCACATTTGGTTTTCTTACATTTTGCGGGTGATCTACTAAGAGTAATTGCCAAAATGACTGCTGGTGCAAACAGCATTATTTAAATGAGGACTTTGCGTGCTGCAGCCATTTCCACCATGGACAGTTTGGAGGAAAAGGACGAACGCAAATGTAAAATTAAATTTGATTCCATGGAGTTGGATGTGCTTGTGGAAGAAGCGAATACACTGCCATAAATGGACTGAATTTTACAGTTAAATTAACATTGTCTAACGCATTGTCTCCTTGTTATTTTAACTATTTGTAGAGTCCTGCGCGCATTTAACTGTGGTTTACAGTTAACATACCTGGAAACTGTGTTATAAACTGATTGTAAAATTACAGTTAAAATAACTGGCAAAAAAAGTGCAAGTTTATAATAGTGCATGCTCAGCGTTTGAGGGGGGAACAATTTGCACATGAATACAGTCACTGAACGATTACGCTCGGGAAGTGAGCAAATGCATAAAGCTCATGTTTGGTTTCATTCAGTGCTTCCCGCGTGGATGGAAACTTTATGTGCCGGCCTATCCTGCGCAACTTTGCATCCAGTATTTGAGACAGTACACACGAGAAACTGTTTTGGGAGATCCCAGCAGTGAGAGCTACTGTACGCTGGAATGAACCAGTTGCGAGAAAATGGAGAGTAGCGAGAAGTTTTGTTATTGCAGGTATGGCATGACTTCTTGTGACTGGCTCCAAATCAGCCATTATTTCATCTAACAGCTCCAAAATGGCATAGCTGGATAGGCGATATGTCTGGATTATTCTCTCCTCTGACATTCCAAACATTGTAACACGGATGGAGAACACCCGTTCTCAGCGTACTCGCCGCCTGTGTCTTCTCCTTGCGGCAATAATGGCAGCCATGTCTGTGCGCAATTACATGGAGCCAATTGAAGACCACAATGGAAAAATGATCAGTCACATTTTCACATTGTGGAGAAATAATGAATGAAAAATGTAAAAAATCTTAGAAGCAAAGCACTGAAAAAAATGCTAAAAATTTAAAATATATAAAATATTATAACATATAATATCATTATATATTATAATAAATATAATAATAATATATAAAATATACAAAAATGATACATTTGGACTCATTTTTCCTTTGTGGTCTTCAATTAGTGCCTACCCTTCAAAGGTATTAAATAGCAAACGCAATCACCATCACTGAAAGTGCTTTCAGGCTTGATAAGTTACTATGCATGTGCTAAAATTTTGTATTTGCATTTTCTCCTCCCATATTTTGCACGCTAGGATAGGCACGCCCTTTAGTACATATTCATTATGGCCAGAAGTACTAACTGCATAGAATGTGCAAATTTGCACATTTCAAAGGCGCAATGCTCAGTGCACACCCTTAGTAGATGAGATTGCAGGTTAATTTGCGGGTGATACGGCATTTGCACGCGTTTCTATACTCGCAAAGCTTTAGTAGATCAGGCCCTTAGTGATTTCATAAGAAAGTTTTGAGACTTTTTGAGTAAATTTAGCGTTTGTTGCGAGCTAAAGCTCGCAACAAATGCAAAATTTACTCCGCTCGTTTCATAGCTTTCATGTGGTACGTCCACTCGTGTAAGATCCTCTGTGTCACTGGATGACTTCTCAGCAATTGAGGGTATCGCCAATACGCAAAAATTGCCCGGATGTTGCATTCGTGCCCATTTCAGATGCATTATGGGATAGTTCGGTAACCCAGTCGCTTCCGGTCTCTTTCGCGGCTGCAGGAAAAAATTGAACGCTGCCTAGGCGTGTGTGGTTCCACCGAACGCATCGGGTACTTACTTGCATACTCGTCCGTACGCTTGTGAAACTAGCTGTGCGCTTGGTGAATGTTTACATTTTCCTCAGCTTGATTTACGCATGCATGCGTGCACGGCCGAGCCGCAGCTAGCTGACGCTAAACGATAGCCGTGACCTCAGTAACACACCGGAAGTAAGTGGGTTCTGGAAGTAGCAAGATATTTTGCCGAAAGTGCTACATCCGGGCATTTTTTGCAATTGGAGATACCCTGAATTGAAAATAGTTTTGTGCTGCTGACCAGCGTGATATGATATTTGTATTGGCAAGTTATGATTTTTACTCCAGTGTTAGGATTTGTTGCTTGAGCCTTGTATCTCATCGCGGAGCACTGTGATTGTGAAAGCCGCAGAAAAAGTCTTATCACGGGAGATCTTTGTTTTCGCAAACACGTTATGGAGTCCTATTACATGGCAGGAGCGTGGTGTCTGATGCAGAGGTTCTGCACTCACAACATTCTGTGGTCCAACTTCATCCTCATTCACTTCCCTTATTTTAGGCCTGGAAATCTCACCTTTTGGGGAGTGATGGGTGTAAACAGAACACGCGACGGACTGTGGCCCTCCAGCGAGCACAAGGTAAAGTGTCATCCTCACAGGCTGCAGATAGAGCACTCATCCCCACAGCACTCATCCCCACAGGCTGCTGGTAAAGCATCATCCCCACAGACTGCAGCTACAGCACTCATTCCCACAGCATTCTTCCCCACAGGCTACAGGTACAGCACTCATCCCCACAGGCTGCAGGTACAGCACTCTTCCCCACAGGCTACAGGTACAGCACTCATACCCACAGCACTCCTCCCCTCAGGCTGCAGGTACAGCACTCATCCCCACAGTACTCTTCCCCACAGGCTACAGCAGGGGTCATCAACTACATTTGTCCAAGGGCCAAATTTTTTCCAAGCAGACACTGTGGGGGCTGGAGTATATACCATACCAGTCAGAAGTTTGGACATACTTTGCTAATGTCACAGCACTCTGTTTTTTGAGAAATTTAAATTGCTTAACTTCTCTATATAATCTCAAATTGAATCTGGTAAGAGGTTAACAGTCAGAAGTTAAAAGAGAACAATACTCTTGTTTGAATAGTGTCCAAAATTTTAGAATTCTCAAAGAAGCCATATTTTGCAAAGTAAGCAGACAAACAAGCTCCTTACATTTTCCAACAGCCAAATTAAATTAAAGACAAGCTGTTTTGGAATTTATTGGGCAAAAAAGGTCGATGAAGAGCAAACTACAAGTGCAGAACATCTTTGGCAGCTTAGACGGCCGCTCAGCAGCAAACTCGTTATAGCTATATAGCTGCTCTAGTAAAAAAACAAAAAGTGAGTACGCTCCGCAAATATGACAACAAATGCTGGTTAGTTGGATGGATTTAAGAATTAGATCTTTTTTGCCAAATAAAGAGTGCCTACTACTTTATTTAATACGTATTGTAAGAAAAATGCGGGTACGTCCAAACTTTTGACTGGTACTGTATATATCTCAATTTTGATCTCAGTCTCTCATTTTAGCATTTTCTGCAGCGTAATTAATTGTTAGATGGCTCTTGATTCAATCATAGGCTGTGGTTTTTTGCATTGAAACGAATACATCCCATGAGGGAGAAATCTTTGGTTTATCAAACCATACTGACAGGTAAAATGCTTTTATGGCAATAAGCCGCAAAGAAATGGGAATCAATGCCGTTTTATGAGCTACATATTCGGAATCTTCGAAAGACAAGCCGTCATTTCTGTGCATAGGAAAACGCCTAATAACATCTTGATGCAATTTGCAATAATGCAATCAAAAATGAACTAGTTTGTCATTCGATCGATTAGTCTCAGCAACTGAGCAAACTGATGGTGGCTGTGTGAAGTTTTCCTCCGTTATGATCTAATGTTCAACTTTGTACTGGCATTCATTTTCCACACCGGAGAATGGCTGCGCCAGCAGTTTATGAGTTGGATTCATTGTAAACTGACTGATCTAGTTTTATTTTTAATAGCACTTTATTTGATACAGCCATGGATGCTGTGAATGGCTCCACTTGGACCCGTCAATTTTTTTTTTTTTTTATTCATATCTGTCATCGCACAAAGATGGTATTTGTCATTGTTGCTTAAATAAGCAGATTTTAATTAATTTTTTTCTGTTTTTGACTGCGATAGGCTATTTTGCTTGCAAGCAAAATTATTGTGCATGTGAAAAAAGTGAAACCGAACTACTGGGCAGGGTTTTATTCGTGTGATTCATTGTAAACTGACATGGTCTAGTTTTATTTTTTTATTACGTTTTATTTATATAGCTAGGCTAGCCAGGTTTGGACCTGTGTTTTATTTTTCATATCTATTGTCACACAATGCCGGCATTTATTCTTGAAGAAAATAAGACGACGCATTTCATGAGATCAGGCTGTGAGCACCGTTATTGTGCATGAGAAAAAAAGGTAAAAACGAGATGTTAAATATGAGTGTACAAAAGAAAATTCTTATATGTTAAATGGGAGGATGAATATATATAAATAATACGAATTGTTTGAAGCAGAGATTTGAGTTTTCCCCCTTCTTGCATTGAGAGACGGCGTAGCTGACTCACTGCGTGAGCTGACTTTCTGTCCCAAGAGAGGAACGCACATGCAACACATACGCCAGTAAATCATTCCAAAGAATATTATTTTCATCTGCGGTTGTTTCTGGGGTTGTTTCAATCTATATCAGAGGGAGAAATACTACTGTAGATATCTAAAAATACTGAGAAACACTTCTATGTTCACATTTTCTGAATTAATTAAATGTTCCGCGGGTCAGATGGAAAGCCTTGGCGGGGCGGATGTGGCCCGCGGGCCGCCAGTTGATGATCCTGGGGGTACAGGTACAGCACTCATCCCCACAGGCTGCAGGTACAGCACTCATCCCCACAGTACTCTTCCCCACAGGTTACAGGTACAGCACTCATCCCCACAGCCTGCAAATACAGCGCTCATACCAACAGCACTCTTCTCCACAGGCTGCAGGTACAGCACTCATCCCCACAGTACTCTTCCCCACAGGCTACGGGTACAACACTCATCCCCACAGCCTGAAAATACAGCACTCATCCCCACTGCACTTATCCCCACTGGCTACAGGTACAGCACTCATCCCTGCAGTACTCTTCTCCACAGGCTGCAGGTACAGCACTCATCCCCACAGCACGCATCCCCATAAGCTGCAGGTACAGCACTCATCCCCACAGGCTGGAAGCTGAGGATGCAAGGAGAATGGTGCAGTTTGTTTGGAAAAGGCTCTCTTGCTCTGCTCTGTCTCTTTCTCCCTCTTTACCACCCTCTTTTATCTCCTTTATTTGAGCTAAATGACTTGTTGTGATTTTGTGTGCAGTCTAGTGACAGCCCCTCTCCCTCCAGGGATTTATTGAGGGGGCTCATTTTCACATGTTGGTGTTCCCTAGTACACCTTGTTACTTGGCATATTTCATCAAATAACCTATCTGTAACATGTCTTATTTTAATGGTGGCCTGTGAGCCAAGTGATCATTCTCTCTCCTAAGTTTACAGAGCATTTTGCTGGCTGAAGACTGGTCACACTGTTATTGGTTACTGGGGATTATTTTTTCCCCTGCCTACAGTGGGTGCTGAGATTTTCTCTAATAAAGGTTGCAGGCAAATACTCACCAGTCAGCATGATGTGTGACACATACCTGATAACGTTACCTTGTTCTCTTTTATCAGTAAAGATCGGTTCCTCTGGCGCTACAAAGCAGGTGGCCGCAGGGGCAAGAGGCCGATCTGGGGCAGGCGTGAGCCGGATTCCTGCCCCTAAGGTGGGGGGTAGTAGAGGGAACCACCCCAACTCCGTCAGACGGTGAGCCCCCAAAACCAGCGGCACCACCTCCCTTCATCTGGTCTACTCACATCCAAACACAGGCACTGTCTCCTCCGGCAACGCTTGGGACTGTGGTGACCCAAACGCCAGCTGTACAGCTATTTGTAAGGAGTCTCTCTGAGACAGGTTTTAGGGCACCAGTCTTTTTTATACATATATCAGGATAATCAGCGAAAATCTCAACTTTAATGTTACTCCGTGTCGGGCTGTTGGATGGACATAAATCCTGTGAAGCTACAATGGAGTTTCAAAGCTTAATTTTAATTTCAGACTCTCAATTCAGCACTACAGATCCTCCTACATTGAATGACTGATGATTGGATTCTTGATTTGTGCTCTAAGAGGCAGTTTTTTCCCCCCCATGTCGGACTTCATTCTAGGGTTGCACCGATACCGATACCAGTATCGGGTATCTGCCCGATACCTCGTTAATATGCTCGTACTCGTACTCGTCCATATTTGCCGATTCTACGCACCGATACCACTTAATGTAAGACGCAAGGAAACTGCCTGCTCACGGTCGCATAGGCTACAGTATGTTGTACTATCTGACTTCTATGTCTAGGGGGAGACAGCGAGTTAGAAAAAATACGAGAAAGAGAGTTTATAGTCCTCACATCACATGCAGGCATACGCGCATACACACAAGGTGTATTGTAAAGAAGTACATGTAGGCAACTTCGTTACAGTACTTAAGTAGTTTTTTTGAGGATTTGTACTTTACTTGAGTTTTTTTTTTAACCGGGACTTCTACTCTACTACATTTAAAAGATAAAAAGTATACTTTTTCTTCATCTCTTTGACACTGGCCACTTCACTACACGTTACAAATTAAAATATGTATATAATTCATCATTTAAGGATTATCTGGATGCGGTGTGTTCAAGAAGAACAACGGTGTTCGGCAGGGTATCTTAAGCGTTTTGTGCAGATGTTTCTGCCAGCGGACATGGAGCTGCAAATTTATGCACGCAATTACAATATTCTATCACTAGATGGCACACCTGGATCAGTTATTGAATATTTACAAGCAAGCCGAGCTCGCACAAGCACACACCCACAATCACACACACAGAGACTTAGAATTGTGAATCTTCATATTTTACTACAAATATATTAGTAACATATGGTTACCTTAAATATTTTAGTTGTGGTTAAGTTAAATCTTTTTCATTTGTCATTTGTCTAATTGAAATATGGCGATACCACACACTTTAAGTGATGCATTGTGTGCTTGGAAAGCTATTATTGACTTAAGCTGGATTGAGAATGCCTATGAATGCGTGTAGAAACTATCTGTGCCAATTAATAGTTCTACTGACTTTTTATGAAGTTGGGTGTGTTACCTTGCCTATGCAGCGAGTTTACTTTTCATTTGTCAAGCTTCAGTAATGTTTTGCCTCATTTGATGGCAGTGCTAGTTCAAAGGCTTTTTGTCGGGCCTAAATACAGAAAGATTTTTAGTAGTTAGGCCTACTTTTTTTTTTTTTTTTTTTTTTTTTTGGAAATAGCCACGTGTGAATTGTTTGATATTGGCCTCTTTTAGGCTTGTTATAAAAAGAAAATAAAACCTGTACTCCGAAATTGTCATTGTATTTTCCTGGAAAACATTTCAGAAATATCGGTATCGGTACTCGGTATCGGCAAGTACACAAAATAAAATACTCGTACTCGTATCGGTTTTTAAAAAAGTGGTATCGGTGCATCCCGACTTCATTCACGAATATTAAATGTTGTTGGATGTTGCCATTGCAATGTCGAAATTTCGCTGGGGGAAAGTGACCCATTGTCACATCTATCAAGGGACACTGTTATGTATTGTGGCAAAACTGAATATCCAAATGGGAAAATTGCATGTGTCTAATTAGCTAGCTGGAACTGAGTATATATGAAACTAGAGGCACTCCTTAGAGTGCAAACCTCCGCCAGGGCAGCACAGTCCAAATCTTGGTGAGTGGGAGCAAAGTTCTGTTATCGCGTGTCATAGGATTTCAAGATGGCTGCCATGGCGGCCATATTGTTTGACTGATCGTGGGCAAAATCAATAGGGTCCATCCCTGATGTAATAGCGACCCACCCACAAAATTTCAGAGATATCCGTTCATTACTTTTTGAGTTATCTTGTTCACAAGCAAACAAACAAACGGCACTGATCACATAACGTCCTGCCAACTTTGTTCGGCGGAGGTAAAAATCTGAAGAGTAGATACTTAACTCCAAGTGGCTACAAACAAGAGACCGCCAACAGGTTCCTGCTTGCCCCACAAATTAAAGTGCTGATTCATTCTGCATTATATAGGCAATGCAATCTTATATGTCATTATAATGTATACATTGCGTCATTTCTTTCTTACACATTGTAATTAAAAAAATTAAGCACTTTGCGATATGGCCACCTATTATATAATGGATGAAGAACAGCATACTCACAAGCATGCTGGTGAAATCACTTTTATTTCTTGTGGAGTGTAGCCATTCAGAAATCCAAATAACTTTACACTTGGAAACGGACTTTCAGAATGTTATTTTCACGAAGATGTGTTTTTGAACTCTGATTGGGCTAAAGAAATGCCTTAGGATCCCAGTTGTGATGTATCCAGTGAGGAAGAGGATCTTATTTTCTGATATGATGTGCTGTACCTGGCGATGATAAAATGGTAAATTGCTGAAAGGATACGGAAGTGTGCGCAGTGTAGAGTTAGGTGTGTTAGAACCACCTTTCCTTTTAGGTGTTAGTGGGCCCCCCATGGCCCAGTGAAAGAGGTCAAAAACCTCTGTCAGTATTAACATGTTTTGTTTACAAGTGAGCTGTCAATCAGGGATAGGTTTTTGCCATTACCATATCAAATAATTTTATTTTTACATTTAAGCCTTTCCTCATTTATGTAGCACACTGAACTTTAACACCTTTTTGGTAAAAAAAAAAAAAAAATCTACTGGGGATTTTTCAGTGAAAATGTGTAGTCTTTACTTAGCTGATTAACGTGGTGAAAAAACAAAAAAAAAATCTGTTGGGAATTTTTTTGAGAAAATTTGAATTTTTTTTTTTTTTAAATTTTCCATTTTGACACATTGTGAGGAAACTGATGGTCAAAGAATTTACCGGAAGATTCCTCTTTGGCACCACAAAGCTCAGTGTGATGGGATATGTTTGTGAGTTCGGTTTTTTTTAAATTTATTTATTTTTATTTTTTTTGCTTTGCTTGGGCTGGTCAGTGGCCATTACTTAAAAGGGTGGCGTCAAATACATTTTTCAGAATTATGCGGCTCTTTGGAAAGGAGCTGTCAGGAATAAGACAAAAATAAAACAAAACTGTAAACAATAAGAGAAACATAGTTGTAACAAATTGGATCATTTGAATAAGTGACAATCAGAAGAGAGTGTAACTTTCTCATACAGTTTTCTCTTCCCCAATATTAGCTGCTTTCAATAAGTAGATTAAATTTCTGTATTCAATGACTATTCCCTGCAATGTGGTTGTTGCTGTTCTTTGCAAAGGAATCATCTTAATCCAATTCAGTCATCCAACTTGTTCTAATTTTCTGATCTTTTTTTTTTATCTTGGCTTACTTTGAACTAGGTGATCTCTATTGCTTTGTGAAATGAGTTTAAAAACATTTCTATCGTTAGACAATCAGTCATTGTCAATGAAAATAAATGAAAGTGACAAGACAGCATTTAGAAGTCTGAGTCAGTGAGTCAGACAGGAATTGCTGCTCCATCCTTGCTCAGTCCTGAGCCATCAGTGAAAATCAGGGGCTGTGGATGGGTTGTATTCAACACAAGTTATATAAAGAGCACAGATTTATCGCTCAAGTGAAAAGTTTTATACAACATATATGTAAATGCACTAAAACTCTGCGCACTTTTTCCAGTCTGTTTAGCACTCCTAGGTTAGTCTGGTTGCAGGATGCAGGAATTATAGGAAAGTTCTGGTTGAGGTTGCGCAGGTTGATTCGGGGAAAGCATTCCTTGCACCACATCTGATCTTTGAATTATTGTTATTATGATACAGTTTTTATTGTTCAGTTTTCTCTGCATCACTGAGTGAAAGTCAAATTTGTGTGTATCAGTAAAAACATAGGAGTCTTTTGTATTTTTTGTTTGTTTGCTGGAAAAAGGCTCCATATAATTTTGCTGCCATTCAGGTAACAGTGTAACTTAATAATAGTCCATCTATTTAACGTAAGTTTATTATTCAGTAATTATAGATCACATAGTACATACAATGTGCATTGCATTATAAAATAGAAAATATCGAAGTGCTGTCTTTAATATCAGAAATAAGAAGTGAGTGCTTCTAAGCACCTGTTTTAGATCTAGATGAGCTGGCTTTGCTTTAACCACCACATGTTATCTATGAATACAAGACTGATATTGCATGGTACAGACGGGAGACTGGTTCATGTTTAGGGCCACTTACTAAATGCATATTTTTTTCCATATATTTTACTCAAGGGACCTTTGTCTATCATTTAGCTTATCACTGTTTACTCAATTAATAATGATTTCGTCTAAATTATGAATATTTTGGCAATACTTGTAGACAAATATTGTCAAAGCTTTGATGCTAAAATGTGTAACTAACTGCAAAGGATGTAAAAGTTTCGAAGACATTAGTGAACTTTGTTGTGGAATTTGGTTGAATGAAAATGTACTTGAATAATTTCAATGACATTCTTTTTTCCCAGTAATTAATCATTTTAATTTTCATGTTCAAAGTCATGATATTCAGACCAGTTCTTTTAGTATTTTGAAAAGGCAAGCAATGATAAGTCAAAATATGGATTTCTTGTGTTACCCCATTCATAACATAATATTATTGTATAGAAGATAACAATAGGAATCTGTGTTTTCATGAGAAAAAACTGAATAAAATTATTTTCTTGTGCATGTCAGAGTTTGTGGGCTGTTAAAGAGTCATTTTTAAATTTCAGGCAGAAGGTGAATGAGATAGCCTGACAGGCCAGACGATAACATCAAAATGTGTAGTCTGGCCACGACCGATAGACCGGGCTCAATCCTGGGGTCGGAATCAGCGGTTGTCTTTCAAACTGCCTCTGCACGCAATAGGGTTGCGCTACGACCAATCAGAGCAATGAATAGGGTGACATAATCAGAGCGACGAAAACGAGTCAATGGGGGAGTAAACTTAGAAGGGATGCGGCTAGTTTTGGGAAAGATTTTGATGAAGATAGCGTACATTTTAATGTTAAAAGATAACCACTGTGACGACATTAATGACTTCATCAATATGGCAATACATCAACATCACAAAGCAATTAGGTCTGATGAAACTATCCATCTACACTATAGTGTAGATATAATATAGACGCTATAGCGTCCATCCCTTTGGTCCTAATATATAAGCTACTTGACAAAGTTTAACACTGACAGCAGAGGAGGATAAAAGAGGAGCATTCTGACTTTCAGTCTGCTGTGATTATAATATCACAATGGGGCTGTGTGTAACACAACTGGCTGTACATTCAGTTCACATTACTTGTAAATATTGAATATAGACTTTATCGCTATTACGTAGTTAGGCCTCTTGATGCCTCTTAAGCTGGGTTTACACATAGGCGCGATGCGTTACGAATGTCATTTTCCCGTCATTCGTGGCACATTCGTGACATTCGTAACGTGACTTAACGCATCTGAATAGGGTTCTTAACAGCGCATGTCGGTTCGTGACATTGGTGATATTCGTGGAGCATGTTTTTGGCTGCCAAAAAAATCTTCCACGAATGTCACGAATATCCCTCGATCTGCGGAGTTCGCAACTGAGCGTGTCGATTCGTGGTGATTCGTAACAGAGCGTGACAGCATTCGTAGTGTATTTTTGATGGTTCTTGGAGCCCATACTGTCACATTCTGTATACATGCGGCCGAAAGTGGTGTCCACAGTGCATAATATGCTCTTCAGGGGTGCTAGACAAGCGACATTTTTCACTGAAAGTAACGATAAAATGCATAAGGAACGCAATTTTAAAGCTGCTGCAATTTATAAAGCCAGTTGGTCCCAGAGGGTGGTGGTGGGTGGTGAAAGAGCGGGAGCGACTAGTGTCAGGTAGAGAATTAGAAAGAAAAGTACATGTATGAGCCGATATTAGCTGGGGTGGGGTGGTGATACAAGCAGATGCAAAAGTATGTGGACGTTCCTTGGTCTGATTCTGTGGAATCATATATATACCAAATTCGCCCGATTCGCAACATTCGTGACAGAACGTGACAATTCGCAATGCGCGGGACAATATTCGTGACCGTGCGTAATGATTCGTGATGATTCGTCAGCGATTCGTGCCATTAATCGTAACGCGTGGTAACAGGTCGCGACAGTTCGTGACGGTGCGTGACGCCTCTGCCCGAATCATAAAATTCAATTCAAATTCATGATCCTCGGTCACGAATTTAGATTCGTGGCATTCGTGACTTGTCTTCGTTATGTGTAAACCCAGCATTACCATTTGTAAATGAGATGTATGAACCTCATCCACTGCGATTCCTAAGAGGTTGTCTTGGAAGACCTTAGTAGCCAACATGTCGCGCCACTTCCTCTGCATGAGCCAGGCTTCAGGACCACCGAAGACCAACTGACAATGGCCATTTCGAATTTCCTTCAATTTTTGTACACCAAGTTGCATGGCCGTGAGTCCAAATTTGGTCGCCCCTGTGACCTGGTCCTCCATAATGCCTTGTTTCCACTACGTCCGCGAATCCCACGAATTGTCACGAATGGATAAATTTTCCAATTTGTGAGGATTCCTGGAATGTCGCAAATTTTATGGTCCAATTTGTGACGCTGTATGAAGCATTTATGATGCAGGTATACGATAGAGTTTCGGATATTTGTGGGATTCGGCTCGAATTGCACAAATATTGTCAATAATTGAGCAAGAATTACAAGAATCCATTACGAATACTGCACGAACATGCTTTGGCGTGTATTCGTGGTCAAGCCAAGAACTCTATGACACATGAATTGCCGAATGAGTTAAGAATACGTCGAATGCATAAGAACCGAGTACGCATCAGTTACAGAGACTAAGAACAGACTACGAGTTTGTTAAGAATCAACCACAAATTTTCCATTCGCGAACCTCTCCAGGAATTTTTTGAACAGTTCAAAACTTTTGCCACAAATTCCCCACCGCTCATGAATTGCAAGAATTAATACGAATTAAATACGATTCAGTTAAGAACTTCCCGAACTGATTACGAGTCAACCACGAATAGCTTAAATTTCCCACTCGTGAGGATTTGTAGCCTCTGTGGAAACGGGGTATTAGGGCGTTCAACGGCGAGACTGCAACCACCAGTGGGTTTTCACTGACTCCCATTCGTTTCGCTACCAGCGGAGCCAGCTGGAAAATTAAACTTTTATCCCCTCGGCAAAACGGCAAATACATCAGTCTTTGAAACGAATGACCTGAGTGCCTTTTTCTGCTCATCTTTCAAAGAAAAGCCCAAGTCTAACTCTTCCAAAGTCAATGCCAAAGCCGATTCAAACAAGTCGACAGGTGTTCTGTCAATTTTTGCTACCTATCAAAATGTGCTGCCTCGCGGTTCTGCGCTTGCGCAAACCTAAAATCTTGGGCTTTATTTCTTCGTTCACATCTCAAGTATCTTCAAATGTCATAAATATACGTCTTTTTTTGGTGCGCCTTTCGACATTTTAGCGTTTATATATTTACATATACACGCTGGGTTTTCCTGAAAACACAGAGATTGGATGATAATGGCATACGGCATATATCTTTAAACAAACTTATCCAACTCATTTTAATATCTGCTTATGTTATAATAAGATAACAAATGACAAAGTTACTACTGTACACTGATTCATATTGCAATATGAATAAAGACTTTATTGCAATAAAACAAAGACTTTATGATCGCTTTGCATTACGGTAGCATTTTTTGACAAGGCAGCACAAATTGTCAGAACACCGGTGTTCCTTTGCCACAGCCATTTCAGTTGTTTTGCATCGTCGCAGCGCTGTCGTCATCATGCTAAGCCCGCCCAACGACTCTCTACAAACATAGAGCATTGTCATGGGTCCATCCAAACCTTGGTCGGACCAATCGCTTGGTAGTACTGGGGCCCTATGGCTCGTGGCTAGATGTACCAGCTGAGCAAAACTATTTGCTACTAGATTTCTAGGCTAGATATGAGACGCCTAGATTTTTTTTTTTTTTTTTTGGTTAACAGTCAATGGGTATGTACAAAGTCATGATATGTGTCCCCAAAAACACTGAATTTTACGTTTTTTGACCAACTTAATTGCTCACTATATCCCGTGCCCTCATTATCCATCATTAATTTCAGGTGGCATAGTGTTGGGCTTGTCAGTGGAATCATTTCATGCATAAACTAGCTTGGTATCTTGAAGGCAGAGACCAGCCTCAAATGTGTCACTTCATCACTTCGCAAAAAAAAAAAAACAAAAAAAAACTGCAGCATCCCCTATAGGCGGCACCCTAAATGTCCCACCAAAATGTTACTATTTTCCAGAACTCCTTCCATCACAGATTGACATCAATAAAAACAAAGCTGGGCAGTCAGTGGCACATTATATGTCAATTTCAAAAGCTAACTGTATTCCCGCACAAGTTGGGGATACTATGCATCGTCACTGCCACGTCTGTAGAGATTTTTTGTGAGCGCTCTACAACCCACAAATTTTAACCAGTTTGTTTCAAATTTGTCGTGGAGGTCACGAAGCCTCTTGATTTTGGGAGCGATTGCTTTTGGGGATCCAGCGAATCATGTCAACAAGCGGGCGACTGACAGATTTTTTAAGAGGTGAAATTTTGGCCCTCATGAAATTGACCATAGAGGCTCTAAAAAAACTGTTTGGTTCATTGGTCTATAAATTAAGCATTTTTCTATCAATCTATAGTCCCTCCACTACCCTTTATAGCCAATTGAGGTAGTTTTAATTGTTTATTGTGGTTTTTATAGGCTGTCAAATATGCTACTTTTACAAACCGGTATCAAAACATACACATTTTTGGGTACCATTTTCGGCCCCTTTTTTCAGGATGTGGGTATCCTTCAATATTAATGAAACCTATATTTTTGGAAAGCTCTTAATGTGTACTGCCACAAAAAGAAATTTAATTATGGAACTAGCATTCCTTCATTAAAAAATTGATAATTGATGCGGCTTTTCCATATATTTTCATCTTTTTTTGTGTTGCAAAATGGTGGTGCAATAGAAGATGACAGACAAGCGAGTTGATGTTTTTGTTCCTATCCTTCTAAAACAGGTGACAGCAGTGATTCCTCAATAGTTGTATTGGTGGCAGGACATGCTAACGAGCACTCTTGAGACAATGGCTTCCCAAGTTGGTGAAAGTACCTCTTAAACTTGCACCATTGGAAACATCCTCAACTTAAATGATTGTCACCGAAAGACATTCTAGGCAAGTATTGGGCACAGGGACAAAAAAAATCCCTTCAAAAAACATAATTTATCAAGATAAGGAGTGAAGCCGTTAATCTTTCTTCAATGTACTGAGTGGGGCCTACATGTAATTACGTGTAGAAGCCTGTACATTATGACATGCATATGGCCTGGAAACCAATATGTGAAATGGAAACAGGTGAAAGGCTTTGTTCTAAAGATGGATGTATTCACTCAATATTCTGCAGCAGGCAGAGATTGCATTTTTCTCCAAAATGTTTTTTAGCAGGCTGGTTTACAACTACCTGGAACTGAAATTGTACATTTAACAGCATGGTGCCATAATGGAAAGCCTTTTAAATTATTGCTGTTTCAGCATTGCCAGACGTTTTGAAGATGCTTCTAAAATTCCTGGTATCAGGGATAATCACTGCTTCATTCCCTCAGCTGATGGGTTCTATCATTGAAAACGCATGTCTGGGAATGATAGAGGGTTTCAGTCTGGGCATATGATGGATGTTGATCACAAAGAACAGTCAACCCTTGAACAGTTTACTTCAGGACTTTATGTCGCTTGCCTGTATGATGGCTACTGGTAGCTGGCAGTTGTCTCGGATGCATCCGAAGAATATCGGGACATCAATGTCAAATTCATGCATCCTCACAAACCAATGCAGAAGTTTCAGTGGCCCGAGAATAAAGATGACATTTGCCATGTTCCCCTGAACCATTTGTTAATCATCTCTACACCAGGTACTGCAGGATCTAGAAGGCAGAACACTCTTTCTGATTATGAGTTTGACAGAATCACTAAGTGGTTTAGAAACCAGCGACTCTTGTAATGGTATTGGTAAGAGCTAAAGCAGCTTAAGGGGCCATTCACAATTGTCAATATCATGGGGGTGGGGTGGGGTAATCTGTGTACACTTCTTACATTTAAAAAGAAGAAATATTGAAGTAAAGCTGAATATTTTTACAGTACATTTTTTGGGGGAGGAGGATCTGAAAAAAATTACTCTTTGTACACTTTTGAAAATGTTGAGAATTGTGAACGACCCCTAAAATGGAGTTATTTTTCAGACAAAAATTGAAGAAAATGACTCAACATTTTTTAATGAAGGTATGCTAGTTCCATTATGAAATTTATTTTGGTGGCAGTGCACATCAAGGGCTTTCCAAAAATATAGGTTTTATTAAAATTGAAGGATACCCATGTCCTGAAAAAAGGTGTTGAAAAAGGGTCACTCCCTGCAGGGGGTAAAATAAGGGTCAATATTACCAAAGATCTATAAATGCTACAGGATATTAATTGGTGGCTATAGGAAACTCTTGACCATTACTAATAGCTGATATTACAACAAATCCACATATGTCATCAGATAGGGGTGAAAATGGTACCCTTATATGAGTATGTTTTGACACCAGTTTGTAAAAATAGCATTTTTGAGAGCCTATAAAACCACAATAAAAGGGTTAAACCTACTTTGATTGGAAATAAAGGGTAGTACAGTGCCTAGGGAACAAGTCCTGAAAAAATCATGGGGTTAGCTTTATTACTATAAGAGTTATAGCCTGTTAAAAATGGAAAAAATGCTAATTTCGCCAACCGAGGTGCCATGCCCACTTTTTTGACCCCCCAGAAAATAAAAGCTAGTGGGCAGATTGAGCTAAAACTTGGTATTTTCTCATTTTGCACCCAAAGCAACATTTATCAAAGTTTGAAGAAAATCCATGAATATGCCCATGGAACATGTCTGAAAATTGGTTGATTTCATATGAAATTGCCTTAATGGACCCTGATATAGGACTGAGCTATGTGTTGATGGTCAGTATAGTCTGAAGCATAAATTTAATAAAAATCTACAGAATAGAAACTCATGTGCTTGTTCTCTAACATGTACAACCCCAATTCCGAAATAGTTGGGGCAAAGTGTAAATTGTGAAAAAAATCAAATCGCAATGACTTTCAAATCACACCAGCCAGTATTTAATTCACAATAGAGCAGAGATAACAAAGCATATGTTGAAATTGAGAAATTTTACAATTTTATCCACAAAATGAGCTCATTTCAAATTTGATGGCTGCTACAGGTCTCAAAAAAGTTGGGACAGGGGCCTGTTTACCATGGTGTAGCATCCCCTCTTCTTTTTAACACAGAGTGGAGGCGTCTTGGCATTGAGGAGACAAGTTTCTTGAGTGCAGCCATTGGAATTTGATCCCACTCTTGTTTAATACAGGCTTCCAGCTGCTGGAGAGTTTTGGGTCTCCTTTGACGGACTTTTCGTTTAATTATGCGCCAAATGTTCTCAATTGCTGAAAGATCAGGACTGCAGGCTGGCCAGTTCAGCACACGGACTCTTCTACTACGAAGCCATGCTCTTGTAATAGCTGCAGTATGTGGTTTTGCATTGTCCTGCTGAAATACACAAGGCCTTCCCTGGAATTGATATCATCTGGAGGGGAGAATATGTTGCCCAAAAACCTTTATATATTTTTCAGCACTCATGGTGCTTTTTAAAACATGCAAGTGTCCCACACCATATGCACTAATGCATCCCCATACCATCAGAGATGCTGGCTTTTGAACTGAACGCTGATAACAGGAGGAGGTGGTCTTTCTCCTCTTTAGCCCGGAGGACACAGCGCCCATGATTTCCAACAAGAATGTCAAATTTGGACTGGTCTGACCACAGGACACTTTGCCACTTTGCTACAGTCCATTTTAAATGAGCCTTGGCCCACAGAACACAGCGGTCCTTCTGGATCATGCTCAACAATGGCTTCCTTTTTGCATGATAGAGTTTTAGGTGGCATCTGTGGATGGCACGGTTGACTGTGTTTACTGACAGTGGTTTCTTGAAGTATTCCTGGGCCCATTTAGTAATGTCAATGACAGAATCATGCCGGTGAGCGATGCAGTGGCGTCTGAGGGCCCGAAGATCACGGGCATCCAGTGAAGGTCTTCGGCCTTGTCCCTTACGCACAGAGATTTTTCCAGTTTCTCTGAATCTTTTGATGATGTTATGCACTGTCGATGATGAGACCTTCAAAGCCTTTGCAATTTGACGTTGAGGAACATTGTTTTTAAAGTATTCCACAATTTTTTTATGCAAGCCTTCACAGGTTGGAGAGCCTCTGGCCATCTTTACTTCTGAGAGACTCAGCCTCTCTAAGACATCCCTTTTATAGCCAATCATGTTACACACCTAATGCCAGTTCACTTAATTACTTGCTAAATGTTCTTTTCGTTCAGCTGATTCTCTTCTATATTAATTGCTTTTTCAGCCCTTTTTTGCCTGTCCCATTTTTTTTGAGACCTGTTGCAGCCAGAAAATTTGAAATAAGCTCATTTTGTGGATAAAAATGTTAAATGTCTCAGTTTCAACATTTGAAATGTTAAATATGTTCTATTGTAAATAACAAATTGGCTCATGTGATCTGAAAGTCATTGCATTTTGATTTTATTCACCATTTACACTTTGTCCCAATATTTCGGAATTGGGGTTGTATTTCATCTGGAGAAGATGGTCTTTTCAAACTCAATCAGGTGTTATAACTTAATCATTCTTTTCTGTCCAGTGGCAAACAAGTCAAACAGTGGCTTTTATCCTGATGAGCTGAGGGGTTTTCACTTGTGCAAAGGTTGCCGAGTGGAGTTTTGCCTCTGACAATTATTTATTACACATAACAATGAAAGACTCAAAATAAATCAATATTAGTATTATTGATTTCAATACAGACAGCCAATCAGGCAAACTGGAACTTAGGGAAACCCATTTAATATCATTAGATTTTGTTTTAGGAACATTAAAACTATCACTCCATTTCTTTACCAATGCTGCTGTTATCTCCTTGCCTGTTTGCATTCCTGTCACAGACTAACCAAATAAGTACACCTTCATCACTGTACCAAGTTTCCATGTGATGCAGGAGCGCAAATATTTTACTACCATGAAAATAAAAGATACACTTTTAATCTTTGCTGGGAGGAATATTTCCTTGATTTATTAAGACTACAACAGCACAAGTGTTCTTTGTAACCAACCATCGATGGACTGAACATCATCACCTTTCTTAGGTAGAAATTTTATATTTGCATTACAGGAAAATATTCTGCCATTTTTGTCATTCAACACTTAACTCAACAAAAAGTTGTCATTGAGGAATATATAGCTTAATTTAGTTCCCATGAAAAGCTCTTAGAATTATTTTTTTTCTTATCTCGAAGATCATACAGTTTATGAGTAGTCAACAATTTTCTGTCACATTTACAGATTAAAAAAAAACATTTCCAATGCTCACAGAGTACAAAATGAGAAAGTAAAACCGTAGAAACTGTGACAAGGCAACAAATGAAGTTTTCTTTATGATTTTCAACATATTCTTTCTGAATGAAAAATTTAGCTGTTAAATTAAAGTTATTGCATTCAAATCAATAATTTGGTGACATGGTTTTATGTGCTTTTGTGACTGTAGTAAGCATGAATGCACAATGGATGTTATCGTACTCTGTTTTTAGTAAAATTTAATTGAGTTAATAATCTAAAATCACACCGTAGACAGTCAAAATTAAAATAAAAATACATAGTTTAATATTGCCAAAAATTTTGAGATTCTTTAAAAGTTTTTTTTTTTCTCAAAATAAACTGACAAATTAATTCATTCCATTTTCTACAAAGTGACTGAAAATCTGGCTGGTTTGAGACTTGTACAAAATGGTCATGGAGAAGCAACTTGAGCCCAGCACATTTATGGGTACTTCAACTGCCCTGCTAATGTCAATTCTCAGAACATATGGCTGCACTTGCAGAAAAAAAAAATCCTTTGTGTAAATCTCTTATTTTCGCTTTTTAAATACAATTCATTCATGCCTTTTTAGTCTTAATTTGATTGCAAAATGTGATGTGCTCAAACTGTTTACTAGTATGTGCATTTGTAAGACCAACTGTTGGTCTTTGTCAGGTGTAAACAGTTTGGGGTAAACATCACTCCAAACATACATAATTCATATAAAAATATTTTCTAAAAAACACTTTCTCCCATCCCTGCCCATTCATAACCAGTGAACAGACGGTGCATTGGTTTCAGGAGAGCAGTTTGTTTATTTTATGATTCAAAGAGCTGTACTGTGCTTCCAGTGGACGAACGACTAGGCATACCCCTCCAGACACGTCCAAAAGGGAGGCGCGTGTCCGAATCGCTTGAAAACATTCGCTGCGTGGCGCATAACGCTGGCCTGCCTGTTAAAACGCCACACTACGCATACAAGTCATTGGCTGCAATACAATGTGCGGTCTGTGATTAAATAGTTAAGACTCCATCATTTTACACATACTGAAAACAGTGGTTACTAATTACTGGTCACAGATGTCTGGCTCAACCGCCTGGGATCTGGGGAGGGTGTGTATTTAGGAATCTCAGACAGCAGAACATGTAGGTTTTGTCCAGTACGCTCAAGAGTACCTTTAAGTTCAAAATCCATTCAAAAACAGTGAGTCAAAGTGCAACTTTTTTGGCGCAAATTAGGTTTTTATCATGCACTATATTCCACATCCTGAGTAACTCATCTGGGCTGAGTTTATGGATTACAATTAGGTTTCGGAAAAAACAGGGGTCGCTGTTCATCGGACTGACTTTACGCTTCATGATGCCAAAAGTCCTGAATCCCGGGTGAAGCTCTGGTGTAACCCGTAATCTCTGAAGACACATGCCTAAAAACACGTCGTCAATAGGGTATAGCTCGAAGTCTCCGGAAACTAAAAACAATCTTCGGGCTAAATCCGATGACATTAAGAATCCCCCACCACCAACGTAAGGTGGGTAAGGTTTGTCGAACAACTCTCTCGGAATGTAATACTTGCTCTGCCGGTTCCTAATGGGGATCGCTTTGGAAATTGTGTCCCCGACAAATAAATTGTGCACTTTTTGTTCTTCTGTCTTAAATCCAATGAGCTCCACCAGATTGTTGGTGTTCACAAACACATCGTCATCCCCTTTGAATATAAACTTCACCCGGGGGCAATATGTGTCAAACCATTTCAAGAAATTTACCTCTTTTAGAGTGAGGTTGAAGAATGTGTCCTTGAAATCCCACTGTAGAATGTCGCCGTATATCCTGTCTTCGAGTTGGATGAGCTTTTGTAGATTTTTGGCATCTTTGCCGATGGACGCGCTACCTATGAGAAACAATGTCTTTATCTTAAGGCCATGTATGACCTGCTCCTTGCCCCAGGTCTTGCGCACGGCCTCGCGTCTGTCGTGCTGTTCGATTATAGATTTCACCACTATGAGTAAATTCACATCGTCCCCGCTGCACTTTTCCGGATGATTGATCAGCATCGGGAAATATCGACAGTGTCTATGAAGCACGAACTGGTGGAATCTTGGATCTAGTCGTCGAAACCAGTCCTTTTTCTTAACAGACAAATTTTCCTTGCAGTCAATCTCATCTACATCCCAAGCCGTCCGGCTCGTATTCGGCACGAATACATCCTCCAACTTCTCTGAAAGCCCAGGGGAAGAATTATTTCCCAAAGATTCCTTAATGGAACTGCTTTTGTAAAGACTGTTTTCAGCCACGAACCAGCTCTCGGCGACCCTGGTTTTCACCACCAGATGATCCTTTGCGTTACCTTCCTCAAACTTGAATTTTTGAATCATCAACAGAGTGGCAAAAACTAAAGACAAACTCAGGAGAGTTTTAAAAACTCTCTTTCGTCTGAAAAAATACTCCATAGCCAATTTATAGCACCGACAGCCGTGACGAAAACCCTCTATTTTCTTACATTCAGCCCTCTCATTGTGTTCATGTTGTGCATTCGCCTTGTTTCACCACCGCACAAGTCCATCACTGCATCCTACTGCGCCGGAGGGAAGAATTACCCTGTGTAACTTAGCGACATCCTCTGATGCAAAAAAGTGAGTCCGCGTAGGTGAACTATGGTTCACAGAGTCCGCTGAAATTAGGGGCGGACCGTTTTCCTAATGCCTTTCTGGAAGTCGTCGCATCTTTCCCCTCTTAATTGCCAGTCGTTGCCTCTCTTTCACGATGAGTTTCAACTATTCCTTTCCCCTTTCATCCTAGTCTTTGTTCAGCCGTCCGACGGGAGCGCGGCCACATCTGTTAATTGCCTCTCTCGTCCCCCTCTTTCCCCTTGATCTTAGCCCTCCCCATCCCTCAACACCTATCTGCTACAGTCAGGTTTCTCGTTTCGCATCACAGATGGCAGTGTGTTAACGCAAACCACGTGTCCTGAGGGTTTAAGGCCGCTCAATAGCGATCTTGTAATTAATTTAAGCAGTTCACTAGTGGTTTGGCAGGCATGTAGCCATTTGCTGACGGCAAATTTCGTGTTGTGTAGCCGATAGACGAAATAAGAATGTTTCATTGTAGGCTGCATCAACCCGATACAGAGTTCGTCTTTTATTTTTATTCGCATTTCTCTGTCAGTGTTCCTGCTTTACGTCGACCAGTTGATCGTTTAATTGAAGAATGTTTACTTTTAGTGGCTTAAAATTCATAGGCTGACATTCTAAATGTTTTCAATGATTTGTTCATTCTCATGCATGTTTACGTATGTATTTGTCAAGATAAAGCACGTAGGCCTATAACAAAATTAAAATGTCCAGCGCAAATATTTAAGTTTATGTAACACAAGCCGAACCACTGTAATGTGTAGGCTACGTGATGTATAAATATACATATGCAAATATACTGCATATTACATAGGCAAATTATCGTGTTTTTTTTTTTTTTTTAAAGTTGTTTAAATGGCAAAAATTCTAGCACACCAGCTAGATTGCATTCCCGCAGAGAAAATGCAAAGTGTGCTTGCTCAAATGTTGCCAGCAACAGTGAATGGATGTCTGTATCTCTCTCTCACACTCACACACGCACACACACACGCACACACACACACACACACACACATTAGAGTGGCAGTCTGGCGGAGTGTAGATAGTTAGTCAGTCTCTCTCTCTCTCTCTCTCTCTCTCTCTCTCTCTCTCTCTCTCTCACACACACAAGCACACACACAGGTATCATCTGACATTGTTAAAAGGACAAATTTCAGAGCGCTTTCTGAAATTTGTCTATACCGGCCTGTTTAATCACCTACGCTGTATTTTTACAAGTAAGAAACACAGACAGATGTGTGTGTGTGTGTGTGTGTGTGTGTGTATGTGCGTGTGCGTCTCTCGCTCTCTGCATCTGTCACACATGGTCATGGTTTAGACATGGTAGTGTCTGTAACATCATTTAGATGGGAGATTTCTCCTTTCTACCCTTTTATATGCTTTTCAACTTAATTCAAAAGTCAGCAGTAACTGCCACATTCTCTGCTTGTCTCTCTCTTTTTCTCTCTGAATTACTACCCCTAACCACACACACTGTCATGGTTTAAAAGAAGGAATCCTTTTTTAGTCATTTCAATGGCACAGAATTTTTGTGTGTGTGAGTGTGTGTGTCTGCCTTGTGTGTGTGTGTGTGTGTGTGTGTGTGTATTTTGTCTAGCAGGGCTTTTGTAAGTTTGTTTGTGTCTGAGTCTCTTATCAGCTGCACCTGCATTATCTACCAGTGCAGAGTGTTCTATAGAATCCTAATCTAGAATGTTTGCAGCAGCTTAATAACCAAACATTCTAATGAAACATTCTAATGACAGTTGACACTACTCTAACTGTCTGACATTGTTTAAAGGACAAATCTGTCTGTCTCTCTGTCTCTCTCTCTCTCTCTCTCTCTCTCTCTCTCTCTCTCTCTCACACACACAAACACACACACAGATATCATCTGACATTGTTTAAAGGACCGGCCTGTTTAATCACTGATGCTGTATTTTTACCAGTGAGAAACACAGACAGTGTGTGTGTGTGTGTGTGTGTGTGTGTGTGTGTGTGTGTGTGTGTCCGTGCGCGAGTCTGACACAGCAGCTCCTCTATGTGTGTGCCTGTCTCTATGGAGACAGCAGCACCCCTCTGTACTTGCTCTCTCACAGGCGCTGTGAGACAGAGAGGAATTCAAAGAATTCTTCATTCACACTGTCCAAACTACTGCCATTTTCTGGCAGACCGTAGGTCCTATGGTGAAAACAAAAACACCATGAGTGACAGGAGACTCTGCTGAGCGTCCCCATGTATTTTTTTTGCTTGTAGTGTCAAGTTTGTGGTCAGGGTGGCGATTTCAAAAAGGTGTCTCAACTGTCTGCTCCTGTTATAATGGCTGCCTATGGGGGAGTTGGTCAGTGACACTGTCTGAACCACTGCCATTTTCTGGCAGAGCATAGGTCCTATGGTAAAAACAAAAACGTCATGAGCGAGTGGAGACTCTGAGGAGCGTCCCCATACATTTTTTTTTCTTGTACTGTGAAGTATGTGGTCAGGACGGCGATTTGTTTTTCAGCTCCGTTCCCAAACTTTACTGCTCCTGTTATAATGGCTGTCTATGGGGCAGTTGGTCTGCGCTCCTGTCGCTTGGGGGTGCCTGGAGTCTCAACCCTGTGTCTATGTTCTTCCAAAGTGAAATTTTTCAGGCCTGCACAAATTTTTCTATGTTTTGATGTATAATTTGTGTGTGTACATTGGAAATTGTGGCCGGGGGAGTGATCTCAAAATTTTTTTCCGAGTCCTTTTTTTGCCTCTCTCCACTCTAATCTAATAGAGTGTGAGAACATTCCGTGCATTGATACAAATATTCCGCCCATTGACTTGCATGAAAAAAAGAAGGGATGAAAAACAGGGATTGCGAAAGAATGAAAAGGGGTAATGGATTCGTGTATACAAGCCATGACATTCGGAACAACGCAGAAGTCTCAGAGTTGGAACGGTGTCTCTATTTCGAAAGCCCTAGAAGCAGTAGGGGTTCCTAAAACGGGTGAAAAGGGAATAATAAAGCCCAACGCCCACTGGCCGCGAAGCGAAGCGGCGTGTCAAACTCCGAACGTTGCCTTGACGCTTTTAAACGCCCACTGAAAGCGTCAGCCGCATCAACATTGACAGCAGTCAACACGACTGAGAAATCATAGTTCGTTAAACACCGCTGTCTGAATCAGACATTAAAATCAGCTGACAAATTTAATAGCTTTATTGACGGCACCAGAACGTACTATTTAGCAAAGATATTCCCGGTATTCAGCAACAAATTGCGTTAGTACAAATACATTAGGTGGAGTAACGTTTGCATAACTTGAGCATAGCGTAGCCTTCAGTGAGCTAAGTCCTCACCTGTTAAACCAATTTCCTCTCCTATCGCTCGCCATATCATGTCCTTTTTATGAATGTCTTTGTACCACTTTGAAGCTGGATCATACAGTTCTGTGTTTCTCAACCTCAACAATCAACCTCTCGTCCATTTTAACCGACCGATACGGTACCATGAATTTAGACCGTTATTTTCTCGTGCAGCCTTCAGATATTCCTGGCTACCAACTGAATACTGTCATTAATAAAGAAAGAGCAATCAGCACAACAGCAGTAATACGCTCGGTTTAATTTACGCTGTATCTGAATGACCACATTGTTTCCAGCAGTTTGTATCAACGAGCACACCCATTCATGAAGTCAACTTTAACTTTGACTTAATTGTTGCGATTGTTTGTAGCGGACAAGTTGCTACGCAAGGAGTGCTATTCTCACGGCTTTGCAATAAACACGACAAATGTGCCACAAAATCGTGTTAAATTGCTAAATAACCAAAAAAAAAAAAAAAAACGCACCAATGGATTTGACGCCTCAGAAATTGAGCAGTGGCGAATAGTAAAAATTGAGCGGTGGCAAAAAGTAAAAAAGACCAGCGCCGTCGTATAGGAGGGAAAGGTGATGACAATTCTAAGGGCCCACAGTCCATTAGGGCCCACAAAACCCACAGTAGCTGCCATGACAAAATTATTCTGCATAGATTTACCTAATTTTCATACTAATGCATCAGAATTTAAACAAAGCCATTAAGGCATGCAATATTGATGAAATACATTTCAGTAACCCCCTTCTTAAAAAATGGTTCGATCCATGCTTCGTGCTTGTATTGGAAAATTGTCTTTGCGTTTTTGCTGGCGAGGTCGCGAACCAAGGCAGTAAACGGGGTATGCCGCCCTTGCGAATATGATGTAAAAAAAGAAAAAAACACACACACAAATGTGGACATCAGAAAAGAATAGAGAGAGGACTGCAGGAGCAAAGCAGGGGTCCAGAACATTACAAAATTCTTTTCAAAGAAAGGTGAGAGTATTTAACTAGCTTGCTATGTTAGCTGTTCAGGCTGGCAATCCAGCTGCTAACGTTAGGTTAATGTAACATGCGGTCAGCTGAGTAAATAATCACCTGACAAGAATGGCATTACTCAGTTATTAACGGTATCATCCACAGAAAGGATCGGTAAGGTTGTCATTCGCTATCCATTATAATATGCCGTCAAAAATCCGGTTGCAGCAGCCTAGGACACGTTCCTCCGTTCTTATTATGAGTGGTTACTGCATACTTAGCTCTCTCTGGCTGTGAGTGACAATACAGATTAGGTTTGGCTAGTGAACTACATGCAGTCAGTGTGGTAACCTTAGGTGTAACTTAAATAATCGCTTGACAAGGCTGACATCACTTTTACCTTAAGTGTTTACTAAAACTAAACTGCTAATTTAGCCTGTTGACATAAGTCTTGTTCACGCCGGGGGTAATTTTACAGAGCTTGCCCTCCTCTTAACAATAGCAAAATGAAGCTGAGTGCTGAGAGCTATGGTACTGAGAAGCCCATTTAGATTTAGTTTATTCCAAGACTCGGTAGGTTAGTTCTTCATCAGTTGATCCATGGAACATAACTTAAAATGTTTAAGAAAGTAATATGAAATGGAACAATTAAACCTTTATGCACTGATACTCCAGAATCAGCTGTGGTCACTTCATCAGAACCGGACCCAGAAATAGACCCGCACCACCAGTAGTCTGAATATGTTTTTGATGGTGAGTGACTGAGTGAATGTGAATAAGACAACTAATAATTCATAATTTACATAATGATACTCTCTTTTTTGAGTGGTTAATTGTAAAAAAGGAAAAATTGGTGTATTGCATTAGGCACTGTCAAGAACACTGAGAAACAGAAAAATAAAGAATAACATCATGATACATAGTCGTAAAAAAATGGCAATGAAAAGTCGGGGGCGGGGGCCCACACCGATATTCTGTCAGGGGGCCCAGAATTCCTAGCAACTGCCCTGTGTCAGACGCTGCCAGTGGGCGTTGCTCCATTGAAATTAATGTAACCAATTTTTTGACGCGCGTCTCACGCCGCCAGTGGGCGTTGGGCTTAAGAATAAGAAAACTTAAGAAGAGCAATAGTGTGCTTGCCTTTGGCAAGCACACAGCATCTGAGCAAGCACACTAATAATTAAGAAATGGATGAACAGCTGCGAAAATTAACTTAAGATTTTTAAATTCGCCATGAAAGAGGGGACTAATGTTGCTGCGCAACGTTTTCGCTTAATCAGAAAATTAAGAGGCCACTATCACACCAAACAAACATTTAGTACGGCAATTGCAAAAAAAAAAAAAAAAAAAAGAATAATAATCATCATCATCATTATCGTCGTCGTCGTCGTCGTCGTCGTCATCATCATAATAATGATTAAACAAAACGATCACTGGTGGCATATTCATCCATATCACGTGTTTGATAAGATACCCCATGTTCTGGATTGAGTATCTTGCACTGGCAAGGCATCCATAACACGAGCTGGTGAATCGCTGAATCGTAAGTAGATCAAGATTTTGATTGAGTTCCACACACACACACACACACCCTACCAAAATAGTTTTGATATACAAAACAGGGGAAATACGCAACACTTAGAACAAGGTCTGATTGACTGACTTGGGGATTTAAAAAAAAAGTATCTTATTAGCGACATCTGCTGGTAGATCGTAATTAGCTTCGCTGTTTGACGTCCGTGAAAGAAATTTTGTGACCATAGACTGTATAAATATTTGTGACACTGGCAGCATTCGGCAAATGTTCTTATTCTTAGCGACTTCTATCGCGTGGGCTACGTTTTACACACAATTATTTGAACTGCGGAACATTTACTAAAGCAATTCAGGCTTGGAACCTTGCTCATTGATTCAAGTAGAAATGCCTCACCCTTTAATCAACCCTTAGTCAACCCTTTAATCTTAAAGTTTATACTAAGGCATGTATGCACTAACAAACACGTATACCCGCACAAGAGCAGACTGGCGCACGTGCTTAAGGACGCGCACATGCAGTTGATGGCGACCTTTTTGTTATCTAGGTGCCCTGAAATGTCTCTTTTCGTTCCAGTCAGTGTGACACATTGCGCTCCCTGTTCTATTAACTTTTCTGTGTTTTTCCAAGCCTGGGTTTGTCGGAAACATGTTCAGCTGGAGTGTCCGGACGGGGAAGAGCTGCTAATAACTAAAATCCTGGGTATTAAGTTTAGACGTATAGTGTTTTTAACACAGATCTGTTGCGAGTGCAGTTCACCCTGTAACTATTTGACAATTTGTCTCTCATCTAGAATGCAATTTGCTTCAACCCCACACGTTTCAGTGGCTTGCCGGTGCATTTGAAGACGATGAGGGTGGTTCTTGGTCATCTTTAATGCCGCTTTGACAGTAGCCTAAAATTCACAGAATGTAATTCACAGAAAGTAATAGGTCGGAAATTATGTTTTGCCACGCCTCAATTCTTCAGAGGTGAGTCAAAAGACGTTAGCAGCCACTATGCGAGCCCGTATTTTTGACAAGGAGAGAACGCAAGGTGTACTATTTGTTGCATGAGCCGACAAAAGTGGGCATGCTCAAATGGCTTACAAGCAGAAGCTTATAATGAACTTTCCAGTCTAGCGCTGGTTGTGAAATTGCGACCCACGTTGGCCCTGAGCCACAAGTAGGTGGGAATTTGGAAGTTAGTCTTTTTCAGGGTTGCCAGATGTGATTGTGAAAGATCGGCATTGCTCGGGCATAACCGTTTTAGAAACAAACAGGAAATGTTACTATCTGAGGAACATGGGTACCAAATTGTATGAAAGTGGGTGCATAGTCAATTAGACATGCATGTCCACAGTAATATTTAAGCATTTAAAAAATGGCGACTATTATTCCTGCATGTGTTTTGGGATTCATGGGTTCATTTTTAAAGTTAGAGTTATACAGAATCGAGGAATTGTAAATCATTATGGAGAGGGTGCAAATGCTCCAGTGCTGTAAGACTGGCCTTTTTCTGAACCAACTGGGGTGTGTGTGTGTGTGTGTGTGTGTGTGTGTGTGTGTGTGTGTGCGTGTGTGTGTGTGCATGTGCGTGTGCATGTGTGTGTGTGTGTGTGTGTGTGTGTGTGTGTGCGCGCGCGCCTGCACTTGTGTACGCAGTTGGTTAATTATCCAAGAATGCAAGGACTTAATTCTCAATTAACCCCTTTGCGCAGAATACAAAATTTTGCCAGTTTTTCCTGTTGTGCATGAGCCTATTTAAGCTTTATAACTTTATAACTCAGAATTTGTGTCACAGAGACATTGGAAAATTATTCCAGTGAAGCTAGACATTTGGAAATTCAATTACGGACTTGTTTAGGAATTAAATCTCGGAATTTACGGACGCCGGCGTCTATATCTGCGCAAAGGGGTGGACTCATCAGTACATATGCTCTGTCTGGGCTATTTCACATATGCGGTCCGCGCTGAGACAAAGATTGGAAACAATCAGTGTAGGTGCTCAGATGCACTGCGCTTGGCTATAGCTTTTCAAGGGTGAGGCCTTTCAATATGCTAACTCACACTTCCTCGCCTTCTCTCTCATCCCGTGGTGGGGCATTCTGTGGTATTAATTTTGTTACGGACAGGACATTTAGAGAAGTAATTCCATTGCAGCTACTAATGTGTTGGTCCTCTGAATTGTTTGAGTGGCTGAATTTCAAGTACTCTGGGAGTATATCAGGTGATATAAAAATCAATGTCATCGACGGTAATTAATGCACTAAATTACATAAAAGAAAAACTGTTATGGACAGGACAGATGGGTTTTTTGTAATTAAATCAAAAGTTCTCTTCATCTACGTGATATTCTTCAAATTCGGCCATCTGGTGATGTACCCATATATCAAAGGAATATCATTCAGGAATTTCCTAAAAATATCTGAACAGATATTATTTTTTTATTTATTTATTTATTTATTTATTCGAACAGGTTAAAAGAAAACAAAATAAATGAAATATACAATGTGTTATGTCAGAAAACAATAAAGAAACAACTCAATTACATCATAGAGAATCATACCTTGTTCAAAAGGGTGTAGGATGAAGTAATAAAACTTATCTAGTCCCACCCCTTTATTGTGTTTTTATAATTTAATCAGTCAGAGCATGTCTAGGAAAACCAAGCAGAAGAAAAGAAAAGAAGGTGTATCAAAAAAGGCACATTGCCCGTTGTTATAATTTTTATGTATCCGTTTCCCTCTTGTATCCATTCAGAATGTGGTTTATGAAAATTTGTTTGAACTTTTTTAATGATTTGCAGGTTTTCATTTCTTCGCTGCAGCTGTTCCATAGATTAACTCCTTTGACTGATATACAATGTGATTTTGTGTTGGTACGTACAGGCTTTTTTTTGAAAATGCATATTCCTCTGAGATTGTACTTGTTTTCTCTTATTTGAAACAACTTTTGGATGCCCTGTGGTAACTGGTTCTGATTTGCTTTGTGCATGATCTGAATTGTTTTGAGGTCGACCAAGTCCTTGAATTTTAGTGCCTTCAGTTTGATGAAGAGTGGGTTTGATGGTTCTCTGTAGGTGCTTTTATTTACAATTCTTATTGCTCTTTTTTGGAGTTTGAATATTGGTTCTGTGTTTGTTTTATATGTGTTCCCCCACACTTCCACACAGTAGGTAATGTATGGGAGAATGAATGAACAGTACAAGGTGTATAGTGATGACTGATTTAGGAGATATTTGACTTTATGTAATATTGCTATTGACTTTGCTATTTTAGTTGTAATGTACTGTATATGCGGTTTCCAGGATAATTTGCTGTCAATTATGACTCCAAGAAATTTTATTTCATTCACTCTCTCTATTTCAGTGTTATTTATTTTGAGTTTCCTTTGTGAGTTATTTGTCAGATTTCCAAATACTATGAATTTAGTTTTGCTTAGATTCAGTGTTAGTTTGTTTGAGTCAAACCAACTCTTCAGTTTCTTTAATTCGTCTGCCACTGTGTCCAAAAGTTGTTCCAAATTTTCTCCACAGCAAAGCAAGTTAGTGTCATCCGCAAATAAAATGACTTGAAGTGTTTTTGAGACCTCACATATATTATTAATGTAGAGAATGAACAACAATGGTCCCAGCACCGAGCCCTGAGGCACCCCACACTTCACTTTCTTTAGTTGTGATTTACTGTTATTGATTTGTACATATTGATTTCTATTGCTTAAGTAGCTGGATATCCAGGAAAGTGCTAGACCTCTGCCAGGAAAGTGCTAGACCTAGACCGATATATTCGACAGGGGTTTCAATATGCGTTACGGACAGGATGGGGCAAAATGTTACAGACTGGACACTTTTGTCACTCTATATAAATATCAATTAATTACCACTAAAATTTGTATTGATCAATATTATGGATACATTTGCTTTGTGAGAGAGAGCTACAGATCTTTTAATAGAAATATGTCATTTTAATTTCAAATATCAAGACTTACAGCCTCATATTTATAAGCATGTACAAAATTGTTAGACAACGTAAATGCACGCATCTAGTCCAATGCCTGGCATGACTAACTTGGAAAAATGTAAATGTAAACAAAATTCCATGTTGATGCTGGTCACAGTCATGAAATCGACAACAGTACATAAGTGCCATGAGTACAATGATCCATGGAGCCAAAATACATTTTTCAGAAACTTTTGGATGTCCTCCAATGTGTCCACCAGGTATTTCATGAAAATTCTGAAAAAAAAAAAAAAAAAATTCTGGAGCCATGTCGTAAATACCACGGAATGCCCCTGATGTGGATGTTCTCCCTCTGCCATCATGGAGAATCTCCCAATCCCTTCAGTGCTCCTTGAGGAGACAAGGGCAAGGAGAGAGGAAGCTTCTGGTAGGGCTTAAAGCGAGGAAACATGAGTGTATCCTATGCGGAAGTCTTTAATTGAGTAGTGTGATGGACAAATGCTGCAAGGATTTCTTATTTGGCATTGTGGGTTCCTCTGTCCTCGCGTTTCTTCCTCACACCTATCTCTCTTTCATCCTCGTGGGAGGGGCTAAGATGAGGAAAAGATACAAGTGAGGGAAGCAAGGAGGCATATTAGCATAATGAAAAACACCCATTGTTAACCTCTGCGCCTAATTAAATAAATTCAATCATATATAGATCAGAAATTTGCGAACACTAAACAGCTACAGACTGAAGGCCTTTCAGAAGGATCGTACTTTGCTCAGGTACTGTGCATAGCTGATGAAGCTGTAAGATAACTAAAATTAAGCCTATAAGTTTGAGGAAAAAACCAGCATACAGCCTGGAGTTGTGCACCCTTGCCCTAAAGCAATTTGTCATTATCTTAGCTAAAAAGCCATTATCACTCCAATGTTGTCTTTCGGAATCAGGAAACAATTATTAAGAAAGAAAGATGTGATCAGCATTATTGTAGGTTTATTTATTTATCTATTTATTTATTTATTCTTTGCAAGTTATATGCTTAGCCTAATTTCTCAATCTGTGAGATCATATCCTTTTAGCGGAAGTGAGCTTAATGATGCAGAACAAACTCAGTCAAAAACTTGACTAATGCTCAAGGAAGGGATGCAAATTTAATGATTTGGATAATCAATTACTTTCCATGTGTCCGAGTTTAAATCTAGCAACTATTATTAACAACACAAAACAATCATGAGGATGGGTTGGTTCAAACATTTTATATTAATGAATGCTGAGTTGAGTAAAGAAATCAATTTGATGATGAAACCATATAAACTACCCCAATTATATACCACTCACGTTTAATTCTTCAACGCCTAACAGTAAAGATATTGCCATTTGACGTTCCCATGCTTATTTATTTTATAATATGATTGCAATAGGAGTCTATTCAAATACAAAACATTCATTAAATGTTAATCTAAAGTTTTGAATGGCTTTATTTGCCGAAATTGCAATTGTGTAGTTTATATAAAGTGTCCTGGCAACCTTGGTCTAAGAATGACGTCGTGGTGGGTTTGAGCAAGAGGTTGTCTGCTGTCGTTTGTGGTAACTGAAAAGCGTCGAGTGGAGTGTGATTATTGCAGAAACTGCGTTAAATTCACCATGAGAAAGAAGCAGGTAAGATTTAAAACTCTAATTTCTTGTGTTGTCATGGCGTGTTTCTGTTGTTTTGCTCGTCATAACGCATACATTAGCCTCAGTCCTGTCGCTAGCTATTCCGAATTTAACGTCAACGTTCTTACCATTTTAAGTTCGTTAGCCAGTAAGGCATATGTTAACGTTAGCTAACGTTTGATACAGACGCTAGCTAGCTAACGTTGTGTTAAAGTTGAGTGCAGCTTCAGCTTGAGCAAACGACAGCGCAACTGAAGCCAAAAGGGTTAGGTTGCTAGCTAGTTAATGTTAGGTTGCGACAGCATTTTTATGGGAAGCGTTGAAATTTTGTAAGACGATATGCCTCGCTGCCCGTGTTGGCTGGCTGGCTGCTAGCCTTAGACATGCCAACATCACCATGAAGTGAACTAGCAAGTTTGTGAAGTAACTTAGCAAGCCATGACTGCGTGTGAATTGGCGTGTAACATTAGCTATTTAGCTAGCTATACAGCTAGGCTTCTTGCGCCGTTCAACGTGAGATCCCTCGTTTCACAGATTCCTTCGCGAACAGGGTTACTAATGAAAATGGTTCTACGCAGCGAACATGGATATGAAGCGGAAAATGCTTTTTTTTTATACTTTGGTCAACATTATTTGATGCCTAGCCATTGATCTTTCTGGTAGTTACTGGGCTTGATGATGTTGGAGGCCAGTGCGTGTGGCACATAATTATATTTTGATGATGATGTAAATTATGTTTCGACAATTGGTAAACAGATCTTGGGCTTAGTGCGCCTGTTTACATTGATTCTGGAGCTTTCACTTGTTATGATGCCATTTGTCTCAGGTTCAAGGTAGACTTCCTTCCGATCGACCGAAGCGGAAGTGCACTGCGGCATGTGGGCTGGAAACAGCAGGTTCAAATAAGGTCAGTCGCCATCCGCTCTCCCTGTGTTTTGTCAACACGTTTTGGGTAGGGCTAATCTGCTGAAAACATTCTGCTGAAAAACTACAACCATCTATACTTCAGAATTTCTTTATTTCGTAATATATTGTAAATAATTTTTCACCCGTTATTCTTGAGATGTATACCTATCAATATCTAGTTGAGTTGATGAAAAAAAGAATTAGTAAGCGAATTTTCAGCAGAATGTTTTCAGCAGATTAGCCCTACCCACATGTTTTCGCGTGGCTTGCTTTCATAAGCGAACTCCAGTTTTTTCATTAAAAAGTTATTTAACTAGCTTGTAATTTTGTCAAGGCAGCACAATGCCGACTTCGTGATTCTACTGTTTGAAACCCCACACGAACGCTTCTTATTTTCGCAGGGTACGTTTAAATCGGCCGATCCGCGTTCTGTCGCCAAAAGGCGGAAAGTTAAGGGTACTAAAGCCGAGAGGACATTGGACGACGAGGAACCCGGGGCTTGTAAAGAGACGCACGGTTGCTCAAACGGTCAACTTTTAATGAACAGGAATGGGGATGGGCCCTTTGGCGAGAGAGGGTTTTGCCATGAAAATACTTGCCGAGATCCAGTGGAATCGGGAGATGAAGATGATCATTACGGCTTAGAAGATGGTGAAGAGCGCGAGATACGTATTCATTTGGACAGTCCTATTTACCTTGATGATGATAGTAATCAGGTACTGCCTGTAGGGCAGTTCTTTGGGAATATTGAGCTCGTCCAGGTGAGTAGATGTGGACCTTCTACAATAGAATGCATTTCTGTGTACAAAGGGGGTGTACCTAATAGGTTTACTTTTAGTAAATTCAGATATAATTCATTTCTGAATTAATATTAACTTAATTATGACACGCATCAATGCTGTTATTAAGGGAGTACATGTTAGATTGGAGGTGTTCAAATGAATTTGTATTTGTGAATGTCGAATGCACACTTTCTGACTGTCTGGCGGTATTACCCGAATAAGGTTTATTCATGAATGTTCTTCCACAATTTACTTTTCTGTGAATTATTGTTATGCTACTGGTGAGCGCCATAATATATTGAATCAAGTTTGTTTTGGAATGCCTGGTGCTACTCGTCCATTAAAAAAAAAAAGCTTTTTCAGCTTTATTGAACAGGGCAGCGTGGAGGGACAGGAAGAACGATGAGGGGAGGGCAAGTGGGGTAGGGGTGGATTGGCTGGATTCGTACCTCCAGCATCACAACGAGCATGAGGATACTGGGATGGGGCGATAAGGCCTCAAATGCATCTCAGGATACAGTTTGAATTTTGGAAGATTACGATACATATCACAGTATACACTTTCTCCTAAAGTCATCAGAACATGTTTAAAAATTCAGTTAGAATTGAGGGACTAGCTTGATTGGGGACGTGACAAATCGGTCTACTGGCCTGAATCAATTAAATTGCAGCCCCTGGTCTCTGGGCCCTCCCTAATGTCCAGCCAAGTTTTCTTGGCACAATTATTCACACTGATGCTCTAAGGTAAACATACAAGTGGATACCGCTCTTTAGGCTTTGCCACTGAGGAAATGATGCAGTTCTGCAATGGAAGGGAACAGTAAAGTGCACTACGCTATATATTTATGACAGATGCTTTCAACTAAAGAATTGGCTGAGGCCTTTTCTTGACTTTTATAGGATTTCCCAGCCAGAGCTCCCTCCTCCGAGTCCATGAGCAGGAGAGAGTACAGGAGATTGCACTATGTCGCCAAGATTGACAGCGATGAGGACGACGACATCCGCGAAGATGACCGATGCGAGACACAGCAGCCAAGCGGTTCGTGCCCTCAGTTCCTGCCAGTATCGCTATACTCAAGCATTGCCTTCCAGTTTTCTTCTTGACTGTGTCTGACTTACATCCACTGTAAATCATTCTAGCGGTGTTATAGGACAAACACTTGACATTTACAGGTGTGCTCAAAAGTTTGCACACCCTAGCTGAACTTGTAAAATGGGTTACCTTTTTTTTTTAAAGAAAACATGAATGGCCAGGCTAAACACATCTTTTATTTATTGGATTCATATTCAACTTTAGGTCATGTAGAATGGCATAATCATCAAATTAAACATGGCAATAAGGGAAAAAAGAAATGAACCCTGTTCAAAACTATGCATACCCTTAGTTCTTAATGCTGTGTATTGCCCCCTTTAGCATCAATAACAGCATGCAGTCTTTTGTGATCGTTGTCAATGAGGCCCCTAATTCTCTCAGGTGGTATAGGTGCCTATTCTTCCCTGCAAAATGCCTCCAGCTCCTGCAAATTTTTTGGTCGTCTTGCATGATCTGCATGTTTGAGATCGCCCCAAAGCGACTCGATGATATTGAGGTCAGGAGACTGTGATGGCCACTCCAGAACCTTCCACTTTCTCTTCTGTAACCACTGGAGGGTCAACTTGGCCTTGCGCTTTGGATCATTGTCATGCTGGTTGTCCAAGTGCGTCCCATGCGCAGTTTTTGTGCTGAAGAATGCAAATTGTCTGCCAGTATTTTCTGATGGCATGATGCATTCATCTTGCCATCAATTTTCACGAGATTCCCTGCGCCTTTAGAGCTTACGCACCTCCGAAAAATCAGAGAGCCACCACCATCCTTTACAGTGGGAATGGTATATTTTTCACCTTGGGCCTTGTTGATTGCTCTCCAAACATAGCGCTTTTGGTTGTGACCGTAAAGTTCGATTTTTAGTCTCGTCACTCCAAATGACAGTATTCCAGAAGTTGTGAGGTGTGTCAAGGCGTCATCTGGCATATTTTAGGTGGGCTTTTCTGGGGGATTGGGACAATAATGGCTTCCTTATAGCAACTCAACCATGCAGCTCGTTGTTTAAGTACCTCCTTATTGTGCTACTTGAAATGACCACACCAACCTTTCTCCAGAGCATCCTGTATTTCTCTTGAGGTAGCTTGTGGATTTTTCTTTGTGTCCCGAACAATTCTCGTGGCAGTTTGGGCTAAAATATTTCTTAGCCTACCTGACCTTGGCTTGGTATCAACATATCCCCTAATCTTCCACCTCTTAATCGCAGACTGAACAGTACTGCCTGGTATTTTCAAGTCTTATATCTCTTTATATCCGTTCCAATCTTTAAAAAGTTGAACTACCTTGTTATGAAGATCAGTTCTTTTCCGCTCCCCATGGCTCAGTGTCTAGCCAGATCAGTGCATCCACTCGGGAGCTAACTAAATCAATGACCATACACAGACACTAGTTACAATTTAAAAAGCCTCGGGTGTGGAACCCTTAATAGCCAGTTAAACCTGAGTGTGTCACCTTGTGTCTATATAACAAGGTCAGACATTCAAGGGTATGTAAACATATGATCAGGGCTGTTTGGGCGATTATAGTTATCATTATGATTTATGTGATGGTAAATGACTTCACATGATCACTATCCTTAAACTAGGCCTACGCTGTCCGCGGCCGACAGCAAGGGGTATATCCCCGAAATTCCCCAATCCTCAAAGCCCCCTTTATTAGATTCCCCTTTACTAGACCTACAATATGAGGCAAATTTGAGGTCTGTGTAAGTAACTGTTCCAGAGATATGGTTAAAAAAACAGATTTTTTCAATATATAGCACCACCTGGTGGCAAACCTAGGAGTGCTTACTTGCCCAAAATCTATTCAGTTCATCCTCTCTACCATATCTACCCATATGCTAAAAATGAGAAGCCAATGTAAAGTATTTTGTGAGTTATCGCGCTAACGGCTAAAATCTGCGGACGCGGCGGCGGGTGGGGCGAAACCATGATATCTTGATATATGATGATAACTTGTATTTCGGGGATATAATAAAAGACAAGTTTTTTTGCGTGATGAGTCATATTTTCAAAACTAGAACTGCGTCTCATCAGGACCAACCTCGAGAGTGTGCTTGCTAAAATGTTGAGGCTAAAGTTAAAAGCAATGTCTCTCACGCACACACACACACACTAGAGTGTCAGTCTGGCAGAGAAGCGAAGCTCTCTGAAATTTTTCTAAAGCAGCCTGTTTAATTGCTGACGCTGTATTTGTACCAGTGAGAAACACAGACAGGTAGTGTGTGTGTGTGTGTGTGTGTGTGTGTGTGTGACCGAGTGAGTCTGACACAGCAGCTCCTCTACAGTGCCGTGAGAAAGTATTTGCCCCTTCCTGATTTCTTATTTTTTTGCATATTTGTCACACTTAAAATTTGTTTGATCTGAAATATTTAATATTAGACAAAGATACCCCGAGTAAATACAAAATGCTGTTTTTAAATGGTGATTTCATTTATTAAGGGGAAAAAGCTATCCAAGCCTACCTGGCCCTATGTGAAAAAGTAATTGCCCCTGCTTGTTAAATCATGAATTAACCGTGATTAACCACATTTTTTAGTTCAATTTCACTAGCCACACCCAGGCCTGATTATTGCCAGACCTGTTAAATCAAGACATCACTTTTAAAGAACCTGTCTGATAAAGTGAAGTAGACTAAAAGATCTCAAAAAGCAACACATCATGCCGCAAACTAAGTAAATTCCAGAACAGATGAGAAACAAAGTAATTGACATCTATCATTCTGGAAAGGGTTACAAAGCCATTTCAAAGGCTTTGGTAACCCAGCGAATCACGGTGAGAGCCGTTATCCACAAATGGAGAAAACTTGGAACAGTGGTGAACCTTCCCAGGAGTGTCCTGCCTTCCAAAATTACTCCAAGAGCACATCGATGACTCATCCTGGAGGTCACAAAAGAACCCAGAACAACATCGAAAGAACGGCAGGCGTTACTTGCCTCAGTTAAAGTCAATGTTCATGATTCAACAATAAGAAAGAGACTGGGCAAAAATGGCATCCATGGGAGAGTTCCAAGGCGAAACCACTGCTGACCAAAAAGAACACAAAGGCTCGTCTGACATTTGCCAAAATACATCTTGATGATCCCCAAGATGTTTGGGAGAATATTCTGTGGACTGACGAGACAAAAGATGAACTTTTTGGAAGGTGTGCGTCCCGTCACATCTGGGGTAAACTAACACAGCATTTCACAAAAGGAACATCATACCAAAAGTCAAACATGGTGGTGGTAGTGTGATGGTTTAGAGCTGCTTTGCTGCTTCAGGACCTGGACTACTTGCCGTAATTGATGGAACTATGAATGCTGCTCTCTACAGGAAAATCCTGAAGGAGAATGTCCAACCATCAGTTTGTGACCTCAAGCTCAAGCGCACTTGAGTTTGCAGCAGGACAATGATCAGAAACACACCAGCAAGTCCACCTCTGAATGGCCTTAAAAAATACAAAATGAAGATTTTGGAGTGGCCTAGTCAAAGTCCGGATTTAAATCTAATTTAGATACTGTGGCATGACCGTAAACAGGCCGTTCATGCTCGAAACTCTCCAATGTGGCTGAATTTAAACAATTCTGCAAAGAAGAGTGGGCCAAAATTCTTCCACAGTGATGTGAAAGACTCATTGCCCGTTATCGCAAATGTTTGATTGCAGTTGTTCTCGCCAAGGGTAGCACAACCAGTTATTAGGTTTAGGGGGCAATGACTTTTTGACACCGAGCCAGGTAGGTTTGGATAGCTTTTTCCCCTTAATAAATGAAATCATCATTTAAAAACTGCATTTTGTATTTACTCGTGTTATCTTTGTCAAATAATAAAATTTGTTTGATCTGAAACATTTAAGTGTGACAAATATGCAAAAATATAAGAAACAAGGAAGGGGGCAAATACTTTTTCACAGCACTGTATGTGTGTGCGTGTGTCTATGGAGACAGCAGCACCCCTGTGTGCTTGCCATGGTGATCTCACAGGTGCTGTGAGACAGAAAGTTAGGCAAAAAATCTTCAGTGACACTGTCCGAACTAACTACCATTTTCTGGCAGACCATAGGTTCTTTGGTGAAAAGCAAAACATTGTGAGCAAGAGGAGACTCTGCCAAGCGTCCCCATGTATTTTTAGCTTACCGGCCCAATGGGCTGATAAGCTATTGTCGTGGTGTGGCGTCCGTTGTCTGAAACATTTTTTATCTTCTTTTGGCCTGATGAATTTGTGTAAATTTGCCATAACATACTACTAGGCCATATCTCAAGACGCTTTTTTTGGATTTTTGATTGAATCATTTTTGTCCGTTTTATGGGCCCTTGAAATTTTGGCCCCAATGTTAAAGATAGGACTGAGAAATTTTTAAAAATTATTTCTTAAAAACTGCATAATTTTTTTTCTAAATTAGGCAATCAACTTTCCTTGGTACTGTCAATGTACAGTGCAAGCACCATTTTGATTGAATCGACAAAAGTGGGTCTAGTGGGGGCGCTGTACTTTAACCCAATCCTATAGAGAATATGCAAGACGGCCTGTGGAGGCCAAATGGTGGCAGATAGAGATTAAGTTTGTATTATCGACATATAGGAAGTCACATATGACTTGTATTTTGGCTGTGTTAAAATTGCCCTTGGATGACCTTGAAAGGTCAAACTTGAGGTCAAGGAAAATGTTACAATTTTCAAAGGCTGCTAGGCTTGAAAATATTGAAGATTGGATACATACGTGTTTTGAACACTTGTAGGGAGTCATATATGAACTTTCATTTTGTGGCTTTGTATTTGACCTTTGGTGACCTTCGAAGGTCAAACTTCACATAGTGAAATTTCAATGACTTCTATCACTAAAACAATTACAGATAGAGCTTAGGTTTGTATTGTGGGCAAATAGGAAGTCATGTATGAAGTTTCATTTGGTGACCTTAAACTTGACCTTCATTGACCTTCAATGGGCAAACTTTATTGTGAAATTTCAATGACATATCAGCAAAATCATTACAGATAGTGTAGGTTTGCATTGGAGACATAAAGGAAGTCATGTATGAACTTTAATTTGGTGACCTTCTAATTGACCTTTTGAAGGTCAAACTTGACCAAGGTAATATTCAATGACTTCTATCACTAAAAAGGTCACAGATAGAGCCTGAGTTTTTATGACAGACTTAAAGGAAGTCACACATGAACTTTCATTTGGTGACATTCAACTTTACTGTTGGTAACCTTTGAAGGTCAAACTTGACATAATACAATTACATTGACTTGTATTGCCACAACGGTCACAGATGGAGCCTAGGTTTGTATTAGAGATATATAGGAAGTCACATATGAACTATAATTTGTTGACCTTCAACGTGACTGTTGATGACCTTTGAAGGTCAGACTTGACATAATACAATTACAGTGACTTGTCTTGCCGAAACAGTCATAGATAGAGCCTAGGTTTGTGTTTGAGACCTATAGGAAGTCATATTTGAACTTTTATTTGGTGACCTTGGTATTGACCTTTTGAAGGTCAAATGTGACCTAGTGAAAATTCAATGAATTGTATTGCTAAAACGGTCACAGATGGAGCCTAAGTTTGTGTTACTGACATTTAGGAAGTCACATATGAACTTTCATTTGGTGACATTCGACTTGACTGTCAGTGACCTTTGAGGGTCAAACTCGACAGTGAAATTACAATGACTTGTATCACCAAAATGGTCACAGATGGAGCCAAGGTTTGTATACAGACATATAGAAAGCCATATATGAAGTCCATTTGCTGACCTCAACTTGACCATCTGTGACCTTTAAAGTTCACAATTGACATATTGAATTTTCAGTGACTTGTATCACCAAAACTGCTTCAGAGCTTAGGATTGTATTACAAGAGGTTTTATAAATGTATGTAAACTTTTATTTAGTGACTTTGACATTGACCTTCAATGATTCAAAGGTCAAACTTCACATGAAATTTTCATAACTTGTATCATCACTATAAGATTGCTTGCCGGTGAGCTACAGGACCCTTGGTCCTATTTTTTTATTATTATTTTTTTTTTGTAGTTTCAAGTGTGTGGTCAGGATGGCGATTTCAAAAAAGGTGTTTTTCATTTTTCTTCAACTTTTCTGCTCCTGTTATAATGGCTGCCTATGGGGCAGTTGGTCGGCACTCCTGACGCTTGGGGGCGCCTAGAGTCTCAACCCTTTGACTGTTCTTCCTAAGTGATATTTTTCAGGCCTGCACAAATTTTCCTACGTTTTGATGTAGAATTTGTGTGTGTATGTTGGAAATTGTAGCCGGAGGAGTGATCTCAAAATTTTTTTGCCTCTCAACTCTCATCCTAGAGTGCGCAAACATTCCGCCCATTGACTTGTATGGGGATAAAAGAGGGGATGAAAAACAGGGATTGCGAAAGAATGAAAAGGGGTTATGCAACCGTTTATACAAGGGCCAGAGACACATTCAGGCCGGACGTTTCGGCGTTTGAACCGCGTCTCTATCGCGAACACTCGGGCAGTTGATACGGGACAACAGAGTGTGTTGAAATGGAAAAATAAAAATAAAGAAACGGACTTAAGAACAATATGTGGCTTGCCCATGGCAAGCACACAACAATTACGCCACAAGCACACAATAAATGGCAACATTTCACAAATTCAGCAAGGATATGCAAACTTCTGTGCACAACTGTACACAAGTTTGGCTGAGGCGCGTGGCTCTGTACCTTTTGACCATACACAACCATTATTTCTGATGTATTTTAGAATAAAGAGTAGGGACACTTCTCTTGGGTATGTCATTATGCAAGTGTAAAAATTCGAATAGAACATTTTACATATAAATTTTCAGTTAGGAAATGATTTGTGCTGTTTTTACCCAGGACTGAAAATGCAGATATTGATGGTATTTTGGTCATATTTACCTGTAGAGAACAATATAAATTATGACACTGTTTTTTGCCCATTTTTGTGAATGAGGGGGGGAGAATAGGAAGAGATTTCCAGGTGTTTTGACAAGCAGTCTTTCCTTCCAGATGATCACAGAAGTAACACAGATTCTGGAGGTGATGTGACGGATGGGAACAGGTGAAAGGTATGCTTCATCTTTGGTTCCTTTTCTTACCAACATGTTTTGGAAAATGAGTGTTTGGGTGTGTGTAGGATGAGAGGTATAAACTGCAAGTTTAGGACATTCTTAATTTTACTTCACTGGAGTATTGTTTATTCCATTAACAGGAGCTTGGCAACACAGAAGGAATGTGACCAATTAAGAAGTGCCTTTCATGGGCAAAAGGTATTCATTCTGTGCCCAGGAGATACTGCAGTCCGATACCCATTTCTGTGGCTGCTGAGTGGTGAAGCTAATACATTCAAATTATGTGCATGAAATCAAAACTAAGCTTGTACCTATTGCAGACCATCTTTGTGTTGCCCAGAGAGAAATGCACTAACCAAACTGCAGAATTAATGAACATGAAGCTTAATGTATGTACTTTTATTTACTGTAATCTTTTTATATATTTTGTAATTGATGTATACATTTTTGATGTCCTTTGGAGACAATACTGCACTATAATTTACATAAGTTTTTGCTGTGTTTATTAGGCATGATCATTGAAATGCCATGTGTCAAACATAATCTTGATTAGAAGCGATTCTGGTTAATATCCCGATTAGTATTCATAATTCATATTTAACTGGTGTATTACTTGTTCTTCTGGTCGAAACGATGTATAAATAGACTGGGAGGGAGATGATATATTTTGCTTCAGCAAATATGCTGCATTTTGTCTTGAATAAAGTAATTGCACTTTGCACTGCCTGTATATCCATAATAAATGTGCCAGATATTTTTTACAGTACTGAATGAGTTTTCTCCTTTTCTTGTCCGTTCATAAGAAATATTGGTTCTAATGTGAAAGTAGAAAAGAGGGAAAGAGATGGCACATCACTTTGGCACTGCCATGCGTAATGTTTGGTTTACCGGTCTTGGGCACGTTTCCCTAAAACATAGTGGCGAACTATGTTTGCAACTTGGGTACTTCTCTCTACACGGCTCTAGTACAAACTATGTAGCTAACGTAGTTGGCAACTATGCTTTTGGCAACCGTACCCCTGTACAGGTGATGTAGCAGCACCTAACTGTCCCTAGCTTCATTAACTCCACAATGCAATATTCCCTCCAAAGCAGCAAACATTACGAACTAAGCTACAGAAATAAGCAATTATCCACTCTGCTTGTAAAAGTTCTTTAAAAAGTCTGCTTTTATTTGGATATAGTAGCTGCATTTAAAGAAAAATGATTATTCCTGAGAATGAATTGCTTTAATAACACTTAAGAAAACAAATGCATTTATTGTTCAGTCTTTTTTCGCTTCTTGTAAATTTTACTGCTGTCACAGATCAGAGAATGAGTGCACTTCTTGTGGCAGACGATGTGCACGAGTCTGAGGTTCTCCACGGTGAACAAAAGCCCGTAGAAGTATTTCCAGTTGATGTCGCTGCTGTTGTGGCCTCGCAGTGCTTCGGCAAGAGTAGGAATGATGGTTCTCTTCTTCTCAATCCTTTCCCAGAGTAAAAGGGAAGACGAAATCAGAACTATAATAATGCATTGGCAGATATCTTCCTGGGTATTAAGTGTTTTGTAATGGAACTCATTGGCAATTTATATTTCAGATAGTGTTCCACAGTAAATACTTGGTTTAGTGAGTCAGGCATTTTAAGATACCTGAAGCCTAATGGCAACAGTTTGATTAGCAAGTACAAATAAAGTGAACTATTGTACGTTAGCCACATTTTCACAAGTATGACAATGTAACATTTTTCTGGAATTGTGCCAAAGGAAGTATGGACTAAAACTGCGATGGTTTACTTAAATTATTTTGGTGTATTGCCTACGTGAACAGTTGATCTGCATTGGACATCTAGTACTGAACGATTTTGAGAGCAGTATGCACCATGATCATAGGTATTTGAGTTAAAGTGGTTAATGGTTGAAGTTTTATTCCTAATTTAATTCCTTCGAGCATAATTGGAGGGTATATTAAAGCTGCTGTAAGTGATTTTTTTTGTTTTTAAAGTGTTAAATGGCTCCACATTCCGACAGAGATCATTTATTTGGAGTATCTGGTCGATAACGCAGGTCTCTCAATGTCTTCTGCAGTAAAGCAGCATGTAAAATTCTGGAGTCACCGACTGCCTCTATCCAATCAAGTGAGAGAACGCCATAAAGACGTTTCTGCTTGTGAACGCGCAGAGCTGAATCTGCGTTGTTAATGCGCCATCTGCCAGAAAAATCTGTTGTTGGCAATAGCAGAACAGATGAAGCTTCCAATCCCAGCACCATGGGAGACGGCGTACACAATTAAACAGCCAAAGCGCCAAAGAACGATAGAAGAACAAATAGAATTAAGGAGGAAAAACATGAGATGGCCAAGAGCTGTGTTTATATCTGTGCTGCTTTCAATGGGGAAAACTGAAGGGATCAAAGAGTTTAAAAAGCGATGCACAGCTAGCCTTGCTGCTACTGGACAGGTAAGCTTTGTTTTTCTCTGTTGTAGTTTTGCAGCTTTATCAGTCTTGGATAGTCATGTTGATGGTTTTTTTAATCCTGCTAATATCAGTTTATGAATGAACCGTCGTTGTTTGTGGCAGACTACTGCTTGCTTAGCTGTGTAACGATAGCATGTGTGGCTACAGAGCACTAGCTAGTTTTAGCTAATACCATCAAATAGCCATTCATACCGAAGTTTCTGCATGGATGTACTGTGTCGTTGGTCCATGTTTTCAGTGTGGCTTTCACACGACAATCACTGAGAGTGTCTGTTTATGTTGTACTTAAATTGTAACTGAGTTGCTACTCTCCTCTGCCTGTCGGAAACAGATGCGCGTTCCTGTGCTTGGCTTGGGGATGGGGGGCGGGGACTGCTTACATAGGCTCTGGACAAGAAGCTACGAAAACCACCAAATCAGTGACAGCAGCTTTAAATATAGCAATTTACAATCAAATAATGGCCAGTCTAGCTTTGTGGTCAATGTCCCACCTCTAATTAACAAAAGTAACGCTCTGACTGGCTATCAAGCGTACACAGTGGGAAATCATCGGTTGAAAACTATGGGTATCCATGATATTACATCAGCTGTGTCTGTCTTGAGATTTCCGCTGTGTAACGGAGATAAACAGAGGGGTGGATCATTAATGACGAGCTTACCTGTGGTCAAGATTCCAGGTGCTGAACAGTATTCTGCTTTCTCTGGTACCATAAGGATTTATGGAGTGCAGAGATGAGCATTTGTCCTGGTCAAATGCACCCTTAAAGACCAAAAGTCATTAAATGAATGAAGCAGATTGTGACAAAAGGGCTCATTATGCTATTATGTCACTGTCTAAATAAACGATAACAATGTTCCACAATACTAATCACAATTCCCAAGTTCCTGGCTTGATGTTTAATTAGATTTCTCAAATTGCCGTCTCACTGAGCACGGTAGCCATTATTGAGAGAGAACCATATCATCATACCTGACAAGAAAACCAACCACCCTCTGTGCAAAGGCGATTGCTGTCCTTTTCAGTACGGTCAAAATAACAGCCGTTATACTTTGCAGATTTTAGTTCCTCGGCCATGAGTTCAGCAATCTCTCTGTACTCCTTCTGTTCCTTGGCACTCTTGATACTTGAGGTGTATTTCTCAACCTAAACACGAGGCAATGATTCGTAAATAAGTTGTGGGAATTTGCAAGAAAACGAGACGGAGATGATAACATGCATGCAGTTCAAGAGGTGTTGAACTGCTACATTCACATGGCATCTACAGACGGGTGACAAAGGAAAAAAACCTGAATAAATTTGTGAACAAACACAAATGCATTTGCTTTTGTTCATTTTCCTGACATGGTTTGGGCCCATTTGTGCCCTTAAAGGCAGACGGGTCACTGCAAATCAATGCAGGGTTATTCTGAGCGATCACCTTTTTTTTTTTTTTTTTTCCCCTATGTTGGAGCATTCCTACCATGATGGGAGTGCTCTCTTCCAGGATGGCAATGGCCCAAACCCCACAGGGCACAAAGGGTCACTCAACTGTTATAGGTGTATGACAATGATCCTAAGCATACACAATCGCCTGTAAGCTCACCAAATCTCAAACCATCTGAACTTGTATTGGAGATTTATGAAACTACTAGTTAGACTACGCTCTCCTTCACCATTGTCAAAACATCAAAAGAGGGAATATTCCATGGAAGAATGGCACTCCATCCTTCCAGGACAGTTTTGCACTCATACACGCTATACCAAGGCATGTTAAGCTGATAGAGTAGCTTGGGCTGGCCCAACACCTTATGATGCTTATGATGTCTGTTTATGTTGATTTTCAATGAATCTGTGTCGATTAAAAGAACACATTCTCTTAACACATTTATGTTCTTTGTGTCTGGTAATTTACAAGAATATGCAATTTTGTGAACTTGTGAGTTTATCAAAAAGGTCAAGTTGAAATTCAGTGTTTGTGATAATTTGGCTACCTGTTTTAATGTGCAACATCATTGCTCATTTCAGCATTTATGTTCCACACTTACATCCTTCATGTATCCCCGAACTCTGCTCTCACAGTTGAACTTCATATAGGCAGACTTTGTCTTGAATCTTGACTCAATCCCTGGAAGAGTAACAATCAGGGTGGGAAGAGAAGTGTACAAATAAGACCAATTGTATCAAATAAATTCTGTGCATTATGATAACATTAAAGGAGTACAGTGGGTTCCAAAATTACTGGCACACCTAATTGGCAATGCACAAACAATACTTAAAAAAAAATCTAAAAATATATGTATATTTAAAGAGAAACCAAGTAACATGAGAAATACTGTAGGATATAAATTTATCAATGGAACCGACCAAAATTATTTGCTGATTCAATGAAAAATCAGTTTCCTCCAAATCAAGGTTTCACAATTAACGGCACCCTCAAAAATTAATGTAAATGGCATCAACCAAAATTAAACCAGGAATTGAATTGCACTTATTTAAGTTTTATTGAAGTGTTAAGGGACTATATTGAGCCATTACATCACATCCTGTTTCATTAGGGTATAAAAAGGAGGTAAAATACATGTAATATCCCTTTTTCATCCAACACCATGAAGAAAACAAAACAAGTGTCAGTTCAAAAGAGGCAGATGGTCACAGACGTTCATAAATCTGGTAATGGCGATGAGAAGACTCACAAATGATTGAATATGCCACTAAGCACTGTCAGGGCAATTGTTCAAAAATTCCAAAGATGTGGAACTGTTGAAAACCTCAAGGGTAAAGACCCAACTGCATTTTGCCCTCCAGGATACTGAGGAGGATGGTGAAAGAAGCAACAAACTCCCCAAGAATCACTGTGAAGGAATTGCAGGCCTTGGTTGCATCTGAGGGTCACCAGATTTCAAAAAGCACCATCTGGTGCCACCTCCACAACCACAGGCTCTTAGGAGGGGTTGCCAGAAGAAAGCTTTTTCTAACCAGAAGACACAGAAGAAAGCGCTTGGAGTTTGCCAAACGTCATTTAAATTATGATTGGAACAAGGTGCTTTGGTCAGATGAGACCAAAATTACACATTTTGGTCAGACACAACATCAGCATGTTTTGCGTAAAAACAGAGATGCATACAGGGAGAAGCACCTCATATCCACGGTGAAATATGGTGGGTCAGTCATTTTTGGGGCTGATTTAATTCAAGAGGATCAGGGGCACTCGTTAAGATTAAAGATATAATGAATACCACAAAGTATCAGGATATTTTGGCTGACAATCTGGTTGCCTCCGCAAGAAGGCTGGGACTTGGCCGGAGGCGGACTTTCCAGCAAAACAGTGACCCAAAGAATACATCAAGATCCAGACAGAAATGGTTCTACGGCAACAAAATTAACATTTGCAATAGCCATGACAGTCATCAGAGGTCAATCCAATTGAAAACCTGTGGGCTGAGCTGAAGAGGGCAGCTGATAAACGCAAACCCAAGAATGTGAAGGATCTGCTCAGAGGAACGGTCCAAAGTCCCCCCAGATGTGTGCCTTTACCTTGTCAAAAACTACAGGAAAAAGACTCCATCCTGCTATCCTTGCCTGAGTACTAAATGAAGGGTGGCACAGTTTTATCCAGCACCTGTATTCATTTGATGTGCGCGCACCACTGTATTTTTTACTAAATGAAGGGTGCCAATTATTATGAAACCTTGATTTGTTGAAATTTATTTTGTAAAAAATGATGGTTATGATTTTGGTTGTTTCCATCAAAACATTAAGTATTTCACATGTTGGCATATTCCGCTTCTCTATAATGATAGTTTTTTTTTTTTTTTTTGTATTGTTTGTGGATTGCCAGTCAGGAGTGCCAGTAATTTTGGAGCCCACTGTATATATGTTCAGGTGCAACTCTTGACCTCCTCTGTCCTTCAACAGTGTTTTTGTGATCCATTTAAACAATAACTACTGAGTAGCAGTCATTTAGTTTGTAGTAGTGATTTAAATGCCTTACTTGTTGACTTACTCTTTGATAGTATTTGAAGCGGATCAACTGTCTGGACTACTGTGTCATTACTGACTGATTTTAAATCACAAGAAAGGGACACAGGTGGACCTAATGTGTAATTATTGAAGGTAACTATTGTGATAATTAAACACATTCTACCAGGATTGCGCTTTGTTTTCTCTGCGTAATATGCACGCTTGCAGCACCCGCTTGTTATATCTTGTCTTTTGCTTCCTTGAAAATCATAGAAAAACCTCACCCTGGAACCAGTCTTTATCTGCCTCTCGTTCTTCAGCTTGTGAGTTATCTTTAAGGTTATGAAGCAGATCCCTCAGGATTTTACGTCGCTTCTCCGAATGCTCGTCCGCGAGCAAGTCCTGTGCCGACTTAATCAGGATTTCTGTGTGTCTGTCTGACAATCCCAGTAAAAGGCCGATATCACTAGCAACTGTGGGCATAAAAAAAAAGAAAAAAAAGAAGAGTTCTCCATCACAGACTGCTTTAATTGGCATTAACCGTCTGAGCATGCACTGCAAACTGCTATATCATTAGGCTTCAGGCTGAGGTGGAAAGCACTTGTTATAGTATACATAGCGCCATTAAAAACGCAACGGTGAATTATGCACTGTATTGCGGCAAACTGAAGAATCAATCGATTTTTATTGCTTTTCCTGTATGATACGAGTGGAAATAAAGAAAATTGCATAGTATTGTCATCCTAACGCATGCCACGTGAAGGCGCCAAGCACTTCAGTAATAACAAACATTCAGCTGTTTGTGGTGTGTACAGTGATGCTTGACTTGTTCTTTATGGTGCGGCCAATAGCCTACAGAAAGCCAACAAAAAATAATCAAAAATGTTAAGGCGTCAAGAAAATAGGGAATGGCTTATGACACAGGTGAGAGAAAAAGAGCCATTGGCATGTTATGGGCAAGTCTCAGCCGCCGTGAGATGGCGCGTCATATGCTCTGTCACCAGTCAACAATCAGTCGGCTGTCTGTCCCAAAAATGGAAAACGGGCACTGTCACTGACCGGGCCCCGCTTATGGCAGCCAGACAGCAACACAAACTGATCATGAGAAAAGGGTCCAAGATGTCTGAGGGTGAGCGCAAGTACCGTTCAACGCCGTCTACGTGAGCAACAAATGCGTGCACATGGCCCCTACAGAAAAACCACTTTTTGCCCATCAACAGGAGTAGGAACTCTTCACTGCTGACTGGGGGCACCTGCCTCTGTGTCATTTCTTGGCATTTATTTCCCAGTTTCTGAGTGGAAAACAGGGACTGTCACTGACTTTCCCCGCTTAGGGCAGCCATGCTTAAATAGGCAAAAAGTGGGTTTTCTGTCGGGACCGGAACAAGGAAAAATAATTTTCCTTTAACCAATCCTTTAAAGAATGAAATCAGATGGAAATGGGCAGACTTGTTTAAATAAACACAAAACCCTAAAATGCTCACATTGCAGCTGTTCACACAGTAAAATGTTCAAATTACAGCAGTGTGCAGACATAATTCTGAACACAGAATGCATCAGTCCTTGAAGGAGATGGGCTGCAGCCACTGAGGACCATGGGAGGTTCTTCACGATCACATTCAAATAAGAGCATGAGGCTACAATGGCCCCATGATTACCAGCGCTAGATTACAGAATTTGGGGAAAGAAATCTTATCTAATGAATCTATATTTCAATGGCAATATGCACACGTTATGGTCAAAATTTGACATAAATAGCATATATACCTATTTTTATGGTACACATTTGGCTCCAAGTCCTTAATACTGATTGAGTATCACTAAACTGCAACAGCAAACGTCAGCATTGCCTCACTATGCCGCTCTCCGTGATCACAGTTTACCTTCGCATACGCGGATCTTACCGTAAGATAACATGCCCCTTAAAAAAGCATGTACCATCTTACCAAGGGCTCATATAAGGCTAGAGTGACTTTATATTTTTGGTTAATGCAAGTCCATCTCGATCCAATGGAGCCCATTTGGGACGAGATGGAGGTCTTCAGCATGACTGGTAGAAAAATCAGCTGGATCCGATTAATGCTTTGGAGCCAAGGTTCAACACACCCGGTATGTTTAACCCCGTTAATTATTTTACGGATATACGCGGAACGCACATCCTATCCAACTCTGGCCTTCGGTGAGAAAAACAAGTTCTGTGTTGACGGCAAGGTGTTTGAAGTAGTCTTCTGTCACTTCAGTCCCATCTTCGTACAAGCAAATGCGCGAACCTGGCAACGGGACCTGATACAGGATTGAATAAAATTAAGATCAGTACAACCCCAAGCCATATATTTCAGCGGTCAGATTACATTGCTGGCACGTAATCACTTCCAATCAGTATTAAACCAGGTAACCAGCATTAACCTGAAGTTGATCAAGTTCAGTGATGACACATGGTTAGCATTAGCTGGCTACTAGATCCATAGAGTTTGGATAATGATGATTAATTCAGTGAATGTTAAAAACGGCGAATGTTGAAAATTCACCTGCAAGATTTTACTCCCTTTCTTAAGCAGTTCTTTCAGGCTTGTTGCCGCGATTCCGTACTTTCCATTTTCACTGAGTGTTCTCAGCTTAACAAGTTTTGGCTTTTTAAACCACCCGAACATTCTGTTCAAGACACTTCCGCTGTTCTTTGTTTATGCATTTTTACGCATGCCCAGAACGAAGGCTCAATATTTGCGCAGAGCTGCTGCACACCACACTTTTAAACAAGGGGCAGACATCACTGAGCCCACGATATGAGGACGGCCTGTACATGCATTTAATATCAGTCCTGCCTTCGCAGAGCAGTGAAATATGCGATTTGAGGCTAAACGAAACATTTTTGTTTGAAAAATTTTCTGTGTCTGCGCATTGCTGGTGAGAGCGCGCCATCTGCCGAACAAAGCTTCAGTATGCTTGGACACGACCTAGCCTGTAGCAGTTGCTTTGTGCAACCCCTGGCAAAAATGATACAATCACCACACTTGCAGGATGTATATCCAGCTTCCTTGCTTCATAGCAAATAAGCAAATCGCGGATATGACATAAAACCATTTTTGTTTATTAGCGTAACATTCAGGTTTTATGAAACTTACCTCAAACAAATTAAATAATTTTTGGCATTTTTTTTCATTATCTGGAAGAGGAAAAAAATTATGGAATTAGTCAATGTGGAGGAAAAAATTATGGAAACATCTAGGGGGAAAAAAAATCTGAATTAGTACTTTGTTGCTCCTCCTTGAACTTTCATGACAGCCTGAATTCTCTCAGGCATGGACTTCACGAATGAAAAAAAAAAATCTCCATCAAACTGGTCCCAACTTTCTCAAATAATGGTTAACAGGTCAGCTTTGCAGGATGGGGCCTTGTCATGGACCTTTTTTTTTTTTTTTTTTTTAAATTCCACCTAAAATTTTGGAATGGTTTGAGATCCGGGCTGTTTGCTGGCTATGTCATTGAGTTCATATGCCTTTCCTGAAGAAAAACATTTACAATCTTTGCTCTGTGGCAAGATGAATTGTCATCCTGAAAAATTACTTTATAATCACCTAACCGATTTTCTATTGATGGAATCAGAAAATCGACCACAATTTCTATGTACACCTGCGCACTGACTGTTGAGGTAATGGTAGCCATTTTTCTGGTCATTTGCCTGACATGCAACCCCATATCATGAACAAATCTGGAAATTTGCTTGTTCATATTTATTTATTTCGTTCGAAAGACACAAGATAAAAGTTTCAGCATCATCGCCTTGGTCAATTCAGATTCTTGATTTATCACTGAATATCACTTTCAACCAATCATCTACAGCCCATGATGGCTTCTCTTTTCACCAGCTGTAACCTTGCTGTCTTCTGTTTAAATGTTAGTCCTGGATTTCATTTGGCTTTTCTGTATGTAAATCACATTTCATTCAGCTGATTTCTTACAGTTGTGTGACAAAAATTGACTCTTGTATCAGCGTATTTACTTACGTACCCTTACTCACCATCGTACTCTTTATGCCAGGGCTGGTTGGCCATCTTTGACCATGTGACGGCTCAGTCATTGGTATTTGTTTATTTATAAAGCTATTTTAGGTAAACTCCCTTCTTATATTTGTTCCTTGATTGCTCTGAAATCTGACTGTAGATATCATTTGAGATCTAGAGATGTGATTTTATTGTCTGTCCCAAGTACATGGGCTAATTTGGGAATGAAAGCTTTTAAGTGCTCTGCTCCCCTCACCAAATAATCTTCAAAAAGATTTGAAACTAAGCGAATTAGTTTCTTTGTTTGATTTTAAATTTATGATTAGTACAATGGTGAATAAATCGGTTGGTACCTGTTTATGCCCATAGTTATTTAATGTAAGTCCACTGTTGAATGAATATTTTTTTACGACCATCGGTGCTTGAAGTTGTCTACATCTTAGTGTGTGCATTGTATGTTTTCTTGTTATTGTCATGTTGTCTATAATACTTTATGTTGCCATTTTGGCCGGGTCTCCCTTGAAAAAGAGATCATTGATCTCAATGGGACTACCTGGTAAAATATGGGTTAATAAAATAAAATAAAAAATTTGTTTTTCGTTTGTATTGTTGTGCATTTTTTATTTTCATGGCATACTGCTTTTAGTTTTCTGTCCTGACGCTTTGACATGGTCAACCCCTATGTTTTCCTTATATAACCTTCCCATTTTGTTTAATCTTGCACCAAATTTTAGACACAACTGACTGGGAACAATCAACATCGTTTGCCACTTTCTGTATTGAATTTCCCTCCTGGAGAAGTTTTAAGAGCCATATTCTGAGAGAGTGGCACTTTTGAGATACTTTGTGGAGTTGACATCGCAGAATTGCATGAAATTTGGCAGAATGGTGCCAATATATGTGTATCAGAAAATCCCAGAGTTTGAGCTCACAGTTTTTATCGATATGGCTACAGCGCCACCTAGAAGTGGACAGGTCAGGTACCAAATTGAGCATTTTTGAGGACAAATAACCATTTTTGAAGGACTATTGTGGATAACTGCTTCAATGTGCCAAAGAAGTAATTATTGTATTTGATACTGGGATACCCAAATTTTAAAAATATGAGAGTGCCACCTGGTGATCATGTTGGTTATACATGCAACGACAAGAAATCTGTGTTCAATGGAAAAAAATATTTTAACAAATTCAGGTTTATTTTAATTTTTAAACCAGACCAGTGCCGACTTCATCTTACCTGTTTCCTTTTCAGACATTAAAGGTGAGAAAAATTTTGAGGTATTTATTCTGCCACTTTTTTGGTTTTTCGAGTTATTTGCTCCCAAAATTGGGATGCGGGCTAGTTTTCTCCTGTTTGTACAGAGGATTAACATTAATAAAAAGACACCTGTGGGGATGGGTAGACCATTCATTTGAACCTTCCTTTGGGCTAAAAAAAAGGACACCAGAAACGTCTTTGGCTCTATGATCCATCTTGGAGCAACGGCTACAGACATTTTGACAAAAAATCCAATTCGCCCATTGGCAGTGATGTTCAGGGGCCCATAAAAATGTTAACCAAGAAGATTGAGCCTTAAAATTAGCTGAGTCTCCAGCCCTTTCAGGATATTTGAACATGCCAGAGGAAGTTTTATGGCACTCTCTTTGCCAATGCCTGGATATAAGGGGACGAATGTTCAAAAATATATCGGTATGGGGGGCGCTGTTACCAATATATTAGATCTGACAAAACCAGACATGTGCCATGGAGAAGTTATTTGAAATGGAATATGTGTCTTATGTTCATTGTGAAAACACTGATTTTGTTTTGGCACCATGTTGGTTTAACTAGTAATGCCAATAGGTGGCGCCCCACCGTACCACCTTATTCAAATCTTGCAAAACCAGACGTGCCTCAGAGAAATCTCTTGAAATGAAATATGTGCAATAGGCTATATATAGCGAAAACACTGATTTTGCTGTGGCATTTTGCTGGTTTAACTAGTTACAGAGATTGGTGGAGCCCATAAACGTACTGGTGCAAGATAAATTTTAAGTTTTCAAACCGAGGTAAGCAACATATTATTTCGGTACATTTGGATAGTATATTGGAACAATAACTATGACAGAGAAATTCATGAGAGTTGGGTTTGTTGGTTGTGGTATATGTAAAAAAAAAAAAAAAAAAATCATTCAATTCTAGACACCAGTAGGGGTAACAATTAACATCGTGCAGTCACTTAATACTTCTGAATATTCATACAATCTATGAGTAACACCTATTATTTTTTGTGCTATAGCAGGCATTTCGACGATTCGAAGTTGCACATCTCGTGGTAGTTCGCACGTTGGCTGTCTTGCGGTGCTTGGAACCGCTGTTGTATCTCCATGGCAACATCAAGCCAAGCAGTCGGTGATACTATTTGATACAGCATTACGGGGGGAGGACAGTTTTACATTAATACATTGTCTGTATAATAATGAAAAAATAAACAATACTTATTCTTTTAAATTAAGTACATATTACCTATATAACATGTGCTCGAAATACCATAGAAAAATGAGATATTACATGCCTGATAATGGTTACTAACGTTGCAAAATTACCCTTACTTGTCGTAGTGGAACAAATTCACAAGCCTTCGTCTTGTCTGTGACCGTGATTGAAAATTGGAGCCCTTAACTTCGGTAAGTTTCTGATCATATTAGTTGTTTTCACTCTTTGCATGTCTTGGGAATTCGCATATCAACGAAATGTAATTTTGATTAAATTTATTATGCCTTAATCTAAGCGAAATAGCGGTGTGCATTGTGATTGTCGTTAGCTGCTCATGTTCTGCTATCCAACGTTCGTTATGTAGCTAGCCTAGCTTGCTAACGCGGTGCTGTAGCTGGCGTAACGGTAGCTGTATGGTGGTGAGGCAACGTTGCTGTCGCTGATTTTGTGAACTTTTTTTTCCCCACATGTCGTGTGGGGCTGTCGTTAACTCTACGAGAAACGCATCTCTTCCGAGCCTTGGAATATGTTTAATGCAATATGCATCGTTGACAGTAAGAGAACTTGCAAGCATGTCATCGTTTTTAAATGGTTTATATCAGCGTTAGCTAGCAAGCTGGCGAGCCGTCATATATCGAACTACTCTAGCTAATTGCGATGTGAAGGTAGCTAGCTGCGTTGAACGGCTTGCTTCACTTAAGTTAGCTTTTTTTTTCCATCTCTTGCTTTTCAGTTTTTTCTAGATGCATTATTTCGCTGACTTACACCATGTCCGAGTGGAAAAAAATATCTGATGGTTGTCGAGTGATCCCTCCTCACAACCAGAGCGTGCGTCTGGCTGAAGAACTTCCTCCAGCAGGCTTTCAGATAACGTTGAAGCATCTCATCGGAGGGCCTATTGTTCAGGTAAGGTTTAGCACCACTGGACAGATAATACCCATTTTTGTATTGAATTACTACGGTGAAATGATCTCTGGCAAGTTTGCGGCTCTTTGGTTAATTCTGGCAAAATACTGTTTTTTTTTTTTTTTTACCGGTTGCACGTCTGAATGCATGTGGAAAAATGAAGGTTAATCCTAAGGTTAAGGGGTCTTCAGGGAAAAAATTTCAAATTTTTTTTCGAAAATCTCAATATTTTTGATTTTGCTTAAAATAATAAAGGAATACAGTGAGATGCCAGTAAACACCAAGAATCTATGTTTTTCCTCTGCCTCAATTGTTGCTTGTGACTTTAAATGCAAATTACCGAAAATCACAATTTAGACTGATTTTCAACCTTGTGGCATTCATAAAATCATTAATATTCATCTGATTGACTTGAAATTTGGACTGAAGTTGTATCTGTTGGAGATCTATGAAATGACATAGGATTTTCTAGATAGATGCATTCCTAGGGGGTCATTCCATCCCAAATCAACCAGAGGTCCCCAGGTCACTGTCTCAGAAAATTCTGAAAAAATCACAATTGAAGTACTACCTAAGGAATGAATGTGTGCAAAATTTCAGGTCTGTAAGTGCAGTAGTTGCTGAGATATGGTCATTTATATTATAAGGCATTTTTTTCGATTTTCACACGATGCATTTTTGATCAAATTAGAATGCTTATTACAGCAAAGTAATGGTGCTGCAGGGTTGTAATCTTCCATCAAGGGTTAATTTTTCCTGAATTTTTCATTTTTGGCTTTATAAAAGGTGTATCTTCAGTGCCTGATCATCTACTGACCCCCCAAAATGAAGAGAAAGCCGATTTCACGAAATCATGCTGTATCTTTGCAGTACTGCTGAGGGTGAATGGCTCATTATCTAGATCTGAAATTTTTCATGATGTCTTAACTGATGCATGTGTGCAAGCAGTCAGAAGTTTTACTTAGCCATTTCTTCCAGCTGCGGTGGCCTATTTAAATTAGAACATTTTACGTTTTTTCCAAAAACTAGCCCATATTTCACCACCAAAAACTACTGGATGACAGTGAATGACAGCCTTGAAATTTTTACCATGTATTGGCACAGATTTAAGGATAACACATTCCAAGTTTCATCTGTAGTATCAGATTGGTTCTATTTTTAAAGCTGCATTAAATAAAATCAAATTTTTAGGCTGAATGATACCAAGAACACGATTGTAAATTGGTGGTAAATCTTCTCGAGGCACTTATGTAGGACAATTCCTTTGCATTGGTTATGATAGCTCATTAATGATAACCTTTCAATGTTCCTTTGAACATTAATGTGGTCTTGGACACAGTTGTGGATGATTAAAATTTGATCACAACAATCTTGCAGTTACCTTGCGAATAGCACCTGGTGTTATATGGATGCTGTAAACTAAGAAATTAGTCTCATTATTTCAATGCTAATGGTATGATGTCAGATCTATAATTATGCAGTATCTGTGTACAATTTTTTTTTTTGAAACATATCTTTATTATTTCTTAAACATTCATCACATCACATATTACAGCTTTTTTTTTTCATTTTTTGTACCCTCCCCCCCTCCGTAACAAATCCCATAACGCAGCACAGATTTGTTTTACAAATATGGAGGCATAAAGAAAAAAAAAGTATATGTAATATTCCCAAAAAGGAGACAGAAAAAACAGAGATGTATACAATAAATACACAATTTTACAGACCACAAAGGCTCCCTTACACATTCAGGCATCATTCTTTGGTTTAGGAAGGGTCTTCAAGAAAACATTAGATATTCTAGGTCCCTCATAGTCGAAAAATGGAGTCCATATATAATAGAACCCATCGATTTTTACCTTTAACACAGTATGTCAGGTATTCCATAGGTAAAAAATTAAATATGATCTTCTGCCAGTCTGAGAGTGTTGGCGGCTTATTTGAGATCCACTTCAGTAATATGCTTTTACGTACGGCATAAGTTAGCATATTCAGCAATTTTCGTTTGTGAATCCCCTTAATTTGTGGGTGTGGCATTCCTAGCAGGAGACATATAGGTTCCATATCAATTACTTTATTAAAGACCAGGTTTAACTTTGAGACCACTTTCACCCAGAAATCCTGGAAGTGTACACAGGTACATAGTGTGTATAAAACTACCAACCTCCTTACTACATTTAACACACATATCTGACTTTTTTGGGTTCATCTTATGTCTAATTTGAGGTGATATCTGAAGTTGGTGCAGAAACCTGAACTGTAGTTCCTTTGCTCTATTACATATGGATATATTACTAGCGCATTCCCATATACCAGTTCCTGTAGCTTCATCGGTCTCCACTCCAAGATCCTGAGCCCAAATTTGCAGGATTGCATTATTTAATTTATTAGATTTGTGAAGGGCCTCATAGCAGCGTCTTACTATAGATCTATTACATGTTCAGTCGGCGACATTTCCAAATTAAATGGGCGCCTAGTCTGACTCTGAATAAAACTTCTGACCTGCAGGAATCTAAAAAAGTGTGTTCGAGGTAAGCTATATTTCAACCTTAGCTGATCAAATGACATCATTCTGTCCCCTTCAAATAAGTCTCTCAAAGTTCTAATACCTGAAATTCCCCACAGAGAACCCACTATCTTTCATTCCTGGAAGAAAATCTATATTCCCTTGTATTGGAGTAATTGGTGAGAGAACATCAGTTCTTTTTTCCAATTTTTTAATCAGATTCCAAACCTTTAAAGTAAATTTAACAATCAAATTACCATTTGAGATGTCTGTGTCCTTCCAATTCATAATAAATGGGAGACTAGCCAGTGTTAATGGTTTACCCGGATTGAAAGCTTCAATATCTAACCAGACTGAGTCTGGATCACTTCGTATCCAGTCTACCAGATACCGAAATTGGGAAGCTAGCTGGTATAATCTAATATTAGGGACTGCCAACCCTCCCTGATGTAATGGAAATTGCAACTTTGCAAATTTAAGTTGTGGTCTCTTATGATTCCAAATAAATATCCTCAACCAATTATTTACTGTCTTAGTAGTGTTATTATTTAGTAGGATTGGAATCATTTGAAAATGGTAGTGTAATCTGGGGAGGACATTCATCTTGATCAGGGAGACTCTTCCCAGCATTGAAAGTGGTAAAGAGGCCCATCTTACCAAGTCATCATGAATGCGTTTAAGTTAGGGTTGAAAGTTAGTTTTGTACATCTTTTGAAGCACAGGAGTGACAAATATATCCAGGTAAACAAAACCTTGCAAAGCCCATCTAAAGGGTGACAAACCGAGGGGTAAAGTGTGATGTACCTTACTCAATGGCATTGCCTCCGATTTGTTGAAATTTACTTTGTATCCGGAGAATTCACTAAATTGACTAATAACATTAAGGATTGAAGTGATAGATATTTCTGGTTTTGTAATAAACAATAAGACATCTTCTGCATACAATGAGATCACATGCTGCCTTTCATTAATTGATATGCCATAAATGTTGGGATGGGTTCTGATGGTTTCTGCTAGCGGCTCAGTCACAATTGCAAATAGCAGCGGTGACAGGGGACATCCTTGCCGGGGGCCCTTTCCCAGTGGAAAGTATGGAGAGCGTTCACCGTTTGTGATAACAGCCGCTAGTAGGTTGTGGTATAACAGTCTGATCCAGTCAATAAAATATTCACCTAAGCCAAATTCCTTTAGTGTGAAAAACAGATAATCCCATTCTATGCGATCGAACGCCTTTTCTGCGTCCAATGACACTACCATACCTTTAAGATATTTTTGCTGACACAATTGAATGATGTTAAGTAATCTTCTAAAATTATTACATGAGTTCCTTCCAGTAATGAACCCTGTTTGGTCTTTATTAATGATATGTGGAAGGACTTTCTCTAGCCTTAAAGCTAGTGTTTTAGACAGAATCTTAAAGTCTAGATTCAAGAGGCTAATGGGCCGGTAGGATGCACATTCCTCTCCCGGTTTATCCTTCTTAAGAATCAGGCTAATGTTGGCCTCTGTTAGCGTTCTAGGAAGAGTTCCTGTTTCAAGAGAGTGATTATACATATTAAATAAAGGTTTCATCATCAGTGTTTTAAATTGTTTATAAAATTCTGCACTAAAGCCATCGGGGCCCGGGGCTTTTCCTGATTGCAAACTATGGATAGCCTCATTTACTTCTTCTAATGTTAGAAGTTTATTCAGGTCTAATTTTTGTTTGTCACTTGGCTTGGGAAAATTTAAGTTGGAGAAAAAATTCTCCATCAGTCTGTGGGCCCCAACTGGCTGTTGCCTTGTGTACAGTCCTTTATAAAATTTTGTAAAAACCTTATTTATGCCATTGCCATCCATCTTCACCTGACCAGAGGAATCCTTAACACAGGAGATGTTCTGAGAGTCAGCTCTCTTCTTCACCAGATGGGCTAGATACTTGCTGGGTTTATTACCAAATTCATATAATTTTTGCTTTGCAAATCATATGTTCTGCTCTGCCTTCTGGGTAAGCAAAGAATTAAGTGTTGCCCTTGTGGCTAAGGTAGTTTCTAGATTGGCCTCAGTTGGGTTCTGGTTATATGCGCGTTCACATTCAAATAGTTGTAATTCTAACTTCCGTTGTTCCCTGTGTACAATTTTGATTCTCATTCGATCTTCAAATGGGAGCTTGTCCAGACTTGATCCTTGAAGTGATGTCATACTCATAACTTTCCCTGCATGATGTCATCGTTATGCAGTCCTTGTCATTTGTTATATAAAGAGTGACCCAATCTTGAGATAATCACTTCATTTTCACCATGGAGCCAAACTGCACAGTTGGTGAAAAATTGGGGGATGAGTGTCAGAAAACCATTTTGACTAAAATAAGTGGAATGATCAAACTCAATTAACTTACTAAAGAAAATAAGGAACTTCTGATGTGGAGGTGTGAAATCTCTTTGGAAGATGAAGACACAATTTGCCTTCACCACGAAAAGATGTTTTTGTCATATTACGAAAGTCGTCAACGATGTTGTTGTGACCCTAGGAATGTTCATAAAAAGAAGGTTACAAGTAAGTACACTCACTAAAATATTTTCACGAAATTTATCTTTGAAGCCCCCATTAAACATATACTCTGGTGGAATTCTGATTTTAAAACTGTATTGTTGTTGATTTTAGAACACCTGCATACTATAGATCAAGAAACAGCAAGAGAGTTTACTTTGAAACCTGGTCAGAAATGGTGCAGCAACTGTCACCATTATTGCAAGCATGGAAATGAGAGGGATCATACTGCAGCATCTGATGAGCCAGTGCCCAGTACCAGTACCGATGAAGCATATGTTGATGATTCGATTCTTCGGGAGCAGCTCAATGTCAATGCAACTAATTTAGATTGTTAACCATTAAAACCTGTGAGTGACAAAGACAAGGTTTGAAACATTAAATGCAAAGTGAAGTCTATGGAAATGGTCACAAAGACCAAGTTTAGTGTAAAAATTGTCAAATATTTTATAGATTTAAAAATAGAACTAATCTGATACTATGGATGAAACTTGGTATATGTTATCCTTAAATATGTGCCAATACATGGTAAAAATTTCAAGGCTGTCATTCACTGTCATTCAGTAGTTTTTGGTGGTGAAATATGGGCTAGTTTTTGGAAAAACATAAAATGTTCTAATATAAATAGGCCACTGGAGCTGGAAGAAATGGTTATTTAAAACTTCTGACTGCTTGCACACAATCCGTTTAGACCTCATGAAAAATTTCAGATCCAGAAAATGAGCCATTCTCCCTCAGCAGTACTGCAGAGGTACAGCATAATTTCGCAAAATCAGCTTTCTCTCTATTTTGGGTAGTCAGTAGATGACCAGGGATTGTAGATACGCCTTTTATAAAGCCAAAAATGAAAAATTCAGGAAAAATTAGCACTATATGCAAGGTTACAACCCTGCAGCATCAATTTTTTGCTGTAAATAAGCATTCAAATTTAGTCAAAATTGTATTTAGCAAAAATTGAAAAAAATGCTTTAAAATATAAATGGCCATATCTCAGCAACTACTGCACTTACAGACCTGAAATTTTGCAAACATTCATTCCTTGGGTAGTGCTTCAACTGTGATTTTTTTCAGAATTTTCTGAGACAGTGACCTGGGGCACTTCTCACATTCTGGTTGATTTGGGATGGAATGACCAAGGGGGTTAATTTTGAAAACGAAGCAAGTTGATGATGGCGATTTTCATCATGGTTACATAACAGAGCTCATTAAATATTCATAAATGTTCCAAACAAAAAAATTCTATGTCATTTCATAGAACTATCTTAAACCTTTCATATGAGATTAATTTGAGTAAAATCTGACCATGGGCTATTGAAATATGAGTGCCACAAAATATTTTCAGATTTTGTCATTAAAGTGCCATTTCCATGGCAACCATGTAAATTTTTATCAAAGTTCTACATTTTATGAGGTTAAAATCATGTTGAGTCTGTTTATTTCTTAGTTATTACATTATTATGGTTATTTCTACACTTTACCCTGAAGACCCTGTAACCCTAAACGACTATGAAAAATATTTGAGACATGTAGGAAACGAAGCAGAAAGGAGGTTAATATTTATTCAATATTTACTTGAAGAACTAGTCATTTTAAATGTTGGTATAAAATTCAAGTTTTTACTGAATTAATTATTTACAACCCCAATTCCGAAATAGTTGGGACGAAGTGTAAATTGTGAATAAAATCCAAATGCAATGACTTTCAGATCACGAGCCAATATGTTATTTACAGTAGAACATGGATAACATTTCAAATGTTGAAACTGAGACATTTTACATTTTCATCCACAAAATGAGCTTATTTCAAATTTTCTGGCTGCAACAGGTCTCAAAAAAGTTGGGACACAGGCAAAAAAAGGCAGAAAAAGCAATTAATATATAAGAGAATCAGCTGAAAGAACATTTAGCAAGTAATTAAGTTAACTGGCATCAGGTGTGTAACATGATTGGCTATGAAAGGGATGTCTTAGAGAGGCTGAGTCTCTCAGAAGTTAAGATGGCCAGAGGCTTTCCAACCTGTGAAGGCTGCGAAAAAAAAATTGTGGAATACTTTAAAAACAATGTTCCTCAACGTCAAATTGCAAAGGCTTTGAAGGTCTCATCATTGACAGTGCATAACATCATCAAAAGATTCAGAGAAACTATATTATAGTATATAATATAGGCATGGGCAATACAAATGAATAAAATCACAAAATTTCTTGAGTTGCTGAAAAAAAGTTTTTGTTATTTTCTAATGATTTTTATGGGTAAGTACAGAAGACACAGACGAAGAGTTTGCCACAAGTCCAACGCCGCCTTTACAGGAAAGGGTCTCAGAGCCACAGGGTCCCAAAAATGGCTGATTTCGCATTTATCAACAAAACCCATTGTGAAAATTGGGGGTGAAGCCTGAGGGCATTTTCGAAAATGCAGTCTACTCAGAAATAAACCTGGCCAAATTATCCATTAGGGTACCCTAACAGAAATAATTGATGCTGAAGTCATCAACCCCTTTTCTGAAGTACAGCAGCGCCCCTAGGCCCTTTTTTTAATGGAAAATGCATTGAATTTCACCCAATTATGTTCAACAAACATTAGGTTTTGCCTTGATATTAAAAAATGGTATGAATGGGTTGCCTGTGAAGTTTTTTTTTTTTTGGATCAATGGCCTGCAAAAATGTCAAAATTATAGGTGGGAGGGCAAACATTAACGCTTACTCGCCCATTACTATATAAAATGCAGTGAAGTCGCTGATGCCGGCAGTTGTTTGCCCTCCCACTGCTACTTAAATGAATCAAACGTTCCCCTTCAATAACCCGTGGTGATTTAAAAAAAAAAAAAAAAAAAACCTTTGCACTGTTTTTTTACAATGTCCATATACCCTCCTCCCATGATAGTTTCAATGAGCTACTGTGAATAATTCATAGTAAAACACAGTGACGTGCAGTCGGAGGTTAGTTTGGCGAGGCAGAAACCTCCCCTTTGCTTGATTAGCAATCAGACGATTAACTAGTTTAGTAAGACTATTCGGCAGAATGACGGGCCAGTTTAAGTTTCTGCGGCGTTATTACTCAGTACATCGAACCTGAAATGCACACTAGACAGCTGATTTGCGCGTACTTGCTTCCAGGAAGCCGAAGCAATGTCATCAATATTAAAACAGTTCGACTTATGCAGAGTTCAATGCTTAATCAATATACAATGTATTCTCCTTTAAATAGGCGCTTTTACACCCAAACAAAAAGCAGGACGCTTATTTTCAGTCTTATTTCATAATCCGATTAACAAAATGTTTAAACGATATACAGAATTACCGAGAGCCGAGAATTTTTCCTAATTGATTAATCAGATTTCCATCCTCGCAGTCTCGAATTTAAGGGTATAAGTGAATGAATCTTGTGACCGGTGTTCGCGAGGTGGCATAGGTAGCAAAATTTGTCAGAACACTGGTAGGCTTTGAACGCCTAGCGCTGGTTTATTCCTTGGTATATTTTACTGAAACTTCACAAGTAGGGTCACAGGATATTCTGTCAACTAACTATGTAGGTTGACAGTAAAAATACGCTCACCTTTCTTGCTATTGTTGAGAGGAAGTCATGGCCGAACTTCGCTGATTTAACTTCAACAACTTCTGTCGAACTTATTTCACATCCCCTGGAGGTCTAGAGTGGACGAACAGACTCGTAATTTCTCAAATTAGATGGCTGTAATTCAATCAGGGCCGTAGCTGGGATATCACGTCAGCGCGGGCTATTGGAAATCTACCTCCAAAATGGATATTTTTGCCACGCCGTGCACTTGAAAGTTTGTAAACACGGCGCAAATTGAGGTCACGCATTCATCCAACGGGCGAATAATAGCTCTGTTCAAATCGCGTTATTAGCCGTAATACGCAGAGTTCATGTATGAAATGCGGGTATCCTATTGAAAAGCTTGCTTTTAATCAAACCAAGGTGTTCTTTTTGTATGAAAATGGTATTTACATCATTTTTTCATCATCATTTTTACATCAAGTTTTCTGAGGCTTGTTTACCGCCCCAGTTCAGCTGTTACGCATTCCATTAGAGTTTATGCAGAGCGTTGCCCGTGCCTATATAATATATATTTTTTAATAAAATATGTTGAACTGGAAACCACAGCACGTTATTTTCACCTCCATGAATATTATTTGCTGTTTTTAAACCTCAAAAATGAGAGAGGATTGTTGCGCTCGGTCAACACACTGAACTAATTAATACTGCAGGTGTGTAAAGCTAGTAAGTAGGAAAAAGAGATGCTGACCGCACACTGTAAGACAAAAAACATCAGTCTGACCCGTAAAAAAGCACGTTTATAACCGCTCACATCACAGTACGAAAGTGCACAAAAAGTGCTCAGGTACACAAAAAAAAAAAAAAATGCTGAAAAACCAAACGTTTCGGTCACACTCAGACCATCATCAGTACTGAGAAGTGCATCAGTCACAAGCACTTAAATCTCGAAATCAAATTGGGTGTGTCCTCTCAAGCTGAAAAGCAATCACCTTTACCATAAGCAGACAATTAAACAAGTAGCAGAATTCTTCATTTAAATTACCAATAATAAGATAAAGATTGGAATGCAGATAATTGGACTTTTGGAAATGGACAAAACTTAAGCTCAAGCTTGAATAATTGGTATTTGTATCGAGAATACTTTGAAAGAAAACCATGTTCATCATTGAAATTAGCATATACCTTGAACCCTGTTTTTAAACCTTAAATATAACATCACTCGCTAAAACCCAAGCCATTGTTATATTGCTGATTATTGTAAGAGTTTGCATTAGTTTGGTCAGTTTTTGATCATGCGCGAGTTGAACTCAAAAAGACTGATGCAGACTGCTCCGGATTTAGGGTGTTCAATCAATGAAAGAAGAAAACTGTTCGCAAAAAAAAAAAAAACACTCAAGGCATTCATTTTGGAGCTTGCTGTTGTCTGTCAACCAGGTCTTTGAGGAGTCACGGTAAATTCGATGAATAATTTGACTGCCAGTGTCCCAAGATTACCTGTTGCCGTTATTACCATTCACCTCAGCTCTTTACTGGCTGCTGGAGTTGCAATCAAAACAAGCCGACGCTGAGCGCTGAGAGAACCCCACAGCCCTTAACTAATTATTAACAAATAGCGGCATACACCGATGGCAAGGCACAGGTCACTGTGCCAAGGGCAAAAGTCAAATCCACTAATGACCCTTACGTTGCACACCTACACCTCACAAGGAATCTGCATACCATTTAAGCTGCTGTGGTCTGTATGGCTCAGACAAAATTTTCAAGTTCAAGGTCACTTTGCCAAGGTCAAAGGTTAAATCCACTAATGACCCTTATGTTGCACATCCTCACAAAGAGCCTGCATGCCAAATTTGAAGCTCCTGTGGCCAACAATTTTGGAGATATGGCCCGGACAAATTATGGAGCTGCCGCCTGCCCGTCCGGATGCCATGGGGCATAAAAGTACCCCATAAAGGGCTATGGGGTAAAAATCTCTATGGTTGAGTTACATAGGTGACTATGTATGATGCCCAGACTGCTCCTATTATATTAAGGCCTGTGTATGCGGAGAAAAATGGCTGTTACAGAAAATATTTAGTTTTAAAATTGTTCTAACTTGGGAGGGAAATCCACACTACGGGCTCTAAATTCGTAGACCAGGCGCAGGCGCGGCGAATCGGAGGTGCGCCGCGCCAGCGGGGTGTGTCCAGGCGTATGTTGCAATTTCGTGCCCGGTGTAGCCTGGCGCAAGTACTCCTCTGTCCCGCCTCGGTCCCTCCTGCCGGCGCAAGTGGCAAAGAAGGCGTGTTTGGGTATAACACAGCCGAGTCAAATCTTCACCAATCAAATGAGCTCCTCTCCTCACCTTTAATGTGTTGGAATATAGAAGCCTCTGTCCTATGTCTGCATGATGCATTAATGTTGCATTTTACTTTGCTGCTTCAGGCATGTTTTCTGCACCGCTTACGTCTATTAAGCATTACGAATATGAGTTAGCTGGCTAGCTAGGGCATTCTCGAATTATTATCATTAGCTTAACTTGAATGGAATTTCAAAACTAAACTACGCCAGATCATTGAACTTTTGAAGTTGGAATGAAATACGACGGTTGCTCATATATTTCTTCTGCCTGCATCATTGGGAAGAGAAACGATGGATAGCGTGTTCCTATTATTACACCCTGTTGCTGCTTAAAATTTTGGGATTAACATGCATGGACAACAATGCAAGATACGTTACACATTAATTTTCAATACGTGATCTTAACTCAGTACGAGATCATAGCAATCAGGCTGTATTCCTTTCCCCCACTAAAAACGATAAAACCTAAGTGACAATAAATAGTAGCCTAGTATTAAAAGCGCTTGCGACTGGGCCTTGAAATTAATTTTTCGCGACGACAGATTGCGTTGAACGCAGTGTCTACGTGTCGAAAGTCTGACAGGGTTTTAATGTATCTCCGTGTGCGACAGTCGATTATTGTTTTTAATTTCTTCAAATCTACTGAATGTTTTAGATATTAAACGTGAATGTTTTGATAAGAGGGCTCAGCTCTTCAAGATGAGTACCGAGAATTTCAATCAATGTTTCTGTTTAAGCTCTGCTCAGTAAAGTGAGTCGACATTGGCGCGGGACAATGTACAATGCCTGTCGGACATTAAATGCAAAATACTCCGTGTCTGACTGCCAAAAAAAAAAAAAAAAAGAGGACGATTAGAACAGATTGATAACGAAATAAAGAATAAAAAGAAACATTTTAACAACAAACAGAACATCCAATGAACACTGCGATTTATTTATTTGCGGGCCATCTTTTTTGGATGCTCTGTTTGTTGGTGATATATTTTTATTCTTTATTTCGTTTCAAATCTGTTCTCATACTAATACTTCTACTTTTTGCTGGCTGCCGTACATGGCGTATTTTGCATTTCGCCTCGGACAGTTTTGATCGTGCATGCGATAATCTATTCACACTGTCAATGGTCATGGAATTGATTTGCTCACTGACTACAAGCACTATTTTATCTCCGGTGTGGAAATAAAGCGTGAATCTGTTCGATCCATCTGACTAATTTTCAAAAGAGAGACCGAATAAAGACTGTTGCATATCTTCAACGGAAGAAAACACACGAATAAAAAGACCAAGAAAAGTCGATAGCTATCAATTTGCATTTTGTGAAGGTCGAACACAAATATGGCCAAGTTTGCACGTCTAATAATTCCTGGAATACTCGAAAAATTAGAACTTTTATGACTTTCGGACACGGAGATATATTAAAACCCTGTCCGACTTTTGCGTCTTTGCATTGACTTTGACTGTAATCAGGCGTGGGAAAAATTTGTTTCGCGTCCAGTGTGCAAGCGACTTTACTGAGCATAGAACACAAGCATTATATATAGGCAGTTTGTGGTTGGCTGAGAAAGATGTGAAGTCGTTAGTTTGCATCACAGATTCAGCTGCGTTGATTAAGCCAGGTGGAGTTTCCATTACGCGTGCCATCCGCCTTTAATGTGACATCAGGACAATCGATATAGATACTATAATTTATGTCCTGATTCAGATAGTTACATTAAATAGTGGTTGCTGTAATTATTTATTGCATTGAAATGTGCCTGACATTCTGGAAACCTGCCTGTGAGGTTTCGGTGAAGCGTGTGCACTGTGCGCCGGTCAACCAAATTACCACTGCACAGAAAGTAAACCAGGTTGGAGCTGGCGAGCTTTCTGCGCAACTTCAGCGAAGACTTTTTCTACGAAATTGTCCCTGCGTCTTGATGAATATGTGACCCCTCCCCCTACTACGCCGCCACACCCATCTCGGCGCGCGTCCGTCTACCAAATTGCCAAAGTGGCTGCGCACGGTGTTGCACCGCACAAATTTACCACTGCGCGGGCTGCACCGCACGAAATTACCACTGCGTGGGCTCCGCCACGCTACGCCATGCTGCGCCACCCTGCGCTGCACCAAGAAATTAGAGCCCTACGTCTTAACGACATTGATGAATGATTTTGTTTGGCTGACTTCCAGATTTCTTTTCCAGCTGCGTGAACAATAACACTGATAGCCATTCGAAATTCTCTCTGGGCATTTTGTGCAAAATAGCAAGTGTGGAGTCCATTGACAAAACGTTATCGTTCATAAATGTGGATGCTCGTAATTTTACCCATCTTTATAATTGTGATTCCTGTTGGGGACAGACCTTGATGGTGTGAATAGGTGTGTTTTTCTTTGAGGAAGTCTTGTTGTGGTTGGGTATATTGTGGCGTTTGAGTGATTATGAGGCGGCCTCTTCCTCCCTCTGATCCCGCAGCGCGAGCACCAGGGGCCTCTGGGGCCGCGGTTTCAGCTGCGAGTCTCCCTGTTTGATGTCGGCCACCGACACTTTTTTGGGGGGACGTGGAGGAGCCCGTTGCTGCAGCAGACGAGGACCGGCTTGGGGCAAACCAGCAGGGTCCCTTTTAATGAGGTGAAGTGCTGTGCATGCACCGCGCTATCCGTCTCTCCTCTGAAACCTGCTGTCACCGCGCCAGGTCACTGACATGTTTACGCTCCCGGGCCATCTTCACATGTTAAAAAGCCCTGCAGTTGTCTTGGAGTTCTAGAAGTCATGAGCACAACTCAGGCAGAAGTTCTACAACTGTGTGTGTGTGTGTGTGTGTGTGTGTGTGTGTGTGTGTGTGTGTGTGTGTGTGTGTGTGTGTGTGTGAGAGAGATTCTGCTTTCTTTTTGCTGTAATGTAAAATTTGATGTTATTTTATGTTCTCAAAACCAGCTTGACTCATAAGTGGAACACAGGTCTCCTTTAAAAACCACGCAATTAATTTAGCATTTGGAGAAATAGGTGAGAGAGGGTTTAGCTGCTCGCTTTTTTTCTACTGAAATGAACAACACAAATGCTTATGTAGTAGACAGTAATCACTTGTATACGTGCCGAAAGCTCATTGAGGACAGCGGTTGTGTATTTTAAGTTTTTATTGTGTCTTTTTGTCATTTACTGAACTCCTGTGTATTTGAAATTGAACCGCTTTCTCCAAGCAAAAGGTATCATCAAAATGAGATGACTATATATGTGCACTTTATGTTCATTTTACTTGGGTTACTTTTTAATTAATAGCGCAGCAAAATAAATTAAATTAAATGGGATTTTGGGTTCCATATGCCAGTGCAAAATGATTAAGTGTAAACAATGTCTGATAGGAAATGTCCATTCAAACATTAATTTTAGAATTAGAATCTTAATTTTCAGTACTTGAGATTTGCTATTGACAGTTGTGAAAGATTAGCATTCCAGCGATTTCAAAATGAGGAAAATGTTCTGGTTTCTGTATGCAAATTTTGCTTCATGTTGTTGCGGTAGAAGTAATTTTGTAATAGATTTGTCGTAATATCATGTGCAATGTATTGAACTAAAAGTAGAGATTCTGAAGTCAGGAGAATTGCGAATAGTATGCATAATACAGAATATTGTTGTATTGTGTTAAATGGGAGTGATCGTGAGTGAGAAAAAAGGCACTGAAATGATAACCTGGTCACTTTTAAGAACTGGGCAGCAGGGGGCGCTCTGTACTGGGTTACGTCAAACAACAGCTGGATAGTATGCTAAAGAGGACCCAGGCCTGGGCACAGTCTGCTCATTTTACTGAGACTCTCATTTTCATTGAGTCTGATGGCTTTAGTATATTTTTTTTTTTTGGTCCCAAATGCTTCCAGTTTTTGGTAAAGGGAAGAGAATTCTATGTGATTGTAATCCAAGATAATATTGGGGAGATGCCTTCACTTGCGGGATATTTTTCTCAAATAATAAGCACATTTGCATTCCTTTGCATTTGCAAACCGTTCCGTTTATCGGCTGCCGGAATGAGCATCTTATGAAATTGTAGCCAAAGAATTACGTGATAAGAATAGAAACTGTAATCAAACCAGAAATGTACCTCTTGTGATATCCAAGACAACAGTTATAAGGGAATGCCTCCTCATTTTGAAATGTATGACTTTCATATCATTTCGCTCTCAAAGTAAGAAATGTGTAATTTCCTCCAATTTCAGCAGCAATGGTACATGAGGGTTATTGGACAGTTATGGTTCTGTTCTAACTGTCCGTTGTTCTTGCTGGCTCCAGCTCTGCAATTTCCCAATCCTACTGGTTCCAGTTTTGTGATGGAAATAAGAATCTTTTGGTGATTTATACAGACTGAAGAAGCATGATGGTTTAAGCTGTATGCCTGGTGACAGGGTTGGCACGCTAACAGTAAATGGTCTCTTATGATTAGGATTTCTGAGACAACTGAGCTGGATTCTCAAGGGCAGCTTTACATTGACTAAATTAACTGCCTTTAATTCACTGAATTTATTGTTATTTCATAATAAATGAATTGGCTGTGAACAGGGTATGTTCTTATATTTCTTGGGTAGATATATTTTTTTTTTGGTAACTAGTGAGAGGCGGTTTGTTAATCCATCACTGGGATCTACTGTGTGCTGTGCTCTGAACTACACAAATGATCTCACTGCCAGCTTGGTTTTCTTTAAGGTATTTTTTTGTAGGTTAAGGAGACCTGAAAAGCACATTTTTAAAGGAGAAAATTGTGCATAGCTTATGGTGTGATTATTTGCGTGGAAGACAATTAATTGAAAGTTGAGCATTGCACAATACGCACATCCTGGGTTCTCTGGCTGAACAAATAAAATTCTGTGTTTCTGGTAACATCAAGAATTTGTGGTAGAATCTGAGGGTAGGATTTTTTTTTTTTTTTTTTTTGTAAGATTTTTTTTTGGTCCATGGTCAACGCTAGATTGGTCCTTTCCAAAGTCCATCCTGGATGATGAACCACCCTAAACAGAATTCAAATGTTCATGTTAAATCAGTTTCTCCTTCCAATGTGTCTTTTTTTTTAAAAAGTGTAATTGTGTTCATTGTATCACAGAGGAGTTTTATTTGGTTTCGCACACTGTCGTAGCCTATATCCTAATCAGGGTGCGAATTGTTAAAAAAAAAAAAAAAAAAAGCAGGAACTGGAGGGGTGATAGTTTCCCACTTGAAAAACATATGATGTTTGTTTACTTGAAAAGCATATGATGGTGATTCTTGTCATCAAATGTAAAGAGTTAAGAAGTGTAGAAAACTATCAATGATGATAACTTATGGATCAACAATGTTGATCCATTCAACAATTGAGCATTTTGCCAAAGGGCTTATGCGGGCCTCTAACAGAACTGATTTAATGGGGTGCCCCGGTGGCTCATCAGTCTAAGCGCGCGTACCATAAAGGCTGTGTCTTACCGCAGCGACCTGGGTTTGATTCCAGCTCAGGTCATTTGCTGCATGTCTTCCCCCATTCTTCTCCCCAACTTTCCTGTCTCTCTACACTGTACAACTGTCAAATAAAGGAAAAATTCCAAAAAAAAAAAAAATCTAAAATCTAGAACTGATTTAATTAATTAAAAATCTTCTGACATTATGGCAACAAATATGAGAAGCGAACACAAAATGGAATGTGTTTATGTAGCTTGTCAATTTGATTTTCAGGGGTAAGTTGTCTTTGAAAACGTATTGCGACAATTATAACAATTTGAACACCGGAGTTGAGAGTCGCTAAAAAAATTCACTTAAATAGGACTTATGCAGCAAGGGTGGTGCATCCTTGTTAACAATCAGCCATTTACGCCCTCTCTCCATTTAGCAAAGCGATTGTTAGTTACTCAGTTTCTGATCAGGGCAGGGAAGGGCGGCTTAGAGAACATCGGACAGTTTTGACATCTGCTTGCAGCTCTGTCAGACCTGCGTCTGTCGATGCAGATTGGCCAGGCAGTTCAAAGTGGTTCCCTCCACTTGCGGCCTAGCTTCCATTTCTGGGCTTTTTCTGTGTGGTTTGCGATGCAGCATATGATGAAAGTGGAATTTGTTGCCTCGTTTCATTTTAAGGTGCTAGCTACCAAGAGTAAATGCTTGCTAGTTACTTTTTACCTACTTTTTTGTGGAAAATGATTGACAATGATGGGTACAATCCATGGAAGTGGATTAATCGCAGCCTATCACTCTAAGTGTAAGTTGCTGTCATCGAGCTGTCACTGAGGCTTGCTGAGACCGTTCGGTGGATGGTGACTTTGATATCGTGATTCTCTCTAGTCTGTAACATCTTTCTAATGTTTCCAAATTTTGGGAATGAAATCATGCCATCTGCTGTCAAGTGTAGGAAATGCATTTATTTAGTTTAATCTGGTTTCATCAGAAGCGGAGGTAAAACGAATCCCTGCTGCAGAACGCAGTCACGGCACATTCTTTGTTTTATTAGCCTACTTCATGCATTTTATTGTTGCTAAAATGCACAAAATACCTTCAAAATCCAGACACTGCACAAGGAGGAGTGGGGTCAGATTGGTAATTATTAATTTTATTTTTGAACTGTGGTCTAAAAACTTGAGGATCGCCGCTTTTTATGGAGGGTTAGTTGGGTTACGGGAAGCATAGGATTTTTTTTGTTATGCCCTAAGATGGTCTTAACTTTTCTTGCATGCTTGTAGACTGAATGTGTAGAATGGTGATTGCATGGATTGCTGCAGGTGTGACAACAGGTGTCCTCTTCCCTTTCACGGTTTTCCTTCCTCTTTCCGTTTCTTCAAATGTCTATTTGCACTTGGCTGTCCTCTTTAGGGGCATATCCTCTCTTCTCTCGATGTCCGTCTCGCTTTGTTCCGACTCCTCTGAGCTGTATGGCCGTGACGTTAGGGTGTTTGCCTGAGACACGATTGGTTGGAGATTGAATCCTCATGCAGTTGTTGGGCCACATTTCTTCCCTGGGTTTTGGCCCTTGCTTAGTCTGAACTGTTTGTTTCTTTGGTTTAAAGTGTCAGCTAAATAACAGTAGCATACAGTACTATTGAGTGGCCTCTCTTTATGAGCCATACAGGGGAGACTCTGCAGTACACAGACGGATAAATCTCACTGCTGCCCCGTGACTGCGAGTCTCCTGAATATACCACTGTTGTCACTGTATTGCTCTGACATCTGCTCTCCTCAGTCTGCCGCCGTCTGTGGCTGCCATCCATCTCCGCTGCTCCTCCATTTCTCCATTTACACCCTCGATCTCCCCGTGACCCTTTCGGTCTTTTCCCTTGGCCTGGGAATAAAATGGCTTGATGGCTCCTAAATGGTGGTCGTGAATCGCTTTCTCTCAGAAATCCTTTAAAATGGAGACGTTCAGTCGCAGTAGAAGCTCTGCCCTCTCTCTTAAAAGCCTCTGCTGAAGAATGGGGTAGTGCTGGCTGCTATAACGTCCTATGAAGCAATCGATTGAGTGTTTACTTGGTCGGAATCCACCTCTGTATGCTCTGCTTGGGAAATTTAGAGGCCATTACTATACGTACGATGAATCCTTTGTTGGTTAAGTGACCGGTTGAGCCCCATTGGTTTCGGCCAAGGAAATGCGGTTTTGTTCAAAATGTTATGATTTCAAGTCCTGAAAATTACCTTCCGATGTGAGCACGCGTCATGTCAGGTATATAAATTAAATGTAGTGTATAAATGCTGGAAATTGGTGTCAAATATCAATTTTTTTTAAGGAGGTTCCCCAAACCCCAGTCAAATCTGCTTTGATTGGGCAGAACAGTTTTTGACATTTTGGTTGAATTTTGTTTTTATATTCTTTCAATATCTGACTGCCTGCTGGAATAAGGTGAGTTTTTGGTGAAAAGCAAAAAAAATAAATAAATAAATAAATAAATAAAATTTTGCTGGAGAATTCCAAACAATTTTCAGCCTTGTTTCTGATGGATTTGATTTGATTGGTGTTCTGACATGGTCCATTCTTATCATTCTTATATGCTATGCCACGTGTCGTGTCAATTTAAGCTTCTTTAATGTAAAAGTATTTATTTGCATGATCTTTAACCGCTAGTGTTTCTCTGCAGAATGCAGGCATTTTGGGTGTAATGGTAGTGGTGTTGCTGTAGAAGTCCTCCAGCCTGCGCTGTGTAATTGAGCTGTGACACTATCGAAGAGAGAGCAAGACGTGGTTTTAAAAAAAGGCTGGTTTTCATAAATCTCTGCTGACTTGTGAGGAGATGAAGTGGAGCTTGAGTGAGGTGTGCTGCTCGGATGCTGCGGCGCGTCTCTCAGCTGCACCTTTGGGGAGCATTTTCCCCGCTTCTCGTGGAGGAACTCCTGTAAAATACCTTTTTTTTATGACTGTGATCAAAGCAGCAGTTTCAGGCAACATTTTGGGGAACTTTCTGTCATGTTAGGAAATCAGTGATCGGTACACTTTCCTTCTCAGTGTGTTTTTACTGTATAAGTGATGCTTGTGATAGCAGCCTGCTTCTGTGCTGTAGGCACCGGACTTGAGGTCTAATAATGTTGCTTTTCCAGCCGTCCAGGCTTCTAATAAACATATAAAATGTTTTTGATTAACGCAAACTAAAGAAACGTAATGGTTTTGGCTGTTTGGCTGGTGCTAACATTGATTGAATTCACGTTTATTTATAGTGTACTGTGTGAATCGTGAGTTGATTGAAAATTGGAACAAATAAATTGTGGGCTGTCTCCCTGCAGAAGGTAACATTTTATTTAAACTCCTTTTGCAGATAAATTCATGATCTCATCTCTTGACTTTGTGTATTGCTTCAAGTTCGTGGGTGGTAAAATGGTTGCTATTGCTAGTTGTCAGATGCTCTCTGGGATGACTGTAGAAGAAGCAGCCTGGTAATTGTTAATGTAACACAGTGGTAGCAAATCCCTGACAGGACTGCAGTCTGGGGCCAACGAGAGTCACACATAAAGACTTCATCAGACATTGCCTGGTTTGTGTGAATATACGTGTGTGTGTGCATTTATATAGTATGTTTGTATCCAGGAAGACTCCTTGGGTGTAAAATATTCTGTCTGCTCTTTTCCAAATTGCATATGTGGGGGTGTTGTGCTCCCTGATGGCTCGTGATGAGTGGGCGTTTGTTGTATGCTGTAAATGGAGCCACTCTCTACTGTTCCGCCAAGGCAGGGAACCACCGCGATAAACATTCCGGAAGACTCTGACAGCAGTGATGGATCTGTTTTAATATCTGAAGGAAAGACAGAATTACAAAATGTGAAACGGATAAGTGGATTAAAACAGAAACGGAAAGCTTGTGGAAAATTTCCTCTTGTCGTATCTCTAACTGGTGTTCGCTTGGCGTTAGTTAATTAAAAAGGAGACGTATGCGGAGTGGAAGCAGTGGAATTGGCCTTTGCAACAGAAAAATTTTGTCGAAGCCTAGTTTTAAAGACTGCTTTATTTTGGCAGAGTACCTGTATTTGAAACGGCCTCTGGTAGAGTAGCTGGACTCCCTCTCTAAAAAGGGGAGCTCTGTGCTTTTGGGTATGACAGAAGCATTCATGTTTCATGGGCTTTCCAAGTAGTCACCTTCTCATTGAATGTTTTGCCCATCTCCCCTTGACATGGTTTAAAATATTAATAACAACTAAACAAACAGGCATGCTCCCTGACATTTACAGACACATCTTGTGTGTGCATGAAATATTTACTCTGTCCTGCAGGAATTACAGAGCTGTGAAAAAGTAGTTGTTTCTTCCCAATTTCTTCTATGTTTTGCTTATTTGTCATATGTACACTACCAGTCAAAAGTTTTAGGACACCCCAATTTTTCCAGTTTTTTATTGAAAATTATGCAGTTCCAGTCCAATGAATAGCTTGAAATGGTGCAAAGGTAAGAGGTGAACTGTCAGAAGTTTTAAACAAAAGGTAAGGTTACCCATGTTTTTTGTACGCCGTTGAGTAGGTGAAAGGATGGTTCCTCAGTGTGTGACATCAACTGTCAAACATGGAGCAGGAAGCGTGATGGTCTGGGACTGTTTTGCTGGATCCAGGGTCAGTAACTTATAGAGTGAAAGGCACCCTGAACCAAAACGGCTACCACAGCATTCTGCAGCGCCATGCAGTACCCCCTGGTATGCGCCTAGTTGGTCAGGGTTCATCCTACAGCAAGATAGTGACCCAAAACATAAGTCCAAGCTCTGCCAGAACTACCTCAGGAAAAAAGAACAAGATGGTAAGCTTGAAAACATGGAGTGGCCAGCACAGTCTTCAGACTTAAACCCCATCGAGATGGTTTGGGATGAACTGGACCGAAGAGTGAAAGCAAAGAAACCTACAAGTGCCGCACATTTATGGGAACTTCTGCAACAGAGTTGGGAAGAAATTTCTGAAGAATATGTGACTTCCATTGTAGATAAGAATGCCAAGAGTGTGTTCAGCTGTAGTATCTGCCAAAGGTGGCTACTTCGAGTCAAAAGTTTAAAAAACATTTTGGTTTATAAATTGATTCCATGATTTCATTTTTAACTTCGACTGTTAATTTGTTCTATCATGTCTATGCTTTCATTCCAGAATACAATGAGACATTAAACTGCATAATTTAATTGATCCAGACATTAAACTGGATCAATTGGTAGAAAACTGTCTAGTCCCCTCAGCTTACATTATTGTTCATTGCAACAGTAATCAGGCATTTTCCTATCCACATTAATGGTAACAAAAGGTCAATGTCTTTCAAAGCTACTGGATTCTTGTAGCTCGCAGAGCGGTATTTTTTTTTTTTGTGTCAGTGTCCAATCGGCTTGTTAGGCCTAAGAAAACATTTGAAAAATGCAATTTTGCTTTCTGCCGTTAAAGTAATGTTGCAGATGTCACTGTTTTGCGGAAACTTGAATTTATTAATTTAATGGCGAAAAGCGTTAGCATGCTACCTTGTGAATTATTCATCTCATTCACTTGAATAGACCACTTGAGGCTGACGCAGGATTGGTGATGTTATTGTCTGAAATTTGCCAGTGAACAGAATTTGATCAATCGCAACGCGATAAAACTGTACTGTATGTGTGTAATGTCAAACATGTATGACATGGCTGTATCACATCAATTTTTAGGTTACCGGCCCTATGGGGTAAAAATAATGTAATTACCGTAAAGTTCCGTGAATACGGCGCACCCATTTATAAGGCGCACCCCGACTTTGGGACTTGACAAAAAAAAAAAAAAAATCATACAAATTTCGACCCAAATCTTGCGTGTGTCATACATATTATCTCTCCTCAAAATTTTCCTAGAATGCCGCATGTACTTGTCCTATTTTTTTCCTTTCCTTTTCAACTTCCTCCATGAGAAGTGATTATTCATCGGACATCGGCGAAAAATGGAAGGCGCAAGACATAAACCAATATGCCGACAGCGCGTATGCCCACGCATATGCCACTATCTATCGGGCGGGAATATATTGGTTCTACTACCAAAAATTTCTGCTAAATGTCCACAATAGCCCTGGCAAATTCTAATCGCAACCGGCGCAGTTACGATGAAACGGCAGCATAATTTATAAAAAATTTTATTTTTTATTTTTCCTTGCAGGTTGGAACAACCAAGACACTATGGTTGTTCACTATGACAACTCGGTAAAGAGTGACTTCTCATCACTTCCCCCTAGGCTTTTATAGAAAAATGTGGCGGCAATATCTTTGCAGGAATAAGTTGTTGATGGCAGAAGGATCTTACGTTGAGACGTTAATCACTCTCAATTGTTTCGCCCGGAGGGATTAACCCGCCATTTAAATGATTCAATGGAACATGTCGGTTCATACATTCTCATTCATTGTCAAGAAATGTCCATTTTCAAAGAAGCAGAATACAACAAATGACACTGTTAATGCAGAGGATATAGCCATCAACGAAAGGTAAGTTCGTTGATGGTAGTTTATGTAACTCGGTCACAATCATTTACCGAGACGGTAGCTTGGAAAGCCTCGCGCCGTAGATGCGTGCACGCTACATAATGGACTATAGCAGTGGCGGGCGGTGGACGGAAAACCGAGGGGGCGGAGAACATCCATTGAAACGGGTGAGATTAATGACTCGATTTCAGTCATTGTTTTTGGTCAACATGTTCGTTTTCCTTATAATGAAATGTTTAGGCGAGTGAATAATAAATTCTATGAAATGTTTAATTCGCATGCCTTAATAGGCAACTCTTCACAAAAAAACCACTGTGGATTTTCCACGTTAAAGCTGCAGTTGGTAAGTTTTAGAAAAGTAACTTTTTGTCATTTTTGCTAAAACTGTCACTGTGTACAGACAGGATTACATAAAACTAATCCCCTTATTAATAAAAAAAGGCTCCTCTAAACCCACCTATTGCTCCTACTGCAATTTAAAAGAATCGTTCGGACCGACCAAAAAGAACCAATTAGAGCCAGGATGGTGTCTGACAGCCGTCAAACAGTGCACATGCACGCGCTGCGGACAGCCTCCTCCCCCTTCCTCCTCAGTTCACTCCAGTGCTCAGTCATGCTCAAATCTCCGAGAGAGGGTTCAGGAGCTTAGAGCCAACAGCGAGGAAAAAAATACCGATACCTCCGTTACCGGCAACAGCACACATGGTTAAGACAAGTAAAAAAAGGAAGCCAGAAGAAAAAAAAGCACAAAAGAAAGAATTTGACAAAACCCGGGATAAAACCAGAGTGAACATCGGAGTGGCTTTTTAGAGGTGGAAGGAACTCCGTGATCTGGAAGGATTAAAAACTGACGCAGAGTTTGCGACTTTTCTCCTTGACAGGTAAACCCCTGCTTTATTTGTTGGTTCATTTTTGCTCTGCAAATAAGCGAGTTGGCGTTGCTGACATGCACAGCTAACTAACCCCAGCCCAAACCAGCATCAATTCATTTTCGCTCTGCAAATAAGCGAGTGAACGTCGCTTACAAGCACAGTCGCTGTTCGAATAGCCAGCGTCTTGTAATTGTTACAGTGCTCCGTAGTGCATGTGATGTTACTGTGATGTTGCAGTCGAGCTAACGTTAGCTTGTTTCAGATGCCAGGGCTAACGTTACTGGCGTCGTTTTATTAGAAAGTAGCAGAAAATATCTTTATGAAGTGACCTGGCAGTCTTATCGGTTGTGTTGTTGTCCTTATAAATATGTGTAACGTTTCTGTGCTCTCACAGCTAAATGCTGACACACATGGTTTACTGGCCATTCAGCTGGATTCACGACAGTTTCTGTACTAAAAAAAACGGGTAGCTTACTGAAATAAGCGTGTGCTGGGTTTTTAATGAATACATACTGCTGTAGATTACTTTTCATGTCGACATGATTTATTTCTGCTCATTTCTTGGCAGGCGCGTCGTTAGACCTGAAAAATCCGGGGTTAATATCCCTCCCTTTATTGAAAATAATTAGTCCTGGCTAATTCTAGATGGGTTTCCTTTATTAACACGTTTTCCAATTCAAGAATAATCAAGTGACAATCCAAGAGACTGCTTCTCTCCCTCATGCGATCTAAAAGCGACAAAATAATGGGCTGCATTCAGTACAGAAAAATAATTTAAAGGGGACCTATTATGCTGATCCTTCTTTTAATACATATTAGTAATGTTATAATGTTGGTTGTCCATGCTCAACCTCTGAAAAGTTTCTAAACATAAGATACAGGGGTTTTGCCGTAATCCAAGAACGTGATTTCGTGAGCGTGATTTCCTCTCTGAACAGCTCCTCCCGAGATCTTCACGAGATCTGGGTAAAACCTGACGTCAGGTTGTGCCATCCAATTAGTACAGACCTAGCCAGAGCCAATCATGGCGCTGGACCTGCCCACACCGGAAACTATTCTAGCAGGCACTAACAACGGCAGATCATACTATGCCTCAGTAGCGTTGACACTTTTGGAAATACAAAAGAAGAACCGCAGATCATTTGAGCTGCAATTTTGTTAGTATCTCTCCCAAAGCTACTTGTCCGTTTACTTTTGGACGCGAAGAAAACAAATATTTCTCTTCGAAAAGACGATGCCACCAGAAATCAGTGGGTAGCTTTTTTTTGTTTGCTGGCAGCAAACAGCCACGGCCAAATGGAGCGTTAGCTGTTTGTGCTCAGCATTTCACCAAAGACATAATTCCACACAGGATAAGCGTTTCAGCTGCTTCTCAAACCTGAAGCAGCTGCATCGATCAAGCGCTCGGAGCCACAAGCTGTAAGTAACCATATAACAGCAAATAATGTAAGAGAAGCTAACGTGTTACGGGTGGCTAGCAGGACCGCTAGCGATAGTTAGCACTAACAACTGGCCTCAAAGGCAGGCTTGGTAAAATATCTGAAGATAAAGCCTGTATCGGTCGCGACTGTCCATGACTCACAGACACAGAAGCTGCAAGTTGCTTTTACTACATAAGCCAACCTGACGTGATAGCCAGTTGATTGTGGCTGTAGCACAGCGGCTAACGAGCCAAGTTACTGTTGCTAATGCTTGTGTCCTAAATATGCAAGAGTGATATCAGGGGAAATTCTACAGAAGGTGTGTGAACATAAACCTCATTTGAAGCTAACTTTTAATACTTGTTTGTAATTTGGATGCTTGGTACAACTGTTCACAGTAACAGAACTTGCTGTCTGTGAAACCTGTATTGCAAGGGTTTGTCTCTGTGGTTATGACCGCCGGTTACCAGCTACTGCATGTTAGTTGGCGGTCGTGCTAATTAAAAATGCTCCTGGTTAACTTATATGCAGTAATTCTGATCGGTATGCTTGTGTTACTTCGGAAAGCATCAATGTGGCAGTTTCATCATAACGTTGCCCGATTGTAGGCTCTACAGTTAGTGATCGCTTCACTTATCCATGACCGGGATCAGCAGGATACTTCACAAATGTCTGAGCAAGCTCTCTGGCGCTACCATGAAAGCAATGCGGAACGCAGAAGCTCGACCGGTTTACCAATGATTTCTCTGCACTACCTTGACATAATTTCATCCCCCTTTAGAAATTGTGTGTCTAATAAAAAGCCGAAAAAGGCGGAGATTAAATAGGTAATTCTTTCCTGTAGAAGTGATCGATTCGCTAGCTCCACATAATCAACTTGTCCACCCTAACGGAACGTACGGTTTGCAAAACCTGTATTATGTTCCTAACATAACCGAGCTTTCTCTAGCTGTTGCGCACTATCCATAAAGCTGCTTTCACATCGGACACGAAACGAATTTTTCGCGCGACAGATTACATTCAAAGTCATGGCCACTTATCAGCTACTGCATGTTAGTTCCCCTGCTCTGCTAATTAAAAACGCTCCTGGTTAACTTATATGCAGCGATTCTGATCGGTATGCTTGTGTTACTTCGGTAAACATCAATGTGGCAGTTTCATCATAACGTTGCCTGATTGTAGCCACTACAGTTGAAGCTAACCGGAGAGGTGCTGTATGTGTCTGCCGAGTTGGGCTGCAGTTAGACCAGGCGTAGGTTTTGCAAAGCTTGGGGTGAGTTTTTGGGTACTTAATAAACGATCGCTTTTACTTATCCATGACCGGGTCAGCCTGATACATCCCCAATGTCTGAGCAAGCTCTCTGATGCTACCGTGAAAGCGATAGGAAAAGCACAGGCTATAACGCGTGTATGGTTATCACAAAACGATTTCTCTGCATTGCTGTCGATTGAATATTAAATCGGCGACTGAATATTAAATTATTTCCTGTAAAAGTGATCGATTCGCTAGCTCCACATAAGCAACGGTTCACGAGACGGAACTTACGGTCTGTAAAACCTGTATTATGCTCATAACATAACCGAGCTCTAGCTTGCTCTCTCAAGACAATCCATAACGCGCCCATTCTCCGCGAGGAAACGCTCATCATTCCGAAGCAGTAAGTAAACCATTACCACGGGCAATTTCCAAAAAGGCCGTTTAGCCTGGAGCTTTCGCCCCTCCGTCATATACCAGCGCGGAAGCTGTTCGTTGCTCCACGCTAACAACACACCACAGCTATGCACACAACCCAGCAGGTCCTAATACACACCGAAGCAGTCCATAAGCTGTTGGTCCACTTTTAGCTGCTCCTCACTGTCCATGTTTCCCTCTAAACTCAGACCCACCGGATTTCTACGGTCTCCGGTCTACACTTGGGCATGTCGACCCGTTCTACAAATGTGTCTATATGGGGTGGATTTTAGCTTCCCCTGCATCCTAGCTAGGACTGGAAAAACCGCGGTACTCACCAACTGTTGCCGTAGCAAACTGTAGCCGATAGCAAATTTGAGCTTGCCCTGAGAGATTTTCGCACTGCGTCCTCCACTTTCGCCGCTGCGTTTGTTAGAACAAGATCATGTCATTAGATCTATATTCAAGTATAACGTTAGATTGCGGAATTTGCCCGCCGCTTCCTTATCAGATTGCAGACCTGTCTCAGGTTTCACTCTGGGGAGCCGGACACGGAAAACTGCGTTCTGCAGCCTCGTCCAGCCCAACTCCGCCCTCCACAGAGCTGGCCAGTCAGAAGAAAGTGGGCACACGGGAGGGGGGGGGCCATAGCGGAAGAGCCACCCCAGTGAGGCGTTTCAGGCAGAGACTACAATGTACTACAAATGCAGTTTTTTGAGGATGGCAGTATGAGCGAAATAAATGCCCTTTTTTTACTTTGTGCGATCAGGAGTATTCTAGGGGAGTCAAAGACCAAAATATAAACTTGGAAAAATAGCAAAATAGGTCCCCTTTAATTATAATTAGGTCTATGCACCTGCACTCGGCAACGGCATTTCAGACTAGTAAGTGGTTTCATCCGTTTACATTTTCCAATCGGACAGCTGTATATTTATCCCCCGCCGCACGAAGTGGCCGGGGGATATTGATTTGACCTCCGTCCGTCCGTGCGTGCGTGCGTCCTTCCGTCCGTCCGTCCGTCTGTGCGTCCGTCCGGGATAAAGGAGAACAACTTTTCACAAGAAATATTCGAGATAGGATAACCAAATTTGGCATATAGGTTCAGACCATGAAGGCCTTGATCGAGTTCGAAAATGAGACCAGCGCGATTATTTTTTCCAGTTATTGCCCTTGATTCGCATTTTTGAAGTCTGACTACGGTGTCTATAAAGGAGAACAACTTTTCACAAGAAATATTCCAGATAGGATAACCAAATTTGGTGTGTAGCTTAAGACCATAAAGACCTTGATCGAGTTCGAAAATGAGACACGCGTGATTATTTCTCCCGGAGTTATTGCCCTTGATTCACTTTTTTCAACTCTGTTCACGGTATATGTAAAGGGGAACTACTTTTCACGGGAAATATTCCAGATAGGATAACCAAATTTGGTGTGTAGCTTAAGACCATAAAGACCCTGATGGAGTTCGAAAATAAGAAGCACACTATTATTTTTCCCACAGTTATTGCCCTTGTGGCACTTCTGGGAGCCTCTGTTCATAGTATCTTTAAAGAAGACATTTTGGCGGGGGATGTTGTTGACCATGTCTACTTGTTTTCAATAAAAGGAGGGATATTCGCCCCGGAATTTTCAGGTCTAACGATGTGCCTGTTTGTTGGCCAGCAGTGTTGACTGTTCGCAACAGTAACGTCTAGCCTTGGCAACTTGGCCGCTTTCATGATGTGAACGTGCAAAATCTCTCCACAGTTGCATGCATAACAGCTCGCGTGCCTTCGTGTGCACGGCAGCCTTCTGGGGGAGGGTCTTAGGAGTGCACTGGAGAGGGAGGGGGAGGGATCTGAAAGTTGCATTTTTTCAAATTCAAAGTCCTCTCTCTCCTCAAAGTTACCAACTGCAGCTTTAAATTTTGTCACATCCTAAGAAAGTCGTCAAACCTGTGCGTAATGATTGTTTAATTGAAAAAGATTGAAATGCGCTCTTTTTTGCGTTCAACTGGTGCATTTGATTTCTCATCTTGACGAAGACAATTGGCTACACCTGAGAGGGGAGAGTTAAAGTGTCTTTTACCAGGAAAATTGACTGAAAACAGATCAAGACTAATAAGCAGTTTAAAGACCTGTTTATCGCCCTCCTTGTTCTCTGTCTTCGTGAGGACAACTGCCGTGCTGGTGCTGAGCCATAACCAAATGCCACATTGCACAATAAAGCTGCACTAGGGCACTTAGTAAGCTCGAGCTGCTTAGTTCTCGAGACAAGTACATGGTGCGTCAGATAGGACTTCTATCCCGCAATTAAGCCTCTATCCCTCTCTGTCTGTATTCTACCATTGTAGCTCCATGCTTCTACGATGGTTATTTGCATTAACGTTATCATGGAAAGTGAAATGTGAAAAAGTTCATTCAAAGATAAAAATTAAAATCCTGTGTAGAGGGTTGGATCTCGATCCAAAGAATATTCTTCAGCGGCAGTTTCTTGCGTAAATGGGCACGAAGCAAGCTTGCACACACTTTGTATAATATTTAACCAAACTAGTGCATTTATTCTGCCGAGCAGTAACTCGTTTAAAACCAGTAACAGTTAGCACGTACACTCACAGACAGACTAGGACTCCCACTTTCCCATCAAACTTGGCAGCGCCGCCGGCTCGCAGGCGGTTTATATATGGGTACGTATAGGAGTGTGTGGCACGTGATGATGTCGCACGATTTACCATATTACTCACATTTAAGTGTCTAGTAGACAAGGACGTCACGTAATATAAACTCTTAATATCCTGCATTTAAAAAATGTTGAATCGGTAATTTTTTTCCATTTATTAAGCTGTGCAAACTCACGTGCGCATATAGCCCCAGTTTGACCTTATAAAATCGGGTGTACGTGTGCATGTATGTCGGAACTTTTGCCGCGTTTCTGTTGTTCCCGTATATAAGGCGCATCCCCAACTTTTCATATTTCCCGACGTAAAAAAAGTGCGCCGTATGCACGGAACTTTACGGTATTATGTACTGTTGTTGTGTGTGTGACGACGCCGAGGTCCCCTCTTTGATAGATAGGTAAGTGCACATGCACGCAAGCACAGGCATGCTCACATTTATTTTCATGTTTTGTTGGGACATTCCACAGACTTCCATTTATGCCCTTGCCCCTTTCCCTGACCTTAACCCTCAACAATACATACCTAACCCTAACCCTAACCTTTACCTAACCCTAACCTTATCCCAACCCTAACCTTAACCCCTAACCCTAACATAGCTCAATTTTTTTGTGGGGACCTGAAAATGTCCCCACAAGTACTGGAATTCCATGTCTTGTGGAGACATTTGGTACATGGCACACACACGCACACACACATTTACACACATAAACACGGGAGCCAAAAGTGGGGGAGCAAAGTTGGTTGGAGTCTGGGGAACCATAAAAATATATACATAGACGCCGCATTGGTTGCTACTGCCCACTGGAGCGACGTGCCTACAGGGCGGCCATCTTGGAACAGTGCTGCTCACTTTTTCAATGCATTATGTCTGTGGAAGAATAAGGTGCCTGCACAATTTAAGTAATAAATCACTCAATTGTCTGTTTATTTAAAATATATAGATAAATACTTTATCGTCCATGTCGGGAAATTATTTTCCAGTGAGAAGACAGGTCATTGTCATTATTTGGGCATGACATTAAGTGTCGGTGCCAGAACTGGAATTTGGGGGGGGACAGACACTTCTTTTTAAAACAATTATAATTCCTGACTTGTGCTCAATCATTTTCTAAATTAACAATACATTCACTCCGAAAACACACTGCACTATCAGGCGTTGCTAGCTCCCCCCGTTAAAGTAAGGCGACTATCATTCATTTGGACGCGCACTTTGGAGCATTTAAATCAGCATTATTAAAAATTGCACATAGGTGTTTCAAATGCTTTTTTAATTTCAACTATTGAGCAATCATGAAGCGCAGGTTAGATCGCTGGATGTGCCGATAAAGTAGCGCAGAAGTCCCAGAACCGTTTGTCTCTCATAGGCCTGAAGTAAATTATTTTTCTGTACTGAATTAAGCCCATTATTTCGTCGCTGTTAGATCACATGGGAAAAGAAGCCGCGTCTTCAATTACCAATGGATTATTACAATAATTGGAAAAAGTGTCAGTAAGGAAAACACTTGACTACTAGCCAGGACTAATTAATGTTAAAAAGGGATGTGCCCCCCCAAAATATCCAGTTCTGGCGTTGACCCTGAGTGACATTACAGGGACATGTTAAAAGGAAAAAGATGGTGTAGGTATTAATATTTCGCTCAACCCCGAAAAAATTTCATATGATGTAGTAATATTGTATTTTAATTTCAAAAACTGCATCAAAAAATACACATTTCTGCCTGATTTCATTCCTATAGCTCAGTCACAGTTTATATATATATATATAAAAAGCTGTATTACCAAATCATAAAATAATATTTATATGCAACACAATATTATGTATTTAAAAAATAAACCTTGAAGGTAAGGCAACTTTATTTATATTCATAGGTACCATAAAGGTCACTTCCGATGTTCCCGCCGCCATATTTGTGTCCGATTTCACTTTTCTCCCTCGCTCATGACAGCGAAACACGGTACATTTAAATGAGGAAGGCAGTCAGCGTTATTCATAAAAAAAAATCAATAATCGGTTGTGATCCATGTTTAGTACCGCTTATTTTATTTTGTCTGTTACCATTTGCGAAGTGTCCAACTGTCCATCCCAACTAATATTTCCTGATATTTATATATACCTTGAAAGCCTGAAGGCTTTCAAAAGTACGGATACCAATCAATATGCAATTGCAGGATTCGTGAGCAACAATAGAATCTGGAAACATAGTCTGTGTCCGAATAGTCAAAAAATTATGGCCTATCCACTAATCCCTAACCACTTTTCTTTAACCTTTGTGGAAAATGTCATAAGGGAAAGGAAAGGTGTTTAAGGGAATTCCTAACGGCTTAGGAAGACAACTGCGCTAATTAGAGAGAATCTGAATGCACTTACACTAGGCAACGTGATCATGAGTCCCCTGCCCATCATATACGTTTCTTTACGCGATTGGTCGGTTGAGTGGTCGCCACTTTAAATATTGCAGCTGCGCAGAATTGTGGGATAGCTTTATCTCCTTTCTTTTAGAAAAGGATGGCTCTGTGTACCCTATGCTAAAGGTGGTAAATTAGGAAGCACTGAGACCCCTTTCCTTAACATTTAAAGAATTCGAATCCACTTATCGTGGCTGCCACGTAATTATTTCCGGATCATTTTTTAGGAGTTAGGAACTTTCCTAAGCGAAAAAGACTATTCGGACCCATCCCTTTTTCCCCTTCAGATAAAGGTTAAGTACAAAAACACATTCTATTACCAATTTTAAACATTTATTCTTGACCAAAATAATTTAACATTTTTTGACAAGCTTTATAACAGTAAGACGATAACCTATTATATATTTGTGTGCTGTTGTCTTACTGTCATAACGTTGCAACATGAGAAATATCTATGCAACATATTTTTTCAAGTCTTTTTAATATTATTTAAAAATGATAGTAGATTCAGGCCTTTTTAACAATACGAAAAATGATAGAGAAATTGTGAATAGAAAGACCAGTTCTTTGTATCCAACTGGTATGAAATACCTGGGTCAACAACCATCTTGTAAATTAATAATAATGTTAGGCTCTGACCTGGCAGCCTTTGTTAGTAACCAGCTGTGAAATACAATCATACCCTCTATGTTAGTCGCTTAGAAGAAAAGATAGGATTGTAATAAAATTGGACCGTGTGGAGAAATACCGAAATTACTACACATTATAATTATGATTTACATGATCTAAAGTCTCAGCTTTAATGTCTAGGGCTAGCCTAGCCTTGCTACGTTAGCATTCGGCTTGTGGACAAGTAGTTACAGTAGCTCTCAACATAATGTTATAATAGACAAATACATTCAAAATCTATCGTTAAATCTTACCTGTGAAAGGTCATTACGCGGGATCTGATATGGATATCTCGTTCAGCATCCAAATGCTGCACAAAAGTCTGGCATCTTCGTTGTAGATTTAAGTTTAAGTACTCGACTGCTGTGAATGTAAAGTTGTATTTTGGTTGTAAAACCGGCATTTTAATGTATCACGGCATCCTGGATGATAGCTACATGTGTGACGTTTTTAACAAATCAAATCGCTTGGAAATCGGTCGAAAATTCAGCAAATTATGATTTGTAGAAATTGTTTAATACTCCTTACCCCGATAGACGTATATTCACTGAGGCTTCCACGAACCCCGTACTAACATGGCTGCCCTATAGGCACGCCTCTCCCCCACTCATGTGGTGTCTTCGTCTATGTGGGGAGCCTCCCCCACAAATATTTTGACATTTGATACTAATTTCCTGTATTTATGCACTACAATTAATTTTTACTCCTGACATGACTTGTGCTAACGTTGGAAGGTAATATTCAGGACTTGAAATCATAATATTTTGAACAATAGAGTTTTTCCTCGGGAGCCATTGTCATAGTGCCAAATGGTCATGAGGGAGTTGCATCTCTTATTTGGGTGAGAAGAAGAAATGGCAAATCTTACTATTTCTCAGACTCTTTGAGGCTGAGGCTTCTTTGATGGTATTTGTCATGCTGTTCCGCTGTCTGAGATCCTTCAGGTCTCCGTCCATCACTGAAGAGCTGATGTAGACATGTATTTAATGCACACGGAGGTATTCCATTCCTGAGAAATGTGAATGTGCATTAACACATTTCGCACATATACCTCTTTTCAGTACGAAGAAAACCACACTAGAAGGCTTTGGGAGCAACCAGAAACTCAGAAGCATGTCCGGTTGATTGTGGCGTCTCATATTAATGTACTGTGAGTGTGGAACTGAGAGGATAAACTTGGAAACAAGTTTAAACAAGTTGCATGTAAAATTCTAGTCTTTGTACGTCGGAAGCCATGAACTTACCTGTTTTTTTAATACACTTTTGTTTAATTGGTGTTTATTAGGATACTTCTGTGTATTATTTACACTGAATTTCGGAGTTGTGACTTCACTCGTTTCTCTCATTAACATTTATATCCGTCACATGGCATGCAGTGTGTTGCCCAATATTTCTAAACGGGTTTTGGCAAGAAAACAACAACATTTAATATGAGATTTTCACTGGAACTGATCAAATGGACAGAGGAGTGTGTTTTACTCATGAAGGACACACAGTGCTGCTGTAATACTCTGTACAGGTGTCCTTACTTTAGTGCTCCTTTAATACTCTGTGCAGGTGTTCTTAGCTGTGTGCTCCTTTAATACTCTGTACAGGTGTTCTTACCCGTGTGCTGCTGTAATACTCTGTACAGGTGATCTTACCCGTGTGCTGCTGTAATACTCTGTACAGGTGTTCTTACCCGTGTGCTGCTCTAATACTCTGTAAAGATGTTCTTACCCGTGTGCTGCTCTAATACTCTGTAAAGATGTTCTTGCCCGTGTGCTGCTGTAATACTCTGTACAGGTGTTCTTACCCGTGTGCTGCTGTAATACTCTGTACAGGTGATCTTACCTGTGTGCTGCTGTAATACTCTGTACAGTTGTTCTTACCTGTGTGCTCCTGTGATACTCTGTACAGGTGTCCTGTAATACTCTGTACACAGAGTGTTCTCAAGAAATGAAAGTAGCAGGAAAACTAAAAAATTAGCCAGTCAAGAATTACACGTGGCGCCACACTGCTGCTCGGCCTGTAGGGGGGTCCTTAAGCATGCACCCTCAGGAATTTTTTTTTTTTTTTTTTTTGAATGGAGCATTTTTATGCATTCCGCTACACTTTAGAAAGCTTAATACAAGTATTTTTTCAGAGTAAATGTTGGAATTTTTCAGTCAAATTTCAGTTTTGTTTTTTTTTTTTAATAAGTTGAATCTCCATAATTAAATAAGAAACATGCCTCCATCTCAATCACAATACTAACTAGCGTCACGAACACCATAACATTTAGCAAGCATAAATTAACTTGAAGACCACAGTAATTATTTCTTTGAAGACTTTCTTCTATTTTATTATACCCCCGACGATGAAATGTCGGGGGTATATAGTTGTATACCAAGAATTCTGTCCGTCATTCCGTCCATTCCGCCCAAAGACATTATTTGGCCGATCGATATCTCGAATATTATTCATTGGATTCTTTTCAAATTTGACACACATTCTCTACCACAGGGAGAGGTGCAGTGCAAAGTGTCGGCCATCTGGGATGATTTTTCACAAAAATACCGCCATTTTCCTGTTTTTAGACTTACACATTTTCAAGTGGGTTCAATGTCAATTTGTCCAATCGATATCGCAAATATTATACGTTGGATTCTTTTCAAATTTGGCACGTATTCTCTACCACAGGGAGAGGTGCAGTGCAAAGTGTCGGCCATCTGGGATGATTTCTCAGAAAAATATCGCTGTTTTCCCGTTTTTGGACTGTAGAAATTTTCAAGTGGGTTCAATGTCAATTTGTCCGATCGATATCGCAAATATTATACATTGGATTCTTTTCAAATCTGCCACACATAGTTTCTAACATATGGAGAGGTGCAGTGCTACGTGTCATAGATGTGTTGTTATTTTTGTCAAAATTGATTTTCGGAATGCAATAATTTCTATAATCACCAGCGGAAAAAGCATGATTGGGGACGTTGGGGGTATTAGTAAGCTCTGCTTGCTTTTTCACTTATTCACTTATGCATATTACAGCTAGCTCAGTTAATATTGGGGCAAAAATCAAATCATATCGCTTTAATGTGATGATCATTTACAAATATTTTCCTTAGTTAACGTTAGCTAGCATACTAGCTACCAAGATAGCTACATCCAAAGCGCAACGTAGCCTAATGTGCGATGGCACTCAATACATAGCAGCCTAGCCATCATGACATTATCACTAAGCCTCTGTTGCGTACAAGCGCTACCCAGAAGCTGATTGGTTGGTATGCAAATGAGGAGCATGGTTTCCGTCCGTGCCCCTAATGAGTGACGTCCTAGCGGAAGACCCGCCTTGATGAGACGCTAACAGATTGCATTTTAATTTTCATTGTGTCCAAAAAAGAGCGTGGTGACACGTATTTGAAAATGCAATGGACTGGGAGGCGCTGTTTCCCTTACTGCGTTTGAATATTGTCCCATGTATTGCAGGATAAGTCTTTGAAAATGAAATGTCAAATGTCGTCATCATTATTATAACATTATTATTTCCAAGTGATTAGAAAAGAGCATTTTCATTATCATGTTGACCCTAAAAGAGCGTGATGACATGTAAATGTAAATGCAGTACGCTGGGGGTGCTGTTTTGCTTATTGCATTTGAATTTTGTCCACTGTATTGGGGAGCATGACTTTGAAAATGAAATGTCAAACAACTTTTCATTATCATTTGAATATAGTCATAGATTTCCCATATGTGTATGTGAAAATGAAAGTGATAATTGGATAAATGAATTTTCAATTTAATATTGTCTCAAATAACTCATTCATAAATGGAAAATTATAATGCAGTAGTGGGATTACATTTTCATTTGAATATTGTCCACTATGGGCTTCCATACAAGCCTATAATGATTAAGAAATTATAAATGAATAGAAAAAAAGATCACCGATAGGTGACACTAACAACGTACTTAGTAGCCAACATGCGATCTTGTAAGGATTGCATTAATCCAAATAATTAATTAATCCAAAAATTACTATAAAGTACAGCGCTCGTTTTAGCATTTTCTTAGCAGTATAATTTATTTTAAGATGGCACCTCACTATTTAAAATATCCTTAAAGGTTTAAAAAAAAAAAAAAATTTAAAATGCGGAACATCTTGAGCATATTGAACTGTGAGCATTGGTGCATAAAGGCGTATTACAGCCTTTTCCTATCTATATACGCGCCGTTTCAGGAGCTACAGGATTCAGAATATTCAACAGTCAATTGTAGTTTAATGTCGTCATTAAGAAAAATTCGCAATTGCGTGTTTGATGAAATTAACATAAATGCAAGCTAAGAGCAATTAACCAGTCCTTAGGTATCAGTGACAGCTGGTGAATTAAAAATTGATGAAGCGCAGTTCATCTCTTGAAAATAATTTATTGGTCTTGACCCGCCTCCGATCAGTCATTTAAATTAATGTTACGTAAACTCTGAAACCATTCAACATAATCAGGTGTGGTCAGTTTTTCTCAATTCAGACCTGGGTCAGCATGTACTCATTTTATGCAGTAGAAGCATTATTCTTGTATAAATAATTGCTGGGGTGTTAGTTCTTTTTATTAGCTTACCAGCCCTATGGGCCGATAAGCTATTGTCGTGGTGTGGCGTCCGTCGTCCATCGTCCGTCATCCGGAACATTTTTTTATCTTTTTTTTTTTTTGGCCTTACGAATTTTCCTGTAAATTTGCCATAACATACTACTAGACCATATCTCCAGACTTTTTTTTTCGGATTTTTGATTGAATCATTTTTGTCCGTTTTATGGGCCCAATGTTAAAGATGGGACTGAGAAATTTTAAAAAATCATTTCTGAAAAACTGCATGATAAATTTTTTTCTAAATCAGGCAATCAACATACCGTGGTGCCGTCAATGTGCATTGCGAGCGCAATTTTGATTGAATCGACGGAAGTGGGTCTAGTGGGGGCGCTGTACTTTATGAATATGCAAGATGGCCTGTGGAGGCCAAATGGTTGCAGATAGAGATTAAGTTTGTATTATCGACATATAGGAAGTCATATATGACCTGTATTTTGGCAATATTAAATTTGACCATAGATGACCTTGAAAGGTCAAACTCGAGGTCAGGGAAAATATTAACCATATTAAAAGATAGGACTTGAAATTTCAAAAAATTATTTCTCAAAAACTGTGTGATAACTTTTTTTCTAAATCTGGCAATCAACTCACCTTGATACACTTTATGTGCAGTGCAAGTGTCATTTTGATTGAATCGATGGAAGTGGGTCTAGTGGGGGCGCTGTACTTTAACATTGGGTCTTATGGAGAATGGGCAAAATCGCCTGTGGAAGCTGAATGGTTCCAGATAGAGATTAAGTTTGTATTACTGACATATAGGAAGTCATATATGACCTATATTTTGGATGTGTTAAAGTTGACCTCAGATGACCTTGAAAAGTCAAACTTATGGTCAAGCCAACTGTTACAATTTTCAGAGGCTTCTAGGCTTGAGAATATTGAAGATTGGGAACATATGTGTATTGAACACTTGTAGGAAGTCATATATGAACTTTTGTATGGTGGCCTTGAACTTGACCTTCGGTGACCTTCGAAGGTCAGACTTCACATTGTGAAATTTCAATGACCTGTATCACCAAAACTATTACACATAGAGCGTAGATTTGCATTGTGGGCATATAGGAAACCATGCATGAAGTTTCGTTTGGTGACATTGAACTTGACCTTCAGTGACCTTCGATAGCCAAACTTCACGGCGAAATTTCCATGACTTATATCAGAAAAATCGTTACAAATAAAGTGTAGGTTTGTATTGGAGATGTATAGGAAGTCATATATGAACTTTCATTTGGTGGCCTTGAACTTGGCGTTCAGTGACCTTCGAAGGTCAAACTTCACATGGTAAAATTTCAATGACTTCTATCACCAAAACTATCACAGATAGAGCTTAGGTTTGTATTGTGGGCATATAGGAAGTCATGTATGAAGTTTCATTGGGTGACCTTGAACTTGACCTTCAGTGACCTTCAACGTCCAAACTATACAGTGAAATTTCAATGACTCATATCAGCAAAATCATTACAGATAGAGTGTAGGTTTGTATTGGAGACATATAGGAAGTCATATATGAACTTCCATTTGGTGACCTTTGTTTTGACCTTCGAAGGTCAAACTTGACCTAGTGAAAATTCAGTGACCTCTATCTTTAAAAAGGTCACAGATGGAGCCTATGTTTGTGTTACTGACATCTAGGAAGTCACATATGCACTTTCATTTGGTGACATTCAACTTGACTGTTGGTGACCTTTGAAGGTCAAGCTTGACATAATACAATTAGAATGACTGGTGTTGCCAGAACGGTCACAGATGGAGCTTAGGTTTGTATTAGAGACATAGAGGAAGTCACATATGAACTTTCATTTGGTGACCTTCGTATTGACCTTCAAAGGTCAAATGTGACCTAGTGAAAATTCAATGACTTGTATCACTGAAATGGTCACAGATGGAGCCTAAGTTTTTGTTACTGACATCTAGGAAGTCACATATGAACTTTCATTTGGTGACAATCAACTTAACTGTCAGTGACCAGAGGGTCAAGCTCGACAGTGAAAGTACAATGACTTGTGTCACCAAAATGGTCACAGATTGAGCCAGGGTTTGTATAGAGACATTTAGAAAGTCATTTATGAAGTCCATTTGCTGACCTCAACTTGACCTTGTGTGACCTTTAAAGTTCACAATTGACATATTGAATTTTCAATGACTTGTGTCACCAAAACTGCTTCAGAGTTTAGGATTTTGTTTGTATTACAGGAGATCTTATAAATGTATGTGAACTTTTATTTAGTGATCTTGACATTGATTTTCATTGATTCAAATGTCAAACTTCACATGAAATTTTCATAACTTGTATCATCACTATAAGACTGCTTGCTGGTAGGCTACATGACCCTTGGTCCTATTTTTTATACCATTTTTATACCATTTTATACCATTTTTATACCATTCACAAGTTAACCCGGGTCTGTAACATCAGTCGCGGTTGAACAGAACAAGCTACAACAAAGTTGTGCGGCAAAATATTTGTCTCTGACAAGCTTTCTGTGAAACAAAGGATTAGTGTTGTCTATCATTAGATGGCAGCTGCATCAACATAAATATTTATGATTTTCCCATGATGCATTTCCTCTTCCTGGCTTCATCTCAAGAAACAAAAGGAGACTGCAGAAATATCTCTTAAATCTACCTCCATCCTTGACAAGCAAGTTTTTAAAGTGCTCTATTTAATTTATCATCGATATCTATTAGAGTATTTTTCATTATCTGGCTGTGGTTTGTCAGGTTATCACCAGTTAATGTAGGTTAATATACTTAAAGAAAATGATCTCATCATGTACACAAAGTAGATGCATACTGTTGACCATGCCACCTGGGAAAGTTTATCAGGCATACCAAGGCAGCATCTGTGATGCAGAGCAGCCATGAAAGGATGATTTTAGTTCAATAAAAATGCCAGGCCCTCTAAAATGTCCAATACTGAGTTGGGTTCACCTCATGCATAATGTTCATTAAGAGTGCAGCAGAATGACTTCATATTGGAATACTGGGCTTTTCAACTCACTCACCCAACTCTGTCTTTTTTAGCCTGTTTTTCCTCATCTTTATTTTGGAGTTTTTTGACCCTGCCAGTGGTAGTTGGTAACACCACTCATTACCTCTGTGTGAATAAAGTGATGGAGTATTCACATCTCACTTGAAGCCAGAAGGTATTGTCAGGTCTGCACTTGGTATGGTCTAGAAAACATTCAAATGCCATTATTACCATTTAGTAACCTGTCAAAGTAAATGAATATGTAGAACGTGACCATTGCTGGTCCGATTATCTTGTTTTATCAACAGAAATCCATTTTCTGTGATTGGAACTCGGAGTGACAAACTGTAACGTAAGTCACGTAACATCAGTCACGCATAATTATGTTACTATTCTGATAATGCTTTTGATTTGGAACATGTCAATAATTCCTAGAATTTCAGTTGCATGTTACCTTATATCTTTGAATTAAAAAAAAAAACCCTGTATGGTTTGAAAACAAGTTTGAAATACAGTTGATGAATTTTTTGAATGGCCGTTTTTGTGTAACATCAGTCATGCTCAAAATTTCACATCGGACTGACTTATACATAACACCAGCGAAGTTTGCTCCTGCCTTTAATTGAACCTCGTCCCTAGTGTGCTTGTCACGAAATATGATCATCGAAGGAGTGCAAGTTTTACTACCAGGCCATACTAACTGGCCTGTTCCGTCCATAATATCATGTTGAGTATCCCGAATACATTGTGAATTTTAATGATGGTATTACGATTTACTGCAATTTTTGTTATGACTAGTAAAAAATGCAGTAGATATCTACAGCTGGAATTATTACTGTAAGCAATGCAGTTGCGGATATCGACAAATGTGTTGTGGATTTCTGGTAATGGGTGGATAGAAAGCCATTTTAACCTAAGGGTTCATTGACTATCCCCAATTATGTTTTGTAGATGGCTGTAGTGGGTTTTTTCCTTGTCAGTATTATATTCTTATTCGTCAGAATGGCAGTCAAAGACATCCACTATCACATTCTTTCTCGTCTCAATTGCTTGTCAAGATGTCTCATACAGTATTCAATTTAAGACATCTTGAAATCCTTTAAAAGTAATGTATAGTAAATAAGTGGCTGTTTTAACATTTGATAGCAAGGCTGGATATTTCATTTAATTTATTTATTCACTGATAAGGATGACACATTAATTTACATTTCTGTGAATGTTTCACTGTTAGCCAGCTTGCTAATCTTTAACTGTTGTCAATTGGCAAGATGTTTTGAATCCTGTAAAATGATATAACTTGCAGAACGAAGACAAAAAGATGGCGACAGCTACAAAAAAAGAGAATTCTCGTGACGGGAAAAGCCATGCAGAGCAACAGTAAACAAAATAACAATACAACTATATAGCAACAAGAAGCACCATTTTGGAATGTATCACCATGTGAGCACATTTGGCACATATCGCCATGCAATATGTATTGTAAATATCCACAATTCAAGTTTTTCTTTGTCAAAATGAACATTTCAGATATCCACAACGTGATCATCATGAGGACAAATTATGTCACTTTTGCAATTCATACTAGTTTGACTTGGGCTTTCAATTTCAGATATCCACAATTAAATTTTTGATGCCCAGAATGAACATTTTCAATATCTGTGAAAGAATTCTAACTTGGAAAAACCCCAGTCTTAGAAATCAAATTTTTACAAGCCATAATTTTAATCGCTGTGTTTTAATGGTGTCCTGTCTACCTTTCATCCAGCGTATATTTATCTGCAATGGCATTGTTTGTCAGTATTGTTCTTGTTGATATCTGACATTGGATTTTTATTAGTCTTAATGTCAATTCTGGATATCCGTAATGACATTATTATATGTCACAATGTACTGTACAGTATTTCTGTATGTTCAAAATTACATTATGCGCATCTTGAATAAATTTTAATTTTGGATATTTGAAATTAGAATTTTGACGAGAACAATCTGAATTGAGTGTTTCCAAGGAAGAATTCCATTGCAGATATCTGGGCTATCTAACTATCAAAACTTCAATTGTGGTTATCTGAAATTGGAAGCTCAGAACAATTGATTGGCAAAAGTGACATCATTTGTCCTCACTATTAAAGCTATTAATGAGCAGCTATTAAAGGTAAACTTAGCTATTAAATTGGCTATTAACAGCAAGTCATACTTCTTATTTTAGAAATCTTCTATTTAGTTTTGACCCGACCATTAAGGTTGTAGATATCTTTAAACACAGTTTCTACTTGTAAGAGTGTTTTTGTGAATATCTTTTATTACCATTCTGACTCGTGAGAACACAACAGAAAAATTCAGTTAGGAGTAGATAAAATGTAATTAGTTAGCCGTGTGGTTTGATTAAATGTTAAAATGGCCTGTCATACAGGACCCTGATTGACACCCATTGCTCAGTTTTTACCCCCTTGGCAATTCTTGCCATTGGGGTATTGTCGTCCCTTCTGCCGTCTTTCTGTCCATCTGTCTGTCTCTCTGTCTTCCCATCCCTTGATCCTGCTCTAGCTTGGGAGCCATTGTAGGGACAGCCTGAAATTTAAACAGGTCATGGGTATTGTGTGTCTCTAGAAACCTTTTTGATACCAAGGTTATGGCTCCCATTTTGACCTCATTTTAAGGCACGCTGAGGGAGTATGTAGCGCCGAGTGCAATTTAGTTCCCCTGTATAGACTGAGACCTGTTTTTCCTGGGAAATGGGCAGTATTTTGGCAGCAGAGGGCAGTGTTGCATCGTAGAATGGGGAAGAGAGGAAATGAAATTGTGCGAGTGAATCGCAAAGTCCTGAGTGATTGACATGCTCTGGGTTTTTTCCCTGCTGAAAGTGCCTCGGTTTGCTTTAGAGCAGTTGATAATTAAGTAGTCAGATTCAGAACCTGTCAAGCTGAGTGACTTGTCTTTCTTAATAGAATTGTTATAGTTCATTTTCACTTGTTCTATTTTTTTTCCTTTAATTGTTTTTGCATTTTTCTATTTTATTTGGTATTTTCAGACGAAACACACTTTTATACAATTAGGCTACCAGGGAACACACTATGTATGCACACACACACGCGCACACACATACAGGCACTAGGGTTGCATTACATATCAAAGTTTGCTTGGGATTTTATGTTAGCATATCGCAATAAGCATTGCGCCAGGGTTTCAGTATAACAATGGTCTAAGGTCATTCCAGTGTTAAAGAATGGAGAGACAGAGCAGAGAAATGTGGGCATGTGACTCTCTTTCAGTGCAGGTTTGTGCGCGCAGCTGACATCTGTAAGCCAGTTTATTCCTCAGTGTAAAGCACATCTCTACACTGCTGATCTAGGTGCATTAATCTAGTAATAATGACTTTCCTCTACACATTAAGAGGGTGCAGTGATGTTTCTATCTTTATCCAGGTAGAACCAGGACCATAGGCTACTCAGATATGCCCTTAACTTTGGCCTTAATCTTAAAAATGGTTAAAAATCAACTTCATGTATTATTATTGGGTTTATGGCATTGCATATTGCTATTGTATTGTCCAATCAGTTAATTGTGTTCCGTGTATTTTCTCTACATGTGCTGCCCTAACTGGAGCGTGCACACACACACACACACCCTTGTACTTCTATCTTTGTGAGGAAATGACATTGTTTTCCATTCATTTTTGTGTGTCTCTACAGCCTTTCCCTAATCTTAACAATAAGCAATATATGCCTAACTCAAATCCTTACCCTAACCTTGACCTATCCCTAATTCTAACCTTACCCGTAAGCTTAACTGAAAAGTCACAATTTGCCTTTGTAGTTATGAGGACAATTGAAAATGTCCTCACTTCCTAGTAAAGTCCCCACTCAGAAGAATGCACACATGCACACACGCACACACATACGCTGGCGTTCGCACACACATACGCATACGCACTCACACATATGCGCGCACACACATCCACACACTCACATGCAGTTTTTAGTACTGTGGGATTGCTGAGTTAATGGTTGCATCAGCAGTAATTTTTCTAAGGAGAGCTGGAGAGAAAGCAGTTGTTTCTCCTTTTTTACAGAGGAATAAAAACAACAGGAGAATGCCAGTGTATGTGAATCATCTTCTCCTCTATTGTACCCTTTATTACACTTTACAAAAAATATCTTTTTCACTGGAGGTTGTATATTTTGCAGCTGATAAAAACTGTGAGCCTTTAAGTATTATGTTTCCTGTAAAGAGGAGGGATTTGTTATGTTATGTGTTTACGCTTTACTGACGTTATTCGCCAAAGCAAATGCTTATGTGGAATGGTTTAATCAGAACTAACTCATAGTTGTGTTTTATGAGCTTCTGAGCTTTGGTTATGACAAGATGAGCTCTGGCTCTGCGAGATGTTGTTTGTCCACACTTAGGTGGCTTTTTTAGGCAATATTATATGTCGAAGTGCTCCATATATCCGATAAATGATAAATTTCGATGGGTGGTGTCACTCACTCTGGTCTAACCTGCATCGACTGCTGCCAGAGAGGGGTCTGTCTCAGTCTGCTGTTAACCTGCCAGGGCTGGGCAACCTTCCATACACACTGGCAGGGAAGAGAATCTCGGGTAGACCGCATCCAGGAGCGTTCCTTCAGTCGCACGCGCATCACAGAATCAGAACCCACCATTTACTTCAAGTTCGCACGTGAAGAATGTAAACAAGCTGCCTTTCGCAGAAGAGGGGGAAAATTAAAAAGCGTTTGGTTCGTTTGCGCCGAGTTCATTATTGCTTCGATTGGTACTCTTGGCTCCTCCATGTTGGCTCATTCAGGGCATGAGAACTGCACTTCTGTGGAAAACGAAATCAGCGGCGGCGCTTGATAGAAGTAAACAGAAATGTTTTTTTAATTACTTCGGGCCTGTTGGCCATCTCCAGCTGTGCTTACAAGCCGTAATATGCTTGCCACTTTCCTCATAAGGGGATTGTGATTGCAGTCTGAGAAAATGAGAAGACATGCTCAGATATTCCTTGCAGTCGCTCGGAGGGTGGAGCGGCGTACGGGTGGGGTGCAGGTGGGAGATCCTGGAATATTGATGGCCCTGTTCATTTTGTTCGTTTGCATTCCGGCCCGGAATTTCTCGTTCCGCTTCACAGTTTGACATACTGCTTGAAGATGCATTTAAATTATAAACGGGCTGAGGCTTTGGAGCCAGAACTTGGCTTATCAATATTTCACCTCCCCGGGAGCAGCTGGTCCTGAAAGGCCAGGCAGCGTGAGGAAGGAGCTGAAATCTTTCACCGTGACGGCGGATTTCAGCCAACCATGAGAGGAATCAAGGAGCTTCTTTGAAGAGCGAAGTGGCACACTTTTGCACCCTCTGTAATTCTCTAACACTCTATCTCTCCATCTCTGTAACTCTAACTCGTCATCTTTTCAGCTCTCTAGCTCTCCAGTTCTCCAACTCTCTACTTCTTTAACTATTTATCTGTCTCTCTAACTTTATCGCTCCATCTCTAAATCGCTAACTCTTAATCCCTTTAACTCTATCTCTAAGTCTCTTTAATTCTCTAACTCTATCTCTCCATCTCCTCACTGCTCTACCTCTCTAAGCCTTCATATCCCTAACTCTAGAACTCTATCTCTCAAATGCTCTCTTTTTCTAACTCTCTAACACTATCATTTGGCTCCCTTTAACTCCTCCATTTTACTCTCTGTGTAACTCTGACTTTCTGACTCCCCATCTCTGACTTCTTATCTCTCTCCCTTTGTAACTCTCTGTCTTTCTGACTCTCTAACTCAATAACTCTGACTTTCTAACGCTCTGTCTGACTCCGTATCACTCTCACCCTCTCTAACGTCCCATCTCTAAATCTCTCACTCCTGATCTTTAACTGTCTAACTCATTATCTCTCTGTCTCTCCATTGCACCCTCTAACTCCCTGTCTCTCACCCTCTCTACCTCTATTTTTCCCTCTCACCCCATCTTGATTCTCAAACTCTCCATCTCTTCAAGTCCTCTTCTCTCCCACTAACTCCCCATCACACTCACCCTTTTTGAGTCCTCATCTCTAACTCTATGGCTCCCTCCATCTCCCTATCTTTTACCCTTTCTTACTTTGACTCTAACTTTCTATCATTTTAACACTGTAAATCTTTATTTCTTTCACCTTATTTAACTCCCTCTCTCTCTCTCCCTCTCCCCCCTTCCCCTCCATCCCTCTCAATCCCTCTCTAGCCTTACCCCTCTCTCCCCCTCTCTTTCCCTCTTCCCCATCCACCCCCCCTCTCTCCCTCTTTAGCCTTACCCCTCTCTCTCTCCCCTTCTCTTCTCCTCTTCCCCTCCATCCCCCCTCTCTCCCCTCTCTAGCCTTACCCCTCTCTTTCCCTCTTCCCTCCATCCCCCCTCTCTTGCCTTACCCCTCTCTCTCTCACCCCCTCTCCCCTCTTCCCCTCCATCCCCCTCTCTCCCTCTCTAGCCTTACCCCTCGCTCCCCTCTCTTTCCCTCTTCCCCTCCATCCCCCTCTCTTGCCTTACCCCTCTCTCTCTTGCCCCCTCTCCCCTCTTCCCCTCCATCCCCCTCTCTCCCTCTCTAGCCTTACCCCTCTCTCTCTCTCTCCTCCCTCCCTCTCTCCCTCTCGTCCCCTCCATGCCCCTCTCTCCCTCCCCCTAACCCTGCATTATAGGCTTTGCTCTCAGAACTCTACATTTATCTGCACAGTGTGAGAGCTGTGCTGTTAGCCGGGCTCTCCTCCTGGCCTCGGGGGCCTCAGCTCTGGTGCAGGACCTGTTTCCGAGGCCTGAGCTGCAGTGACCCCTCTAAATCAGTCCCTGCTGCTTGTGGCAAAGGCCGCGCAGCCATAGTCCTGAGGGCATTCAGTGAAGGACAGTCCTGCCAGTCATGGCTCTTCATAGATGCAGTTGGGCGTAGAGAGTGGGTGACATTGCCCAGTCTCACGGATCACTGGGGAGAAGCTGCACGCGACGGCCGGCTTCGTCGGCGCGAGGATGGTGAAATGGCCGTCTCAAAGAGGAGTGTTCTGTAACATCTGCAGTGGATGGTGCGTAAATACTGAAGCCGCAGCCCCTGTGCGTGCATCGGGTGCACATCCAATGGCCCCCCCTCCTCATCGCCACTACTTAACCTTTAAAATTCATCTTTGTAATGACCGGCTCAAGGTAATGGGGCGCTGCGAACCATTGCCATAAGCATGGCTGTGATGGACTCGCAGTAAGGCTGAACTCGGCTGAGTTGACTTTGGTTACAGTTCCCTGGGCGTGTGGTGTGTTAACAATTCTGAGCAGAGTCAGACAGGCTGTTTTCAGTGGAGAGCTGAGAGTGATTTGCCTGATTCTCTCTCTCACTGTGACAGGCAGGAGTGCAGGCGGCTCAGCTGTTTATATCTTGTAGGTGGGGTACCGATTCCTCTGGATTCCCTCTCAGATTTTAAAAGGAAGCATTTCCAACATGTTATGCCTGGCCTTGGCTGTCAGTGCGACATGTAAAAGGCCTCATTGTCTGACCTCATTAAGTGCAGTGGTCGGCACTTTTGCCTCACAGCACAGACGTTCTGTGTTGGAGTCTCGGGCAGGAATGCTTGGCGTGGATTTTGAGTTCTCCCCCTGTTTACGTGAGTTCTCTCCCAGCACTCTGCTGCTCTGGGTTTCCTCTGCCCCACAAGACATCCATCATGAGAACACGGCTGCCAGTGCCCCTGTACAAGGCTCTGGCTTTAGAATTGGGCTTAGTCCTTGGGTGCTGCACTGTGGCAGCCCACTGCTTTTCAGTAACTAGGATGGGTCAATTTTACGCGAGCAAACTTTGACAGGATGCGCTCATATCTAAGCAAAATAAAATGGGAGACACTCCTGGACTGTGAGTCTGTAAATGAGATGTCGGAAAAATTTAAGGGATTTTACTTGATTCACAATGCAAATTCATTCCAAAGGTGTCCAAAAGTAAGCTGAATAAGCAGAATCCTCCGTGGATGACCACAGCTATTCGTAGGAGTTTGAGGGAAAAGAGGAATCTTTATAAGATGTACATAAAGGATAACAATGAGAATACTAAGGCTGAATACTGTAAAATGCGAGCTGTGGTCAAAAAAGAGCTGAGGAATGCCTGAAGACTGTATGAAAGACAAATTGCAGAGGGGGCAAAAACTAACCCTAAGCGCTTCTTTCAGTACTGTAGCAGAATAAGGAAAGTGAAAGAGGAGGTTAAGTGCATAAAGAATAAATATGGATCGCTGTTATATGATAAAAAGGATATTGCGGATACCTTAAACAGTTTCTTTGTTGAGAATTTTACCTCGGAGCGGGTTTTTATTTTGCCAGAGGGCATGTCCAATGCTTAAGATTATTTAGCAGAAATTGAGATAAGGGATAATGAAGTATTAGACAAGTTGCATAAACTAAAGGCAGATGAGGCGGCGGGTCCTGATGGCTTATATCCTAGAGTGCTCAGGGAAGTTAGTGAGATCATCTTTAAACCGCTCTCCGCTATCTTCAGACGGTCTTTAGAAACTGGAGAAATACCAAATGATTGGAAGCAGGGCAATATAATACCAATATATAAGAAAGGGGATCATACTGAGCCAGGAAATTACAGGCCAGTCACTTTAACTTGCGTTGCATGCAAAATACTGGAATCTATCATAAAAGACAAGCTGGAATTATTTCTTGAACGTAGTAATATCTTGAGGGATAGCCAACATGGTTTCCGTAAGGGAAGGTCATACCTGACAAACCTGGAATTCTTTGAAGAGGCCACCAAGACTTATGATCAGAGCAGGGCTTATGACATCATATATTTGGATTTTCAGAAAACATTTGATACAGTACCGTATAAGAGACTAATTTTTAAAATGAGCATTTTATGGATGAGCATCCATTGAAGTTACAGGAGGTATTCTGGAGTGGATTCAAAACTGGTCAAAGGACAGAACGCAAAGAGTGGTGGCCAGTGGAATCTCATCTGAGCTAGGTATGGTGGGGAGTGGCGTCCCTCAGGGATCGGTGTTGGGACCCTTGCTGTTCCTCATCTACATTAATGACCTTGATAAGAATATTGAGAGTAAATTAGTTAAATTTGCATATGATACTAAATTGGGAGGTTTGGAAAATAGTTTAGAGTCCACTAAAGTGATTCAGGCTGATTTGGATAGAATCCAGAATTGGGCAGAAATGTGGCAAATGAAATTTATTGTAGCGAAATGTAAAGTTGTACTTGTAGGTAATAAAAACATTAGACAGGATTACTTCATGGGAGGTTTAAAACTGGAATGTGCTCCACATGAAAAAGATCTGGGAGTGATTGTTGACCAAACCCTCACAGGTTCTAGCCATTGTGCTGTAGCAGTTAAAAAAAAAAAGCCAATCAGATGCTGGGATACATTGCCAACAGTATTGAGTACAAATCCAAGGAGGTCATACTTCTCTTGTACAACACATTCGTCAGACCACATCTGGAGTATTGTGTACAGTTCTGGGGTCCATACCTTAAGAAAGATATAGAGGCTCTAGAAAAAGTTCAGGGAAGAGGCTCTAAGCTGATTCTGGGTATAAAAGATGAAAGCTACGAGAAGAGGCTGAAGATCCTTAATCTCTTTAGCCTTAGGAAAAGGAGACTCAGGGGTGGTCTGATTGAGGTCTTTAAATATATTAAAGGGATTAACAAAGTGAATTATGTCGGATTCCTTCGGCCAAGTTTTGTTAGTAGTACTCGGGGTCACAAATGGAAGTTGACCAAGGGTAAATTTAGCAAGGATATTAGGAAATATTTTTTCACCCTAAGAGTAATTTCGATGTGGAATAGCTTGCCTGACCATGCTGCTGAGGCAGAAACCTTGGGAATTTTCAAGAGCAGACTTGACTTAAAGCTAGATACATTGAGTCATTGAGTATCTGAAGTGATATATTCACAATAGTAAAAAGAAACTGGCGAGCCTAGTTGGGCTGAACGGCCTGTTCTCGCCACTCATGTTATGTTATGGGTCAAATGCAGCGGACGCATTACCCCACGGGCTGTAATAAAGTAGTCAATCTTAAACAAATCTTTAGTGAACATTTCTGCTGTTTTGCTTTACACACTGGCTGTAGGGGTTTGTTCATCGTGGTTTTGAGGTTGTGACGATTTCAGCTCCATGTTCTATCTCTGTGTGCGTGTGTTCGGAGCATTTGTGCGGTTGTTGTGTGTGAGCATTTGAATGTAAGTGTGTGTGATGTTTGTATGTGATGTGTGTGCACATGCCTGTGTAAATGTGCGTGCGTGTGTGATGAGGGGTCTGTATCGGGAGGGGCTTGCTGAGAGGGGCCAGTGGCGAGGTGCTCGTTGAGAGAGTTTAGCTCGTGTGCTGTTAGGACAGTAGAGAATGATTACCTCACTGCATGTGCCTTGATGTCTGACTCTGATTCACCAGTGATACTGCACAGACTCTGTACAGCACGGCAGCGCCTGAAATCTGTGTCCCCAACTGGTGTGCACCATGCCTGATTGAAGTCCATGGGTGATGTCACTGTGACTTGCTCCGTATGTTCCTGACTGTCTATGGCACCAGCGTGTGTCCTGGCTTTTAATCAGTGGCTTTTGCTGTTTTAAAGTGGCACAGCTGCTTCTCTCACTAATACAAACTACACTCAAACCGTGGCGCTGCATTACCACTCCGTACTGAAATGACGCGTTCCATAAATCAAAGAGCACTCTTACCTGCGAGTCTGCGATGATGAGAAGCCGGGAGATCAGTGTTGGTGGAGTTGAGGTGCGGAGAAGAGTGGAGCTTACTCTTCAGATGACTCGCTCTCATTCGCCTGCACTCTCCCCAACAGGAAGTTCGCTCTGAATATAATCAGCATTTCAAGTCCAGAGAGAATCAAAAACAAACCGAAAAAGACAAAAGTTTATTCCGCGTTTCAGCCCCCTGGCGACTTTACGATCAGATTATTTTGTTTGTGGAAGTTGAAAAATAATTTGCTTTTCCTCTGATAATGTTGAAAATAAATGTGAAGATGAGGAGGAAGTTGCTTTTTTCTCTTAAAACCTGTTTACTCCATAACCCTCCTTAGATTGACTTCCTCTTCCTTCATATGGAAGCTAAACTCGAGGGCTTCTGTCCAACGCACCTTCTGTGCCCCTGATATACAATAAATATACAAACATCTTAAATATGGGAACATTTTCAGTATAAATATGCTAAAATTTTCATATAGATATGGGAACATTTTCAGCATAAATATGGGAATGTTTTCAGTATAAATTTGTGAACTTTTTATGTAGATTTTGGTAAAAAATTTTATATAAATGTACTAACATTTTCTTTAGGCAGATTCTATTCTAAAGAAGGCATCAGGCTGTCCATGTCCGTCCAGGCAAAATGGTAAATAACCTGTATTGATTTCCAAGTATCCCCAGCCTGAAATAATCCAATTATGGTATTGCACACCTGGTAAATGCAAAATATAAAAGCATTAATTATCAACTATTCTTATTTTGAACCCTTAAAATTTCAGAAAGTTGAGCATGAGGACGGACATTTTTCACACTTTTTCGCTTATTCAAAATTATGATGCGAACGTTATATTTTTGTCCGTCCTGGTTTCTAACATTCGCAACTCTAACCATAAATGTTCCCTCTTTGACTGTCCAAAGAACACTCCTACTTAATATGCAAATTTATGCTTGGATCATTAAATCTTGTCAACTTTTCCAACGTGTGTTACGTGTTTACATGCCTAAAATCATAATAAATTTTGCGAACGTGAGTCTGTCCAGGACCACTCAATAACGTTCGCAAATTTTTCTGATGCGCTTGCAGCGACGTGCTGCGGAAAGATGAGGAATGGACGCTGCTAGTGCATGCTCAATGGAATCACCGCTGTTGTGTATTTTTCGGATCTTCAAGGTGGGCGTTTTCCAGTAAAATATTCACTTATTTTGGTCTTCCTTGAATCTTACAATCGCACTAAATAACGTTTGCAATACGAAGATACTGTTTGTGGCAAAATTGATAGGTTTTCATGTTTAGTTTGATGTTTATAAGCTCTGAATATGACAGGATTTGATGATGGTTGCCTGTTGCCAAGTGCTTTGGTATACATTTTGGCGATATGCACGTTTGTATATTGCGAACGTCAGACTAGGACGGAAAGACTATGTGTCTAACGTCATGTGGACGGACAGCACTGTGATGAACGTCAGTTTGGATGGAATTTTTTGTCTGAGGTGTTTTTCTAACGTTGAACGAGACGGAATGGTTACAATTCAAATTCATATTCATATTGAAATAAGGTGGTGCATGCGGGGGCAAGTTTTAGACATTGTTCATTTGCGCTGGCTTTGCCACGTGGCCGTTTTAACTCTTTCACGGCTGTCCCCAATCATGCAGCATGTCATATGTCATGATGTTATATGCTGAATATGAAAATTTGGGGTGATATAAACCCTTGCAATGCTTTTCCTGTAATCTGCATCATTGGTTAGGGTTAACCTTATGTTTGCTACCCTCATCACTTTTTAACCTGTTTCTGACAAATTTAAACATGCCCAACAGATGAACTTAAAAAATAATGAAATAAAACAAGACCTAAGACATAAATAAATAAATCTTATCAGGATAATCCATCACAACAAAGTTCAAAAGGGGTAGTTTTGTTAGATCCGTCCCTCTGAATAGTTGGAATGTCCGTCCTTATAACATTAGCAAAACCCCCAAAAATATTTTAACCTTTTTTTACCCACCCTGGGGTTGGACTGCTCCCAAAATGGTTGCTGAGTTAGTTAATAGCATACTAATGGGATTTTAAAAGCTATTGGGAAGGTTTGACAGATTTTACACAATAATACCATGTGGGAACATTCTGCACTGTTTAGAATAGAATCTTAAATATGGGAAACCTTTCAGTTTAAGTATGGTGACATTTTCATTATAAATATAGTAATATTTTCATTACAAACATGGAAACATTTTCAGTACAAATATAGTGACATTTTCAGTGGAACGAAAGTCACCTTTTCAGTATAAATTTGGTGATGTTTCAAAATAAATATTGTGAAATTTTCATGGTAAATACAGTATACTGACATTTTGAGTATAAATATGGGAACATTTTTTTTTTGTAAATGTTACATTTTCTCTATTAATATAGGAACATTTTGAGTATAATGAGAACATTTTCATTATTGATGTGTGAAGGTTGAGGAAGTCTCTCTGAGATTGTAATTTCAGCCAACCTTTTAACATTTGCAGTTTCACCGATTGACGAAGAGCTGTGATGACGATATAATGACTGTTTTGTTTTAATGACTGGTTTACTCTTTGTTAAATCAACGTCTGCTGTATTTTCTCTGCTAGATTTGATGCTTAGCAGAGCTGGGCAATTTTTACTTTTGAAAGCTAGTTTACCAAAGATGTTAGCTGGGCTTGCTGCTCAGCAGCTCATACCTTCTCTCACTGTGGGTAGTTCATGTCATTTGGCAGCCATTTTTTTTCACTGCGCGCTATAAAATTTATGTGACTCCTCCCCGGCCATTGTTGGATGTGCACTTTCCGGAGAAGGTTATTTGGAGCAGTTCATCCACATGTTCGCTGAAACGTTTGGATGGTCATCTGTGCCATTTATTTCTGGCAGTTGATTAACTGCTGAAGGCTTTGAAATGAAAGCGAAACATTTTGAGGTTCATTTCTCTTTCTGACCCTTGGAGAATTAAGCAGATCGCAGTGACCCGTTGCGATAGTATCATGGCTGGCTGCTGCTGTGGTCATTAAGCCCTTTCAGGAGTTTTCACTCTCTTCTGGCCAGTGTTCTAGAGTTCCCAAGGCTTTCAAACACCAGCACTGGCAGCCTCATCAGGACATTATGTTGAGACCATTTCAGCCACATAGAGAACTATAAATGAATGTGCATTCACCCTGGGGTGGAAATGGCAGGCAGTGTGGCGGTGAGAATGACATTAGTTCTGCATGGCGCCTTTAGCGGCTGGGGTTAGTGCGCAGTTTGAGCTTCACAAAAGGAAAGATGAGGCTGGGACTCAGAAACCCAGCGCATTCAGGCTGTCTTTGAACTCCGCGAGCACCTTTCTAAAATCAAGGATAGGAGCGCCGTACTGTAGCTGTCTGTCGCTGTAATAGACTGCACTGGCTGTAATGGACTGCATTTGATGTAATGGACTGCACAGACTGTAGTGGACTTTAATAGACTGAACAGACTGTGTTGACTGTAATAGACTGACAGTCTGCTCCCACAGCAATTTTTATGAACCTATCTGGTTCCTTCAGGATTTGCCAGTTACAGATAGATGTGCTTATTTTTTCTTTTTTTTCCCTAATTAGCTGTCTCCATCCTGTTCTTTAGGGTGTGCATTTAATTGTTGGGCCAGTGGAGCACAGGAACTGCTGTCTGGCCATGCTGAAGTGGTTGTCCTTTGGGGGGTTGAATTCGCGCAAAGATAATTTAGGATTGCTTAGATTTTTTTTCTGAGGTTATTTGAGCACACTGAGGTGTCTGCTCTTCACTGGTGCGCAATTAAAGGTGTAAATCAACTTTTGCTATCATGTCAGGGTAACGGCCAAGGCGACGGTGATGCGTTTGCTTTTTTTACGGTGATTTCCACCATTGCTAATCGTGCCATTCCATCTTGTTTTGAGCTGCACACTGCCAACAGAATGCTGATTCTGATCAGATTGGTTTTTCATTATTTTATACCTGTGTGTTTTTACTCGGGGCGCAGAGTGCTCTGCCTTTAAGAGCCAGGCAAGGAGGTGCTGTAATGCTCCTGTAAAACTTTTGAGAAGAAACCAATTTTAATGTGAGAAGGAAGAGCTTGTAATGGCTTTAGATGGCTCTGTTATGCCTGAAATTCCTGAGAAGCTTCATGAATTTGCTGGAAAATGACTATGAAATTGCTATGAAAGTGGTTGACGTAAACCACTATCACGTCTTAGTTTTTTCACAGAATTGGGTCTCGTTAGTGATTTTCTCAGTAAGATGGTACATATTACCTTTGGAAAACGTACTGTAAATGCTGTATGAATCAATGTGTCGGTATGTGGTACTGCTCAAATGTTTGGAAATGCTGAAATTTGTTTTTTGGGGGGAAAACATTCACTTGTCATAAAACATTCTAGCAACAATATTGATGTAAAAAATGACAAATTTTCTGATGATGTGGAATGTAAATTGCTTAATATAATGGGAGTGCGTTTTCTATTTCCAAATTAGCACTTTGGTGTTATTCTTTAAGAATGCAGCGCTCTGGATTAACAGCTGCTGTAAATAGGGCTTTGTGATCATAATCAAAGATTTAATGAAAATGTATATAATTATTTCAAACAGTAGTAGTTATATTTCACCTCATCAATGTCTTTGCTGATAATGCTGCCTATCAGTTACATTTTGGTGTACTTGTGCAGTTGATGGGTTTGTCAAATGTTTATATATTTGGACACCATGGTTTCTGTACTCCAGCAAATCTAAACAAAACTTTGAATACAAGGTTAGAGTCGAAACTGTCAGCTTTAATTTATGGGTATTTGCATTTGTTTTGTAAAAGTGGTGGTCTTTGGAATTGCATTCAGTTCAGGTTCAGGTTCAGGTTACTTTATTGATACCCGTAGGTAGATTTGTGTTGCAGTAGCAGAGAGCATCCAACTTATTAAACATATGGGGCAACACTGACATACACAAAGACGACACAGACATGAAAGTGCTCAGAGCCACACTAGACCACAGCCTGGCAACCACCTAAAATGACAATAAATAAAATCTAACAACAGATATAACCTTAAATGTTAAAAACCACTTATGTTAAAAGAATAAAAGAATACACCCATCACCTGTTCAACTACTTAAGGCCGGCGCCACGTGAGTAACGCTCGAGGTCCCTGTCGAAGCAGTTTATCAGGCCACTTTATTGGGCCTCACTCAGCCGAAGATGAGTGTGCTCTGATGTGCCATAACCACTCCGACATTTCATAATTAGCGCAATTTCTGAGGGAGGGGGAAGGCATTAGACTGGGTTTTGTGGGCGGCCTTCCGTGCGTTTAATCCAATTTAACTCCATGAATCTCGTTTTTGGCCCACTTTCAGAGGAAGGATGATCGACCCTCTTGGAGCCATGTTGGGTTTCGTGGAAACTGAACCACCCCACTGTCTCGTTCGCTTGAAAAATTTTATTATTGTTTGCCTACACGTATCGTTCGGTCAATCAGTGTGGTACTGCGTTTCACCCTTAAGCCTGTGTGCATGCGCTCGCGGTTATGGTGTTCTGATTTACAGGAGATGCTGTAATACGCTGCTAATCTTTCGACCATTTCATGTTCATGCTTCTCTAAAGAGACAGAGAGAGGCGGTGGAGGAGGTAATGCTGGATTAGTCTCGCCAATTATTTATGTGCTTTAGATCATGTGTGCTGAGGCTGTTGCGTTCTTCAAATGCACCGGCACGCTGTCACCAGGGTGGGCTATGAATCAATATGAAATCAGAGCGGCCTCAAGTTTGTTTTTCATTTCAGGTCTGAAATCTGCTGAAAGCCAGTTAAGTTCTTTGAAGGCTTTACAGAACCTGACTGAAATGTCATCAGCTTGGGCTTCAGAGGAAGGGTAGCCGAGGATGCCGGTGACATGAACTCGGAATGAACCATCTAAAAGAGGAAAACAAGGCTAAGGGGCGACCGTGTAATTATGCTAAGGAATCGGCAAGTTTGCATTCCTTGGAGCATGCAGTTCTTTGCATTACTGCTGACCACATCACGGCTTTTAAAAGACTTGAGTCCAAAGAAGATATGTGCTTCACACGCTGGGCCTGTCAGGTCCAAAATGTCCGGGGTTAGTGTTGTGGGGTTGGAGGGTTAAGGTGCTTTGGTGGGGTGTCGCTGTTGTGTTGTGAGATTCGAATCCCTCACCAATCCTAGGTTAACAGTGACAGCTTGTGGATGATATACTGGCTCGAGATGGACAGTGGCACTGCCGGGATTAAATCATTGACTGTGGGGCCATTGCATGCACTGGAAAGAGAATGGGCTCATTCCATGTCAAGTGTACACAGTTTCGAGGCAAATTTGACACTGATATCACCGATGTTCTTCATATTTTGCACAACGATTGACCGTAATGAAGAACTCAGAAATACCAAATTTTGGACCAATCGGACCGTTCTGGACCATTTTATGGATGATCCATTTTTTGGACAAACCGTCTGACCCAAAAACTTCAACAGCCTATATCTCAGCTACCCATGGACCAATTTTCACAAACTTGGTATCAAATTAATCAGGAGATCAAGCTCTTTCAAATGATGCTAGCCGTGAGTTGCTGGAGCAATATTTCATAAAATGGGATTTGACCTTGACCTTTGACCTTTGACCTTTACTGCTTCGCCACTTCTGATTGGTCCAAATTTTCTTGTATATGATCCTCGCATCCCACACAATAATCTAACAAAAAACTGGAGTGGGATCTTCATGGGATCCGTAGTGATGGGCGATCGAACCTTGGCGGTGTACCACTGTATCAGAACTCATTAGACTGCGGGCCATACACTTCACGTTTCTACCTTTCACATGTCACATTTCGCCGTGAAATCATTTTCAAACAGTATGGTTTCAATGTAGCAACAACCCTAGAGTTCACGTTTCATCTGTCACAATCACGTGAAATGAGTATAGAGAACGGTAAAACTAGAGCCGTGAAAAGACTAAAACTGGAATTCCCACTGTCACATATCGTTTCAGTAAGCGGTAGACTGACCAGTCAGTCTCTCAGGGCCAGACGCCTCAGGCTAGTGAGCGGGGAATCGGCAAGCGAAACTAAAACTGGGATTCCCACTGTCACTTTTTTTTTTCGATGAGCGGCGACAACCAAGGTGTCTTGACTGATTTTTCCTCTTGTTTTGCTGTTGTGGAGCTCAAATGAGTTCTGATTAGCGCAGATTCCCATTCCAGTGCGTAATGCTCCTCACTTCACTTCAAAGGTCAATGTGATCAGAAACGCAATTTGTCGTTGTGGCGTGGCCCACGTTCGCATGGCACTTCAAATCGATTTCCATGATTTGAAAACTTGTTTATTACATCGTAGCGATCTCTTGATATCAGTGGAGCCCAGAACAGCCACTGGTCGAACATACACACTAACTAGAGGGAAATGAATGAGCTCAAACAAGGCCTTGATTGTTAGCAACACGTAAAAAACGTTTGAAGTAATAAAACGTACATAGTATGAAGTCATTTTTAATATTTTTGTCCCACTGAAATAGCAATCTGCTGTGACGTGTGATCTCTGAATTCTCTGAGAAAATGATGACAAAGTCGTGCACAATCCTCCGTGATGTCACAAGCTTGTGGTTGGACATCACCGCCATTATGATGGCACCAAAGCGACCCATGTCAGGCTTCTGAGTTCTGACCCAGTGGTACCGCCATAGTTTGATGGGGCTGTAATTTTGGATCCCACAGAGATCCCTCCAGTTTTGGGTAGGATTATTGGGTGGGATACGAGGTTCATATACAGGAAAATTTGGACCAATCTGAAGTGGCAAAGCAGTAGAGGTCAAAGGTCAAAGGTTAAGGTCAACTGCCATTTAATGAAATATTGCTCCAGCAACGTCGTGCTTCCCGTCATTTTAAAGAGCTTGATCTCCTAATTATTTTGATACCAAGTTTGTGAAAATCGGTCTGTGGGCAGCTGAGATACAGCCAGTCCAAGTTTTCAGGACTGCCAGTTGGCCCCAAAATTGGACAGTCCATAACATGGTCCAAAATGATCCATTTGGTCCAAAAAGTGGGACTTCTGCATATTTCGCTAGGGTCTACCTCTATGCAAAATATGAAGAAAATCTGTGACATCAATGTGAATATGGTGTGTACACTTGACGTGGAATGAGCCAATGGTGACCTAACAGGTGGAGCCAGGCCGAAGTCCCTGTGTATCCATCTTTAAATTGCCCTCGGTTAGTACTATTTGCCTCATGGTACCTACCATGCATAACCCTGAAATATATTCAGGGGTTTGGCAAAATATCAGAGGCAACTCAGAAAAATTACTTTGGATTTGACTTGGACATCTAAAGCACATTACAAAATCATTTGCGTGGGGCATTCCTATCAATCTGAATGTTAATTAGCCACATGTGACTGCTTTAAAGAGGTCTAATGCAAGCAAACGTTCTGATGTTCGATGCGAGATGAGGGTACCACCAGAGTTTAAAGGGGGCCAAATAGTTGGTGCCTAATTTGCAGGTGTGTCATAAATTCACCAGAGGGATTGCTGAGAGAACTGTCAAAAATTATGACCGCATATGCCAAACACCAGAAACCACAATAAAGAACTGTGGCCGTAATTCAGTGCCCTTTGACAGGAACAGACACTCGGCAGGATGATTGCCGACCGCAGAAATACAGCTGTAAGAATCAATCATTCCATTTCGGAACCAGTCTCAAAAAAATGGCGTGTTTACACAGCTGGTTTTTATGGCAGTATTTCTGATGACTTGGCCATGTATCGGAGCAGGTTGATGAATCCTGCATTCCTTGGGCAGGGTCTTGACCTGGTGTCTGAAAGCTGGTGCCCATAGAGGGGATAAGCGTTCCCATAGTCCTGTGGGTCTGATAATGTAACGAGCTCGTCCTGTGGGTGGGCTCTTTGTATTCTAGGCCCACCTGCTGTTTTTCTCATGTCGGGCTCTGTTTGCCATCTCCGTGTGCGGTCATGTCCTCTGAGGTAGTGTGGTGGTACATTTAGGAGCTGGCCTTTGAATCAGCTGACGCATGTAAATGTATGCACAGACGCGTTTGAGAGTAAGTGCTGGCCTAGTTTGTTCGCTGTTGCACAGGAGGATAAATTGGAATAATATTGAGGAGAAAATGCTCAAAACTGTTGCACTAGTGAGATTGAACTGAGTAGATTGAATGAAAAGTGGGTGTGCTATTGCCATTGATGGAGAATGCCCTTGTAATTCTTGAAGTGCCCCCTTTTTTTAAAATAAAGTGACCGTGATTTAGACAAGTGAGGCCCTCAGTTCTTAGGATGTTAGTCTGGGTTCTTTTGTAACCCCGTCGATGAGTTGTTGATGCGGTGGTAAGGTTTAACACCGTTCCAAGTTTTCTCCTTTTTGCACATATTGGCTTTCACCTTAACTTTGATGGAGTCCCATAGCATTATACATGGCTTTGTGACCTTTTCCAGACTGATAGGCGTCAACAACATACAAGTTCTCTTTAAGTGGTGTTTGGATTGAACCGGGCTGGCAGCAATGATGCCTGGGTGAGTCTCCTGAAATTGAAGGCAAACATCAACAAGCAGTGCCAGCGATGGCAAACCCAGTTCCCCGGAAATATTTTTGCTGTTCATTAAATTGATCCACTGTTTTGATATCCGTTGTATGTGATCTTGGGTTTGACCTTTCCAGGTCACCCAAGGTCAAATGTCATGCATTTTAATCTTCATATATGACTTCCCATATGTGATCAGTAATAACCAAATGCCTGTTAGCAGTGGTTTTTGAGATATATTCGAAAATTGATGTTTCTGATCAATGACCTGGACCCCCCTGATTTTGACCCCCTACTGATCTTTGAAACTAAGCACTTTTCACTATTGCAGTGGGTAGGATTATAAATTCACAAATTGAAAAAGGAAAATTTTGGCATTGGTTTGAGGTAAATCGGACCATATTTGACGGAGTTATGGCCAAGGAATGATTTTTACCTTTTCTGTCACTTTGACCTTGATGCAATTCATTCCAAATTTCATTGGGATCCATTCTGGGTCAGTGCCCAACTTTTTCCAGAATTTGGTGTAAATTGATGCAGTAGTTTTCGTGCAATTGTGCTAACTATGGCAATAGGCCAATTTGCTAAAATGTTGAAATATCCCTTTAACACTGACCCATGTTGGGTTAAATAGCTCTTTTCCTGCAGTAAATGAAGTCCTCGGAACTGCATTTTGTGTTCACTTGGGTCATCTTTTTCTCATATTGAAATTAGCTTTATGACCTGAAACACTTAAATGTGACGTGTAGCCTATACAAAAATAGATGAAATTGGGAAGGGGGCAAGTACTTTTTTCTCAGCACTTGTACGAGAATGTTTTCTGTGATGGTCACAGGAAAGTCAGTGAAAAACACGGCCCTCTCCACAGCTACTCTGAGTTATTCCATTATTTGCTCATTTCTACCTCTGATATTTTACCTCCTTTCTTCCTACAAAGCTAAAATGTTATTTTGTAATTTGCCCGATCCCTCTTGAAATGACTCTGGGTTTTTGCTTGTGAGGCATCCAATTTTAAATTACTTTTTATTAAAATTTTGAAACCATAATTAGATTTTTAGTATTTCATATCTTCTATGTATACATATATGATGGAAGCACCGTGGCAGAGCATCAGCAGTATCAAGTTCTGGGTACCTAGACCCTGTCCTACTGTTCAGTTCAGCTCTGATTCTATTTGTAGTGCACTTTTTACAGAAGGACTGTCACCAAGACTCAAAACATTATCATAATGCCTGACCTCAGCCCCTGAGTAGCACTATGGCCTGTATGGCCGTCACCTGCTGGACAGGATTCCAGTGCTGCTTTAGCCTCCACATTTACTGGCCAAGTGCCTTCACTTTCTGATGTCATTTTAGCCATTGATAACAGGCTCTGTTATAAATCTAGTTGATTATTAACTTGGTCAAAATGCCAAAATCTACACAGCATTGATAATAAGTATAAAGTGAAATTCGAGCAATTAAATAAAACTACTAAATTCGCTTTCTGTGCCAAAACATTCTTTAATGTAATCATTTGCTGTTTATAGGTCAGGAAGTGGCTGAATCTAAGCTGTGGATCGGCCTTGAAGACTGCGTTAGCTGAAATGCGTCTGCTCTGAATAGCTACAAAATAAAGGATTGCAATGAAAATGAGGGATTGCAATTTAATTTCCAAGCTTTGCCACTGGTGGCACTGTTGCTATTCTCGCCAAATCCTTGCGTGTGATTGGCTGACACTGGAAGTTAAAGGAGGTCAATTCACTGACTTGGAATGTGCACTTCCGAAAACCACAGCAACTCTTTGCTAGCAACGCAACGCCAGGTCAGTGTAAGATACACAGCACTGGTATTTGCTTTGTTTGCACAGATATGATTATGTCTCCAAAAAATAAATACAGTACATTAACAGTTGAAAAGTAGTGACTTGTTGCGTCGCTTGTAGCATGAACGTACAAAGGCAAAACCAGTCTTGCGCGCTGAAAACATTGAGTGTGCAGTCTATGGCTGAAACCACTAGTGGGTATCATGATGCTAATATTACAGCGGAACCCTCGGCAAGGTATGGACATTTAATTGCTGTCCCTCAAATTTTGCTCTTGTTTGTGGTGTCATCTGAGTGCAGGGCTTAGTCTCTGTCTAAGCTATGCTCATTCTTTGCTCCATAGGGTACTGGTTCTTAAATGTTTTGGTATAAAGCCCCAAATTAGTTAAGCTCTCTCATATTGATACCTAAATTATGAATTTAGTACCTTTCAGAGACTGCATCAAATTTATGGACCAGCGTAGTCCAATGAGCAACTGCCTCATTCCTGGTCCTTCCTCGATGACACTTGTCAGCCATTTACGCACCAGCAGCTTGAGTAACGCTGCCATTCAGTTTCTAAAGATGCAGGACAAAAAAGAGTTTTTGTATTCCCCTTGCATGAACTTATGACACTTTATTTAATTGCACTGATCGCGCTTATATTTAAATAGTCACAAAATGCCACAGCAGCAAGATCTCACCAATTTGTCTTCTGCAATCAAAATTGGGTACTGGCAAGGAATGTGAAAACCGTGATTTATTCAGCAGTATTGTCTTTATTACATTGTAGTTCCTCATGGACTGAGAAAACATTACAGATTGATATTCATAACTTTTTGGCTTTTTTTTTTTTTTTTTTTTTTTTTGAGTTTTGTTCAACTTAGGACCCTGACTGTCTCAGGCTTCTGCTAACTGGCAAAGGGTTCTGCAGCTTTCAAAGTAAAATCACATTGGTGTCGGGATGAATGGGTAGTTTTCTGGTGTTGCAACTACAACATGGCATGTTTGAGTTCTTTCCTTGTTGTGTTTCAGATCCTGGCTTCTCTTTGCAAAAGTGCTGAAGGGTGTCTGGTAACAGAAAAGGAAAGTGTGTCATCCACTTCTCCCGGGAGTGGGAGAGAGAAAACTAGGGGTGTAAAATGAAAGAATCTGTGGTATTTTTCTCTGATGTATTGTATGTTCTATCCATTTTCGTCATAAAGGTTTTATTTCATTGCTGACACGCGGCGGTTGCTCGGATTAATCCAGGGGCGGCACTGCTTGAAGTTTTTGGGCTTGAATCTGGCCTGGGGCCTTTCTCTGGGAAGTTTACATGTTCTTCCTGTGTTCCTATGGGTTTCCTCTGGGTATTCCTGTTTCCTCCCACAGTCCAAAGACATGCAACTCAGGCTAATTGGGAACTCTAAATTACCCATGAGCATTAGAGTGCGCACAGATGGTATGTGTGATGTCAACATTGTTTTGATTAGAGTTCGAAGTCATGCACGACATAACCTTAAAGAGAAGTATTGAAAGTGCTGTTGATCAATCAGTTCCATGAATTGGAGCTTTACTGCACTACAACCCTAAATCAGAAAAAGTTGGGACGGTATGTTCTATTAAAATGAAAAAGTGAATGCAGTGATTTGAAAATTTTCTTTGACTTTCATCAGTCGAAAACAATATGGCCGCACGTGATTTGATGTTTCACCACATGAATTTAATTTTTATTGATTTTTCAAAATAAAGACGTATTTATATTTTGAGTCTTGCTACGTGTATCAAAAAAGTTGGGACAGTATTTACCATGTTGTAATGTTACCATTCCTTTTCACAACACTCACCAAAATAAACATTTAGGGCCTGAAAACACCAAGTGATCAAGTGTTTCTGGTGTAATGTTGTCCCATTCTTCATGCACACAAGTCTTAAGGTGTGCAATGGTATGGTAATCTGCACATTCTCTATTGGTGGCAAATTTGTACTGCAGGTTGGCCAGTCCAGCACCCATATCCTCTTTTTTTTTTTAATTCAGCCATGCTTGTGTAATGCATACAGAATGCTCTTGTGCATTGTCTTGTTGAAATGTACATGGGATTCCCTGGAAAAAAATTTCTTGAAGGTGGCATATGTTGCTCCAAAATCTCAGTGTACTTTTCACTATCTGTGGTGCCTTCACAGAAGTGGAAGTTACCCTTTCCTAGAGCACTGGCACTACCCCATACCATGACAGAGCATGTGCATGGGTCTTGTTGCTTTTAAAAGTCTGGATGATCCATTTCTTCTTTGGTCCAGAGCACCCAGTGTGCATTTCTCCCAAAAAAGACCTGAAATGTTGATTTGTCTGGCCACAATACTTGTTTAAACTGTGTGATCTCTATGTCTGATGCCTCAGAGCTCAGAGAAGTCGACGGCACTTTTGGACACTATTAACGCAAGACTTCCTTTTTGCACGGTGAAGTTTTAACTGGCATCTGTGACTGTAACTATTATAGTACTTGACAAAGGTTTGCCAAAGTAATCCTGACCCCATGTTGTCATACACCCAAAGACAAATGATGCAGTGCTGTCTGAGTCACAGGCTTGCTCCCTTCCATTTACGCCCAGAAATTCTTCCAGAGTCCTTGAATTTTTTACGCTTTGTGCCGTACAGGTGTAATATCCAAATGCCCTCCTATCTTTCTTTGAGGAACATTCTTATTACTTTTTAATGATTTTTCTCATGCACTCGCTGGGGATCCTTTGCCCTATTTTTCCTCCTGAAGGACTTGGTCTTACCGGGATGCATTTTTTTGTACCAAATCATGATTGCAATCACCTACTGACATGAGTGGTTTCAAATTGCATCATTAATTACTTTTTTCCATCATTACTAGTCCTAAATTATCCTCATCCCAACTTTTCTGGAATGCGTTGTGGGCCTTAACAGCAGGAACAGATGTTGATTTACAAATTTAATGAAATTGACTAGACAAATGTTAAATATCTTTTCGGCAAATTGTCTGCAATGACTTGCAAGTCAAGATAGATTTATAAGTCACTGCTTTCTATTTCTTATGTATATTTTCCATACTGTCCCAACTTTGTCCGAGTTGGAGTTGTAGTGTTGCCTATCTCTTCGTGCTCAGTGTCCATCGAAATGTATTTGCTTCTCATTCTTGACTATAATAAGGTAATAATTTCCAAAATGATCTTCTTAAGCAAAAATACTTGTTCTATTGTCGATGAATAATTTGCATACTAATTTTTAAAAATAATTTTAAATGAAACCGTGGTGATGATAAGTTTTTACATGTCAAGTCAGTGAATATATTCTGTACTTTAAAAATCTTTTCAGAAAAAAGGTGCGGAGAATACTACTGGTCTGTACTGATTGAATGCATTTGCATTCCATTAAGTGAAGCATCATCGTGCAAGTGGGTTTTGGTATACTGAGAGAAGGGCAGTGAATGTGAATTGTCATAAGGTCTAATGTTATCCTCACCGGAATGACTTCAGATTTATGGACAGAGGAACCATTTTCTTTCTAAATGACTTCATTCAGCTTATGGTGACACAGTGACTCCTGACGTAATGTCACTTGAAGGCCTGAGAACCAGAGTGGTCTTACCCCAAAAAATGAAAATTAGAGTTTGGATCATATTGTGACAGATGTTTATAAGATTCGTAACGCAAAATCGGTGTCATGATTCGTACTATACCTGTTAACAACATAGTGAATATATATTTTTTTAATATTTTAAAAACTTTGGCATCTATTATCTCAAAAGCAATGTTCCATGGGTTATACTGCTCTGGTTCTAAACCTTTCACTTGTTCTTTCTTTCACCCTATAGATTTGATTATAATGATATAATAGACATTTTATTTTGGAATAAAATGAGAAATGAAACACATTACACAGCACTCTTTTTGCTCAACACGTTGTTTTTTTTTGTGACCTGGATTAATTAGTTCTTTCCTTGCTTGAGCTATGAATGTTTCTGTAAGTGTTTGTTCATGGATTTATGCAGTTTTTAAACCACAACGTTGTTTCAAATTAACCAATTATTTATTGGCATTTCTCTTACACTTTGATGTGCATTTTTCAAACATATCGGTGCGTGAGTGATCAAATAAGACATTGCCTTGTCTGAGGAGTCTGGTCCTCTGGTTTCTCGCTCCGACTGGATTTTATGGAGAGCAGCGACCTGCAGGGGCTTTCAGATGAGTGAACACAAACTCCATCGAGTCAAGAAACGCCGGCTGTACCATTAACAAAGAGACCCTCTCGCGGAGCCGCGCTGTGTGGGGAAAATGCCTCTGGGGTCAAGTTGTTAAGTAATGCATTGAGCTGTCACGCGGTGGGCTCAGAATGCTTCATACATTGTTCACGTTTCTCTTTACAAAAAGAAATTTGTTCTAAACCAGAAATTCATGCTTATAGTGGACAGTATAGTTACGGAACCACAAATATTGCAGCGCGAACTTGCTGGTAAGCAGTTTTGCCAATTATTGTTTTAAGTCGGACGTCCTCTCTGTTGTTCCAAATGTATTTTTTTTTAGCTGGTGTATGAAGTCTTGCTTGAAACGCAGAATTTGGCTCATGCATGTGCACAGTGTGGTATTTGCTGCCTGGTGTCCCTGCTGTGCTGCTTGTTTTTATTACGGCGTGATCCAGCCCAGTCCTCTTGCAGTGATGCTAAAATTGATGTGTGGCAACAGCTAGGTGATATTTAGCAAAGAAAGCACAGGGAAGCCTGGTCATTATATCCGCCCCCTGCTGATATCCAGCCCTCTCCATGTAGTGGTATGAAAAATCGACTGTCGATGCTGCCAGTCGACGAGGGAGAGTGCTTACTGAGGAAATTGTAGTCATAACGCTGCATCTGCACATAAAAAAAAGGGTTACGTGGCAATGCAAATTTGATAGAGCGAATTGCTAATGATTCTGTTCAGGCATGATTGACGTGCTTCATTAAGGACCTGTTTTCTGGTCAGATTCCTTCGTCGGAGGCCTCCTCACTGTCACCGCTATTGAAGAGAGGCTTCAGATCGTTCACAGCATCTGTTAACGTTGGATTTTACCACTTGCTAAATTGTCAGCAACGGTTTAAAAAAAAGCACATCTTTCTTAACGTATGTTTTGAAGTGTTGTGGCTCCCAAGGCTTTCAGAAAATGATTTTTTTTTCATCGAGACGTTCAATCAGCAGTCCTCAGTAAGTGCCTCGCTTGATCAGTACATCATACTCTTTTGAGATCTCTTTCCTCGCACTTTTCCTGTAGTGCCCTCCATTTCGGGAGCGTCAGATGTGATTATCAGGGGACATGACACCTACAGAATGTTATCATTTGAGTTCATGCATAAAATATCTTCCCTTGAGTGGTACAAGTGGCAAACTGTCTTTGGATGGGCTGCAGTTCTGCTGATTAGGGTGGCACCATGACACCAGACAAAACAAAACATACTCAGCTGAACAAAGCTGCTGATGATACAACAGTGTGTGTGTGTGCATGTGTTTGCGTGTTTGTGTGTGTGTGTGTGTGTCTGCAATCATTTAAGAAACCAGGGCAATTGTTGTTGAGGTGCTGGGAGTAGCATAATCTGAATGTGATCTCTGTGCGCTCAGAATAAAATGTGTGTTGTCTGCTATATACTGGGTGATTAGATACACTGGAGAGTGGGTGGCCTTTTACCAGAAATCCTCACATCACTGCAAGTCTCACACTCAGCAGTTTGAACAAGTTTGACCATTACTCATACCCACGCAGACAAAGTGCAGTTCACATTCTACAAGGCTAAACCGCAATGGAGCATCATGTCCACAAAATGGACGCTGGCCCTTGAATAATTGAATAAAACAATTTAACCGTCGAGTGATCCGGCCCTCACTTATCCATGATGACCACACACACTGATTTATTTATTTTCTGGAGAAACAGTGCTGCCCATGTCACAGGTGGGCTCCCTGGGTTTCCTGTCCCTGCGCTTGGTGAGCTGCGTGACAGATGCTCGGACGATCGCCAACGACAGGGTCTGTTTTACGCATGGAAATGAGTCTGTGGGGGCCGTTGGCCGGTAGTAATGTCCCTTCTCTTGGAACATGCAGTGCATTTCCTTCCAGACCCTTCACCCTGACATTAGTGGGACATTGTCTGTTTAGACCAGTAGCACTTACAGCTGTTAATGAAGTGATCGCTGTTGTCGAAGAGACCACACAACAAGCCAGCTGGTGTTAAGGAATATAATGAAGGATATGGATGAGAACACGCTTTTTCTCCAATTTCCTCAATGAAGGTGTAGATGACTTGACTCATTGTGGTGCGTCAGAACTGGTTTAGTGGATTGTAAAATGATTTGACTATACTTTGGGCGAAAAATGAATGTTTATCTCTTTGTCCCACTGTCACTGAAGCCGCGCCACTACTTTCAAACATCCTTGATGTTAATATACATGCCTACTTCACAAGATGGAGATGTAGACTAGATGCAATGTTTAGTGGTTTCCTGTTGCTGTGCTCTGCTTTGTTCTAATGGAGAACGGTTGAGTTTTTTTCAGTGCTGTATATCCAAAGGGAATTTTCTGAATTTGTCCTTAATTGGGTTTCACCAAGTGAAAGTTTTGGGTAAAGGCTATTTGGAAACAAGAAGGTCTGTAGTAAAAAGAAGTCCGCATCTATCACTGTAATGTTACGGCCTCGCCTTATTCCTTTATCTGTCTCTGGAATATAACTTCTTCACCTCATTCCTTTACGTTTCACTGTGATACAACTTTCTCGCCTCATTCCTTTACCTACCACAGTAATAAATACCTCACCTTATTCCTTTTCGTGTCTCTGTAATATAACTTCCTCACTTTAATCCTTCACCTGTCAACGTAATATAACTGCCTCACCTTAATCTTTTACCTGCCACTGTAATATCACTGCCTCGCCTTACTCTTTTACCTGCCACTGTAATATAACTGCCTCACCTTACTCTTTTACCTGCCACTGTAATATAACTGCCTCATCTTACTCTTTTACCTACCAGTGTACTGTAACTGCCTCACCTTATTCTTTTACCTGCCGCTGTAATATAACTGCCTCGCCTTACTCTTTTACCTGCCACTGTAATATAACTGCCTCGCCTTATTCTTTTACCTGCCACTGTAATATAACTGCCTCGCCCTACTCTTTTACCTGCCACTGTAAAATAACTGCCTCACCTTATTCTTTTACCTGCCACTGTAGTATAACTGCCTCACCTTATTCTTTTACCTGCCACTGTAATATAACTGCCTCACCTTACTCTTTTACCTGCCGCTGTAATATAACTGCCTCACCTTACTCTTTTACCTGCCGCTGTAATATAACTGCCTCACCTTATTCTTTTACCTGCCGCTGTAATATAACTGCCTCACCTTATTCTTTTACCTGCCACTGTAATATAACTGCCTCGCCTTACTCTTTTACCTGCCTCTGTAATATAACTGCCTCACCTTATTCTTTTACCTGCCGCTGTAATATAACTGCCTCGCCTTACTCTTTTACCTGCCACTGTAATATTACTGCCTCGCCTTATTCTTTTACCTGCCACTGTAATATAACTGCCACACCTTATTCTTTTACCTGCCACTGTAATATAACTGCCTCGCCTTACTCTTTTGCCTGCCTCTGTAAAATAACTGCCTCACCTTATTTTTTTACCTGCCACTGTAATATAACTGCCTCACCTTATTCTTTTACCTGCCACTGTAATATAACTGCCTCGCCTTACTCTTTTACCTGCCTCTGTAATATAACTGCCTCACCTTATTCTTTTACCTGCCACTGTAATATAACTGCCTCACCTTACTCTTTTACCTGCCACTGTAATATAACTGCCTCACCTTATTCTTTTACCTGCCACTGTAATATAACTGCCTCACCTTATTCTTTTACCTGCCACTGTAATATAACTGCCTCACCTTATTCTTTTTACCTGCCACTGTAATATAACTACCTCACCTTATTCTTTTTACCTGTCGCTTATTAATATAACTGCCTCACCTTATTCTTTTTTACCTGCCACTGTAATATAACTGCCTCACCTTATTCTTTTTTTACCTGCCCTGTAATTAACTACCTGCCTTACTTTTTTTACCTGCCACTGTAATATAACTGCCTCGCCTTATTCTTTTACCTGCCACTGTAATATAACTGCCTCACCTTATTCTTTTACCTGCCACTGTAATATAACTGCCTCGCCTTACTCTTTTACCTGCCTCTGTAATATAACTGCCTCACCTTATTCTTTTACCTGCCACTGTAATATAACTGCCTAACCTTTATTCTTTTACCTGCCACTGTAATATAACTGCCTCACCTTAACCTGCCTAACTGCCATATTCTTTTTTACCTGCCACTGTAATATAACTGCCTCAATTTTATTCTTTTACCTGCCACTGTAATAAAAATAACTGCCTCACCTTATTCTTTTACCTGCCACTGTTTAACTGCCTCATCTTACTTTTTTTACCTACCACTGTAATATAACTGCCTCACCTTATTCTTTTACCTGCCACTGTAATATAACTGCCTCACCTTATTCTTTTACCTGCCACTGTAATATAACTGCCTCACCTTATTCTTTTACCTGCCTCTGTAATATAACTGCCTCACCTTATTCTTTTACCTGCCGCTGTAATATAACTGCCTCACCTTACTCTTTTACCTGCCGCTGTAATATAACTGCCTCACCTTATTCTTTTACCTGCCACTGTAATATAACTGCTCTCCTTATCTTTTTACCTGCCACTGTTTATAACTGCCTCACCTTATTCTTTTTACCTGCCACTGTAATATAACTGCCTCACCTTATTCTTTTTTTTACCTGCCACTGTAATATAACTGCCTCACCTTACCTTTTTACCTCACCTTATTCTTTTACCTGTAATATAACTGCCTCACCTTATTCTTTTACCTGCCGCTGTAATATAACTGCCTCACCTTATTCTTTTACCTGCCACTGTAATATAACTGCCTCGCCTTATTCTTTTACCTGCCACTGTAAAATAACTGCCTCACCTTATTCTTTTACCTGCCACTGTAATATAACTGCCTCACCTTATTCTTTTACCTGCCACTGTAATATAACTGCCTCGCCTTACTCTTTTACCTGCCACTGTAAAATAACTGCCTCACCTTATTCTTTTACCTGCCACTGTAATATAACTGCCTCACCTTATTCTTTTACCTGCCACTGTAATATAACTGCCTCACCTTATTCTTTTACCTGCCACTGTAATATAACTGCCTCACCTTACTCTTTTACCTGCCACTGTAATATAACTGCCTCACCTTATTCTTTTACCTGCCACTGTAATATAACTGCCTCCTTATTTTTTTTACCTCTTTTTACCTGCCACTGTAATATAACTTTGCCTCCCTTATTCTTTTTTTACCTGCCACTGTAATATAACTGCCTCACCTTATTCTTTTACCTGCCACTGTAATATAACTGCCTCGCCTTATTCTTTTACCTGCCTCTGTAATATAACTGCCTCACCTTACTCTTTTACCTGCCACTGTAATATAACTGCCTCACCTTTCTTTTCTGCCTCTTTTTACCTGCCGCTGTAATATAACTGCCTAAAATAACTGCCTCTTATTCTTTTATTTTTTTTACCTGCCACTGTAATATAACTGCCTCACCTTATTCTTTTACCTGCCACTGTAATATAACTGCCTCACCTTTCTTTTTTTTTTTTAACCTTCTTTTTATTCTTTTTTACCACTGTAGTAATATAACTGCCTCACCTTATTCTTTTACCTGCCACTGTAATATAACTGCCTCACCTTATTTTTTTTAAATATAACTGCCTATAACTGCTTACCTTACTCTTTTACCTGCCACTGTAATATAACTGCCTCGCTTTATTCTTTTACCTGCCACTGTAATATAACTGCCTCACCTTATTCTTTTACCTGCCGCTGTAATATAACTGCCTCACCTTATTCTTTTACCTGCCACTGTAATATAACTGCCTCACCTTATTTTTTTACCTGCCACTGTAAAATAACTGCCTCACCTTATTCTTTTACCTGCCACTGTAATATAACTGCCTCACCTTATTCTTTTACCTGCCACTGTAATATAACTGCCTCGCCTTATTCTTTTACCTGCCACTGTAATATAACTGCCTCACCTTATTCTTTTACCTGCCGCTGTAATATAACTGCCTCACCTTATTCTTTTACCTGCCGCTGTAATATAACTGCCTCCTATTTTTACCTTCTTTTACCTGCCTTTTTTACCTGTGTAATATAACTGCCTCACCTTATTCTTTTTTTTACCTGCCGCTGTAATATAACTGCCTCTGTAATATAACTGCCTCGCTTTTTACTCTTTTACCTGCCTCTGTAATATAACTGCCTCAATTTTACTCTTTTTTACCTGCCCTCTGTAATATAACTGCCTCACCTTATTCTTTTACCTGCCGCTGTAATATAACTGCCTCACCTTATTCTTTTACCTGCCACTGTAATATAACTGCCTCACCTTATTCTTTTACCTGCCGCTGTAATATAACTGCCTCACCTTATTCTTTTACCTGCCTCTGTAATATAACTGCCTCACCTTATTCTTTTACCTGCCACTGTAATATAACTGCCTCACCTTATTCTTTTACCTGCCACTGTAAAATAACTGCCTCACCTTATTCTTTTACCTGCCACTGTAATATAACTGCCTCACCTTATTCTTTTACCTGCCACTGTAATATAACTGCCTCATATAACTTTTATTCTTTTTTACCTGCCGCTGTAATATAACTGCCTCACCTTATTCTTTTTTTTACCTGCCGCTGTAATATAACTGCCTCACCTTATTCTTTTTTACCTGCCTTACTTTTTTACCTGCCGCTGTAATATAACTGCCTCAATTTTTTTATTTTTTTTACCTGCCTCTTTTACCTTTTTACCTGCCTCTGTAATATAACTGTAACTCTTTTAACTGCCTCTGTAATATACTTATTTTTTTACCTCTTTTACCTGCCTTTTACCTGCCACTGTAATATAACTGCCTCACCTTATTCTTTTACCTGCCACTGTAATATAACTGCCTCACTTTTATTCTTATTTTTTACCTGCCACTGTAATATAACTGCCTCACCTTACTCTTTTACCTGCCACTGTAATATAACTGCCTCGCTTTACTCTTTTACCTGCCACTGTAATATAACTGCCTCACCTTATTCTTTTACCTGCCGCTGTAATATAACTGCCTCACCTTACTCTTTTACCTGCCACTGTAATATAACTGCCTCACCTTATTCTTTTACCTGCCACTGTAATATAACTGCCTCACCTTATTCTTTTACCTGCCACTGTAAAATAACTGCCTCTATTTTATTTTTTTTACCTGCCACTGTAATATAACTGCCTCACTTATTTTTTTTTACCTGCCACTGTAATATAACTGCCTCACCTTATTCTTTTTTACCTGCCTCTGTAATATAACTGCCTAATTTTTATTCTTTTTTTTTACCTGCCGCTGTAATATAACTGCCTCACCTTATTCTTTTACCTGCCTCTGTAATATAACTGCCTCACCTTATTTTTTACCTGCCGCTGTAATATAACTGCCTCACCTTATTCTTTTACCTGCCGCTGTAATATAACTGCCTCGCCTTACTCTTTTACCTGCCTCTGTAAAATAACTGCCTCACCTTATTCTTTTACCTGCCGCTGTAATATAACTGCCTCACCTTATTCTTTTACCTGCCACTGTAAAATAACTGCCTCTTATTTTTTACCTGCCACTGTTATTCTTTTACCTGCCGCTGTAATATAACTGCCTCACCTTATTCTTTTACCTGCCGCTGTAAAATAACTGCCTCACTTTATTCTTTTACCTGCCACTGTAATATAACTGCCTCACCTTATTCTTTTACCTGCCACTGTAATATAACTGCCTCACCTTATTCTTTTACCTGCCACTGTAATATAACTGCCTCACCTTATTCTTTTACCTGCCGCTGTAATATAACTGCCTCACCTTATTCTTTTACCTGCCGCTGTAATATAACTGCCTCGCCTTATTCTTTTACCTGCCTCTGTAATATAACTGCCTCACCTTATTTTTTACCTGCCACTGTAATATAACTGCCTCGCCTTATTCTTTTACCTTCTTTTTACCTGCCACTTTTGTAATATAACTGCCTCACCTTATTTTTTTTTACCTGCCACTGTAATATAACTGCCTCACCTTATTCTTTTACCTGCCGCTGTAATATAACTGCCTCACCTTATTCTTTTACCTGCCGCTGTAAAATAACTGCCTCACCTTATTCTTTTACCTGCCTCTGTAATATATATGCCTCGCCTTACTCTTTTACCTGCCGCTGTAATATAACTGCCTCACCTTATTCTTTTACCTGCCCCTGTAATATAACTGCCTCACCTTATTCTTTTACCTGCCACTGTAATATAACTGCCTCGCCTTATTCTTTTACCTGCCACTGTAATATAACTGCCTCACCCTTTTTTTTTTTACCTGCCGCTGTAATATAACTGCCTCACCTTATTTTTTTTACCTGCCGCTGTAATATAACTGCCTCACCTTTACTCTTTTACCTGCCGCTGTAATATAACTGCCTTACCTTACTCTTTTACCTGCCGCTGTAATATAACTGCCTCGCCTTACTCTTTTACCTGCCGCTGTAAAATAACTGCCTCGCCTTATTCTTTTACCTGCCACTGTAGTATAACTGCCTCGCCTTACTCTTTTACCTGCCTCTGTAATATAACTGCCTCACCTTATTCTTTTACCTGCCACTGTAATATAACTGCCTCGCCTTATTATTTTACCTGTCACTTCAATATAACTGCCTCACCTTATTCTTTTACCTGCCGCTGTAATATAACTGCCTCGCCTTATTCTTTTACCTGCCTCTGTAATATAACTGCCTCGCCTCACCTTCTTTTACCTGCCACTGTAATATAACTGCCTCTCGCCTTTTACTCTCTTTTACCTGCCTCTGTAATATAACTTTTTACTCTTTTACCTGCCACTGTAAAATAACTGCCTCACCTTATTCTTTTTACCTGCCACTGTAATATAACTGCCTCACAATTTATTATTTTTACCTGCCACTGTAATATAACTGCCTCACCTTTTTACTCTTTTTTACCTGCCGCTGTAATATAACTGCCTCACCTTTTTCTTTTTACCTGCCGCTGTAATATAACTGCCTCACCTTTATTCTTTTTTTTTACCTGCCGCTGTAATATAAGTGCCTCACTGTAATATAACTCTCGCCTTATTTTTTTACCTGCCGCTGTAATATAACTGCCTCACCTTATTCTTTTTTTACCTGCCGCTGTAATATAACTGCCTCAATTTTTATTCTTTTATTTCTTTTACTCTTTTACCTGCCGCTGTAAAATAACTGCCTCACCTTATTCTTTTTACCTGCCTCTGTAATATATATGCCTGCCACTTTTATAACTGCCTCACCTTATTCTTTTTACCTGCCACTGTAATTTACTCTTTTTTTTCCCTGCCGCTGTAATATAACTGCCTCACCTTATTCTTTTTACCTGCCCCTGTAAAATAACTGCCTCACCTTATTCTTTTTACCTGCCGCTGTAATATAACTGCCTTTTTACTCTTTTACCTGCCACTGTAATATAACTGCCTCGCCTTTGTTCTTTTTTTACCTGCCGCTGTAATATAACTGCCTCACCTTTATTCTTTTACCTGCCGCTGTAATATAACTGCCTCACCTTGCCTTTTATTCTTTTTTACCTGCCGCTGTAATATAACTGCCTCACCTTATTTTTTTACCTGCCGCTGTAATATAACTGCTGTAATATAACTGCCCTTTTTTTTTTTTACCTGCCGCTGTAAAATAACTGCCTCACCTTATTCTTTTACCTGCCACTGTAATATAACTGCCCTTCACTTTTTACTCTTTTTACCTGCCTCTGTAATATAACTGCCTCACCTTATTCTTTTTTACCTGCCACTGTAATATAACTGCCTCACCGCTGTAATTTTATTATTTTACCTGTCACTGTAATATAACTGCCTCACCTTATTTATTTTTTTTACCTGCCGCTGTAATATAACTGCCTCGGCTTTTATTCTTTTTTACCTGCCTCTGTAATATAACTGCCTCACCTTATTCTTTTTTACCTGCCGCTGTAAAAATAACTGCCTCGCTTTATTCTTTTTACCTGCCGCTGTAATATAACTGTAATTTGCCTTTTACTTTTTTTTACCTGCCACTGTAAAATAACTGCCTCACCTTATTCTTTTTTTTTTCTTTTTTACCTGCCACTGTAATAAAATAACTGCCTCGCCTTTTATTATTTTACCTGTCACTTCAATATAACTGCCTCACCTTATTCTTATTTTTTACCTGTCGCTGTAATATAACTGCCTCACCTTATTCTTTTTACCTGCCTTTACTTACTTTTTACCTGCCTCTGTAATATAACTGCCTCACCTTATTCTTTTACCTGCCGCTGTAATATAACTGCCTCGCTTTACTCTTTTACCTGCCGCTGTAAAATAACTGCCTCACCTTATTCTTTTACCTGCCACTGTAATATAACTGCCTCGCCTTATTCTTTTACCTGTCAGTTTAATTAACTTCCTGACTTTTTTCCATTACCTCTCGCTGTAATAGAGCTGCCTCACCTTACTCCTTTACCTGTCATTGTTATGTAACTGCCTTGCCAATAGTGGCACACTGGCACCCCCATTAATGGGGGCAAGCTAATGGTTCTGTGCATGATCTTTTCATGTTTCTCAATTATCTTCTACGTTCTTTACCCCTGCGACACCCAGTTAATGGTTTGTTGATAAAGCCATTTTAAAATGAAATAAGCAGCCATTAGATAAAGCATATGGTGTCCTTGGCAATGTTGGCGCACAAGCTGTTTCCTCCTCTCCATATGAGCACTTGCGTCCCGCGGAGCGGCTAAGCTAAGCGTCGTATGTCACTTCCAAGCCCTGCGTTACGCCTGCACGTCCCCTGCCGCAGTGAGTTTGTGTTTGGGGAACAGCTTACTGTACAATGCTGTTAGGCTGCTTACTGAAGCCCTTGACAGGGTAAAGGTGGTTCGGTGTCTTGCAGTCGACTGGATTTACGGTTGATGTGGTGGATTTGTTTGAGTTTCTACAATTTATTTTTACTCTTCACTGTGCTCAGTGGGGATTTTTGATGGAGAGTTGGTTGGCTGTTGAGCTGTGAATTTCCTTCACATCGCCGATATGCATAGCTGTTTTCCCTCAGTCGTGCGTTTCCTGCTCAGAAAACACATCCATAGGTGCCAGACGGAGCCTGTCGATGATTTCTGCTGTCGCAGAGTTTGATCTAGAGCCCTGCTTCAAATTGCTTTCACTCAGTTTTCTGACCCAGGCTTCTCATCGCAGTCAGAGGTTATGCGCTGTGGCCTTGGAGGAAAAGCGGTAATTGAATCTGTGTCCCCCCCAGTTCATGGAAAGCGGATGTATGAAAACAGTCTTTGCAATAAGACCAGAGTAGTTATCTGTCCTGGAAAACCTGTCCTTTTTAATGCATTTTCCCTGGCATGGATAAGTGGGGTGAATGAGAAAGGTGGCAGCGTGCCTTGGAAAGTAGGTCATTATCTGGTGGGATATGTGTAGTGGGGGGGTTCAGTTTCTGTTCCGAATAAAGCACTTTGAGTCAAACTCAATTGTGAAAGGCGCTAAACATATAAAGTTGAATTGAATAGTCTTAATGCTTACAGTGTTGAAGATTGAGGTCAGCAAACACGAACCCCGTAGAAGAATATTATCTTCAAGATCTGGTCGAATTATGAGTAAAAATTAAAACGAACATTGAGAAAAATTGTGTTTTATGACCTGACTCTATGACCCCATAAAATCCACTGATCCATGTATAGGTTTTTCCTATGCAGCTGCTTTATTCAAATATGTGGAACTTCAGGCCCATTTTTCATTCTCATGGAGATCCCGAGGTTTCCCAAGATCCCAAATGCGTCCAGCTGAATTACAGGGAAATGTGTATACAACAATGTACAAGGTCTACATACTTTCCATTTGATGTAATGCTGTGACTATAAATACATTGGATCCTGGGTGTGAATATTACTCTCAGTATGAGTACTATGTACCTTAAGTGAAGCACTGTTGCAGTAGGATTGTTAAAATTGATTTAAAAATCGGCTTGATGCATGCCTAGTTTGTACAAATGACTTTGTTTTGGATTGGGTATAGTAAAATTAAGATTTTTAGGATTGTTGATGGGAAATCTTCTGATGTTTTTTCGTGTGGTGATGATGTTGAAACAAACGCTCCCCCTGCATCAACATGGGCATCAGTGCATCGGAACCTGTCAGAAACTTTCGGTTTAAAGGTCCGATGTTATCGAAGTGTTGCGGCAACGTTTAGCAGGATGTCAATGAGTGGTAAGTTGAAATTTTAGTGTTTTGCTCGTACTGTCTCGCCTCGCATGCGTGTGGTTGTAGCTGTATTGTTATGTAGTCATGTTATATGCCCACTTATCCGGAAGAAACTTTGCAAAAAGCTCCTGATGACCATTGCTACCAAAACGAAACACAATTCTGACACCAAGCTGCTGAATGTGCTTGTAGCAAAAACACACCAACAGTGTAAGCGTTGCTTATGTGGAGCTAGCGAATCGATAACTTGTACTGGAAAGAATTCTGTATCCAATCTCTTTTTTTCGGCTTTTTATGAGCCAGAACAATTTCTCGGGGGGAATGAAATTCTGCAGCGGCAATGCAGAGAAATCGTTTGTTATACCAGACACGTTATAGCTTGTGCGTTTCACGAGTGCTTTCACCGCGGTAGCATCAGGGAGCTAGCCCACACATAGGCAAAGTACCCGGCTGACCCTGGTCATGGATCAGTTAGACGATTGTTTCACAGTAGCAGTAAACAAACCCAAACATGTACCCTTAGCTCCGCAAAACCTACTTCTGGTCTAACTGCAGCCTTTTCAGCCCAACTTTGCAGACACATACAACATCTCTCCAGTTAGCTTCAACTGTAGTGGCTACAATCAGGCAACATTATGATGAAACTGCCACATTGATGCTAACCAAAGTAACACAAGCATACCGATCAGAATTACTGCATATAAGTTGACCAGGAGCATTTTTTAAGTAGCACGGCACGCGAACTAACATGCAGTATCTAGTAACCGAGCGTTCTTAACAATGACAGAGACAAACGTTACCCTGCAATACAGGTTTTACTGACAGTAAGTTCCGTTACCATGAACAGTTGTACCAAGCATCCAAATTACAAACAAGTACAAAAAGTTTGCTTCAAATGAGGTTTTGTGTTCACACACCTTCTGTTGAATGTCTCCTTGATATTATTTACTCTTGCACATTTAGGACACGAACATTAGCAACAGTAACTTGGCTATGTTAGCTTCTTCCTTCAGGTTCCCTTTTCAGACTTCCACCTATCAAAACCAACAGATATAAACAGTCCTTTATTCCCACCGCTGTCTCCCTCAACTCTAAGAGGAAGAGGTAGCTAATTGCACAGCACTTTTTAATCACAGAGCACTTTATCAGCACAGTGTGATCATTTTTGTTAATTATTTATTGCTTTTAGAACTATTGCATTAGATTCCTTATACCTATTGTTTACTCAGTGTGTTTTTCACCTGTATTCAGTTTTTTTTTTTTTTTAATCTGGATTATCGACAAGTGTGTTTTATCTGCATTATCGTCATCTGTGTTTCATGTTGTGGGTTTTTTGTTTTTTAATGCTCCTCCACTGTTACTGTTGCAATTGAATTTCCCCATTGGGGGACAAATAAAGTTATTGAAGTTAGTGAAGTTGAAGTAGCCACAGTGCTACAGCCACATTCAACAGGCTATCACCTTAGGGAGGCTTATGCAGTAAAGCAAGATAAAATGGTAAAACTAACTTCTTCTGTGTCTGTCAGTCACGGACAGTTGGTACTGATCCAGGCTTTTTCTTCAGATATTTTACAAAGCCTGCGTTTGAGGCCAGTTGTTAGTGCTAACTATCGTTAGCGGTCCTGCTAGCCACCCGTAACATGTAAGCTTCACTTACATTATTCGCTGTCATTTCGTTACTTACAGCTTGGGGCTCCGAGCGCTTGATCGATGCAACTGCTCCAGGGTTGAGAAGCAGCTGAGATGCATATCCAGCATCAAATTATCCTTTATTGACAAAGCTGTCCTCGGTGATATGCCAAGCACAAACAGCTAACATTCCCTCTGAGTGTGGCTGTTTGCCGCCAGCAAACAAAAAAGCTACCCGCTGATTTCTGGTGTCATCGTCTTTTGGAAGAGAAAATAGTTGTGCTTTTTTTCGCATCCAAAAAAACATGTACAAACAGCTTTGGGAGACATACTGATAAATCTACACGTTAAATGATTCGGGCTCTTTTGTGTCTGATAGAATAAATTCCGGGGTGGGTAGGTCCAGCGCCGTGATTGGCTCTGGCCAGGTCTGTGCTGATTGGACGCAACAACCTGACGTCAGGTTTTGCCCAGATCTTGTGAAGATCTCGGGAGGAGCTGTTCAGAGAGGAAATCCCGTTCAGGAAATCACGTTCTCGGATTATGGCAAAACCCCTGCATCTTATGTTTAGAAACTTTACAGAGGTTGAGTATGGACATCCAACATGGTAACATTACTTGTGTGTATTAAAAGAAGGATCAGCATAATAGGGGGCCTTTAATGTTTAAATCCATTTGAATGCAACTATTCATATTGTGTTGCCTGAATTATAGTCATTGATCATTTGGCTTTTCATCATTTCACTTTTTAAATGTATAACCGAATTAACATGGAAAATTGCGAATCTGATTGTAAGGTTGAGGTCAGCTGCAATGGACTGGATGGATGGGAATGAGGGATTGGTGAGTTTTGGACCCATCAATTAAAGATGGCGTCTAACTGCGGCTCCCCAGAGATCAGGAGGCTGAGGCTGTAGATTAGGGAGCGCTGCACTCCTGAGCTGAATTTAGCCCTGCAGTCTGAGACAAAGGGCCGTCTGACTCCATGCTGTCTGACTGCCTGTACGTCTGAGCCTGTCGGTTTGAATGATATGGGCGGGAATATTATATTGTGGAAAAAGAGTTCTGTTTTCTTGAAGAGATGGAAGGTGGAACAGGGCGTGGAAATGGAGCGGGCTCATTTTTCTCAGAGCTGACTGTATTTCTGTTACGATGCTAAATGAACTGTTCCAGGCTAGTTTTGCAGGGGGTTCAGGCCAGGGTTTAAATGTTCAGGGCATAGTGACAAATGTTTGTGAAATGCACTGTACAAATAAAATTTGGTTAGATTTGATTTAGTACTTAATATAATTGATGTATTTAATGCTGTTGCCTCAGATCATCAGCACAGGAAGAGAAATGGAAGGTTTTGTACGAGGCAGATGTGCCCCATATCTAGTCCTGCTCTGTGGACTTCGGTCTCTGCTGTTCACCCGCAGCCTGACTGCGCCATCACCTGTTCTTTTGCACAGATTCGGCCTTTGTACGGTCCACACACTGCTCTCTGCGACTCTGTAAAGGAAGCGCCATATCTTTTTGTTAACCCTCTGTCTTTATACTGATCTCTCTTCTGATCTGGTACACTTTCTTCCCTCTCTCTGTGCTGATCTCTCTCCTGATCTGCACCTTCATCCCTCTTTCTGCTGAGCTCACTCCTGATCTACACCCTCATCCCTCTCTCTGCTGAACTCTCCTGATCTACAGCTTCATCCCTCTCTCCGTGCTGGTCTCTCTCCTGATCTACACCTTCATCCCCCGCCCTGTGCCGATCTCTCTGCTGATTTACATCTTCATCCCTCCCTCTTTGCTAATCTCTCTCCTGATCTATACCTTCATCCCTCTCTCTGTGCTGATCTCTCTCCTGATCTACACCTTCATCCCTCTCTGTGCTGATCTCTATCCTGATCTACACCTTCATCCCTCTCTGTGCTGATCTCTCTCCTGATCTACACCTTCATCCCTCTCTCTGTGCTGATCTCTCTCCTGATCTACACTTTCATCCCTCTCTCTGTGCTGATCTCTCTCCTGATCTACACCTTCATCCCTCTCTTTGTGCTGATCTCTCTCCTGATCTACACTTTCATTCCTCTGTGTCGATCTCTCCTAATCTACACCGTCATCCCTTTCTCTGCTGATCTCTCCCGATATACACCTTCATCCCTCTCTTTGTGCTGATCTCTTTCCTGATATAAACGTTCATCCCTCTCTCTGTGCTGATCTCTCTTCTGATCCACACCATCATCCCTCTCTCTGTGCTGATCTCTCTTCTGATCCACACCATCATCCCTCTATCTGTGCTGATATCTCCTCTGATCCACACCATCATCCCTCTCTCTGTGCTGATCTCTCTTCTGATCCACACCATCATCCCTCTCTCTGTGCTGATCTCTCTTTGGATCTACACTTTCATCCCTCTCTCTGTGCTGATCTCTCTCTGGATCTACACCATCATCCCTCTATCTGTGCTGATCTCTCTCTGGATCTACACCATCATCCCTCTATCTGTGCTGATCTCTCTCTGGATCTACACCATCATCCCTCTATCTGTGCTGATCTCTCTCTGGATCTACACCATCATCCCCCTCTCTCTGTGCTGATCTCTCTCTGGATCTACACCATCATCCCTCTATCTGTGCTGATCTCTCTCTGGATCTACACCATCATCCCTCTATCTGTGCTGATCTCTCTCTGGATCTACACCATCATCCCTCTATCTGTGCTGATCTCTCTCTGGATCTACGCCTTCATCTGTGATCTCTCCTCCTGATCTACTGCTTCATCCCTCTCACCTCCTGCTCAATCAGCAACTGTGAGTCACACTGACTGAAAAGATAGGCCTTGATCTCTCTCTCTCTCTCTCTCTCTCTCTCATAATGGTGCTCTGCCGTTTCTCTCTCCAGCTGAGTGTTTGATCTTGATTTGCAGTTTCACAGTGGACACCCCGCGACCATGCAGAGATGGCAGGTAGGCAGAGTAACCGAAGCCGACCTCTTTGCCTCATTTACACGCTTGTGTAAAACGCAGTTTGACACCTATTCAGGCTCTCTGCTCCGAGCGCAGTTTGGGCATCACCTGATTGTGCTCTCTGCTCAGAGTGTGGTTTAAACGTCACTGGATCGTGCTCTCTGCTCAGAGTGTGGTTTAAATGTCACCTGATCGTGCTCTCTGCTCAGTGTGGTTGAAACGTCACATGATCACGCCCTCTGCTCAGAGGGCGGTTTTTACGTCACCTGATAATGCGCTCTGCTCAGCGCGGTTTGGACATCACCTGATCCAGGCCTTAATTTTGCAAATCTTTTCATGAGCGATTTGCTGTTCGCGTAAATACAGAACCATGTAACCCTTCGTTATGTTACGCAAAATAAAGTTTGTGTAACCGGTCGTTTGAGTCATCAGTTATACAAAAATGAAAGGTTTCAGTTTATGCTGCAGTGGAGACGTGGTGGCGCAGTGGTTAAGCGTTCTTGACTTGGGACTGAAAAGTCCTGAGTTCAAGTCCTTGCCACGGCTTTCCCGCTGTGTTCTTGGGCAAAAACACTTCACTCCCGCAGTGCCTCATTGTGCCTCATCAGTGCCAGGTGTATAATTGGGTACCAGAAAATTGTCAGGGAAACCTGACTAAGAGCCTGCAGTTACTGTACCTACCCTGCCCCCCTTTTAACCCCTCAGCCCGAAAATTCGGGCTGTGGGGTATTGTCGTCACGCGCCGTGTCCGTCCGTCCGTCCGTCCATCCACAGTTGCATTCCGCGCATTAAGTCAAAAATGCCATTGCCGATCAACGCTATTTTTGGTATGGGTGTTAGGGGGTGGGTAGCTACACAAGCCTATCGATTTTCGTTGCACTCCGATATCTAATATGGCTGCCACGGCTGCCATCTTGAATTTGCATTCCGTGCATTAAGTCAAAAATGCCATTGCCGATCAACGCCATTTTTGGTGTGGGTGTTGGGAGTGGGTAGCTACAGAAGCCTATCGAATTTCGTTGTGCTCCGATGTCTAATATGGCTGCCACGGCTGCCATCTTGAATTTGCATTCCGCGCATTAAGTCAAAAACGCCATTGCTGATCAACACCATTTTTGGTGTGGGTGTTGGGAGTGGGTAGCTACGGAAGCCTATCGATTTTCGTTGCGCTGCGATGTCTAATCTGGCTGCCATCTTGAATTTGCATTTTGTGCATTAAGTCAAAAACGCCATTGCCGATCAACGCCATTTTTGGTGTGGGTGTTGGGAGTGGGTAGCTACAGAAGCCTATCGATTTTCGTTGTGCTCCTATATCTAATATGGCTGCCACGGCTGCCATCTTGAATTTGCATTTCGTGTATTAAGTCAAAAACGCCATTGCTGATCAACGCCATTTTTGGTGTGGGTGTTGGGAGTGGGTAGCTACAGAAGCCTATCGATTTTCGTTGTGCTCCAATGTCTAATATGGCTGCCATGGCTGCCATCTTGAATTTGCATCCACGGCTGAGGGTGAAAGCCGCTTTGCGGGGCTAATTTTTCTGGAGTTACCTGGAAACTTCTAACGTCTCCCCAAGCTATGATATTGTTAGCCTCATAGCATAATTCCCTCTCCTATTTTTAAGGTTTTTTTTAATTATTATTATTAATTAGGAGAATGGATTTTTATTTTTTTTTTTTTTAAGGTTTTGAGGAAAAAAGGGAAAAAAAGCATTTTTTCGCCAACAGGAAAGAACAGGTAGCCAGTATGTCAATTTGGCATAAGTATGACTAATGCTATGAGGCTAATGATATGATAAAATCAAACCCCTTTGCCACAGTTGTTGATTACTGGTTAAAACTCTGACCTGTCAGTAGCCTAGGTTTGTCATCTATGGTAATGGCCAGTCCTGACGATCTGAATGACCAAGCTGTGCGACGATCTCGTCTCTTGTAATGTTCAGAATACTCCACATATACATTAGTTAAATTATGAAAACTGTCCAAACTGACGAACACAAGCAACTTTCAAACTTTTGACGCGAATACATTGGTAAATGAAACCCCAAAAGACGTATCCGTGAACCTAGACTGATATTTTCGATGTCTGTATTTTTATAACCTTATATGAAAGTATGAAATAAGCATTGCTGTTCCGCTGTCCAGTCTTCAAAAGAAAGCATGAACAATCAGCACTTAGCACTTAATTGATGAAGTAAAGCAGATGATTACACGCTTAACTCATCTCACCTGGTGTCTACGGTTTAAATCGGGTGGAGAAAACCAAACTCACACACCCTGTGGCTCTCCAGGACCAGGGCTTGCTACCCCTGCCCTATAAACTTTTATCTTTACTTTGTACCTCTACTTTGTCTGCATTACAACTATGCTAAATGTCCAACTACATTGACAAATCTTGGTTTCCGCGTAGACTGCTGTCACAACCTGCATGTCTGTTCAATTGGCTCTAGGAGTCTTGTGGGTAGTTCCTGGTAATTGATTGATTGGCTTATTATTCCCTTAGTGCAGGAGTACAGCTAACAGCACAGGGTGTGCCGAGTTTGGTTTTCTCCACCCTGTTTAAACCTAGGACACCAGTAGAGATGAGTTAAGCGTGTAATCAACTGCTTTCATTCATCAATTAAGTGCTGAGTAACGTCAAAAACCAGCAGACGCTGCGGCTCTCCAGGACCGGGGTTGACTACCGCTGGTCTAACACATGTACTTAGTCAGACGTTATCTAAGTAAATTACTTAGCCAAAATTGTGCGCTGAAAGCATCCCGTGGTGTAGAAATGCAGGGCTGTGCACACAGTGGCGGAGCTAAAACTGGGAACTGGGGGGACACAGGCACGTCTCTTTATGACGGCAATTAGTCCTGGCTAGTTGTCAATCATTTTCCTTCATTGACTTGTTTTCCAATTATTGTAATTGACAATTGAAGACAGGGTTTCTCTCTCTGATTGAATAATAACTGATCCACGTTCCAGCGAAATATCGCCTCTCACTCTCGGTACTGCGTGGGTTGATAGAAAAGTGGCACTTGGCAATTAACCCATTTAAACCTGGAGAGCATGTGCGCATTTCAAGAACGTGTTGTTGCCGACACAGATATGCGCGTAATTTTGAAAGTACCGTGATTACTGTAAGTTTTACGCAATAGAAAAAAATTCCAACTGTTCCTGAAAGCTGAGAAGCTGTGCTTCAGCCCAAATACAGGTTACGATCTGCTGGGATTTTTGCATTAGGCCTTAAAGGGTTAAATATAAAAAGTGTGCGACTCAAGCCATGTCTTTGAGAGTCGACAGGTGCGCAATTTTGAATAACGCTGATTTAATGCAGCAAATAGGTGTCCCGATAAATGATTGTCGTCTTACCTAATCAGGGACAACTAGCAGCACCTGATTAGTGTGGAGGGCTCTCGGAGTGAATCTTGTGTTAATTATGAAAATGACTGAGAACAGGACAGGACTAATAATTGTTTTAAACGGATGTTCTGTGACCCCCAATTCCCAGTTCTGGCTCCACCACTGTGTGCACAGCCTATCCACGGGCGCGATTGGATGGTTGGTATTGCCCCTGGGGGCGATGTAGTCCTCCATCAACTGAGTTAGGCGCAGGATCCCTTCCCTGTTGAAACAATATTTTTTGATAAGTTCTGTATCATTGTACGCGTCGATTGGATGTAAACATTGGTTAGCCATATGCTGACGAATTTCGCGTTGATGGTTGAATTGAAGATGGAGGAGAGCAGCCATGATGATACGTCTTGTTCCGACGAATGAGTCTTTGAGAATAGTATTGTACTTAAGTGTCCAATCTGGACAAGTCAAAATACTTACTTAGTTTTACGCACTTGAATACCAAAAATACTTACGTGGATTTTTACTTGGTTTGACTGAGAACTTCACTTAGAATAAGTAAAATTCTCAATCAAAAACTTAGCAAAATACTTAGCCAAAAGTTTGGTTGAATTCCAACTTCGACCAATTTTTACTTAAGTACAGCACTATGTTTAAGTATAGAATTGAATACCAGCCCAGGTTTTGTCACTGGGTGCTTTGGTTTTTTCCTGTTGAGTAAGGTGAGGGGAAGGGGAGGCCACGTTGGTGAAAGATAGCCCTGCCTTCACCCCTCAGTGGAGTTGCTCGGGGACGGCTGTGTGGCCTACCCACTTTTTTTGCATGTACACTACTGTGGAAGCATTTTTAGCCCCCCAGCACCCGAAGTGTTCGTCAGTGCATCCGTCCGGATGCATTACTCTGAAACTATATGCAGCAGCCTTACCATTTTACACTGACGCTATGACCTTTGCCAGAGCTTCTTTCTTTTTGTGACTTCTGAACTTAAACCTTTCAGCAATGACCTCTACCACTGTTTTCTGTTGATCTCCGACCCTGTTGATAGTGACCTTTAGAAATTGTTGGTGTAGGTTGGCTGAATCCTCTAGTGGTGCTTTTTGAATGTTTCGTTGACCTGTGACCTTTGGCCTTTTTCGGTACGATCTTGACCTCATCGTGCAATTTTGACGTTTCAGAGAAATCATCAGATCCTTTAAGGTGGCACATAAAAAATAACCAAGGTTAGGTCAAGGACGCCAACGCAATTATTAAAATTGACCTACGGGTTCTACAGGACATTTTGTGTGACAATTGAATTCCGACCTTGACCTCCATTCAGTTTCTGCAGAACATCTCCCAAACTGCTTGCAGTGACCTTTCAAAAATGCCTTTTTTACCCAACTCGTTGCAGAGCTGGCGATAAGCGGTATCGCATTGCAAAATGCCATCAGTTTTTTTGAAATGTGCCAATCTGCGACGGGCTTTTGAAGTCCCCATCGCATATTTTGCGAAACAGTCTTCAGATAATGTGAATAAAAGTTTTTGTCCAGTTTTGAACAAAAACGGGCTCCTACAGTCTCTTAATATCGTCCTGATCGGCCTCCATCACCGCACTATGGATAATCTAACGGCGCTACTCTGAAACCATGGTAGTGAATGGAATGACCCCATTATTTTCCTGTCTCCGTGCCAGTCCCGCCCACAGAGCGAAAGAAAACAAAGGAGTGGACAACGTCATTGGCTGGACCAACCGCAAAACGTGAGATGCGTCTGCCATCTTGTGTAAGGAATCGGCGGGGGAATTGCGCAATTAAATGCTGTACGTGTGTGTATGCGACTAGATAAATTGAAATGAAAAACACTGGACTGGTGTCACGCATCAGCCTATGAGCACGACCATTATTTAATAAATTATTATTTTGTTTACGGGTGTTTGTTGTCAGGAAATTCTTAATAATGAGTTAAAATTTAAAAAAAAAAATTTAAATTAACTGTAAATGTATATAAAAGAGTTGTATATTTATGTCTGAGGAATGCTGTTTTCATATTTTGAACACATGTACATTTGTATTTGTACCTTGAATTCTTGTAGTGCTCTTTATTCTAGATTATGACCATTTTTATTTTAATAATTAAATGTTCATCTTGGTTCATAATAATTACCAGAATTAATTTCTTTAACAGTAAAAATATTTACGATAAAAATCTGTCCTGAATACTCACTCATTCACAGCCTGAGCCAGATGAGTGGCTTAGATAGAGCCAACTAAAACAGTTACTGAGTTACTACGTTAGCTGTAAGTGGGACCCAGTTGGTAAGTCCAAGTAGTTTTAATGCTGCAATGCTTCTGTAACTCAACTGCCTTGGTCTTCATTAGGCTAGGTTGATTAGTGTTAGCACTGTTAAGGAAGTGTTCTTAGAGTTGGAAATAAAAAAGTGAAAATGCATATACGGACGTTTTTGTTGAGTTTTATTTTTGCTACACAGTTCTGAAAAATGCTACAGACTTTTAGAGACTACTTAGCGTTTTTGCTACGCAGTTATTTTGTCTTAATGCCAGCCCTGCGTTGGTCGTGGGACTGTTGATTAAGGTCGCACCCGTCTGTCAGTCAGTCTGTCTGTCTAGCAGTGCATCCAATCATCTGTGCGTGGGTCCTTTGACAGAGGACTTTAGCGGTCTCTGACCGACTTGTTTAAACCAACGTTAGGGCGATGTCACCGTTCACATTAGAGGATTACTGCCTGCTCTGTAAAGATCTCCATCTCCATCTTATCACTTTGAACTCACTTTCACCCAAAGAGACTTATTCTGTTTATCAGGAGAACTTTCATCTTTTCAGCACCATTCATTATATAGATAACTATAGACCTTTCCACTACGCATCAGCAAAGAGTGGTGGTTTACTTCTCAGTGCCCTTTCCCTCACTAAAAGATGCTCATTTTGTGTCTAAAGGACAAGCGTTATTTCATAAAGGTAGCTTATCAGCTTCTCACCCTTTCCTTATTTCCCATCGATGCAGGAAGTACACTTGGGAACTCTGAAGGCAAACATTGTAGTGAACATTATTATAAAATTATTATGAAATTATGGTCATAAAAGAGTAATGAACGCCAAGTACTCAGTGCAGCTATTCATTTACCTTTCATTCTTTAATTTTTAATGATCTGGAAGGTCTCGTGTTTATTTTTTATGTTTTTTTTTTAATAATTTTTTTGTTGTAATCAGGATGAACGAGCGCTGGGGCTGTGTGATTAATGTGTTCTTTTTGCTCGGCTGTGTGTCGGTGTTATAGGTCCTGTACTTCCACACTCGAATCAGACTCCCTGCGATCGTGGCTGTGGTGGAGGTCGTTTCTGTGGTTGAGAAAGAAGACTGTTCCCAGAATGCAGTGGGCTGTGGCTTTGGCATCCTGCGGCTCTTCCCCAGAGCGGGCAGTCCAGAGGAGCCTCGGGGTGGCCTAGCCGATGGAAGGTGATGTGACTGTAAAAAGCCGCTGCTTTTAAGTAAACACCCTTTTGCCACCCTTAGGCAGGTCGCATGAGTTCAGTTCTAATCTCACCCACACCTCCCAACTGGGTCAGCACGATGGGATGGCAGTTAGTGCCGTTTCCTCTAAAGAGGTTCTGAGTTTGCGTGCCGACCGGCCAGGACTTGTCTGTGAGGAGGTAGTATGTTCTCTTCATGCGTGTGTGTATGTGTGTGTGTGAGTTTCCTCCGGGGACTCTGGTTTCTTTGTATACTCTATCGGAACACTCCTACCATTGCTCCTGTCCAAGACTGGCTTTAGAACATGAGTTGGTCCCTGGGGGCTGCTCTGTGGCTGCGCACTGCTCCTTAGTAACTCGCATTGGGTCAAATTCTGTGGACAAAATGGGAATTGAGTATATCACTAAAGTACATCTTAAAAATAGTAACTCTTTTATGCTGAAGATCTTAATCAAAATTGTTAATTCATCTTCATTTTGACTGAATTGTAGACACTCTTAAGGGTGCAAAAGAAAAAAAATATTTTGTGGTTATTGATTCGTATTTTCTATTTAATGTTCTTTTTTCACAGATTGAACCTCTATCACGGAAGCCCTCGAGCTCTTCTGTTCCAGCCTCTACAGGAGCCCATAGAGCGTAAGGCTGTTTCATGCACAACATCCACCGTCACCCTCGGTTATATCAGTCACATAAAGGGAGATATTGATCCAAGAATAGGTTGAAAAAGAGCCATGAACTTTCATGTACACACCTCCTGTTTAATTTGATCTCCACGGAGCCATTCTCTCAGTTTTCTTAATCAGTAGGTGTTCTCCATGTAAATTGAATTCCACCCTCCAGTTACCGATTTGGAAATGACTTTTAACCTCCCAAGTTTTATGTTGTGGGTTGATGAGAAGTTTTCTGTCATTCATCTCAAGTTTGTGTTATAATACTTGGAGACAGTTTCCAGTAAAAGTGCTTCATGTAATTCTTGTAAATATCCCATCAAATGTCTCTAATTTTGACAGACGAAAACAACCTCTGAGTGCTTTTTTTTTTTTCGACCGATTGGAAGTGGAATTTTCTTTTCGAGTTTTATATTGAGGTAGAAGTGAATGTTTTTTAGTTGGCTGAATGGTTGAAGCCACTGAAGTAAGAATGTGTTGTTGGGTTGTATATAGGTAAGTATCTTGTATGCACTTCGAATAGTAGAGCTTTTTTGGATTTGTGTTACCTATGCTCATGAAGGCACAATTTCAGTCTTCAGAAAGTTTATCTGTGTTAAATATTGACACCTCTCAAGGCAAAGCCATAAGTTTATCATGGTAAAAATAGTCGATGCAAGTTGTGCCTTGAAGGTATTGTGGTGGTGTATTTTCAGTGACTGTTTGAGGCTATTTTAAGTTTGTTTTGGGGTGTTGCGTGATGTGATTTGTCACTCATGCGGCTCTTATGTAAGAAAGCATCCATGTTGCATCATCCGTTGCCTGGTTTAGCCTTCGCTATATTTCTCCAAGCAGCACATTCCTTCAGTCTGCACTGGCCCCCTCATCCTGATTATCTGTCTCGAATTACGCCCTCTCCTGTGTGTCTCATTGGAAGATTAGCGCCGAGTACGATTATGACCGTTTTCATCCTTCTGCACTGCACACCCTCCAGGTATCCCGAAGACGGGAGATGATTCAAGATAAATTTCCTCTTGAAATCTGCCGTTAATCTTTGGACAAAACTCTGAAAGCTGAATTCAGAAAAACGATCTTCTGGCTTATATTCCTGGAACATTTAAAATGGCAAGCTGATGATGGAGGAACCGATTGGGTCTAGAATGGCGTCGGTGCAAAGCTCTGAAACCAACTGACTCATGCAAAATGAAGAGGGTGTGGAAGCACTTCACTGGATTCTGGGTCGAACCGGGTTATTGTTTCAACCTGTTGAACAGAAGTGTGTGTTTATCATATCTGCTGACATTGAACTCTGTAGTTGTGGATAGAGGTGGTGTTTTAGCAATCTCTTTTCGCCAACCGGTTTCCTCATGTCAGTACAAGTGGCACATTAGATGAGATTTCATTGGGTATGTAGTTGGTGATTTTACCCAAGCCGACTTGCATCTGATTAAACCAAGCTGGAGCCAGTCCTTTCCCCGCACCCGATCAATGCGGACTTAAGGGCCTTGCTCAAGCACCCAGCAGATGCACTGATTTACTGTGGAATCACAGAGGCCCCTCACTCTGAGCCTCAGTATTACATGCTAGGGACCAGGCTATAGGCCGATTCCTGCTGCATATTCAAAAGGGTCATTCCAATAAATTTATGATGGGATTAGGGATGTCAATGTTGGGAAGTATTCTCACTATCCAAGATGAAATGTGATGGCACACTCTGGAGAAACTCTTATATTCTACTACATTACTGTTTTTTGTCAAGTTTTGGATATATCACTACCATAAAGTAAGTCTTTTTGAAAAGTGCCTTCCAAACCTTACACATGTGGCCAGCTTTCCCCGGAGATGAGACTTCCTTTAGAATTGAGCGTAGCACAGCAGAGGCAACAGTGATTGCTGTGAATTAACAATGTGACTCTGGCACTTTCAGCTCCTGTCAGTCACTTTAATTGAGACGCTGAAATTGTTTGTAATTGAGGAATAGATCAGTCTGCCGATTGGACAGGTGGCCTGGTGACCGTCACGCAGGTGGAGGGTGGCGGGGGGTTTGCGGAAACATCTTGGTAAAAAAATTCTCAGCGCCAGTCGCCTTTTGTTCCTTTACAAAACCCGGTGATGGAAAAGGACAGCTGGCGACAAACGTTATAATTTCCTGTCGCCAGGACCGACAAAGCCCTCTGCTTCCTAAGTACCCCTCTCAGATGTACCGCTTGACCACTCTTTTTCAGGCCTTTTCGACTCCGATGGACCACAGAAGGAATTTAACCGGGCCAGAAAGGGAAGAGGCCATTCACTGTAACTGTACTTTTGAGTGACGGGAGCCCTAAGATGCCCGAGGTTTTCCATTTAATGTCACAGCAATGCACATTTCAGGAATTTACATTACATCAGGTACTGCTGCTGGAGTCTTCTTCTGGGGATATGTAATAATATTCCAGCGCTTTTGAAGTCTTTCTGCGGAGGAGCAAATATTCAGCTCCTTCTGCGGCTGAGCCGAGCTTATAAAACGTGACAGGCGCTTCCCTCCATCCCTTGCCTCTCTCAGATGCCTGTGATTTCCTCTGGAGAGTAATAGAATATAGAAGCTACGTGGTGAGGCCTGTCTTTTTCCTTTTGAGAATCGCATTCTGCTCTAAGCAGTATATTTTAATGTTCTATTTCAGAATGCCAACTGGATTTTATTTTATTTCTATATATATATATATATATATATATATATATATTTTTTTTTTTTTTTTTTTTCCATCCAGCTGCTGAGAATTACCTGTGTAATTGGCTTGAATACGAGAAAAAAAAAAACAAAAGGAGAGAACACGCCAGTGAATGGAATGAGACTCCTTGTTATATTTCAATAGGTGAGAACTAGCTGCAAATGAATCGGAGTTCGCTAGTGGAATTATTTCCAGGCAGCGTTATGCATCTTTAATGAGACTGTCTCCCAGGTCCTCGCCGTGATGTAGATGGAGAACAGATGCAGCTAACTAATCTTGGCATTTCTGATGTTATCATTTGGTTTTAAATTTAGAAATAATTTGCATTACAGGTCTGATGTTTGTGTTGTTTGGTGAAGACATTTCCTCTGATTCCTCTTTTCATTCGCGGAGCCTTTTTATTATGGCAGAAATGGCCTCCAAGACCTGCTTCAATCATGTCACACTTATCCCCTGTTTCTCCTGCATGGTATGACTCAAATCAACTCCCCTTCCGTGGAATTGGTGGTTTTGCACTGGCAAAAATTCTGAATAGTTCCTGGTACTGTTTCAGTATCACCTCGGTCGAGGTTCTAAGCATGCTGAGCCAACACTAAAAGGTGACATGAAATGAAAACACCCCAGACCACTGTTTGGTCCGAAAGAATTGTCGCTAGAGCAAAGGTGCAACATGGGACATCCTTGCACAAAGATACTGTGGTGGCTGCCATTTTTTTTTCTTACTAGACCCGACCCCAATGTTAAAGGGTGTCAGCCTGAAAATCATGCCGTGCTCAGCTGACGAAGTTCAGACTTTCCTATGTTGGTAGCTGATGAAATGGTCGAGCAAGAGTTGGATGTCACTTGGCTAATGACCCCGCGTACGGTGAGCAGGTGCTATCTGCAGTGGAAAACGAAGTATAAAAAGTATTAGTACCAGTTCCAAGCGAGTAAAGTCAAGCAGAGCCAGTATCATGCTGTGTGGTAAAACTAGTTCCAAGCGAGTAAAGTCGAGTAGAGCCAATATCATGCTGTGTGGTAAAACGGCATAACAGTGACTGGCCTTTGAATGAGTAATTTTAGCTTAGAAACATAATGGTCGGTTTTGTGCAAGACTAGACCAGCGGTCCTCTGCGTTTTGCTTTAGAAAACTGAAATGAGTCTAGTTCCAAGGCTGTGGAACTGAATGTATCTGTTTGAGCTCTGGATATTAAACGTTCCTAAGGAAAAGAATAACGTACGAGACTGGCACCTTTAGTTTCGTCATTGTTCGGAATTCGTCTCTTTTATTTTTGACAATGAATTTATTTAGCTCCCGCCACTCGCGGTGCGGGAGCTATGGTATCGGGCTCCGTCCGTGCGTGCGTGTGTGCATGCGTGTGTGTGTGCGTGCGTGCATGCGTCCGTCAACACATTTCGCTTTATCTCATCAACAATTTCAGTTACAGGCTCCAAATTTTTACTGGACGTGCATCTCATAAAGCCCTACAAATGACATGCCTAAAGGTGACCTTGGCCTATTTTTTCAAGGTCACTGGCCTAAAAATATCACCAAAAACTTCAACATTTTACTTTATCTCATCAACTATTTCAGATGCAGGCTCCTAATTTTTACTGGATGTGCATCTCATAAAGGCCTACAAATGACATGCCTAAAGGTGACCTTGGCCTATTTTTTCAAGGTCACTGGCCTAAAAATATCACCAAAAATGTCGACATTTTACTTTATCTCATCAACTATTTCAGATACAGGCTCCTAATTCTTACTGGACATGCATCTCATAAAGGCCTACAAATGACATGCCTAAAGGTGACCTCGGCCTATTTTTTCAAGGTCACTGACCTAAAAATATCACCAAAAATTTCGACATTTTGCTTTATCTCATCAACTATTTCAGTTACAGGATCCTAATTTTTATTAGACATGCATTTCATAAAGTCCTACAAATGACGTGCCTAAACGTGACCTTGGCCTATTTTTTCAAGGTCACTGACCTAAAAATATCATCAAAAACTTCCACAATTTGCTTTATCTTATCAACATTTTGAGTTACAGGCTCCTAATTAGCTCCTGCCGCCCGAGTGGCATGGGAGCTATGGTATAGGGCTCCATCCGTGCGTGCGTCCGTCAACAAAAACTTTGACATTTTGTTTATCATAAAGGCGGGAGCTTCTGGGGCCGCCAGTGCCCTATATTTTAGGATCATGAGTGTCACTTACAGACTTGATATAGGTTTTTGGCATAGTCCGAAAATCAACTTGGTCCTTCCAAAGATGACTCTTCAATTAATCCAGATAAGTTTTTGTCATTCGCCAAAATCATTTGCAAACAGGTCTCCCAAATCCTTCGTTAGTTATTTCATGGTGTGGCCTGAAGTGCCTTAAAAATGCTCATAGATTATTGCTTCTTTCTTTCAGGTAATTTTTGAGCTAGTTGTACAGCACAAAGCATGGCCAAGCAATCAGGCAGCTCAGCTACAGCTTTCTCAAGTGCTAAAATGCAGGTCTTCTATTGATGAACACTTGGGTGAGTTCATCACTAAGAAGAGTCAGTGGAAAGACTGGGCAGGTTGTGAGAGTGCTGAAGCAGGCCGGCTGCCGTCAGTGGCAGTGAAAGTTGAGTCCTGCGCCCTGTCCTCCTGCCTGCTGCCGCCCCTTCACTGATGGGATCACGCTCCCTTCACCCTGCAGGGGGCAGCAGAGCCTCCTCCTCTACCCTCTGCCCCTGGGGCAGCTGTGGGCATTTGTGAAGCCCCTTTAGAGAGCCGACACACTAACACACACAGACGCACGTGCGTTCTCAGACTTGCACACACTGTCACACACGCACGCGCACACACACACATACATGCAGACACCCACGCACTTACTCACCCTCATGCACTCGCGCACGTTGCTGCTCACTCACGCGTGCATGCACACACACACACTCTGGCTCTCACTTTCTTGCTCTCTCTCTCATACACGCGCCCACACAGGCAGTCTCTCACACACACACAGTCTTTCACACACACACACACGTGCACACAGTCTTTCTCACACACACACACACACACACACTGTCCCTCTCACACACACACACACACACACACACACACACACACACACACACACACACTGTCTCTCACACACACGCATATGGACACACACACACACGCTCGCTCTCTCTCTCTCTCTCTCTCTCTCTCATACACACACACGCACACACGTGAGAGCCGGCGAAACGGCACCGCAGTTTTCTCTAATGAGTCAGAGCAGCGGGTGATTGACAGGCGGCTGCCTTCGTGGAGGTCTCTGTGCGGCAGCGCGTGGGTGTGGAGCAGATAAAGACGCTGTGTTCCTGTACCGGCGGGCGAGACCCTGAGGGTGTTTTACCTGAGACACACTCACACACAGCCACACACAAACCCACGCACACGCTCAAACACTCGAATATGCAGACGCACACACACAGTGAGTGACATGGTGGTGCAGTGTTAGTGCTGTTGCCTCCCAATAAGGAGGTGCTGAATTTGAGTCCTGATCAGCCAGGACCTCTCTTTGCATTTTCTCTCCGTGTTCACATGGGTTTTCTCAGGGTCCTCCACTTTCCCCCCACCCTGAAAGACATGCTCTATAGGATCACTCCGTCACTGCCCCTCTCCAGGGCTCCGGCTTTAGGACATGAGTTGGTCCCGGGTGCTGCGCTGTGGCTGCCCACTGCTCCTAAGTAACTGCAATGGGTCAAATGCAGAGGATGAATTACTTTATGGTGTTCAATAAAGTATATCTTGACTATCTCTGAAAACACACACACACACACACACACACACACTTTCTCTCTCTCCTCCTCTCAAACACGCTCTCTTATACATACTCACACACACACACACACACACACACGTATTAGCTCACCTTGTCTGAAGGACTGGACCAGGTGAGCTGTTGCCCGAGGTGTAGCATTCATCCTCAGTCATCTGTCCATCCATCACCTATCCGTCAACTTTTTCTTTAAATGATTTCTTCTCCAGAAATTAAAGGAAAAAAGGTCCTAGCCTTTAATTGACTGTGACACTTTTGACGACTTCTCTACTTCCACCGGTCAGATTTAGATCAGTCATGGAGTATTTATTTGTCTCGTGGCCCTGACCAAATGTTTTTATTTATTTTTATTTTCAGCTTGATTTAAAATGCAATATGGCTGCCCTGGTCTCTGATTTGCTGGCATTTTTTGACTATGTCGCTAGTTCCACTGATCAGGTTTGGGTTTGACTTGGTGCTCATGTTTGTCTCATGGCCCTGACCAAATGCTTTTTTTTTTTTTGGCTCAGTTCCGATTTTAATATGGCTGCCCTGATCTCTTCTTGGCTGGTGCATTTTTTACTTCCTTTCCTTCTCCGCTGGTCGGATTTGAATCAGATGTGGTGTGTTTATTTGTCTAATAGCCCTGACCAAGTGTAGTTACCTGTCTACTTAATTCAGACTCCTTTATAGGTGACACATTTTTGACAACTTCTCCACTTCCACCGGTCAGATTTGGCTCAGATTTGGTATATTTTTGACTCATGGTCCTGACCACGCGTCGTTATTTCTCAGCTTGATTCCGGATCTAATGTTGTTGCCCCGATCTCTGATTGGAGAAGAATTCAAATTGTATCCCCCAGTTCTACTGCTCCGATTTGGACTAGACTTGGTGCACGTTTGTCTCATGGCCCTGATCAAGTGTTGTTATTCTAGAAGGCATGTAGAAGGCAACAAGCAACAGTCTACAATATTTTAAACAAATAACGTAAAAATGAAAAAATAAATACAAGGATATTTATTGTTAGCTCACAAATGGTGAATAGAAATACAAATTGGTTTGTCAACAGGCCACATGCTGGCAACAATAGTCCAAAACATGACTCACTCCCCATATGAACCACAAACAGTTGTTGTATGCATTGCTCAGCATTAACCCTGGCTATAAAAAGCTGGGCTGTACATTTGTGAAAAGTGACGATGGTGCGATTGACACAACAAAGCGAGGGTCAGGCGATCAGAATGCCGGCGGCCGGAATGAGTGCAGCCAGAGTTGCGGTACACTTTGGAGCGCATTGTGTGATTGTTTCACGTCTGCGGACGCGATATAGGCAGACAGGAAGCACCCGAGATTGACCGTGGCCTTGGCAGCCTCGTGTGACCACGCGTGCGCCGGACCATCGTATTTGTGTGATGCATCTCAGAGACCACTTTTTCGTCCAACAATGTTGTCCGCTGCCGAGGTTCCTGGAAGATGCTGTCACTATATCAGGTCCCGCGCAGTGTGAAGACGGCTCCAGGTTGAAGGCAACACTTTATTTAGAGCTCACTTTTGGATGGTCCTGACTGATTGCAGACGTGCTACTCGTCGTCAGTCGGGACAGGTGCATTCCAACAGAAATTAGCTAAATTGTCAATGGCGTCACATTATTTTTCATAATGAGTCGTGCTACTTTCTCTATGGCAATGATGGGAGGCAACATTTGTACGAGAGATGAGATGAATGGGACGCTGATACGTGTGTCATGCAGATGTCGATTCAGTTGATGGAACACTGACAGCACAACGCTATGTGAATGAGATTTTTGAACCACATATTGCGCCCCACATCCGACAAAACCATCATCTTCATGCATGACAACACTCGTCCTCACGTGGCAAGGATTACTAGGCACTGCGTGGACACTGACAATGTAAGGGTGCCAGGATGGTCTCCTTATTTGCCAGACATGAACCCTATTGGCAACATTCTGGATTAGGGAATTTGCCATTGGGATCGCCCTCCCACTACTCAAAATGAACTTTCCGCTGCTCTTGTGGCAGACTGGAATCTGATCCCACAGAGACAGATCAGTAATTTGGTGTCCTCTATGCCATGCAAGATGCAGGCACTGCTTGCAGCAAACGGTGGACAGACACGTTATCTGTGGCATTTTCCATAGGATCCAGGAGGATTTCTGATTTTGTAAAATTGTCATCTACATTAAGAAATGTGTCAATAAAGCTCTTTTAATTTGTTAAAAACACATTTTTAGCTTACCGACCCTATGGGCCGATAAGCTATTGTCGTGATGTGGTGTCCGTCGTCCGGAACATTTTTTTTTTTTTTTTTAGCCTGATGAATTTTCGTGTAAATTTGCAATAACATACTACTGGACCATATCTGCAGACATTTTTCTCGGATTTTTGATTGAATCATTTTTGTCCGTTTTATGGGCCCTTGAAATTTTGGCTCCAATGTTAAAGATAGGACTGAGAAATTTAAAAAAATTATTTCTCAAAAACTGCGTGATAAATTTTTTTCGAAATCAGGCAATCAACTTACCTTGGTACCGTCAATATACAGTGCGAGCACCATTTTGATTGAATCGACGGAAGTGGGTCTATTGGGGCGCTGTGCTTTATGAATATGCAAGATGGCCTGTGGAGGCCAAATGGTTGCAGATGGAGATTAAGTTTGTATATGGACATATAGGAAGTCATATATGACCTATATTTTGCCAATATTAAATGTGACCGCAGATGACTTTGAAAGGTCAAACTCGAGGTCAAGGAATATATTAATAATGTTAAAAGATATGACTTGAAATTTTAAAAAAATTATTTCTCAAAAACTGATAACTTTTTTCCTAAATCTGGCAATAAACTCACCTTGATACACTTTATGTACAGTGCAAGTGCCATTTTGATTGAATTGACGGAAGTGGGTCTAGTGGGGGCGCTGTACTTTAACATTGGGTTTTAGGGAGAATGGGCCAAATCGCCTGTGGAAGCTAAATGGTTTCAGATGGAGATTAAGTTTGTATTACTGACATATAGGAAGTAATATATGACCTATATTTTGGCTGTGTTAAAGTTGATCTCAGATGACCTTGAAAGGTCAAACTTGAGGTCAAGCAAAATGTTACAATTTTCAAAGGTTTCTTGGCTTGAAAATATTGAAGATTGGGAACATATGTGCATTGAACACTTGTAGGAAGTCATTTATGAACTTTTGTATGGTGGCCTTGAAATTGACCTTCGGCGACCTTCGAAGGTCAAACTTCACATAGTGAAATTTCAATGACTTCTATCACCAAAACTATTACAGATACAGCTTAGGTTTGTATTGTGGGTATATAGGAAGTCATGCATGAAGTTTCATTCGGTGACATTGAACTTGACCTTCAGTGACCTTGAATGCTCAAACTTCACAGTGAAATTTCAATGACTTATATCAGCAAAATGGTTACAGATAGTTTCGGTTTGTATTGGAGATATATAGGAAGTCATACATGAACTTTCTTTTGGTGGCCTTGAACTTGACCTTCGGCGACCTTCGAAGGTCAAACTTCACATAGTGAAATTTCAATGACTTCTATCACCAAAACTATTACAGATACAGCTTAGGTTTGTATTGTGGGTATATAGGAAGTCATGCATGAAGTTTCATTCGGTGACATTGAACTTGACCTTCAGTGACCTTGAATGCTCAAACTTCACAGTGAAATTTCAATGACTTATATCAGCAAAATGGTTACAGATAGTTTCGGTTTGTATTGGAGATATATAGGAAGTCATACATGAACTTTCTTTTGGTGGCCTTGAACTTGACCTTCGGCAACCTTCGAAGGTCAAACTTCACATAGTGAAATTTCAATGACTTCTATCACCAAAACTATTACAGATAGAGCTTAGGTTTGTATTGCAGGCATATAGGAAGTCATGTATGAAGTTTCATTTGGTGTCATTGAACTTGACCTTCAGTGACCTTGAATGCCCAAACTTCACAGTGAAATTTCAATGACTTATATCAGCAAAATGGTTGCAGATAGTTTAGGTTTGTATTGGAGATGTATAGAAAGTCATACATGAACTTTCATTTAGTGGCCTCGAACTTGACCTTCGGTGACCTTCGAAGGTCAAACTTCACATTGTGAAATTTCAATGACTTCTATCACCAAAACTATTACAGATAGAGCTTAGGTTTGTATTTTGGCCATATAGACCTTCATATTGACCTTCAAAGGTCAAATGTCACCTAGTGAAAATTCAGTGACTTGTATCACTAAAACGGTCACAGATGGAGCCTAAGTTTGTGTTACTGACATCTAGGAAGTCACATATGAACTTTTATTTGGTGACATTCAACTTGACTGTCAGTGACCTTTAAGGGTCAAACTCCACAGTGAAATTACAATGACTTTTATCACCAAAATGGTCACAGATTGAGCCAGGGTTTGTATAGAGACATTTAGAAAGTCATATATGAAGTCCATTTGCTGACCACAACTTGACATTCTTAAAGTTCACAATTGACATATTGAATACATATTGACATATTTTAATGACTTGTATCACCAAAACTGCTTCAGAGCTTAGGATTGTATTACAGAAGGCCTTATAAATGTATGTGAACTTTTATTTAGTAACCTTGACATTGATTTTCATTGATTCAAATGTCAAACTTCACATGAAATTTTCATAACTTGTTTCATCGCTGTAAGACTGCTTGGCGGTAAGCTACAGGACCCTTGGTCCTATTTTTAGACTTCAAATTCAGTTTACGCTGCTCTGATCACCCGGACAAACATTGTGCCTGTTTCTTAATTGAACACACACACACGCACACATACACTAATGCATACGCACACATACATGAGCACACACACACACACACACACAGACACACACACCCACTCACCAGGGCTGGATGCAGCCTGCTTTGACTGGGGGTGCAGCGAAAATTTCTGGGGAGTGTAATGGTCTAGTTTGTAGTTGTCGGTATACTGAACCCTAACCCCCCAAACCCGTCTCTCCACACACTCATAAACTCAAGCAAAAAAAAGAAAACCCAAAAAACTGTCATTTCTCATTCAAAATGTTAAGTATTTGTTAATACATTTACATTTACATTTACATTTAGCAGATGCTATTATCCAAAGCGACTTACAGACTGATGAAAGCATTGCAAGCTACAATGAAGAACCTCAAGTAAACAAAGGAGTAGGTACACACCACCAGAGGAGGAGAGTGCCAAGTGTAAGTGCTAGTGAAGTCAAAGTGGAAGGAGAGCATTCCAGAAAAAAACTAATTATTGTTAGATTTTCTATGTTGCACCTATCCCTTTTAATGCAAAAACCCTGTTGTGTCAGCATGGTCATACTTGTTTTTAATCTGAAGCAAAACCAAATTTGCCAGGGTTTTTAATAATCGTATTTTGCAAATTATGAGAAGCATACTTTGCATTTTGAAGTTTACTACTGGCGATCTCTCTAAGCTTAGCATCCTTTGTGAGTGTGTACTCAAACAGCTTCAGGAAAAAGCCATCATTCATAGACAGAGGGCTCTCAGAGGCTCCACGGAGGGGCATCTCATTAACAGCAAGTAACCTTCTCTTTCGCACTTCTGCCCATGAGTATGAGTATGTACATGCCAATGGCTAGAGTAGTGCTTCTTAAACTCAGTCCAGGGGGACTGCCATGTATGCAGGTTTTCATTCCAACCACAAATGCAACCATAGAATTTTGATGAGTTGCTACTTTTTTTTCAGTACACTTTTGGGCAATATTGTCAAAAATGGTTATGCATATTATGATATAACATGCATATGATATAATTAACTTTCGTATGACTTGGATTAGTAAATATATTACACCTTGTGCAATTACTTGTATTGCAGGATTATAAACACAATATGGACATGGGGCTTTCATTTCCCATGGAAGGCATAGCATTTCTCTCATAATGTGAAGTTAGAGGGTAAAAAAAATCAACTAATTAAAACAAATCAACAGCTTAATAGAATTCTAGGGTTGCATTTGAGGTTGCAATGGAAACCAGCATACTCAGTGACAGTGGTCCCCCAGGACCGAGTTTGAGAACCACGGGGCTAGAGGCATGTCAAATGAATCCCCAGTCAGACTCTATTGCCATTTTCCAATTAGTGAAACCTCATTTAGTGAACGTGATGTCTTTGCCATTTTTAGCCGCAAACTTTCGACTGGGGAAAGAGAAATATGCATCTAGCTTTTCTGAGTACTCTAACCATGGTCAAGAGCGGTACCAACTTGAGTTGAATTCATGAGGATCTTGGCGAAATATCCGCATGAGGTACGTTTTTAACATTGGCTGCGTCAGAGTCCTGTCATTAAGCTCACGCTCGCTGACTGTATCACCCGTAGTAGCATTATTCTCCGCACTGGGAGAGGAAGAGAAGCTAATGCTAGCACGCTCTGCCTGCTCTTGAGTAGGTCTTGCACTAGACGTGTCTGAGCTAGTCGATGCTTTGGTGATTATAAATTCATGCATCATTTTTTCTTTTTTCCTTTAAACTAACTCGTATGCAAATAAGAAAAAAGTGGTTGTGGATAAACAAGCTAACAGGACTAGCTTACCTATTTATGTTAACTGAAAGACTGTCAACGATGAAATATGAAGAGTACAAATAAAGGTATAAGCTTAAATTAAGGTATGGAATATTAGTGTTTAATAGTAGAAACTAATTGTACAATCAGAAGTTAATGAAATCGCTATCCGGCGACAAGCCTGACAGTTACTCGATATGAGACGAGAGTGGTAAGAAACTTCTGGTTGATATCAGTTTTTATCAGTGACTATGGAGGTGGAGCTACAGGCTTTGTCGCCAATATTCAACCAGCCAATCAGAAACATCAAGAAAATCCATTTGAAAAATGCTATTAAATGATTGAACGATCTTTAGATTTTGGCTTAAGCACACAGTGAATTGGCTGAAGGATACATCAGTCAGTCAGGAGGAGCTGGGGAGCATGGGAAAAATCTGGGGGGGCGTAGCCCAACCCTGCACCCCCCTGGATCTGGCCAGGCCACTCACTCACATTTATTTTTCTGCACTGTTGGGGGCCCTAACAATGATTTTTTTCACCGAAATTCTGTTTACATACCCCCCAGCCCTAACCAAAACCCTAACCTTTTCCCAAAGCTTAACCCTTACCTTAACCCTAACCTTAAAACCCCCAAAGCAACAAAATTTTTAACGGAGAGCATATGGATAAACTTAAAAGAATATCGAAGTCAAACCATTAGCCCAATGGTGACCTTAGACCTAAACTGAACCCAAAGTCCAGAATGAAGCTGTAGGCTCATGGGGACCGAAAAAAAATGTCCCTTTAGTGCTGGTTTTTCAGATTTTTCCATCATTGTGTGGTCTACTGTTTCCCATAAGTATAGAAAAACCTGCCCACGCACATGCACACAAACACAAACAGCCTTGGTAGCTGAGTGAAGTGTTCTCTTTGTGAGTTCTTCGAAGTGGAGATAGTCTTGTGTTTCGGCTCAGTCCCAATACCAAGCTGTGATTTATATATTTATTTAGACTGTGCACTTACAGATTTTTTTATTTCACTTCCGTTAAGGTCACGTCAGTCAAAGCTGAGCGCGATTCATGTGGCGATCTTGTCCTGCTTGGCTCCTGCTTCCTGTGCGCAAGTGGGGGGGTCGTCACGGCTCATTCATTTGTTTGTTTTCTTATCACTTCTCCTCTTTCATCACTGCGGAAACCTGCTCCTGTGAATCAGTAACTGCTGCTGGGGAGCCGGCCAATGGCTGGGTCTCTGTGCTACTGACTGCGGCTGCGCTTTTAGTGTTAGAGAGAGAGAGAGAGAGAGAGAGAGAGAAGGAGAGATTGATGGTAGAAGGGAGGAGTGAGAGGCTGATGGAGAGATTGCTATAGAAGGGAGGAGTGAGAGAGACAGAGGGAGAGGTTGATGGTAAAAGGGAGGAGTGAGAGAGATAGAGGGAGAGATTTATGGTAGAAGGGAGGAGTGAGAGGCAGAGGGAGAGATTGATGGTAGAAGGGAAGAGTGAGAGAGGCAGAGGGAGAGATTGATGATAGAAGGGAGGAGTGAGAGAGACAGAGGGAGAGATTTATGATAAAAGGGAGGAGTGAGAGAGACAGGGACAGATTGATAGTAGAAGGGAGAAGTGGAGGAGTGAGAGAGACAGAGGGAGAGATTGATGATAGAAGGGAGGAGTGAGAGAGACTGGGAGAGATTTATGGTAGAAGGGAGGAGTGGAGGAGTGAGAGAGACAGAGGGAGAGATTGATGATAGAAGGGAGGAGTGGAGGAGTGAGAGAGACAGGGAGAGATTGATATAGAAGGGAGGAGTGAGGCAGAGGGAGAGATTGATATAGAAGGGAGGAGTGAGAGGCAGAGGGAGAGATTGATGGTAAAAGGAAGGGCAGGGGAGTGAGAGAGACAGAGGGAGAGATTGATATAGAAGGGAGGAGTGGAGGAGTGAGAGGCAGAGGGAGAGATTGATGGTCAAAGGGAGGGCAGGGGAGTGTGAGAGACAGAGAGGAGTGAAAGTGTGTGAGACTGTTTCGTGAGCGTGTGCCTGGTGTGTTGCCGTGGATGTGGTGCCTGGAGGAATCGGCCCGGCGGCCCTGACCTGCCCGCTGAGCTCATGGTCGGTGTGTTGGTCATAAACGGCAAGGATGACATCAGCCAGTGATGCACTGTTCGCTCGACCCAGCCTGCACTCCCTGCTGCTGTGGCTCAGTAATGATTTTGCTTAGTGGAGTGTCACCGGCCCAGACTGTCTCCTCACTGGAGCGATCTGAGAAAGCTGTTATAGGCTGTTAGGGTGGCTCGCGCATAATGGGGCAGAAGACTTCGAATTTCCCATGAAATGCTAAGAGGCTTGTTGCTGTTTTATCCAGGCCAGTTTTACAGTCAAAGCATCTTTCTCAGGCTAATATCCTGTTAGTAATTTTTCCCTTGGACTGAAGCAATGTGAAAAATCATCCTTTCTTTATGTGGTAGTTCTGTAGGCTCCTGTTCGATTAACGCTGAGGAAAATAAAAAAATAATTCCTTTATATAAGCGCGAAAGCGATATGAATAGGCTTCGTCGGGAATGATGGAGCTTGCATTTACCTGCACAGTGTTCGTCAGGTCTTAACTGCGCTGCGGCTCTCCAATGGCCAATTAATATCCGTCTGTATTTTAATGTCATGAAGCGATTGAAATAGATGGAGAAAATGCACCATTCAAATGCAGCGCTCAAGAGGTCAGCCGTTGTGTTTGGAGCACAATTAAAAAATCCTATTAAGGCAGCAGGCACCATTATGCTGCGGTGGTTCATTTCCTGCACGTCGATATAGAAAACATTTTTAAACCGCCCTGGTTGCTTCATTTTGTGTCTTGATTGTTTTCAGCCATTTCAATCAGAATATTATTATAATTTTTTTTTTTTTTTTTTCCGTAGCTTCGAAATTAACTCCCAACGACTCCTGCCTTCACATCATCCGTACAGGTTTCATAATTCAATGTTGTTATTTAAACAGTGGTTAAATAAAAATGTGAAATAATCATTTTTGGGTTACTTGGGTGATTTCACCGCTGCGCTGTCAGTTTCTCACACAATCATTGCCGTGAGATATGCGCGGCAGTTATTGAAATTTGTCTTGCCGGAATGATTGCGCGTGCGTGTGTGCGTGTGTGTGTGTTCTTGCGGTCCCGAGCTTAATGTTGATTGATGGATTTGAAGTTCACTTTTTGAAGTTATCTCTCGAGCCGCTTTCACACTGGACGCGAAAGGAATTTTTCGCACGACAGATTACATTCAAAGTCGATGCAAAGACTTTACATTGACTTTGAATGTAATCTGTCGTGCGAAAAATTCGTTTCGCTTCCGGTGTGAAAGCAGCTTCAGTTTGATTTTGGGCTGTAATGTTAGTTTGAGATAAACAAGGAATAACGAGATAAATTATGGAAAAACTCACTTCTTGTCCAGAGCGTGGGGTGGCCTCCCTGCAATATCTTATGACAATTTCATGTCTTCTTGTGCTAATTAAGGCACAGATGTCTCAGTATTTACACCCCTATGCACTTGCAGGGAGTGAGTGTCACGTAGCCCAATATTGGCCACTTCCTGTCCGTTTTTTTTTCCTACTGTCAGTCGTCATTTTGGGTATTATTGTCCTGTTTTCTCCCTTCATCGCAGGGCTGCGCTGCTGGGGGTAAATTGGGGGTGAAGGACAAACGCTTGCCTGCAGGAGGCGTGAGGCGTAGATGCGACAGATGGCTCTGACGGTCAAGAGATCTACCGCGGTGTGTTGTGAGCGTGTCTGGCTTCGAGGCTGATCTGATCAGCTTATGTTCCTGTTTATGTGGGGGGGATTGTGGAGGATGCACAGGAAAGGGAGCAGTATGGTCAGGTCAAAGGTAATGCAGTGATAGGTGGTGTGTAAAATGGGCCTGTCACATAGGCTTGCGTTATGTTGTGAAGTGAGCTCTTAAGGACTTTAGACGCCCTGCGCTCTGTAACCTCTGTCTCCTCTGCTTTCTCACCCTCTCAACACCAGCCTCGCTTCAAGTAACCTCAATTCAAACAGCCCTGAAAACATCACATTCTTGTATGCTACTAATGATAGGTGCAGTTACAGGAGAGCCGCAGTGTCTGCAGGTTTAACTCCAGTCCTGGAGGGCCGCAGTGTCTGCAGGTTTAACTCCAGTCCTGGAGGGCCGCAGTGTCTGCAGGTTTATCTCCAGTCCTGGAGGGCCGCAGTGTCTGCAGGTTTATCTCCAGTCCTGGAAGGGCCGCTGTGTCTGCAGGTTTATCTCCAGTCCTGGAGGGCCGCAGTGTCTGCAGGTTTATCTCCAGTCCTGGAGGGCCGCAGTGTCTGCAGGTTTAACTCCAGTCCTGGAGGGCCTTACTGTCTGCAGGTTTAACTCCAGTCCTGGAGGGCTGCAGTGTCTGCAGGTTTAACTCCAGTCTTGGAGGGCCGCTGTGTCTGCAGGTTTATCTCCAGTCCTGGAAGGCCGCTGTGTCTGCAGGTTTATCTCCAGTCCTGGAGGGCCGCAGTGTCTGCAGGTTTATCTCCAGTCCTGGAGGGCCGCAGTGTCTGCAGGTTTAACTCCAGTCCTGGAGGGCCTTACTGTCTGCAGGTTTAACTCCAGTCCTGGAGGGCCGCAGTGTCTGCAGGTTTAACTCCAGTCTTGGAGGGCCGCAGTGTCTGCAGGTTTAACTCCAGTCCTGGAGGGCCTTACTGTCTGCAGGTTTAACTCCAGTCCTGGAGGGCTGCAGTGTCAGCAGGTTTAACTCCAGTCTTGGAGGGCCGCAGTGTCTGCAGGTTTAACTCCAGGCCTGGAGGGCCGCAGTGTCTGCAGGTTTAACTCCAGTCCTGGAGGGCCGCTGTGTCTGCAGGTTTAACTCCAGTCCTGGAGGGCCGCAGTGTCTGCAGGTTTAACTCCAGTCCTGGAGGGCCTTACTGTCTGCAGGTTTAACTCCAGTCCTGAAGGGCCGCAGTGTCTGCAGGTTTAACTCCAGGCCTGGAGGGCCGCAGTGTCTGCAGGTTTACCTCCAGTCCTGGAGGGCCGCAGTGTCTGCAGGTTTAACTCCAGGCCTGGAGGGCCGCAGTGTCTGCAGGTTTACCTCCAGTCCTGGAGGGCCGCTGTGTCTGCCTCCAGTCCTGGAGGGCGCAGTGTCTGCAGGTTTATCCCCAGTCCTGGAGGGCCGCAGTGTCTGCAGGTTTATCTCCAGTCCCGGAGGGCCGCAGTGTCTGCAGGTTTATCTCCAGTCCTGGAGGGCTGCAGTGTCTGCAGGTTTAACTCCAGGGCTTTCCTGCACTAGAGTGACTCCCGGTTTGATGTGCACAGCCTACACTGAGTGGTACCAACACAACGTCAGTCTTTAGCTTTTAAAAGTGTGTAATATTCTGTGTCCTCCTCCTCCCTGCACTGTTCAGAAGTGATGTATTATGGTACAGGCTTATGATGCCGCACGTCGTTTGTTTTTGTGGTTGATAAGAGCTGGCTTGTCCGGCCGGTTTGATGGAGGGCCAGACTGTGCGGATGATTGACCAGAGCCCATAGCAGTGTGTTTCTTTAGCAGTGCGCTGAGGATTAACGATGGGACCACTGCTGTTCCTCTGTCCATAAATCATACCGATAAAGACTTTTTGCACAAAATGGTGCCAGGTTTTTCTCTGAAGTTGGAAAGTAATTTAAAGGGAAAGTTGTCCTTTAAAATTATTGTAAGTTATTCCTCAATTTCTTGCATTAAGGAATGTGGTCGGTCAGCGATGATGGCTCTGGCTTCATGCATTACTTTACTGATTTGATTAGTTGGTCAAAAAGCCTTCCCAAGGTCTGTTGTATGAATTAATGAAAGTATTCTCTCGGAAAGAATGAATTATTCTGCTTTAAAATTTTACTGAAGTTGCAAACATAATAAAAATTCATGCCATGGTTTGCAGAAATATTGGAGAACGGTCGGGGATATATTCCTGCCTCCTGCCCATTGGCTGGTGGGATGGCTCCTCCCCCATCTGACAGCCTTGATTCGGAATAAGTGGGTTGGATATGGAGGAATGTTTTGTTGAAACGGTCGACTGTGACACACGTCCAGCTCTTTAGCCTGCTCTGTTTGTTGTGCACACAAAGAACATTTTGAATGACTAATTTTAGCTTGAGATGACATTTGCCATGGTTTCTATGATTTTTTGGCATTCTGAATAGATTTTTCAAGTGGAACCCTTGAAGCACAATGGTCCTTGTCCTCACTCTTCCATTTATTTTTTTTTGAATAGGGCCTTGCAGAGCCAGCTTATACAGCCTGGTTTGTCGAACAGTTAGCATGAAAGATGTGCTGGCCTGCCTGGTATTATATGCATCCATTTTTGAACTGTTTACTCCATAAATGTGGGATAGAGTGACCCTCACCTGCAGCCCTGGGTTTATAACCGAGATATTTGCATTTTTTGAGGGAAAGGATGGATTTCTGCTGGAGTGGCCATGGTCCTGAACAGGGTCGACGTTGTTCAGATGATTTGTGGTGCAATTGTTAGCACAGTTGCGATCTCTTCCATTGAGGGCTACAATGTCCGCCTTTGTTGCTTTCATGTTGCTTTCGTGACGGAGCTGCCTTCATGTCAGCAGTGCGTTAAAGCAGCTCCGCTAATGCTGGGGCTGGTTCAAAAACATATCCATGGCGTCCACTTTACGGCGATTTCCTGTCCTGGGTCTTGGGGGGGGGGCGGGGGATGCATGATGACTCCTACGCATGACCTTGCTGTGTCTGTGTCCTGTCTTTGCAGAGAACACGCTCATGACGCCGATCGAGGGCACGTACCTGCAGTTCTCCCTGAAGCCCCACCCTGCCCTGGAGGCTGCTGCACATCTCCTTCCGCCTAACACCCTGGTGTCTGGAGCGCAGAGCATTCCTGGGATACTGCCCCCCACTGGAGACTCGGGTAAGGAGTCAGTCAGGCGGTGACTGAGTGAGTGAGTCAGAGAGAGTGAGTGAGTCAGTTAGTAAGTCATTCAGTAAGTCAATGAGTCGGTGTGTGCATTGGTGAGTTTGAGAGTGAGTGAGTGAGTCAGAGTGAATGAGTGAGCAAGATGGTCAGTCAGTCAGTCAGTCAGTCAGTCAGTCAGTCAGTCAGTCAGTCAGTGAGATTGTCATTCTGTATGTTGGAATACCCAGGGTCAGTCGCTCATCTTAGCTGTGGAGCTGAAGCGTGGAGGCTTGGTCCTGGGAATGCTGATCTCTGATGTCTGCTTTTTCATCTTCTGAGGAGCATTTTTATCTCAATAACTACTGACACATACAATATCCTGTGCTTAACCTTTGTTAAAAGCTGGCGTACTCCCTGTCATCCCTGTCACATTGCACACACTACCCCTTGTAAAGGAAGATACTGTATCCCCCTCCCATTAAAGGTCGTAACTTTGCCTGCATGTCTTCAGTGAAGGAAAATATCGGTCAATGTCCATGTTGATGAGAAAATCTAAAGGTCTTCTTTAGATCTCCTTTTCGTCTCATAATTTCCTTGCTTATTTTGCTGTACTCATGAAATGGCTGAAATTGACACTCTAAATTCACAGCTGTTGTGGACAAACTCAGCAGCCCACTGATCGACATAAAAACTTTTTTGGATGGCTTTCTTTTGCTCATCACTGCCTCGTGTTTAAAACTTGAGCCGAGACAACAATTGCCTGAAAATTTGAAGGGCAAAATCTTTGGGGGGAAGAGCAGAATGAGACTGTTGGAATGAGTTGTAAACATCTGGACGACTAATTACTTTTTGCGAGTGTTTCATGTCTCCTGTTGACAGTTCTTAGTATTCCTGGCACATTTTTCATTGGAAAATGTCAACACCTCCATGTGTTGGCAGGATGTTGGCGTCTCTTTGAATGAAGGTGATTCAAATGTTTTTTGCAGTTTGGTGTCCTGATTTGAATGTGTTGACCTACTCTGTCAGGTTCATTTTTAGATGCCCAGAAAAACTCATCCTCTGTGATGTACCATTGCAGTTTAATATTGAAATTTATAAGAAATGAAACTTTGTTGTGGATTACAGATTTCAGAAATACGTAGTTTACCCTTTTTGATGCATAAATCATTCTCGCTTTAAAGGCCAGCTTAAAATTAAGATATAATTTAATCATTTAATTAAATTTTTTGATTTAATTTTGGCTTGCAGCCTCTTTTTAAGCTAGATATGGTACAGAAAGGCAAGACAATCACTTGTGTTCTTCACAATTGATGCGTTTGATAACTTATTTGAAACTTGAGTACTTGTGCTAAAATATTTTCTGACGTATACATCAGCGCATTGTGATTGAGTGCACAATGAGAAAGAAATGAAAATGAAACGCCAAGACCCCCCCGCTGGTCAACAAAATGAAATGTGTCTCTCTTCCCCCCCCAGCAATTCTCACTGCACCCCCAGTCTAAGCAGGCTGCATCTGGCCCTATGTCATACCATACCATTAATGAGTGGCTCTTACTGTCTAGCTTATAAGCCGATGTAAGTGCACATTGCATACAAGCCGTTCTGGGCGTATCTTGATTATTGGCCACCTTCAGTGGTGATTTCCCCTTTATTTAGAGTTATAGCAGTCAAGCTTTGACATGCGAAAGAAGCAGGTGGCATCAGGTTCTTTGAGAGGAACTGTCGCGTTTGATATCACTAGAGACCTCTTGTGATTGGTGGAACGTTGTGAAATGGGAGTATTCCTTCTGCTTCCTCTGGTGCTGTTTAAGAGTCGATCAGATTCTGAGAGAGTGATCTACTGTGGGTTTCAGTCAATCCGACACCACGTTCTGAAATAGTGTTCATGGGAAATGCTACCTGAGCAATAATCCTACCGATTATCTGAGCAGTGCTCTAGATAATTAATACCATTTACTCTGGTGAGGCTCTAAATCTGAGCTTCATTAGGTGTGTGTGCATTAAGTGCAGACTGCAGTGGGATTGCTTCCACACTGATTTATGGCACTGATACGTTTGGACGTCGTTGAGTTGTGAATATACGGACTAACAGATGGCTGAATGGTTGGAGTTTAAAGATGGAGCTGGTGAACTTATAAAATGGCTATTAGTACCTGGTTAAGTACACGCTGCCCTCTGTGAGAAATGGCGGATATTTCAGTTGTGGCTTAGCGATTTCTCAGCGCAGGGACCGAATCGAGTGGTTTTGTCTGAAACGGGAAGGAGAAGCCTGTTTCCTTATTCAACCCGCAGCTGAAGCCAGAGAGGGGCCACAGACTACACTGCACATCATTACAGAAGATTTAGTGCGCAGTCATATTTCCCCTTCGAGAAGCTGAACTTTCAGTGGATAAAATGAAGTGTATTTGAGAAGCTAATAAAAGGGACGGGGTTTGACAGTACAGCGGCGTAGCGCTCTGCGCGCAGGGTAGCCCAGCTAATCCAGAGCGGCTTTGGGTCTCTGTGCGGATTGTCCCAAGCTGTTTAAGGAACCGTGTGCCTGTCTGCAGCTTTATAACTGAATTTTAAAGCACAAATTCTTCTTCATTTGTTTTTGTCCCCTCCCTGTGTAAGCCCTGCTTTTGGAAGAGCCGCTGGCGTGAATAGTATTAGGGAGCAGAGTTTTTCCTCTGGGGCTGTGAAATTTCAATGGGTTCTTTTAAAGCCACTGTAAGGTAGTGTACAAATGAGACGCAGTCGCTGTCCCCTGCAGCATTATCGACTCTGACATATATGGGAGGAGGAACTGGCCACCCGTAAAGACCTCTGTGGTGTCAGACCGGAGTTTTAAAGTCCACTATTGTCCATGCGAATCACTGTCCGATCAATGCAAGATGAAGCTGGCTATTCTAGACAGCTGTGGGTTTATTAGAGAGGAGTTAAATACTGGTCCATCATATCACCAGTTAGCCCACTAAAAATGACTGACAATAAAAAAAAAAAAAAAAAAAAAAAAAAGATTTATGAAAACCTTTGGAACGAACCGTCATTGTAATCGAATCATATTCGTTTCCAGTCTCAGATTCTCATTAATCTGAAATAACGGCAGGCACCGTAAAGCATCGCGGTAAAGCGTTCAGCGGTGACTCTGTCTGGCCGGGGTTTATCGACTCTGTGATAAAGCTGCTGGAATTGCAGAGCTAACCGCTCCTGGGGGTATTGAGCCCCTTTAGAAAAACACAATTTTTTTTCTGGAGCGTGTCAGAGCTATCAAACTGCATAGCCCTTGATGGGCTTGTATCGGCTCGGATGAGAGAAGGCTGTGTAACTCTGCAGGTGGGGGGTGCCTATGGGCTGTTTCACAATTGGAAGACCAAGTTAATTTTTTCATATCTTGGGCCAAATTTTGCTATAATCTTCAGTTAAATTATGAGTATTTGGTCATTTTAATATGAAGCAATGCAGCCTCCATCTACAGACGCCGTTTACCTCATGGAAAAAATATTAATTGATTCCTAATTAAGAGAAATGAATGTTTTTTTTTTTGGCATTTTCCGTGTTTCTTCTGTTCAATGATCATTTTCTTCTATTGTTTGTGATGGAAAAGAAGGTCATAATGACATTTCCGGACCAAAAATTATTGTAGTAAAAATATGCTGCCATATTGTCCGTCAATAAATGTCCTCGTGGAAATGTTATTATGTTCCACTATAAACGGAGATGCTATTTATTGCCTTAACATGTTTTCATGTTAGTCACAGACAATTCACTATACTGAGTATATCATATTGAAATATTTCAGTCTTTGTATGTGTTAAGGTGTACCGTGTTGTGACTGTACCTGACCGTCAGAAGTTTAGTGTGCAATGATGATTATACACCACCACTTTCTCCTGAAAGGGGTCCTAATATACTACTTCTCTATAATTTTTTGGTGAAGATGCATTGAAAAATACTATTGTAGGCAATGGGGATGAAAAAAAAAATTCCCAGAAGTATAGTGAGGTAAAAATATGGGTAATAAACAAGAACACTGAAAACATCAATTTTTTTTGTAACAATAGAAAAGTGTCACAAATTTTATTTTTCTGACTCTTGCATAACATGAGTGCATGTTTGAAGGCTCATTCCATGATTATTGATGCTTAAAAAAAATTGTTTATACTGGTTTGAGGAAACATTATTGTGCAAAATTACATATCTGACTGCCAGTTGTTCCAGTATGTAAGGCAACATGAACTATGAGCAGTGTTAAATATGATGGCACGATGGAAGGAGCTCTCTAAGATTGTTCGTAGCCGCATTGTGGCCTTACATGATTAATTGGTTTATAAGTTTGTTTATGTTTGTTTCTCGTGTGGTAGTGGACTCGCTGTTGAAGCCTCGCTTGATGAAGAGCTTCACCTGTTGCCTGGAACAGCTGTTCCTCAGCCTGAGCCCCTCGCTGGAGAGGTTTGAAGAGGGGCTTCTGCAGCTGCTGAGCACGGACCACTCCCAGCAGGTACAGCTCACCACACTCGCCCCCAGAATCTATACCTGCCCCTCGTGCATGCGGGACACCTTTCCATGTGCAGTTTGCACATTCTCCCCATGTTCGCATGGGTTTACCCTGGTTACTCCGGTTTCCTCTCATGGTCCAAATGTATGCGTGTCAGGTTTACTGTCCAAGAGTGTGAGTATCTGAGTGAATGGTGTGTGATTGACTGTGAGTATGACTGGTGACAAGATACAAGAGTAAAAGTGGTGAAAATGTAATTAACCCTTAAAGGGCTAAACACAGAATTTGCTGCTCGCTGGTGTAATGAAATAAAATCTAAGCTTCAGAAAACCTATTATGTGGCAACTTGTTAAAAGCAGCTCCTGCAGAGCTCTTTTCAACAAGTTGCCACATGATAGGTTTTCAGAAGCTCAAAAATATTTACATTTTTAAGCGTTTGAAAATTGATTTCAGTGTCCTAAGGGTTAAGTAGTAATAAATGAATTAATGTACATTTGTTGCATCAGGAATCTTACATCACTTGTAGTCAGTTACAAGACACATTCGACGGGCTAAGAAAATGGTTTAAAACCATGAACAGTAAATATGTACAGTAATTAAGTATACTGTAAATGTGAAAGCTATAATAATTTTAATGGAGATCTATGTAGTGTATAGTGACCTGAGACTGCGTGCAGTAATCCAGTAGGCAGGGATAGGCTGTGTCAAGCTTGCTGCTGGCAGTAGCTGCATTGGGGATAAAATGTTCTGCTAATGCTCAGGGAAAATTTGGGTGCACACATCAAGTAAATGTGAGAGTGCCAGCCCTGTTCCTGGAGATCCACCGTTTTGACAGTCTTCAGTGAAACCATAACAAAACACACTTCATTCAACAGCTGGAGATCTATGTAGTTGAGCTGGGTGTGACAGATTAATGTTGCATCAAAAGCTTTGATGAGGATGGATCTCCTGGAACAGGGCTGGTGACCTCTGGAGTAGATCTTGCTGCTTTTTTAACCCTTAGAGTGCTGAATAAATCTTCAAGGAATTAAAAATGTAATTATGGGACTTCCAGGTTAGCTCACTCGGTTAAGGCATTGCATTGTGCAGAATTAGTGAGCACCACGACCCGGGTACCAGCCGGCAGTGGTCAGTAGCCTTTTCAGAGCAGCGCACAATTGGCTTCGCGCTCGAGGGAAATATGTTGGGAGGGACTGCTGGTTTGGGATTGTTGAATTGCAGCACTGTTCGCGGCTCAAGTGCCTCCTGTTGGCCAGCCGGGCACTAGTTTGTAAAATTTTAAGCTTGTTCATGTTCGGGTATCCTCCGCCCTCGTTCTGAACTTAAAAAAATCTTGAGCTATGAGTGTAATAGACGCAGCAGCTGACAGGCACGTGCCTTGAATCCTGAGATGGCAACATGGAGTCGCATATGAGCAAGCTTGTGTACATAGTTTGCTAATTGGGCATTCCAGATTTGGGTGGGATTAGAGATGCCAAATTTTTTAGTTAAAAAAAAAAAAAGAAGTAATTATCCTGAGCTGTTGAAAATCTTTCATGTGGCAACTTGTTTAAAAGAGCTCCCCTGCGGGAGCTCTTATTAACAATTGCCACATGATAGGTTTTCAACAGCATCTGATTCTGATATCTTGCATCAGTGGGCAACTATAGTTGCCTGTAGCGCTCTAAGGGTTAAGCAGATGACCATAAAGGGGACAGAAGTGGTTCTATAACCTGCTGATGCTGCCATCCCTCACAGTATTCTCTATGGCGAGGCCGCAGTCTGCTTCACGCCTCGCATTGTAATGCACACCAAACCAATTCATTTTTCCTCCATCACGACAGATCCTGGGACATCTCTGATAACAAACTTGAAGGGTAACAGTTTGAAATTTGAAAGGTAATGGTTTGAGTTTGTTTTTGTCAGCCTCTGCGAGACAATGCTCTCTTAACATCGAAGTGACTGATGTGCGCACGGGCTGGCGGTTATTTACGCGGCTCATTTGCGCTGGCTCCATTCATCTCGGCCCGTTTCTGAGATGGATGTCGGCGGAGGAGATGAGAATTGATATCAGGATTGATGTATGGTGTTGGGGCTGTCATTACCTCCCCGCCTCATTTTTAATATCGCGCGGCGCACCGCCCTGCAAGCATTCACCTGGGAGCCTACAGAGCGTGTGCAAAAGGATCTAATTAGCAGCCCGGTCCTCGCAGTGTTTAGTCGGAGGCTTCGTCTCGTCGGAGGCGAAGTGTATATTAGGTAGCCCTGTCATTATTGTATCACACAGCCTTTTATATACCACGCTGTCATATTAATTGGTTTTCTGGACACAGAAGTGTCTGTCACTGGTAAGCGTTTGTTATACCTTAAATGGTTCATAAAGATTTATTTTACTGTCTGAGGCGCAGGCGTAAGCCCCGGGTATTTCATTCATTATTAATGCGATGTCTTAGTCAACCCTGTGACCTTTAGAAATGAAACCTTTAGCTGCTGTAATTGCCTTATGCTTTAGCCCTGCTGCGCAGTGGAGGCTGACACTAGCAAACTGCCTTCAGCCTTCTTTTTTTTTTTTTTTTTTGGTAATTTGTTCTTTTTCAAAACCTGTGATCTAGGTTTCACAGTTTAATGTGCTGTATTTGAAATTTAATTACCGTGATTTTTTTTAAAAATAAATGTGGACTTATTTGCATGATATTATTTTTGCTTTTCTTTAGCCAAGTGTGGCAGGTCACACATGCCTAAAAGACATGAATAATTTCACAATTATGCGTTAGATTTTTGTCTGATTTGTAATTTATTTTTATACCTACGATTGCAGTTATTACATTATTTTAGGAAATGTATCCCTCTGTGAAACCATCATTTGGTCTGTAGAAATATTTCTGCCACTTTACAGCTGGATTTTAGGTTATTTTCCTGTGGCCTCTTGGGGGCCTCAGTGCAGGATATGCACAGGACTTGGTTATCACATTGATTCAGTGCTGTGAGAAGTATTTGCCCCTTTCCCAATTTCTTTCATTTTTGTATATTTGTCACACTTTCAGATTATCCAATGAATTTTAATAGTAGACACAGATAACCCAAGAACAAACTCCAATTCCAATGAAGTTGAGACGTTGCGTAAAACATGAATAAAAACGGAATACAATGATTTGCAAATCCTTTTTAACCTATATTCAGTTGGGTACTCTACAAAGACAATATATTTAATGTTCAAACTGATAAACTTTATTGTTTTTTTGGAAATATTCATTCATTTTGAATTTGATGCCTGCAACACGTTCCAAAAAAGCTGGGACAGGGGCATGTTTACCACTGTGTTGCATCACTTCTCCTTTTGACAACACTCAATAAGTGTTGAGTTCCAAAAAAGCTGGGATGGGGCAACAAAGGCCTGGGAAAGTTGAGGAATGCTCAAAAAACATCTGTTTGGAACATTCTATGGGTGAACAGGTTAATTGGAAACAGGTGAGTCTCATGATTAGGTATAAAAGGAGCATTCCCGAAAGGCTCAGTCGTTCACAAGCAAGGATGGGGCGAGGTTCAGCACTTGGTGAACAACTGGGTGAGCAAATAGTCCAAAATTTTAAGAACAACATTTCTCCGCGTGCAATTGCAAGGAATTTGGGGATTTCATCATCTACAGTCCATAATATCACCAAAAGATTCAGAGAATCCAAAACCAACATTGAATGCCCGTGAATGTTGGTCCCTCAGGCGGCACTGCATTAAAAACCGGCATCATTCTGTAAAGGATATTACCATGTGGGCTCAGGAACACTTCGGAAAACCATTGTCAGTTGACACAGTTTGTCGCTACATCTACAAGTGTAAATTAAAACTTTACCATGCAAAGCGAAAGCCATATATCAACAACACCCAGAAATGCCGCCAGCCTCTTTGGGCCCGAGCTCATTTGAGATGGACTGACACAAAGTGGAAAGGTGTGCTGTGGTCTGACGAGTCCACACTTCAAATTGTTTTTGGAAATCATGGACGTCGTGTCCTCTGTGCTTAAGAGTAAAAGGACAATCCAGATTGTTATCAGCGCAAAGTTCAAAAGCCAGCATTTGTGATGGTGTGGGGATGTGTTAGTGCCCATGGCATGGGTAACTTGCACATCTGTGAAGGCAACATAAATGCTGAAAGGTACATACAGGTTTGGAGCAACAAATGCTGCCATCCAAGCGACATCTTTTTCAGGAACGTCCCTGCTTATTTCAGCAAGACAATGCCAAGCCACATTCTGCACGTATTACAACAGCGTGGCTTCGTAGTAAAAGAGTGCGGGTAATAGACTGGCCGGCCTGCAGTCCAGACCTGTCTCCCAGTGAAAATGTGTGGGGCATTATGAAGTGCAAAATATGACAACGGAGACCCTGGACCTTTGAGCAACAGAAGTCGTACATCAAGCAAGAATGGGAAAGCATTCCACCTACAAAGCTTCTACAATTAGTGTCCTCAGTTCCCAAACGCTTACTGAGTGTTGTTAAAAGGAAAGGTGATGTAACACAGTGGTAAACATGCCCCTGTCCCAGCTTTTTTTTGGAACGTGTTGCAGGCATCAAATTCAAAATGAGTGAATATTTCCAAAAAAAAAATAAAGGTTATCAGTTTGAACATGAAATATTTTGTCTTTGTAGTGTATTCAATTGAACATAGGTCGAAAAAGGATTTGCAAATCATTCTATTCTGTTTTTATTTACGTTTTCCACAAGGTCTCAACTTCATTGGAATTGGGGTTTGTTAATACAAATGATAATTTGTTTTAAATGATAATTTTTTTTTTTTTGAAGGAAAAAAGCTATCCAACCCTTCCTGGCCCTATGTAAAAAAGTAATTGCCCCCTTACTGACTAAATTAACCAACTAAATAAATTTAATTGAAAATTTGGTTCAATTTTTCTGGACACACCTGGGCATGATTATTGTGATTACTGTAATGCCTGTTGAGTCAAACATCACTTAAACATATCCTGTCTGGCAATGTGAAGTTGGCAAAAAGCAGCACATGATGGTGTGCTCTAAAGAAATTGGAGAAGAAGAACAAATGAGAGACGAAGTTGATTCCCTCCCGCTCCAGGCTGTCAGATCTGCGATGCAAATTGTATCTCACTTCGGTTTTCAGACTGCTTTCCCAGTGCCACCTCGACCATTGGACCCTTCAGGAAATCTTGTGCATTCCGTTCTGTGCTTTTTTTTAAACAATACGGCAAAGAAGTTTGGAAAGGTTTGTTTGGGGAGGCCTCGGTGTGGCTCATTCTCGCATTGGAGTACAGGGTGTTTCCTGTAAGGAGGATGAATGTTTTATTTTTGCTGCCATCTTTAGTCACAGACACGCACTTCCTGTGAATTTATCTGCTCAAAGCCCTTAAAACTCATGCACCGTAATGCAAGATGCTGTTCAGATATATGGAAAATACCTTTTTTAGTACCGAATATACTAATTTGCTAGACTGAGTTTTGACCTCCAGCATTTAAATAGTGACAGTTTTCTCATGCAGTTTCTCTTGCCTTTCTTGTTATTTCTAAATTTGATTTATTAGCAGGTCGCTCTGCATTTGATTACTGCGCGGCTCTCAAAATCTAATATTGAACCATCTTGTGTCATTTGAATTACCATTTTTATTAGTTTCCCGCGAAGAACCGAAGAGCAGAAGTGCTAGGGTCCTGTTTTACTGAGTTTATTTTTTTTATATCTGGAAATAACTATGGTCTTGCTGCAAAGGCCATGGCGCTATGATTTGGTATAGATGTTATTATTTTCCTTGCTGGCTTTATGCCAGTAGTAATTGATTACTCAGTGTTTTAATAATTGACCCTCTTTCTCCCACAATGAAGTCCTCTATGAAATTTCCATTACCCTGCATGTGTAAAGAAAGTTCATCATTTTAACAGAAATAATAAGGAATATCAAAAACATCAGTTCATTTTTAGCTGGGCATAAAGATTTCTTGAATTGTGGAGTATATTACTACAACATACTGTTTATTGTTTTTTATGTTAGAAATCAAATGCTTTTTTTTCTTTTGGTTTTTAAAAATCAACATTCTCTCTAATTCTGAGATTAATTATCATTTATTGTTTCATTTGGTTGGCTGGGTAATTGCTCTATCGATTCACAAATGTTTTCACTTTCATTGCATTTGCCATCAACTGATATGCTAGCAGGAATTACTGAGCGTATTCCTGAGCACTGTTTCTACACACCTCGGTAATTGAGTGTAAAGACAATATTTCTCTGCGTGGCATGGGGGAAGAGTGTGTAGCATTTATCTGTGGTGAAGTAAAGGCCTGTTTACGCGGAATATTCACTAAGGGACAAAACCCTTTTAGAACTTTGCAGAGAAAAGTTACAGTGGAGTAAACTGGCTGTCTCAGCTCGAGTCAAGCCAGCTGATGGCGTTGCCTGTGACTCGGCTTGTCAAGTCGCCGGTACCTGGTTTCAGAATAAGGCAGATCACCTGTTTCAGCAGCCAGTCAGCTCGTGTCAGCTGGTCGACATGGCAGAGTTTTGAACGGAGGAAACCATAATATCAAAAAATGGCAGGCTCATTTATATTTTAAGATGCTGCAAAGTATCTAGCTTCTAAAAAGCCTGAAAAGGAAAGTACAGAGAGAAGAGGGACAAAGAGCAACATTCCCATGGAAAGGATACATAGTCTCATATAGTCGCATTGGTGTGAATTCGCAGGTTTCAGAACGTTGCAAATTGGTGCATTGTGAGTTTTTGCGAGTTTCAACTTGTGTTGTCAGACAAATTTGGTTTATACTGGACTTAAAACTAATGTCTCACACCCTATGTTTGTACCAATAGTGATACGTGAGAGAAGGCTAGGATTTTGGCAGAAATGTTACTAAGGCTGCATCCTGTCTCACTCCCAGTGCACGGGGTGAACTTGGCTCCCCAGAACTCTCTTCTGGCCTGTTTGGATCATTTAATCTCATGGTAAGAATTCAGAAAACAGACAGGAAGACTAGCACTGTGGGATGAAGCAGTGCTATTAGTTCTTTTACCGAAGTTAGCATTTGTGCTGTACTGTGGAGGCCATTGCTGGTACAAGGCAACTTTTTGTTTTTGTTTTAAATGGGACTGCAATCCTGGCTATATCTCCATGTGTGGCAACCTGGTTAAGTCTTTTTTTCTAGGATGTGTGGATTTGTTTTTGGGTCTCTGACTTACGGTGACTTCATGAGCATCTTATTTTAGGATTCATTTTTGCAACAAAGCTGTACAGGGTTTGTTAAGCAATAAACTATAATGAGACAAAATGTCTGAGCCATTTGAAATGTTTTGTTGTAGCCACTACAATCATTTTCACCTGTTACTGTGATTAATCATACTCTTGGAATGGTATTTATAAAGTGGAGTTTTATTTTTGACACTCATCGTACTTCAGCCATTGGTCCCCCTCATGATTTTTTTTTAACTCAGCATGCCGAACAGGCAATTACTTTGAATACTTGTGCACATTTTCTAGTTTCATACTTAACCACAAGAAATGTCTGCCAGATGTTATGGACAGAAAGTGAATTATTGATGATTATACTATGTAGTGCTGAAGCTTACGTTTGTTTGATTACGCTTCTTTGGTTAGTACATTCAGATGGTACCACATGGTAGCGTATTCAGATGGTAGTAGTACTCAGATTCTAGGGCTTGAAGATCCAGTTCCCTGCTAGACTGTTAAATCACATTGTATGGCCTCATAGAAGTGTCACAGCTTTGCTTTACACTCCGGAGTTCCCCTCCAGAATATGTTCAATTCCACACTCTCTTCTCACTCTGACTTTTGTCAAGTCGTAGAAAAAAGTAGGCCGTCATGAGGCATGATGGTTTCTCTCTAGCAGGGGTGAGGTAGTGTTTGTGTTCCAATGTGAAAATGTTTCCTGGGAGAACACTAACAGCCACCTGCGGAGAAGGCGATAATTTATGCTGCACAGATCAAGGCAGCCTGGTTTTAATTAGAGCCATCGCGGGCCTGTGACCTTTGGAAGTCTGTCACGTTTTTTCCACGAGTTGTTTTGGAGGTGACATCAACACTTTCACCTGGTGTGACATCCTCACAACTCGCGCTCTGACAAAGAACAAAGGGAGAGGGTTAGGAATGGTGAGGGAAACGATCCGAGCGCTTGGTGACTGCTTGCTCTCACAGCAGTTTTAAAGTTTCACCTGTTTGTGCGCTGAAGGTCTGGGTGGTGACTGTGTGAAGCTGTGGGATATCTGCCAGCTGAACTGACTGTACAAGCCCATATAGACCAGGAGCGTTACTGGGTCTATTTTACAGCGGCTTAAACATTCTTTAGCACCTCCAAAGAATGCGTATTTTTAGTTTAAATCATCATTAGCTGGGGGAGAACATGCCAGACCAGACACCTAAATAAAGGCCTAGCCCCCTTACTGTGAATCTCTTTTGACATCCTTGTAATACTGGAATACTGGAATCTGCTTGTCTGTCTGTCTGTCCGTTTCGTCCCCTGATGAAATTTTGTCCAGAGCCTTTTGCCTAAACCGCATGGTGTTTTTTTTTTTTTTTCCAAACTTGACGTGTAGTGTTATCACCATGAGAACCTGTGTACCTGTGAGTTTGAAAGTGATTCGACCCATTTTATTGAGATTTTGCATTTTTTCAACTGAGAAAATTGAGCATTGAGGGTGAATTTTTTCTGGAGTTTTATTTCTGAACCTCTTGGTTTTTTTTTTTTTTTTCAAACTTGGCATGTGTTATTGTCACCATGGGAACCTGTGCAACTGCAATTTTGAAAGTGGTCCAACATATTTTCATGGACATTTTTCAAATTAATCTAGTTTTCATCTCTAGTTTTCATTGTTATGACAAATATGTGTTTTTCTAAGAATTCTATGCAAGTTATTTAACAGTTTTCATTTTTAGTCAGAGAGCTGGTCAAATCTCAGTGCATTGTTTTAGGTAGCTTAAAATAGCTAGTGGGTATTTTATTCTTTACTTGAATTAAATGTACCTTTGAGGTTTAACCTTCGTCATGCAGCAGTCACAGTGTCAAACCAGGTTCAAGTCTGACACTCAGATGTTTGTAAGCTCCATTCATTACTTGTTTTTCCCATAAGCTGACCTCTTTATATGCATATATATATATATATATATATATATATATATATATATATATATTTATATATATATATAATTATTATTTTTATTATTATTATTTTATTATTATTATTATATTTTTTTCAGCAAAATGCAACCACAGCACCATGTGAAACGCCAGCCTCCAGTGCAGGATAATAACTTCATAATTTATTATTGGAGTTAACAGGGATTCTTTGAGAGAGGCTTCTGTGATTGTACATTTCTCATTTCAGAGGCGCAAACACAATGACATGATTCAAGGCGAACTGAAGAGCCCTGCTTTGTGCAACCCGTTCAATTTTCATTCTTTTATGATCACACACAAAAAGGAGTAAGAAAAAAAAGCCAAAATGAGAAATGACAAACAAAAGAACTGCGTTTCGGAGAAGAAATATGGTCTCATCAAGTACCGTCTATGCCAGAAGTGGTGGGTCGCAGCCAAATATCACAAACAAATAATGAAAAGTTTTAAGTGCAACTTTTAATTTTGTGAAGCGGGTATTAAATCATTCATTTCACACGAAGCCTTTTGCTATGCAGTGACTGTGACAGCTTTTCAATTAAAATTTTTTACATCCCAGTCTGTGTTTAATGTTCCTCAGAACTTCTCAAAGGAGCTGGAGTCGTTTGTCTTTAAGGGCCTCTTGAAATGCACGTTGTTGGACGAGAAAACGGCTTCTTAGTTTCGTTATTTTTTTTTTTTTTTTTTACAGAGATACAGGCACAGTCTTTGTAACAACATAAAATGTGCTTTTGCTGTGAAGTGCCTCCCTGCGATTTGATTGGCCTCCGTGGGGAAACTTTGTTGTAGGATTTGCGAGAGGGATTTGTCAGGGCCTGTCAAAGCCTGTCCGTCAACCTCTGCCGCATCCCCGGCGATGCCTCTTCCCTTTAAACCATCTCCGCTCAGAAACGGTCAAAAAAGCACCGCTCAAAAATTTCACACATTTTCGTGTAGAGAGAGGGCTCATTTGACCTGCTCACTGTTAGTTTGGTTTTTTTAACATGGGCCCACCGCTGAGTGGAGTGTTCATTCTCTGGGGCAGTATTGTAGCGGTGTAGCAGCCTACTTTTGCAGTGGGATGTAAAACTGAGAGTGCACTGTGCACTTCATTTCCCAGCATGCCGCTGTAGGCCCTTTCACGTCTCACTTCACTCTCTGATGGCCTTCGGGGATGCTTCAGAAGCTGGCTGGGATCAGTGGCTTTTTTCTGCAAATGCAATTTCTTGGGTCTCTGGAATTAGACTGTCAAAGTAGGTTCTTTATCTCGCTCACTGCCAACTTTCTCTAGTGCCTTCCTGCACTAATGCCGTCTCAAGCCGCGGCGGCTAGAAGTCATTTTCTCTGTGCCGCCGTGCGTCTGAAAGTGCAGAAAAAGTCTTTTTTTCTTGGAGTGCATTAAGTGTCTTTTTCCATACATTCCAAATACTCCGGATGAACATTTTTACATTGGACTTTTTTGGGCAATTAACAAAATCAGGATGTCAAAGAATTCCTATTTATCCACCTAAATCTCAGCACTGGCTTGTGATCCCCTGCCACAAAGTGGAAGGGGGATACAGGAATGAGCGCTGTCCTTCTATGTGTCCATCCACCTGTTTGTCCCTGTGTTCGTTCTCTTGAGTGTCCGTCACGTTTCTTTTCTGGGCCAGAACTTCTAAACTGTTCAACAGTTGCCAGGAACTATAATATATAGATACAGCTTATGGTGGTGTTATGCCTTTTCACACTTCTGTCTGTCCAACAGACCGTCTGTCCGTCCCTCCGTGGTATTCATTTCCAGGCCAGAACGCCAAAAACATGGTGGGGGATCTGAGTATTTCATGCATGCTTCTTGAATGGAATTATTGATACTGCTGTGTTTTGCCTTGCGCACACATTTTGCAGTAGACTGTCATATACGTTGTAAAGACACCGCTCGCTTTCGCACGGATGGGAATTAAGCTTTTTCCTTGCCTCTTAGAGCTAGCTTGGCATCTGACCGACTCTTATATGTGCAAATAGATTAGGCTAGAAAATCAGCGGAGCGCAAACAAAGTCGGGCAGTATGATTGCTGATAACTCGAATAAAACATGCTGTACGTCTCTTTGTAGAGGCAATTACGGAAGTTCTTTGGACAGAAATCTGGCATTCTGTTCCGTTAATTAGAGCAGACAACCGCTCGGCGTTTCCCGAGTCTCTGCAGGCTTGGCATAATTATGTGGCCACCTGTGTAAATGTATTCACACATTTTTGTTCTTTCATGACAGGATTTTCTGCTATGTGAATTGTTTGGAAGGTAATTCTGAACAGTATTGTAGTGAAATTAAATGTACGTCTTCTTGGCAGGTTCTTTAGTCTGTATTCACACATTCACACTTGGGCCAAACTTTTTTTTTTTTAAGCTAGGGCTTGGATTAAGCCATCAGTATCAGTCTGGTTAGAGCAGTAAATATATTGCATACTGATTCACTCTTCAGCGCTTTGAGACGTAACACATGCATACTGCATGCAGACTTTGAAATTAATTTTTAAGAGGGCACTTCCCAAAGGAATTGGGGAAAATTACAGTGTAGCATCTTTCCTTTTTTTTGGAAGGCAGCATTTTCCAGTAACATTACTGCTCCCTGCCTGAAAGTATTCTCTGTGACAAACATTTGGCCTTTTTCAACAAAATGCTGAAAAATGATTTTTAAAAACACCGGGGGTGTTTGTGATTTCTGGGGCACTTTGAGAACATGAGGGTATTTTTGTCCTCTGTGACTCCCTGATGTCACGATCCTTCCTTTGGGGACCTAAATTTGGGGGCGGCTTTAGCGCAGATGCGGCTCTGTTCTAGCTGAATGGGGGTTGGAGCTGTCATATCAATTGCTGCTGCTATAGATTTGAATAAACTGCTCTCATTTTGTCACCATACAGTACTGTGAAAAAGTATTTTCCCCCTTCTCAAGTTCTTGATTTTTTGCATATCTACATTACATTTACATTACAGGGACTTGGCTGATGGCCTTATCCAGAGCAACGTACAGAAGTGCAGAAGTTTAGTATCGCACTTATCGCACTTAAATGTTTCAGAAGTTTCATCAAACTTCTTTTAATATCGGTCAAAGATAACCCAACTAAACACAAAATGCAATTTTTAAATTATGATTTAATCTACTGAAGGAAAAAAATTATCCTACCCTACCTGGCCAGATGTGAAAAAGTCATTGCCCCCATAGTAATCAAATCAACCAATTAAACAAATATAATTGATAATTGGGTTCAATTTCACTTATATAACCCAGACATGATCGGTACTAGTCCGGTTGAGTCTGAACAACATTTAAAGCAATGTATGGCAATGTGAAGTAGGCAAAAAGCAGCACATGATGCCACACTCTAATGAAATTCAAGAGCAGATGAGAAACAAAGTTGTAGACATCTATCAGCCTGGAAAGGGTTACAAAGCCATTTTGAAGTCTCAGGGACTCCAGCGAAGCACGGTGACAGCCATAATTTACAAACGGAGAAAACATGAAGCAGCGGTGAACCATTCCACGAGAGGCCGGCCAACCAAAATTCCTCCAGGAGCACATGGATGACCCATCCAGGAGGTCACTTGCCTCAGTGAATATTAGTGTTCACAGTTCTACAGTAAGAAAGAGACTGGGCAAAACTGGCATCCATGGGAGAGCTGCACAGCAGAAATGCTCTGCTGACCAAAAATAACACAAAGGCTCGCTTCACTTTTCCAAAAAAAAAACATCTTTATGACCCCCAAGACTTTGGTATGGTATTTCATGGATTGATTAGTCAAAACTGAAACTTTCTGGAAGACATGGGTCCCTTTCCATCTGACTTAAAGCTAACTCAGCATTCCACAATAAGGCATCATACCCTCAGTCAAACACGGTGGTGGTAGTGTGACAGTCTGGGGCTGCTTTGCTGGTTCAGCACCCTTGTTTTTCATGATACAGGAAACCAGTCCTTCACCTCGCCCACAGATCATGCACGGCTCTTACACCAACTGCTTCTTCTGTTACTGTCAGGGTCCGCTTCATTCCGTTATCGTGCTTTACAAGATTGCGTAAATCCTGCTGTAAATTGCGCATTGCACATAAAACTCCGCGAGACCTGGCAAAATGGGATACCAGTAACAATCGAAAAACACAATGAATCCAAATGTGGCGAGAACATGACTTCTAAGGCCTAGGGGATCATCGGTGTTTCATTACGTGGTGTGTCACTGTGGTAATATTTGTCTGCCTGTTATTTAGAAGAGAATCTCTGTCATTGATTTCATACCTGCCAAACTGCAGTCAGTTCTGCTGCCTTTCTACTGATCTGTGCTGCACACACTTTCACCCTGTATCTGTGCCTTTTATACTGTACAATTTTCACGACTGGTTCAGGTAATTGAGGGTTCGCAACACGCAGTTTATGCAATGGAGGGATATTTGCGGCATTTGAAAGGGGAAGCATTTTCGATCTATTGCCCGAAAAAACGGTAATTTAGAATTCCTCTTTGTGGTCGCGGAGGTAGTTGTCGGGTAATATGATTGTGCAGAGAGGAGCAATGGATGCTTGCACGTCTGGACTGAGTTAAAAGAACGAAGAGATATTTTTCACAATATACTCACATTTCAATACCATATTTGTGCTTTAATGCGAAGCCCTGGTGCGGATGTGAAATGTTGTGTTATATAACTTAAAGCTGGATCTGTGGGGGAGCATATGCCGTGACTGTAGGCGAATTAATCCTGTCTGCTACATTTATGAGAAACACAGGCTGTTACCATGGCTCCCTGTGGCTCCTGGCGATAGATAAATGTGGGATACTGCAGCTGGAGTTCAGCTGAATCTGGTCAGTTTCGTGGCAGTCATAACACAGAAGCTGAATAAAGCTGGATGGCATGTTTACTGAACAAAATGAATGAGCTTGAACTTTACCAGTCAACAATAATGCATATGTCTAAGCCGGCATTAAGGCCTGTCAGGCTCGATGGAGATTGCAGTTCCCCAGTTGAAAATATATGTGTGTATTAATTTAAGCAGCATAATTTGAATGCAACTCATTGCATAATAATGATGTCATTGTTGGGTATTGCTTAGCAGAAAATGCCTTCAGAGGGTCAGTTGGACTGATATAATGTGTAGAGGGGGTAGATAGTGGTGATACAGTAGTGTGCAGTGATGCTTATACACTGCCACTATACTAATTTTTTGATGAAAATGTATTGAAAAATACTTTTGGAGGCAATAAGAATAAGAAAAAAAATATATAATTCCCACAAGAATATTGAGGCAAAAATATGGATAGTAAACAAAAACAGTGAAAACATCCATTTTTCTATAACAATTGAAAGGTGTCGCAAATTTTGTTTTTTTGACTCCTGCATGGCATGAATGCATGTTTGAAGGCTCCTTCCATGATTACTGATGCTAAAAATTTGGTTATACTGGTTTGAGGCAACATTATTCTGCACAATTACCTCTGATGGTCAGTTGTTCCAGTATATACGGTGACGTGAACTTTGAGCAGTGTCACAGTGTTAAACACGATGGCACGACGGAAGGAGCTCTCCTGAGATTGTTTGTAGCCACATTGTGGCCTTTCGTGATGCTGAAGACGTTAAATGTCGCCATGGCACTGTAAGAAACACCATCAAGCATTTCAAAGAGACCAGTTTGCTGAAAACTAGTGGCAATAGAGGTACAAAACGGAAGATAAGTGCCTCTGATATTTGTTACCTGTGCATGACAAGAAAAAAAAAGGCGGTTAACAGCACGGCCACTCTGTGATGATATTAATTGCACCAGAAGTGATGAAAGTATCAAGATCTACTATTTCCAGACGCCTGTGTGTCTGATTGGTTGAGTTGCAGCCAAGAGCTGGCGACATAAAGAAAAAACTTGAGTTTGCCAAGAAATTCAAGGATTGGACACCAGTGTACTGGGAACAAGTTCTTTTGACCAATGAATCAAAATTAAAAATTTTCTCACCCAAACGCAGAACTTGTAGAGTTCGAGAATGTTTCAAAAATGACATTTAACCCCTTCAGTAAAAAATGAAGGTGGTGATATTATGGTTTTGGGTTCAGACTGCTCGAAAGCAGCCAGTGATCTCATAAGGAATCGTGGATCAAAAGAAGTATCACAGCATCCTTGTGAGGCACGCATTGCCATCTGCAAAGATGCTGATCGGTCGGGGCTTTTATTTTCAACAAGATAATGACCCTAAACACACTTCTAAGTTGTGCAAGTATTATCTCAGTTGGAAAGAAACATCTGGTGACATAAAAGTTATGACTTGGCCTTCTCAAAATCCAAACCGTGTTCCGATTGAGCAAATTTGTTGTAACGTCGAAAGAATCTCTTGTAAAACTGAAATGTATGGCCTGCCACCCCATATTAGTCATTCATGTTTTTTATCTGTATTATCAGTGTAATTGTCACTTTTTATTTGGTATTTTAACACATTTGATTGCAAACGGATTTGACCTGCTGATCGATTGACAAGCTAACTGTAAGGGATGAAGCCCTGTCGCTCGCTGCAAGTCTCAAAGTTGAGTCCCGTAGGCCTATTTTTACTGAAGTCTTATACTGAAAAGCAATGAAGTATCTGCTTTGTCTTTCTCATAGAGCGTATTGGAAGCACCAGTTTAGTATTTTCATTAACTTCTCTCCTCCTCATAACATATAAATAGTATTATTTTGAATAATAATTGCCATTTGTACGAGGGCACAAGGGGTCACCAACTGGTTAATGGAGTATAAAAGTGGTCCTACGCATATCCCACCACCATCACAGCCACCAGATCTCAAACAGCTGAACTCATATGGGTGATTTTGGAGCAAAGTGTTTGACGGCACTCCCCGTCACCTTCATCAAACCACCAAATGAGGTTATTTCTCTTGGAAGAAAGGTACTTCACCCTTCAGGAAAGTTTTGCACTTGCACTTAGGTGTGTCAAGCTGATCTGGCAGCTTGTGGAAGCTTGAAGCCTTACAAAGACTGTTACTGTTGATTTTTCCATTAATTAGTGTCCGGTTTGTATATGCTCTGCCCAGTGCCCCAGCTGTATCAGTCGTATCTGCCCAGTAGATTGATCCCGGTCTTCCTGTTTCTCTGAGGCTGTCCTCTGTTGTCCCCGGTGATCTGTGCTTATGTGCATCTATAAGTCACTCCAGGGCAACCCTCTGTGACTGGCGTCATCATCATGAGATCAATCAAAGGGGAGGTGAGTTTGGGTGCTGAGAATAGAGGCGCTAATGAGGGGTCTGTGTGCTGCCGCGGGCCGTGTGACGTCAGTGTGAAGAGCCTCCGCTTCTACCAACATAACCCCATCTGGATACCGTCACCGTCCCCCCACCTCGACACCACCCTGTTATGATGGAGAGAAACACGTGCAATTTGCAGAAAAGGGAACAGTTCCTGCGTTTGTTTGAGATTAAACTCTGTTGCGTTCTAAAAATTGATGGAATAATGAAATTTTATTTCCGAAATTAAAAAAAAGAAGAAATAAACAATGGCTATTGCTTTGTCCCCGCGCCCTGTGATTTTAGTGGCAGTTAGTGAGAATTACGAGGGCGTTTATGCCCGTCACCCTCTTTAATTTTCCCCTGTGTGAACGTTTCTTTTCTCCAGTTTACGAATGCACCTGGCCTTTTCTCCTTGACTTGTTTATGACAGATTGACTCCTCTGTGTGAGTCGATTGCTGAGTCAGACAGAGATGATGGCTTCTGTGAGCGGATATGGAAAACAAGTTAAGGAAATAACGGCGGTGAAATATGGCTGCCACTGGATGTTTTTCACCTGATGTGAGAAATGCATGAGTGGCAGGGTGCGTCTCACACTGCTGCTCCCTGATTCAGTACCGTCTCAGACCACTGGAATCAGTCCCGGTCAGCTTTATCTACTACCCTATTTCCAGAAAAATTGGGACACTGTGTAAAATGTAAATAAAAACCAAGTGCAATGATTTGCAAATCATTTAAACCCTATAGTTGATTGAAAATAGTGCAAAGACAACATATCAAATGTTGAAACGGAGAAATTTTATTGTTTTTTTGTAAATGATTTGCTCGTTTAGAATTTTATTACCGCAATGTTTCAAAAAAGTTGGGACGGGGCAGTGTCTACCATTGTGTGGCATCACCTTTTCTTCCAACAATACTCTGAAAGCATTTGGGAACTGAGGTGACACACTGCTATAGTTATGGAAGCAAAATGTTTTCCTTCTCTGGCTTGATAAAGGCTTTCAGCTGATCAACACATCGCAGACTCCTGTGTCATTTTTTTTTCATAATGTGCCTTGTATTTTCAGTGGGTGACGGTTCTGGCCTGCAGGCAGGCCAGTTTAGCATCCAGCGTCTTTTACAACAGAGCCATTTTGTTGTAATACATACAGAATGTTGACTTTGGCATTATTTTGCCAAAATAATCAATCAATCCTTTATTTAACCAGATATAACCAATTGAGACCAAAGTCTCTTTTTCAGTGGTGATCTGGCAGAACGCAAGCCAGGCCTTCTCTGTCAAAGATGTCTGGATGGCTGTATATTAAACTCCAAAACCTCTATATATTGTTTAGCATTAATGGTGTCTTCACAGATGTGCGAGTTACCAATGCTATGTGCAGTAATGCACCCCATACTATAATGGATGCTGGCTTTTGAACTTTCCCAAAATAATTTCACATTTTTATTTGTTCAGACCACAGGACAGTTTTCCACTTTGCCTCAGTCCATCTTAAATGAGCTCGAGCCCAGCGAAGGTTGTTGCGTATGGGTCATTCCATGTCAAATCAACCAAGAATTTTCCTCATAACCTTGGCAATTTCCTTGACCTCTCAGATTTTTTTTCAAATTTGGGGATACGATTGAGACCCACAAATAACAGGTGGAACTGGAAAAATTTTTGCTCTAAGCCTCTTAATTAGGGTGATATGTGCTAACAAACTTTGAGCTAATTAGTGATACCTCATGACTTTACACCCATATCTCAGAAAGTATAGCACCTAGAGAGCTGATTCTGATTCTAACAGTTTCTGAGAAATGAGCAATTATACAGTGCCATGAAAAAGTATTGGCCCCTTGCTGATGTCTTATTTTTTTGCATATTTTTCACACTTAAATGTTTCATATCATCAAACAAATCTTAATAGTAGACAAAGATAACCTGAGTAAATACAAAATGCAGTTCTTAAATTATGATTTCATTTATTTAGGGGAAAAAAGCTATCCAAACCTACCCGGGCCCATGTGAAAAAGTAATTGCCCCCCCTTGTTCAATCATGAATTAACTGTGATTAACCACATTTTTTAGTTCAGTTTCACTAACCAGGCCTGATTACTGCCAGACCTGTTGAATCAAGAAATCACCTAAATAGAACCTGTCTGACAAAGTGAAGTAGGCTAATGGATCTCAAAAAACAATACATAATGCCGCAATCTAAAGAAATTCAAGAACAGATGAGAAACAAAGGCATTGACATCTATCAGTCTGGAAAGGGTTACAAAGCCATTTCTAAGGCTTTGGGACTCCAGTGAACCACGGTGAGAGCCATTATTCACAATTGAAGAAAACTTAGAACAGTGGTGAACCTTCCCAGGAGTGGTCGGCCTACCAGAATTATGCCAAGAGCGCATCAAAGACTCATCCAGGAGGTCACAAAAGAACCCAGAACAACATCTAAAGAACTGCAGGTCTTACTTGCCTCAGTTAAAGTCAGTGTTCATGATTCAATAATAATAAAGAGACTGGGCAAAAATGGCATCCAAGGGGGAGTTCCAAGGCGAAAACCACCGCTGAGCAAAAAGAACACAAAGGCTCGTCTCACCAATGCCAAAAAACATCTTGATGATCCTCAAGACTTTTGGGAACATATTCTGCGGACTGATGAGACAAAAGTTGAGCTTTTTGGAAGGCATGCGTCCCGATACATCTGGCATAAAACTAATGCAGCATTTCATGAAAAGAACATCATACCAACAGGCAAACATGGTGGTGGTAGTGTGATGGCCTGGGCCTGCTTTGCTGCTTCAGGACCTGGACGACTTGCCATAATTGATGGAACCATGAATTCTGCTCTCTACCAGAAAATCCTGAAGGAGAATGTCTGACCATCAGTTTGTGACCTCAAGCTCAAGTGCACTTGGGTTATGCAGCAGGACAATAATTCGTAACACACCAGCAAGTCCACCTCTGAATGGCTTAAAAAAACAAATGAAGGTTTTAGTGGCCTAGTCAAAGTCCAGACTTAAATCCAATTGAGATGCTGTGGCATGACCTTAATCAGACCGTTCATGCTCGAAAAACCTCCAATGTGGCCAAATTAAAACAATTCTGCAAAGAAGAGTGGGCCAAAATTCCTCTACAGCAAGGCAAAAGACTCATTGCCAGTTATTGCAAACGCTTGATTGCAGTTCTTGTTGCCGAGGGTAAGTTGAGGTTCAGGGGCAATTACTTTTTCACATAGGGCCAGGTAGGTTTGGATTTTTTCCCTTAACTAATGAAATCATCATTTAAAAACTGCATTTTGTATTTACTCAGGTTATCTCTGTCAAATAAATTTGTTTGATGATCTGAAATATTTAATTGTGAGAAATATGCAAAAAAAAAAAAAAAAAATCAGGAAGGGGGGGAAGTACTTTTTCATGGCACTGTATATGACATGTCCATTCGAAAATGCACTATTCATGAGGCAATACACACATTACATTTATTTTACAGTCGAATCAGACTGCTTTTTTCCAAGGGGAAGATCAGGAGGCCTCAGGGGAGGCCCATTTAATATGAGGGGGGGAGTAGGAAGATTTTAAATAAATTTCCCAGTATCTGTTTCTTTGAAAAAAATAATACTCTGGCTCCCATATACCATGGTTGGTCAGAGCAGCCATGGCACACTAAAAAACAGCAAACAATAATAAATATTCCTGTCTGTCTAAAAAAAAAAAAAAAAAAAAACCTTAATATGTGCAACAAAATATTCTGGCTCGACCAAATCTTCCTCTCCCCCATCAACATTAAATGGTGGGCCCCTTAGTAGAATTCCCGCTGGAATTTTGAAGTAATACAATGTTTCTTACTCCAAAGTTTCTCTGAGAATTCCTATGGGCACTTGAGGTGCTGCCCTTCCTTTCTCAGCAGAAAATTCCTGGTAGTGGTTGTCTTAGTTCTGTCAAAGTATTTTGCACAGTCACTTCTGAATTCACTTCAAGTAGACGTCAAAGTCTAAGTCACTCTTTCTCTTAAGGCAAACATCCTGCTGTGACCCCTTTGGAGTCCATGAAAAGAGAAAGACATCAGGTTCAAGAGATGTAACTGGAAAGGCTATTGTAGACCACCCAAGTCTCAAACTAAAACGTGGGCAGAAGATTTGCACACAGTGTCGGAAGAAACTTGCAAAACAACCACCAGATTTGGAAGAGCCTGAAGTACTAGTACCTGTGGCTTTCTCTAGTAGCAGTAGTGAAGACAATGATGCCAAAGATGATGCTCCCATCCCTGCCTGTTCCAGGGATTTGGAATTTCATTCTCCTGAGAGTGACCTAAAGATACTGAATACATCTTTGGAACTGCTTGGAGAATCACCAATTCAGAAAAAAATGACTAAATGCAGATAAATACATGAAATATAAGACAAAAAAAATTGATGAAACTGTTAGGAACAAGTTGGAAAGTACCATGGAAAGGTCAGTGATCAAACTCCAGGATCCTGGAGAAGAGATGATTCAACAACTCAAAGAAAAATTTGAATCAATGTTGAAGAAAAGTGAACAAGTACAGATGCTGACTGTCCTCCCAAAAAGCTGGACAGTTCGTGAAGTCCAAGAGGAATTTGGTGCATCAAATTATATGGCAAGGGAAGGTAAGGCATTAGTCAAGGAACGGGATTCTAGCAATGCCCAATCCCAAGGGAGGTAAACCAATTTCAAAGGAAACTGATGAAATTGTCAGGGATTTCTAAGTCAGAGATTGTAAGCAGACAAATGCCAGGAATGAAAGGCTGCGTCCAAGGCAGTGTGTACTGGCAGGGTCAAGTGGAACACACTCGGTCTACACACCACACCACACACCAAAACGTCAAACTCATGTTCACTGGAGCCGAATTAGATTCAGTCACTGACGGAAAATTCAAACACTATCGCCTTTGTCTTGCGGCGATTCAGTGCAATCCTCCTCGCATTGACTGTTTCCTTGGCAGGTATGCAGAGTGTCCTGGAACCGGTGGTCTTGGAGATACACTACCGCTCAAAAGTTTGGGATCACTTGCAAATTTCTTGGTTTTGCAAAGAAAAATACATTTTCATGCATTTCACAAACATTTTTTTCCATTTAAACATTTTTATCCATTTCACAAACGATTAAAATGAATCAGATGATTTTCAAAGAATGATCTACATTTTTGCATAGAGGCCTATTATCAGCAACTGTCAGTCCTCTGCATCAATCTCCTGGTATGGCTGCTAATCCAAGTTAAGCATTTTATAAGGCTAATTGACTATTAGAAAACCCTTCTGCAAATGTGTTGCACAGCTGAAAACCGTTGGGAGTGCAGACGGGAGCATGGCATTCTTGAGGTTGGTTTAGTACCTGAAGCATCAGCAGTTGTTTGTTTGTTTACAGGCTCAAAATGGCCAGAAAGAAAGAACTTCCTTTAGAGACCCGTCAGTCTATTGTTGTGCTTAGAAAAGAAGGCTATTCAATGCGAGAAATTGAAAACTTAAAATCTCTTACCATGCTGTCAACTACTCCCTTCAGAGAGCAGCACAAACTGGCACTAACAAGGACAGAAAAAAGGAGTGGGAGGCCCCGATGCACAACTGTGCAAGAAGACAAATATTTGAGAGTGTGTGGTTTAAGACAAAGAAGCCTCACAGGTTGTCAACTAGCAGCTGCGCTAAATAGTTCCCGTCAAACACCAGTTTCAGTATCAACAGTGAAGGTGGTTTTTTTTTTTTTGATGAAGGCAAAATTTGAAGGACATATTCATCATTTTCCATTAAAATCATTATTTCTAACTCAGACAATGTCAGCATGTTCTGTTCATTTGCTATATTTCCTATTCAGACTGATTTCATGTGTGTTTCCATGGAAAACAAGAAAATTTCCAAGTGATCCCAAACTTGTGAGCGGTTGTGTAAGCTTGAAACATATATGCAAGACTGATCAGTTCCAGTATAAACAGTGGACTTAAACAGATCGTTCAAATCTTGAGACCAAAGTTCAGACTGTTGTAGAGTTTCTTGACTCATTCCTAAGTGGTCTTCAGAAACTGTTGCCACATGATTTTATTGCCTAACAGTAGGCAAGTTACCTTCAGGATCTGAGGAATACACTTGAGCCAGGAGTGGTCTTAGTTATTGCTGACTTTGCAGAGAACTGCAGTTTTGTAGTTCAGGATTCAGCTCATTCCTTCCATTGGAACAATCTCCAGGCAACAATCCATCCGTTGTGTTACTTCCAGTGTGACATGCAAGATGAAATCCCTGAACATACAAGTTTCGTAGTCATATCAGAATGTAACATACATGATACTGTGGCAGTTCATCTCTTCCAAAAACTGCTCATTGAGTTCCTCATAGACAAACTGGGACAGCAACCTAAAGGGATTTGCTATTTCTCTGATGGCTGCGCTGCCCAGTGTAAGAATAGGAAAAACTTCATCAATTTGTGCCTCCATGAAGATGACTTTGGAGTCCCAGCTGAATGGCACTTTTTCGCCTCATCACATGGGAAAGGACCATCTGATGGCATTGGGGGCACAATAAAACGCATGGCAGCCAGGGCGAGTCTGCAACGCCCATATGATCAACAGATCCTCACTCCTCATCAACTTTTTGAATTCAGAGATTCACAGATAGAAAATATAAACTGCCAGTTCACAACAGCAGAACAGTATGAGCAAGAAGCTGAACTACTCAAAGAGAGATTTGAAAAGGCACGCACAATTACAGGCACACAAAAATTACATTCTTTCATTCCAGTCTCTAAGGAAGTGGTCACTGTTGGTTCTTTTTCATCATCACCTGACAAAAGACAGGAACACGTGAATCTCACTGTTGATATGAGTGATTTCAGTGGTTCAGCCTTAAGTGGTTATGTGACTGTGGCTTATGACAGCCAATGGTGGGCAGCATGTATCAAGCAACACAATCCAGAGAGGCATGAAGTTGAAGTTACCTTCCTTCACCCACATGGACCATCCCCATCATACATATTTCCAGACCCACCAGACTCTCTCATCATTGACCACCAGGATGTTCTAACCCCTGTACAGCCAACCACAGCAATGGGAAGAACATACTCAATCTCAAAGAAAGAAACTATGGCTGCTCTTTCTGCATTGAAGAAGAAAATCCAAGCTTAGGAATCATCACATTTGGAGAAAATGAGCTTTAGGAACGTTTTAAAGGTAATCTGCTTGATATAATTGTAGTATAGGGAGAAAGAAAAGCTACCAGAGAAATGCACTTATTCTTCAGAAGATAGTGTTGCCACATTTCACTTATCTTCGGTTGGATGATAGTTTTAGGATAAGTCTTTTGAATATTTGGGAGGTTGGCTTTTTTAGGTCACCTGAGACGAAGTCTCAAGTGACCTATTCTAATCGCTTTTTGTCCGTCGCGCGTCCGTAAACAATTTACATTTTCGACTTCTTCTCAGAAACCTCTGATCCGATTTCAATAAAATTTTGCAGGAACCTTCCTTGGTCAAATATGCACCAACATTGTGAATTATATGGTGCCCACCCCCAGGGGCTCTGAGGGGTGGGCTAAAAGTGGTCAAATTGGCTGAAATTTTAAAAAGCTTCTTCTCCAGACCCAGATATGCTGGAAACCAATACTCTTCATAGATGGAAGGGTCTTGAGGTTCTTTATCAAAATTGTGAATTTCATTGCCCCTAGGCTCCATGTTTGCCCCTGGGGAGGGGGTGAAGTTTACTATAGTTTATATAGGAAAATGACTTTTGGGTATATTTGGTTAATTTTCGATTGGAAATGATTCAAACTTGATAGGCATTATTGTTTGATACTATGACAGTTTGGACCCTGGCCCACCCCCAACGGCTGAGGGGCGGGGCTAAAAGGGGTCAAATTGGCTTTTTTGTACACAGATATGTATACAGTTATTGTATCTCCCGACTATTGTCATCGGGGAGGTACAATAACTGTATGCATATCTGTGTACAAAAATTAACTGTGTACAAAAAAGCCAATTTGACCCCTTTTAGCCCCGCCCCTCAGCCGTTGGGGGTTTAGTTCCGGGGCCGCCGCCACCACCACAAGGATTTTATGTCCGGGCTCTGGAAGCCACAATTATTATAGGAATGTTTTCAAATTTTACATAGGCGAAGATATATATATATATATATATATATATATATATATATGACAATGCTCAAAATTGGTTTTCGTCAATTTCGGACGTCTAATATGGCTGCCGGTGGCCATTTTGTCCAAAATTTCTTCCAGGCTCTGGAAGCCACAATTATTACAGGAATGTTTTCAAATTTTACACAGGCGAAGATATATATATGACAATGCTCAAGACCGATTCTCGTCAATTTCAGACGTCAATATGGCTGCCGCCGGACATTTGGTCCGAAATTTGTTCCGGGCTCTGGAAGCCACAGTTATGAAAGGAATGTTTTCAAATTTGACACAGGCAAAGATATGTATATGGCAATGCTCAAGACCGATTTTCGTCAAATTCGGACGTCCTATATGGCTGCCGCCGGCCATTTTCTCTGAAATTTGGGGATCGGGGAGATACACGACTCAGTCCCTGTGGCGACTGAGTTACCTAGTTAGCAAGTGATTTTGTGTTAGAATGTGCTGTTACATAAATTTACATGAATAATATACCTTTTACATACGTTGGTTCTTGGCACCAAGCCAGTTCATCATTGTACTTAATGCCCGTTTCAAAATATCATGCCACTTTGTTTCACAAACAAATGTATTGCAAGAATATGATATTAATAAAATGTTTAAAGAAAACACAATATATTTGTTCCTAGTTAGTTTAACTGTGCATCAAATATGAAGAATGAAAAACTATACATTAGTTTGCTTCTTTGAAATTGCATTTGAACAAATGCAAATAAAGAAATATCTTGAGGTAAATATTAAATGCATGCTTTCGCAATATCAGTAACATCAGTTATACGACTCAGGTGACCGTTAAGGCCCATGGGCCTCTTGTTATGGTATAATAATCATTGTATTCGACTTGTAAGGCTTGTATTGAAATGATTTTTGTTGGAGCTTAAGCTAAAATCACATGGTTGGAATTGCTTAATCATTCTCATTTCATGATTATTAGGAAGTCTTACATTCTTCTCAGAGATTTGTCCATACTGACAACATTAAACAATCGTGTTTCTTCCGTTGTACTAATGGCATATTGTTCTCTTGGTCAGTTGAGAAATTGGTAGGCCCTCCTTTTGCTGGCACACTGGTATCTGATAGCAGGGTTATTGTTGCATGGCCTTGAGTAAACTGGGCATTGAGATGGACTCAAACAGTTTGGTATTTGTATGCATCGGAGTATGACAGAGGGTAGCACTGTCGCTGGATGCCATAAGGAATTTCACACAGTGCAAATATAATTACTCATTTCTCAGAAACAGTTAGAGCGCCCATCACCAAATTTACAGGAAAGCTTCTTTACATCATGAAGTTCCTCTGACATGAATTACAGTAAAATTGAGACATATAATTTTTTGGGGTGTATCTTTGAATTTTATCATTTGTGGCAAAATGACACCAGAATCGGCTCGCTAGGTGCTATACTTTCGGAGATATGAGTGTATAAAGTCACGAGGTATCGCTAATTAGCTCAAAGTTAGTTAGCACGTATCTTCCTAATTAAGAGGCTTGGAGCAAAAATTTTTCCAGTTCTGACCATTAGTCCAGGGTCTCCTCCAAATTTGAAAAAAATCTGAGAGGTCAAGGGAAATTCTTGGTTGATTTGACATGGAATGACCCATATCTGGATCTTGGTTTAATATTTGCATGGCAGAGTTTTAACTTGCACTTGTGGATGCAGTGACAAATGGTGTTCACTAACAATAGTTTACAAAAGTGTTCCCGAGCCAATGCAGTGATTTCCACTTCAGAATCCTGTCTGTTTTTAAGGCAGTTCTGCCTGAGGGCCTGAAGATCATGGCCATTCTACACTACCGGTCAAAAGTTTTAGGACACCCCAATTTTTCCAGTTTTTTATTGAAAATTAGGCAGTTCCAGTCCATCAAATAGCTTGAAATGGTACAAAGGTAAGTGGTGAACTGTCAGAAGTTTTAAACAAAAGGTAAGGTTACCCAGGTTTTTTGTACACCTTCAAGTAGGTGAAAGGATGGTTCCTCAGTGTGTGACATCAACTGTCAAACATGGAGGAGGAAGCGTGATGGTCTGGGGCTGTTTTGCTGGATCCAGGGTCAGTGACTTATAGAGTGAAAGGCACCCTGAACCAAAACGGCTACCACAGCATTCTGCAGCGCCATGCAATAGCCCACGGTATGTGTCTAGTTGGCCAGGGGTTCATCGTACAGCAAGATAATGACCCAAAACATAAGTTTAAGCTCTGCCAGAACTACCTTAGGAAAAAAGGACAAGATGGTAAGCTTGAAAACATGGAGTGGCCAGCACAGTCTCCAGACTTAAACCCCATCGAGATGGTTTGGGATGAACTGGACAGAAGAGTGAAAGCAAAGCAACCTACAAGTGCCGCACATTTATAGGAACTTCTGCAACAGAGTTGGGAGAACTTTCTGAAGAATATTTGATTTCCATTGAAGAAAGAATGCCACGAGTGTCTTCAGCCGTTATATCTGCCAAAGGTGGCTACTTTGAGTCAAAAGTTTAAAATACATTTTGGTTTATAAATTGATTCCATGATTTCTTTTTTATCTTCAATTGTTAATTTGTTCTATCATGTTTATGCTTTAATCCCAGAGTACAATGAGACATTAAACTGCATAATTTTATATTAAAAAACTGGAAAAATTGGGGTGTCTTAAAACTTTTGACCATATTGGTATTCAGTCTTGTCCCTTTCGTACAGAGATTTCCTTGGATGCTCAGAATCTTTAGATAATATTATGTACCGTAGAGGATGAAATCCCCAAATTCTTTGCAATTTTACATCGAAAAACATTATTTTAAATTGTTGAACATTTTGTCCATGCAGTCTTTCTTTGAGTAGTGGAGCCATTACCATCTTTATGTCTGAAAGACTTTTTATATCTAATCATGTTACTGACCTGTTGCCAATTAACCCAGTTAGCTGTGAGATTGTCCACCCAGTGTATTTTTTTTTTGTTGTTGTTGTTGTTCTTTTTGCATCATTCAACTTTTCCAGTCTTTTGTAGCCCTTGTCCCAAATTTTTTTAAATGTGTTGCTGGCGTCAAATTCAAAATGAGATGGTGTTTTTCAAAAAACAATAATTTCTCAGTTTCAACATTTGAATTGTTGTCTTTGCACTATTTTCAATTATGGTACTAGTCAAAAGTTTGGACATACCCACATTTTTTTCTCACAAGACCTGTTAAATAAAAAAATAGGCACCGTTTATTTTGCCAAAAAAAGAGATCTAATTCTTCAATCCATCAAACTAACCTGCATTTGCTGTCATATTTGCAGACCATACTCACATTTCCTTTTACTAGAGCAGTTATATGGCTATAATGAGTTTGCTGCTGAGCGGCAGTCTAATTTCCCAAAGATGAGCTGCACTTGTGGTTTGCTTTTCATCGACTTTTTTGCTCAATAAATTCCAGAACTGCTTGTCTTTAATTTGGCTGTTGGAAAATGGAAAGAGCTTGTTTGTCTGCTTAATTTGCAAAATATGGCTTCTTTGAAAATTCTAAAATTTTGAACACTATTCAAACAAGTAAATTATTTTAACTTCTGACTGTTTACCTCTTTCCATCTGAGATTATATAGAAAAGTTCAGCTGGTTAAATTTCTCTAAAAACAGAGTGCTGTGACATTAGCAAAGTGTGTCCAAACTTTTGACTGGCACTGTATACGGTTTAAATGATTTGCACATCATTACATTCTGTTATTATTTACATTTTGCACACCATCCCAACTTTTCGGGAAATGGGGTGGTAGGATTTACATAGAAAATGGTTTTTTCAGGATACACGGACATGAAATGCTGTTTGCCTGTTCTCGTTGGTCGTGAAATTATTGATGTTCAGGAACTATCCACTCAGTGACTGTCCCCATGCTTGTATTTCAAAGGCAATATCAGAGCCAGGAGAAGCAACACTTAAAAGGAAACCTGGTTTCCTTTAGAACAATCCCCCCGGTTTCATTAAGCTGAATACCACTAGAATCCTCTATCTGCAGGCTTTGTGTGGAAGCAGCTGCCTTATCTAAATTTAGATTTGCATATGTCCTTGCTACTTTCTTTTGAGCTGCAGTGTAATTAGTGGACTGTGGATTACATGGCGTTATATTCTGCTTTCCAGTTATTATTTTTATCACTTAGCCACTGTTAAATTGAATTGTGAGCTAGTGTACAGGGACAAAGAACGTATGCTCACAATGCTAGTGCCAACCCCTAAGCTAAAAGCAAATGTTAGCTGCTGCCAAGTGGCATTAAAGGTATTTGTACTCGTAATACCATTGTAATTTCAGCTGGGCCTTGCAAACGGTCTCGGATTTATTCATCGTGTCAACATTTAAGCGGAACGTTTTGTGGGAACACCTGTTCTGTGAGCTTTATTTTGCATTCGTGAAATCTGGCTTTTTTTCGAAATTAGCCTTGCCAAAAAAACTTCAGTCTTTAAGTAGAGCAACTTGGAGTATTTTCTGCGGCGTCCTGTTTTTTATAATTGTAAATTCAGTTGAATAGTGTTTTTGTTGACAGGAATGTAATTGCCAAACTTGTTCCTCAAAACAGTGCTTGGGCCTGTGCTACTCGAAAATACTTGCAGTAGATGAAGGAATTCTTTGGTGTCTCTTCCTGGCTTCGGTAGCATGATGTAGAGTAGGGCTGACAATCTGTTTTTCTGCTCTAAAGCGAGGCCCTTTACCTGGATCGCTCAGCAAACTCCCTGCCGTGAGGGTGGTTTTACTCTGTTTAAAAATTATGCTCTGCAAGTTGGCCTGGACGTGGACATGAGCCAAACGGATGGATAATGTAATTCTATTTGGCGATTTGCCCATTACTGCGTGCGCTGCACTGTCAGTTTAACGGTGCCCCAGTTAACGGCGAAGTACAAATGTGCTTATTTTTCAGATAAAGCATAATACTGAAGGGGGTTGAAATTTAAGTGGTTTAACTTAGAAAAGAACAGCTTTTGTTTGTCTTTGTTTAACCATGGATATTGTCGCTCAAATTAGATTTTAATATTTTAGAGACGGTTCGGGTAAGGCAGTAAGTTGCTATGGCTTTAGTTTAATGCTGTGGCAGCCGCTGATCTGAGCTCAATGTGCCCTTCAGTGTTGTTATCACACAGCCCTAACACCTTTAAGGCCAAGTAGATGTGCTATGCATGTTGTGGTGAGGATCCTTTTATCAGAGATGAGTTTCGCTTGTACATTATTGAGACCTATGCGTGTAGCTATAAGGGCAAATTGAAAGGCTGTGCTTTTGCAGTGCAGCTACACAGCTGTGGAGCTGCGTGGTGCGTGTGCTTGTGAAAGCTGCGTGGTGCGTGCGCTTGTGAAATGTGCACAGAAGGCAGCGCAATCACTCATCGTGGGTTCCTTGTGTTTTCAAGCAAAGAGCAGTGATGACCTGCAATGGTGAAACAGTGGTGGGAAGGGGATGGGGAGTTATTTCATTGTTCACTTTCAACGTTGCTAACCTGTTTCTGCAAAATATTCATTTCTAGAGCGTTTAAGGTTTGAGAAACAAGAAAGATAGTGGTGACGCCAGCAGCCATGGAGAAGTGCTGAAGGGAAGTGGACATGAGAAGTTTGTGTGTTTTTGTGTGTGTGTGTGTGTGTGTGTGTGTGTGTGTGCGTGCATGCGTGTATGCGTTTGGATGGATATGTATACGCGCGCGCGTGTGTACGTCTAAATGTGTGTGTGTGTGTGCGCGTGTGTGTGTGTGTGTGTGCGTGTGTGTTCTTGTACTTGCTACGTCCTGAGGACCGGCATGAGTTTTTAACCAACAAAATGAAGTCCTTTTCGGGAAGTGAGGACATTTTGGCCACTTCTCACAACTACAAAGGCAAATTGTGACTTATTAGTTAAGGTTAGGGTAAGGGTTTGGTTAGAATTAGGGATAGGATAAGGTTAGGGTAAGGGTTTGGTTAGAATTAGGGATAGGATAAGGTTAGGGTAAGGGTTGGGGTTAGGCGTACATCGCTTATTGTTGAGATTAGGGAAAGGCTGTAGAGACACAGGAAGACTGAATGGAAGTCAATGTAATGTCCTCACAAAGATATAAATACAAGCGTATGTGTTTGTGTGTGTGTGAACGCTCGTGCATGTGCGCGTGTGCGTGTATACCTGCGGTGCGGATGTGCATTCGGAGCAGGCTCATCATACTTTTCTAAAATCCCCATCACTGCCCAAAAAAGATTATCAAACACTTTCTCTACAAATGACGAGGTTACTGGGAAACACAGTAGGATACAATATTATAAAACCATCCTACCCAGTTCAGACACTCAATTTGTGTTATAGCATTAACATTTATTTTATTTTACTCAAAATGTAACAGTGTGGGGGAAAGAGTGTATGATACTAATGACCTGTGACCTGCAGATCACTGAAATTTAAACTGTGCTCTCAACCACTTTCCAATCACACAGAAACCTCAGTAATTGAAAAGGTTATTATTGTCTGAGGTTACAGTAGAATTCAAATGGTGTTTCAGTTGCATTTGATCTTTCCTCCTTGAGTAACAGAATCGCAAGTAAATTGTGGGAGGTGTGAGAGTTTTATAAAGGACTTACTGAAGCAGTGGAACAAGGGATCTGCTCTATTAGAAGTCTAACATATGTGCACTAGCGTGCACGCACCCACACTCACACTCACGGGCATGCTCACACAAGCGCACACGCACACACACACACACACACACACACACACACACGGTGTATAACTGGCACTGAAACAGTTTTGGAAAGGGTGGGATGAAAAGGCCACTGCTCATTTGTGCACTGAAAACACAGCCTGTCTGTAAGAGTGCTCAGTGACATTCCCCGGAAATTAATTTTCTATTAAAAACGCTGCGAGCTCCAGCTTTGATGCTGCCATTTAGACTGCCAGCCCTTATCAGGAATCAGTAATAAACATCAATTTCACCGAATGATGGAACAAAAAAATTACAAGTGATTTAAAAGAAGAAAGGATTGCCTGGTGTCATACCGCAGTGAATCCAGTGCTGGATGCTTTCAGTCTTCAGCCTTTTCAGTTTAACGCCGTCTGTTGCGGTCCTTCCTAAACTTTTCAGGGAACAGAAGAAAGGGATGAAAAATCTTACCTTTAAATATTCATGGAAATGAAAGACGTATGGTGATTGGGTCGTTGCCCTGGTATCGACCAGATTTGACGTGCAGAAAGGCAGCAGGTCGGATCAGAACGGCCAGCTCGGGCCCATTAGCCAATAGGGTAGAGCCATCAATCAGTTCACTTAACATGAGCGCAATTACCAGCATGACACGTGTGATTGCATTATTGATCCTCTCTCCTGCTACAGTAATGCCGTTATTGAAGTTCTGAACCTTAAGTCATCTTTAATCACAGAGACATGGGCAGCAGCTTTTCGACGCTCTTCTGAACTGAAAGAGCTCTTGATGCAAGCCCGTCGCGATATTGACTGCCTCTGTAAGAGTATGTAAGCTCCCCACTCCAGACCTGTTAGTGGTATCGGGGAATCTCTAGTAACTCACAATGATTTTCTTTCTCCTAACATGGTGCAAAGCTTTTCACTTAATTGTGTTCTGTTCTCATTTTTTGTGAATTCTGTTTTTTTTTTTTGCAGAAGTATTCATTCACAGTTTTTCAAAGTCTTTGAAATTTTGCTCAGGCAACCGGATTACGACTTGCAAAGTCGATCATTTTAACTCGTGTCGAAGTTGTACTTGTCAGCACAATGCTCAGCACTGTGAATAAATGTCAGTAAAAATCACATAGTAGTCTCAGAATGTATTTTTGTAAAATGCATGTGGTTGGCTTAGTAAAGGAATCACTGCTAGAAAAGTCACTTCAGGTTTAAAATGAAATTTACAAAGGCAGCTACACAGGTGGGACTGGTTCAAATGAATTGCAGTTAGTGTGACTCTGCTTTAAAAGAAGTCTGTCAATCAGCAGTTTTGTGTTCGATTTTCTGAGAAAACGCAAGCCAAATTAGGAGTTTCAAATGGGCCAAATGATTTTGGTGCATCGACCTCAGAGATTTATTTGAGGAACTCTTTGGGAAATTATGCTGTGTTGACAAGCAGCTTCTCACCTACAGAGTCCATCTGACCTTGAAAAGGAAGGTAAACAGATTAATTTAACAGCCCCAAAATCCTCAGAAAAAACTAATCAGCACCACTGTGATCCTGCTATGGAAAAAAGGGCTTGTGGTTAACTTCAGAAAACTGGTGTTTGTGTAGCCACTCAGGGACCTTGTATATGGGCAGGGCTGTTGCAGAATAATGCTCATTCTGGTGTAAGAAGCACAAAATCTACAGCCAAGAGCTGTGGAGAGACTAAATCTCATCTGATGCCATTTTTGTAATTCCTTTTTTACTCCTGGATAAGTGAAGCTTAGGAAGGAGTGTTGTGATGAGACTTGAGCGTCACTCACAAATCAATCAATCAAGTTGCCATTAGAACGAATTCGGGCGATAAGATTCACAGACAACTTATCCAGGAGTTAAAAATAGTTTCACTTTGATTTCTTCTATTGAAAACTTCTAATCGCATTAGTGACCAACTGTTAAAAATTTTGGCAGCTCTGTAATGACCCGGGAAACCTTTTGTCATGAACTGGTGCTCTCTACATTTAAACATTATTCCCTTACAATATGCTCTCTGCATTTAAACATTATTCCCTCTCGATTTGCTCTCCACATTTAAATATTATTCCCTCACAGTCTGCTCTGCACGTGTAAACATTATTCCCTCACTATGCTCTCTACATGTAAACATAATTCCCTCACTATGCTCCCCACATTTAAACATTATTCCTTCAGTGTGCTCTCCACATTTCAACATTATTCTCTCACTATGCTCTCTACATGTATACATTATTCCCTCACTATGCTCTCCACATTTAAACATTATTCCTTCAGTGTGCTCTCCACATTTCAACGTTATTCCCTCGCTGTGCTCTCCACATTTAAACATTATTCCCTCACAATGTGCTCTCTACATTTAAACATTATTCCCTCACTGTGCTCTCCTCATTTAAACATTATTCCCTCATGATGTGCTCTCCTCATTGAAACATTATTCCCTCACAATGTGCTCCCCACATTTAAACATTATTCCCTCACTGTGCGCTCCACATTTAAATATTATTCCCTCACAATGTAATCTGTACATTAAAACACCATTTTCTAGCAATTTGCCTGGATAATGACTCCTTCTTAAGGAGGTTTCAGCACCATCAGGAAGAAGTCTGATGCCTTTGCTGTCCTCCCAAACTGCAGCTCCTGTGTGGAAACTTGGCAGACACTCCTGCAGCACAGTGCTTAGCAGATTTTCCTTACTTTACCTAAAGCCTTCCATTTCTTAGTGTGCTTTTGAAATGAGCAGATGCCTCGAAGCTTTGATTGTTAAATAGCCTAGCATCACTCCTGCTGGCTGTTTAAAAGGATATGCAGTTATGTACCCTCAGTGCTGTTTGTGTGGGAGCTGTCCGTGGTACTGATTTCTAAACTCTGTCGCAAGGCACTGCATTATATTGGTGTCTCCCTCTATTTAGATGAATGGGCAGGGTCAGCACTTGAATGGGGCATCTGATCCTGTTCAGCTGCATTACATTGGTGTTTTCCTTTGTTTGGATGAGTGGGCGAGGTCAGAATTTGATTGGGGTCACCAGCTCCTGTTGTCCCTGTGGGTTACATGGTTTTATTAGGCCTTTGTTCTGGTCCAGTGGGCTCTGGGGCTACTGCTTGTAAGAGTGTTTGGTGATTTGTTTACTTGTCCCCCGCCACTCGAAGGTAAGGTCGGGGGACTATCCGTGCTTCTGTCTGTCCGTTCGGATCCATTACTCCAAAAATATATGCAGCAGTCTGACAATTTTATGCTGACTTTGTGACCTTTACCAAAGCTTCATAACTGTTACCTTTTTTGTGACCTCAGACCTTTGACCTTTCAGCAGCGATGACTTGCATCACTCTTTTTCAAAATTGTTTGTCTAGGTTGGCAGTTTCCTCTAGTCGTGCTTTTTGAAGATTTTGTTGACCTGTGACCTTTGAGCTTTTTTCCTATGACCTAGACCTTTTCCAGCAGTTTTTCTATCCTTCATTGTAGTGCATCAAAACTTGCTAAGTTTTATGTCAAAACCTCCAATGCAAGTATTAAAATTGACCAGTGACCTCTACAAAACATTTTATGCGATCTTTGACCTGTTTCCTTGATCTCCGCTCCATTTCTGGGTAATATCTTCCAAAGGTCTTGCAGTGGCCTTTCAAAAATGCTGTTTAGTCCCCTGATAACCTGACGAGTAAGTCAGGGGATTATTGATGTAGACCGTGTTCGTCCATCTCTCCATCTGTCCAACGGTTTGTCTGTTGGTGTGTGTGTGCGTCATTTGGTGGGAGACTTTTGTGGGGAATTTTTTGGTCTCTGACCGGCTTGTCATTTTCAGCTCACTTGGTCCAACGGAACAATGGGAGCTTGTGCGATCACACGTCAGCGTCCGGCATCTGTGTTAACTTTGATCTCATTTTGCCAAACAACTGAAGGGATCATTGTGAAATTTGGTGGGGAGGTATATATAGATGTACAGATTATAAATTGTTCGATTGGTGCAAATCCGTCCATAGGTGGCGTTATAGAGATGTATAACGCATTTCAGACTATATCTTCTGAACTGCAAGTTGTTGGAACAATTTTTTTTTTTAATAAGATTCTGTGGATTAAAATGAATCAACCTATATAAGCCCCTCGCATTTTCCTATGTGTAAATTTTCTGTCATTTTGAATTGTTTGTAAAAACTTTAATTTCTCCTCCAAGACGGTGCGATCAATTTGCACAAAATTTGGTAGACAGCATCTTCAGACCAGGATCTAAAATCCCGGCTTACAGAATTTTGCTAAGTAAAAGGATGAAGCCATAGTATGCCAATGAATTATGAGGGTGTGGCCTCTATAGATATGATGAGCTGTAAATTCTAATAGCAATGACCAATCCTCACCAAACTTGAGATCTGTCATCTACAGGCCAGGTCACTCAAACACACTGAATTTGACGTAAATCTGTCTATAGGTGCCACTATAGCAAACAAATGGTCATAACTCCTAAACCAGTTGTCTGATCAACATGAAATTTTGCATGCTTCATGTTAGCCAGGGTTGCTGTGAAAATCGATTAGAACAAATTGATCAATGAAACATCGTGGCCAACATCAGCCAATCAATTTTCAGTTGCCCTTACACTCACTTAGCTGTTACCTGTCATCATTGAACTTGATGTTCTTGTAGATGCAGAAAAGAGCCATTTTTATTAAAATTACTTTGACTGGCCATATGGTGGTGCTAAAGAGCGGTACAATATGTCTTGGAGAATAACTTCTAAGTCATAGGTTGTAGAAACAAAATTCTTTTTTGTTAGATTCTGTGAGTCGAGACCAATCAATCCATGTAAGCCACACATATTTTTGTATTTGCAAACTTTCTGCCATTTTCAATTGTTTGTGAACCCTTTAATTTCTATTTCCTCCTAAGCAGTGAGATCAATTCACACGAAATTTAAGGGCATGGCCTATTTTGATGTAAAGAGCTGTAACTCCATAATGCAATGTCCAATCATCACCAAACTTGAGATCACACATCTACAAGCCATGCAGCTTCTTCACACCGACTTTGATTTAAATCAGTTCGGAGGGGAAGCAATGGCAAACAAATGGTCATAAATCTTAAACCAGTTGTACGTGCAACTTCAAATTTTGCATGCTTCATAATGGTGAAGGTTGCTTTGAAAACCTGGAAGAACAAAGTGATGGTTCAAACACGATGGCTGACATCAGCCCATTAAATTTCATTGGTCAGTATACTCACTAACTTTCATCAATCATGAAACTTTATACTTTTGTTAAGGATATGTAAAAGGGCAGTCTTTATGCAAATTACTTTAATTGGCCAAATGGTGGCACTAAAGGTACAACAGATTCGATTCCAATTGGCCAATATGTGGCGCTGTAGTAAGAAAAACAATGTAAAATTGCATATTTTTTTCAACCATTTGACTGATGGGTTCTAATTTAGCATATTGAATGTCTGGATGAGGATCAAATAGTCTTTCCAATGAGAGAATACATTTTTAAACATCTGGCTGCTATTTATCAATCAGTTAACAGCTGCTATTTCAAAGACATGGCAGTGACTAATCAACATGAAATTTGCAGGGCAAGGTATTCCATGCACAGTTGTGTGCCATGAACTGGAAATTGTTTGAAAAACTTAAACAATTTATGTCCTCATTGCTTCAAAACTGATGATTACCTCATGTTTATATGTTTGTTTATTTATATATATATCAGTAGCGGCTCGTGAACTGGCAACAGGGGAGGCTCAAGCAATCCCTTGAAATTAATGATTGGTGCGCCCCGGTGGCTCATCGGTCTAAGCGCGCGCACCATAAAGGCTGTGGCCTTCCTGCAGTGACCCGGTTCGATTCCGGCTCAGGTCCTGTTTCTCTCTACTGTGTGACTATCAAAATAAAAAAGTAGAAAATCCCAAAAAAATTATTTTTTAAAAAAAATTAATGATTGGTCACGACCTGTTTTCAATCATTCATTTAAATTACCATTACTGAAACTCCGAAAACTCTCAACATTATCAGGTGTGGCCATTTTTCATTTATAATGCATACCTGTCAACTCTCACGCATTTGGTGTGAGTTTAAGTGGCATATTTATGTTCCTCTGCTGTAGTCAGCAATTATTCAATCCACACGTATGTAAGAGATTCTCGCGCGGAATTGAAGTCCTTGTGCATGGAGGGGTTGGAAGCAGTGGAATTGCTTCCAACGTTTCAAAGATGTTTCAAATGATCTTATTTCATTTAAAAGATCATGAAACACATGCATTGCTTCCAATCCCTGAATAAACAAAAGCGTGAGAAGTCCAGAGTCGTAATCGGTATGCGTTATAAATGAAAACTGGCCACATCTGATAATGTTGAGAGTTTTCTGAGTTTCTGTAATGCTAATTTAAATTAATGATTGAAAACAGGTCGTGACCAATCATTAATTTTAAGGGATTGTTTGAGCCTCCCCTGTAGCCAGTTCACGAGCCGCCACTGATATATATATATATGCCACTGATATATATATATATATATATATATATATACATCATTTTTTTTCTACATAAATTACAAAAGGTGTCTTCATTGTCTGAATGTTGGACCCAAGCATGAAAAACTACCACTTGCAAACTTAAATAACACTAAAGCCTGAAATAAACCAAGTGAGCTACAGTGCTCATGGCACTACTTTTTGGTTTAAGACTAGGTTCTGTTGTATTCTGTTGGGTACTTCTCTCCCTCACAGGCTTTATAATTATCGTGCTTCCTCCCCCATGACTGCACACTGTCCTCATTCCCACATGCGGATCACTCACCTACCGTGCTGTGTGCGTGTGTCTTCTTTACGAAGTTTGAATAAATTTAATCCAACACAGTTGTAACGGATATTTAGCTGGACATAAGTGTGGGGGCTCATCCGGGTTTAGCCTGTGTTTGTTGGTCATTTGAATCCAGGTCTTTCTGAAAGCAGGTTGCTTTATGTGGCACATAAAAGTAACCGCCTCTTTCTACGACGCTTTGTACGACGTGGTGTCAAGCATATGTTTGAATCTTGTAGCAGTAAGTTAGTGCTGTTGTTTAAAGAATGGTTTTGAGAATGTTAAGTGCTACGTAGGACTTGCTGGAATGAAATTATTGGTATACTCTTGGTTATTGTGCGCTTCCTAGACTACTTGGCTTGGTTGGTCTGTTTTCTTGGGGGTGGATTTGCCCACTTTTGTCTCAAAGGATTGTGCTATCAAGGCTCCATGGACAGATTGGCGAGTCAGTTGCTGCAACTGGGGGAGATCTTGTGTTGCTTGTACTTTTCCTTGTTCAATCTTGCACCATTTCAATCCGGATACATTGGCTTGTTATTTTAGTTTTTTTGTTTCTGTGTGGTGAATGTGGTCGAATCAGTTGCATCTTGAGGCCACATGTATGGCTGAGAGTTGACTGCTTGGTTACTGGGCTAATGTGCATAAGTACCCACCACAGTTAACTGCTGTTTGAGATGTATTGAATGCTCCCATGCGAAGTCACTTACAGTTGATTAAAATAAGCTGGTGCCAATTCGCCCTGGAGCAGTGTGGGGAGAAGGGCCCAATAGCTGCACTGATCTTTATTATTGCTACACTAGCTCTGCAATGAGGCTATAGTGGAGCTACTCTGGGCCTACACTGGATTTACACTGGTGCTACACTGAGTCTACACTGAGTCTACACTGGATCTAAACAGGCGCTACTCTGGGGCTACAGTGGGTCTACATTGGGGCTTGAGCATAGACTGTATAAAAAGATGAATGAAGTAACTGTGATATCACTCATTGGTTTCAGCATACCATTTAGGAAGCCTCAATTTTGGCTATTTGAACAGCAGCATTTTGTCATTTTGAAACTGGATGTGATTCCTATTGGACGAGAGCGTGAATTGAAAATCTAGGGAGGAGCGAGGGGTGGATCTACGCGTGGATCTGACAGTATCTGACAGGGACCAGAGGATAGCCACGCTCCCAAGCATATCTGGTTTTATCATTTATTCTAGTCTATTTGGGACCATCATTTACAAAAATGAACATCATGATATATCACAGGAGACATGAAACTTGCAACAGATACCATAAAATAATGTGGAAAATCATTATTGAAATAATAAATCGGGTGGGAAAGTAGGGTTATTTTCTCGTTGACTACTATAGCATTGAACTTCTCTCTGCAACCACCGATGTTGCCATCTGCTGGCCATTAAATAGAATGCAATTTTAAGAGATTTCAGCATTGACTTCACTTTTCAGACCTGGGTGCTGTGTCCATCTTTTTATACGGTCTATGGGCTTGAGTTGCAATTCTCCGGAGTCCTGGTCACGTGACTGGGCTTCAGGCCGTGTTTATTTGCACCTGCTTCATCTGTGGAGTTACTAGAAGCTCAGCAGTGAGTCTGCATCGCGGGAACCCATGGAGTGAAACTATTCTGGGTGTTGGGTCGCCCTGTTCCTGTTTCGGTTGCATAACCTTATTGTTCCCTCTGGGAACCTGGGGATATTATCATATTCAGGATGTTCTGGGCTAGGTACTTGATATTCGTGTACTGTTTGGTATTAATTTTGGTTCATTTTTTGAGTTACTTTCTACTGTTCAGTGTTAAAATTGACTGCATGTGTGTCAGCTGATGGATCTAGTGGACATTATAATGACATAATAGTCATTATCGTTCAATATATAATTTAGTTTGATTAAATGTGCTGATCCCGTAATCTGCATTTTAAAGAAAAATGTAATTTGTTGCAGTAGCTAGTTTTCAGAAAGCTGTGGGAAGTGCATAGAGCTTAGGAATATGTATATCTGTTGCTAGGGACAGGATTTGGCAATGATATGTCAATGGTAAATTATCAGCTGTTTTGTATGTACACCTGTGTGCATCTGAAACACTGCACATTCTTGTGTTTCGTTTTAATGAGCGATCCTGGGGGCTCCATTGACTCTCACATTTGTTTAATTGATGTCTGCCCCTGGATTGAAGGCTATCTTTCATGGCCTTTATGAGATTATTTTCATAAAGCCTTTCATTGTCTTGAAGGTCATGATAAATTGCTTTGCGCACTTATTTATATTAATCCATGCTTACTGTTCAGTCAGAATGTTGAATAATTTTAGTCAGAGCTTGGTTACCCATTTCTGTTGGACTGATCCATTGAGATGGAATAACAGTGCCATAGCTTGTGGCATCTTCAGTGTATGCAAAACTGCATTTTGCACAACTGATGTCGAATGTCTTTAAATGATATGACTCAGGGGGCAGATTTCAGTGTACACTACCTTAAACACACACGATGACTATGACAATTGCTCTTACATTCTTGTATCACGTATATTGACCCTTAGAGTGCTGAAATAAATTTAAAAAAATATAAATTCAATTATCAGCGTTCGAAATAAGGAAAAAAATTAGGTCGTCCACCGGACAACCTAGGGAACAAATCAGGTTATCCGCAAGAATTTTTAGTTGTCCCGTGTACTGTCATTAACATTTAAAAAAAATTACAGGCACACTCGCATATTAAGTTGAATAACGCTGAATAATTCATCAATTTGTCATACAGGTGATATTCAGAACAATGCAATAAAATATAAAACGATAAATTTTCCTGCTAAGCTAAACAACTGTTAACCAAAACCACTCCCCTGCAAACTCAATAGCTTGGGTCATTAGCGTGCAGTTTCTTTGATATTTCTGGGCCCTGTCTTCCATCACAGTCTCAGGCAAAGACCGTTCTTCATGATACTGCATTTCCCTTTCTCATCGGACTCGGTATTTATCTCGCTGTATCACTAGCAAGAACAGAGCCGACCCATTTGACATGGCTTGGGATGAGTGAGAGATACAGGCTGCATGTACTTGAAAACAACGGAGCCAAAAGGCAATCTAAAGATTCCCACTTCCTAGGGGTGTTAGATTACCGATTATAAATGAATACTTAGGAAATTTTATATAAGGCTGTACAATTTAAGATAACGTACCTCTCGGTGTCAAAGAGCAGCTACGTTTCATGCTAGAAGAGAGCCAACCGCCACGCTCACAGGCACAGAAGTAGTTTTCATTTAACTCTGAATATGCATACAATACGTTAGCACTTATAATATGAGCACATAGAATTCACCACAAAGGAAGATGCTTATTGTCACATTTTCGAATCTCTTGTCCCTTTGGTTGTTTACGGTTACATCCGGTTCCTTCATGCCACGAGTTTTCCTTGACTAGATTGCCCCAAGCCTACATTGAAGTGCATGCCGTGGTATATCTCAACATCTTTGTTTGCTGCGGTACTTTATTAAAAAAAAGATTCACATTCTCGCCAGTACGAGATGTGTGAAAGATACGCGCAGTAGGCCTTACATATGACCAAAATGGTCGCGTCCATTGCAGAGGCAAGTAAATAAAATTTTGACAAATTCAAATGAATGAAACTGCCGGGATATCTGGTTGTCCAACAGACACCCTTGTGAGCAGTTTAGGTTGTCCGGATCTATTTCAGGTTGTCTAGACAACCGGGTAACCACTTATTTCATACACTGATTATCTTAATGCTGTTGAAAACCTACCATGTGGCGACTAGTTTAAAAGAGCTCTCCTGCGGGAGCTCTTTTAAACAAGTCACCACATGATAGGTTTTCAACAGCCTTGAATTTGATATCTTACATCACTGAACAATAATAGCTGCGTTTAGCGCCCTAAGGGTTGATATGTTCTCGGCTGCCGCACGCTGTTCCTGGAGGCCTACCATCTTTAAAAGTTTTCTGTTCAACTTATGTAGCTGTTAGATCAGTGATTCTGAAACCTCTCCTGGAGTACCACTTGTCCTGCATGTTTTAAATCTCTCCCTGCTCCAGCACAGGTGATTCTAATGATTGGCTCATTATCAGTCAGCTTTCTGGGGTTGATAATGACCTGATGATGATCAGTTCAGTGCCGAGAGGCTTAAGAAGCACTGATTTAGGGGAATTAGGTGCACTGAATCAGAGTTAAAAGCTTTTCAGAGCGGTTGCTTTTAGAAGTGAATTGGTATAAGTGGTAGTAGTTCTTTCAGCACTTCCTTAGACACGCAATGATAGTTGTAATTGCTGTTAAATTTATGAATCACGTGTATTGATTGATTCTCAGGCTGCCTTCTCAGGCTGCCAGATGCTGTTCCTGAAGGTCTACCATCTTTCAAAGTTTTCTGTCCAACTGATTCAGCTGTTTAGGAGAATCAGGTTTGTCGAATAAGAGTTGAAATGAAGGCTTACAGAGCATTAGCTCTTGAAAGTGAATTAGACAGTTATACTTTGTGTGATATATGAATCTTAGAGCACAGTTCTACTTTGTTGGTTTACATTTACAGTATGCAAGCACATAATAAACTGTAACATCTGACGGGTAATGGCTTTTGTTCATTTGCCTTCTCCTGCACTCCAGGGGGACTTTTTCCTTTCACACTCCTGCATTGATCCTGTTCATTTGCATTTCAAAGGAGTTTTCTATTTAATTTCTGTACCTCAAACTGTGGAAGAGTTCTGTATCACTAAATCATCTGTTCATCACTTTATTCAGATTTAATTTGAGACTGTGCCAACAATTGCATTAAAATTCAAACATCTCACTCACGGTAGTTAAGTGAAGATGGAAACTCTAGAATTTGCTTCTCCGAGCTTCTGTAAATCATTTCACAAAGTTATGCAGGCCGTATTTTATCCAAGGTGAGATATCAGAGGAGTAAAACACAGGGGTCAGATGTGGTGTGCTCCCTCCAACTGAATCAGCTGATTACACTAATTAGCTCTGCGTCCGGGCTGATTTAAATCCGTTAGACAGGAGTAAAGATGAAGGGAATAGTTCAACTTTGTGAACCAGGATTTTCCACTTCTTGTGTCATTTTAGACCAGTGACTTTACTTTGAAGAATGGCTTTTGTTAAAGAAAGTGTAATGGTGTTTTTCATGATGTCTTCACTGTAGACATTTAATCGACGCGTATGCCCAAAGCAGTCATGAAACAGCTGATTGTGTTTTATTGTTCATCACACCTAATGAACTTAAAATTATGCTGCTACAAATATGTGTGAACTATTATTGCTGTAAGGTTTTATGTCAATTCTCTCTTTTATCTATGTGATATCTGTTTTTAGCGCTTTTTTTACTGCTTAATGTACACCATGTAAATGTTCTTCTATACTTGTGTGTGAATAAACATATTATAATATTGTATGTAAACCGTGTACTTCGCTGTGTGTTGTTTGAAGTGATACGGGTTAAGGCTCATTTATGCTCAACGTTAAGTACGATACAGACGGAGCCTTGTATCTGTACTCTGCGTGCATTTTGTCTTTATTTCTGCACGTTTGCAGGAAGCTTACGGGTACGGTTGAAACGGAGCAGTACCACCGCCAACCGTGGGGGCAGTGTAGCTGATGGTAAAAGAGACCGATCTATGAGCGAGACACGAAGAAGAAAACTTTCTACGAGTACGGACCTTTAAAAAAGGCGGAATGATTGTTGTCCGAAACTTTTCACTCTGAGCTGCGCCCTAATGGATTTGCTGCTGAACATCCATGCCAACGCAAAAGACGCTTGGAAGCATGCGGGCAGAGACGTTTACGACATTTCGAATGAACTTACCTATTTTCGTACGTAAAGGGAGCATAAACGAACCTTTCAGCGTCTTGTTTGGGGGTACAAAGGCTGCGCCCCTCTGGGTCATTGCACCTGCATCCTCTGAGCTGTAGACTGACGGGGGGGGGGGTTAGGGGGTGCTTAAAGCCCTCATGGTTAAGCTGTGTTCCCAGGAGTCAGAAGGCTGGCTTTTCAAGCCCCTGGGTGGCCTTAAGATCAATGCAGCTGCTGGGCCCTTCAGCAAAGCCGCTGACCCTGCTTTGCTCTGGGGAGATTGGCCCGTGTTTGGTCTGATCGACTGTTATTCACTTTGATAAAAGTTATTGGAGGAATAACAGTACCGTTATCTAGCCCTGTTTCTGCACAAGAGTTTGTGGCATCAGCACCACGGTACAGCTACCTCAAGACTGTACTGGAGATATGCTGTTCTGTTTGGGCTGTGTGCTCATTATGACCAACAGCCAAGTGATGCTGGGCTGCCCATAGTCCTGATATTTTACAATAACATTTTAAATGAATGTACTGCATTTTATCTAATTTTTGAGGCATTTGCAGTGAGATTAAGGATTACAAATTGCCTTAAGCAGTCCCATGAAGTAACAGTGATCCGGAACAACAAGACATTGTTACATGACTGTTACATTAAGCGGTCAGTTTGACTTTGCTCGATTAGTCCCAGCAGATGTCTTTTTGGAGTCTTCTAGCCTACCCTTTTGTCCTAGAGATTAAGACTGGCTTGAAAATGCATAGCCTACCTTTTGTAAGGTAGCGAGATGCTGGAGATTTATTTGCTAGAATAATGGCTTTGCTCTTGTGGGGAGAAGTAGCCGGACTCCAGATAAGGGAATTTAGGTGCATTTCTTAATCTGAGGCACATGTTGCATCATTTATTGGTGTAACCATCCAAAGCTATAATGCTGTAATGAAAGCCAATTCTGACATAAGAGCGCTAGTCTTGAGTGTGCTCAGTGTCTCTATAAAGGCTCCTGTAGCTCAAGCTGAATACTGGGTACTCTGCCAGTTGGTTGGCACACAGGACTGTTAGTATTCAGGTCAGGGATTTTACATCCACACGCATTGTTCTGATGGGTCTGTGTACAGGGTCTGTGCAGATGGGGTGCTCCCATGTGGCACACCCATTTAAAGCACAGCTCTCAGTGCAGTGATGTTCCCTCTGTGAGGGTACTGTTCCCTTCAGATGGTGCATGTGTCTCAGGCAGTGCGCCCCCCATGTGTGACAGTGCACCCTTCCTGTGTGACAGTGCGCTCTTCCTGTGTGACAGTGTGCCCTTCCTGTCTGACACTGCACCCCTTTTTTTGTGGCAGTGTGCTTTGTTTCTGCACCTGTAACAAAAAACCAGTTGTAACTCCTCCCCCCTCATGTTGGAAACGATTCCCTTGCTCATGCCATTTCCCTGCTTCCGTCTTTTTCTCGCCAAATAAAGATGGAAAAGCCTCAGATGTTTCCTGTGGATGGTGCACTGAGTGGCTCTGGGAGATGACACACTCACTGCAGCCTCTCTGTCCGCCTGTGCAAATGGGGGGCTGTATGTGGTTTTGGCTTCAGGAATGGAAGCGGCGTTCAGAAGAGCGGCGCTTGTTGAGGTCTTGGATGCAGCTACAAACTGAATTGCTGCTCTGTTCGCTGAGACCCAGTTCGACATTTGTGACTCTGAGTAACGGACCCGTGGGCTTGTATCATAGACTCTTCCTGCTGCTGGACGTGCCATCACAGAGCACTGAGGAGCTGATGTGGAGGGTCCTACATACAGACGAAGGGCCAGTATCAACGTGTGTACCACTGTGGCACGTTTTGTGTGTGTGTTTAGTCATTCAGTCCTTCTCTCCCGCTCTCTTTCTCTGCGCAGAAGGGCTGGCCCCTGGAGAGCTGCAGTGTGTGTGTGCAGGAGCGCCGGCTGCTCGTGGGGCTCCATAACGGCGTGTGTTTTGTGAGGAAGCCTCAGGTGCTGCTGCTGGAGTCAGAGCCCCTCAGCAAGGGGGGAGGAGGGGGCAGCAGGGCCAGGTGTGTAAGAGAAGCCCTGCCCTGGGCATCTGCCACACTCACACTCACACACACACACACACACACACACACACACACACACACACACCCTCATGAACACAGACACACACACACATACACGCATCCTTGTACTTATATCTTTGTGAGGACATTACATTGACTTCCATTCATTCTTCCTGTGTCTCTACAGCCTTTCCCTAATCTTAACAATCAGCAATGTATGCCAAACTCAAACCCTTACCCTAACTTTAACTGATCCTTAATTCTAACCTTACCCCTAACCTTAATTAATCAGTCACAATTTGCCTTTGTAGTTGTGAGAAGTGGCCAAAATGTCCTCACTTCCCAAAAAAGACTTCACTTTGTTGGTTAAAAACTCATGCCGGTCCTCAGTACGTAGCAAGCACAAGAACATACCCACCCTCATGAACACAGAGACACACACACACACACCCTCCCTCACACAAACACACATTCACCCTCACGCACACACACACACACACACACACACACACACACACACACCCCCCACACACACACTCACAATCATGCATACACACACGCGCACACACGATCTCACACAAACACATACACACTCAAACACATATACGCACATACATGCACACACACGCATGCACACACACACACACACACACACACACACACACACACACACACACACTCACAATCACGCATACACACATTCATTCACACATACACACCCTCACGCATACACACACGCACGCTCACACACACATACACGCCCTCACAATCATGCATACACACACGCGTGCACACACTCTCACACAAACACTCACACTCAAACACATAAACGCACATACATACACACGCACACAGGCTCATGCAGACGCACACAAGTACCTACTCTCACACACATGCACACACGACACACATAGATACACACATTTACTCTCTCATGCATAAATATACACATGCACATACTCACATGAAGTAAACACAGTGCTTTGATTCTTATTCTTTGACAGCGGATCTTTGAGGTGCTTTGTTATTTGCCTGCTGTGATCTTGACTGCTGGAGGACCCAGTGTTCTCTGATGATGTTGCGAGACGATCTTCATTCACTGCAATCATTTAAGAGTAAACTGGGCCATTTATGTCCAACTTTATGAATGATGGTAAAAATTTGAGTGATATAAATTGACCTGCATAAACTTAGGTTTTCAGTTGAGAAGGCATTTGAAGGTCCAAAAATTCTATAATTGACAGTGCACAAGTGAACATTTTGAAAGAGATCAACCTTCCAGCATTGTCAGTGACAGATGAGAAATAAAGCAAAGCTGTTATCTAAATAACGGGCTCACAGGTGTGATGTCCTTCTAAATGTGACCATATGTGGAAGTGCGTTTGTAGCTGGATATTGGAATGCTTTGTCCTTTGTAAAGCAGTATCATAATTTAATGATGACAGTTTCTGTTTCCACAATCCAGACAGCCTGATATTAATGCTTCCTGACGTATGTCAGATCACAGTGAGTCCAGCGGACGTGATGGGCCTGCCCTGAATTTATACCAGGAAACATACTGCTTCGCTTTCTCGTTATTCCATTCTGAGCTTGGAAACTTGCACACATCGGCAATCAGATTTTTTAATTTGAGCCCACTTACTGTAAGGTGTCCATATAATGAGAGATAATAATCTGGCGTGAAACCAGTGTTTGGCGAAACAAAATGGCTGTGGGTACATGCTCTATATCTGAGCAAAAATAATTACAGTTAATATTTTATCTTCATTGTCCACAGGAGTATTGCGCTCATCGTGTTATATTTAGTCGTGTGCAGCTCTTCCCTACAATAATGACGACGTGATCATTTCCTCTTGCGTATGAATTATGATTTGTTGTTGTCTTTCTCTGAGTAGCTACATGTGGACTAAGGTTGGGAATCACCAGAGGCCCCACGATATGATATTATTACAATAGTTGAGTCAAGATACAATACCATATTACTGCGATACGTTTCTTTGGTTGCACGACTCCATCCTCCATCTTTGTTCTGTCCAGCATCTGGCTAAATTTCATGGGAGTTGCACCTTTGCAGTGCTGACCGCACCAGACAGTGAGCACTTAGCACCACCTTCAGCACTCATCTGGACTGAAAAGTGGATTGATTTTTATCATTCTGGTGCTCAAAACTTGAGTTTGTATTTGCAACATTTATTATGAATTTATTCAGTATAATCATGATACTTGGGGTCTCTGAATCGATACAGTATTGCCGCGTGAAATATCACCGTATTACTCTATGTCGATTTCTCCCTCCCCCTCCCCACCCCTATTATAGACTCAGCCCATATGCATTTCTCAACAATCTCAAGGATTTGCCTCTGTCTTGTAACATACTTTAGAGCTGTAAAGGTTTATACTGCTTTACTGCGCTAAACCAAGCATCAGAAAAACTTTTTTTTTTTCCAGGGCAGTTACTATTAGACCCTACATATTAAAGAGTTGAACTCCAGCTGGATTTCTGTAAATGGTCCGCGGTACATTTTCTTGCTGTGGTGTACGTGCTCCGCTCAGCCCTGCAGGATGAATGTTTACTGAGAGACATTTCTCCCTGGTTCGGTCCTGTTGGTACTGGGATGTTTGAAGGCAGTGCGGCGAACAGTATCGCGTGGGTAGCAATTATGCAGTTACTGAGAAGCAAACACACTTCTCCTCTCCCTGGCTGCGCAGAAACACTTGTCAACTCCGTCCCTCGGGGCATCTGTAGACTGTCGAGGAACTTGTTTGCCCCGAGTTGCCGTGCAGTCTTCAGTGCGTCTCAGACGAGGCTGCGTTAAAACTTTAAAACTTCGATCGGTGATGCTCTCGGCTTAAACCCAACAGCTGCTTGTTAAAGCTGGAGCTGATCTGTTTGAAAGTTTTCGATAGAGGGTGGAAACAGACGTGATTGCACTTTACAAGACTAAATAATGTTTCCGGTTAATGTATGAGTATGAAGTGAGGTCAGCCAGTATTTGCCGTCCTACTCTGCTGCTGAATCTGTTCCTCGTATCACAGCTAGCGGTGGCACAGGAAGTTTAACAGTCCTGCCATGCTTTTCTTTTCCACCCATAGATTTAGCCATCTGATTTCCATAGCTAGTTCCACCTCAGAAAGAAATTCTGAGAAAGAAGTCAGTAAACGAGTATCTCCTGGTGATTAGAGCACTCAGAATTATCTGGAAGGTTTTTCTCTGTCACAGTATCAATAGTCTCCCTCAGTGTTTGTTACTGGCCAGGCCCACTCCGCTGAAAATGGCCCCAAAACAGCTAGTGTCCACATTCAGTTGGTTATGTCATGTATATGAGAACGATAGAATGGATGAGAAATCAGAGCTGTGAGAGTGACGGCCCTCCCCGTTTGCAACTGGAACAAACCTCGGGGCGGGACCCTCACTGGGTGGGCGGGACCCTCACTATGTCTCCGCCCCACTCAGTGGGGGGGGGGGTACCGATTCCCAGTCGTCTGTCCATCTGCCCCTCACACTCATCTTGTATTTGCAATGTCTACTGAAGGAGAGGACACATTTTAACCAAATCACACATGGTAACTCAGCACAGAGGGTAGCTGAATTGATAAGGTTTTGGAGGTCATCGGGTCAAAGGTCAACATCAAATATGGTCAGCAGTGTGTGGGGAATGAAGATCAGCTTTTAGGGAATATGAACCGGTGGCAGGTGAGGGCGTTATGTTGAGTTGTATCGATTTCTGTTTGAACCCGTGTTTCCCTTGTCTGCTTCAGCTTGCCCCCACCGCGTGTCCTGGCCCTGCGCGGTCGACTGGAGCTAAGAGAGGTGGTGAAGCACCCTGCCTTTGCCATCGTGTTCCAGCTGGAGTATGTCTTCTCTGCTCCAGTCAGCCCCGAGCCAAAGGTAGGTGGCCTCTTTCCCCCTCTCCCTCAGTCTCCAAACCCCGCAGGGCACCTCCTGTCCAGCAGGGGTCACTGTTTCTCACAAGCACATTCTCTCAAGAAATTAGACATGTCTGTATCCAGCCAACCCTGGTGAATAAACTCTGCAATGAAAAAAAACACACAAAAACAGGGTGAAAGTGTGGCTCCCGGCAGTTTTGCAGCCCAGGTCCCATCGTGAGGGATTCAGTCGCTTCAGGCTCTGAATCTTTGTCTTCCTTTCCCAGTGGGCACCCTAAAGAGCCATAAAAGCTCACAGCTTTTATCCTCACCCAAATGAAGCGCCACGATCTGCTGCTCTGCTGAGCTTCCCTTATCTACTGCAGTGTGTGTGCGTGTGTGTATGCGTGCTTAGATATGTGCAGCGTGTGGAAAGTAGGCATGCAAAGCTGCAGAAGAAAGGGCAGTCACACGCGCTTACATGCTCACACTCATACATGTACACACTCATTCACACATGCACTCACACACATTCACGTATACACATTATCACACAGATGAAAAAATGCACATCACCTAGGTTGTTGTCCCCAAAGCGATGGCAGCGTTTCAGTGCATGAAGCTGTTTGTCATGTATTTGAGGTGTGTTCACAGGCCGTGATATTAACGTGTTTATGCACTGGAGCTGAGCACAGTGGCTGTCGGCAGAGGTACAGCGACCTGGCAGAGCAATCACCATTCATCTCTCAGTCCAGAGACCAGCTCATTTTAAGCAAGCCTCTTTACCAAAGCACCATTCTTCCTCCTTTACACAGGACGTTATGTCGCTTTCATGAAAATCTCTCAGTGACGCGCTGTGTAACATTTCCAATAATCCAAATTCTCTGAAGTGTTAACCGGTAGACTACCGTTGTTGTTGCCAGGGGCCGGTCAGTAGTCTTGCGCTCAGTCATCATTATTGTGGCCCTCAGACGAAGTCAGGCGGGCACTATGGACCCATCGTCATCGTCCCCCCGCCCATAGAGATTTTTTTTGCAGACAGGCCACAAATTTCAACAGATTCCTTTGATATTTGTTTTGGGCCAGAGTTATTGTTAGTTCACGACACCTATCGATTTTGGTTGCCATGGCAACAGAATTGGCTGAACAGAGCACATTTTCATGCTGAACGTTGTGAAGTTTTCATCAAAATGTGAAAAGGAAACAAGTGGGGTAGGACTGGGGGTGGGGGGGGCTACACCCATGTAGTCGTGGGCGACCAGACTGTCTAGTGCTACCCCTTTTTTTTAACAGATATTCCAAAAACATCAGAGGTCCAGCTCCTGAACTGAATGAGTGTTTGAAAAAGCATGCAGAATTTCACAGGATGGATATTGGGACCAGGAGTCCCAGTGCGCTTCACACAGAGCCCTGAGCTAAACCGAGCCTCAGCTAGCCTGAGGGGGTAATGCTTAGAGAACATCTTCTGGTGGCAGAGTGGAGGATTCAGATTGAAGAGAGGAAAGCCTGTCCCCCTGTGGTCTGCTCTGGGTGTGGGGGCTTAAATGATCATACAGGTCATGCAGATGGAAGGGAATTTTTCCTACATCTCAAATGCCAAGTGGGATGAAGTGGACATGGTGGCGAGCAACCCGCAAGCAGTGAAACAGCAGCAAAACGGCTTCCTTACCGTAAACATCGATCTGTACTGTGTGTAGAACTGCCTCCTTACTGTAATCACCGATCTGTACTGCGTGTAAAGCTGCCACCTTACTGTAATCACCTATGTGTACTGTGTGCAAACTAGTCACCTTACTTTAACCGCTGATATGCACTGTTTGTAAAACTGTCATCTTACTGTAATCACTGATGATGTGTGCTGCAGGTGAAACAATAGCCTTACTGTATTCTCACACATGTCCTGTGTAAAATGGCCACTTCACTGTATTCACAGGGGCGCAATGGGAGTGAAACCGTATCCTTACTGTATTCACCGGTGTTAACTGTGTGTGACATGGTTCTGTCCCATTCTTAGGAACATGATATCTCAGGAAAACCATGAGGGAATCTCTTCAAATTTTTCACAGGTGTCCTCTTGGACTGAAAGATGAACTGATATGAATTTGGTGGTCAAAAGTTGAGGTTACTGTGACCTCACAAAACTCGCCTAACTTTCAGCCATAACTCAAAAATGTATTCGCTATGGTAAAATTTAAAAAAAATGTCTGATGGGATAAAATAATGAAGTGATTCTATATCCAAAAGGTCAAAGGTCAGCTTCAGCTTCACTAAACACATCTTAGTGTTTTGCAAAAACACTTTTCTGGCCATTATTATGCCGGGGATATAGCGATCAGCATGTCCGTCCATCCGTCCATCTGTGTGTAATAAACTTGTTTCCGGAGCAGAACTCAAAAACCGTTCATTATATCTTTCTGAAACTTTGCATGTGTATTACCCACATACTGAAGTTGTGCCTTTTCATATTTTCAGATTTCTGAAAATGTTATTTCTTTCGTTTCCATGGAAACCAGTTGCATTTGGACTTTGTACAGAGATAGGTTCATTTCCAGAGCACAACTCAAAAACCGTTCATTATATCTTTCTGAAACTTTGCATGTGCATTACCCACATACTGAAGTGGTGCCTTTTGATATTTTCAGATTTCTGAAAAAAATTTTTTTTTTTGTTTCCATGGAAACATGTTGGATTTGGACTCTGTACAGAGATAGGTTCGTTTCCAGAGCACAACTCAAAAACTCAAAAACCGTTCAATATATCTTACTGAAACTTTGCATGCATATTACCCACATCCTGAAGTGGTGCCTTTTGATATTTTCAGATTTCTGAATATTTTTTTTTTCGTTTCCATGGAAACAAGTTGGATTTGTACTCTGTACAGGGATGGGTTCGTTTCAGGAGCAGAGCTCAAAAACCGTTCATTATATCTTTCTGAAACTTTGTATGTGCATTACCCAAGTACTGAAGTGATGCCTTTTCATATTTTCACATTTCTGAAATTTTTTTTTTTTTCCTTTCCGTGTAAGCGAGATGGATTTGGACTCAGTCACAGGGCTGGGTTTGTTTCCAGAGCAGAACTAAAACACTGTTCATTAATGACTCTTGTTTTATTATTGCCTTTGTCAATATGTGGTTCATAGTCTTTGGTAGATGTTGCTAGTACATACTTCCAGATAATTCCAGAGGAAAATCACCTCAACATTCTTGTTTGAATTTCTTTGAAGGTGTAGGATTGACATGACTTTTGCAAATAATCAGGGGCCGGGGGGATATGTCATCTTCTGATGACTCTTGTTTGGTGGTATGTTGGGGGTGGTTAGAGGAAGCTCCCTATCGATTTGTGTCCCGCTTCGACAATCAATATGGCCGCCACGGCAGCCATCTTCATTTTCGTTTCTGGACGATAACTGGAAAACACTTCGGCCAAATGTTCTCATTTTTTGGTGGTATGTTGGGGGTGGTTAGAGGAAGCTCGCTATCGATTTGTGTCCCGCTTTGATAATCAATATGGCCGCCACGGCAGCCATCTCCATTTTCGTTTCCGGATGATAACTGAAAAACACCTTGGCCAAATGTTCTCATTTTTTGGTGGTATGTTGGGGGTGGTTAGAGGAAGCTCCCTATTGATTTGTGTCCCGCTCCGATAATCATTATGGCCGCCACAGCAGCCATCTTCATTTTCGTTTCCGGACGATAACTGAAAAACACTTTGGCCAAATGTTCTCATTTTTTGGTGGCATGTTGGGGGTGGTTAGAGAAAGCTCCCTATTGATTTGTGTCCCGCTCCGATAATCAACATGGCTGCCACGGCAGCCATCTTAATTTTCGTTTCCGGACGATAACTGAAAAACACCTTGGCCAAATGTTCTCATTTTTTGGTGGTATGTTGGGGGTGGTTAGAGGAAGCTCCTTATCGATTTGTGTCCCCCTCCGATAATCAGTATGGCCGCTATTTAAGCGCAAGGCTGAGGGGTCTCGCTCCCGACAGTGCGCTGTTTTTTGAATATGTACAGAAGGTGGCAGAACACATTGTACATTTATCTCCAATTATACTGATGCATTAAATTAATCCTAAAACATTGACAATTTTGCTATGGCTGTGGTGGAGCTACAGTGCTTTGGTGCTATTTTTACTTAACCAAACTGTCTGTAAGTTGGTGTGTGAAGACCTCATTTTGTTTCTTTGAATTTCTTTGAAGATGTAGGATTGACATGACTTTTGCGTATAATCAGGGGCCGGGGGGATATGTCATCTTCTGATGACTCTTGTTCAACATGATAACACAGGAACAGGAGAGATTGTGACCATATTTCACATTTAGTCGGATACTGAATTGGCTTTGCTGATATTGAGCTTCAGGTGATTGTTGTTGCACTATGTGATGGAGCTGTCTCTCAGTCCTCTGTACGCTCGTGTTAAAATGGTCTCAAAGTGAAGTCAGCGTTTTTTTCACTGGAACTTCCATTTTGCCAAAAAATATACTTGATACCTTTTATGAAATTCCCTCGAAGTCTTCACTACATACTGCACACTCAGTGGCCACTTCATTCGGTACCCCTTGCTAGTACCGGGTTGGACCCCCTTTGGCCATCAGAATTGCTTTAATTCTTTGTGGCGTAAGTTCAACAAGGTGCTGGAAACATTCCTCAAAGATTTTGTTCCATACTGACACAAAAGCATCACGCAGTTGCTGCAGATTTGTCAGCTGCACATCCTTGATGCAACTTTCCCATTCCACCACATCCCAAAAGTGCTCTATTGGATTGAGATCTGGTGACTGTGGAGGCCATTGAGTACAATGAACTCATTGTAATGTTCAAGACACCAGTTTGAGATGATTTGAGCTTTGTGACATGGTGCCTTAATCTGACTGTGGTCATGAAGGGATGGACATGGTCAGCAACAATACTCAGGTAGGCTGTGGTGTTTAAATGATGCTCAATTGATACTTAGGGGCCTAAAGTGTGCCAAGAAAATGTCCTACACACCATTACACCACCTCTACCAGCCTGAACCGCTCGTTAAAGGCAGGATGGATCCATGCTTTTATGTTGTTTATGCCAAATTCTGACCTTGCCATCCAACTGTTGCAGCAGAAAGAGAGACTCATCAGATCGGACAATGTCTTTTCAGTCTTCTATTGTCCAGTTTTGGTGAGCCCATGCGAATTATAGCCTCAGTTTCCTGTTCCTAGTTTGCAGGAGTGGAACCCAGTGTGGTCTTCTGCTGCTGTAGCCCATCTGCTTGAAGCTTCGGCATGTTGTGCACTCAGAGATGCTCCTCTGCATACCTCGGTTGTAACGTGGTTATTTGAGTTACTGTCAAGCTTCCATCAGCTCGAACCTGTCGGGCCATTGTTCTTTGACCACTGGCATCAACAAGGCATTTTGGCCCAGAGAACTGCCATTCATCTCTTTATTTTCTCTTTTTCAGACCAATCTCTGTTGACCCTAGAGATGTTTAACTTGTGCATGAAAATTCAGATCTGGAACAAACATGCCACGTTCAAAGTCACTTAAATCAGTTTTCTTCCCCATTCCAATGCTCAATTTGAACTTCAGCAAATCGTTTTGACCATATCTACATGCCTAAATGCATTGAGTTGCTGCCATGTGATTGGCTTATTAGATATTTGAGTTAACAAGCAGTTGAACAGGTGTGCCTAATGAAGTGGCCGGTAAATGTATATTATATGAGTTTGGACTGACATAGTTAATAACTATGGGTTGAAGTGAGGTGGTTATTCTAGTTTTTTTTTTATGGTGGCATGATCATCTAGATGAATCTTTTAGAAATCTAAAACTGGTGTTTTGTAGTGACACATCAGAACGACCTTCACCTTAATTAATGGGCACATTTTGGTAAATGAATAAGGCACAGTGATCCATCAATTTGTGAAGGACAGGTTTGAAATGGAGTTTTCCTTTGCAGGGTCCCTCCTGACCCCTGTAGGGCTTAGCGACTTTGACTCGATGGTACATTACTTGAATATTTCAGAGCATCTAACAAAGCCCGTTATCCTCCCGGGCTTCTATTTCTGCCTGGTTTCAGGAATGATTCCTCTCACATTTAGACGAGTGGTCTTCTCTGGACCACGAGTCATGTGCTGGAGCACCCAATGAATGCTGCAGCCAGGGGGAGCTCTGTTATCACCGTAGTGGTCCTAAAGTACAGGAGCAGTGTTGGTGCTCCTGTGGGAGCACTTTTAGCGCTCCTTTGGGAGCAGTGTTAGTGCTTCTCTGGGAAGGATGTTAGCGCTTCTGTGGGAGCAATGTTAGCACTCCTGTGGGAGCAGTGCTAGCATTCCTGTAGGAACAGTGTTAGCACTGCTGTGTGGGAACACTGTTTGCAGTCCTGTGGGAGCAGTGTTAGCGTTCCTGTGGGAATAGTGTCAGCACTGCTGTGGGAACAGTGATTGCAGTCCTGTGGGAACAATGTTTGCGCATCTGTGGGAGCAGTGCTAGCGTTCCTGTGGGAACAGTGTTAGCACTGCTGTGTGGGAACACTGTTTGCAGTCCTGTGGGAGCAGTGTTAGCACTGCTGTGGGAACAGTGATTGCAGTCCTGTGGGAACAATTTTCGCGCTTCTGTGGGAGCAGTGTTAGCAGTCCTGTGGGAGCAATGTTAGCGCTTCTGTGGGAACAGTGTTAGCAGTTCTGTGGGGGCAATGTTAGCTCTCCTGTGGGAACAGTGTTAGCAGTTCTGTGGGAGCAGTGTTAGTGGTTCTGTGGGAGCAGTGGTAGCGGTTCTTTGGGAGCAGTGTTAGCAGTTCTGTGGGAGCAACGTTAGCGCTCCTGTGGGAGCAGTCCTAGCGTTCCTGTGGGAACAGTGTTAGCGCTGCTGTGTGGGAACACTGTTTGCAGTCCTGTGGGAGCAGTGTTAGCACTGCTGTGGGAACAGTGATTGCAATCCTGTGGGAACAATTTTCGCGCTTCTGTGGGAGCAGTGTTAGCAGTCCTGTGGGAGCAATGTTAGCGCTTCTGTGGGAACAGTGTTAGCAGTTCTGTGGGAGCAATGTTAGCTCTCCTGTGGGAACAGTGTTAGCAGTTCTGTGGGAGCAGTGTTAGTGGTTCTGTGGGAGCAGTGTTAGTGGTTCTTTGGGAGCAGTGTTAGCAGTTCTGTGGGAGCAACGTTAGCGCTCCTGTGGGAGCAGTACTAGCGTTCCTGTGGGAACAGTGTTAGCGCTGCTGTGTGGGAACAGTGTTAGCAGTCCTGTGGGAGCAGTGTTAGCACTGCTGTGAGAACACTGCTGTGGAAACAGTGATAGCAGTCCTGTGGGAGCAATGTTCGCACTTCTGTGGGAGCAGTGCTAGCGTTCCTGTGGGAACAGTGTTAGCGCTGCTGTGTGGGAACAGTGTTAGCAGTCCTGTGGGAGCAGTGTTTGCACTGCTGTGAGACCACTGCTGTGGAAACAGTGTTAGCGCTTCTGTGGGAACAGTGATAGCAGTCCTGTGGGAGCAATGTTCGCACTTCTGTGGGAGCAGTGCTAGTGTTCCTGTGGGAACAGTGTTAGCGCTGCTGTGTGGGAACAGTGTTAGCAGCCCAGTGGGAGCAGTGTTAGCACGGCTATGGGAACAGTGCTAGCGTTCCTGTGGGAACAGTGTTAGCGCTGCTGTGGGAACAGTGTTAGCAGTCCTGTGGGAGCAGTGTTAGCGCTTCTGTGGGAACAGTGTTAGCGCCTTCTCTGGAGCAGCATCAGCAGTCCAGTTGGATCAGTGTTCGCACTTCTTTAGTGTTAGTGCTCCTGTGGGAACAGTGTTAGTGCTCCTGTGAGAGAAGTGTTAGTGCTCCTGTGAGAGCAGTGTTAGTGCTCCTGTGAGAGCAGTGTTAGTGCTCCTGTGAGAGCAGTGTTAGTGCTCCTGTGAGAGCAGTGTTATTGCTCCTGTGAGAGCAGTGTTAGTGCTCCTGTGAGAGCAGTATTAGTGCTCCTGTGAGAGCAGTGTTAGTGCTCCTGCGGGAACAGTGTTAGTGCTCCTGTGAGAGCAGTGACGGCAGTGCTGGCAGTTGGGGGAGAGGCCTATCACTCAGATGATATCTGATGACCTGCTTGCTCTTGGTTCTGATATGCTCATGGTGTTGGTGTGTCTTGAAGCCTCTGTAGCTCAGCTCTGGAGCTGTGGCTTTGAGTGCAGCTTCTTGCGAAGACTAGCTGAGAATCATAGTTTTGTCACTCAGCTTCCCACATTGGTCCTGGTCCCTCCTCCGTCAGCGGCTATTTTTCCCAAGTGCATAAGTCATTCTCTGGATGGAGCTCCTATTGGTGCAGAATTCCAAATGCAAGATTGCTTTTTTTTCTGGTGTGCACTTTATTATTGTTGCAAAATTATCACATTTCATGTCATTGACCTCTTCACACTAAAGAAATGTCGTTGGAGGCACTGAACAAGAAAAATAGTCCCTCGTTGCGGCAAAAGCATGCATCTCCTTCCGAAGCTTATTGAGCATAAACTAAAATTAAGACTAAAAGCTCCCGGCGATAGGGCCCTCTTGCCCTCTCAAACAGCTGTCTAATGAGCTGAGTTTTTGAAGAACGCGATTTATCTCGGCAGTGGTTTGACTGTTGATGCACTCACGCACAAAAGCCTGGGAAGTGCCTCTGTTTTTCTCTGTCAGCAAACTGCTGATTATAGAGGTGATTAATTTGGGATGAAATTGTTTAATTGCGTTTTCAGCTCATTCTGATGCAGAGTGTCATTAGTGCAGTTAGTGCCCCACTTGCTGCCTGTGTGATTAACAGTTCTGCATTTCTTATTGTCTAGTGTTTGTTGTTTTGTGCTCGTGTTGATCAGATGATTGAGAAACGGCGCCCACAAAGCGATGAGAGGTCTTTTGTCCTCCTTCCTCGGTATAGAGTGGTTGGTGAAGACAATTTAGTCCATATCAAGTCATAGTGGGCTGTGTTTATTGACCAAGCCGCACAAGTTTATACTTTGTCACGTGTGTAGACTCGTCATCAAGGAACTGCCCCCCTCACCATCTGGACGAGCCCTCAGGCCTCCTCCACTCGCAGCTTTGCATTGAAACGTCTTAATCTTTACCAGCCCACTTCACTCATTTAAAATGCACTCTTTGAGCCAGCAGAGACCTGTAAAACTCAACTGCGGGGATGCAGGGATGGTGAGCTTTTTTAAAAATGCAAAAACAAATTTTTTACATGAAGTTTTTGGCTTCCGTTTGATTTGTCTTGACAAGAAGAGAGAGAAATTTGGCATCGCTGCTTTAACTATCCGTGAGTCTTCATTCTGTCTGTCAGCGAGTGTGGAAACGCAGGCTCAGCACACGCGCTCCCCTGACACCTGTCTTTGACATCGATTCTCTTTTCCATCTGCGGCCGCTCGCGCTCTCTTCCGCGGGAAGAGCGGTTTGGCGGTTAGCGGATTCCGCGGCGTGCGCCTGTTGGCCTGGCAGCACTTTGTTGCCGACGGGAACACGGCGCAGTCAGCCAGGGACAGGCTGGCATGCGCCGGGTCGCCGTTGCCAGGAAACAGTGGTATTGTGAGAAATACGAGTCCGGCGGGGGTCGTGCGAGACCTCTTTATGGGCGAGGCGGTTAAACACAATGGGGAACACGGCGGGGCTCGCCCTGGTTTTATTTCCGCTTGTTGATTCGTTGTAAATCAGGAAATGGTTTCAATGAGTCCACTTTATTGTGAGAATAACTTTTCGTGTGGCTCCTGCGCTCTTTGCGGTTGTGATGTTAGATAGCGGGCAGGGTGTAGGGGAATGGTCGTCGCTGGGTAAGAGTGAGCAAGCCTTACCTCACCGCTGAGAGCAGAGCCAGTACGGATGTCAGCAGCTGAAAAGGTGACTGCTTGTTGAAACAGAAGAAAGTGCTAAAGCTAATGAGCGTGCTTCAGTCCCACCTGACCTTTGACCTCGCTTCGATGTCGTCGGTGGGATGGCGATTTACGCACAGGCTCGGAAAGGGCAGCTATTCATAAATGACCTTTCTGCTTTCCAAAAAAAAAAAAAAAAAACAAAAACTTATCTAATCGCCTGCTCATTTTTCCTTCACTTGCTTTCTGCCCTTTACAAGATCCAGATGAACAGGAAGCTGTCGCTCGCTGGCTACCGCTAACATTTCCCCTCAGCTGCGGCACTCGCTGTGAGCTAAAGCAGCCAAGGGTCACGGGAAAATCTCTTCAGACCTGCAGCATTAACCGATTTTGGGCTCCTCAGCATGGCGAGAGTGAGAATCACAAATTGCAGAACCTCCTACCTTCTCTTAAACTCCTCCAAAAAAAAATCAATGGAGCAGCATTGGAAAGGAGCAAACTTGAGGCCTGGTAAGAATAAAAGAGGCCCCACATGAATCGTGGGAGCTGTTCTTTTCTGCAGCTGCTTCGTTTTGTTGTAAATGAAGTGCACTGGGGCTCAGAGTTTGCCTGCTCTCCTCTCAAAGCAGGTTCAGTAATTACGCCTCAAATGTTTGCCCAGGCGTGCCCTTCCCCTGTCAGCCATTTTCTCTTCCCTTTATTTATTTTATTTCGTAACTGATCATTACCAAAGGCCCATTGGCTGAGCACCAGCAAAGCAAACGAAGACGAGCACAGATCCGGGGTTTTTAAAACTTCTTTTTGAACCCATGGTGTGCGTTGTTTTTTTTGTTTTTTTTTTGCGTCTGACGCTTTTGATTGGTCTGTAATTGGGCTGTTGCCGGGAGATTGGCAGATGAGCCTCATTGTTCTTGTGACCCTTCTGGTTACCTGGCAGCTCTAATGATGTTTGTGGAGTGAAATTTTCTTCTGAGAGGTTTGAATGTACATGCTTATTACCGTATTCTTTTCAAGAGCCACCCCCTTCTCATTTGTGGAAGCCACCCGCCCAGGGAGCTACCACACTGTTAACAGAACGCTGTATGTTCTCTCTTCATTTTAGTGTTTTCTTGCCAATTATGATTCTGCCTCACACCGTGGGTGGGAGGCATATTTATTTTTTTGTTGTCTGTCTGTGTGGGCGTTCGTCTGACTGTCCATCAGAAATATCTTGTCAGCGTTTGATGCTAAGACTTAGCTGAGGGTAGCTGAACTGATTAGGTTTTGTTGGTCATCAGGTCAAAGTTCAAGGTCACATAAGGTCAGTTGTGTGTGGGTGTAGTCCCTAAATAGAGTTGTGACAATTCAAGATCAGTAGACATTTTGTTTTAATTGTGCAAGCCTGAGCCATTGCGCACAATGTAAATCGTTGGATTTTTTTGTTATTGGAACCTCATGTCACAATTCTCTTTATTGAGGAGCTCTATATGTGGGGCGCCACTTAGCAACCTTTTGGGCATATGAAGCAATGGCGGTTGGCGGCATAGCAGTCGACGCTTTGCGTTGTATTTTACTTTCGTTCACTACCGGGTGGAGCGTGAGGGAGCTTGTGTGCAGTTATTACATATACAGTGTGTGTTTATTGTGTTGTTGGGGAGGTATTTATAGAAGGTTGACCTGTATGAGGTGGTCCCTCCCCTGGGTGTTGGTGACTTTTTCCTCTCGCTGTCCCACTGGGCATTGTAAATAAATGAGGAACACTGGGGTAGAGAGACGACACTCGCCTAATTAAAATGAATATCAGCCCTGCTGGCGGCCTCCTCGGACAAGCGCAGAATTGAGATTTACCCTGCTGCCTGTGTGTAGCCGCGGTCTCACTCCTGTTCCCCCGTCTGCCACGCTGCACTGTAGGAGGACGGCCTGCGGACCGGCAGTCTTGTTCCTCAGTCTCCGTCCCAGTAAACTATGTTCATTCTGATCACAACCAAGCACTTTTTCCATTATGAATTCCAATTTCCAGCCCAACAAGCACAGTCCTGATCTTTTTTTTCATTTATTTTACTGTTTTTACCCTTTTTCCCCCCTTTTACCCCCCTGAAAACAGCCAAATGATGCAGCGACCCGCCCCTAACCTCTCAGGAGTAGGTGGCCATGGCATGTGATTCCTCCAGCTTACATCACGGCAGGCTCTCACTTATTTACACTGCCTGCGGAGGATAATGCAGTTGTTGTATATTCAGCTCTTTCAGCTACAGTTATCATGGCTGGTGATGGCTCGGCTGGGATTGGAACAGCCAATCACAGGGCTCCCAGACAAACGTCCCCCAGTCTTAGCCTTAATGCTCAGGTGTTGGAGCTCACTTCAGCGCCCCCTGTTACAGCTGACTCTTCGCTCGCCCGCTCGCCAGACACACGTGGACTGCTGCTGTTCATATATGTCTGACAGTTCTTATATTTACTCCGTTTGTCCTGATTCAGCTGTTAGATAATGGCAGAATCATTTCCACCTATACGCATGAAAGAAATGGCCCTGAATTTTACATTATCTTGACAGCCGGGCTGTGGTTGCATGAGTAATTTCCTGTTATATGTATCGTCTCATCACATATCGGTCCATAGCGACAGACTCCACACACCAGACTTCGGGGTGGTGGTCTGTTTCCTTGAATCTAAGTCCACTTTTGAAGTCCTCTGTCCTGTAGTATTTCCTGATTAGAACATTCTGGCTTATTGAATGTCAAAATTATGCATCAGTGTGGACTGAGTTGATGGCAATCACACATGAACTAACTGGCTTCCTTGTCAAAGATGTTTATGGCATGAGAATGAACTGTACAGACATGCAAAATCCATTTATCTATCGTTCTGCAGTTGGTAAGTTGACCTGGTCTTAAGCCACCAGATACTGTGGATGCAGTGGGCAGATCTCCAGGTAACAGACTGATATGGACAGTGGATGGGAGGTAATTCAGCCCAATGAAAATCACAGGCTGTTGTGCTCTTCGTAACACCATTTCTCTTTGTTTTTTTATTGCTAATGTAATAAAACTGTAGCTTGAAACCACAACTGGTCTACATAGTCATTCATTAAATGTAGGTGAATCACCTTTCCTTGGAGCTACAGTACATATCCCGGTAATTCTAATTGAACGTTTATGGGCAGGTTCCATTACTGAAGTAGCTGCGTTTTGGAGACGATGCTCCTGTGCAAAGTTGTGTAATATACAGGATCCTATAGCAGAGACCGACTACGATAAGGGGAGTCGTCCTAAATCATCTGCTCTCAGTTCGCTGTCCAACAAGGATACTGTTCCTGCTGGATACCCTGTTGCCGATTGATACATAGATGATGCGACAGTGGTGATGTTACTGGCCACAGTTTGCAGTTCTTTGGTTTTTCCTTCTATTTCCCTCAGTGACAGACAGGTTATTCTTCTCTTGTTCTACATGTATCCATTTATCATATTATGCCCTGTCCTGAGCGCTGCAGCCTCACTGAGATTAGAGAGGTGAAGGCAGGCAGGCTATCTGAACATGCTAATACTCCTGTTAGCACGAGAGACATTCTCGGAAAACTCAAATGTCAGAGGCGCATGTCTGAGCACTGGATTTAAAGAAAAATATGTCGTGTTTGGCAGAAAAAAGAGCCCGAAAAAAAAGGAAGCAGTTTGCGAAAGAACCTAAATATAGCACGTCACTGATGTTGAGATCTAGGTTGTCCTTTAGAAAGCTGACAGAAAAAAAACTAATCTTGTAATGATGCACTTCTTACTTCTACTACTTTTTTTTTTATTGTTGCAATAAGCTCATATTTTTGGATGCAAAATGGGAGTAGCCTGAAAAAGATAAGTCTGTTGTAATGCAGAGATCCATTTTAAAACTGCAGTATGTCATTTCACCTTCAAAGTTAAAGATGTCGAAGAGCTCCAAACAACTCTACTTGAAGTGGCCATTACTCAGATGCTGTTTGCGGTTTAGTGAATGCCTGCCTTGCTCTGGCTTTTTAGTTACCAAGATGATGTCCTCGTAGAAGGTGTGTTTGGTGATTTGTGTACAATTCAGGAGAGACATCCGAGTGAGTGTGCGTCGACCTGATCAATCCCATTTGCAACAATGATTTAAAATTATAGTTGTGCATGGAGAAACGGTCTTGTTATTTCTAAGCACAGTACGTGAGTGAGTTGAGACGAGACTGTTGAGATGAGAGGTTATTCTGGAGTGGGTTTTTATGTAGGCTGTTGATTTTATCGAGAAATGATACTGTCAAATGTCATTTAATGAACTATGTTCCTTAAGTATGGCTGCCAGCAGACGCATATGTCTGTGCTGGGTAATAACAACACTTTCTTAAGTTAATTATTCAAAGAATGGATGGAACACGGAGGGGCTGATTCCTTCTATTTGTATTGTGTGTCTCACAAGAGCAGCAGTGACAGCGGGCCTGAGATGACATATGGAAATAGAGCGGTGCCGTGGTTTATTATTAATTGGGACTCGCTAAAATTCACAGCGCTGCGAGGTACACGTCTTTACACACTGTGATAAGTTAATTGGGTTCCGTGGCTTTGGCACCCACACCTCGGCAGATTCCGTCATTTCGCTGGGAGGTGATATATTGGGGTGTGACTGACAGCTGAAATTTTCTCTCCTTATGGATGATGTCATTTCCTATCAGAGGACTTCCAAATTTGGATTTGGTGTTTGGCATAGGAGCGTAGTGTTGGCACCATTTCTTGCGGAACATAAGAAAAATTCAGTTTCTGTGTGTGCGTGTTTATGCACGCTTCTAAATAACGCCAGCATCTCAGTGTGCTATATCAGCGTTCACATGGATTATTTTTTTTCTTTGTTCGCTAGGTGGAAAAAAGTCATGGGAACATGTTGGTCTGTTCAGTATACGAAGCTCTGTTTTTCTCAACCTGCCTCTCGGGCTCCAGGACTCCTGGGCTCCTGGTTGAACATGATTTCCATAAGCAGCTGAGCCGTGGGCCTGAGAGATCAGTTTGTTTCGCAACGAGTGTCTGGAAGGTCTCCAAAATCTGCCCCAGGCAGCGGGCAGGAGTTCATGGCGGAGAGGAAGGTGGGCTGGATGTTGTGGGGAAAAAGTCAGCTGTGTTGATATTTCAGAGCATCCTGACCCTAAGCCATGTGCCTGAAGTTTGGGCAGTGAGAATGGACCGCTGTCATCTGCAGGGAGAGAGACAGACATTATAAGTAGCCGTGTTAGAATGCCAGAGTTCATTGCTGTAATTATCTATGATCCTCCTCACAAGGCCGTTAGCTCTCCGGGGGGAATGTGACGTTTCAGTGCCTGTCTCGGTCTTTATTTGTAGTCGGAGCTTTATGTCCACAACATTAGCTTCGGATGTGTTCACGGGTGTGTGAACAGAGTTCCATTAAACGTGTGATCTGGCTACAGATGACTGTGTTCGTAGTCGTAGAGTGTAATTTGCCATTCTCCCACGAGACTTGCGTAGAGTAATATGGGTTAACGACCATACTGTATTTGACAGAAGCTTAAAATGGCTGTCATAAAACTGTTCTTTCAGCAAATTGGCAGTTTAATGCTGTCGTTACCATTTCCTGTGCTGGTGAAGTTGAGGGGAAAAATAGGTAACCTGTAAAATGTGTTTGTAGTCTCGCTCATGCAGAACAATGGGGTTATGGTATTCACCCTCATATAGATAATGGGACTATGGTATTCTCACTCATACAGGATGATGGGGTTATGGTATTTTCACTCATATACAACAGAAAAATGAGGTTATGGTATTCTCACTCATATAGGATTATGTGGTTGTGGTGTTCTTTGTCCTATAGGGTAACGGGACTATAGAATACTCATATAAGATGATTGGATTATGAAAGGCCCACATAAGATAATAGGGTTATGAAATTCTCATACAGGGTAATGGAAATATGGAATTCTCACTTATATAGGATAATAGAGTTATGAAATACTCACTCATATGAGAAAATGGGGTCATGAAATACTATTAGGATGATGTGGTCATGGAATACACATTCATAGGATTATGGGGTTATGAAATGCTCACTCACAGGATTATGTACTTTTGAAATACTCAGAATAATCTGGTTATAAAGTACTCGTAGGATAGTGGGGCTATGAAATACTCACTCGAATAGAATAATCTGGTTATGAAATACTCATTTAGTGTAATGGGGTTATGACATGCTCATACACGGTTATATGAGCATGTCATAACCTCATATATGAGGATATATGAAATACTCCCTTAGGATAATGGGCCTATGATATTCTCACTCATAAGATAATGGAGTTTTGAAATGCTCACTACTCTAGGATAATAGGGTTATAAAATTCTTATTTGGGATAATGGGGTTATGAAATAACTATCATAGGATAATAAGGTTAAGATATATTCACTTATAGGATATTGGGGTTTTGAAATAGTCACTCGTATAGGATAATGGAAATTATTATTTCACCAGTTTTTAACCATTTATGGGATAAATAGAGGATCTCTAATGAGTGAGACCAAAATATCAAATTTATGAAGCAAGAGCAGTAATTTTCATTTATTCAGAGCCTTCGGCAATATTTCGGGCTCACGAATTTGAGATCCTACTTATCTCATTAATGCCAGCGTTGTGTTGTTAAAAAAATTTTTTAAAAAGTTTTGGCCTCCAGCTGGCAGTCTATCAAAGTCAAAAGGATGAATAGTTTGCTGGCTAGGTAGCATGCTTGCGCTTTTTCGCCATTTAATAAATTCAAGTTTCTATGATAAAAGTTACAGATGTAACTTATTACTTTAATGCAAAAGCGCTAGCATGCTAGCTAGCAAATTATCCATCCAATTGACTTAAACTGCGAACTAGAAAATAATGCTGGTGATGGTTTACGGTTACCCACAGGATTGGTAGTATTACACGTTTGCAATATCAAACATGTGAGACATGGCTATATTACACTAATTTTTAGCCCGCTTGGCCGACAGGCCCAAGGGGCTTATGCTGTACTTAGGGTCATTAGTGGTGGTCTGTTGTGCGTCTGTGCGTGCATGCGTTACGTCGTTTCAGCGCGATACAGCTTTCAGTTTTCCACGGATCCTTTTCATATTTTATATGCATGTATATAGGCGCAACATCTAGTCAAAGTTCGATTTTTGGCGTGCTGTCATTCTTGGTTTTTGATTTGACCTAAATTTCAAGGTTATGTAGGTCAAAGGTTGTAAAATGCACATATTTTGTTTTACTGCAATAGTGCCTTCACTTTTCAAAGGATCCTTTTCATATTTTATTTGCATGTATATGGGCTTAAGATCTAGCCCGAGTTCCATTTTGGGCGTGCTGCGATTCTCGGTTTGGCCACCAGGGGGCTTTTTCTGCAAAACTTCAAACAGCTCTAGCTCCCTTATTCTACGAGCTAAGATGCTCCAATTTTTTTTGCCCGCTCGGCCAAAAGGCCCTATGGGCTTATGCTATGCTTGGGGTCTTTAGTGGTGGTATGTCGTGCATCCGTGCGTTCATGCGTGCGTAAACTTTTGGCTTGTCTGCACTCTAGCGTCTTCAGTTTTTCACTGATCCGTTTCATATTTCATATGTGTATATAGCGTCTTAAGGTCCTGACCAAGTTCGATTTTCAGCCCAATCAGACTGATACTATGGCCAATAGGGGGCGTTCCATTTTGGCCACATTTGGCCAAGCGGGCGCAGTGGCTTTGCCACTATTTTTTACCTAGTTAATGATTTGTGGGGTTAAATACAATATTTTTGCATTTTTCTCCAATATAAATAAATAAAAATGGCTTACAGGTCAGCAATCGCAGGAAAATCATGACAGGCTTGGCAAAAGATGACTGTCTCATGTTCGTTGTGTCGGAGCCACAGATAGTCTTGGGTCCAACTGGTCACAAATTTTCTCTCTCTCCCTGTCCTTTGATACATCCTCTACGCTTCTTCTTGACTAGCTGGTGAAGGTGCCCTTCGTTTTACTGGTGCTTTACCTGGTAATTGTCCCGGTTTGCTTGGTTTGAAGAATGGCATTATCCTCTCTGTATTTATTTAGTGTAAATGCGTTGATGCATAAGGGCATTACACAATATTTTGCACCGAACAACATCCGCAAGAAGATGGTACGAGCGCACACTCCGTACAGTGGGTTTGTAAATACATTTGTTCTTTATTTCACTTTGTCCGCTGGAGGTGTGTGATAGGGAAAGCCGAAGACCAAACTTGCACAATACACGAGACAAAATGATGGAAACGCGAGAATCAAAACGGTGGTGACCAGATAATCGAGGGTCCATGTCGTAATATGCAAAGAAAACAAAGAATTTGAATGTTTAAAGCCAAAAACCAACACTTGTCCATCGGGCAATGTGATGGGACATCTTGGTTGTCCGATTACTCTTTCCACTTGTCCCGGACAATCGGAGAAGCCTTAATGTCGATTCCTGTAATGGGGTAATGAAATACTCACTCATGGATCATGGGGTAATGAAATAATCATGGAGCTTAATCTGGGAATGAAATACTCAAGTAGAATAATGAGGTTATGAAGTATTCTTTTATATAGGATAAAGGGTTTGTGGAATTCTCACTCATGAAGGATAATGGGGTTGTGGAGTCCCTGCTCTTATATGATAGCAGGGCTATCAGATTTTGGGGTTATGAAATACTCACTCATATTGAACGGGGTTATGAAATACTCATCTACCGTGATCTGGGAATGAAATACTCATGTAGGATAATGAGGTTATGAAATAATCTTTTTTTTTTTTAATTTCGCATCTTTAGTCCCACCAGAATCTGGAATGCCCAATTCGAGAACTACAGTATGTACAAGGCTTGCTCGTATGCGACCCCATGTTGCCAGTTCGGGAGAGGGAAGGCAGTTTGCCGCTCTCCTCCGAAGCACGCACCTGTCAGCCACTGCTTCTTTACACTCATTGGTCGAAACTTCGCAAGATCAGAGCAAGGGCAGAGGCTACCCGAACATGAGCAAGCTTAGAATCTTACCGACAAGTGCCTGGCTGGCCAACAGGAGGCACTTGAGCGAGGAACAAAGCAACCATTTTTTGTGTCCCATCCCAGCAGTCCCTTCCCAATTTGCATCCCTGCAGGGCTTCGCCAATCTTGCGCCACTCTGAAAAAGCTGCCGACCGCTGCCGGTTGGTACGACTGGGGCTCAAACCCGCACCGTGGTAGTCACTACTGCTCTGCAAATGCGGCGCCTTAACTGGAATTCTCACTCACGTAAGATAAGGGGGTTATGAAATACTCATTTTGGGTAATGGGGTTATGAAATCGAGGGTTTGGAGCGTAATGGTTATGTGTCCATTTTAGCACTTTTGAGAAAACCCCATGTTAAACTTTGTGAATGCTGTATTAAATCAGATATTTTATAGACTTTACACATTCACTACTTATAGGCTGGGCATTACACTTGTCTGAATACATAATGATTCAATTATGTTGAAGTATTACGTAACAGCCAAAATTACCAAAAATAGACATATTACTTTTGTGCTCCAATAATCTTTACACATTCGGTAACATAGCACAATGGTCAAATGTATTAAGTATTAAGAATAAGGGTAACTTGGCTACAAATCAGATGTAATTTTATGTCAATCAATCCAATGGCTTTAAGGATATCAGGGCAACACAAAATAACTACTACTAAGTCTGGTTTCCTCCTTCAAAACTTTCGTACGGAAGCTTAAAAAAATCGTAGGAATTGCTAAATCTTTCCAGTCCACCATCAAGGTCCATTTGGAACACCTACAGTCATACTCAATCACACTCATGTATTTCATTTCCTCAGTTTCAGTTAGATCTAGTGTCTTGGTATTCCAGAAAAAGATGAAAGTCAATGGCAAGTGCCATGCTGTCTCATATTGGGTAATGGGGTTAAGGTATTCTGACTGATTTACGATAATTCAGTTATGGTGTACCTAGTCATATAGGATAGTGGGGTCATGAAATACTCACTTTTATAGAATATTGGGGTTAAGGTATTCTGACTGATTTAGGATAATTTGGTTATGGTGTACCTAGTCATATAGGATAGTGGGGTCATGAAATACGGTACTCACTTTTATAGAATATTGGGGTTAAGATATTCTCACTCATGTAGGTTGATGTGTTATGGTGTCCCTATTCAAATAGGATAATGGGGTGATGAAATACTTATATAGTATGATTTGGTTATGACATGTACCTAATCATCTAGGAAAATGGGGTTATGATAATATCCGTCTTGTTGGATAATTGGGTTATACTGTGCTTACTTGTATAGGATAATGCGGTTATCTAATTTCTCAGTGACATGAGTAAACCATGGGATTAAAGAATTATTTTTCTTTGCATTGTATATTCCTGTGTTGGAGCATCATGTTTCATGCACCATAATCACTGACTGTTGGGGGATTTTTCTTTATTCCACTCAGGTTATTAATTGAATTGATCATCTTCTCATTGTCTGTAATCGGACAGTGGTAGCACTTGCAGTGCTCTGATTGTGGCCTGTAAGTGTTCCTTGCATATCTGTCATTTTGAGCATGCAGTTTGTTGCTATGGACTGTTTGCCGGGAGCTTGTGCAAATCAGGAATGCTGGTCTTTAACAACAGCCTACCATTTCCTTAAAGCACAGAAGACTTTGTATTTTCTGCCTTTACTTCAGAAGCAGAAGGCTTTTGAAAGGCTTGATTGGAGATTGGCCCCCAGGATGCTCTCTACATTATTGCTTCCTTTGAGCTGAAGCGATTTGCGCTTGACTTGCTTTACATTCTACTAACAGCTACTCAGAATTCTACATGCATTTTTTTTGCTCAGGTCAAGGCCATTTTTAATTCTCAGAAGAAAAAAAATTAATTAACTTTAAAGAAGTGAAAGTGCTTTTCAATACAGCATGCTCAGAATTTGATGCGTGTTTTAGCATGCAGGCACTTAAGATTAATCAGATTTCACCAAGGTTACTGCGCTTCAAAGTTTACTTTTCCGGAAGGCTCTTTTTCCTCCTCTTTGTTTCTAAAATGGGCGCTTTTGATTTGTGCTGTACCTGCCAGCAGATGTAGCTTGTGAAAAGCGTGATATGACAATTAACTGGAAACCCTGATTGGCTGGTGTTTAATCCCCCTCTCAGTGTCAATCACTTTTCCCAGGGTGTAGGTCAGTGAAACATCTGTCTCTTATTTCTGTGGTTTCTCATATGTGCGGCAGCATGGATAATCCTCAAGCCCAAACAGTTTGTACAGTATGTTCCATTTTTTTCAAAGGAAAACTGGAGAAAACAATTGACTGTTTAAGTCTGAGTTTATGGCTTCCTGGAGAAAACTGAGATGCGGAAGGTCTTTCTCAGTTGAAATTTGCTCAGCTTGTGTTGAAAGGAGCTCTGTAAATAATGAATGAGTTCATGATTCTGATCCCTGATTCAAACAGGCTGTCCTGGCATGATCGATTACCGGTCTCATCGAATGAATCTACGCCTCTCATAACTCACCAGGACTATGAATGGGTGTTTGCTCACTGCATTCCTGGCTTTTGTAATGAGATCCTTTAATGTACGTGTATATTTTCTTACTTATCAGTTTCTTTTATAAGGATTAAGGTGACTAGTATCTCTTTTGGCTGTTTTAGATATTGAGGGAAATTTGAAAATGATGAATTAAAGCTTGGTAGGTTTTCACTTCACGCTTTGCTTTAGTAATAACATCTGACCTTTTTCTTGTGCTCCCTGAACCACTCTTTCACAAGTTGCAGCCTGATGAATCCCGGCCTTGTCAGTTGAGTATATCCGAGCCATCTGGGAGAAATAATCCATTGATGGAAAACCTGGTCATTCAGTGTATTCAGGTGATCATCTGACCGCATTTTTGGGGAACATATTGTTGCTGAACCTAAACCTGGCGGACTGAAGCAACCTCAGATCATAACACTGCCCCCACAGGCTTGTACAGTTGCCACTAGGCATGATGGGTGCATCACTTCATCCGCCTCTCTTCTTACCCTGATGCGCCCATCACTCTGGAACAGGGTAAATCTGGACTCATCTGTCGATATGACCTTGTTCCATTGCTCCAGAGTCCAATCTTTATGTTCCTAACAAATTGAAGCCTTTTTTTTCAGAGTTGCCTTACTGATAAGTGTGTTTCTTAAGACTACACAGCTGTTTAGTCCCTATCCCTCAAGTTTTCTTTGCATTGTGTGTGTGGAAATGCTCTTGCTATCACTATTAAACATAGCTGTGAGTTCCAATGTTGATTCTTCACAATTAGATTTCACCAAACGTTTCAGAGATCTCCGATCAGAATCATTCAAGTTTTTTTTCCGGGGACATTTCTTCCTGAAAGATTATGGTTCACCAATATCCTTTCAGGTTTTAATAATGCTTTGGACAGTTCGCTCCTCAGTTTTAGACATTTCAGCAGTCTCCTGAGTTGTTTTCTTTGCTTGATGCAGGCCAATAATTTGACCCTTCTGAAATGTTAACATCTTTTCCAGGACCACAGGATACGTCTTCCGACATGTTTTTCCAAGAAATGAAAGGCTACTCACTACATCAGTTAGGGTTAAATAACTTATTACCAGCTGTAACATATTAATCACTCTTGTAATTATCCAGTGGAATGCTCTGATCTATTTGCTTTGTTAAATCCAGGTAGTGACTGGCCAGGCAGTGTAAATTGAAGTGCCCAAATGTACTGTACTTAATTTGGTATGCTTTCAATATGTAAATGGGAATACTTAACATGTTTTAGTTTGCAAAGGTTGTCAGTGGCAAGAGGCGATGGTTTATATTTTCTACTTTGGTGTCTATTGGACCATTTAAAAAAGACTGACTTTGTCCTGGTGGTAACAGTCAGTGTTCCATGAAGGCTTCCATATTTAGCCGTGAGTCATAATGTTTTTTATTTATTTACTTACTTATTAATTTATTCTCATTTTCATTTTCATGGATTTTTTGGTAATCAGGGTGAATTTAGTGATAAATATTATCATATTGTATTTTTTAATAGTAATTCATATGATGAGGGGTAGAGCATGGCTTAACTCAGGTGCTGTCTTTATGGAGAATTTTGACCCTCTAATTTCGAATCATAGAGTGAGGTGTCTAGAAACTGTTGTAGTGTGTTTCATCCATGATCTAGCATTAGTAGAGATTTTCAGTCAGCATTAGTGTTATGTTCATTGGATTCTAATCAGACCAATGAGTCCACATTCTCTGCTTTCATGTTGCTGAGGTCTATAGCCTTTGTCTGTTCAAACTCTGCCATGTGTCTTACTCTGTTTTGTCTGAAGACCTCAGCAGTGTTGGTATTCTAGGGCTAATTTAGTAATTGCGTAACATGTCTAAATTATTATACTATTAGTATCATATTGGAGGTAATGCAACGCAAAGGGTATATCTTTTATGAAGCAGTTTTGAGCCCTCTTATTTCGAATCATAGAGTAGGTGTCTTGAAATAATTGTAGAATTTATGTCCATGATCTAGATTTCTAATACCAGTAGAGATTGTTGCGTCAGCATTAGTGTTATGTTTATTACATTCTAATCATGTGTGAGTGATCTTACATTTTAAATGGACATGTAGCCTCTAATATGATCTCATTTAATGGGATTTCACTGTAAACATTTTCCCTCTAATATGATTTTTTTTCAGTACATGGCTGGGGTTTGTAAGGTTTAATTGATGCAATTTCTTTCATGGACAGACAAATTTTAATGACCTGATAATTGCTCAGTTACGAGGAAACATATTTTACAGGGTAGTATGGCCAGTATCCGCCGTTGTAGCCTTGTCCATTTCTGTGAGCCATAGCCAAAAGACCAAATAAGGCAGTTTTCTTCTAATATGATCTCATTTCAGGATCTCACTGTAAGGCATGTTCCCTCTAATATGATCTCATTTCAGGATCTCACTGTAAGGCATGTTCCCTTCTAATATGATCTCATTTCAGGATCTCCTGTAAGGCATGTTCCCTTCTAATATGATCTCATTTCAGGATCTCACTGTAAGGCATGTTCCTCTAATATGATCTCATTTCAGGATCTCACTGTAAGGCATGTTCCCTCTAATATGATCTCATTTCAGGATCTCGCTGTAAGGCATGTTCCTCTAATATGATCTCATTTCAGGATCTCACTGTAAGGCATGTTCCCTTCTAATATGATCTCATTTCAGGATCTCCTGTAAGGCATGTTCCGTCTAATATGATCTCATTTCAGGATCTCACTGTAAGGCATGTTCCCTCTAATATGATCTCATTTCAGGATCTCACTGTAAGGCATGTTCCCTCTAATATGATCTCATTTCAGGATCTCACTGTAAGGCATGTTCCCTCTAATATGATCTCATTTCAGGATCTCTAATATGCTCTCATTTCAGGTAAGGCATGTTCCCTCTAATATGATCTCATTTCAGGATCTCTGTAATGCATGTTCCCTCTAATATGATCTCAAGGATCATGTAAGGCCCTCTAATATGATCTCATTTCAGGATCTCACTGTAAGGCATGTTCCCTCTAATATGATCTCATTTCATGATCTATGATCATGTTGTCTTAATATGACATCCAGACATCCATTCTTATTATTCAGGATCTCACTGCATGTTCCCCTATCATTATGATCTGTCTTCAGACATCCATTCTTATTGCGAGTCAATTTGATCCATGAATGCTGGGATTTTTTATTAAAAATTCTACCCATTGGGAATCTGAAAAGATTCTTAGTTAGACAGGAGAAAATGTCAAAAGTTGTTTTGTTTTTTTTTTTCTTTTTTGGGTTATTGCCCATTTTTTTGTTTCGCCCTCTGTACCTACACGACTAATAGATGACTGGCATTCAGGTGCTCTTTGAAGTTCCTTGGATCTGCTGTAATGAAGAATAGAAGCACACATAATGATGAGAATGGATTATACTGCCATCTTGGTTCATTCTTATCCCAGAGAATAGACTGTTCTGCTTTGCACCGAGCCTGTTCTTCATGACTCCGTAGAAATACCTTTGATGTTTTCATGAAATGGTTCCATCTCTAAAATCCCCTGGTTCTACTGACTGAACACCAGCTGAAATGTTATTTTGTAGTTCACTCTAGGCACATTTATGAGGCTTAAAATCCCCTTTTGTCTTTTGTAAAGCCTGAATACTTTATTTCTCTTTCCTCGTCACTTTTATATTTCATGTCACCGTCCTATGAAGTTTCCTTTCTTGATTTTTTTTTTTTTTTGGACATTTATATGCTTTTCTTTATTTGATACCCAGAACTGCTCGCAATATTTTAAGTTTTCTCTAGCTAAGGTATTGTATAAAAGCAACCACCCTTTTTTTTTGCTATATTTCTCCATCTGTTTAAGTATGTTTCATCTCATGCAGTGTTATCTTATTCTTTTCTCATTAATGCAGAACATCATAAGTATAATTTCAGACAGAACATTTTGTACCTCCCTCATGGAAGTTCAGGAGTTTTTTCAAACCATACATCTGTCCTTCCCTTGATGATGGCTTTTTGTATTCGAGTAAAGAGGCAAATGATTGCCAAGAAGTATCCTGGATTTGTACTTTCCCCCTCTCTTAGAATGTAATTACACTTTTGTGCTTACGTTCATTAGATTCTAATCCAGTTTTCAGGATGAATGCATTTTTTGGATGTTTACCAATTTAAGTCTGGTGCCCTGTCATTTGTTTGTTTTTCATTATTTTTTAAACAATTTCTTTTGTAATACTCCTCAAGAAAATCATTTGAAGTTGATTTTCTGTCCTGAGATTGAGAAGTTTTACTCAGTCACCATAACTTATTCCCACATATTACTTCACAGTGTGATGTTGGCAGTCTTGTCAAAATAAATCAAACCTGACTGCTCTGTGATCACTCATCTTGTGTGGCTTGATTACCTCTCAGCTGAAAATTATTTGTAGATGGACTACATTTATGTAGCGCTTTCCTAGTCATCTGACACAAAGCGCTTTAAAATTATGCTTCACATTCCCCCTGATAGCAGAGGCTGCCATGTAAGGCGCCAATCTGCTCATCAGGAGCAGTGCTTACACAAGATGATTACACAAAGGTGAATCTAGACCTGAACTGGTTTTCATCTTTAAGGCTGAAGAACTGACTGTGCAGAACTGTATGCAAAAACTCATCTTCACATTTTCCCTGTCCTGTAACAATGTCTGAGGTAATGGAGGGGCAATTGAAGTCACACTTTACTAAAGCCACTCTCATCCTGTTTAGCGAAGCACTTCTGCTACTATTCGAAGTCACTCACCTGCAGCATAGCACTGTCTGATGTCAAGGCCCGTCACAGTAATTCAATCTATTTGCCCTTGCTGGCAATGAGAGGATAATGGTCTTCACTTGCACTTCCTTTGTTGGGTCCGTGTTTCTTCCTGGATTCATTCTCTGCTGAATGTCCAGTCACTGTACCAGGCGACATCTGTCCTGTTCCAATCGCCTCATTACCCTAGTTAATTTTGCAAGCTGTACATTGCATTTCCTTTGTGTTTTTCATTAAAACTGTGGATTGTTCATATACTAAGTTTATTTCCCCCTCCCTTTCTCGCTGCTGCCCATAGTACACCGTCTCTGTTCGTCTGACTGGTAGAATCGCAAATAATTGTGGAACCCTGCGTATTCACTTATATTCATCACCATGACTGCTAAGTTCACCTCAGTGCAGTTGGCCACTGCCAGGGAAAATGCATACCTTAACACATAGAACTGGAATAGATATTAATATATTACATTCACTTTGGATTATGAGGGTAAACTAAAGGTGAACTCGCTGAATGTTTTCATATCATAAGATTTCCTCTTGCAGAGCCAGCAAGCATTAAAAAAAAAAAAACTGCTGGACCTGGTCTCTTGTCGGCAATGCGGAATATTTGCTAACTAGCTGCTTCATGGAGGGGAATAATAGAGAATGCAGTATCTCTACTACCCTGAAAAATAACACATTTATAAATTCATGTGCAAATTCTGGCTAATATTTGCAAAGTTCTGAGTCAAAATACCAAAAATTAATTTGTTGAATGAATACAAGCAGGAGCTGTGGGTTGTATTGTGGGATGTGGGCTTGAATCCGGCCTGGGGCTTTTCTGTTGCATGATCTTCAAGTGTTCATATTGGTTTACTCTGGATACTCTGGCTTCCTCCCACATATAGTCAGTGAGTGTGAGTGAATGGTGCGTGATCCCTGAAATGTCTTTTCATATTGCCCCTCACCCATTACCTCCACTGAAATGGGTTACACACCCCCCCCCCACGACGCTGAACAGGAATAAGTGGGTTGGCCGTTTACGTGCCCAGCAAATAATAACTCAAAAATGTAATTTGCTGTTTAGATGAAAGCAGGCATTTCTAACGGAAAAGGCTCTGCTGCTGTGCACTTTTCAGCCGTGTGTGTTGAGCTCTATGGAGCGTGTTCTGTAGGATATTACTGACATTGTTTCAAAAATGAGTAACGCTGTACGTCTTGGTTCTGCATTGTTGTTAATTTATCATACTTGCTTTCCAATTATTATTTTGCATGCCTTGTAGCCTGGTGCAGATCTGTCTTATCTAGTAGTGCCGTTCATGAAGCGCCGAGTAAAAGAGCCTGTATGATTTATTCATCATGAATAATTACAGTATTTTATAAATGTCCTCAATAACAATGCACAACTAGACAACAAACAAGTGCTCTAACCACAACAGGGATGAAATGCGCATAAATCTTTGATGTACTCAAGACCCTTCTGTTTAAAGATAATGTATTTTCTCTTTCAGTCCATTGCTGGACATCTTCCGAAGTACAGAGGAATTAAAGGACCCATATATTGGGAAATGCTTTCTCCCAGTGTGGTTCACCTGTACCGTGGTTTCCACTCTATCTAACAGCCCAGAGGAGGTTGACTTAGAAGACACCCCAGTTTAGCTGTTAGCCCCCCCTTTTTCAACTTTAGCATTTGAAATGCACAGGTAGAAATTCCTGCCATTTTCTACATCACAAATCGACCCACTCTGCATAGTTCATGCCTTCTAGCTCTGTCAGTGTGCCCTGCTCCCTCCCACAGTCTTGCTTGACCTATCACCTCTCTCGCTCTTGTAGCACTAACTTCACTTTTTTTTTTCAGTTAGCACTGCTCACTGGCCAATCAGAGCAGAGCTCATTGTCATAGAGGGGATGCCTCCTGTTCTGCAAAGGGGAGAGAACAAAAAATGACAGGCAGTGAATGGCCTCGAAATTACGGATTTTTAGGGATTTTTTTTGCGATGAAGTTCATAATCCTCCCTTTTGGACATTCTTGGAAATTTAATATACGGCCATTAACTTAAGCCCAGTTCAGACCAAAGATATGCAACGAGACGGGCTGAGACTTGCAACTACTTGCGACGCGCCGGTCTGCGACGTTCTGAAACCTGCCAGTTCACACCGAAGCGACAAGATGAGACGGTGTATCATTTCGACAGCAACGACTCTCTGTGCTTCAGTTCTAACTACCGGCTTTTCAGGCCTTTTTCCAGTTGATACATTTGTTGCCGCGTTTGAAAATATGGATGATAGTGATGATGATTTGGCACAACAGTTGCATTTCTGCTATTAAAAGAGAGCGAGGACACACAAAAAAAGAAAGGACGAGAATTTGGAGCCGTCCGTGGGCACTAAACATCTCTTTAAAACATTTATTCGTTCTGACTCGATCGCATATATTTTTTCTAATTAACTATACATTCAATCCGAAAACACTCCGCACCATCAGGTGTTCCTTGTTCACCTGGTTCAGGCAAAACGACTATCATTCATTTGGACGCGCAATTTTGTGCATTTCAAATCAGTGGCATAGCCAGGCCTGAAAATTGAGCGGCCACACAACATCGCTTTGCTACAATTATTATACCTAACTTGTTCTCAGCCATTTTCCTTTGTTAAAGCAATTTCCGTTTATATGAATAATCAATTGGCAATTAAAGACACGGCTTCTTTCATGATGCAATCTAAGGGCGACTAATCAGTATGCATAATTCAGTTCAGAAAAAAAGTTACTCATAAGGTGTACTTTAATACTTTTAATAAGAACTCTCGAGAGGTAAACTGTTCTGAAACTTCCACGCTACCTTTTCGGCTCATCAGGCGATCTAACCTGTGCTTCATGATTGATTGAATTATTCAAATTGAACCAAAGACAGAGATTTGAAATGCACAAAACTGCGCGTCCAAATGAATGATTGTCGTTTTGCCTGAACGAGGTGAACAAGCAACACCTGATAGTGCGGAGTGTTTTTGGATTGAAGGCATAGTTAATTAGAAAAAATGATCACGATCGAGCCAGAACTATTAATTGTTTTAAAGAGATGTTTATTGCCCACGCAATTTTAAGTTCTGGCAGCGCTACTGGTCCCTGGGTGCTTCAACAAAATACCCAGGGCACTTATGCCAATCTGTGCCGGGAGCTCGCAACGGGAGACCTGCCCTCTTTTGTAAATTTTTCTCGGTTATTCTCGGCGCAGTTCCGACCAGCTGTTAGTTTGTAACTCCCGAGACCAGCTGAATTCGCTACGAGCTGATTGGCTGTTGAGACGGTTTAGTGCTTAAAGGGAAACTATTGCCATCATGCTAAAAAATGAAATAATGTCAATCGATAGTTTATAATGTAAAGAAGGTACGTAAAAAATTTCAGTGCTATCCGATAACGTTTTGTATGGTTTTAAGCCGATTACTTAGAAAATTTTTGGTAGTCTCATGGGCGCAGCCATTTCGTCCAGTCACATGACCGATCTCAACGGAAGTGACGTCACTTGCGCGTATTGACAGTGGTAATCTCCGCTTTGTACCCACTGATCCATATAGAATAACAATATATTCTATATAGATCAGTGTTTGTACCTCGTGTTCGTTTGGTTTCCTTTGTCAATCATTTCATCGTGAAATGCCATATTGTTGTATCGCTAAACACTGCACTGTTTCGGATAGAAACAGTCCGCGAAATGCTAGATTTCACTAGTTGCCAGCTGGCAAGAAAAGGAAGCATCTACGGATGCAGTGGCTTGCGAAATGTGCACGGCCTGAACCAAAAGATCAACAGGTCCGTGTGTGTAGTGAACACTCCACGTACCCGGAGGACTACTCGAATAATCTGATAAAGCATTCCATTGGTTTCGCAAGTAAACTGATACTGAATGACGTTGCAGCAACAAGCCTACTTTACTAGGACCTACTGCATATGAATTTCAAGGCTTGTACCTTGCTCCATGATTGTGGATGTGTTAACAGGCTAGTGATGGGCAAAAATGAACGAACCATTCTTTTTTTAACGACTCTTTTTAGGGTCCGATATGTACCGGATCAGCCTGTCAAACGTCCGAGTGCTGAAGTGAATCCCCGACTTCTCCCACCAGTTAGACTCGCCCACCCGAACTGCTCACCGGCTGCTAAGGTACGGTACTGCAGTTGCTTGAAAATGCGGAAAAACAAACGAACGAGCGGGGATCAGACGAGGGCTGCATCGCAATTCGCTTAAATTAAGGGTGAATCCTATTTCACCCCTTGGCCCTACCACTTAGCCCTACCCCTTCGTTTTGCGCGTTCATGTGTGTTGTCATGGGTAAGACAAGTCTCCACAGTATCACGCGAATCATCGGCAAAAGATGGTTACCGACGCCACAGAGGCACCGAAAGAAACGCATACATGTAAATAACTCCTTGGTAAATAAAATATGAAAACCACTGAATCGCCTTAGTTCGGTTGCGCTTTAATATTTTATGGAATGTTTGTTCGTAACAAAAATCGCTAGTGGTGTACATGTGTCTGCTCATGTCTCTAGCTAAATAGCTAAAGTTGGCATTATTTTGAGGCAGATTTTTGCTTGACAGTGCTGCATTTTAAGACACCCAAAATGTAACTTTTGTTCAGCAGCGAAGTTGCTGCATGTTACCGCTCCCCCAGTATCAGTGAACACTGGCAGGGTAAGAGCACAGATCTCTGGAACATAGGAACATTTGTCAGTCGCCAAGCCTTGATCATTTTTATTTAATGATTAACGGTCGATTAATAGCATAAAACGCGTGAGTTGCGAACGAAGCATTCATGCTATTTCCATCTGTCAGGGAAATAATGTCATCATTGCCATAGTTGGGAGGCAGAGCAGAAAAATCGCGCCTGAATAAAATCTTGGCTGTTTTCAGCATGATTCACGTATCCTTTCATGCCCTACAAAATTAACATGCCTGTTATTAGAATAATCTGGGTCTGTAGCCTTTATAAAGCTATATCATTTGTTTCTCTGAACAAGTGTCTTTGACATTCCCGTGTTCTGTCATTGCTGGGACTCCAGAGAATTCCCGACAGCTCATTAGGTTCCGAGCATACATACAATGCATGTGTAGCTACTGTCTTCTGTTTCATTATCCCCGCTCACATATTATCACTCAATCAACAGACAAATGAAAAAAATAAACTATCGTTTATTTGCGATTATTGAGTGAATCCAGTCGACTCGACACTCAAGACAGCAACATCAAATGAACGAGAAGGATAAGCGACTGAATGTGCTATATGCACAAGTGACGTCAGGGCCATGATTTATGATCATGTGACTCGCAGAAAATGGTTAAAATGGCGGCCTCCATGGAGAGCTTTGACAGTTCAGCGAAAAAGTGTCATAATATCAAAATGCCTGGGGGTATGTTGCTGATTTTTTTCATGGTAGGCTTAGAAAACGATACTTCATTGAAATATAGTGTTTTATTAGGTATGTTCAATGACTGGAGTGTCCCTTTAATGTTCTAAAAGCAGCCTCTTGCGATTTGACAAGCTGAATCGCTGGCGACGCCATCAGCCGGCTTGCAACTAACTGAGACGGGCCAGTTCACACTGCTGCAACTCCTCCCTGCGACATTCTAAAACGTCTCGTTGCGTTGCGAATCTTTGGTCTGAACTGGGCTTTAGGCAAAGCCACATCTGTATATATATTTTGTCAGAAGGCAAAGTTTCGTTACAGTGAAGTTGAAATAATTCTGTGAGCTCTGTTTTTGAAGAGTTCCCATTCACTAATGCATAAGAAATAACCAGTTATCTCCTGAAATGCGTTTGTGTGACATAAAGCCTTACTGCAATACGGATTCATTACACGGTCCACATTAATCAGAGTATAAAATTTAAGCCTGTTTAAAGTCTCCGTTGAACTGAAGTGATAGGCAAACCATCTTTTGCGGAATGTGGCATATTGAACTAACTCCAACCTTTCTGTGGAATTTTCTGAGAGAGAGGAGTCCTTTTGATTGACATTAGCTGTGAACGGGAATTCAAAACTGTGACGCATTTGAATAGGCGTGGAAGAACAGTAATTGCTAGGGAGTGCATAATTCAGAGACATCCCAATTTTGATTACTGCTGGCTGGTATACAATGCAGTCATGTTAATTGTAAAATTACTTTCAATAGAATTGAATTGAAACAAACATTGGTGCGAAAATACGCAAGTGATATAATTTCATTATTTTTATGAAACACATGCTTTTAAGACGTTTGTGCATGGTTTTTCAGAATTGGCAAATTGAGGAGAAAGCTCATTTTGATTTCAATTTTGTCACAAAGAGAAATTTTAATTAGCCTATGCAAATGAATCCATGTGATTTTTCCTGTCCTAATAGCCTGTGTTTTGCTGGATGTTTTGGTTCACTCTTGAGTATACTTGTAATGCCTTGTCAGAAGTGTTTTGATCTTAATGTGACACTTATTCCCTGTTCTATGTTGACTTTTTGCAAGCTCACTGAGATGGATACATAGCTCGGTGATTTTACTTTTTATTGCTATTTAGTTGGGAACCTGTGAATCAAATCTGTTTGTGCCAAGCAATTTATTCTGCTTTCTGGCAGGGATGAAAGAGAACAGTCAGTTTCCCTCCTCTTTCTCCGTCATAATTAATAATGTCTGTCTGTGGCTGTTCTGCTAATTTATTGATTCATCGTAATGAGCTGTCTGCTGGGGAAGATTAAGTGAGGCCCGATGTGTTTTCCCGAGTCGGAGGAAGAATGCTTTTGGGTTCCAGCGCTCTATCAAACACAGCCATCCGGATAAGTTTGTCATTCTCGTGTGGATTTGGGACTTGGCGAAGACTTTGGAAGAAGTAAATGCGAAACCGTCTTTGTTACCAGTCATTCATCTCATTTAAATTTGGAATGAGCGCACATCTGTGCCGCGTGTCAGTGCAATCAGGACTAGTTGTGTGGGTGGATGTGATGTGTGTCGGGCTCGACCACATTATTTTTGAGTGATTAAAATCAGACAGGGCTGCTGTTCTGTGCTCTCATCCTCAAAGATAATTGCCCGTCTGTGGCTGACACTTTAATCAATCCCCTGATCACCAGATAAATCTGACAAAAAAGACAAAAAAAAACCCCAGAAAAATCCAGATGCTCACATTTGAAGTTAAGGCACTCCATAAAACTGTAGTATTGGAAGGAGCGAGAAGGAATTGCTTGTTGTTTGGAGGTGTCTCCTTGGAGACGTTACCCCAGATAACATTGCTTGATTCGATTCACGCTGCCGGCTAATTCATGATTTTATTATGAGACCTCAGGGGTGAGGCCAGCAGCCGTCTTCCAACTTCCCTCAGATATGGCTAGAGCAGTTACACGGCTCTCTAGTCCTGTAAAATTAAGTAAAATTGCGCCGGCGTATTTGGACAAAAACCTCCTATGTTGGAGCGGAGATTCATGAATGTTTCTTTTCCGCAACATTTGCGCCCTGATTTTAATGTAAAACTCACAGAGGGCGGAGCTACCGCGAATCCGATTAAAACTGGCGTCTTCGTCGACCACTTAAAAAACAGGCTATTTGTTCTCCTCATTAATTAATTATCATGAAGCCAAGCGCATGCAGATGGCGTTAAAAATGGAAATGTTACATAATTGCCATTTGCTTTGCCCAAAAAGCACCGCTAACTCACCATTTCCCTGCCTGCCTTTGGTCTTATTTTTCCATTTACTCTTATTTAAGTCCATTTACTCATAGTGTGAGTCCTTGGCCTTGGGGCAGTTTGATTTCTGTGGCTGCCGATCATGCTGATTATGGAAGTAAGGGTACTACTCAGTTCAATATTTCCTTTCCTTTTACACTGCTGTTTGCATCGAACCACGTTTAATACTATTCCTTTGAGAGCTGTTTATGTTGATCTCAGTGGTGTTGGTGTACCCGTCTGTGCTGCCAGATACACTCATGCTTTTGATCAATTATACAATAATGAATTAACCGAACCCTAACCCTGCTCTTGATGTCCCATGTTTAAATAATCTTCTTCTGCCCTCAGCATCACCTCCCTCATGAGCCAAGCTTGTTTTCATAAATGCTGTTTGTTGGTGAGTGCAGTTGCTTCATGGGAATTTTAGGTGATAGAGGATGGAATAAAAATGGGTGAACTTCAGTGCTCCTACCGGAGTCCATTACAACTAGCTACCATTGCCAGCGATGGAATTCTGAACGGGGTTTATGATTACATTACCGTATGTTTAGCTGCTGATATTGGAGGGGGAATTGTCATCACACGCTCTGCCTTACCACAGTTGAAGAGAAAGCCGTTTTTAGTTTGGACTTGTTATTTTCTCTAGCTCTTTTTGAGGTCCAAATGAGCACTGTAATGTGCAAAGGGAAACCATCTGATTGGATACTAATGTGAAACAGGCTCGTGTCTGCAGTAACCGGCTGTTTGAGCTTTGTAAGTAACTCGCCATGAGCAACTTTAATGCACATTTGGCAGATGGGCAAATGTTTGCTTCATTCCCCTGTCTCACTTTCTTTAATTTGACTTGGAGAATGTGCTTGGATGCATGTCTTTTTGGTTTTACTTGGTTTTTGGACAGGCTTTGAGAATGTTAAACCTGTAAATGGCAAACTATTATTCTAGGAGCTTGTATTCAAAAGGTTATATCTGTCTGAGGTTGTGTGACCTATGTTCCCCGTGAAGAACAGATTTTAAATTCATTCGCTTTTGGTTTTGATTCATTTCCTGACAGTGTTTTTATGATGGCAGGCTCTTGTATATGTCTGAATCTGATTTATCAGTGCAGTGTCCTGATTGCTCCTCTGCTGCTGAAACATGTTCATGCCGGAGCGACGGCTTTGCCTGTGTCTGTGTTAATCTTGTTTGCGTTGAATAAGTGGCATGATGGCACCGTGTCACATGGCGTAGATATCTGCATGTTTAAAGGCAGCACGTTTAACATTTATTGATTGGACAATTTCCTTTCCTAGCCATCCGTTTATATATATGTATTTTTTTTTAAAGTGCCAGTCAGCTGTATGTTTGGAATATTTAACATCAGAGCTATCATCTCTGGTTTGGGACCTCCATTCTGATCATGTTGGCAAGAAAAGTTGATTCATTTTTTATTTTGCTGAGTTAAGATGGTGCTATGATGGTCGTCTGTTGTCTGTCATCTGTAAGCCATTCAACTCTAAACCTCCAGCAGTCTCAAATATTGATCAAATTCAACAAAACTTGGTATGCATCATCTTAAGCAGATAAACTACTTTTGGGTTGCATTTCACGATTTCTGAAAAATGGCCATGACGTGATCTTTGACATTCGATCACTAATATTGATCACATTTAATGAAAGATTTCATTCAGCATCTTTTGGACATTATCGCGTTTAGTATTCAGTTGTCAGCCTTGTGCTACACTCCCAAATGGGCGTGGCAGGGTGGTGGACCAATCGAGTTTCAGGTTCACTTGGCACTCTAGTAAAAAAAATCGGGTCTCTGAGCACTCCTGTGCCACCTGTAACGATCTTTTGACAGCTGCCTTTGACACGCCTGAGTGGAATAAAAGTGCGGTTTCATTTTCTCTCTCCCCCTACATACACTCACACAGAGTTCAAAGGTTATGTTATATGGATCAGTTGCTCAAAATATTGTAGCGTCAGGGAAGGGAAGTCTGGTGGTTGGTTGCTTCACTGGCAGGGGAAGAGTTCTTGATTTTAGGCCCCGTTGGGTCATGAGATTCTGGATGGCATCTGGAAGTAAGGCCCTTGACCCCAAAACTGCTCTAGGGGCTTTTATCCCTGTTTCTTACTATCCCTCCCCACTCGCAATTGTTCTGTCTGGCATCTCTATATGCGTGCCCTTGGAAGAGAGAAACATGCTCTCAGTGGAACTTTCCTGGATAAATAAAGGCTTGAGGAATTAAAGAAGACAAACCAATCGCATGATGAGTCGTTTACACATTTCTGAATTGACCAGACACTACCATTATTCTTCACACTGCTGCCTGAGCCAAGATCCATATTTGTGATCTGTTGTTTCGAAGACATGCTTTATTTTGAGGTGGGTTTTTTTGCTTAGTTTTTTGGAGTATTGTCCAAATGTTCAAGCTCATAGTTATTGTGACCTCATTTGTGATGTATAATCCCAAGCTCATGAATTTAGGTACTCTTTCTTGTTCCCGTTTTACAGTAAATGTGTAGATTACATGTTTTCAGACTGCATTGCTGCATAATGTTTTTGGCTGTTCTTTGTTGAAGAGGAAGCTGCCTGATGATGCCACTGCAACGCATTGCATTTTCTGAATGATGACATTACCATGGTTACCACCCAATCAGTCCCATCCAAGTGAATGTGATGCTAGTGCAATCAATGCCATGGTTAATTTATTCATGTTATTAGCATGTGTGTGCAAAGCATGGAGTGCGTTTGCTGGCACAAATTGCTTCCACAGTACATCTGGAGTCTGTGCTGAGGTATGGACTAAGTCTTTAGCTGGTGTTGCTTTTTCAGTCATGTGTGACGTATCATCTTTATGCAGAAATACACGCATGAATACACTGTAATGTCATTCTGCTTCTGCAGGTTTTCTAATAATTCTTTGGGCACTATTTTAGTGCCGTCACAAACGGAAACGCAGGTGGCAGTGACGTTATGCACAGTTTTGTTTGTCGCAAATGGCATATTTATCGCCTTTGCTCAGGTTGGTGATTTTCTTCTCTAAGCCAGTTTGTGTCATAGTGAATTTAACAGGGTTTTTCATTACATAAAGCTGGCACTTTTGCAAGTTTTGTCACGGACCTCATTTGCCTTTTGACTCAGGCAGACCACCTTTTAATACATATTGTATTTTAAGATGCCCAAATTGAGATTGTTTATAACCTGCTGATTAAAATGCAATCAGATTTGGATTCTTCCGAAATAATCTTGAAAAGGTTGTTTACCTTTGCTGGAAGCAGTTTTGTTTCTAACACAATTGGTCATTGACCAGCTGAGTTATTAAGATGGCGTAAATCCATCTGATGTCTTCCATCCGCAAAAAGATTCAACCCATTGCGTCTTGCGGTCACAGATATTGATCAAATTTGACAAAACTTGGTTTGCTACATATTTATCACATAAACTAGTTTGGGATGGCATTTCAGCCCCCCACCCCCAAAAATGGGCATGGCAGGATGGTCATATTCCTTTATTGAATAAAGTTATGTGTGCTGGCTATCATGGGTTTGGAGAGGTCACTGGTGACCGTTAATGTCCAACCACACCTATATTGATAAATTCATGCTAAATTCCACCAGAACGTCATTAATTCATATTGAATTTCATGCGTCAAAGGTTGATTTGCGTTAAAAATATCATTACTGTATGATTTGATAGTGTACCATTTTGAGGGCTCTGTGAGTTTGGGGAGCCACCTGGAGAGCTGTCTTATTTGGCTCAGAGAGTAGATAATTTTGAATTTTGTGCTCACATGAAATACACTTGTGGTTAAGTTGTTTATGATCCCAGGAATGTATTGTTTTAACTCGCAGCCATTTTTCAATTCTCAGTTTTTTTTTTTTTTGTTTTTTTTTTTTTTTCAATTTCAATGCTGAATTCATGAAGATTTTTTGTGTTTGCAGCCCTTTTTCTCGACCAAAATCATGAAAATAAATTGAAATACGATGGAATATGAAATGCTACAAGTGGCATGTCTCAGAGCCATATTCAGCCTCTGTATGAAGCTCAAATCTTGAATCATGGAGTCTTAAATTGCGTAACGCATAAATAGCCAGATTTGCTTCTGCACAAAGCGGTTAAATGCTTAAATATCCAGGATCTCAAATAGATTTGCTTTCAACCTCCTAGAACTTAACCTGCAAGTTCTCTGCTCAGTTTTTCGCCTTTTGAAAAAGTTGATATTAAGTTTCTCAGGAAAAGTCGAGAGGGAAAAAGTTAATTAAGCAGGTAAGTGAAGGAACATTAAAAAAACACAGCTGTTACAGCTGCCGTCCAGACTCCTGCTCTTATGATGTGAACAAACTCTATGGAGTTGTTAAAGCCAGGAGATGAAGTTGCTTACTGCCCTTTATGATTTAGCCTTAAGGTCCAACCATAGTATGTGATCCGAGCCATCTTCTCCATTCTGTCTGAGGATCCTCCTCCTGGACATCATTTTAAAACACCTTTGGCTAATCATAACCTGTACGAAAGGCTGTTTGTTCCTAATGCAATTACTCCTCTCCAAGCACACATTTACTAAGCTGGTACTGCGTGTTTTTTTCTCGGCAGCCATATTCCACGTAATCTCACGTAGATTGTGTTTTTTTCTCATATTTCAACCTTTATAATGATCTTGAGATATGACCATTGAAAATTCTTGTTTAGGAAGTGAAAGACAGTATGTTGTTCATGTATGGTAATCTATATGAAGAGCCATATGAACTGCGCTTTATACTTTCCAGGGCTCTTCAGCAACACTACGGTGCTTGTGCCTTGACATTGAAATATTTAGGGTCACACTAATGCATCCCAATTAGTGGATGTGCTCATAAATTTTCTAGTCGGCATGCATAAAATTTGCTGGAGTAGATGCACCTAAAATGGGAGCATGGAGCTTTGCCTTGAGTATGTGTGTGTGCCTGCAGGTGCACAATTATTGGCATCCAGGGTTACTGTCCTGTCTTTGATTTGATTGTTTATATGACATTAAGCATAGTTCTTTCTCATTTCTTCTTTTAGCTGTATAACAAACCAACGTCAATCATTTAAAAAGCCTTGTTTAAGCATGGAGGCACTGAACATACTGCATTTCCAAATATACACTTCATCAGTGCGTAGAGAGGTCTTGCGGTCCTTGGAAATGCTTCAGCCCTCATAGCTTAGGTGGGTTTTCAACTTTAGGAGAACACTCAAATATTCTCCAAAGTTAAAGGATATGCTTTGATGTGCCTTTCTTTCTATGCCTTCGTGCCAGTAGCAACTGTGGCCGGAGCCAGTATGTTTTCGGGTTGTCTATCAGTACATCCATCAGTACGTCCTTTTCAATCTTGTGAATGTGGTAGCTCCGGAATGCTTGGAGGGAATTTTTACAAATTCTGTGCCGATAAAAATGTCCACTTGGACTCATAGATGAACGAATTACATATTGGTGGTCAAAGGTCAAGGTCTCATTGACCTTTAAGTCCATCTCATTGTTGTGAACATTGATCCCTCCAGAAAGTCAGGAGGAAGTTTTTCCAATTTGGCGAGAATGTCCTCCTGGACTCAGAGATGAACTGATTAGATTTTGATGATCAGAGCTTAAAGGTCAAGGTGACTTCACATCCATGCCATTCTCAATCCCTGTTAACTTATGGGCTATTTATTTTAACTGCTCATACTATGAATACATTTTTTTTGCTATAATCGTCAAATTTGCTCTGCGGCTTCATGTTGGGTCAGCTTTGTCTTTTCTTTGTCATTACTCCATTGTCCATCAAACTATTTATTAACCATTAGAGCGCCATCAGCAACTATAGTTGCCCAATGATGTAAGATATCAAAATCAGATGCTCTTGAAAACCTATCACGTGGCAACTTTTGAGCTGCTGCATGATAGATTTTCAACAGCTCAGGATGATTTCATTTTTAATTTTTTTTAAATGTATTCAGTGCTCTAACCCTCTCATGCATGAATTATGATAAACTTAATCAGGATTTTTTTACTTATATGCAGCAGTGCCCAAAATTACAGGCATATATAGAGAAAAAACACTTTTAAACAGGTGTACACTGTAGTGACCTCCATGCATGAAAGGGCTAAAGGTTAACCAAGTTTTGCAACTTTAGAGCTAGAGCTCTCAAATTTTCTTCTCATTTAACACTTTTCTGAAGGTTAGATGTTGATGTCTCTGCCCCTCTTTCCCACTGTACACATATGCAAAGACATGCGGAGCATTCTTCTCCTTTCTTCATCACTCTATCCCACATAGTACCCGAATGAATGATTTTTGATCTTCTATAACTTTTGAACCGTTTGTCATCGAGAGTTGGGGATTGGGTTGTTGGACTCAGGGAAGGATCACATGTTAAATGGTGAAGACACAGCCCCTTTCCTCATTGGTCCATATTTGATACTTTATGATACTTATAACGTATTAGCCATTAATCGTCAAGAATAGGGGGCTAGGTTGTTGGATTTGGGGAAGACAGAAGCACTAACCCCATTTCTGAAACACTTAGTTTTTATCCTTCATAACTATTGAACCATTTCACATAGGGAGTTGGGGATTGGGCTGTTGGACTCTGGTACGGATCAGATGTGAATTGACAAAGTCCTGCCCCCTTTCCTGATTGGTTCATATTTCATCCTTCATAAATAGTGAAACATTTGTCATTGAGAGTTTGGGGCTGGTTTTTTAACACAGGAAGGGGCATTAAAATATGCATTAAAATATGAAGCCTGCCCCCTTTCCTGATTGGCTCAGCTTTTTAGCTTTGCAACTATTGATATGTGTGTCATAGGGATTGGAAGTATGGGTTATTGAACTTGGGAAAGGGTCGTGTGTTAATTGTCGATGCTGCCCCTTTACTGATTTGCTTAGCCTTTTCCCTTCATAATTATTGAACTGTTTGTCGCAGGGAGTTGACTTGTTTGGAATGTTGGCGTCATTCTAAGGATAACAGTTTGGCTTTGTCTAGCCATCTGAAAGTTTCTTCACAGACTTCACATTCTAGTAGGTTTTGCTGAGATTGAGCTTCAGGTAATGGTTTTTGCTCCATGTGATAAAGCTGTCTGAGTCCTCTGTACTTCTGTAATAGTCTTTAAGTGAAGACAACATGTTTCTTACTGGAATTTATTCTCTGAAATCATAGGCCATGTCAATATAGTGATAACTTTCATGTCGCCGAAAATACGCTTGAAATTTTTAAAATTAAATTCCATCAAATTCCTCACTGCATGTGTGGGTCTGGATAGACATGGATGTAAACCGCAACTTTATTGATTGGTGGAGCCACACAACTGCGAGGCGGTAATTCTATTTTAGCCAAGGGTTTTTCTTATTTTCATTCATGGGCAGCAATGCACTTTTCTTAGCATTTGAAAATGTCATTGCGTGCAGTATATGTATCACTGTAATTAGTGGCAGAATCCCCGCGGAAACTTAGCTTGCTTACTAAATGCAATTGTGAATTGTCATGCCAGCCTCTGGTTCATTTGCTGTGATCCTTAGATTTCCCCAGGGAAAGGCAGGGTTTGCTGTTCAGTGCTGAAGACTGCTGGTGATGTAGGTAATAAATACGAAAGGGCACTGATCGCCTCAGCCCCTCATTCCCCCCAAACACCTCTTTGAAATAAAAGTCTTCCTTCACAGTGTGATTTTCAAACGCCTACTGTTAAATGTTATGAGTCGGTCATTCCTGTGAGGGGAAAAATATAGTCATTAACCAAAATGAGGGTACAGGCTTTTACAATTTCAGTATTTTCTGCTATATTATTTTTTTTTCTGTACCTCAAATATATTAGTGAACTGCAGGGACCTGGAGGAAGTCACAGTCGCCAATGCTGTGATACACTGCAAGGTTCCTGAGAACATGGACAGAAGCACAGTTTTAAAGGGCTGGAGTACTCACCCAGTTCACTCCGTGCCCCTGGAAATGCCCCTAAAATGAAAGCCGACAGATGCGTGGCGTTTGACTCCGTATGGAGTGAACCATATCAGAATTCCTGGCCTTTGAAATTGTGTTACTGTACGAATACTTATGGGCCTAACTTTATTTTAGTTTAAGGAAAATGGGAGAAATCTCTTTTACATTAGTCTGTAGCTTTTTTTTCAACCTGCCAGTCTGTCAGCTGGCATCCTGGATTTTAAATATTAGTGGAAGCTTCTGTGACAAGACTTCAAAGCATTTGATACTGGGGAGGCTTCTTTTCATGAAGAGATTCCCTTGACAATGGCGCATGTGGCCGGTGTTCATTTCTGTATTCAGTACAGATTCCCTCCCAGCACGAGTGCATTTTCTGGGGGAGCTCTTTCAGAGGAAAGCCTCTTACGCTTTTATCAACGGCTGCTTGGACACTGCTCGCCTCTATTCATTTCAGGTAGTCAAATACAGTGTATCTTCCTGTTTGCAAAGTGCTGTGAAATGAATAAAGAATGTTATATCAGGGTCTAGTTATTTAAAAAGTCACTCCTTTAGTAATTTTATTGTATCATGTGTTATCTCTGCATTATTTATTTTCATATTGGAGTACTTGTCCAACTGGCCTAACAGTTTACAGTGCATCATTGAGCTATTTTCCTTCCTTTTTTTTTTTTTTTTCTCTTCAGTAACTGAGTTGAAGACTCCTGTCTTTGACAGTAGTGTCCCATTTATGATCTAGCGAATGCACATATACCTTCAGGGAATACCTGTGGGTACCAAAAATTTACAGTGCATGGGCCAGAAATTCTGTGTCTCGATGTTTGAGAACCCTGACAGCCATGTTGTTTGTCAGGCATCGGTCCATGGGCCTTTGTTTGGAATCGCCGACAGCCATGTTGGTAGGGTCAGGCATCGATCCATGGACCTTTGTTTGGGAACTCCGTCAACCATGTTGTTTAGGTCAGGCATCAGTCCGTGAACCTTTGCTTGGGAGCTGTGGCAGCCATGTTGTTTTGGCCTGGCATCGGTCCGTGGATCTTTGTTTGGGAACTCCGGCAGCCATGTCCTTTTGGTCCGCTGGTCCGTAGACAAGCGTTCGGAAAACTTGGCTGTATTCCGCTCATCAGCTTGCGCCACATAATCAGTGCTTTTGGAACTTCTATGGTCCACCTCTTTCCTATTTTTTATTTACATTCGCTTGACCTTTAAATCATTTTTTTCACAGGTGCATGAGATGAGGATAACTTCTTTATTTTTCCAAAAAGATGCAAATGTGAAAGTAGCATGATTTCTAAAAAAATAAATTAATAAAATATCTCCCCTATATACGTTTCTGGAGAATGAGGTTGGCTTTGAATATGCTGGGGTAGTTCTCCTGCCACAGTTGTGCTATCATAGCTGATCTTCCCAGTAGCTTTCCCCCAGCAGAGGCAATCTTTCTTCATCAACTGGCATATTGGACTGAAAATGTCAGATCTGTACCCAAAACTTTGGGTTTATGAGACGCTGGGCTCTTGCTATGGCACGCTGCTCCTCTTTCAGGAGAATTTTGTTGTAAAGAAGTTGCTCTCCTGAGAATTATATGCAGGTTCTCTAATTTGGAGTAAAAGGCCCATCAAACAGAGGGGGCTTTGGCATTTTACTTTTAAAGCTGCTCTCAAGGAAAAGGCAGGGTTTGGTGTGCACTATGTTACATGTACATTTGTGAAGGTCACGTCACTTCATTCGACTGCTGGGAGGAATGAGGCAAAAGGTCTTTTCTGGAAGATTAAGTTACTTGCCACTTTTCTTGGTTTCAAGGTTGTGCTTATTTGCGCTAATTTAGTTCCAGAGGGGCTGATTAAGTATTTTAAGATGCAGAGCACAATGAAGTTGCATATTAACTGACAGTATTACAGTTCCTGTTTAGTTGCTGCTTGTGAGGTATAGTACAGTGCCTGTTGAATTGCTGATTGTGCCATAGGGTGCCTGCTCAATTGCTGCTCGCGTGGTATAGTACGGTGCCTGTTCAATTGCTGCTTGAACAGAATTGGTGCCTGCAGCTTTCTTGATTTCTCAGCCAAACAAATTTTAACTTGACACTGCACTCCCTGAGGTCATCAGCGATACACCTGCCAAGTTTGAAGTCAGTCAGATGAATGGCCCTTGAGATATGTGAAGGACACACAAACATTCATAATTGCATGCATACATACAGACACAAATACACAGATGCCTTGCTTTATAGTAGGATTATACTGCAATTTACTTTCAGAATTATCACATTTGCTGGTAGATTATACGTCTGTCAAAAATATTCTGTCAAAATTAATGCCGTGAATTTAAATGTAAAAAAATGCATAACAGAAATTAAAGGACCAATGACAAACTTGAGCACTGGGCCCGAGGACTGTTTGTTCGAGGAGAAGTATATCCCCTGACGCGCACCCTTCTCTCCCCCCCAACCCCCCACTCCCCTTCCTAACACATCCAAGGGCCTGATTGATAGGCAGTTTGAGATGAGCTGTTGTTTGTGGCATCTTTTTGTAGCAAGTATTTGGAGGAATCACCAAAATAGAGTCGACTTCATTGAGAAATTAACATTATTGAGCGTTTTCGGGCCAATCTGGGCCTCCATAGGCCCCACAAAAGGCTCAAATCAGCCGGTTTATCAAACTTGTTCTGGTTCAGGATCCCATCCAGCCATAGGCCAAAAACAGAAGAAGTCCATGAATTATTTCTTTCTCTCCTGCAATAACGCCAAAATCTTTGCGGCGACGGCTATCTTCCAAAATCATAGTATCCCTGAAATGTTTTGGGGGGGCATACAATAAGCAGAGTGATTTAATTCCAGTATAACGAACAGCCAGATGGTGGTGTGCCAGGTTTTTGTGAGGTGCCGTCTTTACTGAGAATGTTGGGACGTGGAAAAGTGCATGTACTGCTGTCCAACCTTTGAGAGGCAATTTCTGAGGCAAAGAGGAATCTTGCATTCAACCTAATTACTTCCACATGGAATACATGTCCTTTTTCTGCTGGGGCCCGGTTAATCCCAGCATTGAATTTGCACATCCACTGAAAAAAAATGGGTTGAACTTTAGCTTTTCATACATATTAATTGTGTTAAAGCAAAGCCAGAATACTAGCTTTTGTAAAGAACAGTCAACAGAAAATCACTTTTTTGACTGTCAAAATGTATCGTACCCTTTCATTCCCTGTCATGAAATTGTACTCTAATGTTCCTTTAAGTGTCTGGATTGAGAAATCAGTTTTCCCATCGGACCATTTGGAGTGACTTAGCAGTTAATTTTCACTGTTCAACTGTTCCATTCCCCAGGGTCATGCACCCACAGAAGACAGAGTCAGTAATGTGGCACATGTTATTGGGATTATCAGTGTGTTTTTGGCCAGCCTCTTTGAGTGGACTGTGACAGTGTTTCCCTCCTGACCTCGCAGATGGCTGTGGTGTCCAGTTTGTCCCGGGCGGCCTACATGCAGTGCCTGGGCTGGGCCGTCTGGTGCCCTTTCCGAGATGAGGGAAACATGGCCGCAGAGGCCACTGTGACCCTGCAGGGCGGCGGTGTCCCGGGCCCCGCGGGCGTCATGGTGTACGCCGGGCCAACTCCAGACTGCAGCGCCGGCCAGGTACTGTAACTGTCTCTCTCACCGCGAGTGAAAATCCTCCAGTTCTGGCATTCCTCTCGCCATTTACTGCCAATAGTTTCCTTTGTGTAAAAATGTGATGTCAACAGGGTCCAAGCAACTGCGCTATGTAACCTCTAAGTAACTTTACTTTTGAACGGGGTATGGAATCTTAGAATGCACTCAACGTTTTTTTCAATGAACCAGTTGCATTTTTTATTACCCCTCAGCCCTGACTAAGGGGCAGAGGGGTATTGTCGTCACACACGGCGTCCGTCCGTCCGTCTGTCCCTCCACACTTGTATTCCACGCATTAACTCACAAACGCCATCGTCGATCAACCCCATTTTTGGCGTGAGTGTCGGAGTTGGGTAGCTACAGAAGCCTATCGATTTCGGTGGCGCTCCGGTATCCAATATGGCTGTCAGAGCCGCCATCTTGAATTTGCATTGACATCATCTTGTTGTCTCTGTTCACGAGAAAGTTACAAAGCTCCACAAAACAGTTGAACATCAATGAACTGTCTTCATGACGAAATATATGGCAAATGGTGGTAAGTATTAATCTCACAGTCGCACATTGATATGCTGCGCAATGTGGGCTGAGGGGTACTGCTCGCGTCAGCATAGCTATTTTTTAACATTGTGACATTACGGTGTGACTGAAATCGACTGGTCTGAGTCGTCTTACTGCACTTGTAACATATTTTGTTATACCGTTGTGTACTGACTTGGACACGTCTTCTCACTATGATTCCTTTGTTTTGTCAAGGCTCTGTTGAAAACATGAAAAACACGCCTACATTTATCACCTGGCTGCTTTCTTTTCTAAATTACTCTACGAAGCACTCAATAGAGACAGCCTTCATCAAACATCTGTGTCAGTATAAGTCCCCTCTAGTGATTTCTTTCATTCGCTTGGATTTACTAATTTGCACAATTCTTCAGCCGTGTGGTGGAGCTAATTTTTTGACTTTGGCTGGCTAAATTTGTGGGTTAGACTTGTATCGGGCAGGACGCCTAGCCTTTGCACATTAGCCAAAGTGCCAGTATAAACAAACACAATAAACACGCACATAATTGATCCTCCTACTTTTGTATTCTCCATGAAAGACTCTTATGTGGCTGTCTATTTTGTGTCCTGCAAAATGTGGTAGGTCTTAACAGTTAAACATCATTAATTTTGGTGGCTTTAAATGGTTACTTCTTCAGTACTTGACAACTTTGAAAAATCTAGTATCTTAGAGAAGGCTTCAATTTAAATGGATGTATATATGAACTCATTGCAGTTTCCAAAGACCTCTCCGCCTTTGCTGGTTTTGTTGAGGCTAAATTTAGAAAGCATTGTGTGTTTGTTCCCTCCGCTTTACTGTTCTTATTTAAATTTTTCCCCACTGTTGAATTAATGATGTGTTCTTTGTTTGAATTTTAATTTGGGGCTGGACTAGGCGTTATAGATTTCATATGCGGTCCATAATGTCCTTTTATGAATACAAAGAGAAAATGAGAAGCAAAGGAAGTGTGTGTTATATTACTGGAGCAAAGCTGCATTTGTGTTTCGCCAGCTTTTCCGAGGCATATGCTGTGTGAAATTTAGACAGTGCAGTGGGGAAGTGAACCGTCACTGATTAGTTTTATTTGACTTGTGGCTAATTACTGGTTGATTGTCTTTTTTCCCATCATTGGATAATTACCCTTTGCAGTTATGTGTCTTATATATTTGCAGTTATGAACTATTCAACTAATTGTCCCCTACACTCCCCCCAAGAATTTGACAATTTGTATAAAATGAATGTTCACCTTCACACTGCTCGCATTTCTGTCTGGGTAAATCTGTGGCTCATTGAATTACCTCAGATGAGTGACTCGCCTAATTAAATTAGCCCAGACCAGCACCTGGCATGAAATTGTAAAACGGAGCCACCCTGGTTGTGTTTGGCTTGATTAGGTTAAAAAGGCTGGAAGATGGTGCCCCAGTCATGTGCCTCTTTCACAGGCTATTTACTGGTTTAAAAAAATCCTATTGACCAAAATTATCAGCATTTCTGTCAATTAGATCAAATTAAGGTAATGCATCTTTTGAAGGGAAAAAAGCACACACGCACACATCCATGTATGCATGTTCACACACACACACACACACACACACACACACACGCGTGCACACAGTCATGTGCACGCACATACACACACACACACACACACACACAGGCACACACGCTTGCAGGTACACACAGGGGAGATTGGAGTGCACAAAAATGACTTGACAAAAGATTGTTGATCTGAGAGTACAGGAGCCAGCAGGGTTATGGAAGTCATTTTAAAGATCTGTGGCTTGTGCTGCTCACTGCGTTGTGACTTTTATTATTGCATTGAATTGACCGATAGTCTTCTGCCCATGTGTATCTATTCTCAGTGGCATAATGCCACCTCAAACTGATCCCTCTTAACTTTGAGGGGTGAGGGATGCCTCCTGGTTTGGGAATGTGGCTGTTAGAAATCAACTACTTCCAGTTCCCTGTGCTGGTTTTACATTGGACTTACTCCACTTCCTGTGTGGCTTGTTTTCCTTGGAGACTAACCGCCTCTTCCTGTCTGGCATACTGGCTTCCAGACAGACTAACCCCATCATTCTGTCTGTCATTCTGGTCTCCATAGGCACTAACCCTATCTTCCTGACCCAAATGCTGGTTTTCATGCAGCCTAACTGCACCAGTCTGACATGCTGGTTTCTGGGGGGGGCTAACCCCATCATCCTGTCCGACATGCTGTTTTCCTAACCTTATCTTCCTCTTCCTGTCAGTGCGGTTACATGACGTTAGAGAAAATCAAATTATTGTGTTAGTCCGAGTACAACCGGACTTTTAAAATGCATGTAAACATGTTAGTCCAACTTAAATCGCGCTAAATTGAATTTCTCATAGTCCGATTAACACACCCAGATAATGCGGTTAATAATCCCATTATGCCTGCATGTATACGCTTGAATCGAACCGAACTGGACTATGCTCCATGCTCCACATTCTTCATGCAGGGCTTTGACCCGGAAGTGTTGTGGACATGTTAACACCAAACTGCTTAGCGAGAACTCTGAGCTCTGACTATCTACAACCCCAATTCCGAAATTGTAGGGACAAAGTGTAAATTGTGAATAAAATCAAAATGCAATGACTTTCAGATCACATGAGCCAATATGTTATTTACAATAGAACATAGATAACATTTCAAATGTTGAAACTGAGACATTTTACATTAGGGCTGCACGATAAACGGAATCGCGGTTATCGCAAGCGCAATAAAAGTAACTGCCACTATGAGGCAGACAGACGTGCTTGCTTATTACCTTTTCTATGACACATACCTAATGCGGTCATTTGAAATGCTTCCGGGAAGAAAACTGTGATTTGAAGTCCGCTAATTACCAGCGAGGTTGGACAGCCTCCTTCACCTTGGCATAATTAGCTAACCTTAAATCAATTCCTGTGTACTTTGCCTAACTTGCGATCAAGCCGTTTATTCAGCCAACTGACTGATCAAAACCAAAATGTGGCCAATAATGATTAAGAAGAGATAATGAGAAGCAGACGGACCTAACCAGGCTGCCGTGTTAGATTGAAAGAGTGTCAATAATCTGAATAGACAGTAGACCTCTGAATTCCACCTCTCGTAGAATTTTTACATATCATTATACAGATTTCTCAAAAATAAACCATTTTAAGATAGCCTTGGTTTTTAAGCGTTTCAAAATATATATGAAGTGGAAAAATTTTGTAAAGCATATCGAACGTGAAAGTGAGAGAAATTATTTTCGCATTGCACGCAATAGACAAATACAGCGCAGACTTGGCAAACAAGTTCAGGCGAATCTGTGCCGCAAATTTCTTGCATTTTTTATATGATAATTGAACAAGATTAATTTAAAATAAACTAATTCATAGCTCTTGATTTTGGTGACTTTTGAGCGTCTAATAGCCAACAGTGAAGGTGGAAAACGTGTGAAAGCGTATCGAACGTCACATGTAAATTGTTAATGCATTTGCACGCAGCACAGTCGAATGTAAAACTAGAAATAATCTAGCAAACAAATTCAGGCAAATCTGTCATGTTTCATGGTCATTTAAATTTCAAAATGTAATAAACACATCATATTCAAATAAATCAGACTGTCTACCAATTTAAATCGTTAATTGAGTGGATCAACTGTTTGATTGCAAATTGAGCAAAGCAAGTGGGAAGGGGGTGAGAGCAATTGTTGGGTTGAGGATGATGATTTTGCAGACCTTAACTTTGCTTTGTTCAGCACATAATTTACCTGAATGTGTTTGCGAGAATTTCTAGTTTTACATTTGGTCGCGCTGCATGCTAATGCAATTACAATTTCTACAAGTCACATTCGATACGCTTAAACAAAATGTTTTCCACCTTCACTTTAGGCTATTTAGACGCTCAAAAGCAACCAAAATAAACAGCCATTAATTACTTTATTCGAAATCTTGTTCAATTATCAAATAAAAATGCTCTAAATTTGCGTTTGCCTGAATGTGTTTGCCAAGTCTTCGCTGCATTTGTCTATTGCGTGCAATGCGAAAATAATTTCTCTCACTTTCACGTTCGATATGCTTTACAAAATTTTTCCACTTCATATATATTTTGAAACGCTTAAAAACCAAGGCCATCTTAAAATGGTTTATTTTTGAGAAATCTGTATAATGATATGTAAAAATTCTACGAGAGGTGGAATTCTGCTGTCTATTCAGATTATTGACATTCTTTCAATCTAACACAGCAGCCTGGTTAGGTCCGTCTGCTTCTCATTATCTCTTCTTTATCATTATTGGCCACATTTTGGTTTTGATCAGTCAGTTGGCTGAATAAACGGCTTGATCGCAAGTTAGGCAAAGTAAACGGAAATTGATTTAAGGTAAGCTAATTATGTCAAGGTGAAGGAGGCTGTCCAACCTCGCTGGTAATTAGCGGACTTCAAATCACAGTTTTCTTCCCGGAAGCATTTCAAATGACCGCATTAGGTATGTGTCATAGAAAAGGTAATAAGCAAGCACGTCTGTCTGCCTCATAGTGGCAGTTACTTTTATTGCGCTTGCGATAACCGCGATTTCATTTATCGTGCAGCCCTATTTTACATTTTTATCTACAAAATGAGCTTATTTAAAATTTTCTGGCTGCAACAGGTCTCAAAAAAAGTTGGGACACAGGCAAAAAAGGGCTGAAAAAGCAATTAATATATTAGAGAATCAGCTGAAAGAACATTTGACAAGTAATTAAGTTAACTGGCATAAGGTGTGTAACAGGATTGGCCATAAAAGGGATGTCTTAGAGATGCCGAGTCTCTCAGAAGTAAAGGTGGCCAGAGGCTTTCCAACCTGTGAAGGCTTGGATAAAAAAATTGTGGAATACTTTGAAAACAATGTTCCTCAATAGCTATGTTTACATGCGCAAAATTTCTCGAATCCGATCCTAACCTTGGTTGATCGGAAATTCCAAATCCAAATTCACACGAGCACTAAATGAAATGATCTGATCATGACGTGCGTATACATCACCAAGCCTTTAATCAGAATAAATAATTTTGGCATGCGCGGAGTTGTCTAATTTTCCGGAAATATTAGAAGAAGACGAAAACGAAAAAGCTGTACTTCAGCCTCTGTTGTAAACAAAGGCCACATTGTCTGCACGTCCTCGTTCGCTCTTTGTAACACACATGCGCAGTGAAGACAATTTTACCCCAACCACGAAGACAGGATCCAAATGGGTGTGTACATGGACGCCGTTCGGAATGATGATCGGCATAAACCGCCTCTCTCATTTGGAATGAAATTTCTTTCCGAATGGACCGAATCGGATCAGAATCTTCTGATTGACGCGTTTACATGAAGCATTTTTAATCTGATTGGGCCTTTATTCCGATTATATGTGTCCATGTAAACATAGCTACTGTCAAATTGCAAAGGCTTTGAAGGTCTCATCATCGACAGTGCATAACATCATCAAAAGGTTCAGAGAAACTGGAAAAATCTCTGTGCGTAAGGGACAAGGCCGAAGACCTTTACTGGATGCCCGTGATCTTTGGGCCCTCAGACTCCACTGCATCACTCACCGGCATGATTCTGTCATTGACATTACTGAATGGGCCCACGAATACTTCAGGAAACCACTGTCAGTAAACACAGTCCGCCGTGCCATCCACAGATGCCACCTAAAACTCTATCATGCAAAAAGGAAGCCATTGTTGAGTATTATCCAGAAGCACTGCCGTGTTCTGTGGGCCAAGGCTCATTTAAAATGGATTGTAGCAAAGTGGCAAATTGTCCTGTGGTCAGCAGAGTCCAAATTTGACATTCTTGTTGGAAATCATAGGCGTCGTGTCCTCTGGGCTGAAGAGGAGAAAGACCACCCCTCCTGTTATCATCGCTCAGTTCAAAAGCCAGCATCTCTGATGGTATGGGGATGCATTAGTGCATATGGTGTGGGACACTTGCATGTTTTAAAAAGCACCATGAATGAAAGGTATATAAAGGTCTTAGAGCAACATATGCTCCCCTCCGGACGACATCTATTTCAGGGAAGGCCTTGTGTATTTCAGCAGGACAATGGAAAACCACATACTTCAGCTATTACAACAGCATGGCTTTGTAGTAGAAGAGTCCGTGTGCTGAACTGGCCTGCCTGCAGTCCTGAACTTTCACCGATTGAGAGCATTTGGCGCATAATTAAACGAAAAGTCCGTCAAAGGAGATCCAAAACGCTCCAGCAGCTGGAAGCCTGTATTAAACAAGAGTGGGATCAAATTCCAATGGCTAAACTCAAGAAACTTGTCTCCTCAATGCCCAGACATCTCCACTCTGTGTTAAAAAGAAGAGGGGATGCTACACCATGGTAAACAGGCCCCTGTCCCAACTTTTTTGAGACCTATAGCAGCCATCAAATTTGAAATGAGCTCATTTTGTGGATAAAATTGTAAAATTTCTGAGTTTCAACATTTGCTGTTATCTCTGTTTTATTGTGAATAAAATACTGGCTGGTGTGATTTGAAAGTCATTGCGTTTTGATTTTATTCACAATTTACACTTTGTCCCAACTATTTCGGAATTGGGGTTGTAGCAAGTTTGGGTAACACTTCATAATAACGATCATATATAAGACATTTATAAGATATGAGTAGATATTAGTGAATAGTTAACTAATCATGAACAAACTACTTATATACATTTGTAAATGATTATTAAACAATTTATTACTAAAGTTGTACAACATTTATTATGTTTTATACATTATTAAAAACGCTACATCAACATTGTTTGTGCGTGATTTATTCATCATCAACTAATGTTATTTAATGTGTAGAAAAACATTTTTGAATGATTTAAGAAAATATGTTTTGATTAAGTACATGTATTGAGTTTTTCGTGGTTTCATGGCATTTCATAAGAAGGATGGATCCAAAAGTTGTCTACAACATTTATTACATGTGATGAAAAAGTCTACAAATCTTCAGCAAACATTATTAGATATTTGTTAAGGATAAATAGGGTTCACTTTAGATTAAGGGACATAATAACATCTGCAAATGATTTATAGATGTTTTATGAATGTCTTACAAATCATTTGTTTAACAAGAAAAGACAAGTTAGTAATTCCTTCGTATCTGTATTCATAAAAGCCAGATCGTTTATAAGAGGTGAGTAAAAGGTCCACAAATCATTTATAAACATTAAGAGACATTTGTAAATAATGAATAGTTTTACTTCAGATTAAGGGACATTATAACATCTGCAAATAATTTATAGATTTTTTACGAATGTCAACAAATCATTTGTTAAACATGAATAAACCAATGATGGTACAGTGGGGTTTTTTTAAACACATGTACACAATTTCCCTAATAATTTACTGAGGTTGATCATGTTAAAAAAATGATGTACAGGTCACTTATGAATGTTAAAGTAGCACATTTACAAATTATGTACTAATAAGTTGTAAATGTATGGAAATGGTTTGATAATAAACAGTTTGGTACCGATGATTTTTCCAGAAATGCTTAGGGCTGCAACAAAGACTTAACACATGATTTATACTGACTTAACAAATCATTTATTAACCATGAAAAACTCAATACATGTAGTTAATCAAAGAATATTTTCTTAAATCGTTCAAAAATGTTTTCCTACACATTAAATAACATTAGTTGATGATGAATAAATCATGTACAAACAATGTTGATGCTGCATTTTTAATAATGTCTAAATCATAGATAAATCTTGTACAACTTTAGTTATAAGTGGTTTAATAATCATTTACAAATGTATATAAATGGTTTATTCATGATTAGTTCAATATCTACTAATATATTATAAATGTCTTCTAAATGATCATTATTATAAAGTGTTACCCAAGTTTGTACTGAACAGTAGCAATCCTCATCTGCTGGGGTAATGGCGCTTGGACAGTAATGCCTTTGGGGCTGCTAACTTCTACCCTTAATTTGCAGCATGGTTTATGTAATGACTAAAGCGTCATCCGAAAAATTTCCTTCCCCTCGCCATCGGAAAAACGACACTCTCCCACCAGTCATTACTCCAGACCTGCATCCAACATGCACGGGAAGCCCAGGAGTGCATTTACCGAAAGCACGGATGCTAACTGACATAGTGGAACTACAGACTGTGTATGGACAAACTATGTCAGTTGATAGCAACTACGCTTCTGGAAAACGCACTCCAGGGTAGTAGAAAGGGCACAAAGTAGAGCATAGCGGTGTTTCAGCCAAGCTTTGGCTAACGCCATAATCACCCTGGGTAGCGTGCATCTCAGTTGTACGAATAGCGAACAGCCTATATTAAACGTATAGAGCTGTAAAGTTGTCCATGTTCTCGCCACTTGATCTTACACAGTCAATGCATTCGACATGCTACTGGCTAGCAGCCAGCTAACTTCCTTGTTAAATATTTGGTCTGAGACGGAATAGGTAAATCAGAAAAAGATGCAACACGAACAAGCTGAAAGGCATATCGCCGCCTATCGTAGCGGAGACAGGCATACTTCGGTCAATTAATCAAATTTCGTCCTGCACATGTATACTGGGACAAGGACAATAGTCCGATTGCATGGGACTTAACTGTGCATGTAAACGTACTGAATGTGTATGCTAGTTTTGTTCCAACTGCTGTTGCTATCGCAGGATTTTAACAAGCTCTTAATTTCTTTGAATTTGTTGCATTTCATGTTTCGAGCAGTCTTTTCCCCGCATTTAACAGAAACATCCATGTATGTCCTGAGATTGGAATGAATAGAGCCCTAATCAGATTGTGTTTTTGTGTTTTTTTCTAAATTGCAAATGATTTTACTTGGTAACATTTAACTGATCAAGTTAGACACTGAGAAAATCAGTAAACTCCAACTTAAGCTGCTGAACGCACGTGTTTACGTCATTACAAAATACTGAGCTTGAACTTAATTACATACACGACACAAAACATTTTTGAGTCTTTACTGTTCGCTTGCATGATTAATGGTTAGTTTCTGTGACCATTTCTCAATTACTTTTCGTGGATATGGAATTTTTATTCTTTGTGGCATGCATTGATATTTCTGTCAACATGCTTCTTAAGAGGGTAAATAACTGCTCTGAATGTGAAATGCCCCTGGTTTAGACAAATTATGAGCTTGTTAAAATCCTAAGATTGCAATTAGGGTTGGCACAAAATTGAGCGTACTCAATGTGCCTCTAGAACTTGCATTGAGAAACACTGCTGTAACCCATACTGTCTCTCTAACTCATAGATTTTCCTGCTGTATCGTTTTTTTTTAACTGATAAGCCGGTCATTTTCTGCTAGGAAATATGTCAGGAAACAGATTTTTACCCTGCTGGCTGGTGAGTTGAATAGGCTCTTTGTCTGGTCTACAGTCTCTTGGAAGAGATTGTTAAAATTCAGATGGTTTCTTTCTCACCCACCAGGCAGTTTACTTGATTTATACTTTCTCCAGGGACTCTGTAGACTGTGTCATGGTGATTGATGAAAGTTTTTTTTTACTGACACGAGGGCTTACCAGGATCAGAAAATTGAGTGCGTTCTCATTTCTACGGCATGCCATGTCGAGGTGAAATGATCCTGTTCCGAATGTTTGGCAGGTGACGGACCTGGAGCGGGGTGAGGTGAAGTTTCGGTTCTCTGTGAGGTCCGAAAGCCAGCCGCCCAGCCCTGCCCCATCTCTGAGGACGAGCAGGACACGGGAGACGTCCCTGCGGAACAAGTCACCGTCCCCATCAAGAGGCAAGTCCTGTCAACTGGGGTAGCCATGCAGGAGTCTGAGCTGCCTTATGAGGGGCATGATATCTGCTTTAATGCCTTGATTAATTGTTTCAGTTCGACAGTTAGACTTGATAAGTGATCTGTGGAGTTTGTATTGAAAAACTAAGCTAACTCTAAATAATGAATGACATTGAGTGATTATGTGTATAACTGGCTTTTACCTCCTTCATGAATCTTTCTCTTACATCCAGTTCCTGAGAAATTTTATGGGAATTTTCACAGTTATTTTAATACACCTTCACTCTTGAGCCCAGACAGGCAGTGACTGATTGATTAAGATGGTTTTCATTTCTCAATGTAGGGAGGTTGGCACATAGTGATGGCAAATCGCCTGCACTTTGACAGGGACCAGATGTGAGCATTTTGTCTTTGTTATTACAAAAACTTTATTGAGGAAAGTTTCAAAGGAACGCAGTAATTTATTGGACACTGAAGTCCAGCGTTGTACAGAAATTCTGAAATGACGATGGGCGGCAGAACTGAGCAATGTTCTGGGCATAACCTCAGCAAATGATGCGAATGCAGCGTTCCCTCACACGCCCTACAGCCTGTCCAGGTGCGGCTGTCTCGAACACATTACCACAGCGCTGTCACCCATCTCATAAATAATGACTCCGTTTAGCAATTAGAAGTCTGAGAATGGGAAACAGCACTCTCATAACTGCGGAGATGTGGACATTAATTCTGCAGGAGATAAGCAGCTTGGACTCAAATGAAGGAAAATACCCCACAGGAGATCCGCATTAGGCCTTCCGCCCAGAATTAGGAGCAATCATGGGGAAACAAAGCGCAGGATTATTTTATGATACATCTCTCAACAAGGCGATGAAGGTCCTGATAATTGTGCAAGGAGGCGCTGAATGCAGATACTTGCACGTTTACTGAAATTTCAAAGTTACAGTCTTAGCTGAAATTTTGTCCACAAAATATGAAAGAAATTTATGATTTAAATCAGCTTTTATACCAGTGTTGCATCACTCTTAAATATGATTTTAGCACTTAAATGCTGATGTAAAATTGGTGACTTGTCACTGCGGAGCTTTTTGACCACCTCAGTGACTTTCACCAGGGAGATGGGCTATGCCTCACCAGAGTCCTCCGTCCCTGTGTCCTCAATGGAGGACGTGTTTGTGGATTCAGGAGTCCCTCGAAGTGCTCCTTCCACCGCCAAACAATATCCCCAGTTGAAGTCAGCAGTTCCTCACCCTTGCTGAAAATTGGTCTTGGCAAAGCCCTGTTACCCCATCCCGAGTCGGTCGATGCTTTGCCAGAACTTCTTTGAAGCCCAATGAAAGTCCTTTTCCATGGCTTCCCCGGACTCCTCCCAAACCCGAGTTATTCACCTCCGCCAAGGGAGGTGCATGTTTTTGCCGCCGTTGGTTGGTTTGTTTGTCTGTCTGTTTGCAAGATATCTCAAAAACGGCCGCATAGATTTTAACCAAACTTTGCAGGATGTTAGAGTTGCACAAGAGGAACAAGTGATTACATTTTGGCATATCTACACCGAAGTACAGCTGAGATATAGGCCGAAGTTCAAATCCAGCTATGCTGGCAGAGATTTGAAGTCTTTCCAATGCGCCGGATTTCCAATCGTCATGCTTTTGGGTTTTGCTGCCACCTGGCGGTGGAACGCAACAATACCCTACATCAGCCAACAAAAATAACTAATGCACAGAGTTGCCTTGGCGTGGAGGAGTTGTTGCCTGCGCTCTCTGAGTGCTCTTGTTGCTTCTGCAACTACCACGGCTGCAGTCCGTCTAGTCTGCCAATACCTGTCTGCTGAGTCAGGAGCACCCAGGGCTAACCACACCCTAAAGGCCACCACCTTCCACCTAGATGGCCTCCCTCACTGCTGATGCTCACCAGCAAGTTCTTGGGTTACCGCCACCACTGGCACTGACAACCTTCAGGCCACAACTCAAGGTAGCTGCTTTGAAAAGTGTCTCCTTGGACTCCATGTCCCCAGCTTCCTGCAGTATATGGTGAAAGCTCTTCGAGAGGTGTGAGTTGAAAATCGTCTGAACAGGGTCCTCCACCAAACGTTCCCAGTCAACCCTCACAACACGTCTAGGCTTACCAGGTCTGTTCAGCAGTCTTCCCTGCCATCTGATCCAGCTCACCACCAGGTGGTGATGAGTTGACAGCTCTGCCCCTGGGTCATTACACGTGAAATCAACCAGGGCTCCCAGATCCGTAGTCATGGATTTCTTTCAAATTTCAATGAAATGTTGTATGTGGTGCCAGATGAAAATATCCTCAGTTTTAGCTCAATCCTCCCAGCGGTTTCCATTTTCTGGGGGGTCGAAAAAGCAGGCGTGGCAGCCCCGGAGGTGGCCACAACAGCTTTTGCCATTTTTGAAGAGCTATAACTCAAAAACTAAGGAAGATATTGATTTCATTTTTTTTCTGTGTGTGTTTACATGGCAAATGACTATCATTTACAAGTAAAAGAAATAGAATTAACTCCTTCATGGCTGTGCTGTTACCAGTCAAAAATGTTTTTTTTTTTTTCCCGCAACTTTAAAAGTTGCCAATTTTGGCATTGCTATCTCACCTCTACTTATGCTGTGTTTTGACAATGTTTTATTTCCAACAATTAATGCATATCTGAGACTTAGAATTTCAACAGTTTATTGTAGTTCACTTTTCATAGATTTTTGGCTGTGAGGGTACCTTTGACCCCCTCTCGTGAGGGGTAACCCTTTTTCATACCCTTTTTTCTCAGTGAGGGTATCCTTCGATTTTGATCAGACAAAGTTAATTTCAAAGACCTCTCAGGGCAGATTCACCATGTTTTATTTTGAACAGATAATGATTGATGCATTTAATTCATGTTCATTTTGTTTAGCACAGATAGAAGATATAGTGAGGATAAAACCAGCACTTGAACCTCAGTAGTTTTTTTTTTTTTATTAAATTAATTAAAATGATTTTTGGCTCAAATAAGGACACCAAAATGTGACATCAAAAATAAGTTCCTATGAGAAAGGATGTGGAAAATTAAACTTAATAAGTATCATGCTGATTTGCCCGTAAGTTATTTACTCAACAGTCCAGTGAATAAATTCCACTTTGTTACAAAACTTTCCTGGTCAGCACATAGGAGGATATCAGACTGAAATTATCGGATAATGGTCGTTGCCCCTTGTGTCTGCTGTGCTAACGACCGTTACCACAGCAGGCAGGTCAGGAATGAGAGGCTCTGCTCGAATGTATGTGCTATTCCACAGAAGAATCGACTTTTTTTTCGCCGATAAAACAATCTCTTTCCGGCTAATTTCCATCGATTTTGAAAAATACAATGTCAAATTCTGAAAATCATTTCTTGTCCAGTAAATCAAGACCGTTACCAAAGACAAATTTAGATTTTTATTCTTTGATTATGCGCATCAATATATTGATTTTTCGCATTTGATGGAATGGCTCCATGCACACATTTGATAGGACACGAAAGTTTTCCCGCGGGATGCTATGAGTCGGCTATTTCTGCTGGTTTAAGTATCATGTCCACACTTTTGCATGCGGCAACGACTGCTGTGTGAAAAGGAAATTATGATGAAAATCATCCGAATCCATCCTGTGCTTGATCATTGTTCTGCAATTGGCTATCCTCCTGCAAGGTAAGACGTTACTGACTGCTATTTTCATGACTTTTCTGTATAATTAATGTTATTGATTTCATATATTAGGTTTATGATGCAATTTCTTATTATGGAGTGACCGATTCATTTGTACGCATTTCTTGTCCACTGTAATCCATCGTAATGAAAGTTATGCTTCAGAATAACGTTGTCCTCTGAAATAATGCTTGAATTAATTGAACAGTTGACATTACCCATAAGCAGAGATGACAAATTCCGAAATTCGAAATGTATTGGTGTTTTGTCTTTCTTGTTTAACAGACAGGCGTGAAAAGACACATATATATGTGTGTGTGTGTGTGTGTGTGTGTGTGTGTGTGTATGTATGTATGTGTATATTTGTGTGTGTGTGTGTGTGTGTGTGTTTAGCAGTGCCTCCCTGACCGTAAAAGCTTCTTTGCATTTCCACATATATCTGTGGGCTGCACCTGCAGCGAGGATGACGGCACCATGACAAATGAGAGACCGTTTACTGAAGGACTGAGCATGAATATTCTTCGAAAGTCAGAATACATTCTCTTCAAATCAGTGTGGCATTTCTCTCTCATCTGCCTGGTTGACTTCAAAGGAAAAATGTTGAAAGCTGAACAAGAACCTATTGTTACATCTGTGTTTGTGTATTTTCTGGTTGTGCATGAATCTCTATTGCTCAGCAAATGTGCCTTTATGATTTGATATGCCTTATGCAAATAGTTTTTGTCCTTGTCAATGTCAATTATGCGGTGTCGCATGCATTTTACAGTTAGTTTTTGATGCTGCCATAGATGATAATATATATGATAATGTATGCGGCAAGCTTTTTTTTTTTTTTTTTACCTTCTTAAGCCATTGCTATAATTCTGTTTGTACATGAAGATGCTGGAATGTCTTTTTAAAAACATTTTAAAATGGTATGCTGCTGTGCATGTGTTAAGTACAGTTTGCATTCCACACTGCCATAATGGATGATGCGTGGGAAATCATGAGGGATTTGGTCGCAGATGCTCAGAGCTATACTCTATATGATTTTTTAGCTGAGAATTGATACCCATATCAGGCAGTCGATGGTTGCTTCTCGAGCTCCATTTTTTTGTCTGAAACACATCAGAGGCGCGAGGAATGTCACCGAGGGCCCTTGGGTTGAGAGGCAAAAATCAGGCTCTGGGGGGCAGCTAAGGGCCCATTTACGCCAATCACGCTTTCTCCTTTTGAAAACGCGATGCACGCCACCCGTCTGGATTTCATGATGCCTCCTTTGCAAAAAGTGCTGGTGGCATCTGCCACACTGTTGCCTGGTAACTGCGCTCTGGTTTTGTCAGTCACTTGGCTAGCATTCCTGATGTTGTGTAAGCAGCGTTTGCGAACTGATTTCACTGGAAAAGCCAGGTGTGTTGTTTGTTCTTTAAAACAATTGATACATGAATGGCACTTGCTTTTGCTCTCAAGGAGAGTGAAAGACAAAATTAGTAGGGAAAAACAAAGCAACTTGGATTAGCCAAGGCAATGATGGCATGTCCGCCATCTATATTTGCAGTATAACTTCACTCAGAATCAAACCCACCTCTATTTTCATCCTATTGGTCCGCAGAGTAAAGAATGACAGTGACGTAAGATGTTTTGTATCAAAGTATCTTAAAGTCGGAATATTTGCATCTCTTAGTGCACCCTGAACGCACTGAGGCACCTGAACACAGCACAGCACCTGGATGCAACGAGGCAACTGAACACAGTGAGGCAGCTGAACACAGTGAAGGACCTAAACACACGGAGGCAGCTGAGCACAGCGAGGTAGCTTAGCATAGCGAGGCACCCGAGCAGAGCGAGGCAGCTGAACACAACAAGGTGGTTGAGCTAATCAGCATGAAAATTCACCAAAGCTGCCTCAAAAATCCTTTAACCCCAATGAAAGTGGTCACAGGTACCCCCAGCTGTTAAACTGCATTCAGTGTGAACAGGCTGGAAAAGACCAATGTAATGGCGTGTTGTCTGATCGGAAAATTGCAGCTCCTCAAAAGACTGCACTGATTCACATTAATCAGCCTGGCTGCCTCCTGGTGTGGAGCATGCCTGCACACGCAGGAAAGGCTGACAAATCTACCCGAAAACAATGGATTAGGACGGGGGTGTCCGGGGCAGAAGAGATTGATTTGAGAAGTAATTACGCGTCCGTTAAAATTGAAGCTGCTAGCAGCTGTGGTGGTTGAGTCCTTTTGTTCAATTTTCCTCCTGAATTACCCTTCCGGTGAACCACTGTGGTCCTGAATCTGGCAGCGCTTTACATTTTACTTCTTCTGTGGAGGAGACAAGCCTTTTCCCTCAGTTTTTGTCTGAATTCATTTCAGTTCAAGTCTGTCCAATACCTGAAATTGAATCAGATCTAATCAATTCAGTGACTTCATAGAACACCCGAGAAGTAATATTCAGCTCCTTAGCTGGCCGTGTGATGCATTGTGTGAGGTTGAAAAGGTAAAGAACTGGCCAGACAATAGAGTCAAATTGTATTCCCTCCTAAAACCTGTCACACTCAGCACTTTGGGGATGAACAGCGCATGAATGAACTCTTAATTTCACTCTCAAATGAGCTGACTTGTCTTTCTCCCATTCCTCATATAAGGCTCAATAGTCTGCATGTCCAGCTGACCTTGCTGAACCAGAATTGCCTGCAACTCTTTGTGAAAAATTGAATGGTTTTAAAATATTCTCCTGCGTGCAGTCCACTCAACTGTGTCCTCGTTTGAATATCTCCAGAATATTCTTTAAAGCTTGCTGCCATGAGGAAGCCTATGGGCTGGTGACCTGTTGAAAAATGTTTTAACTTCAGATTCACCACAGTCCCTAAAATCACAGAATCCTGACTTAACCCGAACCATAGACGTCGGCGACTCAGTGATGACATCATCGTAAGCACGTAACTGGTTATTTTTTTTTATTTTATTTTTTAATTGTTTTTATTTCGGCATGATTGTATAGTCGTTTCATGACAATTTCAACACAACATGTATCATGACCGAAAGGGTCGCGGGAGAAGCGAGATCGCTTATCAAAGTCCCGCCCCCAACTCCCAGAAAAACAGTTTGATTATGGTTAAGATATCATAAAGATTTATAAATCACAACAGAGCTGAGTGTCCATTTACACTACGATTTAAGCGTCACAACATAAGTGAACATCATGAAGAATTATAATCACAATATAGCTGAGTGTCTATATAAGTTTAGATTTGAATGTCACTCTTGATTTAATCCATTTAGACTTGGTCCAGAAAAACCTGGACTCCTTTCTTCATCATTTGATTTGTTCCTATTGATTTGGAGTAGTGGAAAGGTGCAATAATACCAGATCTTTGCATGGATCTCTTAATTAGTTATCATCTCCGTCGACTTGGTTCACCCTTGCCTTATCGGATTTAATGACTTCTCGCAGTATGTTTAGTCCATCATTGCCTTCCTTGACGTCGAATCCAATTTTATTGAGCTTTCTGTCGAGGATAACCATGCTTTTCAAAGTTTGCTTTATCCTATGGTCGATCAAAAACAGACCAAGCCCCAATGATAGCAGGCCCGCTATCATAAATCCACTTAGATAGACGTCCTCTACATCCTCGATGTCCAGGACTGCCAAACACAGCGAACGCCACTTTCCCCATGCATCCATGGTGTAACCAGCGGGGGAATGTCCCATCCGGCATGTCGGTTCTCCAGAACCTGTCCGCCTCGTGAAAATAATTTTGTCAATTGCATTTAACGACCAGTTTATAAGGTCCATGTTGGTTACAGCTGTCTGTAGTAATGTGCTGTGACAGTTGTCTTTCAGACAGATGGCCTGGTGTGTCCAGTAGATGCAATGGTACAGATTTAACAATAGCAGTCCACATATTTAGTCTAAACAACCCCTATTGTTTATGCCCGTTATGGTTCCGTTTAATTTATCCAATGCCATTTTGTTGGATAAGTTTATAGTTATTCAAACATGCACATTTCAATAGATACTTAAAGGCCTTCAGATTGTCTGCGATTCTAATATTGTCTTAAAGTATGTTCCATGCACTGACTCCAGCCACAGATAAGGAGTGCCCACTCCGAGTCGATTTGACCCTTCTCGTTTTCAACAACATTCTGCCTCTGAGGTCGTGGATACATTCACGTTGAAGAAATAGGCATTGTATATTTCTAGGCAATTCTTTGTGGTATCCTAAATATACAATTTGCAAGGAGTTGAATTTTATTATATCTTGTAATTTAAGAAACTTTGCCTTAATAAACAAATTGTTTGTATGAGTTCCATAAGGAACGTAATGAATAATTCTAAGGGCCTTTTTTTGGAGTTTAAACAATGATCCTATTGTATTATTATAAGTGTGTCCCCATACTTCAGCGCAGTAATGTAAGTGGGGTGCTATGAGTGCTGAATAGATTATTTTAAGAGACTTGTGTTTTAATAATTTCTGCATTTTCCAAAGAATAGACACGCTTTTAGCTAACTTTCTTTGAACCAAGTTTACATGTGGTTTCCAGCTTAAGAGATTATCTAACATAACTCCCATGACTTTATATTCGTTTACCCTTTCAATGCTGGTACCATTTACCTTTAAGTCTATATGTCCTTTAGGCCTTTTTTTCCCAAATATCATAAATTTGGTCTTTGTAAGATTTAGTGATAATTTGTTTACATTAAACCACGTGTGAAGTTTAGACATTTCGTTATTAGCCAATTTTACCAATTGTTTGAGATCGACACCTGAGCACCTGAGTTATGTGGAGCATGTAACTGTGGATTGAATATTCATGAGGAGGAGGTGCACTAGAACTATACAAAAGACAGGAGTTCTTACATCAAAAATGGTCAATTAAGTGCTGCGTTAATCATACCTCCCCATAAGGGCCGATCTGCTCCCAGCCTGGCATTTGAGGCTACAGAAGGTACCAGCTATTATTATATATTATGAAAAATTTGTCTAACCTCTTAGAAACAACATAAAGCCGTACATACCGAATGCAAGTACAGCAGTGAAATGCTGCTAAGGGAATAAAAAAATGCACAGTAAATTCCAGAGTCATCAGTTAACTATCAAATTCTCACATTTAATATTGATATTAGTACAAAATGTTACAGGTGCTCACGCATTGAGAGTTCCCTTTAAAAATTCAGCATTTTCTTTTCTCTCATTTGTGAACCCGAAGGAAGAAAATCATGACCGAAAATGGTTGCTCTCTGCACATCTTGCTCAGTAAAATCTTAATCACGGCTCTACGAAGAGCAATAGCCGTTCAATCTGATGGAAGACGACGTTCATTTTTAAAAGGAGTATCGCTTTAATGATAATCTCGTTCCTGAGGGGTTTTAAACTACTGCGTAAGAGACCTTACTTTTTGCGTTTTATTTCAACTTATTTGCACGCACAGGATAGTAGTTTTCAGAAGACATAGTTGAGGCATAATAATGTTATCCCATCATCCAGAAGTTAAATGTCCCATTGCCACTGAGTATTAATGCTTGCATCACGTGCAATCATGAAGCCTGGATAAGATGCATGCAACAGAGGCAAATGGTAAGTTGGTCTGCTTCATAGATTTAAATTCTTTCCATTAAATAATCATTTTTCATAGTTCTGTGTCAGCTATGATTGTAAAAGCCAACTCGTGGCTTTTGCCTAAATAGTCTATTTCCCTGGTATCTAACATGACCACCGTATGCACAGATATTCCTAGAGAAATAGCAGGAATGCAGGTTATGTCTGAAATTAGCGTTAATTTGCTTGTGAATTGTTTGGAAACGGTGACATTAGTAAAACTTCATGCCACTACAGTGGAATTATGATAATATACTTTGTAGTTTTGCAAAATGTAGTAAAGAGAATAATGTCGTCAGAATGTTTTGCTCACACAGAGAGTGTGAGTATAAGTTTGTATTATTTTTCATTCTGAGGACTAAATTACATCACATTGGAGGATTGTATCAAGTTTTTATAGGCATATAACTTTAAGTTTGTTTTCGGTTTAGTCTGGAGAGCGAGTGGATAGGTACTATATGTGACCCTCTCAAAAAAAATGTTTAAAAATAATAATATTCACTTGCATTTGATGCAAAAGTTTGTACCATGCGTGAGGACAGGTGGTTGGTAGTAAAAGATTACATTATTTATAATTCACACCAAAGCAGAAATCTCTCAATTTTTTTAGCTGTTTGGAGAAGTAGGGGGCAGCTTGTATATTTCTTTGGAGATTATCAATTAACCTGAGTAACACCATCAGATTTATCTGATTTCTGGTCAATGAGTTTACGATCCAGGAAATGTATTGTTTTACCTCCAAGCTCTTTGTTTTTCAGTGAGTCAGTGCATGAAGTTTCCATGTATTTGTGGCACTTTTCTTGTCCCAAAATTAAAACAAATACATGGACATACATTTTATTTCCATGTCTAGCTTCATTGAAATCATTTTTACAGTCTCTGTGATGCTCAGATCCTGAGTTACAGTGCTGTGAAAAAGTATTTGCTCCCTTCCTGATTTCTTCTTTTTCTGCATATTTGTCACGCCTAAATGTTTCAGATCATCAAACAAATTTTTATATTAGACAAAGACAACCCTAGTCAATAAAAAATGCAGTTTTTAAAAATGATGAGTTCATTTACTAAGGGTAAAAATCTATCCAGACCTACCTGGCCCTATGTGGAAAAAGTAATTGGCCCCGAAATCCTAATAACTGGTTGTGCCACCCTCGGCGACAACAACTGCAATCAAATGTTTGCAATAACTGGCAATGAATCTTTCACATCACTGTGGAATAATTTTAGCCCACTCTTCTTTGCAGAATTATTTTAATTCAGCCACATTTTAGGGGTTTTGAGCATGAACAGCCTGTTTAAGGTCATGCCACTGCATCTCAGTAGGATTTTAGCCAGGACTTTGACAAGACTACTCCAAAATCTTCATTTTGTCTTTTTTTTTTTAAGCCATTCAGAGGTGGACTTGCTGGTGTATTTCAGATCATTGCCCTGCTGCATAACCCAAGTGCGCTTGAGCTCGAGATCACAATCTGAGGATTGGACATTCTCCTTCAGGATTTTCCGGTAGAGAGCAGAATTCATAGTTCCATCAATTATGACAAGTTGTCCAGGTCCTGAAGCAGCAAAGCAGTCCCAAACCATCACACTACCACCACCATGTGTGACTTTTGGTATGATGTTCTTTTTATGAAATGCTGTGTTAGTTATGCCGATGAAAATGTTGTTAGTTGTACGCCTGATGTAATGGGGCCACACCTTCCAAAAAGTTCAACTTATGTCTCTTCAGTCTACAGTATATTTTCCTGAAAGTCTTGGGGATCATCTTGGGGATCATCACAAAAGATTGTTCATTTTGGCAAATGTATAAGAGTACTACTTATCCAAGTCTATCAAGTAAAAATGTTATTTGTTTCTTTTTTTGGTCAGGCAAAAAGTGGTTTTCACACTTGGAACTTCTCCCAAGGAATAAATTTGATACCTTTCATTAATTTTCAAAGTATTTCTTTATTTGATGACATCTGGTCCAGATGTATTTTTTTGTGTTCTTTTTGGTCAGCAGTGGTTTTCGCCTTGGAACTCTCCCATGGAGGCCATTTTTTGTCCAGTCTCTGTCTTATTGTTGAATCATGAACACTAACTTTAACTGAGGCAAGTGTGGCCTGCATTTCTTCAGATGTTGTTTTGGGTTTTTTTGTGACCTCCTGGATGAGTAGTTGATGCGCTCTTGGAGTAATTTTGGTAGGCCGGCCACTCCTGGGAAGGTTCACCACTGTCCCAAGTTTTCTCCATTTGTGGATAATGGCTCTAACCGTGATTCGCCGGAGTCCCAAAGCCTTAGAAATGGCTTTGCAACCCTTTCCAGACTGATAGATGTCAATTTCTTTGTTTCTCATCTGTTCTTGAATTTCTTTAGTTCGCAGCATGACTTGTTGCTTTTTGAGATCTTTTAGGCTACTTCACTGTGTCAGACAGGTTCTATTGAAGTGATTTCTTGATTCAACAGGTCTAGCAGTAACCAGGCCTGGGTGTGGCTGGTGAAACTGGACTCAAAATGGTTAATCACAGTTAATTAATGATTTAACAAGGGGGGGTTCAATTACTTTTTCACATAGGGCCGGGTAGGTTTGGATAGCTTTTTCCTCTTAATAAATGAAATCATCATTTAAAAACTGCATTTTGTATTTACTCAGGTTATCTTTTTCTTATATTAAAATTTGTTTGATGATCTGAAACATTTAAAAGTGTGAAAAATATTCAAAAGAGTAAGAAATCAGGAAGGGGGCAAATACTTTTTCACGGCACTGTATAAGGCTTTAAAAAGGGGTCATGCACAATCGACAAGGATGGGCTTGATCTGGCATCGGCGCAAAGGGGTTAACGCTGCATCTGGAATCCATGAATGCGCTCCAGTAATGCAGATTGCAACCTTCGGGTTGTCTGATAGATACGGGCAAATACATTATAAATCTTTGAAATATATGGTTTTTAGGGGGGTCGGGTTGTCAGGAATGGCTCATGTTTTTAGGTAAATGAAAATGGATATTTCTAAAGAATGATTCTGAGGGTGTTTACACAACTCTGCTGTGGTTTATTCAGTGGGTGGCATTCGTATGGAATTTGGGCCTGCCTGCTCACAGGAGTACAGTTCGCTGTAATGATTGTAAATATCAACAATAGTAAAGCCAGGGTCCTTGAAATACTGCGGTGGACCTCTCTGGCAAGTGATGGCGCGAAAGAAGCTGAGCCATACAGCTTTCCTCTGCTCTTGCTTTCATGGTTTCTGAATGTATTTTTAATGCGTTTCTCTGTGACAGGAGTCAAATCATCCACTGTTCCTCAAGCGTAAACAACCCCTCAGCTCCGAGCTCTGTGGCTGAACTGAGTGGACTTCAAATAAAGCCTCTCTCCCATGCTCTGTCGAGTTAGGCTGGGGGGGCACACAATTAGTTGTGATTTTCCTGTTAAACTGAAGTGGCGGGGTGATTATGCAATTAAAAATGTATCTCATTGCCAGCTCCACATTCATTTCTCTGATTATTGTCCCCTGGAATTGCTTTATCCAGCTATAACTTTAATGCAGCCGAGGCAGTGTGTGACCCTGTTGGGGGAAGAATTAATGGATGTAATCATGCTGTGACGTTATGTCGCTCGAAGAAATGAGAAAAGTCGCAGAGAGCAGCACTTTGTTGACCAAATATAACGTGATTAGGATCAAAAATGTAATTTTTGTTTAATAGCTCTGTTGCTTTGTGTGTGTTTTTTTTTTTTTTTTGTTTTTTTGTTTGCCTCAGTTACCCTATTCCAGCTTATTTACCGCAGCCCCCTTGAAACTACTAACTGCCTTGCTTCTGCGTGTTATCACAATATTATACACTAGTTTCTGAAACTGTGAGCACTTGGGCTAATAGCTGGTTTAGTGTTGTCTTGCTTTTGTCATTGAGAACACTAATGAGTTTCTGCTCTGGGGTATCACAATATCATACATCAGCTTCTGAAGCAGTTATCTCTTATTCATTCAGCTGATTTAGCACTGTGCTTTTTTTTGCCAGGGAAAAGACTGATACCAGTGATGCTAATGTGCTGCCGGTGGTTGCGGCTCCGTGTGAATGCTTACCTTTCTCCCCACAGGTGAGAGGCAGCCAACGGCCAGGGCACTCCCTCCAGAGTCACCTCAGGGCCCCGGGGTGAGTGCCTGATTAAAATGTGCGAGGTCCTCTCAGCTAACGCCCTCTGTATGGGGAAACAATCGTTTGGCAAAACTGCAGCGCGCTTAAGTAGCGCTAAGACCAGCCGCTAAAATGGCGCCTCTGCTTCCTGGCCGAACAAAGGCACAAGATCCCTCATTAATTGGACATGGCACAGGCGAGAGACTCAGAACGCAAATTACGAGTCCCTGTGTCACGTTTTTATTTGCTCAATCTACCCACCTCTTCAGCAAAGCTTATGCCCTGATACGGGGGGGATAAAGGAGGTTGGGAGGTATTTGGCTATGTATAAAAAGTGCTACAATTTCTCTGCAAGTTTACTTCAAAATACCCTTTAATGAAAGGTCATAATTTGCTTTGTAGCTAACTGTTAATTATTTGATGACCAATGTAGAATTTTGGAGTTCACCCCAAAATAAAAGTCTCTGCCTCAAACATTATGGAGTGCACACATGTAGTGCAAGTGTTCAGTTCCCTCTTACCTGACCATTGTTTCCCTCAGCCCATATTTTTTTACTGAAATTGGCAGTATCCTATGAACATCTGAGATGTCATCTGGGTTGGTTATGGAAAAATGGCTCCTTTATACCCCATATTGAGGTTGCTACATACTATATAATGCGATAGCGATGATAATTAAAATGGCTATTATTGCATAATTATCATTGTTTCTGATTGTTCACATAATGAGCTCAAAAGCTTATGGAATTAACCTCGGACATGAATAGCTGAGCAGCTAATTTGACTTAATTACCCGTGGAATAGCGCCGTGTTTGGCCCTCCTGTTCTCAGGTAAGACGGTGAGCTGGGGAACGCGTGTGATGTGTGGAGGTTCGGGACCTCCTGAGGCAGCGGCCATATTTTTAAGGGTCCTGACGTTTGAGAAATTCCGCCCGACTCAGGTAACAGCAGGGAGTAGCTGCTGGTAGCCTGAGGAGACAGGACAACCAGATTTGGCTGTGATGTTGACGGTGTTCTCTGCTATTGGCGAGCATACCTTGCTTGTTTGGCTGGGATATCGCTGTCTCTCTCTGATCTCAGCTCCCCACAGTGCGAGGGGGATGGCAGGTGAAGTGAAATTTCCTCCCCTTTGTTCGACTGAAAACCTTGGTCGCGTGATCCTACTTTGTGTCGTCAGCTGGCTCAGTGTCTGAGTGAGTGAGGCTCTGCTGGAATGTTCCAGACATCGGCCTCTCTGTGAGTCTGGCAGCACTAGAGGAGGGAGATATCATATCTTTAACGAACAGCATGAAGGGTCATAAGTGTAAGTCATGTTAACAGATAGCTGCGCTGTTAGCACTGGTGCTGGGAGCTCTCAGTCTTCGCTTATTCCATTAATTTGTCTTTGAAAACAGCGGCATTTTCCCTGTTTGGCGTACATTTAATGAAATTAACGTGATTTCTGTTCTGTTTTCCAATACTCTGAGTTGAATTGTGAACTCTGAGGTAGCAGATATAGAGCAGTAAATGATGAAACCTGCTAAATTGCTGTTTTAGTTTTGAGTGTGATCCATGTTTGATATGATAAACTGGGTGTGTTGGATTGTAGATGTTGGCAGGTCCTGTCAGCCGCTATACGCACCGCCTGAATTAAATGCGTTTTACGTGTTTTTTGCTTGTCGTGAGCCATTAACGGTCTCTGTCTTGTTTTATGTTCTGCTGGGGAGACTGTGTTAATTTTACGCGTGTCGTCTCTTACAGCTGTCTATATCTCAGCTCGCTGCATCCCCACGTTACCCAATCATCAGCCACTCCTCATCATCGCCCTGGCAACAGCGGCTTCCCTCTCAGCTCCACCCCTCCCCTCTGCTGTCGGCCAACCAGCTGTCGCACATCGTAAGAATCCGCCCACACTCCTGCTCCCACGGAAACACAGACATGCTCAGGCACACAGTCATAGTCATGAAAAGACACAGATGCACAGACTCAGACAATCTCATTCGCAAATTCACTTGCATACACACATGCACATGTGCGCACTCACACACAAAATTACATATACACATATACACACATACACGTTCAGGCACGCAAACATAGACATACAAAGGTATACATGAGCGTGCACACACACACACACACACACACACACTCATACACACGTGTACAGAAACAGACACACGCCAAACAAACATTCGCAATCTATCAGTGCCCCCTCCCTGCTCCTCTATCTGTGTCCCCCCTCCTGCTCCTTTATCAGTCCCCCCTCCCTGCTCCTCTGTCAGTCCCCCCTCCCTGCTCCTCTATCAGTCCCCCTCCCTGCTCCTCTATCAGTCCCCCCTCCCTGCTCCTCTATCAGTCCCCCCTCCCTGCTCCTCTATCAGTCCCCTCTCCCTGCTCCTCTATCAGTCCCCCTCTCCCTGCTCCTCTGTCAGTCCCCCTCCCTGCTCCTCTGTCAGTCCCCCCTCCTTGCTCCTCTGTCAGTCCCCCCTTTCTGCTCCTCTATCAGTCCCTCTCCCTACTCCTCTATCAGTCCCCCCCTCCCTGCTCCTCCTCTGTCCCCCAGTCCCCCTCCTTGCTCCCTCTCCTCTATCAGTCCCCCCTCCCTGCTCCTCTGTCAGTCCCCCCTTTCTGCTCCTCTATCAGTCCCTCTCCCTACTCCTCTATCAGTCCCCTCTCCCTGCTCCTCTATCAGAGCCCCCCCCCTCCCAGTGCCCCCTCCCTGCTATCATCAGTCCCCCCTCCCTGCTCCTCTATCAGTGCCCCCCCCTCCCTGCTCCTCTATCAGTGCCCCCCTCCCTGCTCCTCTATCAGTGCCCCCCCCCCCCCCTCCCTGCTCCTCTATCAGTGCCCCCCCTCCCTGCTCCTCTATCAGTGCCCCCCCTCCCTGCTCCTCTATCAGTGCCCCCCTCCCTGCTCCTCTATCAGTGCCCCCCCCCCCTCTCCCTGCTCCTCTATCAGTGCCCCCTCCCTGCTCCTCTATCAGTGCCCCCCCCCTCCCTGCTCCTCTATCAGTGCCCCCCCCTCCCTGCTCCTCTATCAGTGCCCCCTTCCTGCTCCTCTATCAGTGCCCCCTCCCTGCTCCTCTATCAGTGCCCCCTCCCCCTCCCTGTTCCTCTATCAGTGCCCCCTCCCTGCTCCACTGTCAGTGCCCCCTCCCTGCTCCTCTATCAGTGCCCCCCTCCCTGCTCCTCTATCAGTGCCTCCCCTCCCTGCTCCTCTATCAGTGCCCCCCTTCCTGCTCCTCTATCAGTGCCCCCCCCCTCCCTGCCCCTCCCTCCTCCTATCAGTGCCCCTCCCTGCCCCTCCCCTGCTCCTCTATCATGCCCCCCCAGTGCTCCCCCCCCCTCCCTGCTCCTCTATCAGTGCCCCCTCTCCCTGCTCCTCTATCAGTGCCCCCTCCCTGCTCCTCTATCAGTGCCCCCCCTCCCTGCTCCACTATCAGTGCTCACCAACATGCTTGTCTTTGAGTGCCCCTAGCCCTGATCCTTTGTTGATATTCCCCCTCCTCATTTCAGTGGTGAATTCGTAGTGGGTTGATCTTGACTGCTATGGGCAGCTAAAAGTTTTAATGCAGTTTTGAATTTCCCGTAATGTTTCCCTTTTGAGCAGATATAGTCGCCGGTGTCCATAAAATTTCAAAATTCAATTCCTAAATAATTATGTAGTTGAATTTTCAAACGTTTTGCATCACTGGAATAATTTTCCAGAGTCTCTGTAACACAAATACTGAGTTACAAAGCCTAAATAGGCTCATGCATAACAGGAAAAAATTGGCATTATTTGTATTCTGCACAAAGGGGTTAATCACACTTGTTACCCTCATGCAGTCATTAAAGTCTAACATTCACTCATTGGCATTACTGTCCAACATTACTTACACTTGCATTCTTACACTCTTTGGCATTACTGTCCAGTTTTTGTGCAATACCTTCTTCGTTTGTTAGATGGGGAGGCTGTGTGTCAGTGTGGATTTGATCAGATGGTGTGGTAGCAGTCCAGCGTCTCCCTGGATCTCGGCTTGGAATTGCCTGCGCTGTGTTTCTGCGAGCGGCTGGTGGCTCTGTGTTTCACACTCGCGCTGTTCTGACATTCTGACGGACATGTTTGCCCTGCACCGAACAGCATAACTTCGCTTGGCTTTCCGCTCCGCCATCTCCACGTTCCTTGACAGAGGGAAATGTTCTGTCCCGGTGCAGTCTGGGATATCTGACCGCCATCTGAGCACCACACACCTCACTTGGAACACATTTCGTGTGGCACCGGAGGAAGGAAAAACAATAAAATAATATTTCTGATGGGCATTTAATGCAGTGCATTGCTAATGTTATGCGGGGGCTATTTGATATAGGTTCTGACAATATGTCCAGATGTTGCTTTACAACACAGAAATTATCACTGTTATAATTACTCTTGCTGTAAATCTCTCAGAAAAAGATAAAAGTGACATGAAATCACTAGTAATTTTCTAGACCGTTTATTACTTAATGGTCTGATTATGGATGCACCATTGCAATGTAATATATCTTGGGGTAGTCTGTCAGAAATGTCAGATCAAGTTAAAAATGATTGATTGACTGACTGTATATTTGTGACAGCTATTGTGATTTGTTTAAATCGTCATACTTTTATACTTTATATAAAAAACTTGCAAGCACAGTTATGATGAAATTACTTTTTTCCCCCAATCTTGTCATGAACTGTGAATTGAGTTTGTATGCTGAAATTACCTGAACATCATGTGTGTAATTTGGTGAGCATCAGACTGAATGTGCCAGACGGTTGACTCTGCACCCCCCTCTTTAAATCAGAGATGTGGGGCCATTCCGGCTGTGAGCCCCCCAAAACTGTGGGCCCTGTCAATCATCATGACTTTTCACCCCGGTCTTCCTGGCATGTGACAAACCCTGACAGTCGTCATGACTCTTTTCATATCAACTCTAGAAATTAGCCCTGAATGGCTGTTTTTGGGTGTATAACAGCTGGGGGAGTGTGGAGTTAATGTTTTGTAGTTTAATTCGCTCCACATTCTAGCCCGCATTACGCCCATGTGCGGCTGCGGAGAGGACAGTTACCTCTGATAACCAGTCACAGTTGTGTTTTTTTATGCATTTAAATGGCTCTTCACATTACTGTGTGGCTAAACAAACCCATGCTTGTTTTGTGGTCCCTCTGTGTGTCAGCTGACCAAGCCCCTTTTTACTGGTTCCGCCCCCTGCAGGAGATGCCGTGCGCCAGCAGCATTGCGCACCTGGAGGCGGGGCTGAGCCAAGGCGACCCCACCCCGGCCGAGCCCCTCCGGGAGCTGCCTTTCACGCCCGTCCATGCGCCCGTCACCGCCCTGGGCACGCAGACATCAGGGTGAGGTAGCGCGCCGTGTGCAACCGGTCTCGCTGCAGTCGCGAATGAAGAAGCCGATAGACTTTTCTCAAATTTATTATGGTCGTCAAATTGTGAGGAAATGATTGAGTAACGGGTACAAATCACACAACACTGCTGATATTTGTTGCCCCCTGGTACTTGGAAAAAGAGCCCTAGAATGGTCACTTACTTATACCAGAGCAAAGTGGGGTGTTCTTTACAGTATAGAGTTCAAATTGATTGGACACTGACACATAAATGGAGGGGACAACTATTGGAAGACCTACAGGGCATTTTGGAGGGAAATTCAAATGCTAATAATGGAAGGGCGTTGTGACGGAAGACATGTTCAGGAAGGGGGCAATAGGAAGGGGAGGTGAGAAATGCTTCCTTCCTCCACACTTCAACGACGACCAGCTTTTATTGGTCCCCCCTGCCACAGCTGGGCTTCTGGAGTTTCTTGGGCTAAAGAAATGAAAGAAAACACACTAATATAATTGTGGAAATGCGCAGCACCTGCTGAGTTCATCTCCTGTGATTCTCATCATTAATGCGTAAATTCAGAAAGTACTGCCTCACATTCATCACACTGCATATTAGACGGATCACACGGAAGGAAATAGGCCTGATTTGAAAATAATTTTTAAAATTTACTTTTTGCAGAGGTTTGTGCGGTGGAAACAGAATGTGTTGCCATGCATAATTCATTTACTTTAATCAAAGTTCCAAGGTAATTTAGGGTGAATTACTGTTTGGAATTTCAATGGTAGCGACAGAAAAGTTAGAACAGTCATTATGATACTTGAATTGAACGACTAAGAATCTTATGACATGTAATAGAACAGAAATTATTTAAAAAAAAAAAAAAATAATAATAATTTATGCATTTGCAGAAAATCAGGTGGAGGCTATATACCAGTCAGGTAGGGCATGTTTTTATTCTTTTCAGAGGAATATCATGGATCCTCATTAAAAACCGAATAATGACCTCTTTATTTTCATTGCTGTGAAATGACCCAATTTTACAATGTGTACAATAAATTTGGAAGACATTTAATCTAATTTAAATTGCTCAGTGTATCTGATGAATTGAACTCCTTCAAAATTAAAACTGCCTAGTGAATATTAATGCAATCTGTATGTATTAGGATCTTACTTTTGGAGTGTGAGGGTCTGTTTCTTGTTTTAGTCATTTCTTAGTAATTGAAACTGGAAATACTTTTTAATTTAATACAGTCATGGGCGTTTTAGAGAAAAAAAAAATCTAATTTATGAAATGAAAACTAATTTATCGCTTTTTTTGGTAAATTGCAAGTCGCTTGCTGGTCACAATCATTCCGATGAAGATGTTCTGAAAATAATTTTCATTTCACCTCCAGATGTAGAAAAACATAAATGGATTTTTGTCATTTATCTTTTTAAAATCTAAAATTTATTTTACATATGCAGAAAGACCTGACCATCCTGACTTTATTACCGTGGAGCAGCATTGGCATACTGCGTAATATTGTCATTAATTTTACATTAATGTTATTCTTGGGTAGACGCCGATAGCGTAATTGGAAGAATAGCTTACCAATAATGAAGATCTTTTCAGATATGGGTTGCTATGGGGCCAATAATAAATGAGGCCAGAAATGAGGTCCTAACTAAAGCTCATTTAATGAAAACCTGCAGAACTGTTTATCATGAATGGATATGGCTAGCTGGAGTGTGGTTACAATTACTAAGCCCCTACCCTTGCTGATATTTGTGTTGCAACTGAGGGTCTTTATCACACTGTAAGGTCTTTTTTATTTAAGCTGCAGTTATTTGGTCACCAGGCAACAGAAATTCCTCCTCTGACCTTAACTAACATTCCTGCGGAATCTCTGTTGTTTTGAAAAGCACCACATGCTTCTATTTTTGGTGCTCTTATCAATTAAAGGGAGGAATGTAGCCTGCTTTGAAGATCTGAGCCCAGGAACCTTAACGAGTTGTCTTGGCGCCAATTTATCATTATAAGGTCGACTGCCCGAAGGGCGCTGTGTTCAGATTTATAAGTGAAAAGTACAATCGTATTCACCAATGCGCATTCTGATTTTGCTGTGCTGTATGACAAATCTCGGCACTGTTTGGAAGGATGCTTTATCAGTTGCTATCCAGGCCCAAGACGATCCAATTTATATTTAAATGACAAATTAGAATGAGTCTGCTAAGAATTATAGTGCTAGGCTAATGAGTGTAAAGCTCTGAACATCAATGAACTCCAGTGCAGGCTTTTATTGTGCAAAACAAACAAGGCTTTCATCCCTTGTGATCTCGTGATCAGGTCTCGTCTCGACGGATGTGGTCTGTTTCCCCTATTGAGCTTTTTGCTGGAGCTCTGTAGGGTTTGGAGCTGTACCTGCATTAATCACGGATGTCTACTGCTCTGCACCTCGGCGCAGATTTCCACGTTTTATTGAGGAATCAGTGTGCTCTCTGCCCTGCCCTAGCACAGGAGGCACTGGGGCCATTTTATTTTGGGGTGAACCACACTACCAGTTTCTGGCCTAGTCAAGTCGCAGGCCTGTCGGTGGCGTGATCTTTTAGCCTAAGGAGGAGTTTCATGAATCACGTGGCCCTTAAAGGAAATGTGAAGGGATTTTGAATGTGGTGATAGAATGAAAAAAACTATGTCAGAGGAGTGTAAAATATGCATCAAAATTTTTTTTACAATTTGTTTCAACCGAGTAATAAACAGACAAATATTGCTCCAACTGTTGTTCTCCAAAGCCGCCACATTTGCTGCCTGTCACCCAAGCGGTGACGTCACGTCACTTAAGCACTCTCTTGTAGCAAAGGTCTATCACCGCTTACAACAACTTACAATCATGTCTGTCATCAGTAGCGAAGAGTACGTTGATGATCATATGTCTAGCTCAGACAGACTTTGACGTGACCGGGTTGCAGGGATACTAGTTTGAGCCCAAATGCGACGTAGGGGACAGCGATACAAGTGAAGACAACAAAAGTGAACAGGAGTTGGAATTGGATGAGGGTCGAATGGGAAATGTCAACTGGTGCCGTTGTAACGGGTGCGCACGTACCTGGTTGGCTCAGGAGAAAGAATGCCTGTTCTGCCACAGAAGACAAGCCAGCAGGGAACTTGCAGCACCATCGAATATCGGTAAACATAAAGGAAAGAGTTCAGTAAGCAATCTACACTTTTTTCGGCTTGTCATTTGCTGGAACTATTTTAATTGGGGGCACAAATGTATTTCAGAGGGCTTTATTAGTTTATTAGCTAGCTAGCTAGCAGCGTGGTGTGTCATCTATAATATGCCTGCCCCGGTTATTTACCATTACCATGTACAGTGGCAGGAGAAATCAAACTCTAAATTTTCTCAATAGGGGAACTGCAAGTCTCACTGCGCACACACGGAAGTGAAGTACGCGCAGTGCATAATGGGAAGAGTTGTATGTCTCTATCATGGCTTCGGTAAATACAACCATTGCGGAACCCGATGATTCTCTGCTTATTTTGAACCCAGAAGATGTACCTGGCGCGGTTTTCACTCACCCTTCGAAGCAGCCATTGTCACAGAATTGAAGAGATTACTGTAACGTCGAAACGCAAATTTAAGTGGCAAGAAGGAGGACCTGGTACAGAGGTAAGGTAGCTACGTGGTAATAACAAGTAACAGAGGCAGCCTTATTATTAATGACACACCGGGTTGCTAGGACATGCTCTGCATATGCATTTGCGTTATTGAACATCCCCCCCCCAAAATACATTTGTGTACACTATTAAAATCGTTATGGCAAATAAAAAGCCGAGACACGTAGAGGTTGGATATGGAGCTCTTTCGCTCAGATCCTTGGGGATATAACTTCGAACATTATTATTTGACATAATTTGGATCTATTGAGTTATTTATCCATTCGCGTCAGCACATTTTCCCTTCCCCCTCCCCAGTCATTGTCACGGTTGATATTCCCGATCAGACAACACATATTCAGGCGGACGTAAAGGGGTATTTCATTCTTTGTAAAACGATGTATGGTTTACCCAGTCAGTGTTTTCTTATACGATGTGAAGTTTTGAAAAGCCCTTGCGATGACGGTGGGTGAAAAAGCTCAAGAGCGGCTGTCGTATTATCCATTACAGTAAAAAAATTTTGATGCATATTTTACACTCCTCTGACATAGTTCTTTCATTGTATCACCACATTCAAAATCCCTTCGTGTTTCCTTTAAGTGTCACTGGGCTGGGTGACTTTGTGATTTTGTTGCACTGTTGTCTAATGGACTGGACTGTCCAACTGTGGGCATCTTTTACTTCAATAAAAAAAAGCCAGATCTTTTCTCTGTTGGATCCTGGCTTCAGGTATCCATGAGTGAATGACCAATCCTTGTGTGTAACTTGAAGGAACTGAATGATGGGTAGTATGGTATTACATCTATCAGGATCTGAGGATTGTGTTGCAGGATTTTGCTCATAGTGAGTGTGTATGACTGGATATTGACACAAAGTGACAATATATGAGTAAATTCTGGTACATAGTGACTGTGTGCATGAGTGAATGGTGGTAAGTAGTGACTGTGTGAGTGAATAATGGTACAAAGTGACTGTGCATGAGTCAATCAGAGTGTTCCCAAGAAATGGAAGTAGCAGGTTAAATGAAAAAAGTAGCCAGTCAAGAGTTGCATGTGCGGCACACTGTCAGTCCGCCTCTTGGGGGTCCAGGGGAAGTCTACCCCCCCCCCCTTTAATGCATTCTGGTGGACCTTAGACAGCTTAATTCATCTATATTCCAGTGGTAAGTTTTAGAATTTTCTAGTCAAATTTCACTATTATTTGCTATTTAAAGCTGAACACCTTTACATACATGCCACCATTTCATGCACAATACTAATACCCCCATTCCACACAACCGATCAAGCTATCGTTCCCATACCGATCAAGGAATGGTACCGGAACGGGAGAGGTCGGGAGGGAACCTTAATGGAGCCTTAATGGAACGGCACTGGACGTTAACGGAACTCCTTCGAAAGGTAGGAATGGTTGGGACGGCTGAGGTCGGGCTGCATGTTCAAAATTTTGGCCGTTCCCCTCCCATTTTGAATGAACGGTAATGGATTCTTAGCACATCTTTATGAGAACTGATGGGTCGTTAATGGAACGTAAGCAACGGTAACGCAACGCTAATGCATCGGGAGTGAACGGTCGCCAATATTCGCCCCGCACCCGTAACGTTCTCATACCGTTGCTAGCATTCCCTACCATTCTCATACCGATCTGGTAACGTTCTGATCCGACCCAATCTCCACCTCATCGTTTCAACCAGATTGTCTTACGTTCCCCTAGCATTGTATTAAGGTTCCAGTAGCATTCCGATACCGTCCCAAACATTCCAATACCGATGCATTAGCGTTGCCGCACCGTGCCAGCCGATGTGTATATAGGTGTCAAGTTCCAATACCATTCAGTTTATTTTCACATGAGCTAGAGCGCACATCGTCACAGAACAGTAAACATGGGTGCTGACAATTATCATTTTTCTGGGTGGCGGACTTGTTTTCCATGTTCTTTTTTTATCTTTTCGTTCTTAAAAAAGGACACGAAGAAGGAATTGTAATTGAACAACAATATTTATGCTCATTATTTGGCAAAGCTAAAGAATAAGCTCTACGATTGCCTTACCTTTCGTAAAACGCAGTGTCTACGTGCCCGAAAGTCGGACAGGGTTTTAATATAATTCAGTGTCCGACAGTCGGATAGTTTCAATATAACTTCATGTCCGACAGTCGATTATTGTTTTTAATTTCTTAAAATTACTGAATCTTTTAGGCCTAGATATTAAACTTGAATGTTTTGATCAGAGGGCTCAGTTCTTCAAAATGAGTACTGAGAATTTCAATCAATGTTTCTGTTTAAGCTCTGCTCAATAAAGTGAGTCGACATTGGCGCGGGACTTTGTGCCTTAATGACGAATTTAGCGACTGCCGGACAGAGATCCTAAAATACTCCGTGTCCGAAAGTCATAAAAGTTTTAATTTTTCGAGTATTCCAGCAATTATTAGACGTACAAACTTGGCCATGTTTGTGTTCGACCTTCACAAAATGCAAATTGATTGCTATCGACTTTTCTTGGTCTTTTTATTCGTCTGTTTTCTTTCATTGAAGATAGACAACAGTCTTTATTCGGTCACTCTTTTGAAAATTAGTCAGGTGGATCGAACAGATTCACGCTTTATTTCCGCACCAGAGATAATATAGTGCTTGTAGTCAGTGAGCAAATCAATTCCATGACCATTGACATTGTGAATTAAATAGGCCTATTGCATGCACGATCAAGACTGTCGGACGCGAAATGCAAAATACTCCATGTCCGGAAGCCAGCAGAAAGTAAAACTATTGATATGAGAGCAGATTTATAACGATTTATAATATATCACCAACAATCAGAACATCCAATGTGCACTGCAATCAATTTATTTGGGCCATTTTTATAAATACAACGAAGTCCGTACAATGCCTGTCGAACATTAAATGCAAAATACTCCGTGTCCGACAGCCAAAAAAAAAGAGGACGATTAGAACAGATTGAGAATGAAAAAAAATCATTTTAACAACAAACAGAACATCCAATGAACACTGCGATTTATTTACCTATTTGCGGGCCATCTTTTTGGATGTTCTGTTTGTTGGCGATATATTTTTATTCTTTATTTCGTTATAAATCTGTCATCCTGTGAATAACAGGATGATATTGCGTGTTGCCCCAACTGGGATCAATGTAGAAGTCTCAAAACTAAAGTATGTAAATGAAACAGCGCCAGTTTCAGTTTCTGCGAATACACTGTTAATAATGAACGAATAAACTGAAGCCTTTTTTTGCCAGGTAGCCCAAAAAATTCAGTCAGTCAGTTTATAACTGTGTAGGAAAGCCGAACTGGCTTGGTGCAGGTCGGTGCAAAAATAAATAATGCCCTGTTGCAAATACCCGCCTGGTTCTTATAAACGCCTGGGGTTCAAGTCGATTTTGCGAAATAAACGCCCGGGCTACTAAATGGTCATATACGGTATTCCCTTTGTAGATTTCCTTCAAAGTTCATATTATTTTATTTGTTATAGTATTTTGTTACGCCGTGTAAAATGTCGTCCAATACATTGAATTTTATTTTTTAGCAACTGAATACATGTTTGATATGTGCTCGCTTTTATAACCTCTGTAGATCGTTACGGCAATGGTAACATAACGCTACTGGATCGTTAATGGATTGCTAACAGCATGCTACGGTCGCTGTGAAATCAGTAATGAACGGTAGAGGACGATACAATCGGTACAGCAACGGTGTGAGATCTGAAAGGAACGTTGCTGGAACGCTAGTGATTGGTACTAAAACGGTAAAGATCGTTAAGGACACGCTGTACGGACCATACATGGTCGGTTCATGAACTGTATTAGAACCCTGCAGCATTGTTACGGTCGTTAACAGATCGCTACTGGAACGCGAGAATGCCAAAAACGGCCGTTCTCCTAACGTCTGATTGGTAGAGGCAGCCGTCCTGAGGACGGCTTAGAACAGCTGAGAACGGTAGCTTGAACGGTTGTGTGGAATGGGGGTATAACTCACACCACGAACACAAGTACATTAAAAACTATAAGCAAGCCTAAATCAACTCCTACACCACAGCAATTATTTCTTTGAAGTATTTTTTCTATATAATTATGATTTATTCTTTAACTTACATCGTTTGCCTGTCTTCTCCAGTCGTATGTATTAGAAACTGTGCAAAATAATTAACATCTCTTTACAATAATACATTTATTTCAATATTTCAGTCATTTAAATGTCTGAGGGTTTTCTTTTGGCACTGAATAATTAGTCATTTTCAACCATAACAAATACTGAGTCACTATGTTGAGGTAAAAATAATGGAATCACCATTTAATTGGCATTTATAAGATAAATATCAGCAAAAATCAGAATACACAAATTGGTCTGCAGTTGAAAGAGTGTGCTTGCTGACTTTCATGAGGTGTTGGACTTTATTGGAATTGAGAGGAAGCATGGCACCAACAACAGAGGAAGCATGGCACCTACATAACCGTATAATGATGAAGAAACTTTAATGGTAAAAAAGATCTCCAACAGGTGACACTGACATCATGTAGCTACAATACACATGATATTAATAAAGAAATTACAGCGCTCATTCAGCGTTTTTGCAGCAGTGTAATTTATTTTAAGATGGTACTTCATTTATTTCAAATATTTTCAGTAGTAAAAAGAAAAAATTTAAATGCAAAACATATTGGCCCTCATTTATCAAACTTGCGTAGGATCTGGTGTAGATTCTGGTGTAAATATCAGCGTTCGCCAGGTGTCACGTCTGATTTACTAAAAGAATGTACGTCCCTGATTTCGGTGTAGAACTGGCGTGGCGTTGATAAATCTGGCGGCTGAAACCATTGTAATTTACATGACACGCCCCTATAAATTCATGCTCCGGGAGGCATAGTCCTGCCCACTTTACGACATGGACTCTCGAAAGACGGCAAAGAAGAAAGAACTTTACTGAGGAGGAAATATAAATTATCACATCCAAGGTGGAGAAAAACAAAATAATTTTATTTGGAACCCTTAAGAGTGGCATAAAGGGAGCCCAGAAAGCTGCAGTTTGGAAAACTATTGCTGCTGCAGTAAACACCGTTGGGGTGGAAAACCGGAGTGCAGCAGAGGTTTGATTTAATTCATGAATAAATTCCATTTATAGATCCATGATATTTCATATTATATAGCCTACATAACTGACAATCCAAATGCTTTACATGTAGGTAAGAAAAAGTGGTCCGATTTTAAGATCGCCAGCAAAAAACGGGTTGCTGCGCTCAGGCGCAGCAGCGCACGGACAGGTGGAGGCCAACCAGACTCGAACCTCCAGCTGTCACCATTCGAGGATCGCATGGCAGCAGGGCTCCCCCATACATCGTGGGAATACGAGGCGGTGGGGATGCGGATGAGTCCCCATCGCCTCAATCGGAGCTGCATGAGGGTAATTGTTAAAATACAGTCTGCAGCAATCACTCTTCATTGTACTTTTATTAGTATTACTCCATGGCATTTTATTGGGTGCCACAAAAACGAGCAGCCACTCGTCACTTTCCCGGAGGAGATCTTCTCTGTGCCGAAAGTTCTCTCACGTCAGACAGAATCGTATTCCTCTAACAATAGAAGATCTGCCATTGTCAAAATGTGATCGCGGTAGTTTGCTTGTTAATTAATGTACTCTTTCGGTTACTCAGTCAAAGTGACAGCAAAATAAAGAATAGTTTGATGAAACGAGTGTAAATGTGCACACGCTAGTAATAAATTTGATTTTCTAAAATAATTACGCCCAAACTTACTTTCCAGTCTGCCTTTAATTAAATTGAGTTTCTTTTGTTGTTCAGTATATCTGACTGGATGAGCATCTGACATACCACACTGCATATCTGTCAAGCCACGCATTGCGCTTAATCAAATTGATTGTAATTGTCAGCCGTCTGGCCTGACAAGCAGGTTGTCTCAAAATATAAGTTTAATTAATTTCTCAACACAGGTGTCTTATTTATTTATTTAGCCTATTTATTCATTTTACTAATAAAAGCAACAACAGCATGAAGTCCAAATCGCTGCATATGGTTTATTAATCATTTTGACAGCTGCACTCGTTCCTGCATGTTGTACGATGAGCGTACACCTGGCCAGAACTGGCGTGAGATTTTTGTGGACCGTTCGCTCACGTTCAGATTGATAAATGCCGATCCTTACGGGAGATTTGGTGTACGCCCATTTTTTTGGTGTACGCACGTTTGATAAATGAGGGACATTGAGCATATCGAATTATGAACATCAGTGCAAACAGCATCAGTTAAAGCCTAAACCAAACTAAATAAGTGCTGTTTCGCGAGCTACACGATTCAGAATATGCGATAGACAATTCACGTGTCATGTCCTCGTTTAAGGAAAATGCGTGGTAACTTTTTGATGAACTGAACAGAATGTTGGTGAAAAACAATTTTACCAGTCGTCATACTGCGTAGTCTTTGCAAATGAGCAAATTAATGCATGATTACAGATGAACGCATTAGCACACTCGCAGTCAAAATGCAACAATAGTGATACAATTTACCAATGTTTCGACACAGGTTTTCCTCAGGTCACCGTGAGTCGATTCAATGCCTTAGAGAGTTATGTCGAAAACACTGGTAATTTAATACATTTGATTATCACATAGTGGCAACGACTGTCCCCGGGTTGAACACTGGGGAATGTGGTAGTAGGCTGCTACAGCTCTGTATGGATATATGGGCTTTTACTGTACCATCGCATATGGGCTGACCTCTGAGCGGACTTGCCTCATCACTTAAGTTTATTGTGCTGAAATTACCTTTCTTTACGAAGGACATCATTAATGCTCGCTATTCGCCTTCATCTTCTTTTTGGGCGGAATTCCTACTAGCTACCACTCATATTTTCAGATAATACAATGACGCGCAGATGACGGAAGTACTATTATTAGAGTTCGTATGATGCGCAATATCATTGGATGTTGAAGTCGTTTTCGAGTCGGCTTAAGCACAGCGCGGCTCAATGTTTCAATACAGTGGCGAAGAGACAGTTAATCAGTCAACTGAAAAGCGCCAATCAAAATAAAACGCATCAAAACTCGCCTTAAATTTTTAAAATTGTCAGGAAAGTAGCCGGCGGAGGAGGACTGAGTAGTCGGCGAAATCGCCAGCCGCCAGGGCTTGTGGAACACCCTGGTCAGTGATGGTACATAGTGACGCTGTGTATGAGTGAATGGTGGTACATAGTGACTGTGTGCATGCGTGAACAGTGGTACATAGTGACGGTGTTTGAGTGAATGGTAGTGCACAGTGGCTGTGTATGAGTGAATTGTGGAGCAAAGAGACTGCCTATGAGTGAAGAATGGTAAATTGTGACTATGAAAAATAGTGCTACATGGTGACTGTTTGTATGAGTGAGTGGTGGTATACAGTGGCTTTGTATGATTGAATAGTGGTACGTAGTGACTGTACTATGAGTTTATGGTGATACATAGTGTTTGTGTGCATGATTGGATAATGTTATGTAGTGACTGTGTATGAATTGAATGGTGGTATATATTGGTTGTGTGTATGAGTGGTGCTTAGTGACTCTGTGTTGGAGTGGATCATGGTACATAGTGACTGTGTGTGATATTGTCTGTGTGCGTGAGTGAACAGTGGTACATAATGTGTATGAATGAATAGTATTATGGAATCTTCATCGCCGCTCATCCCTGTTTACTCCCTAGAGCCTGTTCCTCCTCCTCTCTGTCCCGGAGCTCGATGGCCCAGCTTTTCTCCGCTGGCTTTCCAGAAATCCTGGACTTGAATGGGCAGGCGGCAGAGGTTCTGGATCCGGCAGAACCGGTGAACTTTAACCCCCAAAGAGAGGAGGCAGATCTCCTGCAGTGTAACGAGCTTGTCCTGCAGTTCCTGGCCTTTTCCAGGTGAGTCCCCGTCCTGTCATAAGCGGCATCTTGTGTCACTGTCATCTGCAGTCACTAGGGCACTATTCTCTCAAGGCAGATTATTTTTTCCACAATCTTTAAGTGTGTCTTCATTAGAAGGATGTTTCAAATTAGCTAGCTATTTTTCAGTTTTGCAATTAGCCCGAAGTCAAATTAGCTGGCCATTTTGTAGTGAAGACGCAAATAGTCCGCTAATTTGATTGGGAAATTTTCCTGATAAATCTTGGTCTAGTTCGCGAAATAGCCAGCTATTTGTGTTGCGTCTTCATTTCTCGAGCGGAGGGCTTTCGGGATAATGGAGATGCAAATTCGTACTATCAGGCAAACTTCCCTAACTGCAGAATGGCTGGCTAGTTTAACTTTGTTCTGATGAAGACACACCTTTTGATTACTGCATAGATAGGTCTGTAATTCTGCTCGCTAAAATTTGAGGAGAGGAAGCAGTCATCTTCCTCTGAAAAAATCCTGTACCAGAGGAGTATTCGACCAATCACGGCTCAGCATTCGTGGAAATGTATTCCCCTCGGAATCATAATCAAGACAGTTAGCCATCATGGATGATACGCCAATGAAACCTGTAGAAGAGGATACCGAAAGACAATGTGTCTGTGGAGGAACCTCAGACAAGACGCGGACTTCCCACATTTCAGCAAAAGACATTGAACAAATTTTTGGGTTAGTTGCGAATATTATTGAGCGCGTTGCATTCGTCTGACTAGCTAACTACTAACGTTGAAATTGTCAGCTAGCAAGCGAGTGGTAGCTTGTTCGATTGAAGTTTATTTGCTAAATCCATGAACAGGTCCCAGGTAGATACTTTGTGAGGCTAGATGTCTCTCACGTTTTATATGTTAATCTTTGGTCATGCGAGATCTTTCTTTTTGCTGAACACCATGACCTGTCGGGAAGCAGGCAGTAACATCCCGGTGGTCCATCATATTCAGCAAACACAGGCACTGAAGGTCTCTAAGATTCGTCTTGCAATGAATTATGCAAAAGATCAGAAATATCTCTTGGACTTTTTACGTCTGCTCAGCAGCTAGCTAGGCTCTGACTAATTTGGTTTCCAGTAGGAGTTCTTTAAGCACCTTGATAGGGGATACGGATTCTACTCATTTTCAGTGCATCCGAAGTACAGACTGTCAGTTGGAACCGTTTGGAAATTCAGGAACCCTTTGGCTTGAGAGACTACGGGAGCATGACATGGAGGCATGGCATAGGGGCATAGAGATCATTTTGTTTTCCTCTGTTTGTTACTACTGAGTCTTTTTTAATGGTATTCATATTTTTTTTTTCCTTCAAATTCCTTAAACGATGATACGCACTTCAAAATCATGCATATGCCATATGCTAATGTAGTTTATAAATGTTGTAATAACCCTCTCCTCCCGAATGTATTTCTCCGGAAATCATTCCCCGTGTTGTTTAATGGGTCAGTACGCGGTTCTTATCCTGTAATGCTTAACTGAATTTGCCCCCTAGCTGTGATGTCATTACAGCTTGGCAGTGGTCTACTCAGGCTTGTATTCCAGAGCTGCTTTTTAATATAGGATACCCACAAACATGTTTAACACATCTAAATTTATACATAATAATATGGTGCCAGACACAACAAACCCCGCCCCTCGCACATACTTTCACCTACTTGCACGAAATTCAATAGTGATCTATTGTGGGTCAGTGGCAATCCCTATACCGAATTTGGGGTGAATCTGGCCTTTAGTTTGCCGCTAGAGTGTTAACAAACAAACACACAAACACAGAAACAAACCGAACCGAAAACAATACCCCTTCCTTCACCCTTCGGGTGGGGCGGGGTAATAATGTGGCCCAAGGACAGACTCATGTCACTGTACATCATGTGTACATTTTTTTATGTACTTGCAAGTAATGCTATTGTTTTTTAAACTTGAGAGAGTGAATCATCAGAAAAACAAGTTGCAACGTTTGAACCTGCTCTTACTAGACACGTGATTCTGTAAATTAATGCGGGCCTTGTCATGAATGGGTAGTTGGGTTTGCCAGTGCGTTCAAGTACATATTCATACTCTTTTCTGAAACCATAGATCTATCCGGTCATCCTGTTACTCATTTTGAATCCCACTCATCAGCACTGTGTATGTGAACAGTGCTTTTCTTGGTGCAGAATTACAGAAAGAGCAGGAGCTGCCGAACTGTATGTTTGAACTGCAGGGCTTTTTTCCCCTCCTTTTTTAAGGAGGAAAATTTGAAGTGTTTTCCTGCACGGTGCCATGTTGGCAGCCTGCTGTGTGCGTGTGGATTGAGTCTCGGAGAGGTTCTGATTGAGGGGGCTGGAGTGAGTGCTGAGGGTGCTCTGCGCCACTGCAAACTCGTTAGCATTAGCACGTCAATTAGCTCCAGGCTGCGCGGCCCAGCTGCGCCCGAACGCAGCAACTGCTGTTCATCCGGTTATGGATTCTGCCATTCAGACCAGCAGTACTTCAGGGAAAATGGAGACATTATTATTCGGCTCGCTGTAAGCTGCCGCACACACTCTCTTCCCGTGCTTTATACCTTATTCGCGGTAGTTTTTGGGAATGTAACCATTATTCCCCCCGGAAACTCCTCTCAAACTTCAAACTGGCCCCATTGTTTGAGGTTTGCTCCTTAACTTTTCTCATTTTTTGTATTTTCTTTTGATGTTTAAATTCTATTTCAGATTTTCCCCACCAGTGCCATGCATTGTTCAGATCTGGGAGTTGTGAAATTTTGAATTTTAACATTTGATTGCTGTTTCAAACCCCGCAGTATTGTGGCCCTCTCTGTAGATGCGTTAACAGTACAGCACTTAAGCAGATAAAGCTATGTTGTGGCACTTGTGGGTGTGTATTTCTGACTTAAAGGAGAGCAGGATAGTGCAGTCTGTATCCAACACTGCCACATTAACCAGTTGACGCACAAAAGAAATTAATTGACTAACGAAGTAGACTAAAGCCCAGGCGAGGCGGACACTCTGTGCGTATTCTCCGTAATTATGGTGTCAGTTTTTTTTGCTTCTCTCTGAGGCTCTGCAATTATCAGTCTCGTCTATTTACCAAATGAATATTAATGAAAATCTCTGCTCCGTGGAAGACGCTGTTGTAGGAGTATCGCCGATTGGTTTGACTTTGAGGGCAGGCTTGTCTCTTGTTATAAAGCGCTTTAACCGGCGAGTTTGATGTGCTGAGGCCCATCGCACGCCACCATTATCTCCTCTCGCGCGTGGTTTTTGTTCCTAATTTAATGGCAGTGATTGATTCTTAATCTTCCCTCAGGAGACAGATGACTAATTATTTCTTCCAAAACTTTTGTTTGGTTTAATCTGCAGCAGTAAGACTGATTCTCGCTCGCAGGCTGACATTTGGGGCTTTAAAATTGTCTTTATTTTATAATGGGTATGAAACCAGCGGCATGTTTTTGTCATTTCTTGCTTTATTTACTCTTAAAATGATTATTCCTCCATAGATACCGGCTGTGGCTTTTTGCATTTGCAGTGTGCAATTTGGAGGACAAGTGACGTTTGAGAAGTCCTTCCTCGTTGCAGAATAAAGCTCACTTCTTATTGACTGACTGGACATTATATGATTAAATCGAGCATGTTTTTTGCTGTTTTTCTTTGTTGATGCTGTTTCTTGGAGTTGAGCATGTGGTCAGTGTTTTAATTCTGCAGCCTGAGTGAGAGGGTGAAATGAATTAAAACCATTCAAATCACAGCGCTTGCGGTGTGATGTTTAATTATCTTTTAAAGCAACATGTGTATGAATTTTATCCTCAAGTCCTTCTGGGTTATTGTTAAAGAATTACCGTATGTATTCAAAATAGATTGGTTTCATCTTGCTCTTTGTATAGCATTGTGCTGCATCTTCAGCGTGGTCCGAAAGTGGGTTTATTTTGAGAGACTGTAGTTCCTGAATGACTCACTTGGTCAAAATAAAAGCTGACAGGATGTGCTTTAGGATATATATGCCCACATAATGGGAATCATACAGGATTGATGGAATTTTAATATCATGTCATTGTCGAAATACTTGCAGACCTCACTATAGTTAACACATATGTTATTTGACCGCAGGAGTGTAGTGTATGTTAGATTCTACACTGCCGACAGTCAGTCAGCTATGTTTGTTTGCAGAAGTAGATTAAAATATATGGCTGAAGACTGAACAAGGGACGAACGCTTATCTGGACCTTACAGCCCGGACGGTTGTGGCAGAGGTTTATAGCTTTGTATTTAAGAAGCTGCAGTGAATCCACTACAGAATCATTGTTGCCAGTGTTGGGCCCTTAACCCGGTGGTACTTGAGGTGAAATTGGCCCCTGTTCAGTCAAACAGCTGTAAGGTGCCTTGTATGTAATGTAACTTGAGAAATGAGCTGCGTTCGAAATCGCCCCCTATCACGGATATAGTGCACTATATAGTGTGTTCGCCATTTTGTAGTGTTGTTTGAATTCTTTGTGGTTAATTTCATTTACTATATAGTGGACTATAAAATACCCACAATGCATAGCAAAATTGAGTGAGCAAGCGATGTACACTACATTGTACTCTAGTATACCACAATGCACTGCAATCGTGTTCTGCCAGAGAAGAAGAAGGAGAAGAGCGAGATGGCTCCGCCCTGCCAAATTACACCCTCAAATGTTCCCGTGAGTGTCCGGTTTGTTTACATGATGCTTGGCGCGTCCGCTTACATCACAGGAGAATCCAGCGCATCTGCTGACGCAACCATGTTCAGAAAATTCCGGTGCAGTGTCTGAAATCTCCTTTGGTCATTCCCTATGTAGTGCACTATATCATATACATGATATAGGGAATTGGGAGCGAGTGAATGAGTGGACGATTTCGAACACAGCTATGGTCTCTGCTCTAACTTCGGTGGTTTTCTCTGTCCTGTATTTCAGGGTAACTCTGGATGGTGTGAGTGAGGGCTGGCCGAGCTCGGTGTACTTCACCCTCCAGCTGTACCGCTTTCCCCCGGTGACGACCCAGCGCATGCTGCTGCTGAGCCCGGAGAAGGCGGATACGAGGGCCAGGGGCCCGCATCCCTGTGTGCTGGCTCTGGTTAATAAAGACGGGGCCGTGGAGGCTGGTAAGGGCGTGTGCGGGCCGCAGGTGTGTGGGCGAGGCTGGCTGTGGGGGGTGTCAGCGCGTGTGCTGCAGACCGGGGCTCATCGGTCATAATGATCTCACCACATCAGCTGGTGTGTGTGCGTGAGCCTCTGCTTTACCTGCTGGGAGGAACCCTGTAATCGGAGATAATTTGAACAGACCTGCTTTCTGCCCAGTCTCTCATGCGTGTGCGTGTGTGTGTGTGTGTGTGTTGTTGGCACGTATGTGTGACCATTGAAGAGAGACAAAGAGTGAGAGGCTCTTTGGAGTGATAGCAAGAGAGTGAGAGTGGGATACAGAGGGAGAGAGAAAGGAAGGGAGAGAGAGGGAGTGGTAGAGAGAGAAAGGGAGAGAGAGGGAGCTACCTGCCCCAAAATTGCTCCACACACACACACACACACACACACACCCCTGAGAGAGGTGTGGTCAGGTGGGTCGATCATCTCTCCAGTCACACAGAGGCTTTGCTGCTGCCAGCCCAGCCGTCTGCTGCTGACGCGCTCAGAGTCCTGATCCACACAACCAGGGAATTATACACCACTGCTAATAAGGAAAATTAGGTCTGGGAAAAGTGCTTATGCCAATGGAAAAGGGTCATTCAGTCCCTCTGAGTCACATTTCTGAAGCCAGGGCGTGGCGATGGCTTCGGCTCTGAAAGCTGCGGCGTTCCATCAACTCTGCAGAGATTAAAGACAAAATGAGTCTGTTTTACTCTTCTTTAAGGTATATACTGTTATTTCTAATGTGACCACAGCGGAAATGTTTTATTAAATATTTCTGGACACATAAGTATTGATTTTATAGCCTCATGAATTGCGGGTTTTTGTGAAAATTGCCGGTGAGACTGTTCCTGTGCTGGAATGGAGCTGTAATGTGAAACAAGTCTGTTTTACTGAGTGTTTTGGTCCTCAATGGGACTTCAGATCTTTCTCTTTTCTCTTTCATAGCTAATATTAGCTTCTTAGATTGAATGACAAGTAAAATTGTCCTCTCTCCTTTTGCAAATTTTGCAGTGGGTCAAACCATCCTCTCATCGTCAATAGTTTTGTCTTTTTTTTATCAGTTTAGTTTTAGGTCAAACTAAAATACTCATCTTGTTTTTGTTGTTTTTACAGTTTAGACTCTTGTTTCCATGTAGCGCTCTGATTTCTTAATATCCTCCCTTTATCCTCCCTTCTTTTTTTTAGCTTACCGACCCTATGGGCCGATAAGCTATTGTCATGGAGTGGCGTCCATCGTCTGGAACATTTTTTATCTTTTTTTTGGCCTGATGAATTTTTGTGTAAATTTGCAATAACATACGACTAGACCATATCTCCAGTCTTTTTTCTTGGATTTTTGATTGAATCATTTTTGTCCGTTTTATGGGCCCTTGAAATTTTGGCTCCAATGTTAAAGATAGGACTGAGAAATTTTAAAAAAATTATTTCTCAAAAACTGTGTAATGATTTTTTTTTTTTCTAAACCAGGCAATCAACATACCTTGGTGCCGTCAATGTACAGTCTTGAGCACCATTTTGATTGAATCGACGGAAGTGGGTCTATTGGGGGGCGCTTTAGCACTTTATGAATGGGCAAGATGGCCTGTGGAGGCCAAATGGTTGCAGATAGAGATTAGTTTTGTATTATCGACAAATAGGAAGTCATATATGACCTATATTTCGGCAATATTAAATGTGACCACAGATGACTTTGAAAGGTCAGGGAATTCCATGACTTGAGGTCAGGGAATATATTAACAATGTTAAAAGATATGACTTGAAATTTCAAAAAAAAAAAAATTCTCAAAAACTGTCTGATAACTTTTTTTCTAAATCTGGCAATCAACTCACCTTGATACAATTTATGTACAGTGCGAGTGCCATTTTGATTGAATCGAGGGAAGTGGGTCTAGTGGGGGCGCTGTACTTTAGCATTGGGTCTTATGGAGAATGGGCCAAATTGCCTGTGGAAGCTAAATGGTTGCAGATAGAGATTAAGTTTGTATTACTGACATATAGGAAGTAATATATGACCTATATTTTTGGCTGTGTTAAAGTTGACTTCAGATGACCTTGAAAGGTCAAACTTGAGGTCAAAGCAAAATGTTACCATTTTCAAAGGCTTCTAGGCTTGAAAATATTGAAGATTGGGAACATATGTGTATTGAACACTTATAGGAAGTCATATATGAAATTTCTTTTGATGGCCTTGAACTTGATCTTGGGTGACCTTTGAAGGTCAAACTTCACATCACAAACTTTCAATGAGTTCTATCACCAAAATTATTATAGATAGAGCTTAGGTTTGTATTGTGGGCATATAGGAAGTCATGTATGATGTTTCATTTGGTTGACCTTGAACTTGACCTTCAGTGACCTTCAATGGCTGAACTTTACAGTGAAATTTCAATGACTTATATCAGCAAAATCATTACAGATGGAGGGTAGGTTTGTATTGGAGACATATAGGAAGTCAAATATGAACTTTCATTTGGTGACCTTCATATTGACCTTTCAAGGTCAAACTTGACCGAGTGAAAATTCTATGACTTCTATCTCTAAAAAGGTCACTGATAGAGCCTAAGTTTGTGTCACAGGCTTAAAGGAAGTGACACATGATCTTTCATTTGGTGACATTCAACTTGACTGTTGGTGACCTTTGATGGTCAAACTTGACATAATACAACTACAGTCCTTCGAAGGTAAAATGTGACCTAGGGAAGATTCAGTGACTTTTATCACTAAAATGGTCACAGATGAAGCCTAGGTTTGTGTTACTGACATCTAGGAAGTCACATATGAACTTTCATTTGGTGACATTCAACTTGACTGTCATTGACCCTTGAGGGTTAAACTCGACAGTGAAATTACAATGACTTCTATCACGAAAATAGTCACAGATTGAGCCGAGGTTTGTGTAGAGACATTTAGAAAGTCGTAGATGAAGTCCATTTACTGACTTTACCTTCTGTGACCTTTAAAGTTCACAATTGACATATTGAATTTTCAATGACTTGTATCACCAAAACTGATTCAGAGCTTTGGATTATATAACAGGACAGGGCTGGCAATAAGCGGTATCGCATCGCAAAATGCGATCAGTTTTTTTTTAAATGCGCCAATCTGCGACGGACTTTTGAAATCCCCATCGCATATTTTGCGATACAGTCTTCGGATAATGTGAGTAAAAGTTTTAGTTCAGTTTTGAACAAAAACGGGCTCCTACAGTCTCTAAAATATCGTTCCGATCGCCCTCCGCAACTACTCTATGAATAACCTAACAGCGCGACTCTGAAACCATGGTAGCGAGTTGAATGACCCCATTTTCCTACCTCCGCGCCAGTCCCGACCACAGACCTAAAGAAAACACTGGAGTGGGAGACGTCATTGGCTGAACCAAGTGCAAAACCTGAGACGCGTCCGCCACTCTTTGTAAAGAATTGGCGGGGGAATTGCGCAATCAAACTCTGTTCATGCGACTAGATAAAATGAAATTAAAAACACTAGACTGGTGACATGCATCAGGTGTCATCTAACACAGGTATTAAATATAAAAATAACGACGACAACGACGGTTTCCAGATGTGCTTATTGCATTTTAAAAAACCGCGAATTATTGTGTGATGGTCGAGATCCGGACCGTCCCGCATTGGAATTGGAGCATCGACCGACGTTAGACTGAAAGACATTGCTGACAATTTCAGAATCTAAAAAGAACGAGTGATTCAGAGTAAGTTAGAGAATGGTCTCAATTCTTAAGCAATGTATGGACTTTAACCCGTCATTACGAAAGGATTTTGGCACATCGTTGTATTTTTGTATCGCTGTATAGTGTTCCATTTTGCAAATATTAGGCAGTGGTCAAGCACGTGAGCACTGACAACATCGATTCTAACCCAACAAATCGGCAAACCTGCATTTTAGATAATCTCAGTAATTGGTTAGGGATTTCTCTGTGTGCAAGGTACTGAAGAGCTTTGAAATTAAAAGCTTTTATCGTTTGCCATTAATTATGAAGAAAAAGTTACTTTCTGTTTTACTGAAGGGCTTGTGTCATCTGTGTCTTACGTTTATTGGCATGACTGGTTATTAATGAGTATTAGAACATAATAGGAGTTAAATTGGCATAGGTATGAGTTGCAGTTGTAAAAAACCAAATAAAAAATATTTGAGGTACAGATATCTTATTGGTGCCATAAATTAAAAGGAAAAAAGATCTGTCTTGTAAAAGATGGGGAGGACTAGTAAACCTGGGTCATCACTAGTCTGGATGTCTCATGAAAAAAATATTAATTTCTATCCCTGATATACAAAAAAGAGTGGTATATTTATGTCAAAGGAATGCTGTTTTCATATTTTGGAGACAGATATTTGTACCTTGAATTCCTACAGTGGTCTTTATTATAGATTATGACAATTTTTATTTTAATATTTAAATGTCCATCTTGGCAATTATTTTTGCTTAATGCCAGCCCTGCAGGAAGTCTTATAAATGTATGTGAACTTTTTTTTTAGTGACCTTTGCATTAACTTTCAATGATTCAAATGTCAAACTTCACATGAAATTTTCATAACTTGTATCATCACTATAAGATTACTTGCCGGTAAGCTACAGGACCCTTGGTCCTATTTTTGATATTTGTTTTTCCATCATCCAATGGATTTTAAGATAATTTTTGAAATTTGTTATATCAAGCTGTGTGCATGATTTCTGCTTGGTTATGAAAGCCTTGCCAAATAGGATGACGATATTACTAATATCGGATTTACTGTTTTCCAAATCTCCTAAAATGACAGTTTGCAGATTAGTAATATATTTCTTATTAGATTTTAGTATCCACTTCTGGATTTGATCCCAAAATAAAGCAACGGCAGGATAGAACCATAAAAAATGCTAAACAGATTCCTCTTTATCATTACAAAATCTGCATAAATTTGATTGTTCTGGGCCCCAGACATACGTATAACATCTTTCTGGTGAGCAGAAATTTGTATAATACCTGTATTTGTATTATACATATGGTCACTTCTAAAGTTGCATTATATTAAAGGAATAAGCCCCGAGAAGCAGTGGGTTACAGTGATTTTATAACGGCGGAGGGGCGTTCTAAGGCACGACGCGCAGCGGAGTGCCTTAGTGCCCCTCCGCCGTTATAAAATCACTGTAACCCACTGCTTCAAGGGGCTTATTGCTTTTATAAAACGGTTACCCTACATATAGCCCATTAAATAAACACACAAGAAAAAAAAATCAACAATTTATTGGTAATAATGCAACAATACAATTGAGAACTATTCGTTCTTCCACCAAGCAAGATCGAGTGGACAGAATGGTTGGTAAGCAACACAGACGCTAAGATTGCTTTTTCATCTAGCGCCATTATCATGTCACATCAGGCTTTTTGGGCTCGTTAATGTAGATATACTATGAGAGCAGGCTATTTGGAATGTCTCCTTCAGTCTCCCGAAGGCCCCGTTAAATAATTTTACGTTCGTTTCGGTTTCGGTTTTGGAGTTTCCTTGTTCTCAACTCGCGCCGATCGGCCATATCATTACAACCAGCAGCAAGAGTAGGGAACAAGATTGACTTTTGTCCTCCACACTTGCCGGTGTCCAGGAAAATATGTTGAATTGTGCATTAGTTGGCTAGCCAGCTTGTCAACTAGCTAGCGTTCACTACAATGGATGTGGTTATCCTACACGTGGCCCATAAAATAAACACACTAGAAAACAAATCAACAATTTATCGCTAATACTGAAATAGCGAGCTAGTTAGCAACGTAGCTAGCTAGCTAAAGTGATGTCGAAGTATATTTTATTTATTAACCTTTATTTAACCAGGTAATTAGCCCATTGAGATCTAGGACCTCTTTCACAAGGGAGACCTGGCCAAGAAAGGCAGCAACACACGTCTGTAACACAAAATTAAAAACAATACGCACAACATTCAGAAGCAAAAATGGAGCAAAGTACAGAGCAGATATACAAATAATAAATAGTGATCATATAAAATGCTAATTTTTGATGATACGGATAGCTAGGTAGATAGCCAACTGGTTAGCGGGTTAAAAGGCTAAACTTCGCTAACACTGAAATAGCGAGCTAAAAGTATTGAAACAAACGTAAACTAACGAGTCAGTTGAGCGCAGAGTAGTTGGTTGCAGGCGCGCACATTTAAGGATGGGAAGCACCCGTTTTATAAAAAATATTAAATACATCTTTCCACGGGATTATTATATTAATAGTCTTCCCACTTTTTTAGAATAGTTACTGGATTTTCAACTATTTTGTCTTTGACTAAATAATATTTATAAAAATTTTTATTTAGTTTATTTCCATTTAACCATGATAAGTCTCTACCGCATGGGCGGCATACTAATTATTGTCTTGGTTTCTTTGCAATAGTATTTTTCCAGGCATTAGGTAATGAGGCAATAATTTTGTTATATTCTAATGGTGTACATATTGAACCGTAATTTAGTTAAATTTTTTGGAAAGTCATAATTTTACAATTGCTGTCTATTAAATCGTTTACAAATACTATGTTTTTATGTTAGAATTTTTCATTTACATATGGACGATCATCAATCAGCATATTACTATTAAACCAAATTATTTGCTGTAACATGTTATCTACACTATCTGAGGGTTGAGACTGGTACTGCAGCCACTTTGTAATAGCGTCATCCATGAAAACTGACATGGAGGGAAAGAAGTCATTTTTTAGCTGGTTGAAATGGGCAACTTTTAACTGTACAAATGGAAATAGCCCTTTCTCAAACATCGGATGGAAGCTTCTCAGTAATTTTGCTGAGAACCATTGTTGGTTATGGTATTATTTTGGTATAATAGATGCTTTTAGTGAATAGTTTAAACCCCTTAAATTCAAAAGATTCATGCCTCCCTCACAAAATGTATTGTACAGATATGTCCTTTTGATTTTATCTGGTTTATTATTCCATATAAAAGCAAATATTCTTTTCACATATAGGTCTTCTAATGAGGTGGGTAAGGATTATATATCTATAATGTATATATAAACTATGGTATAACCATTAAGTTTATTAATGCTATTTTCCCATAGAGGGTCATAGATTTTCCAGTCCTGGGAGATAGAATTTTACCTATTTTCTGAAGTTTATTTTCAGAATTTATTTTTGTAATATTGTTCAGATCTTTCAGGATACATCATCCCAATATGTTGACTGGTCGATTTGTCTGTCTGATAGGGAAACTGCTAGACAATTCTGTATCATTCAGAGAGCCAATACACCTGATTGCGCATTTATCATAGTTTTGCTTCATGCCAGACATTTTGGAAAACTGATCCAAGTCTTCAACTAAGGCCATTATTGAGTTTTCTGACGGTTTTATTGTAAAATTAGTATCATCTGCATACACTGTAACTTTAGATTCTAAATTGTTTATGTAGAGACCTTTTATGTTTCTGTTATTTTGTATTTTTTGTCCTAAAATTTCAATAGACTGTACAAACAAGTATGGGGATAGAGGACATCCTTGTCTTAAGCCTCTTTTTAGATGTACTGTTTCTGAGAGCTCGCCATTATTTATTATTTAACATTTTGATTTACTATAAAGTGTTTTTATCCAGTTGATTATGGATGGGCCAATACTGAAATAGTGCAGACATTTGTACATGAAATCTAAACGTAATATATCGAATGCCTTTTTGAGATCTGCAATAACCGGGTTCTTGTACCCTGTCATAAAACTCTATCCTCCCTTCTTCCTTACTACCTCCCTCGCTACATCTGTCCCTCCACCTGTCCTACCTCCTCCTTCCTCCCCTCCACCTCACTTCCTCTCTTCCTGCCTCCCTCTCCCCACTCCATCCCTACGACCCTTCCTCCATATCTCCCTCACCTGCCCTCTGCCTTTCCTCCCTCTATCCCACCCTATTTCATTCCTCCATCACCCTCCCACCATACCTCCCTCTTTTTCTCTTTCTCTCTCTCTCTCTCCCTTCTTCTCCCTCCCCTCTCTCCCTCACTCTTTCCCCCCTCTCTCTGTCCCTCCCTCCCTCCCCTCTCCTTCTGTCTCTCCCTCCCTCCCTCTCTCTCCTTCTGTCTCTCCCTCCCCCTCCCTGTGCTGCTGTCCCCTGTAGGTTCTCCAGGTCTGCAGCTGCGGTACCTGGTGGACCCAGGCTTCCTGAAGCAGGGAGAGCAGCGCTGGTTCCTGCGTTACCTGGCCCTGCACACGCTGCAGATTGATGTGTGGGACAGCGCCTCTCTCCTGCTGGTGGGCTCAGCAGCTGTGGAACTGAAGGTGAGGAATATGTACCACATCTGGAGGGCATTTGCAGTCACTCCAGTGGTTGAGTAGCCTAGCGGTGGTTTGCGTGACTGATAACTGAAGAGATGCTAGTTAAAGCCTCCATTTGGGCCTGGTTTTCTGATTTGATTTGGAGAGCTTAAGTTGGGAAGAACTGTGCAGCTGGGCCTTTGAGCAAGACGCTTAGTCCTAAAAATGCCCCAGGGTCTTTACCCCTGTTTCTCTCTGTACCTCCCCACTCATAACTGCTCTACCTGGAATTTCTCCCAGGACGTCCTTGTAAAAGAGAATCATGCTCTGAATGGAACATTCCCTGGTTAAATAATGGTTCCAAAAAAATTGACACATCTATGTTGAAGTTCTCAGTGTGCTTTGGGCTTGCGCTGATCTGTTTGCTTGTTGATGACGTGCACCGTTTGTGCAAAATGTCCATGAAACCTGGTGTGATTTCAATTATTTTGGCAATTTAATTTTTTATGCTTTATTGAGTGCTTAAAGATTTACTCGCCCAGAATGATGGATGACATACAGTTCTTAAATTATGATTTCATTTATTGAGGGGAAAAACGCTATCCAAACCTACCCGGGCCCATGTGAAAAAGTAATTGCCCCCCCTTGTTAAATCATGAATTAACTGTGATTAACCACATTTTATAGTTCAATTTCACTAACCACTCTCAGGCCTGATTACTGCCAGACCTGTTGAATCAAGAAATCACCTAAATAGAACCTGTCTGACAAAGTGAAGTAGGCTAATGGATCTCAAAAAGCAATACATAATGCTGCAATCTAAAGAAATTCAAGAGCAGATGAGAAACAAAGTCATTGACATCTATCAGTCTGGAAAGGGTTACAAAGCCATTTCTAAGGCTTGGGACTCCAGTGAACCATGGTAAGGGCCATTATTCACAAATGAAGAAAACTTAGAACAGTGGTGAACCTTCCCAGGAGTAGTCGGCCTACCAAAATTACTCCAAGAGCGCATCGACGACTCATCCAGGAGGTCACAAAAGAACCCAGAACAACATCTAAAGAACTGCAGGCCTTACTTGCCTCAGTTAAAGTCAGTGTTCATGATTCAATATAATAAAGAGACTGGGCAAAAATGGCATCCATAGGAGAGTTCCCAGGCGAAAACCACTGCTGACCAAAAAGAACACAAAGGCTTGTCTCACATTTGCCAAAAAAAAACATCTTGATGATCCCCAAGACTTTTGGGAAAATATTCTGTGGACTGATGAGACAAAAGTTGAACTTTTTGGAAGGTATGCGTCCCGATACATCTGGCATAAAACTAACACAGCATTTCATGAAAAGAACATCATACCAACAGTCAAACGTGATGGTAGTGTGATGGTTTGGGGCTGCTTTGCTGCTTCAGGGCCTGGACAACTTGCCGTAATTGATGGAACTGTGAATTCTGCTCTCTAGCAGAAAATCCTGAAGGAGAATGTCCGACCATCAGTTTGTGACCTCAAGCTCAAGCGCACTTGGGTGATGCAGCAGGACGATAATTTTAAACAGACCAGCAAGGCCACCTCTTAATGGCTTAAAAACAAAACAAAATGAAGGTTTTGGAGTGGCCTAGACAAAGTCTGGACTTAAATTTGATTGAGATGCTATGGCATGACCTTAAACAGACCGTTCATGCTCGAAAACCACCAATGTGGCTGAATTAAAATAATTCTGCAAAGAAGAGTGGGCTAAAATTCTTCCACAGTGATGTGAAAGATTCATTGCCAGTTTTTGCAAACATTTGATTGCAGTTGTTGTCGCCGAGGGTAGGTTTAGATTCAGGGGGAAATTACTTTTTCACATAGGGCCAGGTACGTTTGGATAGCTTTTTCCCTTAACTAATGAAATAATCATTTAAAAACTGCATTTTGTATTTACTCAGGTTATCTCTGTCAAAAATAAAAATTTGTTTGATGATCTGAAACATTTAAGTGTGAGAAATATGCAAAAAACAAGAAATCAGGAAGGGGGCAAATACTTTTTCACAGCACTGTATTATGTCTTCTTCTTAGGGAATGTAAATAGTTCTATTTGTAGGCCCCACATTTCCTTATCATATGCGATATTCGCAAGGTCTCATCTAGAATCCATCAATGGAATGGATCTTCCGTGTTCATTCAAACGTGCACACTTTTAGCGATAGCTGCGAGTGTTTGTGCTATGAAGCGCGGCAATCTGTCAAGAGAGGCTAATGCTGCCACCCTATGTTGGGGCTCTGCTGTACATACGTGGACAACGCACATGTAACTGACTTTGCTTTCTCTTCTAAAGATCCTCACCATTCTTTTGCCGAGATTAATAAATAGAGAATATCATATGGGCATTTTCATATCACACACACCACAGTGTGTGAGAAATCCCGATTAGCTTATTGCTGCGACCAAAAAAAAAAAGTTTGATAAAGGAGAATACACTTGGTTCAGAACACCACATGGCCAGTGATCGCAAGATTTCAACAAGCTCCCGGACGCTAATATGCTCGTGTACCTATGATATTCGGGCTTAGCTGCTATATTCAAACCTGTGGAACTTCAGGTTTATTTTAAATTCTAGTGGAGATCCCAAGGTTTCCAAGTGATTCCAATGATACGTCCTGTTGAATTACAAGAAAGTTTGTATTAAAGGGGACCTATTATGCTTCATTTCCAAGTTTATATTTTGATCTTGGACTCCCCTAGAGTACTCCTGATTGTTCAAAGTCCAAAAAAGGGTCCTTATTTAGCTCATACTGCCATCCTCAAAAAACCCCATTTGTAGTCCATTGTAGTGTCTGCCTGAAACGCCTCGTTTGGGTGGCTCTTCCGCTATGCCCCCCCCTCCCCGTGTGCCCGCTTTCTTCTGATTGGCCAGCTCTTTGGAGGGCGGAACTGGGCGGGACTCGGCAGAACACAGTTTTCCGGGTCTGCCTTCCTAGTGTGAAACGTGAGACACGTCTGCCATCTGAGCTAAGGAGGCGGGGAAATACCGCAATCAAACACAGTACATGTGTATAGATCTAATGAAATAAACTTGTTCTAATAAACGCAGCGGCGAAAGTCTCACAGCTCAAGCTCGAATTTGCTATCTACCTACGGCTACTATGATGAGTTCACCGGTGGTTCTACTCTATAGCTAGGATTGAGGGAAAGCTAGAATCCACCCCATACAGACACATTTGTAGAATGGGTCGACATACCCAAGTGTAGACCGGAGACCGTAGAAATCCGATGGGTCTGAGTTTAGAGGGAAACATGGACAGTGAGCAGCAGCAAAAAGTGGACCAACAACTTATGGACTGCTTTGGTGTGTATTATAAGGACCTGCTGGTTCATGTGCATAACTGTGGTGTGTCATTAGCGTGGAGTAGCACCAGCTTCTGCGCTGGTATATGAGGGAGGAGGGCGAAAGCTCCAGGCTAAACAGCCTTTTTCGAAATTGCCCATGTAATGGTTTACTTACGCGCCGGAATGACCAGCGTTTGCTTTCGCGGGAAAATGGGCGCGATAAAGCCGCTTTCACACGACCTTGAAACAAATTTTTGCGCGACACATTACATTCAAAGTCAATGCATTGTCTTTGCATTTACTTTGAATGTAATCTGTCGCGCGAAAAATTCGTTTTGCGTCTGGTGTGAAAGCAGCTTAATGCACCCATAACGCGTGTATTCACGTCTTTGCATTGACTTTGAATGTAATCTGTCGCATTTAAAAAATTAGTTTCGCGTCCGTGAAAGCGCTTAACGCGCCCAGAACGTGTATTATTCAAGATCTTTGCATTGACTTTGAACGTAATCTGTCTCGCGAAAAATTTGTTTCTCGTCCAATGTGAAAGCAGCTTTATGGATAGTACGCGACAGCTAGAGAGAGCTCTGGTTATGTTATGAACATAATACAGGTTTTACAAACCGTATGTTCCGTTAGCGTGGACAGTTGCTTATGTGGAGCTAGCGAATCGATCACTTCTACAGGAAAGAATTTCCTATTCAATCTCCGCCTTTTTTGGCTTTTTATTAGCCACAACAATTTCTAAAGGGGGAAGAAATTATGCCACGGTAGTGCAGAGAAATTGTTTGTTTTACCAGACATGTTAGAGCTTGTGCATTTTACAATTGCTTTCATGGCAGCATCAGGGAGCTAGCCCAGATATTGGCGAAGTATCCAGCTGACCTCGGTCATGGATAAGTGAAGCGATCACAAGCAGCCGTAAACAAACCCAAACATGTATCCCAAGCTCTGCAAAACCTACGTCTGGTCTAACTGCAGCCTTTTCAGCCCAACTTTGCAGACACATACAACACCTCTCCAGTTAGCTTCAACTGTAGTGGCTACAATCGGGCAACGTTATGATGAAACTGCCACATTGATGCTTACCAAAGTAACACAAGCATACCAATCAGAATTACTGCATATAAGTTAACCAGGAGCATTTTTAATTAGCACGGCAGCACGCAAACTAACATGCAGTAGCTGGTAACCAAGCATTCATAACAACCACAGAGACAAACCATTGCAATACAGGTCTTTCAGACAGCAAGTTCCGTTACTGTGGGCAGTTGTACCAAGCATCCAAATTACAAACAAGTATAAAAAGTTAGCTTCAAATGAGGTGTACGTTCACACACCTTCTGTAGAATTTCCCCTGATATTACTCTTGCATATTTAGGACACAAACATTAGCAACAGTAACTTGGCTACGTTAGCCACAGTGCTACAGCCACAATCAGCTGGCCATCACGTTGGGTCGGCTTATGCAGTAAAAGGAACTTACAGCTTCTGCGTCTGAGAGTCACGGACAGTCGCGACCGATCCAGGCTTTATCTTCAGATATTTTACAAAGCTTGCGTTTGAGGCCAGTTGTTAGAGCTAACTATCGTTAGCAGTCCTGCTAGCCACCCATAACACATTAGCTTCACTTACATTATTTGCTGTTATATCGTTACTCACAGCTTGTGGCTCTGAGCGCTTGATCGATGCAGCTGCTTCAGGTTTGAGAAGCAGCTGAAACGCTTATTCAGCGTTGAATTTATCCTTTATTGACAAAGCTGTCTTTGGTGAAATGCTGAGCACAAACAGCTAACGTTCCCTTTGGCCGTGGCTGTTTCCTGCCAGCAAACAAAAAAGCTTCCCACTGATTTCTGGTGGCATCGTCTTTTGGAAGAGAAATAGGTGCTTTTCTTCACGTCAAAAAGTAAACGGACAAGCAGCTTTGGGAGAGATACTGACAAAACTGCACCTCAAATGATCTGCGGGTTCTTCTTTTGTATTTCCAAAAGTGTAGACGCTACCAAGGCATAGTATGATCTGCGGTTGTTAGTGCCTGCTAGAATAGTTTCCGGTGTGGGCAGGTCCAGCGCCGTGATTGGCTCTGGCTTGGTCTGTATTAATTGGACGGCACAATCTGACGTCAGGTTTTGCCCAGATCTTGTGAAGATCTCGGGACGAGCTGCTCAGAGAGGAAATCATGTTTACGAAATCACGCTCTTGAATTACGGCAAAACCCCTGTATCTTATGTTTAGAGACTTTTCAGAGGTTGAGTATGGACATCCAACATTATAACATTACTTATATGTATTAAAAGAAGGATCAGCATAGTAGGTCCCCTTTAAATGATGTAAAAGATCTTGATATTTTCTGTTTCATTTTTTACTGTGGCCATAAATACATGGTGTCCTGGGTTTTAATATTTCTCTCCATATGAGTGTGATATAGCTTCAGAGAAGCCCTACAACCAGCAGATACAGAACATCTATGTGACATTGTTCCAAAATATGAAAACAGTACTTTTTTTGACTTTGAACTTACTTTAGGGAAAACTTAAGTTAAAAAAATTAGAATTTAACGGGTTTAAGGCTGTATGTTTGGAATCAGTCAGTGTTTTGTGCATTTTATTATTCACAGAAGGCCTGCATATGTGCAGGTAATTCCAAACTTTTCAAAGTGAATTTTATGCCCTGATTAGTGGGGAAGTTTTTCCATTTTGCTCCATTATACTTGGCTCATCTTAGCCTTAGGCTAAGGAAATAAACTAAGTCCGTTAAATTAACTTCTATGGCACATCCTTGGAAAGCAATTACTCGGTACGCACTGAAGGTTACCTGATTGGACTCTAATTACTCAGAAAAGTAATTACTGGAGGACTAATATTTTAGATGTCCAGATTTCACTCTGGAACGAAACAGCACGTAATCAAAAATAAGCAAATATATGATTGGAATCATCATCCATTAAATTTAAGGGTCAAATCAAGAAATTACTGAAGAAGTAATTAAATATGTAAACAAAGTTTCTGTGTTTTTATTTTTATTTCCCTTCCTTCTGCTGAGCGTGATGGTTTAATTCACTGTAAAAGAACCGAAAGAAAACCGAAGGCCTCTATGTATCGCATTTGTTATTTCCTGCTACCTTTGGTGTGTTGCCTCATTAAGTGTGCGCTACTACAGCTCAGATAGCGGATATGCCACTGAAATAAAAACCACAGCGAAACCATCCACCAATGCCATTCATAAGAATGAAGATTTTATGGTACAAGAGCACAAATAAGTGATTAGAATATTCTTTCTGGGTATTCTCATGCTGGTGCTACAATCATTGTGGGTGAACGTAAGCGATGGGGAGTGAGAATTTTGGAATTATGCAGTTCAAAAAAAAAAAAAAACCAGGTCACCTGTTTTTGAGCAGTGATAACTAACTCTGGCCCTAGAGATCTGACATCCTGTTGGCTTTCGCACTGACCCTGACAAAGCACACCTCACTCTGAAACTAGAGATCTTTGAGCTGCAAAGTGGCAGAATCAGGTGTGTCATAATGGCGTTGATGTGAAAACCTACATGATGGTTGATGGTTGGGCAGCTCTGCTGTAGTAGTTTGTAGTTTGTTAGGATTAAAGTGAAAACCTGCAGGACTGTAGATCTCCAGGAACATGGTTGGTTGCCGCTTATTTTGCAAGGAGAAGAGGCAGCTCTTGCCGTAGCGGTTTACCAGCATAGCACTAACGCTAAGCTCTCTCCGCGCTGTTTCACAGCACCTCCTGCGGCAGGGCAGGCCCGCGGTGCAGGTAACACAGGAGCTGGAGGTCGTCACCACAGAGTATCTGCAGGACGCTCCACAAGCTGGCGGTAACCTCCGCAACGTGGCGGCAATGGCGGCCGTTAGCGCCTTCACCACCGTCAAGGGGAGGCTTCATCTGCGCCTGGGGAATATTGGTGAGCAAAGCGCTTCTGCCTGGTACCTGCACTCCATTTTAACTGGGCTATTCCTATGGTGTCATCAAAAGGAGACATGAGGGGAAGTGAGCATTGAACTATTTATACCGCTGCAAAGCCAGTCACATGGTCACTGAAGCAAGCTAATTTGTTCTGCGGGATTTTTTTTATGCTTCATGTCTTGTTAAAAATAAATGAATAAATAAAATGAGTGCCTTTTTATGAGTTCTCATCAATAGCTGTTTACCATTAGTGAGGCTGGATGTCCTGCTCCATCTTGCTGAAGGAGACACTGGCAATCCGTTACCTATTAGAGTTGCGATCCGTCAGTCTGGTCCATGGCCATCACTCTGCTGCTTTTAATCATTGATGAATTCATGCCCCTGCCATGGTTCTCCCCCCTTTGACTGAATGTAAAGCAGTCAGCAGAGTTTGAACCTGCAGTTACAGATGCTGCTGTTTAGCATCATTCTGATCTTACGTCCAAGGGAGGCTTTCCTCAGTCGGGCTTTTGAAGTGAAATGAGAGCGAGAGAGAGAGAGAGAGAGAGGGGTAAAGGAGAAGACCGCTTTGAATGCTGAGACTCCTCTTTCCAATAACTTGTATGGGCGGTATGGAGGTGCAGCGGTTGCCTTACAATATGGAGGTTCGGGGTTTAAGCCTTGGCTGGCCAGGACATTTCTGTGTGGAGTATGCATGTTCTGCCTGTGTTTGCCTGGGTTTTCCCTGAGTACTCCAGTTTCCCGCACCCTGACAGACATGCTGCAGGGTTTCCTGTGGCGGAGGGCTTCAGCGTCGGGTCAAAACTCAGCATTATCAGGTGTGGCCAGTTTTCATTAATCAGCACGTAGGCGATATAATAATTGAAGTCTATGTGCACGGAGGTTTATCAGTTTCACGTGCGTGACGGTGGATTTCACATATAATATGAAAACCGATTGTGACTCCAGACTTCGGATTTGGAATGAAATAATCATGAAGATACAATAAGGTAGAGCAGGATGTGCTCACAGCAAACACAGAAGTTAACATCGTAGCTTATCGTTTTGCAAAGTGAACAAAATATTTTTTCTCTAATCGTTGCACACATTGCATTAAGAAGAAAGCAGCACGTTTTACTGCCGATGGATAATTTTTATTCATTGGAAAACGAGTTTATCAAGCAAAATAATTGACAACAGGTCAAGAATTATTAGTGCTCATTTTAACTTAACAATTAGAACTGGCGACACATGATTGTCTTTAGGATTTTCGGAGTTTTTGTAAAGTAATTTTACATAGGCGTGGCAGCTTTTATTTTGCCGTGGTAGCGCGCCACGATCAATTACATGTTGCGGAAACCCTGTGCTGTATAGGGACACTCTGTCACTGCCCCTGTCCAAGACTCTGGCTTTAGAACTGGAGTTGGTCCCCAGGTGCTGTACTGCAGCTGCCCACTGCTCCTAAGTAACAAGTATGGATCATGTGCAGAGGACACATTACCCCACAGGGTTCAATAAAGTATATCTATCCATCTATCTTTTCTATGTTTACAAATGCAAATGGCTCGGTTGGCACTTTGGTCTGATTTGAAGGATGTGTGATACACCATTATCAAAGACCTACACTGCAAAATATGAGATAAGAAATGTGGCCATTTTTTATTTTTCTTTCTTCTCCTCTGTTTTCAACTTGAGCGTTAATGGCAGCTGAGGCTTTGATGACTGGCTTGCTTTCTTTTTCTTCGGAGTTTTATTTCAGAAAGGAGGTGTTGTTCGTGCCTTTAAATCAGTTGTAGCTGACTCGTTTGGCTGGAGCAGTGCCCTATGAGACTTCATATTGCATTTCAGAATTAAAGAATTCAGAAGGGGATTACAGACAGCTTGTTAGAAAGGCTTATCAGAGGGACGGTAATTTCTGATTGTTGATGCCTTTGCTCAATGAGTTAATTTGGGAGTCCCTAGACTTTATTATTTGTACAGATTGTCCGCTGGTGTGTCTTGCATTGTGGTTGTATTTCTGCTGAATGCACACATGCAGAGTTTCTGAGCCTTTTTTTGCATTTACGTTTTAGCATGATTTCCATCCATTTACTGTATTATGTAAATTGCGTGTTCTTAAACCGCTAATTAGAATTGCAGGGGAATTGGAGCCTATCGCAGCAGACTGGGCGAAAGGCAGGAATACACCCTGGACAGCTCACCAAGCCATTCAAACAGCATTCAATCACACACTCACACCTATGGGCAATATAGAGTCTCCAATTAGCCTGACATGCATGTCTTTGGACTACGGGAGGAAACCGGAGTACCCGGATGAAAATCGCACAAACACGGGGAGATCACATTAAACTTCACACAGAAAGGCCCCGGGCCAGAATTAAACCCATGGCCTCCTTACTGTGAGAGAACAGCGCTACCCACTGCGCCACCGTGTTGCCTCATGGGCATGTTTTAGTCACCAGGATCTCATTACGGAAGCTGTGAGCCGAAGAGGGCCGTGTTTCTGTGGTACTGTAGCGTGTTTACATGGCACACGCCCCCACGTGCGTCTCGTATTGACGTAAACATCCATTTCCCTGATGCCGCGCAGTGCATGAGACACTGCCATAATGCGAGTGGGCATCTGCAGCTCCTCTCCAGAGTTACGACTGAAGGAAAATGATGGAAATGTCATTTCATGTTTTTGTTGCTCTTACCAATTTAGGCCAGGGTTGAGAATCCTTCATCGCGCTGTAATTTTTTGCACACTTCTGCAGCCGATGACCCAGGTTGGCCTTTGGCAGCTTTTAAATAGCGGAGCTCTAAATCAGAGCGTGCTGCTGACGGGTAGTCAATATGAATAAATGTTAGCACTTTAGCCGTGTTAGTTGGAGGGCAAACAGCGTGACCAGCGTGTGGAGTCCTTACAAAAGGTACAGTTTGCGCTGCTCACATTACAGCATCCTTAGTGGTGTTAAACTGTGACAATAAGAAAGTAAAATTCAACGATAAGTAAGTCATTGGGTAACATTTGGCACAAGGATATCTGCTACGCCCCTGAGGAAAAGATACGGAGGAGTTTGAGACAAGATGAGAATTAACCTTTTTTAAAATACTGGTTCAGTTATTACTAAAATGTCACAAGGGAGAACTTCTTGTGCGGAAAGTAAATGAAAATAAATGAAAACCATACTTGTCTGCATCAGACATGCAGTCAGGTGTGTTAGTGTTTTGACAGTGGCACTATTGTGAAGGACTGTAATTTCTGTTCAGTGTGGATGTACATGCATTAGATTTAAGCCTACTGGCTGCAATTTTATTTCTTGGTAGATGCGCCCTCTTGCAGTAAACCAAGCTGAATTATGGCCCTCATCAATGTCCAAATACTTACAGCCCTCACAGCATCATGTGCTCCACCTGCTCATAGCGCTGAATTTATTACCCTTCTGGCACTGGACAGTGGCGATGTCAGTTTAATTCTGGTATGAGGTGGAAGTTTAAATTTCCTGAGACAGTTCAGTGGCCATCTTTGTTATTGTATATATAAAATCAAAGTGGATGGAGAAAATATTGGAAGCAGCCCCCTCCAAAAAGAGGCCTAACCAGCAGTGCTCTGCTTGGTGATTTCCCAAAGCAAGATGAGGATCATAACAGAGTTCTAAAGGGGCCAAATAGTGGGTGCCTTAAGGTCTCAGAAATGGTAAAATTATTTCAGGTTGTACTGGGAACTATGTCAAAAATAATGACATTTACCTAACATCAACAAACAGCTAATGGCACACAAGAACTTTAACCGCTAGTCCGATTGGAACAGATGGACACTTGGTGATTTAGTTGCTAATAGTTGCACTGCAGCTCTGAATATCACCACATTATCGAATAAATATATATCTGAGCGAGCCTCAATAAAAACAGTACGTTCTCGGAGCTGATATTTATGGCAGTGTCTCCAATAATTTATGGTACAGATGGAGATTTTTTTTCCAGCGCAGCTTATTGCAATTAATTGCGATTGCAGTATGCAGTAAGTAATGTGCTGTAAATAGAAACTCTATGCAGCAGTAAATTAAAATACTTCTTTCAGGCTGAATGAAAATGAAGTCGATGAAGTCGATTGCACTGTAGTTATGGAGAGAAATATAACAATGTCATCTAATGGCTGGTTTATTATTGATCTGCATAGCACACAAGCATGTATTTAAACAGCGCTCGACTTTCTGCAGCTCATAATGACTCGGATGATAAAGTGAATTGACTGTCCCCTTCAAAGCAGATAGAGGCTAAGGAATGGCTCCTCTATGGCCGATTAAAATGTTCGTGAGATGAAAGGTGAATATCCAAATTTAATGATTTGGGGGCTTATTCAACCGGAGGCGCTTTTCTCCTCCTGTTTTACAGTGTTCGCCATGTCCTTGTCCAAGGGCCGTGGTGTCCCCATGTCACTGCAGGGGTGTGTAGATGAGGACAGGTCCATCATAAAGCATCCACAGATATACGTTTTGAAAGAATCACAGCCTTCAATTGAATTAGTTTGGGTAAACGCAGTATAGGTTCTTACAGTAATGCATTTTTGCTAAGAAAGAAGGACCCCTCCATCCCCACAACCACAATTATTATTCTTATTATTATTATTATTATTATTATGACATTTTTATCCGAAATGAGTCGTTGTTCATTAGACTTGGCAGGATCCAGACCCCTCTCCCACAGAAAAGTGGAGTTACAGGACTTATGTAACAGCTGCTCTGGTCTTCATTATGGCTACACACTGGAGCTTGAACCGCCAAAAGAGTAACTTAGCCGCTAGGACACAGGGCTTCCCCAAATGTGCTCTTCCTGAGGCTAATGAAAGTCATACCGAGACCCTAATCTGTGCACATACAGTGGCATCCTCTACTGTGTCTCCTGACCCACAGAGACACCAGCAACCAGGACGTGAGGTCTCTTTTATGGAGGCATATTGTCTAGTTTCCCCCCTCCCCCCATTGCTACTGGGGTCATGATTTCCTTTCTCAGTTTTAAATCTTGATCCCCATCTACCGCATTTGGTCGAAATCCTCAATTTGAAAGTCTAATGTGCCTCGAGTAACGGTGGTTGAGGTCTGACAATTCAAATTTACAACCTGCACCTCGGTTGTTAAACTGGGGAATAAATTTCCATCTTGTGGACGTGTTGAATAGTTGAGTTGACATATTAATGTTAGGTCTCGTTAAAAGGAGGGTAAAACCATGAATCCTTTAATGATAATGTCATGGTGCTTAACCCTGCCGTTAGCCGCGTAAGGACACTTTAATAAGAAAATTATTAGCTTTCAGACTCGTCAGTCCTTGTGATATACTGTATGTAAATCACATAACATATATTGTAAATGCAGATTAAGCATGGGGCACTTGCACGCTGTATGGCCTATCTTCACCATTCAGAGGGCCGAACATTTTAATAAGGGTATTGACTATCGCAATAGCATATAATAATCATCTCTTTGCTTTTAGCATTATTAATAGCACTGTAATACAGTCTGTTGCACAGTGGTCTCAGTGCCAATAAGGGCAATGACAGGGTGAGCAAATCACTGTCTGGGAAACGTGCTTTATAGAAGATCTTACTCGAGTGGGTGTGTCATATGAAAGTTGTGAAACGAGTTGTGTAAACTTTGCATTTGTTGCGAGGATTAGCGAGCGACAAACCGAAAATTCACTCAGCGAGTTTCATAACTTTCTAATGACACGACCAAGAGTATAAGATCCTGTTTATCATGTAACTGAATTGCGTAATGTAATAGAAAACAAATTTAATTTCCGTTAGCGCCCATTGTTTGTTAGCACTGAGCTAACTCCGTCGCTCTGCTCACAAAGTCAGTCACTGAGTCACAGCCATTTGCAGCTGAAATATTTGGTTTGCAATTTAATTTAATTTAACTATCGTTAGCACGCTAGCAAACAAAGTAATGTTACATAATGGTTATGAAAACATACTGCATACACACTAGCTAGCCAGCTGAGTAACGTGAACTTAGTTATGTGAGTTGCACTTGGCGAGCTTGCAACAGCGGCGAGCCATACCGATTTAACCAGCGTCGCACTTGGTATTCAATTGGCTAAATATTAACAGAGTGACGTAATGCAGAGCGATTTTTTTTTTTTTTTTTCCCCATGCTCTCAGCCAATGAAATTTTCGCAAAAGTGATATTACCCTGGGATAATATCAAACCTTTTTCACCGGCTGGGCAATGGGAAAAGTACTGCAGTTATGTGATAATTTAATATCCATACTTAAAACTGTAAATCTATCTTTATTTTTAATGGAAAGCAGCTAATCATTCTGAAACTAAATATAATTGGGAATCCTAAGGACCATTCATTTCAATAGACGTGATTCAATAGATTGATTTCAATCATCACTCATATAATATCATGAGTGTCTTAAACACTAAGTGGCATGGATTTGTGTCAGAGACGCAACACCGACAAACCGTCGCATGCAAGGAAAGGACTTCCGCTTCTATATGGAACCCTGAGCTCTGTTTGTACTTCCTTCTCCTCTGTGTTCAGTGGGGGACGAGGGCAGACCAAGTGACCGGTTAGGGTAGAGCCGAACCCACGTTTTGGTGTTGTTGCATTGTTTTCAACTTGGTTTCAAGTTTGTTTTTCTTTTTTTTTGTTAGATGTCAGATCTTGACTTGTTTCACAATCAAAAGAATCACGGTCTATGAAGTGCGAGCTTATTTTTTCCAGCTGGAAGAAAACAAAGAAAATGTTTCTTATATGGATTGGAGCGGAGAGTTCCCACCATGTTTGCTTGGCTTTGCTGAAAAAATAAGACATTAGCATGTTACACAATTTTAAAATCTTTAAAATTTATGAAAAAACAAGGTAATGGAAAAAGTGAGCAAAATACTCTCAGGTTCCTAAGGGTTAAAAGTATCTTGATGATTGTATGGCTTTCAGTAGTTCAAGCATTTAGCATTCAAAGTGTAGTTGCAGGCACGCAAAATGATTGCAACCAAGTTAAGAATCCTAACAGCTGAATTCGGGATTCAGAAAGTAAAATAATTCCGTTTTGTTGATGAAAATATATATATATATATATATATATATTTATTTATTTATTTAAAGCAATCACCCCAGGTCAACCCCACAGCCCTCACCTTGACAGCCTGAGCATGGTGTGTCACACAGGACACAAGTCTGTCTGCACGCAGAGGGGAATGTGCTCAGGCTAATGTAGCTGGCTAAGAGGAGGAGAATAAAGATTAGGGCCCATTATAATTTTATCTGCTCGTGCCGTTTGCAGGCTTATCTGCGGGAGCCTGATAACGGCCGGGGCAGGAGAGCTGGGTGAGAGTCAGCGCTCTCACTCCACACTACCATACGCAGGGGAAAAATTCACTTCAAATTTGCTCAGTAAATAAGGGTGCGAGAGCCATGTCCCAGTCAGTAGGAAATATTCTAACTGAAAATTCATTGAGTTAACATTTCCGCGCGGTGAGTGATTTACCGTAGATTTAATTTGCTTTTGTGTTCTTTATTTCTTCAAAGGTTGGACTACACCGGGAGTATGTTTACAGCCAAAGTCCTGGAAATGAAAGACAAATTAGGAACCATGTTTGCAAATTTTATTTTTAGGGAGGCTAAGTCATTGGGGTAATAAAGCGACAGGGGTTGGGAAGGACACGCACCATGCGCAAATGGCACATATATTAAAAATATGGCACATTATAAAGCCACTTAGTGGGTCTAGAATGCGCCCTTGTCCCAATTAGGTCTAAATATATTTTTTTTCCTATACTGATCGCAGTTGATCGAGTGCGTTCTTATGCTCGAACGATCGATTCTAGTTCCAGGCCCACGCACAGTCCATCACCATTGCGAGGCTGTTAAAATCTCCATTGCGTGAAGACTGATATGGAGTTGATTTTCTCTGCGGAATGAGTTTGTGACCAAGTCCTTTGATATCACTTCACGTTAATATCTATATGCAGTATCATAGTTACATAGTCGGCCTAATTGTTTTTTATATGTAAAAACTAACGTGCAACACCTCCTCTCATAGCCACATTATGTCCTTCTTAAATATGCACACAAATGTGCATTTTATTTTTAACTTGTGGTTTGTTCTAAGCAACAGTTAAGATTAGTGATATAGGCATAGGCCTAATTTAATTGCTCATTTTGATATAGCCTTGAAACATAATGTTAAATTAAAAGAGCTTGATGGCATTTCTTTTTCAGTTGTAGACTATCAAATAAAACTGGAATTAATTTGCAAGCAAAGTTTCGCTACCCAGTTAAACAATGAACCTGACATGGGCAACAGTTGAAAACGGCAGATCAGTGAGCTTACTGAATATTCTTTCCGCGCATTAATGCGTTTTATGTCCTTGAGTGGATTGGTGAACATTAAGACTGAGTTGTTATATGTTAGCTATAGTAATGCGAACCACGTTATTTATAGTCTACTTCATTTGAAACTGTATTTATAGGTGTGTGCATCTCCATTATATCGCGAGCAGTCCAAATGCAACTTGAAGTTAACAACCGTCATAAAAATAGCCACTTAACGCAAACGTGGAGCTGAAGCCCAGCGGTGTTGTGCGGAATTCAGCCTTCAGAGCGCGTTTACAGATGCTGGTCTCTGCAGTCTGACTAGCCGAATCCATTAGATAAATTTAGAGCCTATTAACCAAATAAAACTTGCATCTTTCTCATGAAGGCTATCATTTATTTGTATCATGTGATGACACCATTTAAAACTTCACGTAGCGGAACATTTACCAGGCAGGTATAGCATTTTTAGCGCAATTTAATTGTTTATTAATGTGACGACGCTTTTAAGTAGGTGGCCGCGTAGGGTACGTTTTTACGATAGGGAACCATTTATGTTCACTCAGGATTACCATTAATTTGCGATTTTAGGTTTTATGCGTGCATTTCATAAAATGGTTACAATCTTACCTGCAAAACAGGAGCTACTTTGTTGCTATAGGAAACTGTTCCTCAACACCAGCATCCTTGACCTGTGGTGTCCCTCAGGGATCGATCCTAGGCCCCTTACTGTTTAATCTCTACATGCTCCCACTCGGCCAGATCATCAGGAAAAACTCAATGTGTTATCACAGCTATGCAGATGACGCTCAAATTTACCTTGCCCTGTCTCCAAACGATTATGCGCGCCTTGACTCTCTTTATCAATGTATCAATCAGGTTACGAACTGGATGTCACAAAACTTCCTTCAGTTGAACTCTGACAAAACTGAAGTCATTATATTTGGAAAGGAGGAACAGAAACTCAAGATTGCTACTCTGCTTGAAACAAAGGGACTGAAAGCAAAGGATGATGTGAAAAATCTTGGCATCATCATTGATAGCAATTTAAATTTTAACAGTCATGTGAAATCAGTCTCTAAGTTAGCTTTCTTTCTTCTAAAGAACATTGCTAAATTAAGGAACCTTATGTCAGCAACAGATCTAGAAAAACTAATCCACGCTTTTATCACAAGTAGGGTAGATTACAGCAATGCCCTTTTAACCGGACTTCCAAAGAAAACTATGAAGCAATTACAAACCATAAAAAATGCAGCTGCTAGGGTTTTAACTAAAACTAAAAGGAGCGAGCACATTACCCCAATTTTAAGGTCCTTACACTGGCTTCCAGTCAGTTATAGAATTGATTTTAAAGCATTACTTCTTGTTTTTAAAGCTTTCAATGGTAGTGGTCCAATCTACATACATGACCTGTTCAAACAGTATGCCCCAATCAAGTCACTCAGGTCTCAAAATAAAAATTTCCTTGTGTAGCCTGCCACTAAAACAAAGTGTGGTGAGGCAGCATTTGGTGTATATGCAGCTAAACTCTGGAACAAATTTCCAGTTGTTTCCCACTGTTTCTGTTTTTAAAAACAAGCTTAAGGCTAAGCTTTTTGAAGTTTTTTTTTTAATCTATTTTTAGACTTTGTTTGATCTGTTTTTAAATTGATATTCTGTCTTATCTCTTTTTTATTTTATTCTGTATTTTAAATGTGTATTTTCCTTAAATTACAATGCTCCTTATCATCTGTAAAGCACATTGAAATGCTTTGTTGTAAGACATGCGCTATATAAATAAACTTGCCTTGCCTTGCCTTGCATTTCCTTTATCCTACTTATTTCTTTGGTCATTTCTTTGTTATTAATAATATATTGCGTCATTCCACATAAAATCTACAAGTGCCTCCCACCTGACCCCCTCAGAATCAGCTGATTGTTCTTGTACAATAACTTAAGTATATTTAATGAATCCTTACCAAATATTACCTTTATCTTATGAAGAGTTTTTGAGCTACAGGCTCTAAAAGTACTCGGGAGTAGGTCGAAATTCCGTGCTTTCTAACTCGCGTCATTTTTTCTAGCATTTTTGAGCCCTCATAAACTTGTGTATTAAAGATGACTAAATAAAATTTTCAGAGCTGAAAGACATATCAGAGCACTGTTGAAAACTGCAATTAAATCAATTGCATGCCAATTCTGGGTGTCACAATCTTAAGCCAAAATCTGTATTGTCTTCAACAAGACTTGTTCTGTAACCAACTTCAAGCTTCAATATCACGGGAACAATGGGGGTACTATGGAAGTTTCAATTGCAACACTGCACCAATTTAATAACAACGATATACAAATAAGTACTGGAACCATGGATGTGTCATGTGTTTTCTTGTAATTCACCAGAGAATTCTTGAAAAAATGTGTGTTAGGAAAACTTCACAGGGTCGTATCACCATGTGGGATAGGCTCATCCTCTAGCCATGATTACTTCTGTGTCAAATAATTTTCACACTCGTCAATGTAGAGCTGCAGCCAGTACCGCTACAAGATGGTAGTGAACTGAGGATAAAGTCAAAAATGATCAACTTAGACCTACTTACTCGTATATCAGCAGTCTAATGCCACAACCAGTAGTTTTACTTGAACGATTTAAACCGAAACGGCCGATTTCCCTCTTGTGTATTTGAGTAGCCTACATAATCTTGTCTTATGTATTAAATGATTCTTTATATTTAAGCAATATTCTAATGCTAAGCATTAAAAGCAAAATATATGTATCCGTATGTTTTTAGCATTAACCCATTAATGACCAACAACTAAAAATATTACCTTAAGGAAAAACCGCACAGTTTGAGGTAGGAACTTGCTTTTTGGTGTGTGGCATCTTGGGATAAGTGGCTACACATAACCAATTTTCAAATTTCAAAATTGTGATAGAACATATTTATCATATCATATTTAGTGGTCAAACTTTGATTTTTGGAAAAAACTCAAAATAACACAAAAATAAGTTCAACAGTCATTTGACAGGTTATGTATCAGATGTACACTAAAGTGTTATGAATGTACTTATAGCACAACTTCTCCTGAATCCAACGATACCAAGCATTTGGTTCAACTCTGTATGGATCCTGAGATACAGTCCTTTAAGTTAAGGTACTATTTTTAGTTGTTGGTCAAATATGATAGCGAATTTTTTCAAATTTCCTATAAAATGCCTTGGAAATATAAGTTCCGGTTATGACATGGTCAAAAGATTTAAGGCATTTTTGTTCCACCCACAGACAAGTAAGAATCAATTGGGAAAAGGTTTGATTTGCTGTTTTGGGGGGTGGCATGATGGGAGAGATGTCTCCATGACCATTGATTTCAATGCATTTCACTGAAGTTTACAAACAAATGCATTCAAGTGAACTAATGACATCTCTCTCCCTCTCTCTCTCTCTCTCTCTCTCTCTCTCACACATACACACACACACTGACAGACAGAAAGAGAGAGGATGAAATGAATGTCTGAAATTGTACAGAGGTCATTACTCTCTCTCTCTGTCTCTCTCTCTCTCTCTTTCACACACACACACACACACACACACACCTCTTTCTCTTTCTCTCTGCATCTGTATCTGTCTAACACACATACACAGAGAGTGAGTGAGAGAAGGTGCCGCAAAGCATAAAAATGTACTGTTTTGGTGATAAATGGAACTACTAACATTACTAACATTACTAAAGGAAAGGAGGGCTTGATGAAAGTGTCACAAAGTGGAATATTGCCATGTTCTGGTTGAAAACTAACATTACTAAGTGTTTATCATTACTAAAACTACTAATATGAATTGTCCATTCAAATATTGCATATAATTACAATTTCAATGCAAAGCGGTTAAATACTGCCATAATTTAAAACTTTTAAAAACTCGAATATGTAGGCCTATTTTGAGATGCTGTTATACATACATGTATAAACTACATTCTACATTAGTAATTTTAAGATGCTGTTGCATACAACTTAGATTTTGTAATGAGTCTTCAGGTGTTCATAAAGTAGAATTGATTGGTTCTTTAATACTCTCTGAAGAGTGTGTGCGTGTGTGTGTGTGGGGGGGGTGTTTGGAGGGGGGCAGGGGGTGTGTGTGTGTGTGGGTGGGGAGGGTGATAGTGAAAGGAGGGGAAGACAGATAAAGAGTTCAACTCCCTTTTGATAATGCATTTTTACTCCTATTAAAACTCCCAGAGGAATACAATGGAAAATGTGTTTCATGGCTGAGAAGATGTAATACTGAGCCAAGAGGAAGTAACATATGGTATTTGTTTCTTCAGAAAATGCACCACAGGAGTGGGTGCAAAGTGTGGGTAAAGTTTTGTGATGATCCGACATTCCTAACCTGTTCGTCTAGAACTGTTTTCATGAAAATTGAAAAAAACCGCTATCATATTTGACCAACTACTAAAAATAGTACTTTAAGGAAAATGAGCGCTGTAGCCACATACTTTGACCAATTTGAAAAATTCCAACTGATTTGTGCTATGCTCAGCTAGTACTTTCAGTGCTGTAAAGGAAATTCAAAATTTCCACTATGGTCATTAATGGGTTAAACATACAAAGCAAAATGTATGTATGTATATGCAGTATACATTTTGATTAAATGTATGTTATGGTAAAAATTATTGGCGCATTGAATTTTGGGAATGGCCCATACATTTTGAAAATGGCCCACTGATTTTCCATAACATGGGCCATTGGCCCATGGGCCTTGCTGTCCTTCCCAACCCCTGAAGCGATGCAGTAGGACATTACAGTCGCTCATACCCTTGAGTGGCATTTCGTTGCATGTCAGCGGTGTTGGTGAGCACGGGGCGTGATGGAGGTGTTATGATGTCACTCACACTTGGAACTAATCAGTAAATCTGATCGAGTTGGGTTCCTCTTGTACACTTTTCAGTTTGTTTTCCTCAAAGAAGAGCCTTTCATCGAGCTGGCGAGCGCTTTCCTACTGCTCTACTGCTGTACCTCTGCCTTTTGTCAAGTCAGTGGTTTTGCAGGAAGAGGAATTATCACAGTTTTTTTTCTCCACTGCACTGCAGTTTATAGTTCAGGCATACTGAAACCTGCTTGCCCCCGGGCAGGAGTGGCACAGTGCAGATGGACTGACTGATTGTTCTAGGCGGATTAATTTGTTTGAGTAACACAGAATGTGTTTTCGTCGCAGTGCATTTTAGTAAATCATCTGCAGCAAAGATGAACTAAATGTCTGATCTTCAGCCACTTGAATGAACGCGGTGGAAGTGAATAGATAAGCGTGGGTCAGATCAGTGTTCTCATGTTCATGCCTTCAAGCACTTGTGTGCTTATTAATCGCTTTTATTGACTCAGAAACACAGTCCTGCAGGCCCTGGTTCTTCATTTGATATTTGTGCTGCCTTCCAGCATTATGTTCATTTGTTGCTGAACACAGGGAGCAGTTTGTGGCTGCAGGGATCTGTCGGGATTTGTGGGGTTGCCAGAAGGCACATATTGATGAAATGTTCCACGACTGCCTCCCTCTAATCTAGTTGACTGGGTCGCATGGCCTTGTGTGGAAGGGCGGGAGGGAGCGCTTAGGTGAGTGTCCTGCTGATGCCACGGCCTGTATTTGTCTAGGATTTCTGCAGAGGAGTGCTAATCTAGGATCAGGTTCATTGTACAGCTATTAATAAGTAAAGTAAGGCAAAGGAGTATGGTGAACTGACTCCAGAACTCAAACTGAATCATGCATGATGAATTTGGGCCCAAAGCTTGTCTTATCTAAGAGGGGCTGGTATTGGAGCAGGTTTATTTTTCCAGCCAAGGGCAACAACACCTGTTTTAACTTATTCATTGATCAGTCTTAGCTTTTACTGAAGACCTTGATAAGCTGAACTAGGTGTTGCAGTGCTGCGCTAATACAGTTGTCTGAGTGTGTATTGGTCTTTTGTGGATAAGATTGGACACCTTGGGTTTCTTGGTGGTTTTTCTCAGCTATTATCTGTCTGATAAAGGATATTCAGAAAGGGCTGGCTGGAAGAGGGTAGAAGAAGATGAATGTACCACTTTGAACCCCTAGGGTAATTTTCCCTCTGCATTTGACCCATCCTAGTTACTTAGGAGCAGTAGGCAGCCACAGTGCAGCACCCAGGGGCCAACTCATGTTCTAAAGCCAGAGTCTTGGACAGGGGCAGTAGCAGAAGGGTATATCTTGGGGGGAGGAATTTAAACATGGAGAACATGCAAGCTCTGTCGAGAGGACCCGACTGATGAGAACTGAACCCAGTACCTTCTCCTTACTGCGAGGCACCAGCACTAAACTCTGCTCCGCCGAGCCCTGGTTCTTATCCTAAATCCTAAATTTCCTAATCAATGGAGAAATAAATGAAAAAGATTGTGCATGTCTTTTATCTGCAGGTATTTATACATCCTTGTTCAGGTCTTTCAAGCGCTGTTTTTCAGTTGAGTTCACATTTTTAACTATGCATGTATTCCTGTTCAATCTGATGAGTAGGTCAAGCCAGTCCTCTGATATCTGTGAAGCCTGTTGTAACCGTGGCCCTCCAAAGCTCGTCGTTTATTAATAGATAGCGCTGCCCGAGCGAAGGTCCGTTTATCTGTGATTTTCAGTGCTTCGGTCGGCACTGTGACATGACGGGCTCGAGTATTACCATACGCTCTATCATGTCTCGGTTTGTATGCCTTCCTCAGTGGAAAGTGCGTGCTCACCTATGCAGACCACAGATTCATCTTATTTTATATCCGGCTGTCTGGTGATATCAGGGACTAGATTACTTCTCTCTCAGTACAGCGCCTCCTTCAGACACCAATGAGATATGATATGATATGCCGAGGCCTGCCCTTTTTTTATGCCTGCGATAACGTCTCACGATGGGTGCTCCTCACACAATGATTTTGCCACATTTAGTGATGTAGTATGGTGACTTGGAACCTATTTGAAAGTTGGTACCATATTAAAGTGTCCCCATAAGAATAAATTTAAAAAATTGCAGTCAATCTAGAAGAAGGGCGGTGCTCCTGGCTTTGGTTTACAACAGCGTGTGAGTTGTTACGGATCACGAGGACTAATTAAGCTTCACATAACGATGGCCTCATGCAAGAAGATCGGACTTTTTTGGTTGTTTTGGAATAACTGAGACTAGCCCATCTCCTGACCAAGTCTGGAGTCTCAATTCCTATCCTACAGGGGTTAAAATTCCTTTTTAAAAAGTTGTAAAAAGGCGAATTTTTTAAGAGGTGCTGCTGTGGCAGGTTTTTTTGGCTCTCCTGTAAAATTTGTAAAGTGTCATTTATGCCCTTCTTGCATGCAGCCATCGATAAAACCTGCCCAGGGTCATCTACTTTCAGCCCTGACTTTTTCCAGCTCTCCATTTGCATTAAAGCCTAATGTGTGACCTATTAAATTGTTATGGTTCAGCTGCAAATGCATCATGGCCACACAATCTATGAGGGAATGGAGTCAGTCCGGAGTACGATTGCCTACATCTATTTTCATGACTTACTGAAGTTGATGGAATCCAGGTTCCTGGCTAGTTGTGTCCCCGGACGATGAGTCGGGGATACTATGGATCAGCGATCATCACGCCGCGTCCACCGCCACTGCGTCCATAGAGGTGTCCTTGTGAGCGCTTTATGGGCCACAAATTTCAGCTGATTTGTTTCCTGTTTGGTGTGGGCCTTGTGTGTGTTAAGACTGCGAAGTTTATGGATTTTTGGGAGTGATTGCTGTAAGGGGGTCCGGGGGCGCACTTCGCCCAGTGGGTGACTGACTGTCTAGTTTGAATTTTGTATTTAGTTTAGTGGTTTAGTTTTGTAATAAATGCACCTACTACTGGATTTCAAGCTTGCTGTGAAATGTGCAACCTCGCAAACTAAAGATGTCATTTTAAAGCCAGATCGCGAACGGGTAACTTGCTGTACTCACTTAAGACATGGTTCCCTCTGTTAATGCTGCTTAGCAACAGTTGTGTTGTTAAGCTTTAGCAGATGATAACATTTGCATGTCAAACTCAAATTGTTCTCTGAAATTAGAGCCTATTGCAACAATTAAGTGTGTGGAACCTTAAAACAGTTTGAAGTTTGGAATAATTTTTTGCAGAACCGTTTGAAACAATTTTTCTTACCTTTCATTATTAAGCAGAATGGTGTGTAACCTGGTGGAAAGAACAGTAAATTGTCATGTGCTGTCAGTACAAATAAAAGCTAGTTTGGTTGATATTTTCAAGATTTGTCCCAACGTTTAGAATATAGGTGGATATGAGAACAAATAGGAGCAGTCAGTATTAGAAAACACAGGCTGCTTTCATTTTACATGTTTTTTTTTCTGACTGGTTTCTGCATTGTCTGTCCCTTCACTGCTACATCATCCAGAGCGTGCACTGCGAGGTGCTCCCTGCACACTGTTTGTGGTCCACAATCTGAGCCGCATTGTCAGGGCATCAGAGGATTAGTGTTCATGCGCAGCAGGCGTCCTGGTGACTGGTGCCATCACTGTCGCATGACGATGGAAACTGGTCAACCAAAAGGCTTCCTTAGCCGGGCATAGCTACGGTCAGTCACCACATCCTCGGCCGCATGGTCAAGCTTATTGGGAGTTACATGGCAAATCGTAAATGCTTTGTGCTTGTTTAGGATTCTGAAGCCTGCTGTGCTACAGATGGATGGGTGGATGGGGGATGCCTGGGAGCTGGTGGCAAAGAGACCATTTAGATCATAGAGTTCCATCACTCTGAAGTTTGTGTTGAAGCAGCTTTGGTTCGTGTTCAGCAGGGAGGGGTTTGGTTTGTGAGCAGCGGGGAGGGGTTTGGTTTGCAAGCAGCAGGAGGGGGTTTGGTTTGCGAGCAGCAGGAGGGGGTTTGGTTCGTGAGCAGCAGGAGGGGGTTTGGTTTGCGAGCAGCAGGAGGGGGATTTGTGATTAGAAGGAGGTCTGGCTTGCAAGCAGCAGGAGGGGGTTTGATTTTGATAAGTAGCAGGAGGGGGTTTGGTTTGCAAGCAGCAGGAGGGGGTTTGGTTTGCGAGCAGCAGGAGGGGGTTTGGTTTGCAAGCAGCAGGAGGGGGTTTGGTTCGCGAGCAGCAGGAGGGGGTTTGGTTTGCGAGCAGCAGGAGGGGGTTTGGTTTGCAAGCAGCAGGAGGGGGTTTGGTTTGCGAGCAGCAGGAGGGGGTTTGGTTTGCGTGCAGCAGGAGGTGGTTTAGTTTACAAGCAGCAGAAGGGGCTGTATTTTGAAGGCCATCCTGGAGAGAATTGAAGGGATTCAGTTGAAACTACTAAAAATCCAGGATAAGTAACCTCATGTAGGAGAAGAGGAGACTGATGGGTGATGTGTCCTGGAGTTCATCTGTAGACCAGCGGCAGATTGCACATATACAGCTGCAGCTGTGTCAGATGTGGCTGCTGGCACACTGGGAAGGGGGTCAATGTTGCGTTTCCCACAGCGATGGACTTACCCACGGATGGTGACGGCGCGGCTGCCACCACCAATCATACTGTGAGCTGTTCGCTTCAGCTAATGAGCATTCACGCAGGAAATGATGCCCGCGGGACAGACCGATCTATTGTAAAACCGGCATCTCAGCAGCAGTGGAAAAATATTAGTGTTATCCTAATGCAATTCAGTAACACGAGTACAGCTAGTCATTCTAATGCAGCGGTGAAGACGTCTTATTTTATTTATTGGCTGTGAAAGGTGCCTGGAGTGCTGTCAGGAAAAGAAAAGGCTGCCATGCTGAGGCCAGTTCCACAGAGGCCTTCAAAAGATTATCACAAAAATTACATCTCCTCAAACACTTAGCATTTTTATTACCGCCGTATCATATTCATGCCTCAGCGAACGTTCGCCACTTTTGTACTCTCGCATATTCTGTACGCGCACATTGTAAACAAGCAAATTGAATTTATGTCATTAATTTGTTCCAGGAACGCTCTCCGGGCTGTCGGTTGATTGTTTTGCTTAGTTTCTGTGGTGCTGATATCTGCTGATTGCTGAAGCGATGGGGCGCCGGAGCTGTGGGGTCTCCTCGATCGCTCCGAATCGCTCGTCTCTCTGACTGTTTGCCTTTTTCCCCAGGACGCCCGGCGGATGCGAACGCGAAGAGGCCCGAGGCCCTCCCCCCTGCTCGGTCGCGCGTGATTGCGGCAAATGACGGCACGAGCGGCTTCAAAGGAGGCAGCATACACGCCAATAGCGTGTCCAGCATGAACGGTGAGCCCTTTACGAGGCCATTATCGTGTTCGTTGTTACATGTGCTCGATGCGAGAGGGTGGAAGAGCTTGTGTTAAAGGCAATGCATCTAATCCATCTTTCATTAAGCATTTGAAACTCGAAGACGTTCGGCTGCGTTTCCTGAGTGATTCTGTTGCCAGGCGAGCGCTCTCATATCGCCGCTTATGCATTACGGGGTTGAATGGTTCTTCTCAACTGAATGAGCATAAAGGCTGAATCATCGCAGTTCTTGTAGTTTTAGAATATAAGTTTGGTCTCTGCTCAAAAGCTCACTTGTGTAGATGTAGGGGTTTTATGCTCAAATTTATTAACCTTCTCATTCTGTGGTTTTATCTCTGCATTTTTCCTGCAGATACACTCTGTCACCTGTGGCCTATTTGTCCCTCTGGGCGCAAGTTCTTGCCACTTGTATGAATGATGCACTTAATATTTACATGTTATGAATACTGAGTCCTTTCTCCTCTAATATTTACGTCTGTGATTCTAATATAAACACTTACATTCTGACCTGTGCCATGGCATGCTGTATGCACCTGAGCAGAGGGGCTACATGTGGCTGTGTCTGAGGTCAGCAGCCGTTAGTCCTCTTCATATAATATTAATTTGTCTCAATAAATTAGGCCTTATTGTTAATTTGTAGTCCTTCATGAGGCAATTCCGTGGCATGGTTTTCATTGGTCAGCCCGTCTTTCGTACTTGGCACAATCCTGAATGCTGCGAGTGTCAGTCTCTTGTACAGCTTTATGAGAGATCGTCTAACGACCCTGTCACAACTCTATAAATTGTCACTACAGCTCTCGCACTTCCTGCTCGTAAGGCCACACCCCCACCCCACCTCCCCCAGCCTTTGATTGGCAGAGAGCAGATGAATCTTTGATAAGGACAGACAGCCCTACAGAAATAAAATCATGCCGTCTGTTATCTCCTGACTGTGAGGGACAGCTCATGTACAGGATATAAAATAACCTGAAGCACTGCTACCACTTTGCTTTTATCCTTTATTCATTTTATCTATCTTTTATTTGAGACCAGATATTTTTCCCCCTTTCTTAGCCGTGGCTCTGAGTCAGGGAGCCAGGATTTTCGGTCTGTTGACCCAGCCTGCTAGCATAGACACGGTTCTCCACAGAGATTACAGGATAAAATGCTGTGTGAAAAATGTAAAAGCATAAAGCAGATTTTGTCTGAATTCAGTAAACATTTTCCCTCCAACTCCCAACAAAATATGAGCTGTTTTGTCCTCGCGAATAGTTCTAACATTCTGATAATGAAGAAAATTCTATTATAACTATTGAATGTGTTTTTTGCTCCGCATGAAGCCCAAGTGAACATTTTTATTGTTAATTTGAGCCTTAGGGCCAATTTGTCTATGTGCTGTGTTATTTTCTTTGTAATTTGTGTATTACTGCTTTGGGTCTGGGCTATAATGCACACAGACAGGGACGCATTATTGTTTGTGTCAGGGATGGATACAGTGTATGACTCGTCAGAGGTCATGACCCCTGTCTCACTGCCCCCCCACCCACCACATGGTAGTGAGGAAGGCTGCCCGCGCACGGCGTCTGGCAGAGATGGACGGCGAGCTGGCCTTGCTCCTGCACGGCCGGGCGAAGGAAGTGGGTGTGGCCGTGGGGCGCGGGCTTCAGGAAGGGGAGGAGACCCGTCGCAGGAAGCTGGAGAGGATGGCGGTTGTGCGGCAGTACGAAGAGCAGGGCCTCAGCGACGCCCCCGCCAGACCAGGCATCACGGTACAGCTCTAAACAACATAGCACTGTACCTGACATTATATGGCATCAAATGTCACAGTACTGTTTCCAGATCTCACGCTGTGGGACCAGACATCGCATTCAGGTACCAAAAATCAAAATATTGTACCAAACATCATGGTATGTACCCAAATATCACTTTACATTACCGAACATTACCGTAAAGCCTCATTTCCATTGGAGGGTATGATGTGGCTGGACATGATTAGAGCCAGACTTTTTGCAGTGTAATTGTTATAGGTTGTGGAGTTGTGCTGTGCTATGGAAATGCACCGTTAGGTCCCTAACATGACGGTAAGGCACCGAACATCACGATAATGCTCTAAACATTGCAGTGAAGCAGCAAACATTACAATACCATTACTAAACTTCTCAGAAAGTTTGCAAGTTATCAAACCTTATTTTGGCTTGTGTACTTTGGCTCATTGTATGGTACCAAATATCGTCGTAGCTTCCCACTATGTGTGACATCCTACAAAAAGCAGTTATGTTCCAAAATGCATAGTAATTTCCAAAACCTCAAACATAAGGAACCAGCCATTCACAGCGTCATGGTAACTTGTCAATACCTCCTCCCCCCTCATTTCCATTGCTTGGCTCGGTCTTATCCGAAGCAGCCCAAAACCCATGTTTGAATGGTCTACCCTCCCCCAAGCCTCTGGGGCTGTGTGGTTTATGGATTAGGTAGTGCCCATCTTGACAGAGAATTTGCGTACTATTGAACCGCTACCAAATGGAGTCGAAAGAACAGTCTGGGGGAATTCTGTCCTTTCCTGTAATGGCTGTAAAATCTGCTAAGGGCCGCCTGTCTGAACAAGGCCAACATTTTCCATATTTCAAGTTTAATTTGTCTTAAAGATACTACGGCTCTGGTAATTATGGAAAATAATTTCATTTTGAACAACACTAATGCCCACAGGCAAAGCCAATCACCTCTACCTGACTTACCTTTTCTTGCTTTTTGGTTGAATGAATCTTTAATAATTTATAAATAATAAATGCTGGAAGGTTTTCTGAATGAAATGTATGCAGGTAACGTGTTGCAAAGAGCTTCTCCAGCATTTGTACAGCGACGCATTTTTAAAAGGCTGCTCCTCCGCCTGCTTCACTCTATATAGATGCACAATAAATCCTAGTGTCTGTCATTTCATGGATGTAAATATCATTCTGAATCCATGCTAATTCTGAGTACATACAGTTAGATTTGATTGCAGGTGGTGACCTGTGTAGTTACTGCCATCGAAGGTCCTGTTAGGTTACAAAGAAACACTCTGTGGCGTGACCTGGAAGACAATAAACAATCAGTGCTTTTTATTCTGCAGAATGGGAGCTAGTTAGAGGTTAGAACATTGAAGTCACCTCCCTCAGTGTTTACATTCAGCTTAGTAAATCAACATGAGGCACCTCTCGGCGTGGAGTTAGCATGTTCTCCCATGTTCGCGTGGGTTTCCTTTGGGTACTTCCGTTTCTCTAACCCTGTAACAGACATGAACTATTGGATCACTTCTGCTGGTTCCCCTGAGGAAGGCTCTGGCTTTAAAACTGGAGTTGGTCCTTGTGGCTGCCCACTGCTCCTAAGTAGCTAGGATGGGTCAGATACAGAGAATGAGTTACCCCACAAGCTTTAATAAAATGTATCTTATCTTATTTGGCACATTCATTGTTCTTTCAAATAAGGTGAAATAACATTAGAAGTACAGAGCCTGGACCCCTCCAATCTAAACTACAGTGTTAGAAACTGTGATTGTAGTGTTATTTACCCCTTAAACTGTAGGCTTTCACTTCAGTATTCCCTTACATGAGAAAAAGCATTTTTTTCATGCAATTGGACAATGTCACATACATATTCTGTATCTGCTGGTTGCAGCACTTCACTGAAGCTACATCTCACTTGTACTGGGAGAAATATTCAAAACTAGGATGCAAGTTTTTCTGTCCACAGCTTTACATCAAATGGAAACCAACTAAATGTTTTATGTCAATTTTGTACACATTTTCCTGTAATTCAGCAGACTATATTTGAGATTTTTGAAAATCTTGGGATCTGCACTAGAATGTGAAATAGGCCTGAAGTTTCGTAGGTTTGAATGAAGCAGCTGCATTTAACGAACGCATATATGGTCCGTAGGTTTTATTGGGTTTGAAATTAAATACAATGAATAAAATATGAAGTGCGCTATTTTAACTGCTGCTGCATCTCCCCTGTAGAGCCGACGCGAGGAGCACATACAGCACCTGCGGGATCTGCGGCTGATCGAGGCCTATCGCGAGCGCAGCAAGGCCGGCTGCATCGCCAACATGCTGGCGCAGGCCATCACCACCCGCCACACGCTGTATGCCACGCTCGGCACCGCCGAGTTCTTCGAGTTCCAGCTCAAGAACCCTTTCAATGTGCAGCAGACCGTCACCATCGAGAGTGACGATCCCGAACTCAGGTAAGCGCCAGGCTGGAGAGTGGAAATAATGACCAGTGAGTCCAGTCGATTTCCCAGAAGCAGATTTAGCTTAATTCTGAATACAGTACAAAATCTCAATCCAATCACGGCGTCAAAATGCAAGCTAGACGGTTACTGGCATGCAAAGCAGACATGATGGACAAATCCAAAAAACAGAAAGCGGGGCAAGCAGGTTCAGAAACAGAAATTGGGCAGGTTAGAAACGAGGCTTGCAAGATACTGAACAGGAGAGAGCAGGACAAACTCGCTCTAAAACAGACTGAGGGGAGACTAAATACACACAGGTAAATGAGGGAATGGTAACCAGGAGTCCCACATAGCAGAGGAATGCAGAGAGGGCAGAGTGACAAACAAGACAATGACTCAAAAAGCAAGAAGGACGGACATGACATGCAGGAGTGAAAAACTAAACAGGAGCACTTGGAAACGCAAATGAACATGAAAAAGAAACCACATCGAGAAAACCAAAACAAAGCAACAGAAATCATCAAACACTGACATCCTTATTCTTCTATTTTGTTGTTATAGTTGATTAGAATTGGTGTGTTATATTTATGATCTCAAAATGTTATTTTTATTACTTTTTGCTAAATAAGGCAAAAATATTGTCAGTGAAGCGAGGAAGTTTGCCTCATTTCCTGATTACCAATGGGGCGAGAAAAAAATTCTCCTTTCAAGCAAACATTTGCTTGAAACAGCCGAATAGTGTTTCTACTCTAATGAAAATAATATGATTTTCAGTTTCATTAAAACGCTGAAAGGCTTCCTGCAGTTCTTTTTTTTTTCCTGCTAGTTCATTCAATCAAATTTGGTGCTGTTTAATTAGCTGAAGAGCTGTCATAAATGAACAAACAATCGGAGGGAATGTTAGAGGAAAAAAATCACTGCGGAAAATTATATCCTCCTTAATGAACCTCGCTTAATTTTTCCCAGGTGTTTGGCCTGAAACGTGGTCAGGATGCTCGTGTTAAGGTGGTCTTTTCTCCACTCGCCATTGAATTCCGCACATGATGAGCCCGTACCCTTTTTAAAGAGATGAAGCAGACCAGGAATGCTTTTGATTGGACCATCCATTAAAGCAAATACTCGTGTGAATAGAAAATTCAGGAGAGAACATTATTCATCAAATATTAGTCTTTTAACACAGTGTTTAATAGTCTTTATCATCAACCCATCTTTTGGTGGAAAGGCAGTGTAACACAATAGGAAAGGGGTAATAGGGAGATAATGCGTCTTAATTAGGACTAATATGATTTTTCTGATTACTGACGGGGTAAGTTTCATTAATAAGATGCACACACGCATCTGCTCACTCATGCTGGCTTTAAAGTGCAGTTATTCGTATATCAGGTCATTCAGTCGGCTTTGGAACAGTGTTTATGACAGGATGATGCATTTAGAGGAGTGAGGGAGTGCTAGAGGAGCTGATTAGGAGATGGAGGGAGTGAGATGGAGTGATAGTCAGGGAGACGGAGAGAGGGAGGATGTGATGAAGATTGGGGAGATTGAAGCATTAGACCCTGTAAGAGTTGCAGCCCTTTAAGATGTTGATGGAAAAAGTCAGGCCTACACTTGCACATATGCACACACACACACACACACACACACACACACACGCACACACCCTGCCTCGCAGACACGCGGGCATTGAGCCTTATGCAATCCTCTCAGGTGCGGCGTAGATTAGCGAAGCTCATTTGAATAAAGAGCATCGTGAGTGAATGAGCGCGGGCGGGACGCGTCGCTCCTGCGTCAGCGCAGGCATTGGATGAGTCTGCAGCCCTTCCTGGCTGGGGCCTGGGTGCACTGAGCTGCGGATCCGAGAAGTGCAGCGGGTAGATTTGTAGCGTGTTCGAGAGCAAAGCTCCCTGGCTTTCAGTTTCAAAATAACACTCCCCTCCTGTGCCTTTATTATACCCCCAGATGTGTAAGCTTGCAGAAAAATATCTTCAAATATTTGGAGAAGATGCTTCTCTGCTTCTTTCCTTGTAAAACCAGGTGTACTGTGTGTGAAAGACTAAATAGTCCTGGCCTGTTCAGTGTTAGATTTCACCCTCCCAAACCCATTGTTTTGTTGGTAGATCACAGCTCAATGAACACACTGATCTATAGTTTGTTTTTGTGGTGAAAAAATGTGTGTGAATCATGGTTCACTGATTCACTAAACATCTTTGTCTTCATCATCATTTAACCAACAGCCACAACTCAGGGTGCATTAGATATATTGTTTTATTTTTATGTGCTAGAAACATGACATATATTCCACCTTCACTGGCTCCCTATCCGTCAACGTATCAATTACATAGTTCTGGTGCTCACTTATCACCCCATCCACGCCACCAGTCCCTCCTACCTGTCAGATCTCATCACCGTAACCCCTCCTAGACGCACCCTACGCTCCTCCAACTCTGCTCTCCTTCAGCAGCCCCGTTACAAACTTGTGACCATGGGAGGCTGGGAATTCAGTTGTGCAGCACCGGAGTTATGGAGTAAACTTCCAGAAGCAGTCAGGAGAGCAGACTCTATCATGTCCTTCAAAACACTCCTCAAAACCTACCTTTTTAAATTAGAGTACAAGGACTTGTGCAGAAACTCTGTGTGTCTACTAACATTGTACAGCGCATTGAGTCCTAGAAATGCGCTATATAAATTTGATCTATTATTATTATTTTTATTATTATTATTATTATACTTCTGCATGCCCGTAAATGCTTGTAACGGCTTATAACGATTTTCGAATTTGTTGTCCTTTTCCCTGGACTGCTCGGTTGTGCTTATCTGCGGGGTTTGTATAACACTGATTCCCAAACACAAAGGGCGCTCAGCTGTCTTTTATTTTCGGACCCATCTGCCCTTGCCCAAATGAGAGGGTGAATGGGCAACTCTAAAGCCTTGAAGTTTGAGGATTTGCACGCTGCTATTTCCATTGGCTGCCGTTATGAATTGAGGCGAACACAGACAGGAATGAGCGTTGCTGCTGGTAACTTGGCATTTCCACTGTGCAGCCCCTCTGGGCTCCTGGCTGCAGTCTGCTTCACCATGGCCTGATTTTGGAGCAGATCCTGCCTGGGACTCATCCATACTCCATCATTATGAGCCACTCAGACACCCTTCTCGCTGTGCTCTCCGAGTGCAAATGCGTTTGTCCGCCTGCCAAGCATCGCATTAAAGGTACTCTGCTGTATTGAGTAGGTGTCGTCAGTTTGTTTCCAAATGAACAAATAAGTAATCGGCGCTAAATGTGGGTTCCTGAAAACACTCACAGACACGTACATTAATCTACACAGACGCTCGCGCTATTGCGCACAAAATTAAACAAACTCTGACACACACGTACATTTAAACATAATACACTGATGCTTAAGTTTGTTCTCACACACGCACACACATATACACAGAAACACTTGCACTCACGCACACGTATAAGCATACTATAAAGGCTAGTTAGAGCCATTGTTTTTTACTCTCCGGTGGGGATAATGTGTGTGGTTTCCACAGTGTTGAGAAGGCCCCGGATGGAACTCTGTCAAACTCCCATATTGTGGACAACAGTAAACTCCCTGTCACTGGCTAATCACAGAGGGAATCCCTGTGAGGGACTAATCACGAAGGGACTCCCTGTCACAGACTAACCACAAAGGACTCCTTGTGACGGACTAACCACTAAGGGACTTCGTTTGAGGGTCTAACCACAGAGGGACTCCCTGTAACTGAAAAACCACAGAGGGACTCACTGTAACGGACTAACAACAGAGGGACTCCCCGTAACAGACATACCAGATAGGCACTCCCTGTGAAAGACTAAGCACAGAGGGACTCCTTGTAACAGACTAACCACAGAGGGACTGCCTGCGTCAGACTAACCGGAGATGGACTCCCTGTAACGGGCTAACCACAGAGGGACTGCCTGTTAGAGATTACCCAGTAAGGGACTCCCTTTGACGTACAAATCTTGGAAGGACTCCCTTTGACGGACAAACCTCAGAGGGACTCCCTGTAATGGACTAACCACAGAGCAACTTCCAGTAACAAACCAACAAGAGAGGGACTCCCTGTAACAGACTAACGACAGAGGGACTCCCTGTAACAGACTAAACAAAGAGGGACTCTCTGTAACACACTAACGACAGAGGGACTCCCTGTTACAGACTAAACACAGAGGGACTCTCTGTAACAGACTAACGACAGAGAGACTCCCTGTAACAGACTAAACACAGAGGGAATCTCTGTAACAGACTAACGACAGAGAGACTCCCTGTAACAGACTAAACACAGAGGGACTCTCTGTAACAGACTAATGACAGAGGGACTCCCTGTAACAGACTAAACACAGAGGGACTCTCTGTAACAGACTAATGACAGAGGGACTCCCTGTAACAGACTAAACACAGAGGGACTCTCTGTAACAGACTAAACACAGAGGGACTCCCTGTTACAGACTAATGACAGAGGGATTCCGTGTGATGGACTGACCAGAGAGGGACTCCCTGTAACGGACTAATCGCAGAGGGACTCCCCGTAACAGACTAACCATGGAGACACTCCCTGTCTCAGACTAACCCCAGGTGGACTCCCTGTGACGGACTGGCCGCAGAAGGACTCCCTGTGATGGACTAACCACAGAGAGACTCCCTGTCACAGACTAACCCAGGTGGACTCTCTGAGACAGCCTTTCCCCAGAGGGCATCCCGGGGCCCCAAATCCAGACTCACCTCCTGCTCACTGGATTTCAGTGAATTGAGCCGCTCCATCATCTTTAAATCTTTAATATATGGTTTCTGATGATACAGTTGTTGTTTTGTTTTGTTTGTCTTTTTTGAATAGAATGACTATTCACAGAATAGTTCCAGTAGTCTAGAAGTTGTCACTTCTGTTCCAGCAGTTCAGTTTCACAGAATTGCACTGAAAACGTTCCATTAAGTGCCAGTATCAGATAGTAGATGGTGGCAAATTAAAATGCACTTTTTTAATGTGGTCATATGCTCTAGGTACGTATACAAAAGTGGACGCATTAATTGAAATTTGAAGTCTTTAAAGTGTGAAGCCAAAAACAACAACAATGTCAGACTTCTTTCTTCACCTTCATTATAAACTTCCAACAAGTAAAAACTAGATAACTCGGTCGCCACTGGGACCAAGTCGTGTATCTCCCCGATCCCCAAATTTCGGACAAAATGGCCGCCGGCAGCCATGTTGGACGTCCAAAATTGCCGAAAATCAGTCTTGAGCATTGTCAAATAAAGATCTTTGCCTGTGCAAAATTAGAAAAAAATTCTGCAGTAATTGTCGCTTCCAGATCCCGGAACAGAAAATCTCTGTGGGTGCAGCGGCGGCCCCAGAACTAAACCATAGTATCTCCTGACTATTGTCGTCCAGGAGATACAATGAAATAAACAGAACAAATAATTCATTGTGATGCAAAAATTGGAATAAAAAACCTATAACACCAGGGATTTATTACTCTCTGTACAACCCAGCCACCCCCACTCCCAGAGTGCACAGAGTCGCAGTCAGGTGCGAAATTATTATCGACACCCTTAGTAAAAGTAAAGAAAAAATCGGCCGCTTGTATACAAAAGAACAGTAAATAATCTTTGCGTAACATTTGAACATTGAGAAAATCTATATCCTTTTATTTCTAGTGTCATTTTCTCTGTTTATTTATTGAGCCCCCTTTTTTATGGGAACTGTCTGATTTTGTCTTAAATCCAGGCTGCCAGTAATCCAGCCCCTGACTGTATGGTGCGACTCCGGCAGAGCAGAGCTGCCAGGTCAGGTTGGGCTTTGTAAGGAGAGGCTGGGCTCTTTGCCCATGTCGCTGGGCCTCTGATTACAGCTTACCAGCCTTCACGCCGTGCTCGAGCGCAGCCAAAACCATGGCGCTTCTGCCAGAAATGCTGGCGTTAGGACAATGACCACAGAACCGAGGAGAGATTTATAGAAGTGAGGCCACCAAAAAAAAAACGTCCATTCTTACGCTGTGCGAGCGGCGCTTACCACTGTTGGGACCCTAGCCCGTCTCCTCAGTGGCCGATAAGCCACGCCAGTGGGCAGGCGACAGCCGCGAGGGCGCTCCAAAACCGTGTACCGCGCTGAAAAGACCGCTTGCTGACAAAACTGATGTCGCCCTGTTTCTGTCCCTGCAGTGCCATAGCAAGCATAGCCTGGAGCGCTACCTGTCCGAGCCTTAGTCAGCTTGTATCCTGCAATCCTGTAGCTGGTAAATTCAACCAGTGCGAATTTCAGGCGAAAATTTCTGGACTATTCACATAGCTGAAATCTACTGCTCAAGTTAGCACTCGCATGTTGTTTGTGCACTTGTTTGACCCAGGAATGTGGTTTTGAGGATAGGTGTACAATTGGATCTATGAGTGTAATTCCACCGAGAACCGAAGACCTGAGTTAATTGATTTCAGGCTCTCTAAGAGGGTTAGAAAATGAATTTGAACACGTTTTTTAAACGGCTCCTGAAAAAGTCCAGGCAAAGCTCCCCGTCCCCAAGTGATTGAAGAGCTTGTGGATATCTGCTCTAGTAATGGAGAAGAGCAAAAATGAGCCTCTCAGTGTGTTATAGTCTTAAGTATTTGCTGGGTGGTTTGCTTTTGTGTTTATTTTCATACATCCTCATTGTCTTTCATTAAAATTAAGCACTGAAGTGGTATATTAGGCATCAAATGCCAGCGCAGTATTGCAGTCAGAATCCTGTCTCTGCGTATGTATTACAGCTTTGTCTGCTGGAACATATGGCTCTGTGAGTCGGGATAGCTATGGGCGAAAGCGAGGCAAGCACAATAAAACGAACACGTATTTTCACCAGGGTCATTTATTCCAGCTTTTATACGCAGTCCTCTTGCCGGAGAGAGACAAAAGGCCCCATGTTATTTCTCTCTGTGTTACTTTGGGTGTCATGAATTGTGAACAAAAGGATTTTCCACCGTCAAGAGCGGGAAATATGCTGGCAATAGCCTGGGAGACGCACAGTGCACTCAGCATAGCGATTGAGTGTCATTTCGGGGAGAGCGTATATATATGGAAGCTACCCTTGTGAAATTTGGAGAACGCTGTGATTGAATATGAAATCCGCACTTTCTCCACGCCTGGGGGTTACTGCTTTGAAGTTAAAAAGCTTTCTATTCTTGGCAGTATTTGAGCGTGGCAGTATTTTCTCGTCTTTCTTCACTGGGGTTGGGGGGGACAAATAATATGTCGCACCCTAAAGGGGTTGTCTTCCTGGGATGCGCGCTTCCTCGAAATCTCATTTCCTGGAGTTTTTGTGCGATTGAAAGTGTTTTTACGCGTCTTTGAGCTGGATCATTTGCGATGTCCTCTCTGGCTCGCGTGAGGAACCCAGCTCTCTGTGTTTTGTTTTTAGCGTGATCGTGAACTGCGGGGAGTGGAGGCATTTTAAGAGCCTGACCAATACCGCGACGCCACTGGAGGAGGACATGTTTCACCTGAGGGAGGACTCGCGAGCCCTGCAGATATATCTGCGGCCCAAAGAGGCGGTGTTCGTCCCTCTGAAATACCAAACCTTCACCGCGGAGACGGCCGCAACGGTCGCGCAGGTAAACAGCCGAGTTTCAGCTCACGCTCCGATTCTGCACAAACACGTCTTATCTGCAAATGAGGAGGTGTCAGAGAGACCTGCCGTTTCTCAAAGTGAGCTTTCAGAGGGGATGTGCTGTTAATGTGTGAAATGTGAAGGGCAGGAAGGCTGCCTCAGCCCCATGATCACGTGTAATATGACCTGCTGTGTTCCCACTGTCATGGTCAAGGCTGCAGATTGGTCAGACTGTTTTACACAATATATGTGTTCAGTCAGTGCAGCCTCTCGCACTCACTCATGCAACTGCACACACACAGTTACACACGTGCACGCACACGCAAGCATGCTCACACACTCTCACTCATCCACGCACTGGCACACTCACTCACTCGCATTCACCTTCACACACGAATGCACACAAACGCGGTCATACAAGCAAACAAACACACACACATATGCACACAAACATACACACACGTATGCATGCACATCCACGCACCCTAGTACTTAAATATTTGTGAGGACATTGCATTGACTTCCATTCATTCTTTCTGAGTCTCTACAGCCTTTCCCTAATCTTAACAATAAGCACTGTATGCCAAACTCAAACCATCACCCTAACCTTAACCTATCCTTAATTCTAACCTTACCCCTAACCTCAGCTAATAAGTCACAATTTGCCTTTGTGGTTATGAGGATAGGCAAAAATGTCCTCACTTCCCAATAATGTCTCCACTCTGTAGGAAAAAAAATTTTTTTGGTTCTCACTCTCTGTAGCATGTACAAGAACACAAACACACACGCACGCCGCACACACACACAGACCCGACGCACGCAGCAGAGAGTGCTGTGCATGCTCACTGCAGTTTCCCCCCGCGGGGACGTGGCAGTCCCCCGCTGCCTCTGTGCTCTCTGAAAGGGTGGAGCCCCCCCGGCAGCAGTCGCTGTGCTTTATTTCTCCACACGTCTGTGAGGAGCCGTGCTGTGTGTTAGAGCCTTTAAAGCACCATTCCAGTGTAAACGCTCTTCAGAGATCAATTCTGTGTGGTTTAAAAGGGGCTCGCCATCTCCTCTGGGGCCCAAACGTCTGAGGACACCACTGACTCATGCCTGCTTAATTATTCGCCTCTGAGTTATGCAGTTATGATACTCGAATCACGCTTCATAGTCAAGAATGCATTACCGAGAACTAGGGTTCTTTATTCGGAAAGCATGTTCACCACAGTGAGAGGACCTGAATCCTGTTGAATGACTGTGGGAGCAGAGAATGTGGGGAGAGTCAAAATATTAGCAATCCATGGGGTCTTGTGGAGAAAGACCTGGGATGAACAGGAAGAAGAATTACTACACAACCGTGTGAGATCAATGCCAAAAGCAGACACACTAAGTGCTGATATTTTATCCCTTCAATTCCTGCACATGCTTTTTACTCATTTCTCAAGGCTGTATTATTGAAGAACAGGTATAGTTAGAGTGTCGGGCTTGTGTTGGCACTTGATGAACGGTGAAAGCGGATTAGTTTTCCTCGTTTCCACAGAAGTTGCTCTTGTCTCTCCACACTTACTGTTCTCCGAGTGCTTTGAACAACTGAAAATGCGTAACCTGAAGGCAGTCTCACGAATAGAGAATATTTGCAGTGGTAACGTCCCTAATCCTCTTTTAAAAATCCGCTTCATTTGCAGGGACCAGCCATGACCAGCTCTGGGAGGAATGCAAACCTGACTCAAAAGCACCAATCCAACACCATCCCAGCCAAAACCATCAAGGTATGCCTGACTGAGCTTACGAAATGCAGTCCTGTGTGTATTGCACTGTGAACTGGTCCAGTGTGCTCTGTTACTTCAGATTATGACTTAATGGACATCCCAGAGACAGGGCCACTGTTGTGGCAGGTTTTAGCTTAAATCGAACCTCGTGTGGCGACACCTCAGGTCAGCTTCATGGCGGAGGACGGGAAACCGCTGGCCATCTGCCAGGTGGACGTGGAGCCCACGCCTCATGTTATCGATCAGACATTCCGCTTCTACCACCCCGAGCTCACCTTTCTGAAGAAGGCCATCCGCCTGCCCCCTTGGGACGTCCTGCCAGGTGAGATCTGTGTGTGCGCGCGCGCGCGTGTGTGTGTGTGTGTGTGCGTGCTTGTGTCTGTATATACACATGTTTGAGTGAATGTGAGCGTGTGTGTTTGTCTGTGCGTCAGTGTTTGTGTGTATGCATACAATCTGGTCTGAAAGCGTCAGTGTGAGCGTATATATTTTACGTTATTTTCTCTCCTCCATTGGAGTCAGCCTTCTCTTCCTCTTCCTGTTCCTCCATGTCCTTCCTCTTTCTCTTCCTCCCTGCTGTTTCACAGGGGCCTCAGCGCGAGGGTCCAGCACGTCCCCTGTCATCCACGTGCGCTCCAGCGACCCCAACATCATCTGTGACTCTAGGAGGGTGGTGAGACCAATTTATGAGAATAAAACATCAATGTAAATCGTAGGGGCTACAGCACCTTTACTTTCACTGAGGACACCTGCAGTGCCTGTGTACGCATGTATGTATTCGGACTGTGACACTGTGCTATAACTGCTGCAGTTCCTACAAGGTGGACAAGCCACGGATGTAGTTGATTTTTTATTGTATGCACGTGATATAAAGACGGCAGGCTCTACTTTTGACCTTGTGTGTTTGCGAAAATTGAGTCACTGTGCAATTACTTATGGACCTGCAGTGATCCTGTCGGTGTTTGTGCGCTGGAAAAAGCTCCATCAGCTGTCATTTACCTGTGGCCCTGTTGGTCTTTACGCTGCATGATGTTGACTCTGGTTTTATGTTGAATGTGTGGCTTTATTATGATGTTGAATGTGTGGCCTTATTATGATGTTGAATCTATGGCTTTATTATGACGTTGAATGTGTGGCCTTATTATGACGTTGAATGTGTGGCTTTATTATTACGTTGAATGTGTGGCTTTATTATGACGTTGAATGTATGGCTTTATTATGACGTTGAATGTGTGGCCTTATTATTACGTTGAATGTGTGGCTTTATTATGACGTTGAATGTATGGCTTTATTATGATGCTGAATGTGTGGCTTTATTATGACATTGAATGTATGGCTTTATTATGATGTTGAATGTGTGGCCTTATTATTATGTTGAATGTGTGGCTTTATTATGATGTTGAATGTATGGCTTTATTATGATGTTGAATGTGTGGCCTTATTATGATGTTGAATGTGTGGCCTTATTATTATACGTTGAATGTATGGCTCTATTATGACGTTGAATGTGTGGCTTTATTATGATGTTGAAGATGTTATTGGGTGTGTTTGAATCTCCCAGTCTCCCAGCGAACCTCAGGACGTGTTTCTGAAAGTTGCGGGAGGGCCAAGTCCCCAGATTAAGAAGTTCTTCATCATGGTGTTCACGTACGTTCACATACCTACCCTCAGAGGCCGAGAACCAGTTTATTGGGGGATGGGGGGATTGGGTGGTGAAAGGGAGCTCCCCAGCCGTTTTCAATCATCAGTTCTGCTGCCCCACTGAAAACCTGGAGATGTGCAGATATTGGTGGCTGGAAGAAAATTCTGGACTTCTGCTGACTTTTTATGAGCTCGGACTTTCCTCCTGTTCCCGCTGCGCTGGATTCCAGAGAGTGATTTCTGATGAGAGCGGTTTCTCGATCCGGAGCTTGATTGAATCGTTCTGAGACGATTAATTTGATATGCCCGACCAAAGCCGCCTCATCGCATTACTCTGTTTCATTAGGTTTCCTCAATCGCAGCAGGAGCCACGGCTCCCTGAAATTAGCCCCAAAATTATGAGTGCTGAGGAACTTTCCGGTGACAGCACTTAATTTTCAACTTTAAAACCCCTCGCCTTCACAGCAGCCAAAGTTTATGTAACGCCGAGGACTCTTTTAGCTTCTCATTACTCCCTAAGGGTGAAACTTCAGAATCTGTTAATCACAAGTAAGGACAGATAATGTATTATTTTAACATTTGTGCTGCTCTAATGATAGAGAACAAGAAGAAACGTGATATGCATTTTCAGGCGGATATGGTTTTTTTGGAGCTGTTCGGAGTTTATGTGCACTGCAGTTCAATGGCATTGATAGTGGCGGCTGGCTAATCATGCGTTTCGGTCTTCCCTGCGCAGTGACGAGTGGTTAGCCGCGCCTGCGCAGATATGGCAGGTGTACGTACACTTCCTGCAGCGCGTGGACATCAGCTGTGTCACTGGGCAACTGACCTGGCAGTCCCTGGTGCTGAGGGGATCGCACGCCCTCCAAAGGTCAGTGTTACTCCTCCCTCCCGGGAGAGATCCAGGTACCAGCCTAAATGTCATACAGAGTGGGTTTAACACTGACTGTCAGTGTGTATGAAAGAGATCCAGGGACTGGTCTGAGTGTTATACAGAGTGGGTTTAACACTGAGAGAGTCGCTGCGTATGAAAGAGATGCAGGTACTGGCCCAAATGTCATACAGGGTGGGTTTAACACTGAGTGTCACTGCGTATGAAAGGGATCCAGGGACGGGTCTGAGTGTTATACAGAGTGGGTTTAACACTGAGTGTCACTGCGTATGAAAGGGATCCAGGGACGGGTCTGAGTGTTATACAGAGTGGGTTTAACAGTGAGTGTCTGTGTATGAAAGGATCCCATCTAGTGTTATATGGGGAGTGTCTAAGGATCAGGGGACGGGTCTGAGTGTTATCAAGTGGGTTTAACACTGTGAGTCTCTCTGTGCATGAAATTTGCCATCTAATATGGATCTAAATGCCATCAAAAGAAGTTTGACATTTTACGCTTCTTATTCCTTGTTCTGTTCCATTTTACTGGAGCACTGAGCTAAAAGGCAAATTAAATCATAGCCATGTCCAAACAAGTGTTCCTGCTTTGAATCTTTGCTTAAAGGGGCGGCGTCTTGTGGCTAACTCTTCCTCTCGTCTCGTTGCTGTTCAGATCGACCCACCCGGAGTTTTTGCTCTGCCCCCAAGTGCCGTGCAGGACCTCCAGATCGGGGTGCGCCCGCGAAAGGCTGGCTGCAAGTTTGCGTACCTGACGGTGGTGGACGTGGAGTACCGTCAGCTGGTGGCATCATGGCTGCTCTGTGTGTCCTGTCGGCAGCCGCTAATATCCAAGGCAAGGCCTCTTTTAAACTGTACGCTAGGTGTACAATGTACAACGTAGCTCGCTCTCTGTCAAAACACAATTTGCGCGGTTACTTGCTTTGCTAGGTACGTCAGAATCAGCCGCGGCTCCACCTTTGATGGCGTAGCCTGGAAATTCAATGCAAAAGTGCACACGCCGTCTTGCCTGAAGGAACTGCTGGTTACTTCTTAAAATGTACGTTAAAAGTGATGTGATTGGTTCTGAGTACTTGAGGTCTTAGATTTAGCCAATCAGAGATGTCTTTCACAGACTAGAAAAAGTTCCACGTTTTCAAGCATGAAATATACCCCCATCAAGGTAGGGGTATATACTTGTTCTCCTGAACATTTTCATGCGTATATCTTCAAGATAAATCCCCACGAAGACAAAAATTTTCACCCGACCGACAATCATCTGCTTTATTTCACTGTTGCCACAGGCTATAATGATAGAAAAGTGAAGTGGAGATATTTATTTTTCCTTATTTGTGTTTATTTTTGTGTATGACTGTCCTTTATGATGTTTTATTACAACTTTGCTGGGTACTGGATCGGTGTCAAAAAATAAACCCTCATCGAATATTCAACCCCATGTGACCCCTTGCTTCTACAAGGCTTACAGATCTCAGACTGACAAATCCACTGCTTTTAACATTTTTATTTTAGCATGTATGGTTCTCAAGATATAGACATTTTTCTGCGCCCAATTCAGCCAATCCTTTTGCCTTCATTAGTGACAGTTTTTTTTTTTTTTTAAAATTACAATGTAAAGACAAAAGATGCGATAATTAATGATTGAAAAAAATCAAGTTTCTCAAAAAGTACTCATGCTAGAGCAACAATTCAAAAAGCAAAGAGTTTATCTTGCTGAGAAATATCAAATGAGCCTGTTCCCAGCACAACTGGAGAGGGTTAAAATTTTTATGTGATCTACCTGACTTTGCTGGGATTATATACTGTCACTCGACAAGGTGGCAGCATAGGCTGAGGTGGCTAGATTGAGTAGCATTGAATGGGAAATTTTTTTTTTTTTGCTGTTGTCGTAAGTTTAAAGGTGATTGTCCATGATTAATGCCCGTAATGCATATCACGTGTTAGTCACGTTCCCAAATTTGGGCTGGACTTCTTGCTTCAGAAGTAAGAGCTGCCCTCTGCTTGTTGCATTTGAGTTTGTGGACCTTATGTAGACTATGAAATATGCCTAACGCGGCCTGCTGGCTGTGGTTCAGTTGGCGATAATGTGGCCTGTATGTGCGAAGCTCATGAAAGGCCTTAAATGTAATCTGTAGTTTAGGGAGAGAGAGCACTGGGAGCCAGACAGTTTATTAGTATTTGAAAGTGTGCCTTATTAGTAGGTTCACAACTCTTTTACCCCTTTCACTGGTAAATACAGTAATCTCCTTTAAAGTGTTTTTCCAGGAGATCAGAATTAATACTGCATTTTGACAGTGCTTTTAAAAATAGAAATGAGAAAGACTCGTTGAAAAGTGGGGTGGTGCAATGTGTGTTCAGGAATAATTTTTACCTGAATAATAAAATGAATAAAGTTGCATGCCTGGTGGCGTCTTTATGGACTCTATAATGTGTTGTGGTGTGCTTTAAATTTTTTTTCAAACTTTTATTGGGTCAGCTTAATTCCAGTGATTCTTAAGTTTCAAATTTAGGATGTTCGTAATGTTCCCTGCTCTTTACTACCAAAAAAGAAACATAATTTGTTTATGCCCTGATGTTAAAGTGCAGTTTCTTTATAGCTTTTCTTGGCATTGTTGTCAGAGATTTTCTTGTGTCATTGCGCTTTTGAAAAAAAAAATGCGTATGTATGTCTGTCTGTGTGTGTCTCTGTGTCTGTTAACTGTGTTTGTGTTTGTGTATGTGTGTGTATGTGTCTGTGCACGTGTGTGTCTTTGCGTATGCGTGTATGTGTCTGTGCATGTGTCTGTGTTTGTGTGGCTGTGTCGGTATGTTTCTCTGTGTGTGCCTGTGTCTTTATGCATCTGTGTGTGTGTGTGTGTGTGTGTGTGTGTGTGTGTGTGTGGGTGTGTGTGTCTTTGTCCTCTGTCTGTGTGTCGGTGTTGGTGTTTGTTCCCCCATATTTTGTAGGCGTTTGAAATCTCTCTTCCAGTGGGAGGTGGACGTGGGAGCAACAAGAAAATTACCTACACAAACCCCTACCCTAACAGCAGAGTGTTCCTGCTGAGCTCCGATCATCCAGACCTGCTGCAATTCAAAGAGGACTCTTTCCAAGTGAGGAACCGCACTATCCCGAACACAAAACACCACACACCTCAGCCCCTGCAGATCTAACACTTAACACCTCAGCCCCTGCAGATCTAACACTTAACATCACAGGCCCCTGCAGATCTAACACTTAACATCACAGCTCCCTGTAGATCTAACACTTAACATCACAGCTCCCTGCAGATCTAACACTTAACATCACAGCTCCCTGCAGATCTAACACTTAACATCACAGCCCCCTGCAGATCTAACACTTAACATCACAGCCCCTGCAGATCTAACACTTAACATCACAGCCCCTGCAGATCTAACACTTAACATCACAGCCCCCTGCAGATCTAACACTTAACATCACAGCCCCTGCAGATCTAACACTTAACATCACAGCTCCCTGCAGATCTAACACTTAACATCACAGCCCCTGCAGATCTAACACTTAACATCACAGCCCCCTGCAGATCTAACACTTAACATCACAGGTCCCTGCAGATCTAACACTTAACATCACAGCCCCCTGCAGATCTAACACTTAACATCACAGCCCCCTGCAGATCTAACACTTAACATCACAGCCCCTGCAGATCTAACACTTAACATCACAGCCCCTGCAGATCTAACACTTAACATCACAGCCCCCTGCAGATCTAACACTTAACATCACAGGTCCCTGCAGATCTAACACTTAACATCACAGCCCCTGCAGATCTCTAACATCACACTTAACATCACAGCCCCCCCTAACAGAACATCAAGCCCCTGCAGATCTAACACTTAACATCACAGCCCCTGCAGATCTAACACTTAACATCACACAGCCCCATGCCCCCTGCAGATCTAACACTTAACATCACAGCCCCCTGCAGATCTAACACTTAACATCACAGCCCCTGCAGAACACTTAACATCAACACTTAACATCACAGCCCCTGCAGATCTAACACTTAACATCACAGCAGATCCCATCACAGCAGATCTAACACTTAACATCACAGCCCCCTGCAGATCTAACACTTAACATCACAGCTCCCTGCAGATCTAACACTTAACATCACAGGTCCCTGCAGATCTAACACTTAACATCACAGCTCCCTGCAGATCTAACACTTAACATCACAGCCCCTGCAGATCTTAACAACAGCCCCCTGCAGATCTAACATCACAGCTCCCTGCAGATCTAACACTTAACATCACAGCCCCCTGCAGACCTAGATCTAACACTTAACATCACACAGATCCCTTAACATCACAGCCCCTGCAGATCTAACATTAAAATCACACAGACCTAACACTTAACATCACAGCCCCCTGCAGATCTAACACTTAACATCACAGCCCCTGCAGATCTAACACTTAACATCACAGCCCCCTGCAGACCTAACACTTAACATCACAGCCCCTGCAGATCTAACACTTAACATCACAGCCCCCTGTAGATCTAACACTTAACATCACAGCCCCCTGCAGATCTAACACTTAACATCACAGCTCCCTGCAGACAGCCCCCTGCAAACCTAACACCTAACATCACAGCTCCCTGCAGATCTAACACTTAACATCACAGCCCCCTGCAGATCCTTAACATCACCCCCAGATCTTAACATAACATCACAGCCCCTGCAGATCTAACACTTAACATCACAGCCTCCTGCAGATCTAACACTTAACATCACAGCCCCTGCAGATCTAACACTTAACATCACAGCCCCTGCAGACCTAACACTTAACATCACAGCCCCCTGCAGACCTAACACTTAACATCACAGCTCCCTGCAGATCTAACACTTAACATCACAGCCCCCTGCAGATCTAACACTTAACATCACAGGTCCCTGCAGACCTAACACTTAACATCACAGCTCCCTGCAGATTTAACATAACAACATCACAGGCCCCTGCAGCCCTAACACTTAACATCACAGCCCCTGCAGATCTAACACTTAACATCACAGCTCCCTGCAGATCTAACACTTAACATCACAGCCCCTGCAGACCTAACACTTAACATCACAGCCCCTGCAGATCTAACACTTAACATCACAGCCCCCTGCAGATCTAACACTTAACATCACAGCCCCCTGCAGATCTAACACTTAACATCACAGCCCCTGCAGACCTAACACTTAACATCACAGCCCCTGCAGATCTAATAACATCACAGCCCCCACAGACCTAACATCAACATCACAGCTCCCCTGCAGATCTCTTAACATCACAGCTCCCTGCAGATCTAACACTTAACATCACAGCCCCCTGTAGATCTAACACTTAACATCACAGCTCCCTGCAGATCTAACACTTAACATCACAGCCCCCTGTAGATCTAACACTTAACATCATAGCCCCCTGCAGACCTAACACTAAACATCACAGCTCCCTGCAGATCTTACACTTAACATCACAGCCCCCTGCAGATCTAACAATTAACATCACAGCCCGCTGTAGACCTAACACCAAATATCACAGCCACTGGCCCCTGCAGACCTAAACTTTACATCACAGCCACCGGCACTGGCAGGCCTAACACTTAACGTCACAGGCACCGGCCCCTACAGCCCTGACACTTAACATCGCAGACACCGGCCCCTGCAGACCTAACACTTATTATCACAGCCGCTGAAAACCTAACTTAACATCACAGCCACTGGCCCCTGCAGACCTAACACTTAAGATCACAGCCCCTGCATATCTAACACTTTAACATCACAGTGTCCTGCAGATCTAACACTTAACATCACAGCTCCCTGCAGATCTAACAATTAACATCACAGCCCGCCGTAGACCTAACACTTAACATCACAGCCCCCGGCCCCTGCAGACCTAACACGTCACATCACAGCCCCAGCAGACCTTACACTAAATATCACAGCTACCAGCCCCCGCAGACCTAACCCGTAACATCACAGCCACCGGCCCCTACAGCCCTGACACTTAACATCACAGCCGCCGGCCCCTGCAGGCCTAACTCTTATCATCACAGCCCCTGCAAACCTAAAAGTTAACATCACAGCCACTAGCCCCTGCACACCTAACACTTAACAATACAGCCCCTGCAGATCTAACGCTGAACATCACATGACAGCCACCAGCCCCTGCAGGCCTAACACTTAACATCACAGCCCTGCAGACCAAACACTTAACATCACAGCCACCGGCCCCCGCAGACCTAACACTTAACATCATAGCCCACGGCTGCTGCAGATCTAACCCTTAACATCACAGCCCCCTGCAGACTTTACACTTAACATCACAGCCAGTGGCCCCTGCAGACCAAGCACTTCACATCACAGCCCCTGCAGATCCTACACTAAACATCCCAGCCACCAACCCCTGCAGGCTCGTTTGCCTCATTCACTTTTACGCCTCCACAAAGCCTGTACTGATGGATGCGAACAATCACTGCTGCTGTGTTATATATGGTGAATACACATTACATAAGTCTTTATTCTGTCATCTACACATGTAAATTCTCTTCTGAGACAGAGGGAGAGAGAGCGTGTCTGAAAGTGTGTGTTTGCACGTTTGGATTCATTTGTATGATTGAGTTCGTCTCTGAGTGTTTGTATGCGAGAGTGCAACTTTGTGTGTCTGAGTGCATCAATGTTTCTGCATGGTATTAGCATGTTTGTGTGTGCGCTAGTTTGTGCCTGTGCATGTGTATGCATATGTGCGTATGGTTGCACATGCATGATTATGCCTGTGTTTTAGTATGTGTGAGTATTTCTGTATGTTTCAGTGTTTGGTTGTGTATGTGTGAGTATGTTTGTGTGTTTGAGTGTGTGTGGTTGCGTGTGTTTATGTCTGTGTATTTGTTAAGTGTCTGTGTTTGAGTGTGAATGGTTGTGTTCGTATGAGCATGTCTGTGTTTGTGTGTGTATGGTTGTGTGTATATTTGTATGCCTGTGTATTTTAGTGTGTATGGTTGTGAGTATATTTGTATACCTGTGTGTTTGAGTGTGTAGGGTTCTGAGTATGTCTGTGTGTTTGGGTGTGTATGGTTGTGTGTATTTTTGTATGTCTGTGTATTTTAGTGTGTATGGTGTGAGTATATTTGTATACCTGTGTGTTTGAATGTGTAGGGTTGTAAGTATGTCTGCGTGTTTTAGTGTGTTTGGTTGTGTTGATATTTGTATGTCTGCATTAACGTGTTTGGTTGTGTGTATATTTGTATGTCTGTGTATTTGCATGTGTTTGGTTGTGTGTATGTTTGTATGTCTGTGTGTTTGAGTGTGTGTAGTTGTGTGTATATTTGTATGTCTGTGTGTTTGTGTGTGTGTGGTTGTGTGTATATTTATATGTCTGTGTGTTTGAGTGTGTTTGGTTGTGTGTATATTTGTATGTCTGTGTGTTTGAGTGTGTATGGTTTTGTGTATATTTGTATGTCTGTGTGTTTGAGTGTGTGTGGTTGTGTGTATATTTATATGTCTGTGTGTTTGAGTTTGTGTGGTTGTGTGTATATTTGTATGTCTGTGTGTTTGAGTGTGTGTGGTTATGTGTATATTTGTATGTCTGTGTTTGAGTGTGTGTGGTTGTGTGTATATTTATATGTCTGTGTGTTTGAGTGTGTGTGGTTGTGTGTATATTTGAATGTCTGTGTTTGAGTGTGTGTGGTTGTGTGTATATTTGTATGTCTGTGTGTTTGAGTGTGTGTGGTTATGTGTATATTTGTATGTCTGTGTGTTTGAGTGTGTGTGGTTGTGTGTATATTTGTATGTCTGTGTGTTTGAGTGTGTTTGGTTGTGTTGATATTTGTATGCCTGCATTAACATGTTTGGTTGTGTGTATATTTGTATGTCTGTGTATTTGCATGTGTTTGGTTGTGTGTATGTTTGTATGTCTGTGTGTTTGAGTGTGTGTAGTTGTGTGTATATTTGTATGTCTGTGTGTTTGAGTGTGTGTGGTTGTGTGTATATTTGTATGTCTGTGTGTTTGAGTGTGTATGGTTTTGTGTATATTTGTTTGTCTGTGTGTTTGAGTGTGTGTGGTTGTGTGTATATTTATATGTCTGTGTGTTTGAGTTTGTGTGGTTGTGTGTATATTTGTATGTCTGTGTGTTTGAGTGTGTGTGTGTGTGGTTATGTGTATATTTGTATGTCTGTGTGTTTGTGTGTGTGTGGTTGTGTGTATATTTGTATGTCTGTGTGTTTGAGTGTGTGTGGTTGTGTGTATATTTGTATGTCTGTGTTTGAGTGTGTGTGGTTGTGTGTATATTTGTATGTCTGTGTGTTTGTGTGTGTGTGGTTGTGTGTATATTTGTATGTCTGTGTGTTTGTGTGTGTGTGGTTGTGTGTATATTTATATGTCTGTGTGTTTGAGTGTGTATGGTTGTGTGTATATTTGTATGTTTATGTGTTTGAGTGTGTGTGGTTATGTGTATATTTGTATGTCTGTGTGTTTGAGTGTGTGTGGTTATGTGTATATTTATATGTCTGTGTGTTTGAATGTGTGTGGTTGTGTGCATATTTGTATTTCTGTGTGTTTGAGTGTGTATGGTTTTGTGTCTGTGCCCCAGGTCTGGGGGGCTACCATTTTGCACCAGAGGAGATTCAAACCACTCATGCCTCGGTGTTTCCATAGAAACAGAGAGAGAGAGAGTGCAATCGCATGAAAGTTTCTGAACTGACTTTTAATTCATGTTTACGCAATAAATATCATATATGAGGCCATTATTGAGTAAAATTCAGCGATCTGAATTAGTTTGACTCAATTTAGTGCAAAGGAATGAAATAAACTCAACATAAACTCTTCATTTTTTGTTTGAATGTCCCCCAAAGTGGGTTTTAAGTTAGAAAAAGCATTTTTTTTTTCCATATAGTAGGACAGTGTCACGTACATATTCTATATCTGTTGGTTGTAGAGCTTCACTGAAGCTACATTACTCTTATATTAAGAGAAATATTCAAACCCAGGACACCATGTTTTTATGGCAAAAGCATTACATCAAATGGAAATTATCTAGATTTTGTACATCATTTTATTCATCATTTGTACATCATTTGTACATCACTTTTCCTTGTAATTCAGCAAGACATATTTGAGATCTTTTGAAACCTTGGGATCTCCAGTAGAATTTAAAATTGGCCTGAAGTTCCTCAAGTTTGAATACAGCAGTTGTATTTGACAAACCTGCATATGGGATTGTATAGCTGAAGAGGTTAAATGCTATTTTCTGAAGCTACTGCAGTTGATTTAATAAGTTATGCAGCTCATATTGTATGTTACATGAACATTGCTTCCTCAGATTTCTCCTAAATTGAGTTTTAGCATTGTGGTTTTACTAATAGGGTGCCCAGCTGTGCCTGAGCAATCCCTTTGTGTGTCTTTTTTCCTCAACAATATTTTTTGCATTTTCACTGGCTTACCTCAGGAATTCCAGCCCTTCTGAATGACCTTTGTCCGGAAAAATCTAATGTAAAATGGCTTCTGGTAATTTATGTTTGATTGAAAAAGCTATTGCTCAGGTAGGAGTCCAAATGACAAATGGCCCCAACTGTTAATGGTTCTGTACTAATAGAATACTGAAGTTTTCACCTTAAAGGATGGGGAAATGGAGAAGAATCAATTGTGTCCCCTCAATCAGCATCCAGTCGATGACATGCTGTAGTCTCTGTGCTGGAAAGATTATGGACAAATTTGGGTTTTTAGCCTGGGGAGGGGAAACAGTCTTAGTGCAGGAACAGAGCAAATGAACAATCAATTTGTGCTGTGCTGTTGGAAGATTAACCACAATATCTTGGGTAGATTAAAAATGTCTTAGGAAGATTAACTATAATATCCTGCTTCAAGTTACCAAATGCACTGCAGACTGATCAATTCGAACATAGCAAGCCAAAAACGGATTTTAATTCTACCAAACATCAGGCTACAATATCCTTGATTTCTGAATTCAATCACCAGTGCCAGTGTGAAGCTTGTCTAGTGATGCATCTCTCACCTGTTTTCTGAGTCTGCAGTCTTGCCAGCACAATGAACAAGAAGTTACTGCGGTTCAGTTAAAAAAAAAAAAAAAGTATTAACTCCGCATTTTCTCAACATTGTTGAAGTTTACCTCTTCTTGGAAAAAGAGAACAGTTTCTCCTCCAGATATATTATCTTTTGGAAATAATTTATTCATTTAGAAGAACTGTCCCTGCTTTCATTTTGAATTCCAAAGTGCATGGTTCCTGTCACCACTTATTTGCTGTTTTTCAGGAGCCTTCTGTAAATCGGCATGATTGAACTGTAAACCTCCTTACAAATGAGATACTGTAGCTTTAGTCAACTTTGCGAGGCAAATAGTGATAAACACTTAGAAACAAGTAAGTAAGTAAAAGTTTATCTGATATAGTACCTCTCATAGACAGAGTCACAAAGTGCCTTACAAGAAATAAAATAAACAAAACATTTGAGATAAAAACAAAAAAAAATCACAAAAAGCCCCCCCGTACCATTACAATCAAAGTTAGACAAATGCCAGTTTAAACTAGTGTGTCTTTAGCTGGCACTTGAAAGAGTCCACAGAGTTCACACTTCTTAAGTCTAGTGGAAGAGCGTTCCATAACTTAGGAGCCACTTAGTTTTTAGTTTCAAAAAGCACGATCACCCTTAGTTTTTAGTCTAGTGCAAGGGACAAACAGTAAGCCCTGATCAGAGGACCGCGGTGCCCTACTGGGTACATATGGGTGGAGCAAATCACAAATATAAGCAGGCGCCTGACAATGTAGAGCTCTATAAGTAATAACCAGTACTTTAAATTGAATCCTGAAAGTGAGCAGAAGCCAGTGTAGGGAGGCTAAAATAGGAGTGATATGACATTGTCTCCTGGACCTGGTCAAGAGCCTGGCGACAGCATTTTGTACTAATTGTAAATGATTTAGAGATGATTTGCAATAATAAAACAATAAAATCATCAATAATTTTTCACAAGGCAAGTGCGTATTCTCAGATTTAGCTTTGATCGCCCTATGTCGATAACTCTAAATCCCTTCTCTCTCTCTCTCTCTCTCTCTCTCTCTCTCTCTCTCTCTCTCTCTCTCTCTCTCTCTCTCGAGATTGGAGGAGGGGAGACATACACCATTGGCCTTCGCTTTGCCCCCAGTCAGAGTGCGGGGACGGAAGAGATCCTGGTGTTTATAAACGACTGCGAAGACAAAAACGAAGAGACTTTCTGCATCAAGGTCCAGTACCAGTGACGGCTCCAACCCTGGAACCCTCCCAGCCTCCCCACAGCCCCTCCAAGTGCTGAGGGGCATAACTGAGCTGAGATGGACTGGTACCACAGGGCATCCTGCTCCTGATTGGCTGGCCATTGTTCAATGGAGTAAAGACCCTTCCACCCCTCAGCCCATTAGAGAAATGCTAGCTAATGACAACCAGCGGAGCACACTTGAGAAATGCTAGCTAATCACGAGCAGCATAGCTCACTGGAGACACACAAGCTAATGACAACCAGCGGAACACACAAGAGAAACACTAGCTAATGACAACCAGGGGAAAACGCCAGAAAAATGCTTGCTAAACGTTGATCTGCGGAAGACACTAGAAAAACGCTAACTAATGACGACCAACAGAGCACACTAGAGAAACACTAGCTAATGACGACCAGCAGAACACACAAGAGAAACACTAGCTAATGACGATGAGCGGCAAACATTAGAAAAATGCTCACTAATGTTGATCTGTGGAGAACACTTGAAAAACTTTAGCTAATGACGACCAACGGAGCACGCGAGAGAAACACTAACTAATGACGACCAGCAGAAAACAATAGAAAAATGCTTGCTAATGTTGATCTGTGGAAAACACTAGAATAATGCTGGCTAATGCTGACCAGCAGAACATATCAGCTGCTGCCGGTGTAGCTTCGTAACAGTTGTTATTTCTCAAAAAACAAAATCAAGGTATGCAATTTATTTCTGAAGCCAAAAAAAAAAAAAAAAACTTACCAAGAGAACAACCACATTGTAAATGTGTTTGTACTGTACCAGCTACTTTGTAATAGCTTTATGAATAAGCTTCCATGTGAGCTGCACTTGCAGTGTTACCATATGTGCCTTCACACCTAATGTTGTTCCAAGTTCAGGGAAAGTACAGTTCATCTTTAAAAATGATTATAGCTCAGTAAATAAATGCTCAGGTTTCCATAGGGGTTTTTCAGAGAGTTTTCCTCGTGTTGTTCAAAACCAAGGAAGTTGTTTGGAGTGCAGATGCTTGGAGAGAGCATGAAGAAAATGGTTTTAATCACGGTCTGCTTTTTAGCAGCAGACGCAATACACATGCCACTGGAGACGAGCATCTATAGACTTATTCCACTCAACGTCATGTACGTACCACAGCTGTGACTGACGGGAGGCCACCTCGCCATCCTTAACCCTCATTTACATCCATACTTAAGCCCTGCGTTCTTACGTTGAGACTACGTACAGGGACATTAGCACGCAAGCGCAGAGGTACTTAATTAAAATGATTGGCTGTTTCATTGGGTTCTGTGCCAGCTTTTCAGTAGTCTGCGGAAACGGCAGTCCTTCGAGAGCAGTTCTCGTGCAAGATCACGATTTCAGAACAGCTCCTGCTGCACTTTGATTGTCACAAGGATGAAAGGGAATTAAAACTCAATCCTTTGTTACGTCCACAAGCACAGCATGTCCTGTGACGTTCGTCTACGCTGCGTCAGCTTGGTTTTTTTAGTCAAGATTTTGAGCGGCGGGGCCGAGATTGCGCTAGTCCCTTAAGTCTAATTAGGTGTTCTGTAATGAGCTGCTCTTTTTCTGATGCCTCTCATTAGCATCGGCCGCCGCTGAATATCCTCGCTCGCCGCATGCCGCCTATCAGCTCCCAGCTCCGCCAATTCCGCCAACAACCCCTGGGCTTACATAACACAGTTACACAATGTCCTTCATTAGGATGCACATGTGAAATCCGTTTTGGTAGAGGGAGAAAGAGCAGGGAGAGACATGGGGAAATGGGCAGCGTAGCGACATCACCAATTTTTTCTGGGAACTTGCCGGGTGTAAATATTCAGTTGACTCTGCTGGATTGCTTACGTCTTCCGCTGCTTTGAACTCTGACCTGTGGTCCGCTTATGCAGTCCTCAGCCAATCCTGGAACAGCGCAGGATTATTTTAACTCAAGCTCGCCGTTCAGAGCCATACCACGAGGCTCCTGTGCTGAAAGCGACAACGGTTTTCTGACCGTGCTGCGACCTTGCTTTCTCCTTATGGAAAACTAAAAAAAAAAAAACAACAGCGATGTGAGAAAGGGACGAGCGCTGGGTTGAAATGACAGGAAACATGAGCGTGTGAGAAAATGTGTGAACGGTAAAAGGCAGCGCTTGTGTTGTCACTGGGCTCTTACACAGCTGCGGACCGCTGCTGTCTCACACCGCGTCTGATGCAGCGGGGGGGGGGGGCTTCCCCATGCAGGCCCCGCACACCGGCCTCTACCGCTGTGAGCCACCTGCCTTCAACTTAGAGTTTGCGGGGTGGAGTTTATTCAGCGGGACTTTGGCGCAGGGCGCCGGATTATTCTCAGCAATTAGCACAGGGGACACCGAGGGGGTGGATAAGCCTGCTCTATGGAGGGCTAGTTTTCTGCTCAGGAAGAGGGGAGGAAATTCATTAATAAACTGAGGATAGAAATAAACTGAGTTGCTTTAGCGGAGAGATAATGTGTGTCACACAGTGATCTGGGGTCTGGACGAATGATAGCCCTGTATGTGTGCTTGTGTGAGCGTACATGCATGTGTGTTGGAGCGTGTGTGTATGTATTTGTGTTTCTGTTTTTTGTGTGTGTGTATCTCTGTGTTTGTGTGTGTCTGTTTCTATTTGTGGGTGAGCGTGTGTGCGTATGCTTCTGTGAGCATACATGCATTTGTGTGTGAGTGTGTATGAGCATGTGTATGTATGTGCGTGTGTGTGTTCATGCGCGTGTGTGTATCTGTCTTTGTTTGTAGGTGAGTGCGCAGTTTGCGCGTGTGTGTGTGTGTGCGTGTGGGTGCTTGCGCTTGTTTTTGGGCACCCGCATGTGTGTATGTGTGTGTGTGTTTGTAAAGAAAACAACCGTGTCTCTTATCTGTGAGAACTGGCTCCATGGCAGCGCGGCTGGATTGCACTGGCCTCCCTGCTGGGCTGTTGAAACACAAACAAACACACTACATGGGCTCAGTACGACTGATGCCTTTACCTGCTCCGTGACCAATTCTTTATGAACGTGAGCAGCTAAAGGAGCAGTGTTCCTTCCTGCCTCCGCAGACAGAGGGCTGTGGGAGTGTCCAGCAGGGGGCAGCGCTGCACCTGAGAATGTGTGGCTCAGTTTGAGCCCTGAATGATAGGCAGAGAGTGGGAGCACTTCAAAATGGAAGATGAACATCCCCCTATATTCTATCCGAGGCCCTTTTATGAGCAGTTTGAATTTTTTTATTTGATTTTTATACAGGTTATTTTATGTTTCCTTTTTTCATGAAATGTTTTTTATATGGCTTGTTTTGGGCTGCACTGTATCGAATCTGAACAATGTATTTGTTGGTTGTTTGGAGAAAAGTGCATTATAAATTAAACAGAGCTGTACATTTTAACTGTCTCATGAGTTTTGTGTGTTGTTGGGCAAAAATATGCTTTTGCTTTGGTAAACCCAAAGCCTCTGGGACATGGCAGGTTCTAGTGGAGGCAAGTGAAGTTTCTTCACCGGTTTCCTAGGTGAAAATCTCAGAGTCATAGTGCACATAGTGTCAGTTTTAAAGGATCTCTGAACCCAGCATCTTAGAGTCATAGTGCACATAGTGTCCGTTTTAAAGGATCTCTGAACCCAACATCTCAGAGTCATTAGTGTACATAGTATCAGTTTTAAAGGATCTCTGAACCCAACATCACAGAGTCATAGTGCTCAGTGTCACTCTTAAAGGATCTCTAGACCAACATATCATAGTCCTAATGCATGCAGTGCTATTTGATCATTTAGGGCCGACAGTCACTGGATGGTTGTGCTCTGTCAGCGTTTCCACGGCTGCACACACCTTGGCGTGGAGACTTTCTTAAAGGAAAGGTAAGTCGTAGTCTGAAATGAGGAAGGGCTGGGCACTGAACTGGAGGAGATTATATGGCTGTTAGGTTCTGTGCCTTGCAATGTCTCACAGCCTCAGTCTTGGAAGTCTAAGGGATTTACCTTTTTTCTGTGTTTACGGTCTTGTTTGCACACAATCAAACAAATTCAGGCCTTATTATATAGGACACAAAGCTTGTGAACCGTTCGCAGCTTCACTTTAAAGGTGTTACAGGTACTGTAATGAATTGACAGATCATTAAATAAGTGGTTTCTCCGGGTAAACGAAGCTTTTCTCTTTTTACGTTTGTCACTTCTATGTTAAGTTCTTTAATGTTCTAGCTAAACTTACCGTGTAGTTTGTTCACCTTCATTCTGCAGTATTTCTATTTGTGTATATTATGTCTTGTTTTCACATATCACAAGGGGTTTGACCAGGGGTCTGCATTTCAGCTTGTGTTTTATGTAAGTTTATGGCTCAATATTTCGCATAGCTATCAAAATATTATTGTCTCAAATTCCCAATCAAGAATTCTTTCCACTGGAAACTACAACCTCAATTCCTCAAGAAATGGGGGCAGTATGAGAAATGCAGAGACTAACTGAATTTAGCGATTTGTAAATTCTCTTTTTCCTACATTTAGTTGAAGTCAGCACAAAGGAAAAATATTTGAACTTTTAGCTCATATACTGTGTTAATTTTTGCAAATATGCATAAATTTAAAATTTGATGCCTTCATCAAGTTCCAAAACCAGTGGGACAGGGAAACGGAGAGACAGGAAATTTGTGGAATCTTCTGAAAAACACCCTTTCAGGAATGTTCCACAGGTAAATGGGAATAGAGAAACAGGTGATTTATTTGTGATTGAATGTAAAATGAGTAGTCACAAAAGGTATGGTTGTTTACCAGCAAGATGGTTTGAGATTTGCCACTTTGCCAAAGGCTGCATAAGTAAATAGTCACACAGTGTAAGAACATTTCTTAACATGCAATTGATTGGAATTGAGGAATCTCACCATCGACAGTCCATAATCTAGTAAGAATCTGGAAAAAGCATTGCAATGTACATGCATAAAAGACAAGGCTAAATATCAATATTTGGCGCATGTGACCTTCGAGTTGTCAGACAGTGCTGCACCAAGAGTCAACATCATTCTGTTACAGACATAACTGCATGGGCTTGTAAATACTTCAAAAGTCAGTGAACACAGTCATGGCATCATCAAATGCTGTCTACTACGCAGTGCTAAGTCTTTACTACGCAAAGAAGTAGTCACGCATCAATATCACCTAGAAGCACCACCAACTTTACTGAGCTTCATTTCATCTGAAATGGACCCATGGAGAAGTGGGAAGGAGTGCTGTAGTCTGATAAGTCCATCTTTCAGGTTTTTTTTTTTTTTTTTTTTAGAAATAATGAATGTTTTGTTATCTGGGCTAAAGTGAAGATGAACCATGTACACTGCTATGAGCAACGTTCAAAATTCAGCGTGTGTTACAGTCTGAGACTGCATTAGTGCACTCGGCATGGGCAACTTGCACATCTGTGTCATTTATTTGTTAAACACAAAAATTCTGACCATTCAAGGCTTGTCATGTGCCTCCATACTAGGGTATAACACTGAGGCCTTGAACACCTATGGGCTCTGGGTTTACTCACTGACCTGGTTGGCATTTCCACACATTGGCAACTTTCTGTGATGGAAAAACTAATTCCTGATTTTGCCTTGTAGGAGGGTAGGAGAACTTGTACTCATTTCTCGTTGGCGTTCCGTATTTTTCCTGAGGGCGTTTTCTTAATGCTGTCTGTTGTTTTTCAAGAGAGTGCATCGATGGAACTGTAATCGTTTCAGTGCAAAAAAAAAAGTAAAGTGAACTTGTTTTGACATTTGACATTCAACTATCATTTACGATCCCCCTGCCCCCATTTCGGTGTTATGAATGTATCTACATTTTAGCTGCCAGTCACTGTTCGTAATTTACCTTTGATATGTTTTCATTTCTGGTTAAAATCTGTTTTGCCTCTGTGTTCAGTACTTCTTGTGACACGCACTCTGAGCAGAGCAGACATGTTTTCCTCAGCGAGTGTGATGTGCGTTTCAGCATGCCATCACCGAGTTCTGCGGAGGTGTTGGGTGGAGGAGGGGGGTCTTTGTCAGGCTTTTAAGCGGTAAGAAAAAAACATCCATTTTGAATTTGAATCCCCTCCAGTGTGCCAGACTGCCTTCCTTTCAGTCTCTTAGAAGAAAGTGCAGCCATTTTTGCTGGATTGAAAAGGCTGCTGTCCTTGCGGGCGTACATGGATGGCAAAACTTTATAAAATTGCAGTATTGCAGTGGTCTTCGACTGAAAGAGCAATGGTTTAGCTATGCTTTGTGCCAGTCCATTATTGTGAGCCCACTCAGATGATATTTATAATGGTGTCATGTATTTCTGCTTGAGAGGCCCTGTGACCGGAGCTGAAGTGGATCATTCAAATAATGTAGCATTTACTATTTGGATCCAGCCTTTGATGTAAGCTAGTTTATCTTGATCTGTCCTTGTATAAGCAGATATAATCAATTACAGTGCATACTTCATCTTCTTTTACTTGCTGTCAGACTATGTAAATCAGTATATTTTTATCTCCAAAGAACCCACAATTCATTCTACTTAGTAAACAATGATTAAAATTGCATCATACTGCTACTCTGATTTTCAGAAGAACATGGATTAAATTAGACGAGTATTGAAGATAATTATACATTAGACTCATGCTACAAGATGGATTGATGTTGCTTATCTATTTTCTTGTTTTAAGACCATAGTCCCCTGAATACACAGATACCCTCCATTACTATGAAACTATCTAAAACATTATTCAAAAATACATACAATACCAGCACTTTTAAAAACTTTGAAATACGGAGCTGCCGGGTAGCTCACTCGGTTAAAGCATCACATTGTGAAGCAGAAGTGACTATCACAGCGCGGGTTCGAGCCCCGGTCGTACCAACCGGCAGTGGTCGGCAGCTTTTTCAGAATAGCACACAATTGGCCATTGCGCTACAGGGATGCAACTTGGGAAGGCTCTGCCGGGAAGGGTTATATAAATAATGGTTGCTTTGTTTTTTGCTTAAGCACCTCCCGTTGGCCAGCTGGGCGCTCATCAGGAAGATTCTAAGCTTGTTCATGTTTGGGTATCCTCCGCCCTCGTTCTGAACTTTTGAGGATTCAACCAATGAGTGTATAAGAAGCAGTGGCTGACAGGCGTGTGCTTTGGAGGAGAGCCGCAAACTGTCTTCACTCTCCTGAATTGGCAACAAGGGGTTGCATATGAGCAAGCCTTGTACATAGTTCACCAATTGGGCATTCCAGATTCGGGTGGGATTGGGATGCCAAATTTAAAATAAAAAAACTGGGGCGCCCCGGTGGCTCATTGGTCTAAGTGCGCGTACCATAAAGGCTGTGTCCTTCCCGCAGCGACCTGGGTTCGACTCCGGCTCAGGTCATTTGCTGCATGTCTTCTCCCATTCCTCTCCCAAAAAACTTTCCTGTCTCTTTACACTGTATAACTGTCAAATAAAGGAAAAATTCCCAAAAAAATAATCTTTAAAAAAAAAAAAAAACTGTGAAATACATTTTTAATGTTGGACTCAGCATGTGCGGCACCTTCTAGTAACTTCAGAGTGTTTTCCCTCGAAGCCTTGTGTGCCCTCAAGGTACAGTTCCTGCCATGTGTTTAATAATTACTTTTGATAGCTGTTATGGAAATTCATGCAACAGTGCATTTTTCCAAATATGTTTGATGCGGTTGGCTTAAATGGTTGTCATTGAACCTTAAATCAGTCGCCTTACACAAATTTGGGCTGCATCATGGTGTGGATAGTACTGCTGCTCCATGACATCAGTGCTGGGTGGAATTCTCAGCCGTGGATTTCACATTCTCCTCATGCCTTCGGTTTGGGTTTTCTTCTTTCTAGAGTCAAAAAATTCCAGGTTTGGCTCTTTGAGGGGAATTAATCCTTAAAATCTAACTTTTTACATAAGTTTTTCCTTTAAGTGGGTTCAAAGTCAGAAAAACTAATTCTTTATTTATCACATACTTATTCTGTGGCTGCTGGTTGCAGCGCTACATTGCTACTGAAGCTAAATCACACTTATATTGAGAGAAATTTTCAAACCCAGGATACCATGCTTTTATAGCCACAGCATTACATCAAATGGGAAATATCGAAATCTTGTGCCTAATTTCATATACATTACCCAATAATTCAGCAGGACATATTTGGGATTGTTGGAAACCTTGGGCTCGCCTCTAGAATTTAAAATACACCTGATGTTCCACAGGTTTGAATACAGCAGCTGCATTTGATGGATCCATATTTGAGTCCTTAGGTTATATGGGGTTTAGCAAGCCTTCCTGCAAAGAAAGATATATGCCCTGTCAACCTATCCTCCATAAATAAAGGTTAAAGTAGAAAACCCTGTTATTTGACTAAAACTATGTAGCTATTGACAACACATTGAGAAATATAAACCTTAATAGGTGTACGCATCCTGTCAATGCACTATTGTAGTATGTGCATGAGCCCTGAGACCTTGTGTCAAATATGGGCTGTTGCTAGTGTTGACTATAACCTCACTGCCCAGCTTAGCATGGTGTCGCCCAGGGAAGCAGACTGTCAGAGAGATACCCATGTCTCACTGTGCCCCTGTCATCCTCACTGCTCAACTGGGGTACCACTCAGCTCTGCCCATGAGAGCTCAGCTGCTGGGCTGAAATGGAGTGTAAATGAGCAGTGGCAGCCATGTTGTTTTTCAAAGGAAAGATTCAGCTTGCCTTTGCCATTTTTATTGGCCGAATGTTGCAGCTTTGTGCAGCAACTCACTAATTTAGCCATTCCAAATATGAGTGATGAGTTTTTAAATATGTATGATCAAAATGCCCAGTCTATTAAAATGACAGATGGACTTTAAATGATGGGTGAGTGTGGGTACACTGAAGCGTGAGCGGCCGAAGCGTTGTACAACAGGCTCTCCAGGGATTCCATTCTGCCTGGCAGCCCCAACGAAGAGGTTCAGCGGGACATAACCGGCTGAGACTGAGGTTCTCAAAGGTTTTGGGTTTTTTTTTTTTTTTTGCTTGTTTATTTTGGTACTTCTCAGTCTGTCATGAGAAAGCCTTGTTCCCAAAATGAACACTGCATTTCTGAAGGGAGGCAAAATGTTTTCACCCATATGTATGCATTCTTATTCAGCATATTTGTCAGCGTTTCCTACTGCAGATGTATTTTATGGGCGGTGAGGCTGAATGGTCAATATGGTGCCATGCCTGAATGTGTTCTTGTTACTTGTGTGTGTGTGTGTGTGTGTGTGTGTGTTTTTGTGTTGCTATACATGCCACTTGGATTCTGGAAGTTGTGCGACACATTCTCATCACGAATCCTCATAGGGTGACAATACCTGACTATGCATCAATATACAACGAAAAAGGAGGCTTTGGGCATCCTAATTTGACATTTAGGGTTAGCGTTCGGGTTAGGGGGTAGGGTTCCTGTTAAACTGGCATCAAAAAGAACGCCAAAAGCCTCTTTTCTTGTCATATATCGACACTTGGTCTGGCAGCATCACTATATGACAAGTTGGGATGAAACTGGGCTCATTTATGAAATTAAGTGTGCACGGTATGTACTTTAAAACAATAAATTCTGAAATTCATAGAATGGTATAGTATATGCTTTTTCCATCAGAATATTCAGGAATCATTCAGAGCTTTCAAGCGCAAATGCACGCTCACACACACACAAAAAAAAAAAAATTTCCTGTACCAATATTCTTGTAAAAGGCTGTGAAGTCTTACCATCTAAATTTATGTAAGTTTTTGGATGGCTACTGTACATGACAAGCTGGAAATAGGCGAGCGGTTCTTTCATTTCAGATTTTCAGTACTCTGGCGCATTATTCACTGGCATTTGCTTGAGTGGATAAAATCCATTAAAAACTGGATTTACATGTTTTGCTCCTTTTCCTCCACTGACACGTCTTGAGAAAACTAAGCGCTTGAAAGTTGCTTGTGTATTGCCCAAGTCATTTGGGGCCAGTGCTCGGTCAAAATGTAATACCGAGGTATTTTAACGAGAGGAGGTAGGCGATTGCGCAATTTTATGTGAATCAAAGAGGCCTGATGTTCATTTTGGAGGATTGATGAGAAGGGTAATGCAACCTTTCAGGTGATGGTTATTTTTACAGGCCTCTTATTACCAGGTATTTAATGGATAAGTTCAAGCTAATTATGTGCAATTATTAGGTAACTGTTTTGATGTCAGCAATAAGTACTGTGTAATGGGCTGAAATGTGGGCCACAAGTTTGTTTCGAAGTTCTTACTACGTTACATAGTACTTAAAATCCCTTGAAATTTAGTTACTTGATAATTACACAAGTGAAGGAGAAATGGCAGCCCGTAAAAGAATGCCTAATTGCATTCTGATTTTTTTCCCCACTGGAAAGCACTCTGGTTTTTCAGAGTATAAGGAGAAACTGAACAGGATGCAGTTTATCCTGCAGCATGAGGATTCTATGCACATTTAATCTCCTCAAATGCAGTTCTGCTGCCCAGCTGTGGTACATCGTACAACTGCTTAATGATTCATTGTCCACAAATAACATTTTTTACCATCCACACTATTCGCAACAGAAAGTGAAGGAATTCCTTTTGAGAACCCTTTATTAAAAAATAAGTAGAGAAACCCATTACAAATGTAATTTGAATGAAAAAATTATTGTACAGCTGAAATTTCGGCACTATGTTATTTAAAATAGTGGTAATTTCTCTTCTGTGACCCCCCCTTTAATGGTCACACAGCCTGTAGAAAAGTGCTATTCCAAAAACTGAGTTTAATTACAGGTCATTTACAAATTAGTGGTCCTAGTAGGCCATTGTGGTGGTTTGGTTGGGGAGGGTGAAGGGGAATGTTTACTTATCTTTTTAAATTTTTATGCTGAAAAAAGGAATTTTATGCAGGACAGCTTCAGAAGTTATCAGTCATGCAAGGCAGTCTGGGGCTTTTGGATTTTCTACTTAATTCTCAGTCATTTCCGTCTCATTTATAAATTAACCACAAAGACTATGAATGAAAAGTACGCAGCCACAACTGCGTAAAATGAAAATATAGAGCGAGTTGGGATGAGCTTTTTTTCAGTTTGTACTGCATACCCACCACAGCTGTGCTGGAGCATAGAGTGATAGATTAAAGGGGCAGAAGTTTTCACCGGAAACACAGAGTCATTACTTCAGGGGACTCGGGGCTTAATGGAGGCTGCGGACGCACAGTTGTGAGCCAAAGAGCGGCAGTGCGGGAGAGACCAGGCCGATTTCTTAACTCTGCTAATTAAGGCCGTATCAGATCTGAGACTCGCTCGCTTGTCTCTTCCTGGCAGATGTTCGGGGGGCTGGAGGAAAAAGTAGCGAAGAAAAGAAAGTTTTGCTCGGCGCAAGGCTGAGTGTAGAAGCTGCCTCTCCGCTGCGCGATTGAAGATGATGAATGAATCATGGCTCGTTGAAGTTCTTGTTCCTGCTGAAACAGAAAAGAATATGAGTGTTGTCTGTCTGCTTTCTCCGCTGGTAGCTGGGCAGAGTGAAAAAGAAAAATGACTGTGAAATGGTGGCTTCCATTATCTTAGCCAGCGAAAATTGAAGCGGGACCTTGACTTTTGGTTGGATGACATGGTCCACTGGTGAGCCTGCTGAGGATGTGCTTTCATATGGGTAATGGCCTTATGTTTGTGCATAATGCAGGGTGGCACTGGCAGCGATCGGAGTTATGTTATCATCATGTCTTGCGCAATAAGTCCTCAGTCTTGATACGCTGAATTTTACAGTAAGGCCCTGGGGTTCAAAGCTTGGACATTGGAAGTTGGATGACAACTGTAGTCGAGATGGGAGCAGAAGAAGCAAGTCAGATATGAGCTAAAGAAAATCGCTCACATTTGTAGCATGGACTTCTTTTAACAGATGCAAATGTGTTCCATATTAGCTCAATGTGATATGTTATGAATTTAGCTGGCGTTTGGCATAGCAAAAGGTGCATTAAAAAGAACTGATCAATATATTCAATAAAAATAACTCAGTAGGTTAGAGGTCTTGGCTTGAATGAATGGGCATTAAATATACATGAGGTTTTTCAGTTCTTGTCTGTGTTAATATTAAATATCCTGGCAGCAGAGGGGATTTGAGTTGTTTAAATGTTCTCCCTTTGTGGGTTTCAAATGTGAAATTACGTCCCATTTTCTCTTCTTGCCCCAGCAGGACCTGAGGTCATCATGAGTTTTTTGGGGGAAATTGGGCACCGGAGATATTTCTTAATATACAGCTGAGAGAATTAAGCAAGTGCAAATTCAATTAGAAGTCCTGATTGTGCATGTTACACTATCTGTCAGCATATTATTCTTGTGTAATTAGGGAAGGCACATAATGGCTTCCAGCATTCAGAGCTAAAAGACCCTCATGTAATGGGGACATTCATGCGCTTTTTTGGATTCCCTTGCAGTTAAGGCAGCCTGGCTGTAACCCTGCCTGGTTTTCATGGACTGTGAGTCCCTGCAGTATTGACCCAAGGCTCTCAGGGGCCCTAAACAGGGGGACCAATCACAGGGCCCATAGCAGCTGCCTTCATCAGTTATTGAGTCAAGCCAAGTCTGAGCTCTTAAAAAGCCTTTGGTTGTGTCTCAATGGCTGTGTTTGGATGATACCAGTGATAGTAGAAAGGCTTATTGAGCATATTCGTTCTCCGTTAAGTGATGGACAAAGTCAACCTGAATGATGTCTTACTGTGTTCCACCTCTGAAGTTATCATGTACTTGTCCTCAAATTATGCAATGGAATTGGAGTATTTAAGTTATTTGAGTTTCCACGTTCTGATGTGACAGAGGTGGCTGTGTATTCTCCTGCATTTGTGTTCTAAAACCATGTTATTCAGGTTCTCATTGTTGCAACATTAACATTTTTTTTATTTATTTATTTTCAGTGAGACAGCATGTAAGCCTGATCTGCTAAAAACATCTGTGGAACGTATTTTAATTTAATTTAATATATATTATTGAAACATCAAGAACCCAATGCAGTACTGAAATGGGCATTCTCTTGGGCAGTGTAGTGACATAACATTGATGTGTTTTGTGGGAATAGAAATCGTAATGGTCGATCTGTATGAGTTTGTATGCTACTTGGATTTAAATTGTTCTTTCATTTAAACTTAGTGACCGAATAGAAAGTATATAATGTTGTCCATTAAAATTGTGTCCAAAAGAGAATAATGAGTAACATTAACAAGCTTGCATTAAATATTTCCTTGTCATCATATTTTCATGATGCACAGTATTGGGTGCCTAATTCAACACTGGTAATAGGTACTGAACTGCATGGCCATTAACTCGCTTTGACAAATAAATGTTTCATTGGCTCTACACAGACACTTCCCTTTCCCCAAAAGTGTGCATTGCTGTCTTGTTCAGCTGAGTTATTTAATAAATAGCTGTGGCTATGGATGCGGATATGTGTATTGTCGGGGAAGTGAAGATTAATTGAATTATGTGCAATGTCCGAATCCAGCAGTTTTAACCGTTAGATGCCCTTGCTTAATGTCTGGCACGCTGAATACCGAACACAAAAGTGCTTCAGCTGTAAAAGCCCCTCACTTATCCAACATCCATTCGTCCATCCATTCTCTATACCCGCTTATTCCTCACTAGGGTCACGGGGGAAGCTGGAGCCTATCCCAGCTGACTACGAGCGAAGGCAGGGACCCACCCTGTAAAACAAGTTTATTCAATTTAATTTATTAATTACCACCAAAGATAATAATTACCCATTAAATTGCTGAATTCGTTGATGGGCAGAGCAATCTGTTGGATCAACCTTGATGAAAAGCGCAACTCAGAGTCAGATTTAAAAGTAGGAAAATTTTATAAAAGTTGCAACAGAATATACAATGTCTATGTCGACAGACGAGGATGGATTACCTTAAAGAAGAACTAAAAAGACATGAACAATCAAAGAAAAAGAAAAAGAAGGAAAACACCGAACCAAAGCTTGTACCTCCTGAAACTGTCCCAAAGTAGGCCAAGATTTAAGTCTCAGAAACAAAAAACAGCAAAATCTTCCAATGAGAACAGCAGGTAACAAATCCCAAATCCAACGCACCAACATCTAAGCATCTTAAAGCAACGTTTGGGCAGATGGTCCCAAAGTCAGTATACAGTGGCCGCCAAAATTACTGGCACCCCTGACTGGCAATGCACAAACCATACAAAATAAATATAAATAATACAATTATTGAGAAACAGAATGTACCCACGTGTGTGAAATACTTCACTGAATTAATTTTTTAATGGGAACAACCAAAATCATAACAATCATTAAATACAAAATAAATTTCATTAAAATCAAGGCTCATTAAAAATTGGCACCCGTAGTATTTAGTGCAACTACTGTTAGCTAGGATAACAGCATGAAGTCTTCTCCTGTAATTTTTGACAAGGTTGAGCCACGTATTTGGGGGATTTTGGACCATTCCTCAAAACAGATCCTTTCAAGATCCTTCAAATTCTTGAGTTTGCGGTTATCAGTTGCCCGCTTCAACTCAGCCCACAGGTTTTTAATTATATTGAGGTCTGGTGACTGAGATAGCCATTGGAGAACGTTGATTTTTCTGTCACAAAACCATTTCTGTGTGGATCTTGAGGTATGGTTTGGGTCATTGATCTTGTTGGAAAGTCCACCTTCAGCCAAGTCCCAGCCTTCTGGCAGAGGCAGCCAGATTTTCAGCCAAAATATCCTGATATTTGGTGGTATCCTTTATGCCAGTAATCTTAACCAGTGCTCCTGGAATTCTTGAATTAAATCAGCCTGAAAATATGACTGACCCACCATCATATTTAACCATGGGAATGAGGTGCTTCTCTTTGTATGCATCCCTGTTTTGACGCCAAACATGCCACTGCTGTATCTGACGGGAATGTGTAATTTTGGTCTCATCTGACCAAAGCGCCTTGTTCCACTCAACAATTGAACGCAACCCTGATTTAAATGACGTTTAGCAAACTCCAAGCGCTTGCTTCTGTGTGATCTGGTAAGAAAAGGCTTTCTTCTGGCAACCCTTCCAAAGGGCCTGTGGTTGTGGAGGTGGTGCCTGATGGTGCTTTTTGAAACCTGGCAACTCCAAAATGCCGCCAAGGCCTGCAATTCCTTCACAGTGATGCTTGGGGATTTACTTGCTTCTCTCACCATCCTCCTCAGTATCATGGGGGCAAAATGCAGTTGTGTCATCTAACCTTGCGGTTTTTAACAGCTCCTTATCTTTGGAATTTTTTAATAATTGCCCTGACAGTGCTCTGTGGCATATTCAATCATTTGTGAATCTTCTTGTAGCCATTATCAGATTTATGAAGGTCTATGACCATCTGCCTCTTTTGAACTGACATGGTTTTCTTCCTGGTTTTGGATTTCAAAGGGATATTGCATGTGTTATACCTCATGTTTAATCCCTAGTGAAACAGGATGTGATGTAATACCTCAATATAGTTCCCTAACACTTAGATAAAACTTGAATAAGTGGAATTTTATTCCTGGTTCAATTTTGTTATTTAAAGTAATCTTTAAGGGTGCCATTAATTGTGAAACCTTGATGGGGAGGAAGTTCATTTTTAATTAAATCTATAAATGACTTTGGCTGGTTCCATTGGAATCTTAATGTCATACAGTATTTCTCACGTTTTTATTTAGTGTTTCTCTAGAAATTTATAGAATTTTTAAAAGTATTTTTGTGCATTGCCAGTCAGGGGTGCCAACAATTTTGAGCCCACTGTAGATACGGGAGAGGATGCCTTTTGTGTCAGTTTTGATGCCATAGGTATCCCCAGAGACATCAATATAAAACCGACTGTGTTTGATCACATTGGTAAACATGAGGAAAAGGTACAGCTCACGGGAATCGAGTTTTTCCATCTGAGAAAGTCACTCTAACCAATACCCTGCCATAATTGCTGAACAAGCTAAGGTCTAAGTGGTATTTCTACCCCCAACTCCAATCCCAGTCGTAATCCTAACCAAGTAGTTTCAGTGCCTAAACCTATATGATCCTAACCTCAACCTTAAACATAACCTTGAACCTAATTCTAACCCAAACCCTAAACTTAACCATGTAGTTTTAGTGCCTAAACTTAACCAAGTTGTTTCGAGACTGCTGTCCAGATCTTAAAATGGTCCAACACGGATGTACATATCTTAAGACTGAGATTTATGAGGCACGGATGAAGGTACCTTTAGTCACTTTCTTAATGACAAAGAAATATATACTATAAAGCATTCAAGGGTAAAAATGTTTCAGGCCTTTTGGGAATACCACTGTTAAACTGCCTTTCAGTTCTCCTCCCTTCAGTTGTCAGTATTAAATTAGGCTGGCTTAATTTACAATGGAGTGGAATTATACTCCCTGAACTGCCCATAGAGGTCCCATTTCATATCGCCAAACGCACAGCCAACTTGCCATTACAAGCCATTTTGAAATCTGTTTCTTTGTGACATCATAGGGTGACGTGACCACTCAGAGGCGAAAAGGACTGAACAAATTCAGCAAACCAGTTAAGGAGTTCTGTCATTAGTCTGGGTGATCCTCTCCCTTATGATATTATAAAGATCAGATTTTGAAATACTGAATCTTGTAATGACTTACTGGATGTGCACCCGATGACATGACAGGGTACGTTTCACAGCTCCTGTGTGCTTCTCTGCCTGACCGTTGACTTTCAATGCCCATAGCCTTGAAATTTTATTCTGAAGGTTTATAATAGGCAAAGTTACAGGGGTGGCCAATAGCTTTGTTGCTGAATTGCTTGACTGCAACTTTTTAGGGCTCCTCAGCAAAGCCTTTAACCCCAAACTGCTCCAGGGAGGGATTGGTACCTGCTTAGTCTTATCAACAAAGTCACTTTGTACAGAATTTCTGGCTAAATTACTAATTTAATGCTGGCGAAGGCGTGAGAATGCGCAGCCTTGGCTTCAGTTCAGCCTTGACGTGAGCAGTAGACGCTGAGCCTGGCACTTACCGCGCTCTTTTTCGGGTGAGCCCAATCGATCGGACTGGCTGACTGGTGGCAGAGCACTGCTGGTGCTACAGAGGATTATTGGAGACGGCAGCTCTGTACTGCGCGTGTCTCCGCGGTCCCGTTCCAATTGGTCACATGCACATCTGACTTTGACGGCAGTATAGTCCCCCTGGGCTCTTCTATGTCACTTCACATCAAGTAGAGTGTCAAAGTGGCTAATCTCAGATCCATGTCGATGAGGAGGACCTTTTCTTCTTCTGGTAATCGAAAGTGGCTGCTCTGCATCACAGTCTTATTCCCTGCAGTCATTAGACTTCTTTGTACTTATGGAGAATGTTTGCACTTTTTAGCTCTTATCTGCTGCAGTTAGCGCCACCAGGCTGAATAAAAACGTCAATATTAATTGTTTCAGTGTTTAAAATTGCTATTACCTCATTTATTGCTTGAAGTGGAATCGACTATTGCCCCACTCTTTCCTACAAAATGTTTTTTTTTTTCTTTTTCAAATAAGCAGTACCATGTCTGTAGCATTAGGTAGTTTGAAATTTGACACAACCTACGGTGCATTTCTCAATATAGAACATGCATGGCTGTTTTTTTTTTTGTTTTTTTTTTTTTTCCATACAATGTCTGATGATGTCTCCTTTGTTTAATGCGGGTAATGCTATTTCAAAGTTCAAAGTATCAATACTACCATTTATGTTGCGAGACAAACCCCTTTTCCCAATATCTTTTTAAACACTGTTCTTTTTGGTCAGCACATTCTATTACCCCTTTATCTGCTGTGACGGTAGGTGATTCGAGCACAATTTCACGCTTGATAACTTGACTTTGGATCATTGGAGCCGTGGTTGACTGCTGTAGCCGCTAGCAGCAAATGTGTACGAATATTCCATGAAAAACATTTGCCTTGCATAGTTTGTGAACAAAACATGTCGCTCATGTGAAGATGTGCATCATAATCACAGCTGCAGGCAAACAAAAATTTACCTCGCATTTGCTAACTAATTTGGAAAACTTCAGCATGACCTCAGATTGCACATTTGGAACAAAATCTTCCAGGCCCACTATAACATGGCTTTGTAAATTTTGAGTGGCAGTTTCTTATCACAGTTATTATTTGATGCTGGAAATATACAATCACTTCATTTGCCTACTTTTCCCATTTGGTAACTGGAGAAAATGAGTGTAGAGGGAATTCCTGCCAACAGATCTGCTGTTTAATACAGAATATAAATAAAATTCAGTATGTCAGTGGTGAACTCAATCTCAGCACCCATTATATCGCCCCTAAAACACCTTTCAATTCTGTTCAAAGAGAATGCTATTCATCCCACTGTGAGGACTAATGGAATCAACCTGTCCAAGCGGCCAAAACCCATCTTCGTTTCGCAGGCTTATTTCCTGGTCCTGTTAGGGGATGTTTATCTCGAGACTCACTGCAGTTAGTATAGATTATTCGAACCCCTTCGCAGCGTTAAGTCAATGGAATGGATGTGCTCCTTAAATGAAGACAATAACTTTTCTCTCTCAAGAAAATGTTAGGCGCAGTGAAACGTGTTCGGATAAATCAAAAAAAAAAAAAAAAAAAAAATGTCCATATGTTCCAAGTATTTTTGTGGACGAAACCAAAGCAGATAAATGCCTATCAGAGGATTAGTGAGTGACTTTGTCCTTGCAGCTGTTTTGCACAGACCCTTGTCTCCAGTTTGTGAGACATGACGATAATCAAAAACTGTGTTTCTGTGGATCTAAACCCTTTTCATGGAGCCTGATGAACGTCGACTGGTGATGTTACTGTGACTTGGTCCATATTTTTTCAGTTTATAATGGGCTGGACTGTGGATGGTGAGTTTTGCCTGGCAGAGAAGAACAACGACAACAACAGAACTTTGCTATGTCAGGAAAACTTTAAGACGAGCCGAACTAATTAACTCCCCCCCCCCCCTTGTTGGCTTGGTTTTTCAGCTTGGATAAGAGAAAGTGAGGCAACTTTTCCTCTGTAACTATCTAGAATAAAAACCTTGTGAATGTTCTGCAGACTCAGTAGAAAAACCAGATTGTTGTTCCAGACAAATTACTATCATAAATCAAAACCTCCATGCAGTATTTTTATGTGCTCCGCTTATTGAAACTGGCTGCTTTATTAAGTGTATGTTTTAGCTGAACTTGAAATGAACAAGATGAAAAAACGTCATTATTTTTTGACAATGTGTGCAGCACATTCTGGAGGATTGGGGTTGCTCAATAACATAACTGTATTAGGGAAACCATTTAATGGACTGGCTTTTTGTCATAGATTTAATACAGTGATTCCAGTTAAAGTTTGTAAATTAAAATTTAATAAAGTTTCCAGTTAAAAATTCCAACATAAAGTTCAGGAGAGAAAAGGTGTGGAGGAATATTGGCCCATCTAACGTATTGCACCTTTGTTGAACTTCTTCACCCAAATTGGCCATATATCGCGAGAAGTCAAATACAATTTTCAGCAGAAGCTGTGATAAAGCAGTCCGATAAAGATGGTTGGCTGTGTTCACTGATTCAGCGGTCTGGTTATGTGTATCTGAGGCAAACAATTGCCCATTGTTCCTCTGCTTGAAAGAGATTTCTTCACAGCAAACGTGAGAAGCGGAACATTGGGGTCCAGAGGTGTGAAGCCTAGCAGGCAATTCCTAGGCCACCTCAAATGTTTATGGTGGGAACAGCTGAGCTGATGCTCCTAGTTTAGGGTGACCTGATACGTAGAAACGCTAAATCTGCTCTGGGCGGTTGGCTACACCAGAAGTTTCACACTCGGCAGGTGGTTATGAGCAGTGCTGCGGCTTTAATGATGTTTGCCGTGGAAAACATAGCAAGGACTCGGGGCACAATGATTGAAGCACGGAGGAACGATTTGCAGGCTGCTGCAGGGCCACTTGACATAAAGGAGTGCTTGAATTGCGCGGGAAAGTTGTGCTTTGGGGCTGTGCCCGGCAGTTGGTTGTATGCAGAATGGCGGTATTGATGATGTACACTAGTGGGCTACATAACCAGGGCTGCAGGTGCAATGATTGGTGCTTTGAGGAGAAGAGAGATAATCAGTTTCGGCATCTCTGATTTTCTTCATTAGTTTGAGCCCTTTCAGCTTTCTGTCTCCTGTGTACAGAGAGATGTGTGTCAGGAAAACCTTTGTTGGGTTGTTAGTCCTGACAACAATCCTGCTTTCAGTAATCGAGGCTGGAGCACAATTCTTTTTCCACTGGGGCTGACACATATTTAACAGCTCTGCCGCTCCACTGGGCGTTGAGAATAATAAATTATTATGCCTTTTTTTTTTTTTCTATTGGCATGTTTTCAAAGCCATTCAATGTGAAAATAATTTGAAAACAATCAGGCCTAATTTAGTCTGTACTCTCCCCAGGCCTTCCGCAACGCAAACCATCACATTTCTCTCTCACAGTATGGGATGCACTGGGTGGCCTATTGCCATTGAGTTGAAACTGGTGAAGCACAGAACGTCCTTTGAAAATAATTATTGGTTTTGAACTGTTTTTATTCATTAATTTGAATTAACAATAAACTCTGATTAACACTCAACACTATTTGGTGTGACCAGTTTCCTTTGTGTATGTAACACAAGAGAGACAACGCATCATTGTGTTGCACAATTTAATTTACTTATCACTATTCATTTGTGGCTATTTGTTGATAATTTTCTTCTTCTTTGTTGTAATTAAACAATCCTGAAGCTAAGATTAGGTAGTGTCGGATGTGCTAAAAGCAAACGTGAGTTAATAGTAGTGGTAGTTGTGAATAAAACATTTTCTATTTAATTGTTGCAACATTGCATTAAGAAGAAGGCTGTATGTTTAACTGTCAATGGCTTATTCCTACCATTAGAAAACTTTTGAATCAAGGAAAATGACTGAAAACAGATCAAGACCTATTAGTTCTTATCTTACCTCAATGCAGAGAACTGGCTACAACTGATGGTCCAGAGTGTTGTTGGAGTTCGTGTAATGTCAGTTTAAATAGATGATTGAAAACATGTCGAGACCAATCATTGTTTTCAGGGGGTGTTCCTTGCTTCACCAATTTCCAGTTCACCAGCTACTACTGCCTATTGCCTCGAGGCAAATTGATCAACTGGGGCTCAGAAGGGTGGTGGTTCTAGCCCCAGTGTAACCTCAGTATGTTCTTAAGGGCCTTTGGCCCCAGATTCGACCTTGCACAGTCTAATCAGCTGTAAGTTACCTTGGATAAAAAAAGTGCCAGCGATATAATGGTGAGCCCTCACCAAGTCAGTGACTTTCCCACCCTGTTTAAATGTTGGCAGGAATGCGAATAATCTTGGTGAAAATAATTAAATAATGAGGGAAGTTAAAGACCATTTGCAATTGTGTGTGTTACTGCATCTCTGCTTAGGTAATATGTCAATCTGTGCAAAGAACAGGTTTCTTATTTGGGAAATAGGAATTATTTCTGCCCGTTTTCAGTAAAACCTGTGCCAGTTATTGGTAATGACCTTTTCCAAGACTGACTTAATATCTTAATATTTTATCATCAGTATTGAAATGCAACATTGAAACATAGTGAATATCTTCGTCCATGAACTTTTGCAATGATAATGGTGCCAATATTGGAGCTCTGCTGAGTACATGTACATCTCAGTAATCAATGTGTAATTCCAGTGACATCATAACAGATAATTTTACCAGTGTTTAAATGTTCTTTTTGCTTAATTTGGCCTTTATTTAGCCCTAGTCCTGCCTCTGTGTTAAAGCTTTTTGAAGACCAGCATACAGGGAAATAGCTACCGGAAACAATATATTGACAATTGGCATGCATGGAAATGAGTGTGGGTCCTCCATACTGTAGATCGGTGACTGGCAGGACTAGGGTTAAAGTACAAATCACTCCAATGGGCTCAGACGCCAAGGATTTGTTGTTGAATTGGAAAAACTTCCTTCTGGGCAGTCTTCATGTTCCTGCTTTTAAATTGGGAATTAGTGGAATTTTATGGTGAATTTGTATAAGTGAGGCAAACCATGGAAAGTGATTGAGACAACAGGCACTGTATAATTTGAGTTTGTAATGATTCTACCTCTGTGAGTTGGATTAATGGAACATATGACTCTTTTTCTGGCCATGTGTACATGGGTGTTGGCGAAAGTGGGGAAAGTTGGCCAGCCAGTTGGCCTTTTTATATTAGGACCAATGCACGAAGAATGGAGTCATTTCCATGCTTATAATCATAATACTGGAAACTGTTAAAGGTTTGTAAACATACAATATATGGAATGCTATGCATTCACAATGGTCTATTGCCTTTCCAGGATCTTGCCACTTGTGTTCAAATGCATTGTCTTACCACAGAGTAGTCACAAAACAGTTGAGAGGTTTTCTGAAACAAAATTATCAGAATTATGCCAGGGAGAATGCACTAGAAGCAAAGTATATAAGAAGCTGATGTAAGAATATTTCTGAATGATAAAAAAAAAAATGCTCAGCCGTCAATACACAATTCTCGGAGTACTATGTATGAACATTCATCACCATACACTGCCTGTTGTTTGCAGAAATGATCAGTTGTTCCTGATTTATGAGATTTGAAGGTGTTAAGCTGAAATTGTCTGCTGGTAAACAAGAATGTTATTGAAAACAGCAGCGCCCTGCCAGTGGGTCTTGTGTGTTATCCCACAGCAAACACGAGCTTTGTGTTAGCGGTTGTGTTGACAACAATAGGACATCAAATATATATGAAAATAAAATAACTTGAAAATCTGCGCTTTTGTTTTAGGTTTAGTGCCTTACCGTGAGTTTTGGGCCTGTAGCGTGGTGTGTTCTGTGCCTCTGGGTGGGATCAGAGCCAGGCCTGGACAGATGAAGTCGCTGAGCTGTTTAGCTCCATTAACTAGACAGCATGTAATTAGAGCCGAGACCTTTCAGTGTCACAAAGCAGGTGATGCCTGTTCCTGAATTTTCAGCTCCTGACGGGTGAATGGTGCTGTGCTGCCATATGCTACCTGCAACTCGCTGATCTGAACCAAAACTTGCAACGGGCAAACCACTTAGATAAGTTAGCAAAAAAGCCGTCAGTGATAAGCGTACCTACAGTGAAGTGTTTAGACAGTGATGGAAATTTTGAAGTGCAGCCATTCCTATGCGGCACACTCATAATGGATGCAAATCACTGGCAGTTAAATGTTTACACTGCCAATTAAGTTTAGGACATTTTTCTCCATATGAAGTGATCTGGGTACAAATTTGCAAATCGTGTCACTGTATCTTACACTTAATCTCCGGCACTTACTCTTGTTTCTCACTCTGGAAACTCATGACCCTCCATCTCTTCCTCTTTGTCTACTCCTAATATTCCTGCTAACCCCCCCAATAGCTCTCAACTAGTGCCACCAAGAGCAGGGGGCATGGGGTCGAGATATCAGGAAAAATCAAGAGGAAATGAACTTTCAAAAAACCTGGTTTTCAAAACTTCCCAGCATATTACAGAACCCTCCGGCTCATCCGCAGAGAGAGTTATGTACCTTTTAAAAGAAGATACGCTTTTCCCTCAGGAAACTGAATGTGATGACCGTTTGCCTGTACTCTAGCAGCAACCAAACACAAACTGAAAGAGTGATACTTTTATTTTTTTTATTATTATTTTCCTCTCCTCTCTCACCCATATAGTGTCAGATTGTGTTTCACTCAATCTGTCAGTTGATGCAGATAAAGGTTCTCTGTATTTTTGAATGATTGGCAGTTGAACCTCTGGTAGAGAAGTAGTTTTTTATGAATTGCCTCGTAGGGCAGAGAAACATGATTGTTTTATGTATTTATTTATTTTTGCTTGTTTATTTGTTTTTTTTAAAAGCTCTGCATTGCCTGCATTGCACCTTTGCTCCATCAATCAGCTGATCTGTTGCTGATGTTCCTGAGGCAGCATGAGGTTGCAAAGCCGGGATGAACACTCATGAATATTGCAGGACTTGCTCTGTAAATGGTAAACACTCCCGCAGTTTGTTGTCAGTAAGGCCAATAATTAATTTTACTTATCATTCCGCAAATCTGCATTATGCTTTACTGATATCTATAAAACTTTGGTTCTCCATTGGTCTTATTCAGCACTATTACCATCTCCACATCAAATTTGAAGATGATGGAACAGGGAATAGTGGAATTCCCATTGCTCTGACTCGGTAGGGTTCAAACATTGCCCACTGGTTGCAATGTATTTGATTGGGTATCAAAACTGTTCCAAGTCGGCTTGAGCATAAGAACACTGATGCTCAATAGGAGTGAATAGCACAGTTTTCTACTTGATCTGATATCTGGCCTAACATATTTATTTACCCTGTTTAAACAGGCAATCTATCTGCAAAGCTCAGTTCAGCAGATCATATCTCTTTATCCCTAACTCCTAATTGCTCCATTGGCCAACAACCTAACCCGAGCTCATGCAACAGGCTACAAATCAATTGTTTGCATTACTGATGGCAATTAATAACCACTTCTTCAAACTCATGGGAATCACTTCAAATCTTTATCTCTAAACAGAGGAAGAAAAGGTTTTCCAGCGAAGAAAAGGCTTAATTACTGTATACACATATATTTTTTGTCTTGGATGTGTTGCAATGAAAATATTTATAGAAATGTAATCTAGTTGTACAAACATTATTAGATTTCAACATATTGAAATATTTGGCTGCTCAGATATGAGCAGAGACTCGTTGTAAATTTCCATGTTTTAGGGTGAGTAATAGGCGTGATGCAGTCTTAACCCGTAAAGTGGCACCTGTTTAGTCTTAAAATCTTCCAGAATGAAGCATTGCCGACTGCTTGCACTGTCGTCAGAAGCTTAACTTATTCCTTCTGCTCAAACTGACTGTCCACATGCATGAGCAGTCCCTTTTAATTATGATGTCACTGCACATGGAGCTCAGCATGGTTACAATATGGTTTCCAAGAGACTGTTCTCAATGTGCTGTAATTTGATTGGTTGGAGCACCCCAGGGAATGTAGACAAGGCCAGTGGCATTCCGTAACTGTACAGCTTTTAAAAGACACACTTGTGCACAGTGGCTTGTGTAGATTAACCCTAGAACACTAACGTTTACTTTTGCAACATCATCACTAACGTCAGGTGTATTTTACCCGATATAATATACCCCCACCAAAATACTTCACATCAAAATATATTAAAAAGAACAACAATACATGGTAAATTAAAGTACTCTTATTTACAGCTACGTATACAATGTCTCATAAAGCGAACAAAAGTCTCATGGGAGGATCCTATAAAAATTCTCTAAAATTAGTGAGAAATTAGGAAATAGTTAACAAAATTAAAAATCCTAAAGAAAGAAAATAATGGAACTGGGAATTTGTTCTCTGGTCCACCCATTCCTGGGACATGTGAGCCTTAGCCAGTGACGGCCCAGTCTCCCTGCATCACTGACAACTGTGGAAGAGATAAACAAAAAATGACATTTTTGGAGAGGGAAAAATGACTTGCTGACTATAAAATTTTTGACCATATGAATTCCCCTTGAAATTACCACCAAGTGACATTTATTCATAACCATACACTAAATAAGGATGACATGCAAATTCCAGGAGCACTCTAACTTACCTTATGCATTACACACAGTCGGTGCAAGCTGGGTGGTAGTGGCGAGGGCACACACAACTCAGACATAGTAAAGATCATGTGACCACAATCGCGTGGGTGAAAATCACCCGACATTAGTGTTCTAGGGTTAAGTGTGCACGTATCACCCATCCCATTTCAGTGGCTAGATTTTTACTGTGGAAATTAAACTTAACCCCCCCACCACCACTACCTCAAGGACACAGTAGCTGCACCTCCATGGGAATCAAATCCAACACACACACTTTGAGTGACAATCCCAGTTCCCTGTAATTGCATTACTGCCATTAATAACAGAATGCTACATGTCCGACCTCCTCCCTTACTGTCTTTGTAAATTTCCACTCGCAGTCCCTGCTTTATTTTGAGTTCATTTTGCCTGTACTATTATTCAGCATGACGTCTAGAGCTTTAGTTTCTCCTGCTAAGGTTCGGTGCAATGGAAGGAATAAAGCTCAATTTCAATACAAGTTAGAGGCTGTCCGGGGACTGGCAGTCAGAGCTCATCAGCAATTGTAAGCTGACGAGCTTGTAAGTGAAAAACCAATAGCTGAGCTGAAGTATACTTTAAAAAAAAGGAAAATGAGGGTGTTGATTTTGTAAAGGCTTTGTAAGGGAGAGTGGTCTGAAGCACAGGAAGCCTGGGACAGTCTGAAGTCTGAAGAAGAGATAAATGGCTGCTGCAGTGGGATGTAGTGTTATGACGCTTCTCTGACCCTCTGCATTCCTTCAGTGTCATTAGCCTGAGGACATTTATTGACTCTCTCCAGCTGCTCGGGGATGAGCACAACCAGTACCTGTGCAGGGAACTGTGCATTACATTAAGCATAAAATCAGGATTTCCATCTTTGAGCCACATATGGGCGTATCAGGCCCCTCTGTTACCCTCACTCCATGTTGCTTGAAACATTTTATCCTTCTGCATTAATGATTAAAAATTGTCTATATTATGAACAGAATATTTTATAGGAATAGAGAACTTTTATTTTTTCATCCCTATTTTTATCAATGTTTTCTTTTTATTTAGTGATAACTGAGATGATGGTTCAAAAACTGCATCATATTTTTATCATTTAATTAGTTGCTTATCTTCAAGACTTTTCCATGAAGATTAAGGAATACTCTATTTCTTTAGTGTTACGATATTTTTCTTCACGTCTAGACGCAGCGATTTATAATTCATGCTCCATAGATCTTACATCTCGTGTTTCACACCACCCCTGACTTCCCAGCATCTTCATTACCTCAGCCAAGGAGGTTATGTGATCAATCATGTTTGTTGTTTTGTTTTGTTTTTTGTTTGTTTGATGGTTAGTTAGCAGGATAATACAAAAACTAGAGGATGGATTTGCTTCATAATTTTACAGGAAGTGAATCTTGGCCCGACTTAGAGGTGACGAGATTTTGGGAGTGATCTGGCTGCAGATCCAGGATTTTTTTGAAGAGAGATTTGACATTTGACATTTTGAGTCACAGCTTCACAAATGCATAGCGATTTCAAATAAGAAAATTGGGGGGCAATATCTCAATGATGTCCAGGAAATATCTCAAACTGATCTGGATCCGGATATCTTTCTGGATTCAGGAACTGAACTTGTGCAAAACTGGATTGTGTACACTTATGACTTCATACCACCACTAAATTATTGCTGAGATGTAGATTTCTGTCGCATAAACAAAAATTACAGAGCGTCTTTTGCAGGGGTGCCAAGAAATGGTTGACCGTTCAGCATTGGGAGAGATTTGCAATCACAGATTGCTCTTGTTACTTCATTTAAATTAATCTGCCTTTTCACTTGTATGTGACTCCCAATCAGAAGTGGTAAATCCAGGTTCAGAAAGAAATCCACTCCAGATTTTTTTCCCAACCACACGGATGTTTTTATGAGCACAATTTTTCAGTCAGGAGGGATAACTAATTGGTGACACCAGCTGGCTGAGTTAAAATGGCTGGATTTTTACTTTTTGGCCACTGGATTTTCTGCTCCCAATCAAATGGCTGCAATTTTTTCCCTTCCACATATACCCTGCGCCCCCTGTGTTAATGGATTTTCCCTTTGAAAGATATCACTTCCTTTGACACCCCAATATTCATACCTCCAATGGTAGAGGGAGCAGTATGCACAAAGATGCTGTGCTTTTCTGTCTCTGGTACAAATCAAGGTATAAAATAATTGTGGGTGGTGTGGTTGCGATCGTGGTAGAGGCGTTGAAGGCCTGTGATTTAAGAAGGTTATTGAAACCGAGAGGAGTACCATGTGAAGGCAAGAAAATGGAGGAGCATCTGAACTTAGCCAAGAGAGCAAGATTTGTTTGTTGTTTGAGTTGTTTGAGGACTGCAATCATGAGGAATTGGAGCCTTATGATGATGGCATACTGCATCTTACCTTATCTTAAACAAAGTTAGCTCATTATAGCGTGTATTTTGTAACACGCTAAGACATCAAAGTTGCTAGTGTAGGCTGATTTGACATTTTAATATTAAGGTGAAAACAAAGACTCTACTTTCATTTTGCGTAGTGGTAGCATTTTCTGACGTGGGTATCATCAGAATACCGGCCAGCATGGGGTGTCAAAAACCTGCGCCTGCATGTGTTGGGAAAACTACCAACGAGCTGGCATAAATGAGTGCAAGATTTATGGAGGGTAGCATTCATCCTTAAACCATAATCCCCAATATTCACACCTGCAGTCTCATTTCGGTGGTCATCTCCCACAGTCTTTGAATGGGTGAAATTGACAGAAGGTTCACTTTATTACTCAATAAACTCAGAATTCCACTCTGGCCTTTCTACCACTGGCAGCCATTTGCGCAAGCACCTGTCTGCAGCTATGTCAAGCACAGCATCCACCGGACAGCTGCCCTAGCTTATCATGAGCTCTACAATCAGCTTGAACTATGAGGTAAGCGGTCTGTTTTTACTGAGGATATTGGCAAGTGCGTCAACAAGAACAACAAACAGGCTAGGTTTAGTACTAGCATTGTACTGTTTCAGTACTTCCCCTAGGCTTCAAATATGTAAAATAGTAGAAATGCTACACTAAAAGTTGTACCAGTGCTGAACTATTTATTGCCCTGGCACCAAGATTCATCACACAACTCCTTGGCAGCCATATTAAAGAAGTTTTGAAGGACTCCTGCAGTTTTGTGTAGCATAAAATTAGATTATTTAATCAATCCAGGAACATTTTGTTATTTTCTGTTTCTGAAAAAATGTTAGCCTCTGGCAGTTCAAATATCAAATCCCTCAGCTACTTTGCTTGTGGGTGTTTTTGAAGAGAATGCTTAGTCAGGTCTGACCTTCATTTTTTTTTTTTTTTTTCAAAAAAAAAAAAATCTTGCATGACCAAACATATGGACTGATGGGTAGAAAACTAATGGGCTGTGAATTCCGCACAGCATTAGCACCCATTGTGAAAAGGGATAGAATTCAATAGCAAGAGTCATTTGCGGCACTGTGTTTTTAGTCTTACATATTCCAGTATAATGCATAATTAACAGTGCAATCTTTTGGATCATTCTGGTGGAGCTTGTTTGTGGTGTCCTGCTATTTCCTAGCCTCTGAGAGCTTGTATTGTTTGGTTCCATTTTCCAAATAGTGCAGTGAAAAATGTTAATTACCGTAGTCATCTCTGACTGCATTTATGACAGGACTATCCCCAAATATGAGGCACAAGCTATTTTGCTTTATCTAAATTATTTTTCAATTATTTTTGTTTTTTTTTTTTGTATTTCTGCAATCTTCAATAAGGGGCAATGTCATAATATCATGCTGACCAAACATAAACTTTGATGGAGTGATTTATGTATGTATTTTTCACTGTGCACTTAGCTGGATAGCAAAAAGCGTGCGTACACACACACACACACACACACACACACTGCGGGAGGTGTACACACAGATAAACAACAAAATAAAACCACCTGCCTAATGCTTTGTGGGTTCCCCTTGTGCCGCCAAAACAGTTCTATCAAATCGATGTCCACTTGAATTCACCGACCCGGGGTTTCCCAGCAGAACAGAAAAGAAAAACAGGAGTTACTGGACCAGGCAACCTTCTTGTCAGGGTCTGAACATGTCTAGATATTTTTTATGTGTTTTTGTCATTGTATTTAATATTTTTCATGTTGCATTGCTAGTTATAGCTGTTCTTTCTACTAGTTCTGCATTCCCACTGCTCTCTCACTTACCATGGGCTTTCTGTTCCCCACTCACTCACTCATTGTTAAATGTTTTATTGGCTCCCTATTTGTAACCACACCAACCATACCTCCTTGCACACACTCAGCTCTCCTGCAAACCTGTTCAGGTAGACTCGCGGACCCTTCATCCCCGAGGACTTTTCGTCCCTGGTCTTTTCGTCCCCGAGGACTATTATAAGGGCTAAGGTTAGGGTTAGGGTTTGGGATAGTGTTATAATACAGGAAGAGGGCAAAGCATTATTGGGGATGAACCATCCAGGGTGAAGAGTCTGGGGACAAAAAGTCCAGGGACAAAAATTCCTCGGGATTAAAAGTCCAGGGACAAAAAGTCCATGGACAAAGAGTCCGAGAGTCTACCTCTCACTCCCCATTCTAGATTGTTTTTCTTCACCTGTTACCGATGTCTAGCATTCGAGTGGTTTATCTCCTGAGACTTCCAGTATACCATTTGGTTTGTTTTCCCGGTTTCTGATTCTGTCTAGCCCTCTGTATACCTATGATTGATCTCTGTTTTGGGTTTTTGGTTTTGAGACTCTCTTTGTGATTTGGCTTTGGCATATTGACTTCCTGGTTCTGATTATTAGACTATTACCTGATTACAATTCTGGATTTCCGCCTCTTGTACACTCAAAAAATGAAACCCTATGAAATGTTTGATTTACTTAATAATGTTATGTCAACTGGTTCCACGCAATAACTTTGTATAACCTTTATTTGACTTCTAACATTTTTGGCCAGTTTAATTAATTGCATTGAGTGGCATGGACTTAACTCAGTTTTGTGGAACCAGTTGACATAACATTATTAAGTAAATCTAACATTTCATAGGGTTTAATTTTTTTGAGTGTTCTGAAGTCTCACTGTTTGGTTCTGACCTGGATTTCCCAACTACGATTTTCAATAAAACCTGTGAACTGGATCCTCATCTGGCATGAGTTCTGATTCTGCCTCCTATCAATTCATCAAATGCTCTAAGGTCCAGTTTTGACACTCACATGCCTATTGTAGGTGTTTTTGATGGTAGACTGGAGTTAGAGGCAGGGCAATATAATTCCAATATATAAAAAAAGAAACCGTATTGAGCCAGGAAACTACAGGCCTGTCAGTTTAACTTGCATTGCATATAAAATACTGGAATCTATTATTAAAGATAAGCCGGAATTATTTCTGGAACATAACATCCTGAAGGATAGCCGACAGTTAGTGCAATTGTTCTTCAGGAGGTACTAGAACAACTGAACGCAGCTGGCAGCAGTGTTTTGGTTAGAATGAGAACATGGCACAACTTTTATTTTACCCCTGGATAATAGACCTCAGGACTCCACACACATACTCACACACAAAGACGCACACAGCAGCTGCATAAGTGACCCACACTGTGGTTGTTTTGGATGCTGTGCACGAATAAACCTTTGAACCAAACATTAGCTTTCAGGCAGAACCTGTACATGAAACACAGAATGTGACGCAGAATTCATCAGGCCCCATTTTGACAGATGAGTTCACTGAACAGTGTATAATACCAGCTTCACTATCTCACGATGAGGTTATTAAATCCTGCCTCTGACTGATGCTCATTACAGAAGCTCAAACCTGACAGTTATGTGACGGCAAGTTCCTGACATCGGTAATCATGCAGAGGAAAAAGACGTGATGTGCTCCCAGTACACGCCTGTGTGATAGTAATTCCTCTCACCCACGATCGCTATATGAGTGACATGAGGTTACAGACTCATCCATCACTCTCATGACTGTGCTCTGAATTAGTTTTATTCATAGGTAACAATGTTTTTACAAAATTAAGATTTTTTTATTCAAAGACATTGTTTATCCTCTACCTCTTTTGTTCTGACAGTTCTTTTCCTTTCCCTTCTTTTTTTTGGCTCAGCATCCCACTAATAACTGACAACGACTGGGACAGCCAAACTCAACTGAAGACATGAGTGGGTATACAAATTCAAAATGCCAGTCTATTGAATTATAGAAAATGACAATTGATGGCTATAGTATTTTATGAGCAGTTTTAATGCACCATTTAAGCATAATACATCCATTTCCATGAGTGTATTGGACATGCTCTCAATTTTTAGTATCAAAAAAAAAAAAATTTTCTCATTTGCAAAATTCTTCTTCCGTAGAGACCTCGCAACTTATGCTGACTTTAGCCATAGTTTTAGCCCACGTTGAGCTAGCTTTGGTAATGTATTAACCCACTTGCTAACTGAAAATGTCACTTGCCCAGGGGTTTGGAACTGCTGTTGCTCAAGTCTTCAGATGTTCTCAGGCCGTTATTGTGTTCAACCCTATCAGGTACATTTGCAATTAAGTGGACTTGCTGTCTGGACTTACTCCTCCTTCGAAATCTGTAAAGAGATGTATCGTAAATTCAGGAAACACTGCCATAAATACTGACACTTTGCTTTGTGAAGTTTACAAAGTACTTTTTTGTGGAGACATGGTTTAAATGTGGACTGAATAAGTTCTGTAGTGATTTTTAGAGCTGCATTTCTGTGTTTATCAGAAAATATCCTACCAAGTGTCCTTCTGTCCCTGCCAGATAGCTTTGAATGGTGGCCATAGCTCATTTTTGCTTTGCTGTTGCTATTTCTGGTTATGTTTGGCATATATTGTTATCTTTTTTGATTCAGTTCCTCTTCCCAATATAAACGAGTTTCCTATTTTTGACCAAAGCTCCTGCAATTCAAATACTCACTATTAGGCCCCATTTGGAACTCTGGTAGTAATGTCATCTTGTTTGAAGACTCACATTACAAAATCTGGCTGGTTAAACCTCTTTTAAGTGGCAACATGCTGCTAATTAGCATTTGACTTGATATGAATGACCCATTTAGATACTTTTGTAATTGTGGTTCAGAGACTCCAAAGTTAGCGCCATTGATCAGAAGTACCTCTGATATTTTTTCCAGCGCCTGTATGTGCTAAATGAATGCTCAGGGGTAGTGTTTGATGGGCTTGGCTAGCACAGCTTTTGGCCGCCTCACTGAATTACAGCTATGCAAAGAGCTAATTTAGGTGTGAAAATGCTGATATTGGGCCCATGTACACAGTATATTACCACAGAATTCTGTACAAATCCCTTATTTGATATATCTGAGGTCATATTTTTACAACGTAGTTTGCTTCAAGGTCCTGTTATCTGATGACATCTTATTGATCATGTATATTTTATCCATATATTTTTTTGTTGTTGCTGTAGTTCTCTTGCTGTTGAGTGCTAGTTCATATTAATAACTATGTTGCTGTTAGGCTATCGTGAATTTCTTAAATTCCACATTTTCAGCATAACTGCTGATGCAACAGCCTGGTAATATTTGTGATTTATGATACACAATGTGGCCATAGCATAACCACGGGATCCTTGTTTATGGTCTGAAATCACCTTATTAATTGTTTATTACATTAATAGACTCCAGAATAACACAATATTTCTCTTGGAAATGCATAAATGTTCTATCAAGTCCACACCACAAATGTGCCAGAAACCATTACAAATTGCTTGTACTGTATCATTGTCGCCATGAAAGTGAATGAGTAATATACAACATAAAAAGAACCCATATGTATTACAAAAAACCTATCATAATAAATCACATTTAATGAAAATCTGCAATAAAGTATACATATGCGCTCGGCAGTGAAACTCAACTTGTCTGTATTTTTTCAACAAGTGAGTCATTGCCCTGAACTGTACAGGCTTGTGGAACTGCCCACTGTTTGTGAAAGTATCTGAATTGCGATGTGCAGAAACCCCATTCAGACAGCAGGACTTAAGCAAGCAGTGGCTCTGAACTGAAGAAACGATGGCTGACGAGGCGAGAGATGCGTCTGGCGCTGGCCGGCGTTTCCAGCGTGAGGCGGCTCGGCCTCCTAATTTATGACTGTGTGCATCTTTGTCTCAGCCCCTATAATTAAGCCCTCTATCTTCATGCGTAAGGGTTGTTTATGGGTGTGTGCAGATGGATGGGATTTTCATCACACATAATGATGGGTTCTCTTCCCTCCTCGTCTGTTCTTGGCAGGGAGATGAGACACGCGATCAATTCTGTCCTCTTTCCTTTCTTTTTATTTATTTTCCCTTCGCGGAAAAGGTTGAAACTCGCACAAGGCTTGTTCAAAACAGAATAAATGAAAATGTCTGGACAAATGGGACAGGAAGCCTCGTGTATGGAATTATTGAAGATTCGGTGGCACGAAACACTCCTGAAAATTAGATTTGTCGGCCCATAGGTGCTGTTGATACGACTTTGATGGCTTGGGCATGTCATTGTCCTGCAAGAATGGGTTGCATTGCACCAAGATCTTGAGTTCTCCTGTATAAAAATTGCTACAGTGATGAGACAGGCTTAAAAATACAAAATGTTCCTACAGAAATAGTACACAAACTTTTAAAAATTAACAAAACAACGTGGAGGATCTTCTGTACTTTTGAATTAGCCTGTTAACGTTCAAACATTTCACACTCAGAGAAGTGTAGAATGAAGTCTACCTTAGTACGTGAGTGGTACATCTTACTCCCATTTAGTTCCTTCTTTAAATATCTATAATGATGCACAAAGCACTGCTCGCATGAGGTACTTTTACTGGCTTTCCCTACAGTTTCTTTATCAATGACTTTGTTTGGTGAAAGAAGGGCTCTTGTTACATCTAAAAGCACTTAGCCTATCTGTTTACGTCCTTGAAGACGATTACCGCAGTAGAACGGGCTTCCTATTCTGAGTTAATGTTTTGGAAGTGCTGGGGCTATCTGTACTTTGCAGCAGGTAGTTAATGAAGTTGTCTTTATTAATGACACTAAACTTCTATCGCTCCGCACCTTCATTATCCTTCCCCTATTTTACTAACATCGGGGGGAAAATTGAATTCCGCTAACGATCAAAATGAACCTGCTCAGTCTTTTTCAGGTCATCCCCCCCCCCCCTCGTTCTTTCTCTCATACACACACGCACATGCACACCTCTCACACACACAGCTTCTCTTTTTCTTTTTCTCTCTCTCACACACACACACAGCAACTCTCTTTCTCCCTCTCTCACACTCACTATCCTCTCACTCTCTTTCTTTCTCTCTCCCACAGTTTCTTCCTCTCAATTTTGGCAGTCTGCAGTATCCATACAAAATGAGGGCTCAATATTCATTCTTAATTCTGAAATTCAGAAGTGTCATTTTTCTGTTTGTTCATTAATGTGATTAATGTGAAAGATATGCAGGAAGATTACTCGGCTTTGTTTAAATGTGAGAGTAAGAGATGGAGTTTAGGCCTGAGCTGATCATCTTCTGTATTTTGCACCAATTTGCTCAACAGAATCATTTTTATGAAACCTCTGCTTTTGCTGATCTTCAGTTCCTCAAGAATGAGGTCTCCATGGCAACAGTCATTTTGCTACAGAACATGTCTTATCTACGCTTTGAAAATAGACATGGGCGTACACATGCAGTCTATTAGTTAATTTAATTTTAAATAACTACCTAGGCAAGTTATTGATGTTTGTATTTATATGGTCATGGAGAATGTCATGTTATGTCCAATATCCAGTACTCTCTGTTCAATAAATCCAAAGTTAATTAAGGAGTGTGTTGAACTGCATTGATTATAATGACTCTCCGTAATCCCCAGTGGTTACCTATAACAATCACTGCACATTTGTTATTTTTTTTTCTGTCCTGCAAAAATGATCATGAACTCAGAAAGAATCCTGAGTAAAGGGTAGGAGAAAAGGATAAACAGAGGGGGATAATTCAAATAAACCCAAATCAAAAAACAAAAATCTTATAAAAGAAGATCATATAACAAGCAAACAGATGGATGATTTAAGTTTTTTTTTTTTTTTTATAACAGCATGAGCAAGACTGAAACAAAAATGATTCAGTGTTGCTGGTCAGGTCAGTTACAGCATTAGACAGACATAGACCAAACAAATGAAGCTGACTGACAGAGGACACAGACTGATACAATTACAGACATAGATCAAACAAACCAAGAGGACAGACAGGGAGGACACCGACTGACACAATTACAGACATAAACCAAAGAAACCGAGGGGACAGACAGAGAGGGCACAGACTGGTAAAGTACGGACAGAGGCCACACAAACAGAGCAGAAAGGCTGACAGGATTCAATTGTGTAGAACATTAACTTTTATATTTAATTTAGGACATTTACAGTATTCACAATAATTGTTAAAGTAGAGGTGAGAAGACAGAGAGGACAAAAAAACATGAACGTATGCATTAGTTAACTGGCTGGAGGGTGATGTCATGAGAGTATGAGAGTATTTTGTGAAATTGCTGAATTTTTTTTTGGGGGGGGGGCTGGGTACAGTTCCATTGATTTTGTTTTGCTAATAGGTTAACCATTCAGATGTCTTCAGCTGTTTTTTGTTTTTCCAATTTAATCCTATTGTTTATTTGGTGGTAGCTTGGGGTTCTAGTAGAAGTGTTGTGATTTGTAGTGGAAGAGAGTTAATTTTGCCTAATATGGTGATGGATGGGGTTTATGGGATGCTGCATTTAAATAGCGCTGATAGTTTGTTGATGACCTTGTACAGGTGGGTAGAGCCTGATTGCATAGAAGTAGTGATCTGCTGTTGTATCGAAAGAGCACTGAATGTATATGCCTGATTCTGATAGTCCCAATTTGTACATTGTTTGTAGTATAATATGTGCTCTGTGAATTACCTTGCATTGGATTTGTCTAGTATTCGTATTTTGTGACATGTTGTGAATGTTCCAGCAGATTTTGCTCCAGAAGTGGGAGCTAGTTTTGATGTCAAGGTCCTCTTGCCATTTATTTATTGGAATATATGGTGTGCAGTCAGAGCCAATGAGGGATACGAGTTAATAAGGTTTTGAGAGAAGTCTTTTTGATTTTGCCATTTGTTTTCATCATTTAAAAGTAGTGATTCTTTTAGGTTGATGTTGATAATGTCAATTTCTTCCTTAATCAATTCTTTCAATCAGAAATATTGGAAGTATTGATTTTTATGCATGTTGTATTTTTTAAATAATTGTGGGCTGGAACGTAAGGTGTTATTTTAAAAAATGTGGCAACGAAGAGTGATTTGGTTTTCTTAACACTTATTGCCAATCATAGGTGATTTGTTTATAGAGAAGTCTGGGTTGTTCCAAAATGGTGTGTGTGCGTTAGGAGATATTGCGAAGTTTATCATTTTATTTGCTTTCCACTGAGCTGACGGAGTTGTGGAGATTGCGGGATTATTGAAACCGCTATGTTTTTTAATGGTATTGCTAATAAAGGGTAAGTCTGCCAGTGGGGTGTTCTTTGAGTCTGTCTGGTCAATGTCGATCCAGGGGTGGATGGGATCATAGTTTGCATGTATCCAATTGATAATGTATTGCATTGGATTTGCTAATAATTCTGATAGTGGGGTGCTTCCAGACCTCCAGTTTTTCAGTTTTTGCACTGTAGATTGTTTATTCTGAGGTGTTTGATTTTGCCAATGAAATTTTTTTTTTTTACACCAGTGAGTTTAATTCTTTAGATCATTTTACCATTGGTTGGTTAGGGATCATGGTGAGTAGATAAGTGTTTTTGAGAAGTATCATCATTTTTATTAGGTTGCCGGCCGTAGGCCAGTAAGCTCACCTGGATGAAGATAAAAGCTTCTGGCTGTTATGTTATGGACAGATGAAACAAAGATGGAGTTGTTTAGGCACAGAGATGGGGCTTTTGTTTGGCATAAGAAAGGTGAAGCGTTCGACCTGAAAAACACGGTCCCAACGGTCAAACAAGGTGGCGGGAGTATCATTCTCTGGGGTTGCTTTTCAGCGAATGGGCCCGGAAACCTTGTTAAAGTGAATGGCATTATGAAACAGGACCAGTATATTCAGATCCTCAGTGAAAACATCAAGCAATCCGCCGAAAAACTTGGTCTTGGGCAGGAATGGATCTTCCAACAGGATAATTATCCTAAACACTCAGCCAAATCTGTCAAGAAATGGTTAGTGGACGACAAAGTGAACGTTTTGGAGTGGCCAAGCCAGAGCTCCGACCTCAATCCTATCAAGAATCTGTTGAGGGAACTGAAGAACAAGGTCATGGCAAGGAAACCCTTAAACTTTAAGGACCTGGAGAAGTTTGCCAAAGAGGAGTGGGCCAAAAATATCTCAAAAAAAACCAAAAATGGGTAGGGGTGTGAATAATTTTGGGCATGACTGTATATATATATATATATATATATAAAACTGTCTTTTTCTCTGGCCCCAAGCTCAATTAATAGTATGTACTGAGGAGAAGTTGAAAACTGCCCAGTGGTTTGAATAATCAAAATTCTTTTTGGAAATCATGGATGCCACATACTCTGGGCTAAAGAGGAGAGGACCCATCCGGCTTGTTATCCGCAGACAATTGAAAAGCCATCATCCATGATAATATGGGGGTTCGTTAGTACACATGGCATGGGTAACATGCGCATCCGTGAAGACACCATTAATGGTGAATGATATATACTGGTTTTGGTGCAACATTTACTGCCATCCAAATGCCTTTTTTTTTAAGGGAAGGCCTTTCTCATCTCAGCCCCATGCCAAACACCATACTCTGCACGTATTGCAATAACATGGCTCTGTAGTAAAAGAGTCGGGCTGCTAAAGTGGTCTGCCTGCAGTCCAAACTTGACACCCCTGACAATATATGATGCATTATGAAATGAAAAATATGACGAAGGAGGCTGCAAATTATTGAGCAGCTGAAATCTTAAATAAAGCGAGAATGTGGAAACATTTTGTTTTTAAACTACAGCAGTTGGTTTCATTAGTTTTCAAATGCTTACAGTGTGTTGATTGAAGTAGACATGATGCAACACAGTGGTAAACATGCCCCAGTGGCAACTTTTTTGAGACGTTGCAGGCATCAAATTCAAAATTAGCACATATTTTCCAAAAAAACAATAAAATATCTCAGTTTCAAAATCTGATATATTGTCTTTGTACTATTTTCAAATGAATATAAAGTTCAAATGATTTAAAATAATTGCTTTCTGTTTTTATTTATATTTTACACAGTGTCCCAGCTTTTTTTGGAAATGGGGTTGTAATCAGTTTGTGAGAATGATTGATGTACTGTGGAGAGGTAGGTAAATTCTTTTGCTGTCGGGTTCTATAGTCTCAAACTATTGCCAATACCCAGATCGACCATGTACTGTTTAATGATCTTTGTTGTACACAAGTTTTGCGTATAGTGTCTGGTTGTAGAACTGTCAGGTGTTGGGTTAATGACAGTTAAAATCTCCTCCAACCATAAAAGGTGATGTTGAGAAGTCCTACAGTTTGGTGAAAAGTTGTGAAAGAATGCTGGGTCGTCCATATTAGGACTGTAGATACTTGCCATTGTTATCTTTTTTATTGTTGATAGTGCCTGCTTGTGAGAATTATGTATCTTCCTTCTGGGTTGGATAAGGAGTGGTTCTGTATCTATTGTTAATTTTTTTATTAGAATTAAGACACTTTTTGAGTTATACGAGTTGAAAAAAAATAACTGATTGAATTCATGAGTTTTCAGTTTGTTGCGCTCTGCAGCTGATAGTTTGGTTTCTTGAAGTAAATATACATCATCATTTCGCTTCTGTTGGTGGTTTAATATTTTGATTCGTTTTGCTGGTGAATTAATGCCCCTCACATTCCAGCTCACAAATTTATTGTTTGTTTTTGTTGTTTGTCTTATAGTCATCTGATTGTTTGGGTCTGTCTTCCCCAAATCATTAGTGGCATAGGAACAGTAGGGTGGGGATTGGAAAAGGAAAAAGTCAACACAAAATGTAACATATTTAACATAAAAAGGAGAACTAAGCTCAAGCCAGATTCTGTTTGCCCAAGAGTTTGGCATTTCAGTTTGGTGTCGATTTAGAAATGTCTGTTTGGTAATTTGGTTGGTGGATTTTTTGTCGTTTATTGATAGGAGAGAAGAGGATCATCTCTCACTCACTCTCTCACTCACTCAGCCATGGACATTCGCAGATATAGGGACAGACCGTGCCTGACCACAAAAAGAGGCCTTATCGCCGCCCTCTGGGAGAAAGTGATCTTACCACACCAACCTTTAGCATTCTAAGAGGTACCACACTACTTCAGCGTGCAGTTTCTAAAAATATGAAAAATGCCAGATAGCGAGGTTAAGACTCCATCCATGTGACGATGCGTTGCGGTTTTTCAAAAATACACATATTTCTTGATCCACATCCAGAGTGACATGTTGAGGTGCACAGCCCTTTCTTCTTATAGAAATCACACTTAAAGCAGTGGTCTGGTTGTATCATGAGACAGGGTTAATAGCGACAGATGGATCCCTGTCGCTCTTGATATGAGACTCGAGATGAGGCCGTGTCTGTTCTCTTCAGATTCTTCATCGAAAAAACATTTATTTTTCTAACCTTCATAAAATAATAATTTGTTCATAGAAATTGAATAAAGGATACTGTGAATTTTGGATTTTTACCATAAAAAGTGCAACTATATAGGGTAGGGTAGTCGCTAGATTACTTCGTTGGTTGAACCCAAAATGTACACATTATTGGACTGTTTTTTTAAATTTTATTTTTAGGGTGTCAATGGTTTCATCAACTAATGTAGATTTATGTCTGTCTTAATTCCTTTGGATTGATGATTGAGGTACTGTTGCTTTTTATCTCTCAAGTAATGTAGAGAAATCTTTGAGATGGTTGATGAAGGCATCAATCCGTAATCAGGCAAATCGAGCAATATCGGGACAGTCTTGGGACGGAAATTAATTTACTGCTGCGGGGTGTGAGGATTGTGTAGACTCATAGGAACCATGTCATAGTGTGACAGCTTGTATCTAAATTCTTAGTATGATCAATGCCCACCTGGCCATTGCCAGAAATTCAATTTGAGGAGGGGGGGCGTGCAAGAGGATGTGGGGGGATAGATTGAGGGATATCAGAAAAGACCAAATATCTCCCTTTATGTCATCAATTTGGTTTTGTGTTGTTTATGAATTCTTAAATGTATCAATAGTACTGATTGGACCCATCATCTCATTGGCTGATGTCTGAAGAAGATATGTCCCCCAGCCCTTATTAAATGTTAGCAGTCATACCCTCTTGTGGTCCTGCAGGTGCTATTTGTACTCATTAGCACAATGCAATGAAGGTGTCATTGCTTTGATGAACTGTTCAGTGAATGTAGGGGATATGCCTATCACTGTGCTACTGGTATATTTAACATTGATCATTTCATTATGGTAAGAATGTGATGTAGAGCTCAAGATGAATTGTTGAGGAATGATGTGATGGTGAAGGAACAACAAACCCTGTGGAGATATGGGCCGTGTTCAAAATCGCATGCTTTTGCATGTTATAATATATACTACACTAGTATATATTCTGGATATTGTAGGCTACTCTCCATTTTGACTCATGACTTGCAAGCGAGCATGTGGCAATAACCATTTCAGACACCAAATAGTCACATGATCACCTGGCTATTAAGATCAATTGAATCCCAGTGGAATGCTACCACTGACCATGTTGCATTGTGGGACACTCCACACCTAAAAAACAGGTCTGGCTGTGCACTGCACAGTATGGCAAGTGCACAATCTGGGTGTCTTAGGCATACTTGTAAAATTTGGTTGTGTACTCATACTTCTTAATGTTTTTGGACACGATCAGTAATGGAGCAGTATGTAGTTGCCGATTCTGAACAGGCCACGGTCTAAGGAGAGGCTGTGTTTCAGTCTTTATTTAAATACTTGATGCATATGCATAGACAGACGGATCAGAGCAGTGAGATAACCACTTAAGATGAATTTGCAATTGTTTGTAAGCGGCTTTATTGACACTACAGGGACCCAATAAGACTGCAGGCTATTTTATCGGGGCTCTGTGGATTACCTTGCCTTAATGCCAACCGAACACATTGCATTTGTGGCTAAATGGCAAGCGTGCTGTCATTTTGAAATGTCACACGAGATGTATATTTACATAACTCATCAGTCCATGAAGCATCAACTATTGCTATCATATTGGCTATTCAACGTGTGGGCCAACCTAATAGCTCCTTTTGGTTTGCTAGTCGCTGGGGTGGACAGAGATATCTTTCAGTTGTTTTCAGTATAAAAACTGAAATATTTTGAGCTGAAAAGAGGCCAAGTTCAGGCAAGTTCTATGTCGCAACTTGTTTTATTTAAATAATGTCACTTAATAGGAATTGTGACAAATCTGCCTGTTCTGGCAGGATTTCGGGGACATTATTGGTGCCACAAATATTCCTCATCTTTGCTGCCTGATTGTTTTCTAATTTGCCCTTGGGGATCTTGCCCTTAACAAATCATTACCTGAGCTGTTCTGTTTGACATGCTTCAGTTCTGTCAATCAATACTCTATGATGATACTAATCACCTCGCAGTACTTGGTTACCCTAAATAGATCAGCGTCTGTATTGTTTGAGTAATGTTGGGCAGTCCTAATGATGACCTAATTAGTGAGTTCTGGTTTTTCCCTAAAAGCATGTCCTTTACAAATGAGTGTTGAGGGAGATATAGTTCCCAGCGGGAGGGATAATGGTTTGCCTGCAATATTAGTATCGACTTGGCTAACAATTCATACCACCCTGTGGTTAATGCTATAACAATGTGCAAAAATAATTTGCAGCCTTTTTCACACACTTTCCTAACTGTTGTTCAATATCTGCATCATTGTTAAACCATGAAAGCCTGAATTTAGTGTGGAAAATGCATCTCGAACAAGACACACAGTAAGTGGGCATGTGCATGAAAGCAATTCACCATTTCTGTTTTTTCTGAAGCCTTCTTCCTGGTAGGGGAGGGGTGTTTCCATGTTGGAGAGTCCTTGCTGTTTGACATGATGTTGTGTGTGTCATGGCACACTACAGGAGAGGTCAAGGCTTTGTAAAGGTCTGTTGTAGAAGCACTTGAGAAAACCAACAAAGCAATGTGCCGAAATGGCAGATGGGTTTTCAGAGTTGAGTGCAATGGATCGGAGCTGACATATTTCAATAACAAGTCCTTGCTCCTCATGTTTAAAGTTTAAAGCTGGATTTTTTTTTCGTTTTTCTGGAGGAGTTCATATTTTGTTCTCTTCCCAAATCTAACACAATAAAAGCCGCGGTGATGAAACCACACACCTCTGGCTGTCAGGCCAGTCCACTCACCCTCCCCATCCCCCCATTCCCTTCATCCTACCTCAGCAGGCTCCACCCCCTTTTGGCATTGGATTGTTTGTGTACTGTGTACTGTATTAAGAAGTGTGTATGTTTCTGACTTGTGTCAGATTTTTCTCTTTAGGAAAAGGTAGTCTAGACTCTGGCTCTAATTATGTTCAGGTGAGGAGAAGGCTCGATTGCTCAAGTTGTTTGGTAGCTTGTTTGCCAAATCTGTATGACTAGTCTATGGAAAACTTTTCAATGGAAATATGACCCATTAAGCAAGACCTGGAACACTGTACTCATCTTATTTAAAAGTTCATTGCACCAATGTACTTTTCCTGTTAGCGGCAAGGTGGAGGAATGGGATGCTTTGTCACCTAAAAGCAAGAAGTTTGCAATTTTAATCCATCCTGGGGCCTTTCAGTGAGGAGTTTGCACGTTTCCTCTGTGTTTTGTTTGGGTTTTCTCCAGGTACTTTGGTTTTCTCCCACAGTCCAATGATATTAATGGCAGGCTAATTAGAGACTTTAAATTGCTCGAAAGTATGTATGTGTGAATGAATGACCCTCCCTTTCTGGACACAGAATATTAAAGTTGCCTTACAAACATTTCTGAGTAAGTATTTTTAGAGAATGTTCCTTTAATTTTCCTTGAAATCAATACCGCATTGCAGTAACAGTTATTTATTTTTATTTGGAGGTGGTTTGCATGGTTAAATTGGTTTTCATGTTTGTTTTTCTGATAAAGTGGTGCTCATTGTAATTTTGCGACAAGCATTTGTAATGAGAGAGTGGCTTGAGGATTGATGGGTGTTTTGATATGATAACAAAAAAAAAACAGAATGAGAAAGGACTTGATGCAAAATCTTGGTAAGCTGGGTGAATGTAAAAAAACTGAGTGATATAAAAACATTTTGAGGGTATCATTTTTCATTTTCTTCAGTACACTGGGCAGAATTATCACCGCTCCATGGCCTCGTCAGCATTGCCTCTGGGTGCAACGCTACTGCGATAAAATTCAGAAGTACTTCAAATTGCAGAAAAGGAATATTGCATTGTATCATGAAAGGCTTAATGTTGAGGCAATTATTACAGAATGTTCATCGCCCTGCTATTGTTTGGGGGTACCTCTGGGTGCTTTACGACTTTGTGCTGTTTAAAATTTTGATGTTTTCCTAGCAGCAGTGAATGTAATCCTCGCCTTAATTTTAATTGCTGCCCTGTAGACTTTGCGAGTCAAACCATTTCTAGGTGATAGCATGTCACTGTTGTTGGGCCAGCTATTAAGGGAGGCACTTAGGGGGAAAGAAAACAATTTATTTAAATTAAAAGGTCAAAAAGGTCAAACTAAGTGCCATTGCAGGCTTCTCAGTGATGGTCCAAAAGGGAAATGTGGTCATAATGCTTCTGCAGACACTAATGTATTTGTTAAAAGGAAAAATGCCCTTACATAGTGCTGTCTCCAACTGAACTGTCTGTATTAAATTGGAATTATGGAACAGGTCATTGAATGATGGCAGTTCGACTCATTCTGACACCAGCGCAAAATGAGGTATGTGTGACTGACTCAGCTTGGACTCTGATACAGTTTCTGTGCTGAATAATCCTAAAGTAAAATGCAAACCCACTTCAGTGGTTTTCACACCATTTTCCTCATCTCGCCCTCACATCTCCCAGATGATTCTCGCTGTAGGCGAGAGATTTTTGATAGGACTCATAAAATTGTTTTTAAAAATCTCTTTTGCCTCCAGCATAACATCCCCGAACATCATTTTTCTGTTTGGAACAACATTACTTTGCATTTGCTAAGCCCTGTTCCGATGTTGCAACAGTTTTTGTTAATTTGGGATTTAGGAGTTTGTGTATCCTGGAACATGAAGCAGACTGTTTTTACTTTGGTCTGTTGGTTGGAGTAAATAGTTCTGAGATGCGTCGATCTTAATTGCACCAGGGGTCTGCCTGCATATTTTTTCTTGCTTGGTTAATTATGTAGATATTGCCCTTTGAGCTGTCGAATGTTCCCCCTCCCATGTCTCTGAAGATTAACCCTGATGCAGAAATGCCTGAGTGCTTAAATCCACATTGATACATTGTTTTGTAAATACATGGTGTGCCCCCGAACCCCACATCTAGTCACACCGGACCCAGGAAGAGAGAAACCACAGCCTGAATTTACAACAGAGGATCTGTTCACAATTTTAATAGAACAAAGTTTTCTTTTCCTTTTTGGTTGATCAATATTTGTAATAAACATAATGGTTAGCCATCCCATTCTGATTTGATTACCTGAAATCATTAGAATCATATTCCGTACAGTGCAAAATTACTGCATAATACACTTTTAAAATGATTCCTTGTAGGGAGGATGCCTCTAAAAATAATTACAGTAGGAGTTTTGAGCAGTTCTGGATAAGGTGCCACAGGTCACCTGCACACAGTCTCACTTACTTCTGTCTCTCCAGGTAATTCTTGGACAATCCCCTCGATGAATTTGAGCTCAGAATTGTGTCAAGGCTATATCATCTACTTGAACTTTATGCAAACATGTATTTGTAAAATGATATTTCAAATGATCACTTTGTTTATCCAATGTGTTTTTTATCCTCAGTAACGCGAATGGGGAAAATAAAACACAAACACCCACACTTAAAAAGTAAAAGAAATAAGGGTGCTTGAGACTTCTACACAGTACTGTATAAGCATGTATGCTCCTGAGAAATTGTCAAATTCAGCACAGTGGAATGGAGGAATCCTACATTGCTACTTCACCAAGACAATTCCGCAGAGAGTAATGATCTGCTCTCAGAAAAATCAATATACCTGTAGGTCTATCCTTAGTTTTTGATTATTTATCATTTAAAAAAATAGTTCTGTCATATCTCTAAACAATGCATACTAGTAAAAAATTTAAATCTGTGTCTGATGATGGGCAGAGTGCTATATTAGAACATGGTAAAAAAGCGCTGTTAAATATGAAAAGGGCACATTCAATTGCTTAACCTTCAAATATTGTGTAACAGTTCCTGTGTAAAAATAAAAAGCTTTGAATGCCTTTATTAATACATTTTCTCCATTTGAAAAATCTTTTAAAATAAATGGCATAGCGAGAAAAGTCCGTGTGCGGGAGTTTTTTCGTAAAATAAATGGCATACAATATGAGTCCCTTAGAAGCCTTTCTCAAGGATGTGCAGTGTAGAACATAACATATTACAAAGCACCATTTTTATTTCCCCCAAGTTCGGATAGTGCCTCAAATGAATTGACGCAGGATGCATTCTGATATCTTCACAAACAGGGAGCGCTCCCTTGTTTTCTTGCGATTGCTTCAGGCCTCATGTCCTCACTTTGATTCAGCTGGTTTAAAAGCGGCCGCATGCTGCTCTTTCACACACAGAGCGCTGCCGTACCGTAAAAGCCAAAAAACAAAATAAATTCTCAGAGACAGTGAGGGCAAGTCTGCCACAATAATCTTTGAATGCCTTCATCATCGCTCTCGCAGCCTGAGCTCGGCAACAAAACCCAGGAGGAACCAATCAGGGAAAATGAGTTTCTCGCTGTGTCATGTACCACCCAATAGCGTCTCTCCCCTCTACCCTCCTGCTGCATGCAGACGACACACTGCAGCCCACCGTGGTGTTACAACCCTGTCACAGCTGTTTTGGATTAATTTGGCTACTTTTTATGCATGTTGACAGTACAATACAAGGCTGTTTAAGGGAAATGCTCTTCCAGTCATGAACTGAAGCTGTCTGCCACTGTGATCTTTTGACTGGTCCTACACTTGGGGAAAGTCATAAACCCATGCAATGTACAATCAACAGTCTCTAATGAAATATGCATTAAGGACTCGAAGCATAAAATAGCAACATGGTGATGGATTGCTGTCTAAAAACTTCGGTTTCCCTTCAGTATTTGCGTTGTCACAGGCAATGAAGGCATTTTGTGCCTTGTTGTGCCTTGAAGGTTTGTTGTGCATTGTAATTTCTCTCATAAACATCCATGGGTCATCTTTTCATTTATTGGTCCTGTGTTATTTATTACATGGAGGGCATAAACAAAATGAATGTTTCTTGTGATAAAATATTTCTGACTGAGCCGCTGTAAACATCTCCAGATTCCATTTTTACCCACTATAACTTCACAGTGTGAACTCTCCATCCTGAGTTCCTTGCAATAAATAAAAACAATAGAATATTTAATGGAAATTCCCAAATGTAATCAATTGTACGGTACATATGATTGACATACAGACAGGAGACAAATTGAAGACAAATCCAATATAAAGTGTATTACGAATGTGGACCACCATGAACCTCTGAGTAAAAGCTTCAGTGCTCCCTGGCATAGATTTTACAAGTCTTGGGGTCTACGTTAGGGATATTTTCCAAAAGATATTCCCTGATTTGAGGTTTTAATGATGGGAATGATAATAATCTTCTGTTGGCATTGAGCTAAGACTTTGCTGCAAAGGCTGAGAAGGCCACTGCGCGTGATTCACATACTTGTCATGCTATCAAACCATTTAGTAACCCCTTGTGCCCTGTGGATGGGGGCATTGTCCCTTGCCATCCTGCAAGAGACCACTACCATTAGGACAGAAAAAATATCTTCATCATATAATGTAGGTATACACTCAGAATAGTTTTATCTTGATTTGCTGTGGCCCTTTCCTCAGTGGGGACAAATGGACCCAATGCAAGCTAGGAAATCACCAGCATGCAGACACCGGGCCATGTTTCTCCTCTCATTTATTAAGGTTTTTCCTGTAATTGGTCCCCGATCTGTGCATACTTATACACTACATTATTCCTGCTGACATCCTCATGCTCTTACAGTTCTCCAACTATGGGTGTAACTTTGAATCTTCAAATTATTGGCACGTGCCATCTTAACTCTCACAGAGTACTTATGACCTTTGCAGGACTCTTGGGCACTCTGTGAAGAGCTTAATTAACATGGGACATTTTACTGAGCTTGTGGGGCATGTGTTTTATATCCTTCACACATGCCTTTCATTGACTTACTTGTACAGAGGTGAGCTTATTTTCATCCATTGATCTCAGTGGCAGAAAGGACTACCATTTCCAGAGGAGTTTAAAATTGTAGGGCAGAAATGGTTGTTAGTTAATTATCAGTATTAGTAACACATTGAAGCATTATGAGCTTTTATTCTGTCCACTGACAGTGTTTTATGGAAAATAGTGGCACAGGTTAAACGTTTGTTTTCTGCTATTTTTTTAATTATAACTGACGACATGCGAGTGCAAGTTTAATTCCCATTTTAATTTGAAAGCACACCTTCCACAAAATGTGCGGATTCATGGACACTGTCCTAAATTGTATCATAATATCATAGTGCAACATCAGTTCAATCAAAAAGACATCAACTTATCACACATTGGGTTTGGTATCATGGGTTCTCTGTCAGCTGTTACTAAAATTAAAGTTAAGCAGTTATGGACAGTTCTTTCTTTACTGAACCTAAATTATATTCTCAAATTATTCTTATTTTTTTGCCATGTATAATAAAAGAAATCTAGACTGGATTTGATTTGTAAGAGCTGTGGGGACAATTTGAAAGAATGAGACAAAATGTCACACGCAGCTGTGTTTGATGGGCGCGTCCATCAAACGGGTAATTTCCCTACAGTTTCTCGTCTCAGCCATCAGTCAACATTACTGCAATTTCACAGCTGTGAATGTCACAGTTTTGTTTTTCTTTGATGAGAAACCTTGTTCTTGGGTTGGCAACGGGTGGTCTGCATTATCCACGATCACACTTCCCTCCCCAGTTCATCACATTCTCCCCCATCTCTGTTCCCTGATTACAATCTCATCCTCCCCACCTCTACCATGAATCATGGCAACAAGAAAAAACCTCTTTATGTTCATTGTGGCGATGTTCGACTGTGTGCAAGCAATGTCACCCTTCACTCTGAATGAACCTCCGCATTCTTACATGCAAAAGTCATAAAGAGTAGAATGAACATGCAGTAGAAATAGTTCTTGCTTCAGTTGCGCGACGCTGCCTGTCATTCTTTATTACGATATTCTGATGCTGCATGTTAATTGAAAAGGGATATTCATCCTTTCATCAAAATGGTACATTAACTGCCCACACCAGGAAATTGCTGTCCCCAAGCACGGATTTTGGGGGTAACATTGACTTTTGGTCCACATACTGGAGTACTGTTTGGTCTGTAATCACTGATCACACAGCCAGAAAACCAACAAACATCTCATTCCATGCCGTCTTGTGGATTACAGTAATTAAACTCTGACTGAAAGGTAAAATGGCATGGCACGGAGGTTAATGGTTATTTGATTGAATATCTGTTTTGCAATCTTTTTCCCGTGTACAATGCACTAATTTGGGAGGCAGTATATACATGCATTCTATTCAACCACAAAAATTCCAGTCCAAAATGTGTGCTGTGGATGAAATATCATTGGTTATTGGATGGATTAAAGTAGTCAGAGTTAATTAGAAAAATGAATGTATTTAGATGAAGCTTTTATGTTTAGTTAGTGACTATAATCTCAGGATAGTTCCTTGCAGCAGTGTTTTTCAAACTTTTTTGTGCCAAAGGCACACAAAAGGGCCAGCCATAATCTTAAAGCACACCTGCATTCATATCTGCACAAAATAGTTTTTAATCTTATCACCCTGTAAATGCTTACTTTTATTTATTATTGCCAAATAAAATTGGCAAACAACTATATTACATACGATACATATTTATTCACTATGTATAATTACATCAAAGCAACAAGACACCCATTCAACCAGACAGGTCACAAAATTAATCATACAATTGCTTCAATTGGAGTGTGGGATGCTCAATTTAATGCAGTAAAGCCACAACACTGTTAAGTGCACTCATATTCTAAATAAAAATAAAGTCTTGTCTCCTTTCTTTCCACAGTTGCAGATCAGTAGCGGCTGGTGAAAATTAGTCTAGGTGGGGCTGTGTAAAGCCATACTCAGCTTTCAATAACCATCCCACTACGATTCAACACAAATGGCAGGATGCCAGTGCTTTGTGGAACTGTCATTAAATACTTAATTCCAGTAATAAACATTTGACTAATTTTTACACAAAAACAGACAGATAACAACATTCAGTAGTGTGCAGTGATGATTATGCACCACCACTTTCATCTAAAAGGTGTCCTAATATATTACTTCTCTGTGATTTTTTTGGTGAAAATGTATTGAATAACACTATTGTAGGCAATAAAAAAAATCCCCACAAGTATGTTAAAGTAAAAAATATGGGTAATAAACAAAAACACTGAAAACATTAAATTTTTTTATAACAATTGAAAGTTGTGAAATACATTTTTTTTTTTGACTCATAGCTTGAATGCATGTTTGAAGGCTCCTTCCATGATTATTAGTGCGGAAAAAAATTGTTTAAACTAGTGTGAGACAATATTATTCTGCAAAATTACTTCTGATGGTCAGTTGTTCCAGTATGTCAGGTGACATGAACTTGAGCAGTGACATGAGCAGTGTCAAACACGATGGCACAACGAAAGCAGCTCTCTGAGATTGTTCGTAGCCGCATTTTGGCATTACATGATGCTGGTTGGTCACTTGGAAAAATTTATTACGGCGTTAAATGTTGCCATGGCACTGTAAAAACATCAAGCATTTCAAAGAGACTGGTTCGCTGGAAACTAGTGGCAAGAGAGGTGCAAATCTTGAGTTAAGCACCACTGATCGTTACCTGTGTATGACAAGTAAAAAAAAAAATTAGCAGTTGACAGCATGACAGCTCCGTGGTGATATTAATAGCACCAGAAGCAAGGCAACAGACTAAGACAGATGAAGAACCAGTGGTGGAAAGGAAAGCTGATGAACTACAAGCAGCCGCTGATGCGCATGATATAAAGTCATTCCATGGTGGCCTTCATGCAGTTTACGGACCCAAGACATCTGGCTCTACCCCCATTCACTCCTCTGACCAGTCTACACTGCTGACAGATAAAACCATTATATTGGTACGCTGGGCAGAACACTTCAGCACGCTGCTGAACAGAGAGTCAAGGATATCTGATGAGATGATTTCATCACTACCTCACCTGCCATTCAAGGACATCATGGCAGATCCACCCTCCAGTGAGGAAGTTGACAAAGACTTAAAGCAGACAACATTCGGGAAGTTACCTGGAGTGGATGGCATTCCTGCAGACATATACAAGAATGGCGGCTGGCTACTATTGGTGAAACTGACATCCCTTTTCCAATCTATATGGACAGCAGGGAGGGTCCCCCAAGACTTCAAAGATGCCAGCATAGTTCATATATACAAGGGGAAGGGAGACGAGACGTCCTGCGACAATCGTCACAGAATATCCCTCCTGTGTGTAGCAGGCAAAGTGCTGGCCAGAGTCATCCTGAGCAGGATCAGAATCCCGAAAATGCTACTGTACCTCCAGCTGAAGCAGGGCCACCAAGTCCAAGGTAGACCCTTCAAGAGATTCCAAAATACTCTGAAGACCAACCTCAGAAGCTTTGCCATTGACATAGACACTTGGGAAATCTCTGCCATGGACAGACTCCAGTGGAGTCACCAATATCTGCAGGGAGTGCTTAATGAGTGGGTAGAGTATGTAGTGAGTGGCTGGAATACTGAATGAGTGGTTAGGATATTTAGTCAGTGCTCAGGATGTTTAGTTGATCACCAAATTTTGATGCATGTTTATCGAAGTTGCATCTAAGTCTTCATCACCTGTGATCAAGTAACAATGGCAAAATGTAGACATCCTTGGGGGCTTGTTTTAATGGTGTTGTTCTCCGTATGTGTAGCGCCAAGTTGCCAATGTATATTGCTTTTCTTGTTTTCAATTAAATCTTTCCGTTCTGTTCTTCACTTAGTTCCTTCAATTAAATATCTAAGTCCCATTTGTTGGTCCAAAGTAAAATTGTCATTTTGTTTATTTTCGGACTGCTTTTTCTCGCGCATTCTCCGCAGCAGTCTGTTCCACGCTGGCATAGGCTTACGCAATATCGAGATGACTGTCTGCCATAATAGGTCAAGTATTTGCTCAGAAGAATAAATCTTAGGTGGCTCACAAAAGAATCTATGCCTACGCGACAAGTTAGACGCGGACAACTAATTTGGTGATGATCCTCTGTTGTAATATGCGATAATCAAAGGTGTTTAGCTGTGCAACTGTAAGCCATATTTTGTCAGCGTTTTAAGCTTCATCAATGACTAGAAAAACGCTAGCTAGACACCTTTTGTAAATTCGGCCCGGGGTGTATTTTAGTGAATTGGGTGTTTACAATTTACAAAGTGATGAGGGTGTTTAGTCAGTGTTTAGGATGTTTAGTGAGTGGTTAGGATGTTTTTGAGTGGATCGGGTGTTTAGTGAATGTTTAGCATCTAAACTAAGTGATTATAATGTTTACTGAGTGTTTAGGGTGTTTAGTGAGTGGATAGGGAATTGAGTTAGAGGTTACATTGTTTAGTGAGTGGTCAGGATATTTAATACATGGTTTGATTGTTAAGTGTGTGGATTGGGTGTTTCACTTGCATTTTTTTTTTTATCCATAGGTAAATCTAATGACAAATTAAAAAAGAGTTTTTCATGAAAGATTTTATGTTGGAAAGAGTGTTTTTCCCCACTTGCATGCCAATACAGTGCTATTGTTTCGATTGGCTGTCCCAGGCCAGATGTCTTCACTGAATGGAACTCAACTCTTCTGCTTCTGCTACATCATCAGGAAATTGATTTATCAATTAATGTTTTTCCCTTCCCCATTAGTGGCAAATGCATTAGAGAGGACCCTCCCACTGAGATATCACGGTTTTTTGGTTTGGTGCCGAGTGGAGGGGATTGGCAACAAATTCAGATTGTAAAGTATGAGTTTGTGCTCGATGCTGCATCTCACTTCAAAACCTTTCGTAGTCTCTGTACCTGTCAAATTAATTCCACAGCTGTTAGTGCCACCCCAGGTGTCAACTGAGGTTCTGATCGGAGAGAGAGGAGTATATGAAGGCATGACGGAGGGGTAGATAAAGTTTGGACTCACTCCCCTCATTTCCATTGTTGCGGCTCATTACTCATATCAATAAAAACCTTGGCAAAAAGCAGCCTCTTGCACACTAAGAAACTTGAACCACCGCGATTCCCTGCCGCAGTTAACCGGAAATACGTAGCAGCGGCAAGGAGCATTAAGGAGCGAATAGCAGAGTTATCTGGTTCAAGTGATTGCGGCCATTCCCTCTCTTTCTCTCACACGCAGAATGGAGCACGGGTGCTTTTGCCAAGAATATGGCGGTAAAGCAAATCTCGCCATCCCAAGTACTCCATTGGGGGGGCTCTCCCTGCCTACCCCGGAACAGCTGTCCTCTCTCTCCACAGGGGCATCCAGTGAACTGTGTCTGTCAACCAACTGACTGACGGAGGCAGAACACCCACACTCTGTGCGCGCTGATGTGCTAATATAAACAAGAGAGGATTCAGCTCTTACAGCCGGTGCTGCAGCTGAATGGGGTGGAACACTTCTATGCCTGTGGCCATGCACCTGCTATGAAACAGAGTGCGCAGAGGGGATGTCTGCAGTCTGCATGCTGTGTAAGGGCCCGGGGGTGTAAATGATGATTTATTGCTGCTGAAGCATGAATCAATGAAGGTTTGTGAATCGGTGTGGTAAAATTGGCCCAACTGTCAACTGTGAGATTTCTTAATGAAGTTATTGAACATGTAACCTAAGTGCGACGCATGCTGTGAGATTTTGATTAATAATGTTGAAGACTCAATCTTTAAGTGTTGCTCACTCTTTGCACTCTTTAGACTGAATAATTTTTACAGTGACAATGGATGAAACAAAATTAAGTACAATTAATGGTCAATGTTCAGACATGTCATATAAGTCAACCAATGGCAAGCTAGATCAAAAGACAAACTTAATATGATTACAAAAACTAAATGGCCTGTGGATAAACATTCTAATAGTACCTTGAATATCAGAGTGTAATTAGTAAGCTATAAATAACAACATACCAGTGTTTATAAAAAATGTTTGCACACTTAAGCAGTGTAAGATGGCCCAACGTGAAGGGGAGGGCTGATTACCACTTAGTTGTGCAGTTATTTTCGTGTAATTACCAGAATGGAGTTATTTATAGCAATTATACCATACACGTATGCTTAAAATTGTGTTTATATGCAAAGAATGCTTTCCCCACAATGAACTAACATTGCCTATAATCAGGCAACAGTTCTTCTGCTATGAGCGAAAGCACAGGCTTTAGTTATAATTTGTTTCATTGCTATACAACAGTTGTGGTTACTAATTCTACAGCATCATGGTTCCAATTTTACGGTTGTTGCTGCAATGTGCCTGCTCCAATTTGCCATAATCACTATTCTTGCCAAATATGTTCATTTTTGTATTTGAAACACAAACATGTTGTTGGTGTCTAATTTTGCCTTCACCGATGATGTTTGCAACTTTGTGACTCAAAGTTTCAGATAAATTTTGCCTGGTTTTCAAACGTGGCAGAAGTTTCAAAAGGCTTACATGTTTGAAACTATTTCACAGGTGTGTAGCTATAAGAAAATAAAGCCAACCAAAGAACTTCTTTCAACCAATCAAAATTGAGTACTCACTTGATCTATGGTATAAATTAGAGCAAAACAATTCAGTGCCTTGAAGAAAAATTCTAATCAGACTTTTTTTTTTTTTTTTTTTAACTAATCGAATGATTTCATTGGGGCTCTGTCCATTTTGTGCTGGGTACTTTATATTATCCAAACAAATATCTGATTTTAAGGCAACAGTAGTGCATTCAACTTCTTGATCAATGACTGAACAATAACATTAGCTTATATTGAAATTAGTTGAAGTTTATAGTCTCATGTGTATATTGCAACTTAACGACTCAACTGGTATCTAGGTTGACATAATCATTGAACAGGCAATAATTTTCCATTTGTTCCTCATACTTCAGCACAATGCGGGTGGATCTCATTTGCATCATCATTAAATTCTTCTTCATCTTCCAGATGGTTGGGATTGGTTGCCAGGTGTACATATCAGTCATGAGCTTGTTGATTGACCTTAGTTTTTAATTTCATCGATTATAGATGATTTACCTCCTCATGTACTTTATGCCTATGGAAGATACATTTTTTACGGTTTGTACAGCTATTCCGGACAGAATTTCATTTAAGAGTTTAAGTAATCTCCCAGAGTAAGCTTCTAGTTTAGAAAAATTAACAGCTTGTTAACATTCTGGGATTGCAGTTAAGGTAGGAACTAAAACCAAAATACATGGGGGTCACTCAGGACCAAATTTCAGAACCGCTGCCTCTTACCACTGAAAACTGTGGTTTGTGGAACAGTGCCTGTTGTGGCGTCCTGTCCTTTCCATCTGACCTGTTTTACAAGGGGAGTCATCTGCTGCTCAGAGGTCGCTCTAGTCACCTCATTTAGCAATTCCACGCATTTTTGGTTGCTATACGCCTCTGAGGTTGAGTACAGCAGAAATGAGGTCAATGCTTTTTTTATTCTGAAAATCAAGGATGCGGAGTCGCTCATTTTGTTAAGGCTCTGCTCCAATGTGTGGATACCAGGCTCACGTTTTGGTTCTGTATCCAAACCGCTGTGTGCCAATGTTGAGCTTTGAGCACTTTGCTCTACTTTGGCGCGGGGTTGTTGCTTGTGGGGTGGAGGCTGGTGATTATTCTAGAGGCCTGTGTGAGTGAGTAGGCATTTGTGTGTGTATGTTTTTTTTTTTTTTAAGAAGCTGGGGGCAGAGCAATGATCTTTTGGATGGTCCAGAATTCTTAGCTATGTGTCTGCTCCAATGTGATGCCAGCGGTGGCTAACTTCTTCTCTAACTTTAACTTCTACGAACTTCAACTTGTGTTCTTCTTCTGTGCTCTTGTACACTCCTCAAAATCTACAACAGAGCTTGTAATAACATGACCATTACTGGAAGGTCAACTGGAGGGAGTACATATAAAATAATTATTAAAAACCGTTTTGAAAAGTTACATAAAAGTGATGCTTTAACTGTTTTATTAATCAAGTCTTATATCTTCAGTTCTCCACAGGTGGTTGGTTTTAAAGTGATGCTTGACAGTTGAGATTTAAATCCACTTGTTTGTTTGACACTGAATAATTAATACATTGTAGAAGCTTCTCTCTTTGTTAATATTCAGTTTAGAAAGAAAATTCTATATGACTGACTGTTGTTGCATTTCTTTACGTAGGCTGTGTTTCTTTCTCCGCTAAACACCAAGGACGGAGTCCAGCAACTTTGCAGAACTCTCAGACATCTATTATTAAATCAAAAGAGCCTTTGAGTGGCCCTTTATAGATGACTTATTATCAGGGTTACATTACACTACTCTAAGGCAATACTGAGTCTTTCCCTAATAATTTATCAAGGTCTTGGAAGTGTGCCTTGATAGCTGATTAGATGCCAGAGGCTGTTTCTTTCTCCCAAAATTTTGACCTTAAACTGCAGTGAACTGACTACTGAAGAATATTGGAGAAAAATAATGCAATGTATTTTTGATTTTGTAGAAGTAGACATCTCTGCTGTTGTGTCTGTGTGTGTGTGTGTGTGTGCGTGTGTGTGTGTCTATATGTTAGCCTGTCTGTGTCTGAGGGTGTATATTTTTGTGTATCTGTGTGTGTGTGTGTGTGTGTGTGCCGCGCACGTGCAAATATGCCTGTGGTATATGTGTGTATGAGTATGTGTGCATGTTCGTGTGTGTGTGTGTGTGTGTGTGTGTATGTGTGAGGTGGGGATGGGGTGGGGTTGGGGGTCTGTGTGAATGTGAGTGTGTGCGCATGTGCATGCGTGCATTTGCGTGTGAGGGTGTATATTTGTGTGTTTGTGTGTGTGTGTGTACGTGTGCGTGCATGTGTGCATGTGCATGTAGGTATGTATGCGTGTGGTGTATGTGCGTATGAGTATGTGTGCATGTCCGTGTGTAGGTGTGTGTCTTTGTGTGTGTGTGTGTGGGGGGTTCTTTGCGAGTGTACGTGAGTGTGTGTGTGTGCGTGTGTGTGTGTGTGTGTGTGTGGCTGCACTGTATGTGATCACCAGTGTGGAGAATGAAAACTCAAAAGCCCAAGTGAATTTGATACGGATTCAGCGTCTGCCCTGTGGTAAGAAATGAAAGGCGGTACTTTGCCCTCTCCTGTCAAATCTCTCCTCACGACCATCCATCAGCAGCGGACTTTCACCGCAGAGAAACTCGACAGATAAACATATAAAAATGTTGTGCAAACCATACCTGCCATTTCAAACTTTTTAATTGTCTTTCTGGAGTGCGCCAATGTCAAGGCTTAAAGAAAATATACCTCCACCCACGTAAGTTTACACAAAAAGAACAGGGTGTTTGTGTATTTCCAAAATGGATCAAATAACCACACATATTTCTAGAGTTGGATTTTATTGGATCACATGGCGAGAAATTATTGCAAGGAAAAACTGATTTTTAAAGAGACTTGGATGAAAAAGTCTCGTATTCATGGGTGCAAATACGAGAGCTGACCCAATAAAACAAAAGTGCAGCAGCTTTTTAAATGTGTCCCTTGACCGCCATACCTTCAGTGCTGTGACACGACACCAAGAAGACTCCTCTTCAAATATCTCTGTGCATCTTGCAATTCTAATTGAAATGTACTGTAAGCACAGCAATCAGTCACGCTCATCATGAACAGAATACCGGGCTGTAAGTGGAATAAATTTGCACCCACCCACACGCAGTCTCCCCACTGTAAACACAGATATATTCACTTTAAATTCTGTCCCGCATAAACCGATTACCTATCATCGTTCTTTCTCTCCTGAGGCAAAGACACGGACAGTTACCCCGATGACTACACTGGTACTATTTTATGAGGAAGGCACACTCCATTTATCATTTAATGGTAATGGCAAAGAGGTGAATGCAATCAGGTCACAATTACGGTGATAAATGCCCCCTGCATGCTGGAACACAAACAAACAAGATAAAAAAAAAAGGGGGAAAAATTGTAGCAGAGAGCGAGTTCTGATAGAGTTGTACTGAAATGTTGTTTTGTCCCAGATTGGGATGGTTAATGGTATATGAGATGAGGTGACACATACTTGTTTATATGCAATCCATTAATGTACCGCTTCTACCCCATTCAGGTCTTTTATGTGTTTTTTTTTTTTTTTTTTTACGATACTTCTATGAGGTTGACCAATTGTGAGCTAGAGCACAAATTTGGCCACCAACTTATTCCACGAGCGTAAACAGCTTCAACCTTCTAATTCCTAATAAAAACCATCTATAACCAGCATCAAATCTACGATGATCAGCTAAACATTTTGTAATTATAGGTTTGAACCGGCCTAAAATCCCCACTGATCTTGGCTGGACTGTTCAGCAGGGGTCTAGCAGGGCTTCATGCCTCAGCGGACACTGGTGCAATGGGGATGTGCTTCCAGACCATCAGGTATATTGCTGCACCAAGACCTAGTGTTCTCAACAGTCTCAACAGCATACTACAACTAACAGCCCCCAGAACCCAAAATGTCATTAAGCCGAGCACATGACAGAATGCGGTGAGAATGAAGAAGATAAATTGCCGGGGAACTGTAACAAAGGCCATTAACCGTCCACTGTAGAAGCACAGCATGATTCTCTCTGTAAGAGCTAAAACTAATTATAATGACTGGCGCACACATACCACAGTTCAGCGTTTACTTTTCATGTCGCGTTTGGCAGTTTCTGTGCTGACCACAACATGAAGCCAACCACAGATTTCAAATTACTTCACATTTACCAAGGTCAATGTCCGCAGGACTATTGCCTGGAGGTCAGTCTTGGCCCATCACTACCTTTGAATGGTAATTAATTCTTACAAACTTTAATGAGATCGGGATGTGAAATATAAATCATTTGCTTGGTAATCCTGCTTCAAAACCATCCTTAGCCATAACTGCTGCTCATGTTAGCCTCTTCCACTCCTGAGTTGTCATCGGAGGGATATTGTCACTGCTCTCACCTCGTCTTAAAGTGCGTTATATCTCCAAACTCGATCCCATTTAGGTTTCCTAATTACCAACTAAGTGTTAATTTGTTCAATTGTGAGGATAAATCTGTGTCCATTTCCCCTCTTGCTTTATAGTTCATTGCTATAATTATCTTGCATTTAACTATCCACATTTATGGTGACATAAAATGTCAATGTCTCATGAAGCTTCTGAATTCCTGCAGCTCACAAAGCGGAATATATTTATATCTGCGTACGTGTCCAGTCGGCTGGACACGCCTAAGAAAACGTCTCTAATCAAAGTGACACTATCGTTAACTCTTAGATAAGCTGTCTGTGAATCTTACCGCCCTGTGGTCATGCTAACGGCAAATTGATTGATTAGTGAGTGACGCTCAAGTCTCATCCCCACACTCCTTCTGAAGCTTTGCTTATCCATGAATAAAAATGTTCTTTTGCCTAATGCTGGCTACACAATGTGCGATTTCAGCAATCTTCCAAGTTTAATGCAAACCACGCTGTGCGACATGGATCTAGTAAACTTGGGTACGACATCCAAGTTTGATGTATGTAGACTGAACGATGATAACACCTACTGAATCTACAAAGACGAGAATCAATATACCAGGAAAATGTCAACACCTTGCATCACTTCCATGGTGGTATCGCCCCCTGTGGGTTGCATCTCAAAGCATAGGCTGCATCCTTTGAAGGCTGCGTTTTTAAGGGTCATCACTTAATTCCATCCGCCAAACTGACCTGCTTTGGTTTAAGCGAGTCGCCACTGTTTTCCCTAACCTTAACCTTAACTCTAACCCTTAACCCTAAACCTAGCCTCAAACCTAACCCTACCACTAAATTTATCCTTGTCTTTAGCCTTAAATGTAAGTGTGGTGGATGGAAATATATGACAACCCCTAACAATGCAGCCTTCGAAGGTTGCAGCCTACGCTTTGAGTTGCACCCTGTGTTTAGGTCTAGCGCTAGCATCGCGTTGATCAGTACGTCATTTCATGCTGCATTCCTATTGGTTGGTTAGTGGACGTAGGTTGTAGGCACTGTCACACTGTGAGATGGTTATCCCAAATTTCTGACACTGTCAGTCTTTCGTCCCAGGCTATCTTTGGTCGCAAGACCACGACAAAGGCCGTCTCTGAACCTCTCTCACAGTGCGACGTGGAACCACTGTTTTGGACCCAAGACCAAAGATATTGCCACGATTCTTTCACGACCATCATCTTTGGTCTGGCATGGCCCAAAATTGCACGGTGAATACCGGGCATTAGGTGCGCGTGTTAAGACTGCTCATGTAAAAATAAAACTCTGTCTACAGCCAGTGACACGACCAAAATGCAGGTTAGCACTAAACCTATTTCCGAGTGAGAATCGGATAATAAACTGAATTAATTTACTGAGCAAATGGGCTTCCAACAAGCTGCATTGCCATTAACTATTATAACACACAGCTTTGCGTCAATGAGGATGGCTACAATATGAGATGGCATGGACAGTAATTAAGAGAAATTTCTTGAAATTCCATCTTGAAGCAGAGCGTTATGTAGTAAATGCTGCTGAAGATGGTATTTAGATAAGGTTTAGATTTTGTTTTATTTGATAATTGCCGTTCATACAGTCTCATAGCCTTCCCACAACTTTCCAAGCCGAACTACAAAGAACCAGTAAATGACTCTGCTACAATTGAAAGTTCGACGCATGGCATGCAGACTAAATGATTTTAAATGCATGACATGTGTTGAACTTTCACGATGCTCTAATCCAATTTTCTAAATTATTCAATCACCAATGCTTCACGTAAGAAGCGTTGGTAATTTAATAAATTAATCATTATTGCTCCGCGCGGCAACCAACTGTATGGTTCCCTGGTTACAAATGCAACCTATTGTTCAGAACGCTGAATACATTATGATTAAGTGCAATCGTAAAATAAATAAGGTTGCACTGTTAAAAAAATCCTAGAACGGGAGATGGAATTTAAGGAAAGCACTGGGTTAATTAACTATTTTTTACTATCATTTCTTTTTTTTCATCCATACAATTTCACCATTAAGTCTGTTGTCAATGTTACCCCCTCAGTGATCTGTCATATCTTATATTGGCCTTGATTATTCAGTTAATAAATTGTGGGATTATAGATCAAGCGATCTCAAACAGGGTCAGCTTGAAAGCAATAATGCCTTTAAGGGTCAGAGACTCACAGCACCTCATTTGAAAATCCCGTAACGCCGGCATTACCGCCAGGGGGACGTTGGGCTTGAGGGAGTTAATTGTATATTTTTATAATACAACGTTGTACCATTTAAGGCAAGGACAAGCATATTTTCCTGAAAGTTGACACCCAACACTAAATGTGGTACACTTACACATATATATACTGTACACACTTTATCCCAAATGAACTCGATTTGGCAGCTCTGGCAGGTAAATAGGGATAGTTCACTTATTTGTTGATTAATTATGGCTTTTTTATTTAACTGGAAAATTTAGGGAAATATCCTGCTAAAGAACAGATCCTTTGTCACTTATCACTATTCATGTCTTACATGGTGTAATTGAAGATTATTTATAAGGCTTGCATTTTGCTAAAAACATGGACAAGAACACGTTAAAGTGAAAAACTTTTGACCGGTAGTATATGAGCTTAAAATATTGGCAATATAGATGGTGCCTGCAAATGTAGGAGCACTGTGATTGGAATAATCAATAGAATTGTGAAATTACACTGGAATGCACATTGGAAATGACAGTTCTTCATCTATAGTAGAAATTTCTCTGGATATATGGTGAACAATGCCACTCTGATGTGGAATGGTCTATTTTAATGAACTGCATTTGACTGTGTTCTACAGTCTATTATTGACAGCTTGCAGTCGCAGGTCAATTACTGTGCAGTGATTAAGAGTGTGGGAGAGAAGAAATTGGCACGCAGATAGACATCAATATTATGAAAAAAGACAGGAGCGGTACTTTTCCTTGAAAGTTAATGACTGGGCGGTGCTCGTCGTAGGCGAGCCAGTACTGTGGCAACTTCAGAGACAGAAAAATAACAGCAAAGGGACTTGTTCAGGAGTTTATTGTGATCTAGAGAATGTTACATGTGAAGCAGAGGTGTTTGCTAATCTGCACCTTTTTACTGGGAATCAGTCCCTCAAAAACCTTTCTATGCAGAGAGGCTTGTCATTTGGTGTTTAACCTCTTGTAAAGGACTGTAATTTCTAGGTGGTTTGCTACAGGTGGAAAGCTGACACTAATTTGGATGGTTTTACATCCTTATCGAATGAACAGTGTAGGAATTTGTTCCATATGCTAATGCTGACAAGAAAGAGTATTATAACATTCTTTTAATCCCAGCATATGCATATGCCTATTAGGTGGGTATTTCACAGCTCGGGCTTTTTAAAGGTTGAATTTACTTTAGCATTTTGTTGTATGGGGTGGGCCTAAGATGATCGACTGGGAGCTGTGTGGTCAGGGGTTTGAATCTCCGCCACACCATTACCGGCCAAAGGTCCACATGGGGGAGGCAGCAAGTGAGGGGAATGATAGGGATTAAGCCGGTCAAATTTCATTAGTCTCAACACTCTATTGCAGCCTCTCCTGGTTGCCTAGGTACATGTGTCTGAGCAAGCAAACTGTACACTGACAGCATCATCCTCTGATGGCACAGGCAGTGTTTAATTGGTGGTGTGACTGCATAGTGTTAAGAAGCGAGGGCCAGTCGTTGTGTGAGTTGGAGGAATCAAGTTTCCGGGCCTCCTCCTCCTGATTTGATGGGAGCAAGTCGCTGCAGTAGACAAAATAGGGGCGCGTTTCCCTTAAGCTTAGTTACTAAGTATGTTAGCAACTTACTTCACTCTAAACGGCTCTGCTTCAAACTATGTAAGTTGCTAACATAGTCAGCATCAAAGCTTTTTGGGAAACATACCCCAGATTCAGGGAGGAGAAAAGGCCTGGCCCAACCCCCCCCCCCCAAAAAAAAAAAAAAATATATATATATATTCAATTCTATGGACTTTTCAAGAACATTTTATTAATAGGTTTCAAAAGATTATTCGCAAGGTTTGTTTCCTCTTGCTGTACACATAAGCATTCAACCATACATTGCATTGCAGTACAGTAATACCTTTAACTTTGAAGTAAGAAGTAGACTATATTTGTACCTCTCAGATTTTACGATGTAAACTGAAAGTTTACACACTTCACACTTCTCTGCAGTTTTCTATTTATCTTTAGCCTTTAGAATTATATGAGAAACAGTCACTCCATTATACAGAGGGGCTGAAGTATCTTTAAATAAGCATATAAAGGCTAAGAGATCAGCAAAAAAACTGAAGTGCTCCTGTATGCTTTTAACAGATTAGAACTGCTTTTGACCTCCCAAAAAATCGACTTTTCTGTGTGCCTATCATACATTTTAGAGAAGAGTGAATGGAGGGGGTTTAAACTCACTTATCAGTAGAGATGATGGATCTAACAACCATTCAGGCTATTTCTGTGATATAACAATCACACTGTGCTTGATTGCATTGTTCTTTAGAAATGACCTTCGCATTACTTGTGGTGGGTTAATGCATTGGATGCTGAGGCGAAATGTGAAACTGGGTATATACGACATAATCTCAAATAAATGTTACACTTGATGCATACATTGTTTAAAGCCTGTTCATGGATAGTAAATATGCATTATCCTCTTGCAATTGTCTGTTGCAATGAACTGATTTTGGAAACAGCAGTGTAGCACCATGTTAAAAAATCTTCCCCTGAAAGTGCACCTGCCATCTTGAGGTGGAGGGCAGATTTTGACAGTATGTTGAAAAGACATGTCTGACGCTATCAGAACTAGCCTGAGTTTTTTTCTAGTGTCGTTCCTGAACTGTATCTATGGAAAATCATCGTCCAAAACCCACAGTCTCTCCCTAAATTTGCAAAGGCTCAATCATTGCAATTCAGCAGCATGCTTTTGAAAATCAAGGAGATACAGGCCCTCCTTGTCTTTGTTTCCCACTTGAGAGCTACATTTTGCATTTCCGGCATTTTGAAAGAGCTCTTAGATATTTCATTGAGAGAATTTTCAATTTTAGTGCCTCGCTCAAGGATACACTGGCGGTGCTAAGCCTGGTACTCACACCATAGAAATTCACACTTCATTTTACTAAATATTATGCTGCTCTGTTGCCCATGACAAACAAGAGGCCATCATGAGAAGTTTCTCTGGGAATGGACTCAAGCCCAGGAGATTCACATGCAGGAGTGTAAACATGTGCTTGTGTTTAAGAAATAATATATTAACATTTTATTTAAATTCTGTGAAGGTAATTAATTCCACCTGTTTCAGACTCATTCAGTCTCATATTTGCCCCTGAATGGTGCCAAGGTTTTTCTTGGCAACTTTGCATACCCAGCTGTTTCTCACAAGACCTTTAGTTCCATAATGGAAATTTGCAACATTCTTCCATTGAAACTGAAAAGTTCACGCATATCCTTAATTGTCATTCTAGACAGTTTTGCGTCCAGCTCTGAAGCTACGCCATGCAAAGAAAAACATCCCCAATTTATGTCAAGTACAGCATCTTGTTTTATTGTCTTGATGATGTATACGTGGATTGAAATGAAAAGAGCTGTTCTGGGTTTACCCAAATTTACCCCTAATTCTGAAATTATTTCTCTTTTTCTAAGAGCGACCCAGCCTCCATATCTCTTCATAAGGCCTGTCTCTTTAGCCTTAGTTCCCACCTGATTAAAAAATGCCTTATTTTTGGTTTTGGCCCGTCTGATTTCAAAACTTTTGTTGTAAATATCATTCTTTATCCACCCAGAATCGATTCTGCTGTACTGCAATGCGTGGACCCATTTAACTTTAAACTTCTAACTCTCATTCCACTCCAAAGTTTTTAGAAAAAGTGGTGGGCTCCAAGCTACAAGCCCATCAAGACCTAAATAACTTTATAAGCCTTTCAACCACATTTCTGCTCACTCTACAGAACTAAGACTGCCCTGCTCGAGTTGTTATAATGACCTCCACCTGGCTGCACAGACTCAGGCACTCTTACCATTTTATTACTTCTTGATATTACCGCAGCATTTGGTAGCATTTGCATGGCATCATTTTCACCCATTTTGCTGCTCTGCATATTTTAGTACCTCACTCTCCTGGTTCACATCCTATCTCTGTGACTAATGGTATTTCATATCAATCCAGAAAAACAAATCTTCTACAGCCCTCCGATTCAGGATGTACTCCAGGGGTCTGTTCTTGGTCAGCTCTTGTTTATTACTTACATGCTTCCTCTTGGTCACATCGTCCATTGCCATGGCCTCAAAGGTCATTGTTATTTACATGACACTCAGATTTACATCAGCTCCAGTTCCATTTTACTCACACTTCCTTGTCATGAACAGCTTAGAAAAGTGACATAAAACTCGGGATAAGCTCCAACTTTTTTCAACTTGATACAAATAAAATTGAACTGCTATTGGTTGGTCTCAAATCACTCCTCAATAAACACTTTAATCTTTTTTTTTTTCCCCAGTCAAACCATTGCAAACTATCTGCAACTTGGGTGCCATTTTTGATCCATCACTCTAATTTAAACACTATTCCTATTTAAGTATATTCTCTCCCCAAAACACGCGTTGACACTAGTTCACAGCTTCATCAGCCCTGGGAATTGCTGTAATAGTCTCTTTATTGGTCTCACATCTAAAATTTTCATTGAATTATAGTATGTCCAAAATTTTACCCTGCAGTCTTGACTCACACCAGTTGCTCAGACCACATTACTCCCATCCATAGTAAATGGACCTGGTTTCCAGAATCATCCAGAATTCATTATAAAATACTACTGATAGCATTCAAAGCTTGCTTTACTCAACTTTCATAACCATGTCCTCTGGTCCTCTGCTTCTGGTTCCCTTGCTGTCCCCGGTTCTAGGCTCTCAGGCATGGGTGGCAGGGCATTCATTCAGTGTTACAGCTCCCTAATTCTCTAATTCATTACCACTATCTCTTTGCACAATCTCCTCCATTTCTGAATTCAAAACACAACTTAAAAACTCACCTTTTCAGGCAGTACTATCTGTCCTCCTCACCCTCATAAATGTTATTGATGTTGTTTTGCACACTTGATTTATCCCGTTTGTTTTGTACTCTCGCTTCATGTTTGTATAACCTTGTTTTATTTATTTGAATGCAATGAACCTTTAATGCCAGAAAGGAGCCATATAAATAAAGCTATATTAGAAACTCCTCTTCTTCTTCTTCTTCTTATCTTCTTCATCTTCTTCTTGTTAAAAAAACAGACTAAGGGATGACATGAGGATCATTCTGGTAAACTTGGTATTCCCACTTTGTAGAACGGGGTCCTCGTAGCAGTTCTATCATAAATAATAGCGCAATATGAATAATTCACGTAGGTTCCATAAGGTAGATAATTACAGGCAGAATCAGAGTTTCAGGAAGTGAAACCCTGCTTATAAAATCTTCAGGTGACTGAGACACTCCTGCAAGTCTCTGACATTTCCTTTGGTAATTAAAAGCCTGCATTTCTAAGGCATTCCTGTGTTAAGCCCAAGGTTAATTATTTCTCGTACATGTTCTATTTTGTCATTTCAGATCTATTATCTGAATGTGGCTTAATCTGTCGGCATCCCATTCCCACTTTGGAAGCAGCAAGGCTTTAATTAACTTGGTCCTAATTGCAATAATTATCATTTTTCTCCGTTTTCATTGGAAATGGAATGGAGAGGGAAGTTGGTGCAAAATTAATAAATAACTTGATGGCAGATATAGGACAAATGCTCCTTGGCCCTGACATTTGGACCATTCTATTACCAGATGTCATCATAATAATCAAGGAATAATGTGAGAAGGATCACGGCATATGAGGGGTCGATTTTTATTTTGTCTCATTTCGCTATTAGTCATCACTGCATTCATTCAAATATAATACACTTGCATTCATATGCATTATCAGTGACTTCCCATGGGTCATGAGAAGGTTCAATCAGGTTGTGCAGCCATGTTAGCAGCAAAGACTGGGACAGTGGAGATGACAGTAGGTCAACTGGGTGAATTATCTTATGACTGCAAGCTCATGTTCTGGAAGTTTTTATCAAACATGATCATGCTTTCATGTCTTTATTTTACAGCTGCTTCATCCAATGCATGCCTTTAGGCAAGAGATTGTCATTGATTTTAAAACCATGCACTTTATTTAATAGAACAGAACGCACCTCTGAATCTAATGTCTCCCAAGGTTTTCTAAATCCTGTACATGTGAAGACCTTCAATTATCCAAGCAACTGATTTTTCTGTAAAAAAAGAGTTTTTCTTACCCTTTCTTTTTTCCTAATTTCATCTCCCAGTTTGAATATTCTGCTCTGATCAGAAATCTTATAAGCACCATTTCAAGGTCTTAAGGCTGCCATTACATAGTGTAAGAACCTGGTCTAAAACCGCTTATGCCTTGTAGAAACAAACTTGGAGGAAAAAAAGAGTAAAGTAAACACTTTTGAATTATTGTAAAGTAATTTTTTGAGCAACCCAATAACTATTTTACATAGTACTCAACGTTAGTTAAAGGGGAACTCAGGGCTAAATCATAATGCTGTGTTATACAATCATAATTAGTAAATAATTATTGTAAAAAACAAAAATGTGGAATTTTTGTTTTCAAAGACGAGATAAATGAGGTTTTATTCCATCTAATTAGTTGTCGTCTGCTTCAACGGTCACGTGATAATGACGTAATGTCGCCCGAGAATGACGAACCGTCGCCCTTCACCCAGAGGTATGCGCTGTTATTATGTTGGATAGTGTGATAGTCCGAGTCCATTAATTTACTTCTGCTGGACAGAGAGATGGGTAAAGTAGATTGAAACCTGCTGGGTAGTTAGCCAGTCCTCCTTCGCAAAACGGGCTTTGATTTTCTTAGCCACCAACCCAGGGTTTTCCTTCCTCCTAGTCTCTACTCCTCCCCTAGACCTCATGGTTGATCAGGCTACTTTGTGCCCATGGGATAACGATGTGGCTGCATCAATGCATGTGACTGTGACTTGTCATAGCATTCGTTCAAATATGGGCCTAGGCCTAGCGCCGATAGTGCATTTTGTTCGATTAGATAATTGTTGTTTCAGAAGCTAGACAGTAAAGACCTCATGAATGACTTTGCTACCTTGAAAGTTTGACATATGGCATGCATATTAAATGATTTTAAATGCACGCCATGCGTCGAACTTTCAAGATGCACTGATAACCATTTTATTCAATTATTCCCTTACCAATCCTTCAACGTCAGAAGCGTTGGTTATTCAATAAATTAATTATTATCGCATGGCGCGGCAAACATTGTGCAACAATGCTCACCTGCAAATGCAACCTATTCTTTAGAACGCTGAAAATATTTGAAGACCACAAAGGAAAAATTATCAGAGTCCAAATTTAGCATTTTTGTATATTTTGTACATTTTTATAATATTAATAATAATATTTTACATTATTATAATATTTAATATATTTTATGTTTTTTGCATATTTTTTCAATGCTTAGTTTCTAAGATCATTTTGAACTTTTAATTCATCCTTTCTCCACAATGTGAAAATGTGACTCTGATCATTTTTTGATTGTGGTCTTTGTTTGGATTAAGTGCAATCTTAAAGTGCAAAAGCACTCATTTAATTGTCTGCACGTGTTTATTTTTATTGCTCATATAATAGCTTATAAGGTATATTCCATGGTAATGGCAACCAGCTGAGGGAGTGTGTGCTTCAAGCAGTTCTTGACTGTAATTCTCCCCAGACACACTAGATGGGGATAAAACATTCTGAATCTCGTTGAATTTTGTCTTTAGCATTCCAAGTATGAATAAGGCTTTGAATAAATGTTATTTTTAAAAATACTTTCATAATTGGGTTTGGAAAGTTTAATAAGTTGGGTGTCATAGGCTGTGTCCATGGACACCCAAATTCTAGAAACTTTAGATTACCCATCGGTGAATGAATGGTCTGTTTTCCGTGTGTTGGATTGGCTGAACTGTTTCTTGCTCTTTGAATGTTGGAATAGGCCACAGCTCCCCTGTTCAACAGCCCTAACCAGGAATCAGCAGGTTTGCTGATAGATGAAAGTCGAGTAGCCCTGGATACATTGACTATTTTTTGTGAACATTATTTATAAATAAATAATTTTTTTTTCTTCACATAGTGGTACATTTGAATGTAATGGCTTCTAAAATCCTAGCTGTGAATAGCAATTCACATATTAATACTTTCGAAAGTATAACAGTTGATCAGATTCATGGTACACAAGAAGAGACAGTATTGAATTTGAATGGCCTGAATATTGGCTTGTGATGAGAATTTCCTTGTACTTTTGGTCAGAATGGGAATGTTTTATCCTGTCAGTTGTTGATCAACTTTGAGCCGACAGTCGGCTCAACAGTTGAGCCGATAGATTTGGTGGCAGAATCGGCCTTTCATTTTGTTCAGTGAAAGTTTTACATTTTTAAAAAGAAAGTACTGACAGATAAAGAAATTTGCTGCCTTTGCTATTTTCTTTTCTTTTTTTTTGAAGGGTGTAATTAAACCGACAAGCTCTGCACACCTCTGATATATACTTATCTCAGATGTTATGCAAATACGCCATAATGTCAAACACATTTTCTGAGTAATTCAAAGGAAAAAAAAACTGTGCATTTCAATAAGTAATTAAAAATATCTGTGAAAAATTGCATGTATTTTGATTTGGCTCCAAAATGGGCTGTGCATCATTGCTGTGTAAATGAGGTAAATAAGATTCCCTAGAGTACCTGAGGGAATAATAAGTTAATTAAACACTAGACAGAAGAACCAGAGAGCAAATTTTATCCATCCATATGGGGCTAGACCTCCTGAAACACCATTTCCTCCATTTCAATAAAATCCTCCTCTTTGGAGTTGTATTAACCTATAAGACGTGGCTTTAGGTTGCCATTTTCGCTCTGGAAGAATATCAATTTGGCACAGCCAGATCTTCATGGCAAAAGCACTTGACGTGGGAGGGGTTTCTGATAAAATTTTTACTTATTTAATCCATTTCTATTTAATGTTTCACTAATCTGAATAGTCACATGTCAGGTGGAAAAAATCCATCTTCCTCAATATCAGTGATATTTCTGTGAGAGGGTACATGATCTTATTTGTGCTCTTCAGAAAGAAAGGTCATCTTCTAACTGTGGTCAGCTTTCAGACTCGCAAGGTCAGGTTCAAATAATTAATTCAAGTCTTGTTTCCTGTGATGCGTCACACTGATGGATTGAGGAGAAAAACATCACCAGAGTTGACGCAATGTTTGAACGTTGGATTGCATCGCTGCTTAAAGTTTGCTTGTCTTCTCTTTTGAGATGTGCTGATTCAATGCCAGGCTTGCTGATGTTCTGATGTCTGCTGTTTCCCTCTGCAAACCTGCCGAGAAAATGTTGCATTTGTTTAGGTTGGTTTTTTACCTTATTCATTACCCCCTGTGACAGCTAGTTCTGTGTATGCGGGAGGGAGATAAACCCGGTTCTATAGGTCAATTCACACCCAATTAGGTTTCATGATGAGCTGCAAAAAAAAAGTAGTACGTGCCACTAGTACAAACACAGACCGTATTCCCGGAACAAATTCCTCTTGTGACCTGCGGGGTGAACTGATTACAAGAAGATTAATAGTTTGAAAGTATCTTTCAGCTTAACAACTAAATGCAGTAACGTAAAATGGCTGGAATTGCTGATTGCATGGCCTTCAAAAAACACTGAGGGATCTCCTGTAATGTGATGGACATTTTATCCAGCTATTCCATGCTGCTGTTATCGAGGGGATTAAAAAATCAATAACTTCATTAATGGCTCAGACAAAAACAACACAGAACATAAATAAAGAAAACCTATCAGAGCTGAGAATGTATAGCCTCAACTCTCAAAACTTCAATGTGAGGAATGTGGCAGGACTTTAGAACGCTCCTGTGTGTGTGTGTGTGTGTGTGTGTGTGAGTGAGAGAGAGAGAGAGAGAGAGTGTGAGGGAGTATCTGGGTGTTTCCATGTGCGTTTGTGTGAGTGTATCCGTATATGTGGACTTGTAGAGCGATACTTGTTAGCACCAACTCTTGAGAAACTGCAAATGTTCTGAGCACATTTGGGGTTGTGAGGACATTTTGGGTGGTCCTCACAGACGATTATGGAGGATTATGGCTAAATGTATACAGTTAGGGTTCCATTCACAGGGAGAGTATGTTTAGGGTTAGCCATAATTTGGTTATGGGTTGGGTTCGGGAAAAGCTGTACAGAATTAATTTAATTCGATACAATGTTCTCACAAGTATAGTTATATGAACATGAGCATGTCATTGTGTGCAAGTGTCTATTTTTGTCTGTCTGTGTGAGTGCTCGTGTGTGTGTGTGTGTGTGTGCGCGCGCGCGCGCATCTGTGTATATCAGTGCTGGTGGGGCTCCCAGAAACTGCTTCCATAAAGGAGACTGAGTCCCGACTCAGATCGGAGTCCATCACTACTGAAATGACGCAGCTCACTTGCAGAGGGTGATCATTTGCTTTGGCAAATGAGCGTGCTCAACATCTAATTACTTTCTATCCGTAATAATTGGAAAATGAATGCAGGAGGAAAGAGCTGGTGAAGACGTTACAAGGGGAAAACTGAGATAAAGACGTAGGTTGAAGCATGCTGGATATCAAACCGTCCAGATTGTGCAGCCCTGCAGAATGACTTCAGGCTCATGTTCATTTAGTAAACAAGGCCTCACTGCGGTGTCATGACAATAGCCTCAAAATGAAATGTGTTAATGTGCAAATTTAATGGTTGCTTATATAGCATATGCCCTCAGGGTCAAAGTTCACTGGCAATACCAATGATAATACAGGAGACAAGGGCCCTCATTTATCAAACTTGCGTACACCAAAAAAATGGGTGTACGCCAAATCTCCCACAAGGATCGGCATTTATCAATCTGAACGTGAGCGAACGGTCCGCAAAAATCTCACGCCAGGTCTGACCAGGCATATGCTCATTTGAAACCAGCGTACAACATGCAGGAACAAGTGCAGCTGTCAAAATGATTAATAAACCTTATGCAGCGATGCGGACGTCATGCTGTTGTTGTTCTCATTAGTAAAATGAATAAATAGGCTAAATTAATAAATGAATGAATAAATAAATAAGACACCTGTGTTGAGAAATTAATTAAACATATATTTTGAGACAACCTGCTTGTCAGGCCAGACCGCTGACAATTACTATCAATTTGATTGAGCGCAATGCGTGGCTTGACAGATATGCAGTGTGGTATGTCAGATGCGTCTACGTTTGTTCGTAATTATTTTAGAAAATCAAATTTATTACCAGCGCGTGCACATTTACACTCGTTTCAAACTTTTCTTTGTTTTGCGGTCACTTTGACTGAGTAACCATAAGAGTACATTAACTCACTAGCTAACTTGCATTTCTTTTGTTGCTCAGTATATATAGGCCTACAGATACTTTGACCGTGATCACATTTTGACAATGGCAGATCTTCTATTGTAAGAGGAATACGCTTCTGCCCGACGTGAGAGGAACTTTCGGCACAGAGAAGATTTCCTCCGGGAAAGTGACGAGTGGCTGCTCGTTTTTGTGGCACCCAATAAAATTTCATGGAGTAATACTAATAAAAGTACAATGAAGAGTGATCTCTACAGACTGTATTTTAACAATTACCCTCATGCAGCTCCGATCGAGGCGGAAGGGACTCATCCGTGTCCCCATCGCCTCGTATTCCCACGATGGAATCCTCGAATGGTGACAGCTGGAGGTTTGAGTCTGGTTGGCCTCCACCGGTCCGTGCGCTGCTGCGCCTGAGCGCAGCAACCCGTTTTTTGGTGGCGATCTTAAAATCGGACCACTTTTTTTTAGCCTACATGTAAAGCATTTGGAACATTCAAACCTCTGCTGCACTCCGGTTTTCCAACCCAACGGTGTTTATTGCAGCAGCAATAGTTTTCCCAAACTGCAGCCTTCTGGGCTCCCTTGATGCCACTCTTAAGGCTTCCAAATAAAATTAATTTGTTTTTCTACACCTCCGACGTGATAATTTGTATTTCCTCCTCAATGAAGTTCTTCTTCTTTGCCGTCTTTCGAGAGTCCATGTCGTAAAGTGGGCAGGACTATGCCTCCCAGAGCATGAATTTATAGGGGCGTCATGTAAATTACGATGGTTTCAGCGGCCAGATTTATCAACGCCACGCCAGTTCTACACCGAAATCAGTGACGTACACACTTTTAATTAATCAGACGTGACACCTGGCGTACGCTGATATTTACACCAGAATCTACACCAGATCCTACGCAAGTTTGATAAATGAGGGCCTAGATGTGCAGCTATTAACTCTTTCAACCCCACAGCCCTCTACAGAGGGCTGACCAACATATTCCCTTCAACCCCAAATTCCTGTAGGGAAAATTCAAACAATCTGACTAATTGATTGGAACATATCAGGTTACATTTAATGGGATTCCAGAGATAACAGTAAGATACAATGTCCAGATAATGACCAGCCCTCTACAGAGGGCTGTGGGGTTGAAGGGTATAGTGATGCTAGAATATCTGGGGTTGAAAGAGTTAAAGAGAAAACACTCCATTTTGCTAAATTTACCACAGTTGTAGAAACGCAAATTACTCCTTTGACAATTGGACAGTTGCTGCTGTCTACGGTAACTCTGGTGAGACAGATGTGTTGACATGTTATATTTTGCACAATGTTTTTTTTTTTTTTAATTTTCAGGTGGTTTTTCATTTCTAAATTATGCAGTATAATTCAGTTTTTTTTAAATCAAGATGTGACCTCAGGGAAAGCGAAACTAAAAACCCTGAGAATTAAATTGCAATTAAATCCGTGTTTACTGTACCGAACTGATATTATCAGTAACTCTGATGACAGAAATATAATTTTAGACTCTGGGGTGTGAGTTTTTTGTTTTATGACTCACAGCCAGCAATTAAATAATATAAAACAAGAATTTTATGAAATGCATCAGCATATGGATAAAGAAACATCACGCCACACAGAGGAGCCATCATCAGAAGTCTGATTCTTTTTAATAGTTGCTGTGGTGCGTCAGATCGGAGCAGCATGGGCACTTCCTGAAGAAATGGCACAGACAGATCTGAATCATCACCACCACTGAAACAGGCTCCATTTTCATCGAACTGAACTGCCAGAAATGCACCGCAGCTTTGTTTGTGCTTCAGGTCTGGGGTTGTTCAAGTTACCAGCATGTACCATGGCTATCAAAATGTCACTCACTGTTACAGCATTTTACTCAATGTGATACTTCATGTAAAATTATTTTCTGTTTCAGCAAAAACAACATCACGCAGAGAGTACATACCTGGATTCAGAATTTGATCCAGGTCACTCCCAAAATGAAATTAGTTCCGAGCTGGGCCAAGACATGCTTCTGGGGGGAAAAAAAATAATGTCCATAAATGTTTCTGTCGGGGAGACTGTGGACCGATGAACTGTAGGGACCAATGAGTCATATCACTGTTTTGCCTATTTTAAGCAGCTTTGGCATCTATTGATTACAAATATATGATACGACTCATTGGTCCCTATGGCTCATGGGATCCCAGTCTCCCCTAATGTTGCCAACAAACACACATACCCACAAACGGAGGGTAAAACATAACCTCCTTGGCAAAGGTAATATTCTATAAAAGTGATGAGAGCTGGTGGCATATTTTTGTATCTCCCTTAGATGAAGAGAAGTTGATTATATGTAATGAATTACACAGACCATCCAAAGCTTGAACCCAGGGTGTTTGAAGTCAGATACATTCGTGCTTAATGTAACCAAAGAACAAGTGAAACAGACAATGTACATAATTACAGCCCCTGTGTGGGAAAAAAAAAAAAAAAACTTGTAATAATAATGCTTCTCGCCAAGGTTGCGGCGTGGTGGGTGACATGCTTGTCCAAGCCATGGCTTAACTCAACACACACTCAGGTTCTTCACAGCAGTACCTTTGAAACTTGTTCACAAAGATATTCCATCAAAAAGATTTTCACTCCAACTCAAACCAATCACACCTCGATCAACAGCTGGAGATTTCATTCAGCAGCTACAGTAATTAGTAGAATCAGATGTGCCGAAAATTGGAGTTGAAATGAAAACCTTTAGGATGGCAGGTCTCCAAGAATCCTTGGTTTTAGAGACTTCAAAACCTGACTGGTCTCAAATGTATAGACTTCCCCCCTGAATGATTCCATTTCCAGATAATTTCAGATACCAGCCTGCTGAGGGAAATAGAAGTGGCTGGTAATATTCCGCTCAGTCTAAATCATTCTTTCTTCTTTTCAAAGCCCCCGGCAAAATGAGAGTTATCAAAGGTTAAGTTCAATCAAAAGAACAAATTACCCATTTTCCGCCACGACGGGTAATGCTTACTAACAGACCTGTTGTGCACCTCCAAGGGTCAGTGGCCAAATTAATACGTTTTCCTCTCTGCATGAAGATTTTCTTGACTGTATATAACAGGGATTTTGTTTTTTATAGCCCTGAGAAGATGGATCACTCGCGCAGCGTTCTACCTTGGACAGATATAATTTAATAAGCGATAATAAATTACGCCGAGGCTTTGAGAGCAGGCGAGGCTCGGGGGTGATGTGTCTTTTCGGTTTCTGGAATAAGGGGGTCAAACTTTTACAAAATGTGTGCCCTGCTGGACCTCATGCGTGCCAATACACAGCTGTGCTCTTCAACTTCAAAATGTCACATCTGGCCTTTGTTTCATGAAATGTAATTAAGCCTCTTGCAGATGGCCCTCTGTCTCTCAGTATTGCACGAGTGTAGCACGCTGCAAGGCAGGAGGGGGATTCTCAGAACCACCGAGTGTATTATTTCTTAAGCCTGATGTCAGAGTGCAGTAGGGCATTCCTGGAGCCTAGAATGTTTGGTTCTACGATCTCAGGCCCATAAGCGTCGGTCCAATGTTGGTATGCGATCAACATTAGGAATGATTGGCGTGAGCTTCTGAGGTGTTGTACTGTCCTTGCTGCAAGATTGTCCCCCTTGTTTCCCCTCCCTTAACACAGCAGAACTTTTTAGTTCACTGCAGAGAAATGCTCCCAGTGACTCAGGAGGAGGATGCTGCGATGCATGACGACCGGCCCTCGTCCTTTTGCACCTCGCAGTCGCATCGCCAATTACACTCTCCCTTTAAAGGATTGCAAAGTCAGCATTAGTTCAGCTTGTGCAGCTGCAACTAGAGAGTGACGAGACTGACTGAATTAACCAGCTTAGCCCCTTTTATCCCCGGCAAGGCTGAGCTAATTGTTTCCTCGCCAATGGGGGCCTCCAGCCATTGCCAGTAATGGCGTGGCTGGGATTTGACCACCCAATTACTTGGCCCCCTGATGAACATCTTTACCACCTAAATTCAATTCATATTCTCCACTCAGGTTGGCTCCATCAATGATAATTTGATTTGTAGTAGCAGTTGTGATACAAATTACAATTATAAAAGAATTTGTTATTGTAAGTCTCTAACTTACTTCCTACCAATATCAGTAAATTGACATAATTTCTTAACCTAAAATAAGCCCGGAAATATTAATGGCTAAGTATTTAGCTGCTTGAGTTGTTCTTTCTGCTTCTGAGCACTAGTGAGTAAACAATCAAAATGTGATACATTACGAACCAGTTCAACACAACTCAGGTACGCGAGCATACCATGCCAATTCTCTAGTGTATCATAAAGTATCATAATTTATAATGTACACTTATCTATGATCCAAATGTGAAATGTATTTTTGTAGGTTACCTTCATTTTTGGGAATTGATGTATATAGTATGAATGGAGTACCAGTCAAAATTTTTGACGCTCCCACATTTCCAAATAATCAATTATTTTAAAAACCCTTTTATTTTACCTAAAAATACTTGTTATTTTACATAAAAAAGCAAATATAAAATCCATCAAACTAATCACCATTTGCAATAATAATCGATGAGTATACTCTTTTATATATATATATATATATATATACACCATGGTCTGGGTGAATACTTTTTTCTGATTGGCTGGCAGGTATGCATTAAAACCGTGGAACCGCACAGGTAGTTCGGCTACGGTAGTTTCACCATTCGAAATTCATCTACTAGCCAACTTGTAACCATAGCAACGTTAGAGCTGGTATTTAACTGGGTACAACAGAAACCTAGCAGCTCATTAATCTCCAGTAAATTTAGCGGCGTCATATAAGTTGCATCCTGCGGGGCGGTTAACAGTAGGTACTCAAGCGATAATGACCGTAAATATTATAGCAGCGAAGTAATCAGGCTTTATTCATTAAACGATTGTAATTGTGTACGGTAACAAATGAAGCTAACGTGTCCACTTCATGTATCAGCAACTGCTGACAGTTCGCTAGCTACGTGCTATGCCAGCAGACTGATTTCAGCTCGCTGACTCTACGGAAACCGTCATAAGTTCATTGTAATAGTGGGTAGCAAGTTAGCTACAGCCTGCATAATCGCGCATAATGTTGTGTTATGCATAATCTCCGTTTCAGATGGAATTCGGTATCAAATCATCGGCTAGTAAACGGATGTAAGCATGTGCAAAAAAGTTCTTTCTCCATGAACGTAAGATGAACTAAGATAGCTGGTTCAATTTAGCTTGGCCTATAGTATTGGGTATGAGAAGGCGCGGCGCCTGTTTAATGATTACCAACTCGTTTTTTTTTTTTAGTGGAAAACTTTAACCAAAAATTTCTGAATGCTGCGATTTGATATTGCTGGCAAATGACCATGGTATAAGCGGGATAATCAACTCGAAGGTGAGCATTTTACGGTTTTAAGGCACTTTGCGGAGGCAACCACCTTTGCCTCCGCGTGGTGCATTAAAACCGTGGAATGCATACCTTCTCGTTAATTATCCTTATATATATATATATATATATATATATATATATATATATATATGGCTGTGGTTATTCGCAAGGCAGCCTTGTGGCTATTTTCCAATCGACTATTCGTAAGGCAAGACCCTGGTGGCCAGATGGGGAACTATAAATTGTGCCGTTTTCACATTGTTAAAGGCATGTAAACTTTGTGGATTTATCATCTGTAGGTTAAGAGTTTTCAAATGACACCAAGTATATTTAAATGGGACAATTTTGAAGGGTACAGTAGTCAGTGTGAAAACTTGTGGTCCCAAGATGGTTTGTTTGGAACTGTAGTTCCCAATTTCGTCACTGGGGTCTTGCCTTGCGAATAGGTGATTGGAAATGAGCCACAAGGCTGCTTTGCGAATAGCCACTTCCTATATATACATATATATATATATATATATATATATATATATATATACATGTAATATACATACATACACACTCAGCGCCATTAAAAACGCACAGGTGAGGTATGTACTGTATTTGCGGCAAATTGAAAAATCGATTTATTTTTATTGCTTTTCCAGTGAGGCACGAGAGGAAATAAAGAAAAGCGCGTGGTATTGTAATCCTGATGCGCACCATGTGCACGCGCCAAGCACTTCAGTAATAACAAACATTGAGCTGTTCGTGATGTGTACAGTGACACTTGACTTGTTCTTTTTGGTGTGGTCAATAGCCTACATAAAGCCAACAAAAAAAACGTAAAATGCTACTGCATCAAGAAAATGGAACGGCTTGTGACACAGGAGAGAGAAAAAGAGCCTTTGGTATGTTATGGGCAAATCTCAGCCGCCGAGAGGTGGCGCGATATTTGCACTGTCACCGTTCAACAGTCGGCTGTCTATCCGAGAATAGATCACAGGCACTGTCACTGACCGACCCCGCTTAAGGCAGCCACGATTGGCGATGGCAGCTCAAGAGCGCCACATCTGGTTACAGCCAGTACGTGACAGATTCCGGACAGCGTCCAAAACTGATCATGAGATGAGGGGTCCGAGACGATTGAGGGTGAGCGCAAGTACCGTTTGACGCCATCTACATGAGCAAAACATGCGTGCACACAGCCCCTACAGAAAACCCATTTTTTAATGGCGCTGAGTATATATATATATATATATATATATATATATATATATATATCCCCCCAATCAGGGTGGCCTCATGGATAAATTATTCTTTCTTCACTTCTGAGTATTCACCTCTTACCATGTGTGGTTTGAAATCATATACAGAACTGAAACCATTTAAATTTCACTGAAAACAAAGTACCATGACACAAGGGTGCACCGAGTTTTGACTGGTACTGTTTATATCCCATTTCTTGTATACTGCATATCTTTTGCCCATTATAGTTTATCCTTTCTTCTGCCTCACTTCCATTGCTTAAAATAGCCATGCATTGGCAGAGGCCCATTTGGAATTACTGGAATTAGCCTCTGGGTTGAGTCCTGATGTGTAAAAACATTAGACATTTGAAGCTGATTTAACACGCAGAATGATATTTCTATAAAAAGTCAATTTTCATGGGCTTGCCAGCCCACACATGAACTGCGGCGGTATCTCGATTCATGCATGGAGCCTTCAAACTTCTCAGCCTTTAGGGGCACCAGCCACTGCTGGGTTTAATGTATAAGTTCTGAAGATCACGATATGCCTGGAACTACTAATATCCAAGGTCCCCTTTTACCTCCCGCTTCTTGGAAAAGCCAAAGTTGCTTCAGTGAAAAAATAGCTTGTAAACACAGAGGCAAATCCAGCAGGATATGTTGGATCAGTCAGTCATTCAATACACATGCTGCTCAATGTTTAGCTGTTTACTTTCTTTTTTATATATAAGGCAGGACTTGGCTCCATCTGGTCTGTTAAATTGGCAGAGCGGAAGACATTCCAAAGGGAGATGTCAAACATGATATAACATGTGTGCTGCAAATTTTGTTTATTTCAGCAAAATTTCACATTAAGTCAGGCTTCTTAAATAAAGTTTCATGAGTTGAAACGTGCTGTCTCTTGACCTGTGTTTCATCTGACGAAAATTATATTAACATCCCTGTCGGTGCCCTGTGAACTTGGCTGCGTTATTCTGTGAATTTATCTTCATTCTGTGAATGAATGCTTATTCTGTAAATGTACGCATCAGGCTCATATTGATCAGTTCTGAAGGTATCATATATAATTTTGTGCCTGATTGCCAAGCATTCTACCTTCCCTGGTGGTGTTTAGCAGTTTATAGATATCATGAGATATGTAACCCCCCGATTTATGCTCCTGTCTCAGGATTTAATTTATTGCACTGGCATAGTTTGTTCTCAGTAGCAGTTCTGCTGGCTTTCTCTTAGATTGAATGGCTGGTGGACATGGTAACTAGGAAACCTGTCTATTTTCCCCCACAGTGGTCAAGTAATTCTAGCCATGAGAGGTCTCATCATCCGCTGTGGCGGTCAGCGCTTTTCCATTTTATTCCGTGGACCCTCCTCTCGGGTAAAATGCAGAAAATACCAGCAAAGATCAAAGGTGAGCATTACCGGATCAATTTCTTGGTTCGTGAAACACCAAAAAGCCAATTGCTTTTTCTCAAGTGTAGTATTTTTTCACCATCATAAAAGGCTCCTGTGTAGCACAGAACTGAGAGTGGAGTGGACATATTTTCTCATGGAGTGCTTGAGCATTATGATTCTCTGTTGTGCTGTACTACACTGGGACATCATCCACAAAGGCACAGGATGTTCTACTCGACCTACCCAGCATGCAACTCCATGCTACCATGCCACTAAACAGACATACCTAGCCTGCTTTAAAAGGGAAATTTGACTCATGTTTCTGCAATGAAAAAAAAAATCGCTAAAGTGACTATAAAAATGGGATGAAAAAGTATTGGAGGCTGATGAATAAGTGACCTGGATAGCCTAAGTCTGGGGAAGGGAAGTGTATGGATGAATGTTGACTGAGATGTTATGTTTATATTTTTTCATTCTGAAATATGAAATCAGTAGAAAAGTTGGACATAAAAAGACAAAAAAATGAAATAAAAAGTGGTTGTTAATCAGTTCGACAGTGACAGGATCTGAGAGCAATAGTTGCATTCTAGAGGACCTTGTATTATAAAGGGAACATTTTATTAAGATTTTTAAAATGCTCAGTGTTTTTAGCAACTCTCAAGTTTCTTGTCTCATGAACAAAAAATCCTGTTGTTTTTCCCCGCTGTTCAATGAATTATGAAAAAATGAAACGACTCAAATTACTAGCATAGTCAGGCCAAACCTGCTGTGTGGGCCTTCCTTTCAGGGGAAACTTCTTGGGTTGTAATTTTTTGAACATTAATTTCTAGCTATTTGCCCATTTGCATTTTTTGCTAAGTTTAGTGAGTCTTGCTGGAGCAATTCAGTTGAAATATCTGGTGAGTGCTGGAGTGGCCACTATTTGTGGAGGAATCTTCAGCAAAGTAACTGTGAATCATGCAGTTAATGGGAAAATCACTCTCCTTGAGGTCATTTTCAGTGCATTTGCTGAGCATTAAACAGTTTTTACTAAATCGATCTGGCTAAATCATTACAATCCTCTAATTGGGCATAAATAAAGGAAAACTAACAAATAAAAATGCAACTTTACCCACTGATCGCTTTGGGACTAACCATACTATTGGCATGGGTCTGTCAAATAAAAAAAGATTGAAGGTTTAGACCATTTATTGGGTAGAACATTGTCAGACTTTAAATCATACCTCAAAAAAAAAAAAAAAAAAAAAACCAGACAGTGGTTTAAAATGAGACTTAGGTTCTGGTCCGTGAAAGGCTTTGAATAGCATTCTATAGTTACGGATAAATACATAATACCAATAATAATAATAATAATAATAATAATAATAATACCAGGATATTAGAAAGGGAACTGTACTGAACCAGGAAACTACAGCCCTGTCAGTTTAACTTGTATTGAATGTGACATATTGAAATCTTACATTTAAAGACAGGTTGGAAAGTTGAAAGTAACAAGATCCTGAGAGATAGTCAACAATGTTTGCATAAGGGAAGGTCATGCCTGACTAACCTTTTGGAATTACTGTATTTGTAGAGGCCACTAAGACTTATAACCAGGGCAGGGCTTATGATGTCATACACTTGGCTCTTCAGAAAGCATTTGATAAAGCACCACATGAGAGACTAATAGTTAATGAAAAAGAGTGTTTGAATTATAGAAGCTATTTTGAAAAAGAGTAAGAATTGGTAACTGGATAGAACACAAAGAGTAATAATCTTATCTGAGCTTCACATTGTGGGAAGTCCCACTAGCGATCGGTGTTGGGACCCCTGCCCTTCCTCAACTACATTAATGACCTTGACGGGAACACTGGAAGCAAACTGGTCAATCAGCTGAGGTGATTCATGATGATTTTTATGGAATCAGAAGTGGGAAAAAACATGGCAAATGAAATTCAATATTGCTAAATCTAAAGCGCCACAAGTTGGCAAATAGAAACAATAGACAGAATTACTTTGTGTAAGGTTCAAAATTGTAATGTGCTTCACTTGAAAAAGATCTGGGAGTGATTGTTAAACAAAACCATTACAAGATCTAGTCACTGTGCTGTAACAGTTAAAAAGCCAGCAGAAGCTGGGATGTATAACCAAAAGTATTGTGCATAAATCAAAGGGGGTTATGCTTATTTTGTACAAAACCTTTGTCAGACCACACTAAGAGTATGGCGTGCAGCTCTGGTGATTGTGATACAAGAAAGATATAGAAGTTTGAGAAAAGGTTCAAAGAAGAGACACAAGGTTAATTCCTGGGTGCAAGAGATAAAAGCTATGAGGACAGAGTGAAGGGACTTATTTCCTTCAGCCTTAGTAGAGAGAGACTTTAAGGTGATCTCATCTCATCAGTGAATCTCATCCGTGTTTTATTGTTAAAATTGTTTTGTATTATCGGTTTGTGTATTTTTGTCATGTATTATTGTATTTTTTTTGTTATTGTTTTGTAAATTTTTTGTATATTATTGGTTTGTGTATTTTTGTCATGCATTATTGTATTATTGTATTGTTTTTCAAAACATCAACCTGCTTAGGGACAACAGATGTAAATTAGCCTTTGGCTATAATCCGACATATTTACATGTCTATGTTCGTCAATATGTACTGTCCCTACTTCTTAAATAAATAAATAAATAAATAATAAATACTAAAATAATCTGATTTAGGTTCTTAAATACATAAAAAGGGATTAACTGTCAGGGTCTGAAAGTGTCTAGTTATCTTTTTGAGCTTTTTGTCATTGTGTTTATTATTTTTCACGTGTTATTGTTTTGTTTTAGCAGCTCATTGTATTAGTTTTTTCTCCTCTCTCTCTCTGTCTCTCACCATGTGCTTTCTGGTTCTCTCTCAGTAACGTGCACCACCTTTTCCTCATTGATAATTGATTGAGTGCTCCTTATTTGTAACCACACCTCCCTGCATGCACTCAGCTCCCCCTCACACCTGTTGTTGACTCTGCTTCTTGCCATTAACAAGGTTAACTGTGTAGGATTATTTAGGCCAAGTTGTGTTTGCAAAACCTGGGGGTCACAAATGAAAATTAGCCAAGAGTAAATATAGCACCAATGTTAGGAAGAACTTTTTCACACATAGAGTGATCACAGTGTGGAATAACTCACCTGTTTGTGTAGTAGAAGCAGAAACTTTTGGAGATTTCAAAACCAGGCTTGATACAGTGCTAGATACTTTCTAGTCCTTGAGTATCTGAAGTGGTAGCTTCACTTTAGCGGTAGCAAAATTGCAAGCCAAGTTGGGCATAATGGCCAGGGGCCTGTACTACGAAGCAGGATTTGGGCTTAGCGAGGTAACTTCAGGGTTAACCCCAGGTTTTCAGTGTTACAAAGACGGTTCACTTTTTGCCGGGGTACATCACCATGGTAACTTATGATGAACGCCTAACCTGTTCCAGATAATCAATCAGCGGGTATATCGATGTTCACTGTTTAAAAACAATGACGTCAAAGTTGTACATGCACAGTTTGGCGGTTGGTAGAAAGCGTGATCAGGACATAAATAACATGGAAAGTAGCCTCTTTGGTTCTTGGCTTAAAATCCACAAAAACATGATTCCTGAACCCTTAGCGAACCTATTGATGCAACCTATAACACAACAACTGACTGGCATCGCTATTTTAGATGTTTTATTAAGTACATATAGAGACGGAGATCTACTTGTATAAGATGAGCCTTTTTGCCAACCAAGTATCAAAACATTGACGTCATCGTTAACATCGCTATGAAGCACCGCCTACTGACCAATCAATTCTGTTAGAAAATGGCCTGCCCATTCCTAGAAGATCCTGTAGACCTTGGTGCGCATAAAGTGAGAGGAGCTCTTAATGAAAAAATTTTCAGAGATCGCCAAAACCCCTTTAATTACTCTGACCATGTCCTGTATGAAAGATAGGTGCACTTTTTACTCCGCCGGGGTTGCATCTGAAATAGTAAGGCTAAAATTGCACTATAGACTACAATATCACAGCATGATTATTCACTTTATTTACAAATCTCTGCATGTTCAAATTGTGTTCATGTAAATAAACAAGTCCGTATTCCTGTGAATTTTTCACTATTATCTGCTCTGGTATCGATTGTATGGCAGGAGAGTTGCTCCGCTATTTTTTGTTGGCATCATGCTGGATACGCCAGTGCCACAGTCCTCTCTGTGACGTCCGCCTTCCACCCTCCCTGCTGCAGAAACTCCCCATAACTGCTCCACTTTAATTACTCTAATTACTCTAATTATGGGCCTGCTGTAAAAAAAAAAAAAAAAAAAAATATTTGTAGACATTCTGGAGCGCTGTAAAAATTGATTGCGAGAGGAAAATGCCACACTGAACAACAAATAGAGAAATCAACATTTTAGAACTGCTGGACCCTTGTTTGCGATCTCATCAGAGCTGGGAGGGTTTGGTTCTGTTCCAGCCAAACTCACATGCTCTATAGTATTGTTGAAGGAGAGGATTGCTGGTTGATTCCCAAGTCAAAGACTGCTGTTGGACCTATGAGTGAGCCACATGACCTCTGAGGTGTAAAATCCATGCTCAGATAGGACTAGAAACCATCTGAGATCAACCAGTCGTGGCCGAGATACTGGTGTTGTTTTCAGCCCAGTATGGCAGTCCTCATTAGAACACATTCAGTGAGTGTGTACTCAGATAACACCCATCCTTGCACTCAGCCTTCCTTTTTATCTCAACAACTCGCCTGTAATGTTGTTGCAATCATGAGAATTGTCCACAAATGGACACACCCACATATATGAGTCACTTTCAGCTAAGGTGTTATTGGAAAAGCCAATGAAACCATACTGTCATAAATTATTCCCTTGGAAAGAAAATACCCCATTTTTAGTCGGATATCATAATTTAGATATTGAAGATATAAGGTGAATAGTTTGACGACGATCAATGAAGTGAAGATGAAAAAAAAAAAAAAATATATATATATATATATATCCAGATGGACCACGTTGTAAGCAGTGTCAAGCATCACATGCCTACATAGCCTTCTTAGTTTACCAAATAATTTTATCTGTTAGGGCCCAGTGGCAATAAACATTGACCCATCCCAAAATATATTATCAGGGCCCGTATTCACAAAGCATCTTAACACTGAAAGTAGGTCCTAACTGCCGAATTTAGTATAAACTCCTAAAAAAAATGGGCGAGTCAGTCGTAAATTTAGGACTCCAAATTATTTTTAGTTAGTGTTATTCACAAAGTATTTTAGACCTAAAAGTAGCTCTTAAGTCTGGGAGAGCTTAAAAGTACTCAAGAGGACTCAACTCGCTAAAACCTATTCACAAAGAATCGGAAAATGGCTGCTGCTGTTTAAAGATGGAATGACTTGGAAATTCTGAATGATGCGCAGTTGTTGAAAAGATATCGGATCGACCGTGAAGGGATTTTATTTGTTGTTGACTTGGTGAGGGAGAGAATTACGTCTCCAACCATGAGAAACAACCCAATAAGCCCCGAAATAAAATGTTTGACAACACTTGCTACTTGGCGACCAAAAAATGCAACTTTCCAACGCAGACAATTTAAGGATTTCACAATCATCTTTCAGTCGCTCAATTCAACAAACAATCAATACTCTCTGTGAACCTCATATCATCCGACAGTTTGTCCGGTTTCCAATGGACATTCGCCAACAACACAGAATCAAACTTGAATTCATGCACATCTCAGGTATGCCCGGTATCATCGGTGCTGTTGACGGGACCCATATTCTAATTATTTCTCCGACCCAAGATGAAGAGGTATTTGTAGACAGAAAAAAAATTCATTCCATCAACACCCAGATAGTATTTGATGCCGAATACAATATTTTGGACATTGTTGCAAAGTGGCCGGGATGCATGGACGCACGACTCTCGCATTTTAATGGAAAGCAGCTTATGCCAATTATTTGACAGGCATTATGTGCCTGCGCGATGGCCACTTGCTCGGGGACAGTGGCTTTGGTGCTGTACCTCCTCCTGCTATGCATGAATTATTTTATTAGGCTGTTGAGCGAGGGTTATATTTAATAGATCATCATAATAATACCAGCCTATGTCATATTTTGTATACATATTTAAACTGTAGGCTATAAATTACAAACAAGCTTAGTATGCCTTCCTGTTTAAACGATAGCCCGTTTATAGGCTGCAATCTCAGACCTCCCCTGCAGCCCATACCACCGCTTCTCGCAGTCGTCAGCCGTCCGAGACACGGAGGGGAATGCAGCATTGATCTGATGGCTGATATTATCCCACGCATCCCGCTTGGATTTGCTGTTCAACCCCGAGCCAAATTCCCCTTTGATTACATGCTTTCGCTCCAGCACCAACTGGGCCAGCAGCAGTAACTGGTCGTGGCTCCAGTTAGGCTTTCGTGTCCTTTTTGAACTTTCATCCATGACAGTTTAGGGCAAACAAACTTGAATGGCCCGACTTTTAAATGATCGCAACATATTCTCATTGGGTAATAAGTTGCTAATTATTGGGGCAAATGACACATTATATTATTGACTTGTTTTATGCTAGTGGCATTTTTATAACTATCTCTTTCATATGTATGTTTATTTGCCAAGAGCGTGATATGTGGGGACTGCGCATAGTGCATTTTCAGGAGTGCTCAACATGTTACTATTTTATGGGACAAACCAGCTGCTTGGACTATTTCCTCATTTTTTCCTCCATGGGTTGTATGTGGGATATTTTTTTTCAATGGGCCGCCCTGTCACCAAACAACCAATCACCGTGCTCATTGTCCCAAGATTCGTGCATGAGAATTGACGTCATCCATAGCAACGGAGACTTACTCTCACCTATCTCAGAGCTATTCCTAGTCTAGGAGTTAACAGTTTTCTTAACTAAAAGTTGCTCTCAGCGGCTTTGTGAATAACTTTTAAGATTTTACTCCTACATAAAATGTTTTAGCGCAACTTAGGAGTACTCCTAGCGGTAAGATAAGATGCTTTGTGAATACAGGCCCAGAACTATTGTCACATATAGAAGAAAGTATTCCATATCCCCAGTAAATTGGAAAAAAAACAACTCAAAAGTTATGCTTGTGCTCGTTAGTGCGTCTGTCAAGCATTAATGGGTAGTCACCCACGAGATTTCTAAAAAACTAGCAATGGTTATATCGAAATATACGCAACTGAGCATTGGAATACATATAAACAGAAGGTAAGAAACCGTTTTTTGGCGAAACAGTGTTCCATGTTTTAAACACTGAAGTTGGAAAATGAAGCTAGCCCTATCTGTCAAAAAATAACGTGCATAATTTATGCCACAAAATCCCCGACAATCTCAAGGCCATGTGACGTAGTCATTTCCAGGAATTCCCCGTAGGAAGTGATGATTTCATCATTATCTTCATCCAAGATTGCCATAGTGGAGGACAAGGCCCGGAGCGATGCTGTCTGTCAAACTAAAATAACGTCAAAAATATGTAACGTGCGTGAGTATAATGTAGTGTTATCTTCAGAGGTGTATAGTAACAAAGTACATGTACTTAGTTACAGTACTTAAGTTTTTTTTTTTTTGAGGATTTGTACTTTACTTGAGTTCTTTTTTAAACCGGGACTTTTACTTTTACTGTACTACATTTAAACCATAAAAAGTATACTTTTACTTCGTTACTTTGACACTGGCTACTTCGTTACTCGTTACAAATTAAAATATGAATGCAATTCATCATTTAAGGATTATCCAGATTTGGCGTGTTCGAGAAGAACAACGGTGCTCGGCAGGGTATCTTTGTGCGGATGTGCCCGCCAGCGGACATGGAGCCGCAAATTTATGCACGCAGTTACAATATTCTGTCACTAGATGGCACACCCGGATCAGTTATTGAATATTCACAAACAAGCCGAGCTCGAACACGGTTTAGAACAGAGGTGGGCAAGGTTTATAAACACATTGGTTTTTTGGTAAACTGCTGATATGAATCGTAGTAAACGCTGTTGATTGATCAGATGACTGGTGGTTGGAGCCACTGGGTATCCAATTGGATTTTTTGCTCAAAAGGTCTCCAATGTATCAATAATCGGTTCTTCAGGTTAGAACTAGTGCTGTTTTTGTGTATAATGCATTTCTTAAGCCTAGTCTGACAATGTTCTGGTGGAACTAAACACTTCACTCGCAGATTAGAATCATCTGTCAAATATAATGCGCACAAGCCACCATCATATTATGGTGAAGTTGGTTTTTGGTTGTTTGTATCTAGTCCCTGTCTATATATTGTACTCCATAAATGTGAGATGATCTATGTCATTGCCTATAGCTGTACTTACCAAGAATTTGGACAATTGAGTCACATGGATAATTGAAGATGAGAACTGATCCAGGAGTCGGCCCTCACACACTTTTGAGACTGAATGGGATTGAGTAATAATGCATCCACTTCTAGCTGTACTTGCTGTGTCTATGAATTGATAGCACCTAAAGGAAGCTATTCCTTGCCTGATAATAGGGCTAACTGGAGAATACCAGCAGAAAATGCCAACAAAAGTGTGTCAAACTATAACGCGCAAATGGCTCAAATCTTTAGAGAAAAAAACAAATTTTTTTTCAAAACATGTTCGAGAAACTATATTGTGTACACCATTTTGTCATTTGTAGGAAGTTGAACTTTCATTAAACTTTGACAAAATAAAGGATTTAAGAAATTTTACCACAGTGTAACACTTTGTTACACCTTAGCTGAAACTGACTCATATATATACATACACAGTTGCAATCAAATTATTCAACCCTCGCTGCAAATGAGGTTTACTGGCAAAATTTACAAACTTTCAGCTGTTTGCAATGAACAAATCAAAGAAGAATAATTTAAATAGCTTAATACAACAAATATTACAAGTGTCTTCTCAAAATTCAAAACAAAATGCCGCTTTTAATGACTACTGCAGGCTCAAAATTATTCAACCCCTTCATGACATGCATCTTTAATACTTAATAGAGCACCCTTTTGCCACTATGACCTGCTGGAAATGTGATGCATAGGCAGACAACAGCTTCTGGCAGCATTCCCAAGGAATCTTAGCCCAGTCCTCATGGACAATGGTCTCCAGTTCACTAATATTCTAGGGTTTGCGGGCTGCAACTGCCTTCTTCAAATCCCAGCAGAGATTTCCCTGCTGAAAAAAGTCCGAGAAACCATTAGGCAACCATCAGGCATATTCTGTTGGTTTCTAATGGTTCCTGGTGGTTTTGTAATGGTTTCTAATGGCTACTTATGTTTTCCTAATGGTTTGGTTTGTTTTTCTAATGGGATTCTATTATCTCCTACACAAATCTATAGGACTTTAACTGGTCCCTACTAATGGTTCCTACAGGAGTCTTAATGGTTCCCACAGGAGTCTAATGGTTCCTACAGAAATCTTAATGGTTCCTACAGGCTTTTCTATATCAGTCTAATGGTCACTATACAGTGGTCTAGTGGTCACTACAGGGTGTAGTGGTCTCTAATGGTTCCTAATGAGATGGAGGAACACAGATGTTATAGCCTTCTTTGGCGATAACGTCTGTGTGATTTCTAGTGGGTCCTTGTGTAGGCTATACAGTATGTTTGCAGATTGCAGTGTTCAGTGATTTCATTTAATATACTCCAAGATCACCTTTGGCCTTTTGCGATTTAATTTGTGGTTAAATCATATTTGGCCTTTTGTGATTAAATCATTGTTCATGACTCAAAGAACACAACCTGATGGTTTGATGGTTCATGTTCTGAAAAAATTAAATTAAAATCACAAACTGCAATGAGTTGTCACGCCCCATATGTCCTGTTCCCAATTCAGAGGGGAAAATATCCGAATACATAAACAATTACACATATGTGTAGACATGACTCTGGTGCCCAGTGTTAGGACTCTGCTATAATTTCTGTTGCAGCAGTAAGTTTCTCAGTATGTTTTTCTAATTTTTAGATCCTAATGGGACCAGTTTTCTAATGGTTTTAGCTCCTAATGGAACCAGTAGCTTTCTAATGGTATTACATTCTAACGGAACCAGTAGCTTTCTAATGGTATTACATTCTAATGGGACCAGTAGGTCTCTAATGGTATTACATTCTAATGGGACCAGTAGGTCTCTAATGGTTTTATATCCTAATGGGACCAGTAGGTTCCTAATGGTTTTACATCCTAATGGGATCAGTAGGTTCCTACTGGTTTTACATCCTAATGGAACCAGCGGGATACTAATGGTTTCTTCTAATGGTTCCTAATGGGGTTCCAATTCCCATTAGGAACCCAATGGTTCCTATGGTTTTTTTCTAATGGTATTCTACTGGGTTTTTCAGCACGGTTTTTATGGGGTTCAAGTGATGCGAATGCGATGGGCACTCGAGAATCTTCCCAGACTTCTTCTGAAACTAAGCCTTGGTGGATGTTGAGGTATGCTTAGGATCATAGTCCTGTTGGAAGGTCCAATGATGCCCAAGCGTCAGCTTCTGTACAGACGGCATGACATTTTCTCTTTGGATATCTTGGTACTTGACTGAATCCATCTTGCCCTCCACACTTTGCAGGTTTCCAGTGCCAGAGGAAGCAAGGCAGCTGCAGAGCATCAAACAGCCCCCACAATTCCTCTCTTTAGGCAGGGTGTACTTTTCTGCATATGCTTTTTTATTCCTCCTGCAGACAAACCACTGATTCATAAGCCTGAAAAGTTCCAGTTTTGTTTCATCACTCCACAGAGCAGTATCCTAAAACTTCTGTGGCTTATTTACATGGTTTTGAGCATATTGGAGCTTGTGTTTTTGGATCAGTTGTGGTGTGTGTCTTGGAGACCTTCAACGTTTAGTATGCGCCCTACTGTGCGACCTGAAACCTCAGTGCCTCCTGCCTCCAAGCCTTGCTGCAGGTCTCCTGTAGTCATCTGAGGGTTTTTGACCACTTGTCTCGTCAGGAATCTGGTGGCAGCCGCTCATAGCCTCCTCTTTCTGCCACATCCTGTTACTGTAGCCACTCTTCCTTTAACTCTGAACTTGTGAACTATGCTTCCAACTTTATCTCTACGAACATTCAGTGCCTGTGCTACCTTTTTGTATCCTTCTCCTTGTTTGTGCCAGGCAATGATTTCCTCTATTGCTTTTTGGACAATTCTCTTGACAGCCATATTTCTGATATGCAATCAAATGTTTGTCTACTGTTTGTCAAGAATTGGGTTGGGAGTCTCTCTCTAGCAGACGTCATATTCATCGATTATCTTTATGCTATAAAATTGTTTATGGCCTAACACAGAAGTATCTCATAGATTTGATCCCCCCCCCGAAATTTCTTTAACTACTTCGTACAATTTAAGAAACCAGTTCAACCTTCGACTTTTGAGACAAACTACTAACAGATTTAGTAAATCTTTTATTCCTTACTGTTTAAGTCACTGGAATGAACTTGATGTTGATGTTCGTTTCTTACGATACCCTTTGTTTCGGAACTACCAAATAAAATTAGTACGCCCATTTCGTCCCCCGCATTATGATTGTGGTCCCCGCCACACCTGCGCCCTTCTTGTCCGGCTTCGCATCGGCACCTGTGCTTTAAATCAATGTCTCTTTATCCGGGGACTTGCTACCAGTGCCTCTTGCAGATGTGGGTGTTGCTGTGAATCCGTTTTGCATTTCATGCTCCATTGTCCTTTATATAGTCAACAGAGATCAAACTTTTTCGGCAACCTTGCAGATTTACTTGGTCATTTTATTAATTTAACCAATCTGTCAGACAATGTTAAACTGCATCTTGTACTCAGAGGCTCCTCGTTGTTACCCTCTCTATACAATTTCAAAATAATGCAACTCACTCAAACTTACACTGAAGACACTAAATGCTTCTAGCTCTGCATGACTGAATCTGCTTAACTGATATATTCCCGTCAAGCAGATACAGAAGGTATCACATTCTTAATAACTTTACCCTAGCGTTTCTAGGTCTGTTTGACTGGGATATCCTTTTGTCTTGCAGATATAGAAGTAGACCCCTTGTGCTATATCTATTTAGCCTAACATTGTTCCATGTCTTGGGTGGGCGGGTTTTCAGCGCACTATTTTGTTATTCTATTGTATTATTTCATTGTTAGTATTATGTTATATTGATGTTTATTTATTATTATTAACTTCATTTTGCTTTGTGTATGTGGCACTGTTAAAATAAGTTGTACAACTTGAGTGCAGCGCCACATTGTCCTTGTCACTGTCTCTGTGTTTACATGAATAATAGTAAAAAAAAAAAAATCAAATGTCACTGTCAACAAACCCCTAGCGAGTGCAAGTATTTGATTTGTTCTATTTCAAGCAAGCCTGATGCAACCAATTAAGCTCTTGATTAGCTGCATTAGGTGTGCTTGAGACTATACCTGACTTGCAAATATGCTGTTATGATGGATTCTATTCAGGGGTTGAATAATTTTGAGACTGCAGTAGTCATTAAAAGTGGCATTTTGAGTTTAATTTGAAGAAACCACTTGTAACATTAGTTGTGTTGAGCTATTTAAAATGTCCTTGTTTAATCTGTTCATCACAAACAGCTGAAAGTTAGTAAATTTTGCCAGTAAACCCAGTTTGCAATGGGGGTTGAATTTTTTTGATTGCAACTCTATATATATATATATATATATATAAGTTACTGCAAGAATACTTAAGGCACCTTTCATTGTAGTTTTACAGTGGTCTTAAAGTATGATGACACAAAGACACACACACACACACCCACACACACAAACCTACTGATAACAACACCTGTATCGCAATCAGGGCTGATAAAAAATCAGTATTTTGTTAAATCTACCGGTATTTCCTCATTAGTGCACTTCTTTGGCGAGAAGTAGCGCTGATTATTGAAATTTGTTGACTGAGATCATGGGTGGAATAAACAGTCTCTGACTCCTCGACTCCCCACCTTTCTCTGACCTGAATTGCATCCGTGTGTACACAGCTGTATAAATGGTTATGGTGTAAAAAATAAAATGAAACTCTGTGGAATAGAGTATCCACTAAATGGCAGTTCTGTATATAGGATTTTGCTTCGGCTTCGCATTAAATTGCACTCTTACATGCAATGCAGTGGGGATGGGAGGGATTTGAATAAAAAAGATTTGCGCTGAAATGACCCAAATCGATGCGCACTCTTTCAGAAGAGAGTAGCGAGGAGAATAAGTGACTTCTCCTGTTATCTTGCTCCCCAGTGAATATACCCCCCACCCCCCTCCCAAACCAGCTGCTTGCAGAGGAGCTGCTAACAAGGAAAGGGATCAAGCCCCTGACAGTATGTTAAAGTTGCAAGCATTTTAACCAGTCTCTGCATCATTAGAGTTTAGCTCTCTGCTCGGCTCAATCTATTCCTTGCTTGCGAATTCCACACCATCATTTTAATACAAAATACTGTGAGATGTAGTGCTTGGCTGCATTGCCTTGCTTCCCCAATAATCTAGCAAGGATTTATAACCCTTCAGCATTGTTAGGAGGAGAGGTTTTACTGAAGTTCTTAAAAAAGTTTTTTAAACAGCATGTGTTCTCCTCCATCATTTAACCTTTTCCAACCTACAATCCCAAATGTTGGTTTGTCAAATGCAGCTGTTGTATTCAAACCTGTGGCACTTCAGGCCTGTCTTGAATTCCAGTGGAGATCTCAAAGATCCAAAGATCCCATATATGTTCCGCTGAATTACCAGGGAATGTGTATAAAGTGATGCAGAAGATCTAGATTTTTTTTCTATTTAACGTAATGCTGGAGCCATATAAGCATGGTTATGAACTGGAAGGAAGAGTTTCTCATCTCCCTTCCCCACTCCTTCTATATTTGTGCTCGGCTTTCCCCACTACCCTCTTCCATTTGAATTTCCCTCCAAAACCCCCTGTAGGTCTTTCATTGGTTTTCCCCTCCATTCATTCTTTTGTGTCCAATCAATATGTGCTCATATTGTAAAGAACAGCCCAATTTTGCTCTGATATACATTTTCAAATCCCCACTCTGGGGCCTCTCTTCTGGTACCGGGGGGGCCACAGACATCAGTAGTCTGTTTGTTTGTAACTGTTGTAAAAGAATTTCCTCACAATTTGACTATCAAAATAAATTTGCTAAATGACTATTGGCTTCTTTACCTGGTTCCATGAAGGTGTCCTGGGTTTAATTATATCACTCAAAACTAGTGTGATGAAGCTTCAGCGAAGTGCTGCAAAATATGTATGTGACATTGTCCTACAAAATAAACATTGTTTTAACATTGAAACATAAGGGGAAATTCAAGTTAAAATCGGAGTTAAGGGGTTAAATAACAACCACACCTTGCGTTGACGGCAGTGGGCAGTTTGCTTGTGAATCACAATATTCTTGTTTAACGATTGACTGGGCTTCTCTGAATCAGTCCCTTTGCATTAACTTCCTGTGGCGGTACCCAGACACAAATGCCTCATTCTGTTCATGCCAATTTGAGCGCTCTCGGTTACATTTACTACCCAATGTGCAGTGCAGAGAAGGAAAAAAAAATCCTCCCCTTGAAATTCAATCTTTTGAAATTCATTCTGACAAGGAGGGACTGGCGGAACCCCTTTGAGTTTTGAGTTCTGCTTTATTCATTCGTTCTTTCATCCCTCTCTTATTTTTCCAATCATCTTCTCTTGTCAAGCAAAGAAGGGGCCAGAAGAGATGTGATGAGCTGTGTACTCACCCTTGAAGACGGTCTGCGGTCTTTTCCGCCTTTCTCCCGGCCGCTGGCTCTCCTCAATGCTCTTTTAGGAGCGGAGTCTGCCGAGCAGCACAGGAAGCAGAATCACAAAGTGCTGATTCCCTCTGACAGGATGTGGTGCGTAATGATTGACAGCTCGACCAGTGAACTGTGTCCGCTTGGCAGCGGCTCTGTCTACAGCCCCCAACAGACAGTCCCTGCTGTGTTTTGAGATATACATTTAAATGTCTTCCTGTCCATCCCTGTGTGTGTGTTTGCGTGCGTGCGTGCGTGCGTGCGTGCGTGTGCGTGTGTGTGTGCCTGCAGAGACTAGCATCCTACATAACTCATACTTCCCTGAGGATCTTTTCAGGGAAACCTGCCTGTCTTCACAATCATAAAATCACAAAATCTGAATTTATGATGAGGAGTGCTATTATTGATGACTATATTTCTTTTTATAAACATGCAAAAAATTCTTTAAATTGAAAAACACTTCCATTATCATAATACATTTTATTTTCCAAGAACTGTAAAACAGAATGTTTTGTTAATGATTCAATGGAAACAACTCAAGAATATACTTTTGAAAGAATGATTTGATGTCCTAAAAATACAAGATTCACAATTATTAGCACCCTTGCTCTGTGCAAGCACCCGTGGAGAGAATAGCCACAGTGATTCTCTGATGTAATTTGTTATAAGGTTGAAGAACTCAGGAGGGATTTTTTTGTTTACCATATCTCCATAAGCAACTTTTCAAGACCAGTGATATTTGCAGGGTTGCTCCTATGGGCTAGCCACTTCGATAGAATTTATGTCTGGAGGTGAGAAGGCCGTTACGAAGCGTGGATTTTATGGTCACACAATCATTTGCAAGTGGAGTAATGTTTTGGGATTTTTATTCAGCTGGAAATTCCAACTACGACTATCTTTGTTTAATAAAACACATAGTTTTTTGGGTTTTTTTTTTTGCTGTTCCCAAATGAAAATCTAATACCAGACTAACCGTTCAGCCAAAATGCATGTGTAGGGTCTCACTTTAAATGCAATATCCTCTAGTTTCTGCAATTGTGCTTATTTATTATGTGGCTAAAACACAAGCTACACTTGGTGCACCGGCAATCTAATAGGTTCCATACCATTAACTTAAATATTTGACTGCACATACTACGTATATGAGGTGCTTCTGATAGAATGCATTCTGCTGTTGTCAATTACCAAACATGCCAATGGGCTGCACAGCACTTCCTGTTTTGTAACAGCAGCTTTAAAGGGGCTACGTTTACTTTGCTTTGCCATTGCATCAGCCGACAAGAGGTATCCACTAAACTTTATTCCATTAAATTGGTAAATTGGATCATGCATATCAGTTGTCTTTATCAGTCAGCCTGTAAATCTTTCATAATACCAGACATCTGAAAATTAACTGGATGAGGAAGTAAAGTATAAAATTACAGATTTAACGTGGTAATAAACATGCTGTTAAAAAAAGGTTTAATTGCTGCTCATGGATGTCCCTGGAAAAGATTTTCTTCTTGAAGGGAGCATATGTTGCTCCAAATCTTGGGGAACTTCTCAGTGTGGTGTAGAAAATTGCCAAGGGCACTGACACAACCTATATCATGACAAAGCATGGCTTATGGACTTGTTGTTGGTAACACACTAGGGGCCCTATCTTACGCCAGAGTCCCTAAACCCGTTATTTGGGGATTTCGCATTGCGTAAGAGGCGTTCCCCCGCGAAAGTTGCTATCTTGCACACCTGCCTATATCCCTAAAACACCAGCGCTACCCGTTACATTATGCATAGGCGTGGTTTGGGCGTTACGCCAGTTAAACCAATCAGTGTGACAGGTGCCACTGCCTTTCGGAGCAGGCTGCGCTACCCCAAATCCTCAAACCGAAATCCGTGATGGAGAGAGGAAGGTCGCCACGTTTCTCCGTTGACGAAGTTAAATTGCCCGTGCATGAGGTCAAATCCAGTCAGGGGAGGATCTGTTTTTGTTAAGTTAATCATGAATTGTATTATTATTATTATTATTATTATTATTTATTATTATTATTGTTATTATTACTTGACATTGACAAATTGTTTAATGTTTAGTATGTAGTAAAAAAAATAAATAAATAAATCAAGACTACCCTTTGTGATGGAAACTCAAAAAAAAAAAAAAAAAAAAGCGTTTCGCCATGCACTTCCAACTCCCTCTCCGTCTGAAATGAAGCATAGAACAAAAATCCCATTTTAGAAAAAATAAAATTAGGTATATGCACTGGCACTCAGCGACGTAACTTTTTTTTTTCCCCAGCGAGAGCGGCATTTCAGAACTCTTCAGCGAATGAAGGTTATTCTGGTGACAAGTACGTGGTTTCGTCCGTTTACATTTTCCAATCAGACAGTTGTCTTTTTTTTACAGCAAGTTGCGTGACCGTGCTGCAAAAACAGGTGTACATACTTGTCGCCGAAATTACCTTCATTCGCAAGAGAGTTCTGAAATGCCGCTCTCGCTGGAAAAAAAATTTCCGTTGCTGAGTGCTAATGCATAGGGCTCTTGTGAAAGCCCATATGCGGGTAGCGCGTGGTTTTAGGACCCGCTACACGCTTTCCCTAAAGTGTGTGGTCAAGATAGCAATTTTAGGGAAAGCGCATACACACGCCCACGGGCACACCTCCAGGCGCAAATAAGGGATTAGACATAATGCATAGCGGGTAGTGTGGCCGCAAGATATCGTTTAGGGATAGTGGAAGCTGCTAAATGCGTAATTCACGGGTTGCGGGTAGTGGCAACGGGTAAGGCAGTGTGAAAGATAGAGCCCTAGATGTCTCTTCTTAGGTTCAGAGCGCATGGCATTTCCTTCCAAAAAGACCTGAAATATTGATCCATCTGACCTCAATACACTGCGTGATGGTCCATTGCAAATGCTTCTGAGCCCAGAGAAGTTGGCAGCATTTCTGGACACTGTCAACATGAGGCTTTTGCACAGTAAATTTGTAACCGGCATTTGTGGGTGTAACAATGTACTGTACAGCTTGATAAAAGTTTGCCAAACTATACCTTTTGCTGTTCATTACGAGAAAATACGCATTCATTTGTGCGAAATGGCGACCAATTTCACCAAGAAACATTCATCAGGGCCAAAAATCAAACATTTGCGCGTACCGTAGATTCAGTAACGTCACTGGCATTTTAATCAATCATTTCTGGACATTCTTTAACGTCATTCGGCATTCAATAGAGAAAAAATACTTTCATTTGTGTTAATATGAAAGGCATTAACACCGTCTTTAAAGTCATTTTTGACGATCAACGAACAGTAAAGTGCATTTAACATTTTTATCACACCGTTTGATTTTCAATAGCATTTCTGGACCGTGTTAGTGCGGATAACATAAATATTCACGCGATTGTACAAACAATTGAACGTTCTTAACATTCAATCCACAAAAATCTTTTTTCAATTGAACAGTAGCCTACATTTTGCTCATTGTTGCATTATCAGTGTGATGTACAGTAAGATTAGGTATGCCCTCTCAATTAGATGTTGAGTAATTTTTATCATTAAGAACGGCCAGTACAGTAAAAGCATCAGAAAATTTTGTCCAGTTCATTCGGTTTGTCAAAGTGTTCATACAGTACCAGCGTGGATAAAGGTACCGCTAAAGTTAACGAGAAGTTGGCTTCACGTTTTCTTCCACCTTTCTCTGATCGGCCAGGCGGGTGGCGGAGGATTACAACAGGTGTCGGTGTAGTCCTGGCAGGCAGAACTTGGGGGGACTGTCGATAGGGGGGAGCGGTTTTTGGGTATGACTGGTGTGTACCAGATGTTATTGCAGGCCTTGAATTTTGGCAAGAATAAACTACCGCAACCGTTTCGGATACGACTTATTTACAAGTCAATCGATGTTTTTGTTATTAGAGTTTTAAAATATCTAATTCTATAAGAGGCAGTTCGAAGTAGGAGTAGTCATGAAGAAGAAACGCTTTCCTTATGGATGACAACTTACGCATTTATTGCCACAAAGTATTTATTAATACATTTGTAATTTCTCGTTGGATGCCTAAAATTTTAAATCTTGCTCGTGTCACTGTAAATGTCGATAATTTGCCGTGGCGAAATAGCTATTGGTCTTAATAATGTAAGACATTGGCTTGCACACAGTTCGCAAATTGATAACTATACCATTAAATCCGAATATAAATGTTTTACACAGTATACCTAAGGCGAATAAGTAATAATTTCTCACAAATGTGAAAACATAATCAGTCCCACTGTGAGAACAGTTTTTTATCCGCACTACCCCATGACACTTGCAACCGAGAAGGGCTTCATCGCGTTAATTTGTCAGTAACAGCCAAAGTTCATTCTTGAGATTAGCTCTCAAATTATGAGTAAAAGGCGACAAAAGTTAGCACGCTTTACGTTCAACTTTCTGATCTGACTGAACAAGTCACCGCTTTCTTGACTGAGAGTTGTTTGGCTTATACACAACCTCCGAATTTCCAAAGGCCAAAACATTTCTTGCGGACATAGGAAAAAGTGACACCGTCATTGTAAGTTACAAATACATAGATATTTGCGTATTTTATTTCTATTTTCAGAAGTGCGGGTTTTGTTCATAATTTAAATAATATTAAAGTAGTGGCAAAACACGTTGTTGTTGTTTTGCTTTCTCCGATAACGGCGCTTTAGAACTGAAGGTTTCATTTCTTAATTCTTATCAGTAAATATTACGGCAAAAATATTATGGCAAAAATACATGAATTTGCAGACATTAACTTTCCTGGAAATAAATATATCGCCAACTGCGCGAAAGAAAACCTGTAGCAAAAATTACTTAAGGCGTTTACACTATACTACAAATATAATGGACGTCATCCTGTCCGACGAAAAAATTTCAACGGTGAACTTATTTGGACTTCTTTGCGACTGGGATTTACACTAAGATATGTGTGAAACGGCCGACCAACATGCCTTCTCACTCCCTCTACTTCCCCGTTCAGTGAGCAGGGCACGTCTACCTGACTTTCGGCTGACACACGGCCAATGGCGCGTTGGCGAAAGTGGAACATTTATCCACGCTGGTACTGTACAGTTGAGAAAATCCCACAAAGACACAAAATTCCTTTCGAACACAGGGAGAGGATCGTTAGGGCAGTTGAAAGTGAGATGGAGGACTATATTTTAGTCGCAGACACGCTAGGAGTGAATCGATCCACAGCAAGAGGCATCGTAGCCCGCTACATCAAAGAAGGCAGGATCCATGAGAGACGAAGAGGTGGGAGAAACAACGTGCGGGTGGACGATGTGATGAGAGCTTGCCTAGAGGAAATCCTCAATGAGAACTGTCTTCTCACACTTGCTGCGATGAACCGTGAACTGAGGAGACAGCTACTGGACAGACCCCAGATCCATGTTGAAAGGACACTAGACGGCATGCTGTGTCGAGTAAAACTGGCAAGACCCCTCCCTGCTGACAGAAACCGGCCTGATGTGCTGCAGAAGCGAGTTGAATACGCAAACTGGTTCATCAGTTTAATGCGCGGAGCGCAATTATCGGCAACCATATTTCTATTTATTAACATGCAGCAAATACTGGAAACTGAAAAATATTTCCATTTTCATCATGCATTTTACTTTCCAACATGTGTAATATAGTGTCTTTTGTGAATAACTCAATGGAAACAACCAAAGAATATGTTTTTGAAAAAAGAAATCTGTTTCTTTAAAACAGAGGATTCACAATCATAGGCACCCTTAATTTAATGAATTCAAGACCACACCTAAAATAGTAGTTAACAATATTTAGTGAGCTGAATAAGCATGAGAATTTGTACTGATGAAGGACAGTATGGAGTCAAGTAGTAGGAGACCTGTGCGGAATAACAGGAAGCCCCAGGTGACGAGACTCAGTGTGGGGATTGTGTCTCTGCTTGGAGTCATAAAGGCTCTTATAAGTCCCCAAAAAGATGGAAAGATTAAACATGAGTGTGCGCTTAATTGCTGTCATGGATTTTGTTATGGAAGTAGCACGGGTACTCTTGTAATGTGCGTTAACTGTAAATTATTTTTAACTAGCTGGTGTCACTATTGTACATGGTGTTTAACTTGCCACAAGAAATAAATGTATCAACGATTTGACTGGCAGGAGGGCTTCAGCGCTTCAGAAAGCCTCTCACTGCCATCATTACAAGGGACAAGGAACTGAGGGACAAGGAGATGAGTAAAGGGAGGAGAAACTAGAGCCTGAAAATTCGATGGCATTTGTCTCACATTGTTGTAAAGTAAGCTTCTGAAAATTGAATGCAATGAAATAATTTGTGTGGGGCATGAGGAATGAGAGATCAGGGGGATTGGGGGTGTGATATTACATTATTTGAATTTGTCAAAAATCTGTAAGAAAAAATGCATCAATATCATGTAGAGATGAAAGGACAAAAGGGAAAGAGGGAAGGGGAAGAGACGAAAAGAGAATGATAGAGAGGAATGAACGGGAATGAGGGAAGGGGACAAGGTGGAATGAGGGAAGTGGACAAAGGGGAATGAGTGGTGTACAATTTCATTATTAGAATATATTGCATTTTCTTAGCAGGTGTAGCATCTGAGAAATGAAATGCGTTAACAAAAATACATTTGGGATTTTAGCCAAAGGGAGGGGTCAGGTTGGGGTGGGGGGGGGGGTAAAGGATAGAGCAGTGGGTAAGAGAATTGCCAGATTTGTTCTAACATGATTTGAATTACCTGTAATAAATACATTAGAGGCTGAACAAGCAGAAGTAACCGTGTTTGATTTTTTTTTTTTTAAATGTGGCAAAGGAAGCGGAGTGGAACGAACGAGGGGATGACAGGACGCATGTGCTTGGGGTTTTTTAGTGCAGCCTGCAGAGACGGGGATGAAACGGGGGACATAAGAAGCCGAAAGGATCGAAAACAGAGGGTGCAGGCACGGGGACGATGACCTGGCCCACTGACTGTGGGCAGCTGTTGTAGGATCAATGATGTTGGCTGTTCGCCAAGATGATTTTGTGGTTGATGCAGGCCAATGTTGAGACGGGGACCCAAAGCTGCGTTATTGCATTTGGAATGGTTCCGGAGGATAGATGGAACGAGGGAAGGGGACAAGAGGGCATGTGATTTTATTACTGCATTGCCCTTGCTAGTGCATCTGTAAAGGGAAATGCATGGCAAATAATACAGTGGGATTTTAGCAAGAGGGTGAGGAGGGGTAGGGAGGGGGTAAAGGATAGAGCAGTCAGAAAGGGAATCACCAGATGTGTTTCTCCAGGCTTTGAATTACCTGCAATGAATACGTTGAAGGCTGGAGGAGCAAAAGTAGCCTTGTTTGATTATTGAAGAGCCATTCCGTGAGAAAATGGCACTTTTTGAAGTAGTTGAGGAGTTGACCCCCCTGGAATTAAATTAAACTTGGCAGACAGGTAGATATGGTAGTCTGACAGAAAAAGCCAAATTTTTAGGTTCGTATCTCAAGAAATCTGCCAATGATGCCACCGGAAAGCCACTAAAGTGGCTCAGTTTTGCTTTTGACACCACATTTTACATCAATTATTATGACTTAAGGGTACACAGTACCGGATGTGTTATACTTTTATCATGACCTGTGACACTTCAAGTCTGGATTGACATTAGCACCACATCAGCGCCAAGCTGGGTAACTATGTTATTGAGCCGGAATTATTTGAGAAATCACAGTAAAAACTGAAAATGGGAATAGGAATAAAATAATATCCCAGACATATACCAAACTAGAATGCTTTATTATGTGTTTACTCACTACAAAACTATCATTTTCAGTTAATATTCCCTTGGTATCTTGCTGGGTTCGTGCAATGGATGGCTGGAAAGATGGTTGAAATTGATTTTGGTGCATGTTTGCGGTATATTTTCTCAGTAACCCAGATATGTTCCATGGTGATAAATGCTGTTTGTTGTGCTTTTGGAGCTCTGTTTTCAGGAATATTAAGAATTTCTTTGGTAGTATCTACACTTTCAAGCGAGACAGAGCCAAAGTTGGAGGAAAACTCAAAATGAACAATTTCATAGCAGATTGTGCCTATGTTTCGGTTGCATTATTTTGTTTACCCAGCAAGACGGAGATCTGAAATTCTCTGGATACATAGTCCTTTGGGGTACATTACAGCATTAGTAAAATCTCAATGGTAGTATTTTCAGTGTAGATGATTTTAAACATCAAAACTCGGAAAAATTCGCCTCCAGGGGGCACTGTAGGCTGGATGCAAGTGCTGACCATCCCCAGCAATGTACCAAAGAAATTTTTTTGAATTGAGATACACACAGCTAGTTTTCTCAGAAAGTGAGGAGCTTGGTTTGGTACTATGCTGGGTACATAGCTTTCTGACTAAAGGTGGCGCTCTAAGGAGCTAATGTTCTACCAACCTAACATTCCATATTCCCAGACATGTACCAAAGTTCTGTCTTTTGAAATATATGAAGCACATACACAGTTATACATCAAATTTGTAATCCCTTTTGGTATGAAGCTTGTTTGGTTGTAAACTGGTGGTGACTGTGAGCATTACAAAAGCACGATACATGGGTTATTACCAAGTACAGGTACAGCGCAGTCAGAAACGTACAGCACGTTATAAAACATGACCAGTCCAAAATTTTTAAATGCCAAAAAAGAACTAATGTAAAAGGCATACCACCATAAGTATGTATGCAGACATGCGTCAACAGGATACATACACTTACATAAGAAGTCCATAAAAAAAATCTTTGTCACACAACTGTGCACATGAAGACAGAGTCTATAGTACAAAAGTTAAAACTGTATTTTACTTTTCATGTTATCCAAAGCAAAATTATGTCAACACAGCATGTGACTAGCTCTATCCTTCAGTCTGTTTTTGGAATTGCATAGTGGGTTGGCGGCACCTGGTGGTGTGCACCAGAGGTGCTTCTTGGCCTTGGCCTTGAGCAGCCATCCATGGCCTTCTTCATTGGATCCGGGTCAATGTTACCCACGGAGCCAGTCAAGCCCGAGGCAAACCCTACTACACTGCATCCTGGGTCTCTACAGGGCTGCTTACAGGCCATTGATAGTGAGCATGTCTGTCTCTGAATTAAATAGAGGGCTGCAGCCTATATGGCACAATAGTTGCGTCAACACCCATGGTTTGGTACGCACGGAAATGGGAAGTCTGTAAAGAAACCCCACCGTCCCACCCAGCGGGCATTCCGTAGGCTAGACATCATGGGCAGGTGTTAGGAATGAAGGCATGCAAGTTACCACTACAAATGAACTGCCCTTTTCTCTTTTCTTGGCAGGCTGCTACTTGCTTGCTAGGACCTCTGTGCCCTTTATCAGGATAACCACTCGCTAGACATGACTGCTGTGCCCTTTTTCATACCCAAGCACCATACCTTAGGGAAATCCTAGAATTAACACTGAAGCCTGCTTTCTGATTCTAATAGTAATGCAAAAATGCAGAGAATTTGTTATTTTCTGAAACTCTCCAACAATACAAAACTGTACACTGTATTGACTACTGGTAAAAGTCTTGCATGTTGGCACAATGCTACAATCACCACCAATACTCTTTTCCAATATACAACCATCCCAGCTTTATACCAAAGAGATTACAAATTTTATGTTTAACTGTGCACGTACTTTATATATGTGAAAAGACAGAACTTTGGTATATGTCTGGGAATATGGAATATTAGGACGGTAAAATATTAGGTCTTTAGAGCACCACTTTTGGTCAGATAGCTATCCACCCAGGGGTGCGTTTCCCAAAATCACAGATGCTAACTTCCATAGTTGGGCTCATTGACGGTGAATGGACAAACTATGTAAGTAGCTAACTTAGTTAGCAACTACACTTTTGGGAAACGCGCCCCAGAATAGTACCAAGCTAAACTTTTCATTTTCAGAGAAAACTAGCTCTGTGCATCACAATTCAAAAATAATTTCTTTGGTACTTCGTTGGGGATGGGCAGTACTTGCATCCAGCATACAGTGCCCCCTGGAGGTGAACTTTTGATGTTTAAAATCATCTACACTGAAAATACTACCATTGAGATTTTACTAGTGCTGTAATGTACCCCAAAGGGACTATTTATCCAGAGAATTTCAGATCTCGGTCTTGCTGGGTAAACAAAATAATGCTACCTAAACATAGGCACAATCTGCCATGAAATGGTCCATTTTGAGTTTTCCACCAACTTTGGCTCCGTCTAGCTTGAAAGCATAGATACTACCAAAGAAATGCTTGGTATTCCTGAAAACAGAGTTCCAAAAGCACAGCAAACAGCATTTACCCTCACAGTACAAATCTGGGTTACAGAGAAAACATACCGCAAACATGCACCAAAAATGAATTTCTCCCATCTTTCTGGCCGTCTATTGCACAAACACAGCAAGATACCAAGGTGCTATTCACTGAAAATGATAGTCTTGTTGTGTGTAAACACATAATAAAGCATTCTAGTTTGGTATATGTCTGGGGTATTATTTTATTCCCATTCCCATTTTCAATTTTTATTGTTATTTCTCAAATAATTCTGGCTTGATAGCGTAGTAACCCAGCTTGGCGCTGATGTGGTGCTAAAGTCTAACCGGACTTGAAGTGTCACAGGTCATGATTAAAGTATAACATATTTGGTACTGTGTAACCTTAAGTCATGACAGTTGATGTAAAATGTGGTGTCAACAGCAAAACTGAGCCACTTAAGTGGATTTCAGATGGTGCTATCAGTAGGCACAGTGAAATACGGACCTAAAAATTCGGCCCTTTCTGTGAGACACTCATATCTACCTATGTGCCAAGTTTCATTCAATTCCAGGGGGGGTCAACTGCGCACCGAATGTCGAATGTGGAATGGCTCTTAATATGGTGAAGGAAGAGGAGAGGAAGGGATGAGGGGACGACAGCAGGCACGTGCTCAGGGATATTAGTGCAGCCTGCAGAGACAGGGATGAAACGGAACATGTAAGAGGTCGAAAAGATCAAAAACAGAGGGTGCTGGCACAGGGAATACAACCTGGCCCTCTAACTGTGAGCGGTTGCTGCAGAATCAGTGCCGTAGGCTGCTGGGCTTGATTGCGTTGTCGCTGGTGCAGGAAGTATTATCACGAGGATCCGAAGCCATTGTTATTGCAGTTGGAATGGTTCTGGAAAATGAAGGATTGCTTTGCCTGAGATTGACATGGAACATGACTGGAACCATTTTGCATTGTCAAAATAGTGGTTGAAATTAAGGTCCATTCTTTCATTGCATGTTGGAGACGAATGATGGTCCATCGATAGATACCAGGAATGCGAGCTGAGTTGAGTCGCTAGATAGCTGAGGATGTGGGCTGGAGGCTATAGTCTGACTTCTAACACTTGAGAGCAGCTCAGTAGAGGGGATGACAAAGGCAGAGATGAGTAATGAGGGCCGTATCCATTTCTGGCTTTTGCGCAAATTTCTGGCCTCCAATTACCAAATAACCTTAATCACGAAATAACCTAAATTAGCTAAACCATTCATGAAATAATACATTTTAGTTTCCTCCTTAAAAAAAAGCTCAAGAATGACCACATAAGACCTTTCTTTTGACCTCAAATGAAACATTTTCCGATGATCTACACCAGTGGCGGCTGGTGAACTGGCGATAAGGGAAACTCAAATCATCCCTTCAAAATAATGATTGGTCATGACCTGTTTTCAATCATTCATTTAAATTATTTAAATTACCATTACAGAAACTTCGAAAACTCTCAACATTATCAGGTGTGGCCAGTTTTCATCAATAACGCTGCCTGTCAACTCCCACGCATTCGGCATGAGTTTTAGTGGCATATTTACGTTCCCTTGCTGTAGTCAGCAGTTATTCAATCAACGCGTATGTAAGAGATTCTCGCGCAGAATTAAAGTCCTTGCGCATGGAAGTTTATCAGTTTCACCCGCGTTTCGGGGTTGGAAGCAATGCATGTGTTTCATGTTTGTTTAAATTATTTAAATTAAATAATATCATTTGAAACAGCTTTATGCAATTCCATTGCTTCCAACGCCTGAGTAAAGAAAAGTGGGATAAATCCGGAGTCATAATCGGTTTCCATCTTAGCCTACTAGTGTTGAAATCCGCCGAAACGCAGGTGAAACTGATAAACCTCCAAGCACAAGGACTTCAATTCTGCCCGAGAATCTCTTACATACACGTTGATTGAATAATTGCTGACTGCAGCAGGGGAACATAAATATGCCACTAAAACTCACGCTGCATGCGTGAGAGTTGACAGGTATGCATTATTAATGGAAACTGGCCACACCTGATGATGTTGAGAGTTTGTCGAGTTTTTGTAATGGTAATTTAAATGAGTGATTGAAAACAGGTCTGTTATGGTTCTGCCTCATGTGTGTTGTCTTTGTGCTTATTTGTGCTTGTGCTTTACTTTCGTTTCATTTTTCAGCTTTCATTCCGCCGTCTGACGTTCGATTCTCTCTTTGCCCAAACTCCGTGACAGCCTTCAGCATGCCAGCGTCTCATTGTCCAATCACGTTTCCTCTTTCAGTTTCGGCTGTGGTATTCCATTCATTGCTTCCACCTGTGCTTGATTCTGGGTCTCGCTAAACTCTGAGTGAATGCGTTCTCTGATAGGATAATTACTAACCGTACTACCAGCACTTATTTGAGGGTGATTGTAAATATTTCGTCACGTAGTATTAACCTTAATTAACTCATTAGCAAGCGCGAGCGTTTCTAGCTTTTGTAATTCCTGCCTAAGCTTTCCCTGATTAACTGCGTTTAAAGCTATGCTTTCCTTTGCTTCTCTCGTGGTGCTTTATACTTGTCACGATTAGATTACCTCAATCTAAACCGTCTAGTTTGTCTCAGCGTCTTGTCTCGAGTCATTATTGTTAACCCGGTTCTCGTCTAATTGTTTTATTAATCCCAGGTGTTTCTGTTTCCATTCGAGATTGCGTTCCGAGTCCCCGCCTCCTTCCGTGTCTATATCTGTGGGCAGGAGGGAAGAGACGTCAGACAGAACTTAGTTAGACTCTGCTCTGCATGGTGAAATCTCAGCTCCTTGTGCCTTCCGAGTATTTCCTTTGTATGATTCCCGAGTCTTGTTTTGCTGTGCCCACGTCTTGTCTGCCCTTTGTTTAAGTCTCCCAGTGTGTCCGTCAGTCTAGTTAGGTCCAGTTTTTGTTTTCCTAATTTATCCACTCTTGGAGTGAGTATTTCTGTTTCCCCCTGCCCTGGGCAGTGTACCTTAGTTTTCCCAATCGTTCAGTGCATGTGCACGGTGTTTTGTTTCTGGCCTGTGTGCCTATTTTCTCCTAGTGTTTTGTGTTTCAATAAACACTTCAGTTCCTGCATCTGGTGTTCCCCTGCCTACTTCTTAACAAGATCATGACCAATCATCATTTTTGGGGGATGGGTTTGAGCTTCCCCTACTGCCATTTCATCAGCTGCCTTGATCTACACCTAGTAAACTAATGTTTGTTTGTAGCGCCCATTGGCTAACTTCTGCAGGATAATTGGTAGAAATGACAACTGGCATAGACGCTAATCCTCTGAGACAGGAATTGCCTAACCTTTACGATATTGTTAATGGGCATGGTAATCATAATGATGCCATTGACCCGTGAGGATGTAGTGAATTTGGAAGTCTTGTTAGGTATTGCTTCAAGCGTAGCATGTCAAACCTAGCAATCTTAGTTTGCTTTGTTAAAACCTTAGCAAATGAAAAGTATTTTAAAGCAGAGCATGTTGTATACAGCTGACCAGCTAGAGTAGTTCGATTAGTTTAAACCTCTCCGAATGAAAAGTCCTTTATCCAGAGCGTCAGGGCCGCCAACAGGGGGGACAATCGGGTCAGTTGTCCCAGGTCCTGGGTCAGGGGAGGCCTAGAACTGGGCCCACTGACCGTTAAAACATCTGCAGAAATATTTTGTCAAAATAAGTAAAGTGTTTGTGTCACATCTAATGCTTGTGTTTTTTTTATTGCCAAAAGTTTCCTTGAAAGTTTGGTGGAAAAAATTTTTACTTTCCCTCCTAGCAAAAATGGTTTGGCCCATTACACCGTGTAAATGAGCTGCCAAAGTCGCGAAATCACTCCGAGGTCAACCTGCTGCAACCATGGCAACTGGTTCAAGTCAAACGAATCAAACAACTTGCAAAGTGTTTATCGCCATGGCCCTTGAGTCTATTTATGGAATTATGCTTTATTTTCAACGATTTTAAACCCAAACTATGCTCATTATAAAACAGTGGTTCTCAAACTCGGTCGTGGGGGACCACTGTGTATGCTGGTTTTCATTGCAACCACAATTGCAATCCCAGAATTCTATTAAACTTTTGATTTGTCTTAATTTGTCAGATTTTTTTTCACCCTCAAACTTCACATTATGAGAAAATGCAATGCCGTCTATGGGGAATGAAAGCCCTCTGTCCATATTGTGTTCATAATGTTGCAATACGAGTAATTGCGTAAGGTCTGATATATTCACTGATCCAAGTCATACAAAATTTAATTATTGAGCTCCTATAGGCTGCTGCACACAAGCTTAAAGGGCATCTAAAGTCGATTCCCATTGTTTTTGTTTGTCCGCCAATCATCAAGCTGCACCTGTGCAAACGAGCCGAAATAGAATGATTATCTACGCATGTACACAAAACAATGGTTTATGAATGAAATTGGTCATGTGACAATGCAAGATGTCAAGAAAAGCTAGTGATTTGTTTGTAAACATTGATGGATTTGTTTGTAAACATTGGACGTTCAACGTCCCGTCTGAGAATCGACTTTAGATGCCCTTTAAGGTAAATTTTTTTTCTACAATATAAACACAAAACAGGTGTGAGTCATTGTCAATTGCTTTGCCTTCTAACTCCTCATTATCAAATAATTGGTTCAATTTAGTGACCATGTATCAATTATTACACTAATCAAGAGCCTGCTGATATTTTGAAAGTTATTGGTACATCTGTTTAAATTTCTCTCGTATAATTCTGCTGTTTCCCATATAGCATGATGTGAATATGAAACTGTAATTGTTCATAGCATGCATAGCTATTTTTGACAATATTGCTAAAAAGGGTAATGAAGAAAAATACACAACTCATTAAAATTCTAGGGCTGGATTTGCGGTCAGAATGAAAACCTGCATACATGGTGGTGCCCTAGGACCGAGTTCGAGAACCACTGCACTAAACTCTTCAGTGAACTTTTAGTCTGGTGGTTGAGAAGGCCACTGCGAAGCATGAAATACAAAACCCAATTCAAATGAAGTTGGGACATTGTGTTAAACGTGAATAAACACAGAATACAATGATTTGCAAATCCTTTTCGACCTACTGTATATTCAATTGAGTATACTTCAAAGACAAGATATTTAATGTTAAAACTGATAAACTTTATTATTATTTTGGAAATATTCACTCATTTTGAATTTGATGCCTGCAACATGTTCCAAAAAAGGTGGGACAGGGGCATGTTTACCACTGTGTTACATCACCTTTCCTTTTAACACCACTCAACAAGCGTTTGGGAACTGAGGACACTAACTGTAGAAGCTTTGTAGGTGGAATTCTTTCCCATTCTTGCTTGATTTACTATTTTGATTTTGCTTCAGTTGCTCAACAGTCCGGGGTCTCCGTTGTCGTGTTTTGCGCTGCATAATGTGCCACACATTTCCAAGGGGAGACAGGTCTGGACTGCAGGCCGGCCAGTCTATTACCCGCACTCTTTTACTACGAAGCCATGCTGTTGTAACACGTGCAGAATGTGGCTTGGCATTGTCTTGCTGAAATAAGCAGGGACGTCCCTGAAAAAGAAGTCGCTTGGATGGCAGCAAATGTTGCTCCAAAACCTATATGTGCCTTTCAGTATTAATAGTGCCTTCACAGATGTGCAAGTTATCTATGCCATAGGCACTAACACATCCCCGTACCATCACAGATGCTGGCTTTTGAACTTTACGCTGATAACAATCTGGATGGTCCTTTGCCTCTTTAGCACGGAGGACCCGACGTCCATGATTTCCAAAAACAATTTGAAATGTGGACTTGTCAGACCACAGCACACCTTTCCACTTTGCGTCAATACATCTCAGATGAGTTCAGGCCCAGAGAAGCCGGCGGCATTTCTGGGTGTTGTTGATGGCTTCCGCTTTGCATGGTAGAGTTTTAACTCGCACTTGTAGATGTAGCGATGAACTGTGTTAACTAACAATGGTTTTCTGAAGTGTTCCTGAGCCCACATGGTAATATGCTTAACAGAATGATGTCAGTTTTTAATGCAGTGCCGCCTGAGGGACCGACGGTCACAGGCATTCAATGTTGGTTTTCGGCCTTGCCGCCTACGTGTAGAGATTTCTCCAGATTCTCTGAATCTTTTGATGATATTATGGACTGCAGATGATGAAATTGCTAAATTCCTTGCCATTGCATGCTGAGAAACGTTATTCTGAAACTGTTGGACTATTTGCTCACGCAGTTGTTCACAAAGTGGTGAACCTCGCCCCATCCTTGCTTGTGAATGACTGAGCCTTTCGGGAATGCTCCTATTATACCTAATCATGACACTCACCTGTTTCCAATTAACCTGTTCACCTGTGGAATGTTCCAAACAGGTGTTTTTTTGAGCATTTCTCAACTTTCCTAATCTTTTGTTGCCCCTGTCTCAGCTTTTTTGGAATGTGTTGCAGGCATCAATTTCAAAATGAGTGAATATTTCCAAAAAAACAATAAAGTTTATCAGTTTGTACATTAAATATCTTGTCTTTGTAGTGTACTCAATTGAATATTGGTCGAAAAGGATTTGCAAATCATTGTATTCTGTTTTTATTCACGTTTTGCACAACGTCCCAACTTCATTGGAATTGAGGTTTGTATGCTATTACTCAACCATTTGCGTGTGGCGGTATGTTTCGGCGTTTTTGTCCCACTGGAAAATCAAACTACAACTAGCTTTCTTCATTAAAGCACATCATCATCATTTTTTAAAGTTTTTTTTTTTTATGTTCCCAAATGAAAAGATGATAACAGTCAAACAGTTTGGCCAAAATGCATGTGTCAGGCCTCATTTGAAAGGCAATGTCCTCTAGTTTCTGCAGGTGCGCTCATTTACTATGTGGCTGAAAAACAAAGATAGACTACATCTGCTCAAACATGATGATTTTTTTTTTTTTTTTTTTTTTTTTGGGTACACCTGCCATCTCATGGGTTCTACCAGGTAAACTTCAATATACTGAGTGTACGTGAGGTGCTTCTCATAGAATATATTTCTTTGTTGTTACCAAACTTGACAATGGTGTTCCTGTTGTATAACAGCAGCTTTAAAGGGGCAGCACTCCTACTTTGCTTTGCATTGCATCAGCTGACAAGTGACATCCACCAAACTTTATTCCATTCAAAGGGTAAATTGCATCATACATATCAGTACTCTTTATCAGTAGGCCTGTAAATCCATCAAAGTACCAGACATCCAAAAAAAATTAACTGGACAAGGAAGTGAAGAATAAGATTGCAAATTTAACATGGTATGAAACACGCTGATTTTCTTTCAATGGTATTTAAGTTTGGAGGTTGAGAAGGCTGTTGTGAAGCAAGAAACTCAACCATTTCTATGTGAAGATGTGTGTTGGGGTTTTTATCCTGCTGGAAAATCCAACTCCAAGTATCTTTGTTCATGAAATCCTATCAAATTTTTCTTTTTTATTTTACTTTTTTGATGTTCTCAATTAAAAAGCAAATAACATGCAAACTATTTAGCCAAAATGCATGTATAAGGTTTCATTTGAAAGGCAACATCCCCTAGTTTCTGGAGATGTGCCCATTTTGTAAGTGGCTGAAACATAAACTACACTACATCAACTCAAACATGACTTATTATTTTTTTCCTTTTTTTGCCAGTACACCAGCGATCTAATGGGTTCTATCAGGTTAACTTCAATACAAATATACAGTGCATATGAGGTGCTTCGCATTGAATGCATTCGTTTATCGTCACTAAACATGCCAGTGGTGAGTACAATAATTTCTGTTTTATAACAGCAGCTTTAAAGGGGCCATATTCTTACTTTGCTTTGCATTGCATCAGCTGACAAGTGACATCCACCAAATGACTTCATTCAAATTGTAAATTGCATTACCCATATCAGTTGTCTTTATCAGTAGGCCAGTAAGTCCCTCATAATACCAAACGTCTGAAAAATTAACTGGACAAGCAAGTGAAGAATAAGATTGCAGATTTAACATGATATTAAACACACCATTAAAATTTTGGTTTAAATGCTGCTCATGGATGTCCCTGGAAAAGATTTCTCCTTGAACACAGCTTATGTTGCTCCAGAATCTCAAGGAACTTTTCAGTGTTAATACTTTCAAAGTGCGAGTTACCCTTGCCAAGGTTACTGACACATCCCTATATCGTGACAGAGCATGGCTTTTGGGCCTGTTGCAGATAACAGTCTAGACGGTCCTTCACTTCTTAGGTTCAGAGTACATGACATCTCCTTCAAAAAAGACCGGAAATATTGATCTGACAAAAATACACTTTACCATTGTGTTATGGTCGATCGCAGATACGTCTGAGGCCAGAGAAGTTGGTGGTGCTTTCGGACACTGTCAACATGAGGCTTCCTTTTTGCACAGAAAAGTTTCAACTGGCATTTGTGTATTTAACTACATATTATTGTACTTCACAAAGGTTTGTCAAAATAATTGTGGTTATATCACTAATGAATAAATTATACTTTTCAATGCAGTGCTGTCTGAGTGATCGGAGATCACGTGTATTCACCTTAGGCTGTGCCCTTGCCCTTTACGCACAGCGAGTCTTCCAGAGTTCTCAAATCTTTTAGTTATGTTATGCACTGCAGGGGGTGAAATATCCAGATCCCTTTCTGTCTTTCTGTAAGGAATACAGTTTTTAAATCTTTCAGTTATTTTCTTCTGCAATTGAGGGCAAATGGGTGATCCTCAGCCAGTCTTCACTCCTGAATGTCCTGGCCATTCCTGGGTGCTACTTTTGCTCCAAATCCTAATTAAAGTCTTCTGCAGACATTGGCTTTTTCAAATTACATCACTATTTAAATTAAAAATACATATATTTATTTATTTATCTATTTATCTATCTATTTACCTCATTAATAGTCTTAAATTGGGCCCATCCCAACTTTTTTTGGAATGCATTGCAGGCCTGAATGGTAGAAATTGATATATATTTATGACAAATAAAATGAAGTTGACCACACAGAACATGAGATATCTTGTCTTAATACTGTCTGCAATAAAAACCAAGTCATAGTAAATGTAGAAATTACTGCATCCCATTTCTCTGTGCATTTTCCATGCCATCCCAACTTTTTTCAAGTTGAGGTTCATAATATGCCTGATATTTGAGGCAAACCATTTTCAAAACAAGTGTGGATTCCATATAGAAGTAGAACTGCTTGTTAGCATAATTTTCAGTATCACACTTGATCTATACTCTGTGCCCCAAGACAAATGGATTTGGTCCCATACACTCTCATCTGGAGTGATTTTGCAACCTTTTGCTTTGATGTTTCAGACTCTCACAGTGTCCTATCCCTGCTCAGGTACATTGCATTAAATTGCCGTCTATCTTTCTGATGCTCCACAAGAGTCCTCCAACTACCCCTGTAGCTATATGGAGCACCTACCACATCGCCTGACATGAAAACAGTGGCAGTGAAAGATCAAGGGATTAATAACATCGCACTCTAAATTCACTCTCTGAGCTCTCATGGGGTGCACTCAAACTGCTGTGTATATCTCCACCGAGATCGTCACAGATAGACTATGGGCTGTAAGTTTTTGTACTTTTCAGCCATGTTTTGGCCCATGTTTTTAGGGAAATATTAGCAATTTTAATTTATGTAAATAACTTCAAATGGCACAAGGAATTTTAAAGTATACCTTGTTGCCTCAATTTTAAAATTAATGAGGTCTCTGAGTGGCCCGAAGATAACAGGGGTCATAGGGGCACCGTCATGGCTGAGCATGCATAGTGGGTTCTCATAAGTTATCTGTGAGATTGTTCAGCTGTCCGCAATCTTGGTTTTAGAAGGGGAGTCTTGCAAAAATACAGTAACGCCTTGGAATACCTGCGATTTTTAACGTTTTGGCTGCCCTTCATTCTTTTCTTATGTACTACTTATAATCCAGCATTATATATGTTTCTCTCCAGTATCTATGGCCAGACATAGCAGCACACGAATAAACGTCTTTCGGTTTGTGCAAGCAAAATGGATGTTTAAATGGATGATTAAAAAGCTGTGATTAACTGCGATATTACGGTAAACAAGCAATTTCCATCAGTGACAAACCTGAAAAAACTGGCCATATTTTTTTTTCAAGTTCACTATGCATGCTCGGCTGTGACGATGCCTTCTTAAGCCAGTTAAATTAGTTTGTCTCATGGCTCTCTAGCGGCCACTCTTGGGTGGCCAGGGACTTGCACCTGAATGAATCGAACACAAGCTAAACACTCCGATGGCATAAGCAATGTGTAATTGGCGGTGCGCCTGCATAAGGTAATGAAGTGAAAGCTAGTCGTCAGGTGAGTTGGAGGAATTGCGTGCCATGGCTTCCTCCTCCGTGTCAATGGGACCGGATGGCTGTAGTGGACTCAACAGTTTTGCTACATTCCATAGGAGAAAAAGGTGGGGAAATTGTGCGAAGAAAAAAGCTGTAATTGGTCCAATTGACAAGTAGCATGATGATGTGCAATCAAGCTAATTTGGGACAAACTGGACAGAATCATCGAGAGGAGCAGTCCACAAGTGTAGCACATTCACAAGAACGTCCACAATAGTGTGGATGTGAACTTTAACAAGTATATGACCGTCCTGGCAGAAATAAATGCTTGGATATGCTGAGCAGTTATTATATAAAAAGGTGGCTAATTTCGATTAAAGATTTCAATAATTCTGAAAACAAACAATTTTAATATTTATTATTCCATCTCTAAGTGGCTGCCAAAGGATTTAATCAACACTCAATTTTCAAGCAGTGCACAAGAATGCAGATGGGGAGCTGACCCCAGCTCAGCTCAGTGTAATATGAGCCATAATTCAGTCCCTGACCTCTTCATAACTGGAGCATTTTTTCCCCTTAGCCACCAAGTTAAGCAGCTAATATAACCAATCTCTGCTTTGACTCGCACTATTGTAGGCGCTCCTCCCAAGAGTGAGGTTCTCTGACATTGTTTAAAAAGTTGAAATAACCTGCTAGATTGTGCCCCACGGAGACACAGCCTTTGTGCTACTAAAAGTTGGATTCTTTATTGCTTTCAGACACCTGTTCATTTAAGCACAAAGTGGAATCAAATTTCGTTCATTCTTTTCTTTTGTCTTTTCTCATGCAGGCATTTTGAGAACTGTTTGAGAATTTCATGACCTGAATGTCTTCAGCTGTATTTTTTTAGGTTGAATGGACAGTTTTTCTCGGTTGATATGACCCAGCATCCAGCAGCATACAGTAGAGGCTGTGGATCAGAACGTACCTGGCTGGATTTCACAAGCTATGCACCACACGCCATCGTCTAATAAGCAGCATCAGCCCCTATGTGTCTGTGTATATTATTAGCTCGGCTGTACACCTAATTAAGTGGCCTGCAGAGCAATCAATCAATGTCCAATTGGATCTACAAATGCGCTTTCAGTTTCATGTGAGCCAAATTAGCCCAGAGACGAGCCTGTGACATTCCCATGACCTTCAATGCCTCCAGGTCTAGAAGATACTGTTTCACCGGGTTTATGCTCATCCACACTCCAATTCTCTCCAACTGTTTTGAAAGGGACCCTTTATTTGCGACGAGATGGTGAATAAACGGAAAAAAGTACCCACCTGCTCGAACCCCCAAGAATTTCTTACAAAGTGGGAGAGAAAAACCTGAGGGTGCCGATCCCCAGCTGAGTAATTATCTGACACAGGTTTCTCAGCGTTTATATCTGCGGCAGGCAAAGCATTATCTCAGGCTGGTGGAGCCGCCGGTGGTGAGTGTGGGCTGTAGGAGGGTGGGCGGTGTTGATTGTCGCACTTACTGACTCCTTGGGCGCCCCTCTGTGGTTCACAGTTTGAAGGCAGTGATTGACAGCGTATTTTAGAGGGCTGGAGGGGGCTTCTTCGCTGACTTCTCTCACTCTGTGAACCAGAGAAGAAGAGAAGGCAAAGTAGTTGGCGCCTATAGCCTCAAGCCAAACACCCCATCAGTGACAACACAGAGCTAGTGTTGTGCATCCAATATCGATTGCATGGCTTTTAAGACGGGAGTTTTTGCCGAAGTGTGGCTGCATAGCCAAAGGACTGCATTTGCCTGGAAAAGCTGGAATTTTGAACTGGATGAATGATGTGGGGGGAGGGGGAGACTGCCGATTTTATTCCATCTACTTAAAATAGCCCTTCTGGGACGCGGCCTCTGAGTGTGTGCATGTGGGTTATCGATTTAACTTTGCGGGAACGGTGCCGCATTTCATATTGTAAGCAAATATTGTGCCGGCAATCTCATCGCTCCACGTCCCTCCAGGGTCAGGGTCTCAGTTTAGCGAGCCAGCCAAATAATTATGGCTCAATTTCCCTCAATAACCAGGTCTTTTGTCCCAGAATTGAGTAAGCGCAGGATTGAAAGGTTTCCAGTCAACCACTCACAATTTGTGCCTCAGCTTTTGACAGGATAATTGCCATTGGCTTTTGGAATGTTTTTATTCCTTCCATTATTGTTGATGGGGAGGAAGTGATGCACATTGCTAGATTAGCGAAAACATTTGGTGACTGTATCCCTGGAAGAAATGATGATACCTATGTTCACCACTGAGATGCAACTTAACAGATGACTAATCGCTTTCGTGCTTTTGAATAACAGTTATTTAATGGCTCTTCCGGGATATCAACCTTTCTAAGTAGTCATCTAAAACATATTTGGACCAAACAATGAAGATTGGTCACTAAGATTTCTTTGTAACACGTTGATCACCTGTAATTTATGACCACGTCTGGAGATAATGTCCTCTAAGCTTGTGAAAGACAAATGCCTTTGTAATACCCCCTTTAGAGTGTTTTCACAGTATGGCAACGGCAGTCTATCATTATGCCATTTACATATTCATTCAGTTCATCAGTGTCAAATTACAACATTTAGTCTTAGTAGGATCGATCTGTTTGGCACAAAATAAGTTACATCCAAAATAATGGCAAGTCCATAGAAAAGAGAAATTAAGTAAAATTTGCAAAATCTCTCATCTGAGAAGCTATTGTCCGTTTCCAGTCATGAAGGATGGGTGACATACAGACATGTGTCTAGAGTATTGGAATGGGACTCAAAAAGTTGGTGTTTCATGCCCCTGTGTAACCACAGTAAAGATCAGCGCAGCGTTTGGGCCTTTGAGCAAGACACTCCTCCAGGCGGAATGACCCCCACTAAGCCTGTTCAATTTGAAGTTGCCTTTTATAAAACAGTCGGCTAAATACCTGTGATGTAATGTAAAAAAATGCTACATGGCAATTAGAAGGTAGTGGTGGGTCTAATGTGAGGTTGTAATGCTAACAATGACCGACTTATGGCCTAAGGTATTAGGAAGACAGTTGAATGAGTATATGTACCGGCAAGTCATGAGTGCAGGACTATACAAATATGGTGGGCCTCTTGGTTGTGCATGTGAATGGCCTTTCACTAACATCAACTCGCAGGGAGTGGTACAAATGAGACAAATACTGGAGAAACCTGAGTAGTCCTCGCAGACTTGAACCCCGCCTACGTCTGGTCACTAAAGGCTAATAATGGCGTGCCATTTTCATGCTCCAGCGAGCCCAAAGTGTAACTGAGACAATAAGGTTGAGTCTTTGGCCATGGTACCGTAACTACACCTACATACAGAGCCACTAAAGAGCCAATTAAAGAAAACCGCACAGGTATCAGGCTTGACAGCAGTTCATTACCCGCTGCACATCGGGAGAACTTTTCTGCCCAGGGCCAGCGACAGAGTCAAATAAGGTGGAGCCCATGACTGCACCAGAGCTGCCATTTAACCAGGCTTGTGCTGCACACGTGGGCGCCCCTTTCTCACGGTGATCAGAGATCCCCACATTTCCTGGAGAGTGTTGACGCAAATGCCCCCTGTCTGTGGGCTGCAGGAACATTAATTGCGACTATACGGAGGCGGCTTGGAGAATTATGCCCATCCATTATACCGGAGCAGTGAGAGCATCTGTGTTTTATTGCCAAGTAAGCTGATGGCTTCTCATGCAAACGAGCTGAGGGAGAAAAGCAGCTTCCTTTTATGCCTTTCTTGCGTGGGTGGAGAGCGCAGGGGGGCTTCTTTAATTGCAGATGTTTGCGGTGTGTCATCTGTCCTAGAAAGAGCACTTTGAAAAGCAGACATAGCCAGACCCATATAAGCTGCTTTAGGGCTGAACTCAGGAGCTGACAGCACTTGATTCTGAAGTGTTGTTTTTTTTTTTTTTTTTCGCTCTTCAGGGCTAAAGCAATGACTGAGCCGGGGCATGGATTTCGCCGCAGCTAATGCTAAGTTTGTTCGCAGGGATCACTGTTGACGGTAAGCAAGGTCCACACGGCCACAAATGAACAATGCTAGTTTTGCTATGGCGTGACACCATGGTGCTGTGGTGTCCTGTGAAACAGTCCATTTTCGAAATTAACTGAAAAAAGGAAACTGTTCTTTCTATGTCTCATCATCAATACTCAACAAAAAAGTTAAGTAACACTTGATTTTGACCTAAATATGTGAAATGTAAAAACTGTTCGTATATCCTAAGTGTTGTTTATATCATTGGTGTTAATCCAAGACAGAAATGCGTTAAAACATTTGATAAGATGACTTTGTTACCCTCAAACAGGGTATCCACACCAAGTCCAGACCATTAAATCAAAATGTCAAACAATGTCCAAAGTCATTTCAATATGTGTGACCTCACCATAGCTTGGCAGTGTCTTGGGAAGCTCAGAACAGGAGAAAATAATAGAGATAAAACTCAGCAGTCCATAACTTTTTTTAATTGAGAATAATTAGTGAAAACAATTTATCATTTCCCACTTCCATACAGCGTTATTTTGTTCAGTTACAGCCAATTTGGTTTAGAATTCCACCGAATACAACAATAAGCACAATAAGGAAGCAAATAATTAGAAATTTAACCTCTAGTTTTGTTTGCCATTGCCATCTGCAACATATTTCATTGTTTCTTGTCAGATTTTTCAACTGAGCTCTTTTCTTCTATTATGACTTCTGATTTGCCATCTACTGTCTACTGCAATCCATGCGACAGCAGCTTTGGACGCCATTTTGTATCGCTTGATTCAGGGGTAAAAAATAGGCTCTTGTTACCAAGGCAGATTCTGACTTTTTAAATCTGAAAATGGAGGTGCCACCGTAACTGTCTCGGCTCATCATTGTCAAGTCGCTCTTTCTCACTAAGAAGGATGTAAAATATGATGATAATGAGAAAGCATACATTCGCAGGCAAGCTGAAGCCTCAAAATCATTGAGTATGTCATTAATAAGACCAACTTCATTATACATTGAGCCTTTCATCAGACAGATTTGTTTAATTTGTTGAAATCAAGGTAAGATTTTATTTATTGTTGAAGAACCAAACACATTTTTAAATTATTTAAATTCTAGAATATCATTTAACATTTATATAAGCTTCCATATAAAGCAATTGCATGTCTGACATTTTTGTTACATGGAGGAAGAGATCAATTTACAATTGGTTTATTTGTTTTTCCTTTTTTACATGGCCAGGCTGTTCAATCTTAATACAGAGCTGCAAAGTCCTAATTACTTCTCAGAAAAAGACAATCCCAATGTCTGTTGCATGACAAAGGCCATTTTTGACTCCTGTTCAGAAATAGAATGCTGGAAGGAAATATTCTATATTAGCACTTTGAATATCTCAGTTGTAGTTTCAAATTGTGAGGGAAGCAGCCAGTCAGAGACCCTGAGAGTTAATCTTCTTCTGTGTAAATGATCCGGTTGTCTGAGGGTTTTGCCTCAGTGCGTGCAGCGATGCACTTATTAGCATTTACAAATGATTCAGATGAACCCCTGTTGCACACTCTCAGTACTCAGTTCTTATTGTCGTTTACTTGGATTTCCGTGTGATTTCTTGAATGTGTTCTACACCACTACTGGTTTGTTTATTAAAACTTACAGTACAACACAGTGGAGATAATTATGTTTTACAGGCCCTCATTATTCTCAATTTGCATTTGCAATGAGGTTAATTAGAAAACCCACTTTGCAGATAAGTTTCAAAGGAAATATTAAAAATTAACCAACTCTTTCCTGTATCGACAGGGCAAACTTGCAGAAAAACAGAAAATTACTGTCCTGGTTTTGCAAAAATGGTGCAAAGAATATTCTGAGAATATAATGGAATATTCTTCCCAAGGAGCAGTAGTGGGACAAGCACTGACACGAATGAAACAGTCTTAACCTTTATGTACCTTTACGGAGAATCTTCCGAGATGTAAGATGATGAGTTATCAGTGACTATTTAAATATGAATCATTATTTGATAGGTTAGAACCACTGAAGATTATTATACAAAATGACCCTGACCATCAAAGTAGTGACATTGTTCTTCGTGACCTGACCTGAACTAGAACACAAGTGCCTTCATTGATAAGATTTTTATGCCTCCCCTCAATAGCCATCAGTTAAAATTCAAAGTGCTCTTTTTCTCCTAGCATATAATTAGATGTCAGTAAGAATAACAGCTTCATGGCCAAAGTTAATGAGTTCACTGGACCTCTGCAGCTGAAGGGGGGGGGGGGGGGTGCTTTGGTCATTGCTCCACGTCTCAGGGACACCACAGATCAAGCGAATCGCAAGAGGACAATGTGAAAGCCATTTTTATTTCAATTTATGTTTGCAAAAATCTCATGACACCAAGAAAAAAAGTGTAATAAAATGTACTGTATTTATTTCTGAGGATATAAGTGGATACTGTTTCAGCAACCGATTAATACTTTTTTACATTTGCTTCACAAATTCATTCATAAAAGTGCCTGAGCAGGTGAAGCCAAAGCTATGTATGGTTTAATGGTGGGCTTGGAAAGAATAGACTGAGGTCCAGAAGTATTTGAATGGAGGCTGAATTTTAAGAGCCGTAATTCCTGCATGTTCACCTGATTGGCAGGAATACTTCCTAAGTTAAAGCAGACAGTCTGCTCTTTATATTGAGGTTAATAACATCCATATGGACTCAACCTCAAGGGAATTATAGCCCTTTAAAATTGTGTCACAGCCCAACTACCTCTGGGGCTCGCTGTAAATTCACACATTTTTTTGCCTGCTACAATAGAAGTGCGAGGACTGCAGATTCTGTGAAAGTGTCTCTCAGTGGAAGGTGTACAAGTTCAAGTAGAAAGAGTGTGTCGTGATGCTCACCAGCCGTCTAGCACCTCCGCATGTGTTGCTGCTTGTTTGTTTATTCTTTTTTTTTGATAGCAGCACTATTTTCAGACCTGGTTGACGATGGGGAGCTATGCTGCCCTACAAAGCCTAAGTGCAGTAACTACACATTGGATAAAATGTGAGTTGTGCAGTTTTGGGCCTGAAAGTATATGGAGGTCAAGATTTATTTGGATAGAAATTATACCATGGCAAATCAATCAACCATTATGTATCATAGATATGCCAACTACTCCTTTGTTGGGACAGCAAACAACTCTGAAGCCATTTTTACATCTTAAATTGTTTTGTAGCTACTGCACTTAGCCTTTGTAGGGCAGTACGGTAAACAGCAGTTCTGGAATACGTGGCTGCCAGCTAACAGGGTCCTCCTGACTCACAGGAGCTTCCATTAAAGATACACCAACAAACCCAGCCTAAAATGGCCTTATGCAGCTCCACCCACCTTACCCACTTCCATGTGCAATTTTTTGGTAACTTAATTTGCGGTTTGATAACAAGCCTTTTCAGGAAAATTCAAGGGTATCTGCGTTAGTGGCTAGACTGCTAAGGAAATTGAACAGAGAGCAAAATGTTAAAGGGCATCTAAAGTCGATTCTCAGACGGGACGTTGAACGTCCAATGTTTACAAATTAATCCATCAATGTTTACAAACAAATCACTTGCTTTTGTTGACGTCTTGCATTGTCACATGACCAATTTCATTTATAAACCCATGTTGGTAACACTTTACAATAAGGGTACAACAATTAACATTAATTAACATTAGTTCATTAACTATCAGTTAATTAGCAGGTAACTGATGTGTTAGATAGCTGAATAAGCATTACATAACCATAATTGAATATTTATTAATTTTCTGTGTATCCCTTCTTGTGAAGTTGAAAACATCCCTTAAGTATCCCCTATGTAACACTTCAAACTATTGAACCATAATTAATAAATTAATACCTTAGTTCATGTGAAGATCATTTGTAAATGATTACCAGGTGCATTAGTTAAATGTTAATTACTTGTTAGTAAATGCTTATTACTGCATTAACTAATGTTAATTGTTGTACCCTTATTGTAAAGTGTTACCCCAATGTTCTGTGTACATGCGTAGATAATCCTTCTATTTCGGTTCGTTTGCGCAGGTGCGGCTCGCCGAGTGGCCGATAAACAAAAACAATGGGAATCGACTTTAGATGCCCTTTAAGCAAACCTCTCCGTCACATGCTATGTTCCCCATATTTTTTTGTTTTCAACCTTCATCCTACTGGCCAATTTTACATTCACAAACTACCAGGCGGGGTCCGTATGGACCCCAGGAGGGAATACCTTGAAATCAATGCAGTAAGAACAAATTCAATGCAGCAAACACACATAACTTTATTGAAGAACAAAATCCACTACTGCTGAATATCAATGATGTATTATAAATGCAATAACATTGCAATAATATTGCAATAACTAGCACACACTTAACAAATTATAGCATCACAAAAGAAATTTTGGCTTTATATGCATGATTTTTGCAGCTCATGCAGCTGTGAAACTTTCTGGATTACAACTTCAGTCTTTTCTTACAGAATTTAAAACAAAAAGTAATTGTAAAATAATTTAGGGCTTTTGTTTTGTAGTGTAGGCCTTAAGGCCTCTGCTGCTGTGTATCTAGCTTGTCTTTGTCTGTTGGTCATTATGAATCTGAAACAACCAAAAAGAAGTTAACTTTCAGTGTGCTATTCAATTATAAAATAAAAGACAGATAAGTTTTACTCTGAGGTCCGGTTGGACCCCAGTAACAAATTAATTATACCTTCACAATGCAAAAAGCTGATATTCCGGTGCTTTAGTGCTTTAATTAAGACATAAATTCTGACAAATTCATAAAACGGTGAGGCAGTATGTCACATATTTTTACAATGGCAAATGAATATATAGGTGTGGGGTCCAGATGGACCCCACTTGGTAGGATGAAGGTTAAAGAATAGTCGTTTAACCTACCAAGATGGCAGAGAGAAATAGACAACTCAACCTGACTTCCCTTATTCTGTGGTGAATAGGAGGAAAGATGAAGGACAGCCTGTAGCAGTGGTGTGTGCACATGTGCCCATATTTATCCGTTCCTACTGCACCCTACTGTCGAGGACATTCGGTGAAATGCTCCTCGGAGTACTATGGAATATGCCTTTCATTCAATCCTCAATGTATGCATGATCAGCACAGTATTGTCCTGCATTTGTGTCACAAAATTTTTAATGTGATAACTGTTTTTAGTCACAGGAAGGTCAGCAAAACATTCCCCTTTACCAGAGGCATCATTTATAGGGGGGTGAGCTGCGAAAATGCCAACGAGATCCCCCCAATAACACAGGTGTAACAAGATCAATCTATGCATCACAACTTCCCCTCTGTTCAAACCACTGATTGCCTGTCACACATATGTAGTTACCCGGGATAGTTCTGGATTGGCTGTTTGTGTGAAAAGGTCCACAGGGATATTTGTCCAGGGACTGAATCAAATAGCCTCACTTGATATGATTAGAGATGCTCTCTGTAAAGATGGACATTTTGCACGATGTGTGTCTATTTTATGCAGTTCCAATAAAACAAGTATAGTTTGTTCGCTGTTCATTCAGTGCAGGGACGATGCGATTTGGCTGAAAACAACTGCTTGATGATAACTCAATAACTGCTCATAATAGCAAGATAAATCTGATTGGGAACAAAAATTTATGCATTTATACTGATAAGTTTTTGCGAGGAGTTGATAAACAGTGATTGTGACCCATGGTGACCTTGTAGCTGCCTGACAGCGGTTCCGTTTTTCAGAATTCGCCCACTTAGCACAAGAAAATGGGAAGCGTTTCTGACCCAGAGGACATTATTCATTTTTTCATTCGGGGTCTACGATTCGAAGCATTTCTCAATATTTGGAGTCGGCTAATGTTTGGTGTCAGAGATTTATCTAGACTAATTATCTACTTTGAACAACCTCAATATTAATCTTGATCTCCTCCAAAAAAATACTTCATTAATGGTCCACATGATTGATGTAGGACATAATATTCTGCAAATATAAAAAGTAGGATAAATTAAAAAATGAATGGAAAGCAAAAAAGAAATGACAACCCTGAATCTCTTTTAGCTACGAGGCATACAGCAATAAACGATGTGTGCAGTAACGACCCAGGACTGTCCCAGGTTCATATAGTATCCTGCGAATGGATCGGGCACCATGTCAATCCCATGTTCAATGTGCCTTGTACATCTCAGGTTTTCTGTGAGAAAGGGGTGTTAGACTACAGTTGCTCTACTAAGTGTCTTGAGGCTCTAAAGTTTGAAAGCAGAGTGTGTAATGTTTGAACTGGTTGTTATCCAGATTGCAAGTGACTCTAGGCTTGATCTGAGGCAGTTCCAGCTGGTTTATAAGGGCGGTTTCAGTGCAGATTGGGCCTGTCGTCGCTGGTATCTAGGCTTTAGTGAGAGGAAGGGCACTCAAGCATGCCTCATAATGAGCCAGGGGGGTTTTTGTTCGTCGTAATTTTCTTTGTTTTGTGTGGGACGAGGGGAGAAAATGAACTGTTCACTGTTCTGATGGCAAAGCCAGGCAGGAGGGGAACAGGAGGAGTGGGATGTGTAATCCCTGAAGCCGGAGGGCTCTTTTGCTAAACTCGGGAACTTATCGGCCAGTTTCAATTTCAGCATAGCCGCTTCACTGTCTTAACTGCTCAGTGCTCAACAGATTATTGCTAAAAAGACACCCAATCAGTACAGCTGTAGGAGCAGTTCTGAATATGAGGGGACCATTCAGCGTTTGAGGGAAGGGGGGGTGCATGGTCTTTACTGGAATTCATACATTTCTTGAATTCTCACCTCACATTTTGCTCGAGAAATGAGAAAAGTGCGGGGGGACAGAATGACATTTCATTTGCCATCTCTATATCAGCTACGCCCCTGCAGATCACTTTTCAAACAAACACACACACACACACACACACACACACACACACACCCTTGTATTTCTATGCTTGTGAGGACATTACATTGCATCTGCTGATTCCTTGTGTGTCTCTACCACCTTTCCCTAATCTTAACAATAAGCAACAAATACTTAACCCAAACCCTAATCCTGACCTTAACCTATTCCTAATTCTGACCTTACCCCTAACCTTAACTAATCAGTCAAAATTTGTCTGTAGTTGTGAGGACACGCGAAAATGTCCTCTCTTCCTAATACACACACACACACACACACACACACACACACACATATATACACAACAATGGGCAGGAGACATCACAAATCTCACCACAATTTAAAATGCCTTTACCACCACCATCTTGCTCCTGATTATGACTAATGTAATTATAAAAGAATTTATTAGAATGAAAGGTGGAAAATCTTTGTTGTCCGCTGGAAAGTAGGAAAGTAGTCTGGGTGAGGTTGAAGGCCCTGTGTGACTCAACTAAGATATTGGAAGAATTGCTGATTGTAATATCTTCTAAAGCTACAGCAGAACTGCAGTCGTGATGTACTGCAGTTCTGTGCGAAGACTCAGTGCCTGGACAGTTCACTGCCCAGCTAGTTTAAAGAGAAACTACTGACCGTGCCAATAATGGGTGATGAGCACAATGCTGCAGTTTTCAGTACATCTGAGGACCTAAACAACTTTTAGCTTGATTGAGTGGATCTTTTCTGGATGCTTTATTGGTTTTAAAAAAGAATGGGAATTTGGTCGCTTAAGGCTTTTTTTTTTTTTTTTTCATTATAGACTGGATATTCTTATTTTGCTATTATTGAGCTGAAAAAGAAAAAAAAGTTAATAAATAAAAAAACACCCGAACCACGAAATGCATCTTGCACGAAATGATCCGTATTCCTACAAATAACTGAGAGTGTAACTCAATTCCATGCCCCGCATGCGGCCGTGACCACAAACGTTTCCATGAATACTAGTACATACACCACCTGATTTCACTCAAACCATCCACTTCTTTTTTTTAAGGAAGTAAGCTCATTACTGAAATCATAATCACTTAATGTACAGTCATTATTCAATATTTACCAGACACTGTTGCTAATTAATACTTTGGCAGCAAAGCTACCGGTAATTAGCAGAGAGATGAATGAGGAGCTAACGTAAGGTTGTGTGTGTCAGACTTGTTGTGATATTGGAGGAATGTGGTCTCTCAACACTGCCAAAGTTTTCCTCATGTAACTCAAATTGTCAGTCAAAGTGTGCATGTCCTGGATTGTAATATGTGAAAACCTACTGAAATTCAAAGTCTTTTTGTCCTGTGCTGTAAAAAAGTATTTGCCACCTCCTCAGTTGTTTTTAATTTTTGCATATTTGTCGCGCTTCGATGTTTCAGATCATCAAATTCTTGAAAGAACAGTTGCCTCTCTGCTCCATTCTCACCTATCTGACAATAACCTATTTGAACAACTCAAATCTGGTTTCTGGCCCCACCACAGCACAGAAACTGCTCTAGTTAAAGTCATCAATGATCTTCTCATGGCAGCAGATTCTGGACTATTATCTATTCTCATCCTTCTTGATCAGAGCGCAGCATTTGATACCAATTCCCACAATATTCTCCTTGACTGACTGTCTTCTATTAGTATTTCAGATACCGTACAGGCCAGCAGACAGGGCCATTTCTATGCGAGATTATCGGGAGAAATACACGAGACATACACAAGAATATTGCGACGCAGCGTAAATGTACTAGTCACATATGTTGTGCGTAGGAAAAGTAATAGGCCTAGTGCCGGTGACAAGTATACATGTGTATCGCGATAAGTCTCGCATGAAACTGGTGTCGGTAAACAGCATTGTTAGTGAACGAGATTCCGAATGAATAACATCCAGTTTTGAGGTTTACTGTCTCACGCGCGTTTAAAATATGGCTCCTGGACAGCGTCATTTATGTTTTGATTTTCTTATGTATTGATGATACACTCAAAATATTATTTTGTTAAAATTTAAGAAAAACAAATTTGTTACACCTTTGTAACAAATTAATTTGTTGATGCAACAGAATACGATTTGTTATTCTAACAAAAATCTTAACAAAATAGACTTTGTCCAGTCGTCTTAACAAAATAGATTTGCTACTTTTCCGCACTGCCCCAGCTAATTTTCTGTTGTCACTTTTCATTGGCGAGAACCGATCATGTGCACCAATTTCAGTGTCGTCTGACTGCAAAGGATCTTGAAATGAGCAGGAACGCAACGGGAAGACGAGTTTTAACCTATGTCATCTTTTCTCTGTATAGGCTACCAGCTACATGTCGTTGTTCTTTAAGTTTTAATATTTAGCGAAATACACCGACAACGTTATTCTAGCTTTATTTTTGTGTCGCAATCTAGATATTTGTGCGAGCAGAAGATATTCCTATCCCACCATATTTTATCTTCCGCAAACCGTAAACATGAGGAGACTGCCTCTGATGACTGTTTTTGTTCCTTTAACAGCTGATTGATTTGTCAACAACTTATTGGCATTGGTTAAAAACTTGCCTTACTGTTCACGTCTTGCATTACCACTTCACTGTGAAGTAATAAAAGAACGCACTTAAATTATTTCATCTACATGTACATCGGCCGCATAATCAGTTTGGGCAGATTTATTTTAACAAACATCCAAGCAAAATAATTTATGGTCCAATCGTGTTAGTAAAACACATTTGTTACTTCATTGTTAGTCTAACACAATAGGCCTATTTTGTGAATACAGCAACAATTTTACTTTGTTAATAAAACGAACTAATTTGTTACTTTCTGAACAAATTAATTTTGTTGGATTGATTTTAACAAATTAACTTGTCATCTCTCATGGAACAAATTAATTTGTTAAACATTTTGTTAAAAGTAACAAATTCATATTTTGACTGTAACGGTAATTGAATTATTATTAAACTGGTCAAAAAAAGATTTATTAGTCTGTGATTATTGTATTTACCTGATTGAGAGGTTTACATGCTCTGTTAAGTTTAGAGTTTTGGACCGATTGATTGGGATGTGAGGTGTTTAAGCATAGCTATATTATCACAAATAGCCACAGAAAGGAAAAACCAAATTCTTCTGTTAACAATGCAACCTTGCGTGACATTATTTTTATAATCCTATACTTGATTAATGAGTAGATGTCCCTTTGCACTCGTGTTTCATGCCACCTGTGAAAGAAGCCACAGCTTAGATAATACAAAGGCTGCGAGTTCCAGATGTCAAAATGGAAAAGGAGTCGTTTTTTTTAATCTGCAGCTTGAGGCCCATTCATCAGTCCTTAAAATTCATACGTAATGAACAAAATTATCGTTCAGTAAGCAAGATGTCAGTAGAGAAGATGCGTCGCATTTCCCCTTACTTAGGAGCGCGTATAAAGTCCCAGTTAGCAAAATATATGGGGCCCATATGGGTTTAAGTCTGGGGTATCCGGGGCCTATATGTCCCATGACAAAACTCATGTGAAACCCAGATGGGCTGGCCCATACAGAACCCACCAAAGGCATCACACATGGGCCGCATATGGAACCCATATGAACTGATCGGGGAGGGAAATTTCTATATCAGCACTGGTTAATTTGCCCAGACATACACATATGTATCCCACATATATCTCACATGTATATTTGTCCAGTGTTTGCATGCTTTGAGGCAGATTTTATTTCCATATCAATTGATTGACTGATGAATTGATCATTGATTTTTTTAAATATTAATACAGATACAGATACTGAATGCATAATTCAATCATCAGATGACCAATTCCTGTCTTCCTAACATTAATATTAATTAATGTCATTATCATCATTATTATTATAACATCAGTAATTCGCTCATTCCTGATGATAGTTCACTCCCTTCGACGTGGCGAGCGCGTGATATCATCTTCTTGCTGAATCAGCTAGCAAGCTCAAACAAAATGTCCCTTTGTTTGAGTTCGGTGCGTAGCTTGCTGTGCAGAGTGCTGGCCGCGGATTAGAGAGCTGACGGCCTATGACGTAAACACCTATTACGCCCGCATGCGCATCGCCAAAGCACGTCATCCCCATAGTCTGGTTACCTGACCCAAATCTTGTATTAGGGTTTGGTCTGGTCTGGGGCATTGAAAACATGGCTGTGATTGGCTGGTGACTCAAAGGCAAGCGCTTGCCTCATTGGCTGAAAGGTCTGGCAGCTGATCAGCTACGCGAAGGAGCCAAAATGGCAGGCTTACAAACCTTTCTAGGAAAAACGGAACCCTGAGTCGGTACATTTAGCTGCATTCCTACTACAAGTACATACAATTTGCGAAAAGTACACAATCTCTCACATCCATTTTAAACCGCTTAAAAGGAACGTGGCCAATCCCTATCTTCCTGCGTGTTGAAAGGAGTTGAGAAGACCCCTCAGGTTCAGCTACAATGTACTTCATGTTCTCACATGAGTAGCCAAGATCCCCCGGATCGTAGCAAAACGTTTGCCTAGAACGTGTATGTGTGACTGGGGCATTAGGTAGAAATACCATAAAACATTTTGAGTTACCTTTTGGCTTCACAGGGGTGATAAATACGCCACTGTTGCAGCTATTTTCAGATTTTTCATTCGTCCCTGAGGAAGTTTTGACGGGCATTTTGCACTATAACCTACGTGGTCACAGAGAACCAATCACAGAGATCTAGTACAAAATCGTACTAGCGGAGCATGCGCACTAGCACAATTGGATTGGCCGCTACCGAGCTCTTTTCCGAGGAAATTGAGTGGGGAACCAAGCAAGTCTTCCCCATATCACACCAGGAGCCGCAAGCTCACATAGCCACAAAACCTGTTTCAAACCCCAACGCTCACGTCTGGCACTCTGTATCAGATATTTTGGCTCCCCCTGCTGCTGTAAGTTTCTTTTAAAATCCGTCAATATTAATTTAGACAAAACGTACGTGTATTGAGGTGTTAGTATATCGGTAATTTCCTGTAACTGTTCAAACGTGTCTGTTTTTATTGTGAATTCAGTGCGAGTCAATTTGGGTGGTATTTGCATCGCTAGTCGTGTGTGATGGCACCTTTTTACAATGGGCTTTTGTGCCAAGGTAGTGCACAGTAAAGACGTACCTGCCATTGGCATTGCACTATCGTTCATATAGTCGTATGTTTGTACGTGATGATCACATGCACATGAATGAATGGGAATGTGTTGAGTTGGTAATGTAAACCATGCAGACAGAGCTAGCTTTTTCTTTGAGTCTTTGTTTTAAACGTTTGAGCTGAATTTTCATGTGATCTGCATGCTGTTTGGACATTAAAGGATAGAAAAACAATTTATTGTAAGACTAACAGTTTGTGTAGAATTCTATGCCTATCTATTTCAAGGGTCAAACTTTGCATTTATTCTTCCTAACGTTACTCGGGTGAATGAATGTTGCACTTCTGGAGGGTTTCACCCAGTAGAAATTCCTAACTTCCATGTATTTTAGTTTTAGAGTCGTTGCATATCTCCTGTTAATTAGCATTGTTTTTAACATCTTTTTTTTTCTGTCATGGAAAACACAAAGTCTCGTTGGTCCTTGTGGAGAAAAAGGAAGCGAAGGGTTGAAGAGCGTATGCAATTTGTCAATGCAGCTGGAAAGGTAGATGAAAGGTGTACAAATACTAACATGCATGATAGTAATCTCCAAGATCAGTCTTGTCCTTTGCCTGTGGCTGTGCCATCTACATCTTGTGGCAAAAATGAACGTGAACATAGTCAAGAATCATCTGATGGGAATGTTTCAAATTCTGTGACTGAAAGTGAGGATGATTCATTCATGTGTGTGAATATTGCTGACTCGGATTCAGCTGAGAATGGTGCTTATTCTGATGGGTACTATTCACCAGCAGAGCCTGAAGATGAAGAGGCTCTCGGTGTCAGCGATGATGACACTATTGATTCTAATGCACACCTCGCTGCTGATCTTGCAGAGTGGGCAGCAGACTCTCAGATCCCTCATTCCAAACTACAGGGGCTACTTTCAGTTTTGCGGCAATATCATCCTCATTTACCGAAAGATCCAATGTCACTCCTCCAAACGACTACTGGAGTAAAATATTGTTAGTATTGAGGGAGGACAGTATTTTCACTTTGGTCTTGCTCGTGGTATTGACAAATTTTCTGAATTTCATGAGGTTGATAAAGAATTTGACAGAGTTGATATTCAGGTCAATATTGATTGGTTGCCTCTCTTCCAGAGTTCAAAACAGCAATTTTGGCCTATTCTTGGGAGAATTGTCAGTCCATTTAAAGGTGACCCATTCATTATTGGTTTATACAGTGCAGAGAGTAAACCAAGATGTGTGGAACAGTATCTTGCTCAATTTGTTTCTGAAGTGAAGGAGATTGAAGAAAAAGGTGGTGTTTACATTACAAATCTGAACAAAATTGTTCCTGTCTCCGTGTCATGCTTCATTTGTGATGCACCAGCCCGTGCCTATGTGAAGCAAACAAAACCACACAATGCATACTATGGATGTGATAAGTGTATCCAGAAAGGAAGATGGATGGGAAAAGTCACATTTCCAGAAATTGATTCACCACTCAGAACTGATACTGATTTCAATGAAATGGTGCTGGAAGAGCACCATGCTGACATTAGTCCTATTTCTCAATTACCAGTGGGATTGATTTCTCAATTTCCTCTGGATCCCATGCATCTTGTTCATCTGGGTGTTGTGAAGCGTCTAATTTGGAGCTGGATCAGGGGACCAGTTGCAAATGGTTGTCGGATCAGTGCAAATATCTGTCACCAAATTTTTTGATTCTCTCGTTGTGTGTCACAGATATGTTCCTCGAGAATTTCCTCAAAAGTGCCGCTCTTTTGGTGAATTTGAAAGATGGAAAGCCACTGAATTCCAACAATTTGTTATTTACAGTGGAGCTGTGGTTCTGAAAGGAAAACTACCTGATTCTTTATACCGCCACTTCCTTCTTCGGTCAGTTGCCATATTTTGTTTGTCAAGCTCCTTTTACCTTTCAACACATTGTGAGTATGCTGATGAGCTGCTTAAGTTGTTTGTTAAAAGTTGGGCAGGGTTATATGGAAGAGACATGATTGTGTACAATGTGCCTGGGCTCATTCATTTAGCATCAGATGCAAAGCAGTTTGGACCTCTGGATTCTTTTTCTGCTTTTCCATTTGAGAGTTTTCTTGGAAAACTGAAAAAGATTGTTCGCAAACCACATAGGTGTCTACCACAAGTTATTCGCAGGCTGTCAGAAATGAAAAATACATGTAGCACTCAGGAAAAGGTGAATGAAGAAATGTGTGTTGGAGTAGATCATGCCCTGTCCTACTTCCTTACAGGAGCGTTTACCCAGCACCAGAGTGTGCAAATGAATGGATTTTACTTGTCGACAGAGGACGATGATAATTGTGTTCAGATAGGTTCACATTATGGGCTGATAAGAAATATCATAAGGGATCCACGAGATTCAACCTTGTCAGGAATGCTTGTTATATTTCAGCAATTCGTGGTTGTTGCAGATTTCTTTCAGTCTCCACTGACGTCTTCTGACATTGGTATTGTGAAAGTTGATAGACTTTCTGACACTATTAAAGCAGAAAAAATATCTGACATTGAGTGCAAGTTCTACAGGGTTCCCTATAAAGAATCATCTTTTGTACTGGTACCTCTTCTCCATCGCTTCTGTTGATGGAAGATGACAAAATCTTGAGACAAAATCTTCTTCACTGCCTGTAAACCTCCTGGTACATTGTAAATATGTGAATATGTGGTGATGTATTGAGGTGTTCAATAGCTGAACTTCTACCAAACCATTATTATTCTGATCCATTGTTTGGATTTTTCAGAAACAGTCATATTGCATGTTCAGAGACACGCCTCAAGATTTTCAATGAACATTTGCATGGGTGTTTGCAATTACAAGTATAGCATTTCAAGTAAACCTGTATTTAGATATGCTTTACTTGGCAGGCTACAAGTATACCAGTTACAAAGTAACTAGTTTAGTCTATGAAACTGTATGGAAGCCTGTGTGAAATCATTCCTCCGTTTTAAGTCAGATGGCTGAACCTTGACAAATTTCATTTAAACTTATGGATAATTATTCCATATCTAAACTCTAGCCGAAAAAAACTCAAACAAGTACCGTCTACTACACTTCATACATATATTGGAATATTATAGTATCGATTTTTGTAATGTGGTTTCTCTTTCAGTCAAAGATGACATCTCCCAAATATATAGTGGTAGAATTTGAAAAAGAAACTGGTAGTGGCAAAACTATTCTGGAACTTGTGCCAGAAACATGGTGTGACACCGAGGGCAATAAGTGCTTTTTGTATCCGAGTCAGTACGCGAGCCACAGGATCCTCAGTGCTGCCAGAAAGGGGGAGCCCCCAACAGATACGTGGACATCTTATCCTGTCAGAAAGGAATGGTTAACAACTGGTAAGTGATTTGCTCGGTTTATGACTAACAAAACTCATTTTCAGATTTCCAGGATTGGTGGGGGTTTTTTCTTTGATGAACATTACAAATGTGTCTCTTTAAATTATATTTGTAAATGAAGCTTAAAAACTATACTGCATACTTATTACACATATGACATTGCTTTATTAATTCATATTTTTACATAGTGCATTACATGTGTAACATATCTTTTGATTGGAAAGATCTTGAACCACAACTTTATCTTGACAAGTCTATATTCATTTCTTTTGCAATTTGTATAGTAATACCCTTCCAAAATGAAGTTTGAAGGGGGTATGAATCAGCGTGTGGTCGGTCGCGCGGGCGATTGGTTGATCGGTCAGTCGGTCTGTTGCAAATGTTGCGGATCAAACTACTTTTTCAATTTTTGAGCGATTGACTTGAAATTTGGCACACATGTCCGCAATAATATGTAGATGTGCCAGACACATTTTTCGTTGATGTTGGGAAATACGTTGCCATGATAACGGCATTTTTTGGATAAAAATCATACAAAAATATTGTGGATTGAGCTAACTCCCTCAATTTTTGAGCATTTGACTTGAAATTTGGCACATGTGACCGCTATAGTATGTAGATGTGCAAGCTTCATCTTTCGTCAATGTCGAAATATGTGTTGCCATGGTAACAGCTTTTTTTTTTTTAATGAAAATCATACCAATTTATTGTTGATTGAACTAACTCCGCGAGTTTTTTGATTATTCTCAGCAGTGTACCAGTTCAGAGGTGTTAGGCAGGGGTATTGATCACCTTCAGTGATATTTCTAGTTTCATTCACTAGTACCACTAGACTGAATTAATTTAGGAAAAGATACAAAATTCATCTCTTAAGTCAATAATTCCTTTGCTTCACGTTTTTTACATTATAACTTGCCTTGTCTTCTTGTCTTCTGTACCTTGTAGTGTCCTATGTTTTCTGTTTAAGTCTTACTATGTAATGTGTTTTTTGTCTTGTTTATGATTATGAATTGAATTTACCTGATTTTGGGGATTAACCTTTGAAAGGCTGGCTTTAGCCTATGTTGATTCCTCCACTCTCTAAATATTTTTTTTACTTATAGTCTCTGTCTTGTACATTTTCATATGTCTGTATGCTTTGATATATGTAATTGTGTTTTATCAGATTTGTGGAAATATATTGAATTGAATTGAAATTGAATTCACTCTTGTAACTTTTTAGAATCATGGGAAAAAGCAAACCGGAGGTGCAACAAACTGACGGAGACTTTGAATCCCAGCGAGAGTGAAGATGAGACCATCCCAAGAAAAAGGGCAAGAAAGTAGGTTCACCATTATGAAAATGGTTTATTCTTTGTGTAGGTAATATTGTGAAGTCTGTAATCTTTTTTTTTTTCTTTACATGTACATGTACTGTGCTGGGCAAGTTTAGTGTAAAGTTTTTTAAATTGTTTCCATTTGTTGCTTTTATTTTCTTTACCAAAATATTTTACAGTACAATGTGTTCATACATAAACCTTTTTTTTTAATGTCTGATATGTCTTGTATTATTCAATACATCGAACAAATTTGAGTTAATTCCCATATGCACTAATAGTAAAGAATTTTGTCATTTTTGAAAGTAAGCAAGGAAAGATTAATGTAATTTCTATTTTGTTGCAAAACACATTCATGTGAAGAGTGAAGTAGGATAATGGTGGTTTGCGTTGCCGTTTACTAATAAGATTTCAATTCAAGTGCTTGAAGACCTTTCTGTTATGGTTCTGCCTCCTGTGTTGTCTTTGTGCTTGTGCTTTACTTTCGTTTTATTTTTCAGCTTTCATTTCCCGCCGGCTGATGTTCGATTCTCTCTTTGCCCAACTCCAGTGATGTCGTGTGACAGCCTTCAGCATGCCTGAGTCTCGTTGTCCAATCATGTTTCCTCTTTCGGTTTCGGCTGTGGTATTTCATTCATTGCTTCCACCTGTGCTTCCTTCTGGGTCTCGCTAAACTCTGAGTGAATGCGTTCTCTGATAGGATAATTACTAACCCGTACTAACCAACACTTATTTGAGGGTGTTTGTCTATATTTCGTCACGTAGTATTAACCTTAATTAACTCATGCGAGTGTTTCTAGCTTTTGTAATTCCTGCCTAAGCTTTCCCTGATTAGCTACGTTTAAAGCTGTGCTTTCCTTTGCTTCTCTCGTGGTGCTTTTTACTCGTCACGTTTAGATTACCTCAATCTAAACTGTTTAGTTTGATTGATTGTCTCAGCGTCTTGTCTCGAGTCATTATGGTTAACCCGGTTCTCCTGAATTTGTTTATTAATCCCATGTGTTTCTGTTTCCATTCGAGATTGCATTCCGAGTCCCCGCCTCCTCTCGTGGCTATATCTGTGGCAAAGTGAGAAGAGACATCAGACGGAACTTTGTATTGGCTTTGCTGTACACTGTGAAATCTCTGCGCCTGTGCCTTCCTGAGTATTTCCTTTGTATGATTCCCGAGTCTTTTATTTTGCTGCGCCCACGTCTTGTCTGCCCTGTGTCTAAGTCTCCCAGCGTGTCCGTCAGTTTAGTTAGGTTCAGTTTTTGTTTTTCTCGTTTATCCACTCTTGGAGTGCGTATTTCTGTTTCCCCCAGCCTTGGGCAGTGTATCTTAGTTTCTCCCATTTGTTCAGTGCTTCTGCACGGTGTTTTCTTTCTGGCCTGTGTGTCTATTTTCTCCTTAGTGTTTGGTGTTTCAATAAACACTTTGGATCCTGAATCTGGAGTCCACCTGACCTTTTCTAACACTTTCTTTTTCATTGTAAAGTAATGTTCCCAATGAAATTCTTCACTATAAGAATCAAATTCATCTACTTGTCTAGGGTTCCACAATGATATCTGGAGTCGGACTTTTCCTCTGAAGATGTGTTAGGTGTGCTTGATACCCCATCAACAGCTGGTGATGTGAGGGTACCCGTGCCGCCGGCAGCAACCAACTTGCAAGGTAGTTTGCAGTGATAGGATATGTTGCTGTACGAAGCATCTTTTGCCAAGTAAAGCCTTTAATTTTTTTTTATTCTATAATTGGTCATCACATCCACTTAAAGTCTGCCCAATTATCATCTTAACTTGCTGTAGTGTATGCGTGTGCTCTCTGGTATGTTGGAAGGAAGTCGCCACATAAACCTCTTTGATGGAAAGCAGCAAATACAAATGACACAGCAGAAATTGACTTCACATTTTTTAGTTGACTTATCTTTTATCTCAAATACATTTGAAGCCCAAATTTGTTTATGTGTGTTCCAGTGATGATTTTTTTTTTTTCCTTACTTAAATCTTGAATGGATTTAGAGTCCCAGTTCGACCAAATGTGTGTGAAATCATTTTCCTAAGTTGATGTTACCTCAAAGACAGTTTCTGAGATGCTATAATGTGCCCTTGTTGACTGAGGATATGTCGTGAAGTTTCCCCTTTCTGTCCACCTTTGTTTTCCCCGTTTTGTGATCACAACCATAATATGCTTCTTTCCATTTCTCTGTCCTCATCCTCACTATTAAATCTGTAACTCAAATTTTTCTTGAGTAGAAGTAATTTTGTGACTAGAATTTAATCTTTTACTCATGATTTTAATCTGTACATATGTCTTTCATTCTATATTTTCAGGAAAAACCTTATTTCCTGGAAAAGTGAGAATGGCAGGGGAAATGTCCACATGTAAGTATAAGACAATAACATCAAGTCCAGCAAGTAAAGAACTAATGTCTACACTATTATTGATGAAGTTGGAACAGTATATTTTTAACCTTATGGAATAACAGAGTGAAATATAGTCTGGCGATTATGTCATAACTATACATTAATGGTTATTCTCTTCTGAACATTTTCATCATGAGATTCAAGGTTTTGTATGAGACTTACAGAACCATTTATGGAACATTTTGAGGCCTTGTGAAAATTGGAATAGTAATGAAGGAAATAATCATGGTAGTCATTGAGTACTTGTTGGATATTCCTTGATATATTAACAAACTTTCTAATTTATTTTAAATGAAGTACAGCTAAATATGCATAGTGTGGTATGGGACCATTTCATAATTTCTGCTTTGTGTCCCTCATTACACGCAGCATTTTTCTCTACTTCAGTAACAAATTTTGTTTATGACAGACATGGAAGTGCCAATTTAATCCTGTACAGACTGGGTGTTTCCTCACTCCTCAGCCTAGACCTATACTGGGTTTGCAGAAATTGATTTAAATAAAATCAACTATTAAATAAAAACGTTTGGGAATTAATGACCAGCTGGGACTGTTTTTTATGTGCAAGGGATCATGCTAAATTAGCTTTTTGTTTCTTCCTTCAGCATGGGGTAGGATGACGGAGACGGATGGTTCTGCCACTCCAGTAAGTACATGATGTTAATGCACAGTGTGTTTTACTTATTACATCATCAGAACTGACAAGTAGATGAAGTTAATCCCACTCGATTTGCAAATTATCTGAAAGATGCCAACAAGATTGATATGAGTGTTTTACATGAATTTATGATTTTAACAGCGCCTCTCACTCAGAACTTTTGGCACTTTCCCTTGTGTTATTTTTTTTTTTTTTTTGCATTTTTCTTTGCCAAAAATACGTGAAGATGTACTGTCATTTGGAGTTGGAGTGCCAGAAAAGTGCTAGTATCTAACCCTGTCTAGCCCTGTTTTTAATAGAACATGATACTGAAGGGCTCCAAACTCACCCATTGTTTTAACAAATTTGAGTGGCCTGAAAAGAATAGGAAAGGATAAAAAGAAGAAAAATAGTTTTCCTGTCATTCTGAGGTTAATCTTTAAGGATGCTTCCTCTAAAAGGTGGATCAAGGTCATCTGGTGTCCTGTCCTCCCATGGCCTCGACCAGACGGACAGAATGTCCGGATTATCTGAAGCAGAGTGCTGCTGCCAGTAAGTAATGATGTAACAAGGACTTAACACCAGCCTTAAGGCAGTTTTCACTAGTTTTCCACATAATAGAAAACCTGTGCATATCAAAAAATACTAAATATGCCTATAAGGCTTTTCAGCATATTAAGAAATACACTGATAACATACAGGCAGAATTAATAGGTGAGTAATGATAGGTGAGTGGAAAAAGTGCACTGTTATGCCCGTAGACTGCACTCAAATTTAAGAAGAGATTTCCCCCTTGTTATTTGTTCACATTTCAGATGAAATGTTCACCTTACTAGAAAAAATAAATTAGCGGCTAGATCGACACGAAGCACTCCTCACGACCATCATAGAGCGCCAGCAGGCAGCTGTGCGTCCTGTCAATGAGGAAGAGGATCGGGAAGATGTAGTCCTGCCAGCACTGCCATGCAGCACTTACGAATCCCTGCAGGAGCTGAACCAACTTGGAGTCGTCCAATGCCATCAAAAGAAAGCTTGTAAGTGCGCTCTATGTACCTTTGTGAATTATATTTTCTGGTCTTGTAAATTTGTCACAATCCTTCATCTATTCATACTTTTGTTTCACTTTTTCTTCACCCTTTCCTTCATTTGTAAGACTATCCCACCACCATTAAAAATGCAAAAAAAAAAAAAAAAACAAACAAACTTCTTTTATCCAAAAAATGCAACAACCTACCTTTGTGATAAAGCAAAATTCTCATATCTTAATTTTCTTCTTAGGTCATTTGTGAAAATAAACAAACTTCCAATTCTTTCATGTTAAACGGAAAACTCCAATGTTTAATAACAATTTCAATTTCCTAATGAGATGCTATACATTTGCTTTTAACAATGTACCTCATGCCTTTTTGTATTTCAGACTCGTATACTTGGGCTTTTTGGTGGATCATGTACACGGTCGGTTGTTGGCAATATCCTCAAGGAACTGATCGCACATCCTCTGAGCAAAGACATGAACCTGACAGGGTCCAAAGGAAAATCCTCCTTGGCATCACTGAAGGCACTTTATGCAGTTATCACAAGAATGTAATTTTTATATCTTCTTTGTAAATGATGAACTTGAGATGAGGCTGAACATGTTTGTTTTACCGGTGTGTGGAAGTGTGTAAACTGTGAAGTTATACCTCTCAAAATGGGTGAAAAACCCTATTTGTAGGATCTGTGATAAACACCAGGAACAGGACAACTGTTTTATGTAACATCAAAAGAGATCCTGCATTTATTACTGTGGCCCCCCCTGTAGGCCTAACACCAGATTACGCCACCCCTTGAGCTAAACTAAAGAGCAAGGGGAACTCTAACCCAATAACAGCCCAACACAGGTTCTTTTAAAAAAATATAAAAATACAATTTTTATTGTTACTCCTTTTTAAAATCAGGTGTTGCTAGGGTTGTCAGTTAGTTCATAGACAATATATTAAATAAACATGGGGAACCCCAAGCCATTGGTTGAGAGCCACTAAAACACAAACTAACAGGGGCCTGTCTTCTTCAATACCACACGTGGGAAGAGCATAAACCTTATACACACACTAAGAGTTCATTATCTCAGCACTGCAAAAGCACAACTTGGGCACATTCAAAGGTTCACACAGCACAGCACCATACCTTATGAGTCAGGGGTGAAGTGATTTTAGTGAAAGGAAACAGCCAACCTGTCACACTCCTAGCTAGGGCTCACCAGTACCAAGGCTATTGAGTAATACTAAGGAGGGGGAATAACAATGTTAAAAAAAAAAACAAACAAACAAAAAGAAAACCCTCTAACCTGTGGCTCACAATATCCTCCTAACCACAGATATGACTAGCCTCCCCAGGCTAGAGGGAAAAAAAGGAGAAAAAAAAAAAACAAAAAGAAATGTTCGATCTAAAAGCAGCACCCGTACAATCAATCACATAGAGAACAACAGCCAACAATACAATGTAGCTTGTATGCTTCAGTATGCTTCTTCGCTGACTAAACCGCTACACCAGAAGAGCGATGCACCCGGCATCTACACACTGCCAGCAACCACCACGGCCAGCGAACCACTTCTTCCCCACTCGCTGCTCCAGGTAACATTGACGTGGCATATAACACGGTTGCAGCCCCGCAATCAGAAAGACGGCTCAATATGATCCTGCCGGTATCCACTCAATACACACGCGCAGCAAAGATGGCATCCAAGAAGACTGCTACACTCCAAACACAAACAGCAATGGACGGCTACTGGAATAAGGACCCAAGGTGTCTATAGCTATACCTGTCTAGTTAGCGACCAATCCCAGCCCATGACGTAACCCAGACAGAAGCGAGGCCAACAGCTCCCTACAACAATCAGTCCCCCGGCTACAATCCACCCCCTCCAAATGAATCGACGACCCGACGATGACGCTCAGGCCCTGTATTCTTCCCCTTCTGTGCTTGGTGGTTCATTGCTCCTGGCGGCCACTGCTCAGGGGAGATGATGCGGATTAGAATGCCAGCCTGCTGTGGCTCTAACTGAACGCCGCAAGGATGGGACCATGTCTTTGGATCCCGTATCCATTTCCACAAGAGCTTCACCAGTAAGGGGGGTACCAGATGGTATGGGCATGACTTGAGGTTCCTCCCCACCGTACCAGACCACCATGTCCCCGGTGTCATCTTCCTCTAAAATTGGAGGGACACTAGATGGCCCAGCTCCATTGTTCGACGCAGTGTCGTCTTCCCCGCTTTCCGGAGGTACACTGGATGGCCCAGCTCTACAGGTCGCCATGGTGTCACGATCCACTTCGGGTCGTAACCCATCAGGGACGGCCCGCATCTCCGACCGATGCACCTGCCGAACTGGTCCATCCCCTATTACCGGAACCACCGTGTAGACCGCACCTGCTCCCGAGGGGCCACGGACCACTCGGAAGGCTGAGGGATTCCAATTATCTTGGATCTTATTTCTTCCTGAAACATGGTTTCGCAAATAAACAAACTCCCCTTCCTCAAATCCAGCATCATTTACGTGGTCGTTGTGGTTCTGGTTACGCCTTCGAGCCAGCTCCTCCGATCTCTGCTTGACATGCTCCTGAGTTATTCTGACACTTTGCTGGTGCTTCTGAACCCACTCTTCCAGGGGCTGGTCATTTGGTGCAGCCTCTCCGGTCCCGATCAGGAAGTCTACTGGCAACCGAGGGTGGTGTCCAAACATCAGGTAGTGTGGGGTATGTCCGGTGGTTTGATGGGGGGTGGTGTTATAGGCAAAGGTCAGCTGGGGAAGGTGTTGTGGCCAGTGCCGCTTCTCCACTACTGGCAGTGTGCGCAGGAGGTCGTGTAAGGTACGGTTGAATCGTTTACACTGTCCATTGCCTTGGGGATGGTATGGTGTGGTCCGACTCTTCTGGATCCCGTACATTTGGCACAGCTGCTGGACCAGCAGGCTCTCAAAGTTTCGGCCTTGGTCTGAGTGTATGCGGGCTGGGGGCCCAAACCGAAAGAACCATTGCTGCACCAATGCACGGGCCACAGTTGGTGCCTTCTGGTCCTTAGTGGGGATGGCTTGTGACTTAGTACTTAGTAAAGATGTCCGTGAGAATTAGAACATTCTCTCTTCCGTCACTGGCTGGCTCCAATACAGTAAAATCGATGGCAAGGATCTCATTAGGTTGCGTGGCTTGCATTGTGCCCCAGTATGTGCGGACCTTGGGTTGGACTGCCTTGTCTAACACACATCGCTGGCACTGCTGGCACCACCGTTCCGTGTCCTTCGTCATGCTTGGCCAGAAACATCGGCTCCTTAGCAGTTGGAGTGTTCTTTCCGTGCCCTGGTGCCCCTGTCTGTCATGTACACTCTGCAAAACTTCTTTTTGTACACACTGGGGCAACAGCAGTTGGACGGTCTCTGGACCCCCCCCAGGAGCGTGGACAATGTGGTACAGCACCCCCTCCTGTTCAGTCAGGCGGTCCCACTGCCTAACTAGCGCTCGGCTAGCCTCGGACAGAGATTCTCGTTCCCTTGCCTCTGGCCGTCGCCCAGCCTGGTAGTACTTTCGCACAGGACCAATGACTGGGTCTGCCTCCTGCAACAGGCGGAGATCCTGGGGCGTGCGTCCTGGTAAAGCGACTACTTCTTCACACTGTCCTCTTGTGAAAGGCACTTGAGCAACGTTAGCCAGCGCCCCCAGCACTGGGACCTCTGTCCCATAGGCAAACCGTTCCAGGTATTGACGGGACAGAGCGTCAGCATTTTGATTTGTCTTCCCTGGTCGATACTTGATGCTGAAATTAAATGACGCCAACTGAGAGGCCCACCGCTGTCCAGTTGCACCCAATTTAGCAGTTTGCAGATGACTGAGGGGGTTGTTATCAGTGAGAATGGTGAAATGGTTACCTAGCAGATATTCCCGAAATTTTTCCGTCACTGCCCATTTGACTGCAAGCAACTCGAGCTTCATGGAGCTATAATTATCCATATTCCTTTCTGTAGCCCTAAGACCCCTACTGGCATACGCTACTGGATGAACTATACCCTCATGCTCCTGTGAGAGGATTGCACCGAGGCCCCCATGGCTGGCATCTACCTCCAAGATGAAGGGTTTCTTGAAATCAGCATATGCCAGAACCGGAGCCGGTGTGAGTCTTTCTTTTAGGGACAGGAATGCTCGCTCACAAGCTTCGTCCCACGCGGTTTCCAAAGGGACCGGAGGAGTCTCCCCCTTTCGGCGCGGCCCACTGAGCTTCCCTACCAGATGATGAAGGGGGCAGCAAGTTTTGAAAACCCCTCGACGAATCGACGGTAGTAGCTTGCGAAGCCAAGAAAGGATCGTAGCTCTGCCAAATGCACAGGACACTTCCACTCCTTAACCACCTCAATTTTGGCTAGGTCTGTCGACACTCCCTCAGCAGACACTACATGCCCCAGGTAGCTAACCTGGTGCTGGAAGAAGTGACATTTAGAGAGTTTAACCTTCAGCCCCTGCTGTTGTAGTCGAGCGAAGACCTCCCCTAATCTTTCGAGATGCTGTTCCACGGTGTTAGAAAAGACAATCACATCATCTAGATACAATAAAACGGACTGATATCTACAATCCCCGAACATGCGCTCCATCAAGCGTTGAAATGTCCCCGGAGCATTACAAAGACCAAAAGGCATTCTGTTAAACTCGAATAAACCAAATGGTGTACAGAAAGCAGTTTTTGGTTTGTCACGCTCAGCTACAGGAACTTGATTGTATCTACTTGCAAGATCTAAAGTGGAGAACCACCTCGCCCCGGACAACGCATCCAAAGACTCTTCAATGCGGGGCAAGGGGTATGCATCCCGACGGGTCTTGGCGTTCAACTGTCTATAATCAACACAGAGGCGGAGACTCCCATCCTTCTTGGTGACGAGGATGATAGGGGAAGAGTACGAGCTGCTACTTTCCCTGATCACTTGATTATCCAGCAGCTGTTGAATGTGTACCTTCACTGTCTCATACTGGGAAGGTGGAATTCTTCGATAAGGCTGGCGGACAGGAACATCGTCCAACAATGGCATTTCATGGGTGATCAAGGATGTGCATCCCAAGTCTCCATCGCCTCGGGAAAAGATGCTACTGTATTGAGCAAAAAGAGCCTGAGCCTGAGAAACTTGCTGCCGTGACAGCCCTGAGAGATCAGGCATAACAAATTCAGATGGTTTAGGGCACTCAGCCGCCTCTTGCGTAAAAACATAAGCTTGGCAATCTTCCCAGGAAGGATCAAAAGAAATGGAGGTAGTCGCCCCCCCTGCTGACGCCACCACCACTTGCACCGTGCCAATGGCACTACGGGGGGAGAGCCACATGTCCATGTTACTGACGTTGACCACGGGGCATACAGAAGACCCTTCTTGGCTACCACGAGTGTGGGGGATACTAGCAAACCTTCAGGCAGCGGTTCGTCATCAAAGTCCAATGGCTAAAGCAGGAACTCTGCAAACTGAGGTGGGGGCACGTTGCTGGGACCATAGTAAGAGCCCTGCTTCCAAACGAACTGGGACTTTTCCATGAACTTTCACTTTGAAGGGCTTCGGGGCATTAACAATCGCATTAACCTTCTCACAATGTCGTAATGCACGCAGGGCCGCCGGAGTCGCCGAACTCACTGGAGGGGAGTGGAGGAGCCAAGAACCATGTTGTTCAAACAGGACCTGGTAACACTCCCCCAGCACATTCATCCCAAGTATACCTGGCGCTATTGCTTTACGGTCTCTAATACTGACATTCTGTGGATCTCTGACAACGAGGACCCCCCGCCATGGAATACACTGTCCTAGCACCACCACATCCAGTTCAATATACCCAATATAGGGGATGTCTAACCCATTAGCAGCCTTGAGGCACAACCATTTACAATCTTTTTTCTGCAGGTGATGGAAATGTTCTTGAAAGAAACTCTCTGCTATAGTAGTCACCATTGACCCAGTATCAATCAGGCGAGAAACTGTCACCCCTCCCATCAACACAGGCAATACAGGGCTGGATCTAACTAGCTTATCATATGAACGAGAAAGTAACGAGCTAATGCCCTCTCCTCCCAGCGTGTGGCTCTGCACGCTGGGGGTTGCTAGTTTTCCGACTGACAAGCAGGTGCGTCATGGCTAGTGGAGTGGTCAGACGACAACTGGGGGGCAGGTCTACTATTACGAGCAGGGAGGGATACCTGGCAGTAGCGGGCAATGTGTCCTAGCTTATTGCACCTAAGGCAAATGGGCTGCCCATCAGGTGTCCGTTTAAAACGGCCACCCCTAAGAGGCGGTGGGGCTTGTGGTTTACCACTGGCCTGCCCTAGCTGCCTAACAAGCATGTCCAATTGGGCCTGTTGCTTCAGGACCAAGTCTTTCAGCTCTGCGAACTCTGAGGATGGAGTAGCTGTAGCTGCACACTGCGATACAACTTGTACTTCACTATTCCGACCGGGGACGCGGTGGCTACGGTCGCGATTAGCTCTACCCACCTAATGGCTTCTTTCCGCACATCTAGGAGAGACAACCCCCCATTTTCACGTACCAGTCTCTTGAGTTCCCTGCGTAGCATAGGGTCACAAACATTCTCGCAAAACTGGTCCCTCAACACAATACCTGGGTTACTCAAAGAATCACTCTTTGCCTGTTTTATCTTATCCATCAGTGCCATTAATGCATGAGAAAACTCAAACAAACTTTCATGTTCCCTTTGCTTCCGATCAAAGAAGCATTGCTGCCAGTGCACATAAGACTTTGGACAACCGTATACCTCTTTTAGGACCTCAATTATCATTTCAGGATTTTCACGAATTGTAGTAGGTCGGTACTTAATTTCATTATGGGCCTCACCTTCTAAGTGATTGAACAAGGCTTTATCAAAATCTGACATGTACCATGACCTTATACAGCTTTGCGCTTCCTGAACCCATTCTTCAATCGACAGAGACCCTGCGGTTGCAGAGCCAGAAAACTTGGGGCACCGCCGCTCCCGAGGTAGATAAAGGGCTTGGTCCTGTCTCACAGGCTGAATGTTACTCCCACTTGCTGACTGAGTGTTACTTCTACCATCACCGCCAATACCTCTCGACAGCCTCTCATTTTCTGCCTGGAGCTTGTAAAACCCACAAAACAATAACCAACGGCGGAAATTGTAGGGCGAAGGTTCAACGTGTTCTTTTGGCTGGTATTAGCACGCACGACGTCCTGGCTGGTGCGAATCACAATAAAATGGATATATTTTCTCCGTTCGAAGGACGGGGCACAAAAGCACAACGGTTACAATTAATCTGACTCCATAATAAATTTAGAATACCAAATTTAGTTATACCCTCGTTAAATATCTGACTCCAAATTAGAATTAGAATTTATAGTTTAGGGACACATGCGTGAATCTCGGGGCAGCTACGTCGCCAGACTCATCCGTGAAAACCAGTTACTCAACCGACGGCCCCAGGTAATAGCGCAGTTGCCGGATCTTAGTTCGGTGAGAGTTCTAGAGGATGGAAGAAATTACCATGATAGTAGCAACTTTGGCATAAACATATCATGAACCCAGATTTATGTGCACCACAGGGCCCCTTAAGGGGATCGACCAGGCACCGGCTTACAAGCCCAAGGGTGCCCTTAAGGCCAAATCCCCAGGACCAATACTACATAAACCCTTTATATAAGTAGACCGTAATCTGCAATCCAACTTAAAACCCATCACTACCTTTAAAACATCAGCTAGCTAGTCTGGAATGTAAGGACTCGCCCCCTAAGTACCGGTCGTAACGTGGCTAGAAAGAATAAAAGGATTAGGAGTCACGGAGACCACGCAAGCTTAAAGGAATGACAACAATTTATTCACCAGGTAGGCAAAAGCTTAAATCAAACAAATCCACGTTAAGCCAATTACAAGTTACGCATAATTTAGAAGAGGAGAATAAAGTCATACCTGGAGGAAAAGGATACACGCACTAACGTGCGCGGGAAGTTCGAAATATGATGTTACATCATTGAAAAGGCTACTCACGCACTAACGTCTTGGGGGGAGATCGGATACGATCTTCCCGAAAAAGGATTGTTTCTCTTTGCTTTAAGCCAAACCACGTCTTTGATCCAGGCGGCATGGCCATAAACACCTGGAAGGGGGGTCGAATCCGGTTTTTGGGTTTCTACCATTGGGAGAATGTAATAAAACACTTCAGCAGAGAGAGGAGAATAAGGTGATTACCAGAGAGGATTTTGACCGAATTCTCAGGAGTTTCCAAAAGGGAATGAGCCATAATTTCAATGGGAATGAAACATACTCCATTCAACTCCTTGGATTCCCCCGAGAATAACAAGACCAAACATGATATGAATATGTACTAATATGATGCAGTTGTCATGAAAAAGTCTTAAGATGAATTAATATATAGTTTAATTGGGTTATAAGTATATAAGTGATTTCTTAACAGGATATTGAACATATAAACATATTATGCTCTTCTCAGAGGTTTAGATTATCTTAAACAGATTAATATAACTGGACTTCAATTTAAGAATAAGGATAGTAATATGACTCCCACAGGGGTATTGTGTCAGCCAGAGCCTTGCAACTACACCCCCGTACAAAGTAACAGTAAGACCATTAACACCTTAGTAAGCATCTTGGGGAGGAAGTCCACAAAAGCTTTATTGCTATCTGGCATGGCTCTGGACTGAGCTTATCAGCCATTTGTCGCATACAGTCGCTGGGCTCCCCCACGCATCAGCGTTTGCAGATCTTACAGAGGTGCCGCTCAGAACCCAACCCAAAGGCACAGATGAATTTTACTGGTTTCGGAATGGAACAATCTTTTATAAAATGAAATATGCAATGTCTACAAGCTGTTCCAGACATTGTCGCAGTCTTTCCAGCTCTGATGCAGTCCCCTCCGCTGCGGTGTTCATCTCATTGCCAGCTGTTGTTCTCTTTACACACACGCACACTCACACACAAACAAACACACGCACACAAGGCTGCACAGGCGCTGCTTAACTTGCCCAACCCAGCGACACACTTTGTTTTAAGAAAAGCTAATCCTGCGGATTACGCCAGTTTGTGGCCCCCACGGGAGGCCTAACACCAGATTACGCCACCCCTTGAGCTAAACTAAAGAGCAAGGGGAACTCTACCCCAATAACAGGCCAACACAGGTTCTTTTAAAAAAAACATAAAAAAACAATTTTTATTATTACTCCTTTTCAAAATCAGGTGTTGCTAGGGTTGTCAGTTAGTTCATAGACAATACATTAAATAAACATGGGGAACCCCAAGCCATTGGTTGAGAGCCACTAAAACACAAACTAACAGGGGCCTGTCTTCTTCAATACCACACGTGGGAAGAGCATAAACCTTATACATACACTAAGAGTTCATTATCTCAGCACTGCAAAAGCACAACTTGGGCACATTCAAAGGTTCACACAGCACAGCACCATACCTTATGAGTCAGGGGTGAAGTGATTTTAGTGAAAGGAAACAGCCAACCTGTCACACTCCAAGCTAGGGCTCACCAGTACCAAGGCTATTGAGTAATACTAAGGAGGGGGAGTAACAATGTCAAAAAAAAACAAACAAACAAAAAGAAAACCCTCTAACCTGTGGCTCACAATATCCTCCTAACCATAGATATGACTAGCCTCCCCAGGCTAGAGGAAAAAAAAAAAAGAAAAAAAAACACAAAAGAAATGTTCCATCTAAAAGCAGCACCCGTACAATCAATCACATAGAGAACAACAGCCGACAATACAATGTAGCTTGTATGCTTCAATATGCTTCTTCGCTGACTAAACCGCTACACCAGAAGAGCGATGCACCTGGCATCTACACACTGCCAGCAACCACCACGGCCAGCGAACCACTTCTTCCCCACTCGCTGCTCCAGGTAACATTGACGTGGCATATAACACGGTCACAGCCCCGCAATCAGAAAGACGGCTCAATATGATCCTGCCGGTATCCACTCAATACACACGTGCAGCAAAGATGGCATCCAAGAAGACTGCTACACTCCAAACACAAACAGCAATGGACGGCTACTGGAATAAGGACCCAAGGTGTCTATAGCTATACCTGTCTAATTAGCGACCAATCCCAGCCCGTGACGTAACCCAGACAGAAGCGAGGCCAACGGCTCCCTACAACAATCAGTCCCCCGGCTACATTACCAAGGCTCAACACTAGCATTTGCTTGACTGCCTGGTGTCCAAGTACAGATCAAGAAATTTGCAACCAAATTTCCCAAACAGGCTGGTGAGTTCTAAAAGTAGTGGTATATCCTTGTATATTGTGGGCAAGCAAAAGTCATGTTTGGGCAAATGAAATGTGAAGTCTGAATTCACCTGCCCCAAAGGGCAAGTGGAGCCCTGCTATATCCCAAGCCTTAAAATTTTCATCAGGGACAATGGGGCATATAATGAGAATGAAGTATGTTTTTCAGCAATTTTCGTGGAGGCAAGTCTTACAAAATTTGGCTTAGTTTTTGATTACTGAAAGCGTTCAATGAAAATACTATTTGTTTTTTTTTGTTTGTATTGTAGGAAGCATCAGGTCCAACAAGGATGCCAAGTCAACCACTGACAAGGACATTGCTGCCTTGGTGGGCAAATGGTTCACCAATGCAAGGGATAGAAATGGGGAGCGTCAGGCTCGTAGAAAGGCTGTACTGGAAAGGGGCAATGGCGAGGAAGACGGGGAACAGGAGTGATGTGGCACTGACAATACATTTAAGGTGTTTGTATAAACACTAGTCTTTCTTTGTTGTTAGTTGGTACCATCTATATATGTCTGTCTTTGCCCATGTGACCTGTTACGCCCTGATGCAGACTGTCTAGGTCGAAACATGACGGCTTTTTAATTTGCTTCAGCCATGCTTTAATAAAGGCTTTTTATCCTAAGGCTTCGTTTGGACCCTATTTTTTTTCTGAGTGCCTGGAAGACCTACAATTTTTGGTTATCCTCTCGTCCCACTCTTCCAAGAGCACCAGAGTTATTCTTTCAACTAAAAGATTTTTTCATCCCATGAGCACCTAATATCCTTCTCTTTTAATGTATTCTGTTTAACTGTTTTATTGTTTATTTTATTGTCTTTCTTTTCTTCTTGTTCTTGAGTGTCCTGAAAGGCTCTATAAATAAAATGTAGTATTATTTATTGTAAGATAAGACAAAGATAACACAAATCACAGATTTAATTAATTTTATTTATTGAAGGAAGAAAGCTATCCGACCATACCTGGCCCTAAGTGAAAAAAGAAATTGCCCCCTTAGTCACTAAAATAACCGATTAAACAAATTTATTGATAGTTGGGTTCAATTCCTCTGGACACTCAGGCATGATTTCTGATAGCCCTATTGAATCTGAACATGACTTCAACAGAACCTGTCCGGTAATGAGAAGTTGGCACATGATTCCACAATCTAAATAAATTCAAACAGATGAGAAACAAAGTTGTTGACACCTACCAGGGGCTGCTTTGCAGTTTCAGGACTTTGTAGACTCGCTATAATTGATGGGACCATGAATTCTGCTTTCTATTGGAAAATCCTGAAGGAGAATATCTGGCCATCAGTTGGTGAACTAAAGCTCGAGCACAGTGGAGTTAATGCAGCTGGACAATCACTGAGGCACACAAGCATGTCTACTTCTGCTTGGCTCAAAAGAAACAAAATGGAGGTTTTGAAGCGGTCTACTCAAAGTTGACTTGAATCCGATTGAGATGCCCTGGTATGGCAGCTCATGTTCCATAACCCTCCAACATGGCTGCATTTAAACAGTTCTGCAAAGAAAAGAGGGCTAAAATTCCTCCATAGTGATTTAAAGGACTCATTGCCAGTTATCACAAACATTTGATTACACTTGTTGCCGTTAAGGTGGAACAAGAAGTTACAAGGTTTAGGGGACGATTATTTTTTTCAAATGATAGGCTTTGAATACCTCTTCAACATATTAAATGATCATTTAAAAGCTGTGTTTTGTGTTTACATACATTGTCTTTGTCTTATATTCTATAACATTTAAATGTGACAATAAGCAAAAATTAAAGAAATCGGGAATGGGGCAATTACTTTCTCACAGCACTGTAATATATACCACAGTAATACATTACCACTCTAAATTCCTGGCCAGCTGCATTAGAAGTCAAAGCTATACCTCGCTTTGTAGCACTACATTCACTTGTGATAGGTATTGTGTTGACCGCAAATGTGTACACAGCACAATAAAGCTACAGCCATCCAAAATAAACACATTCTCACGAAATGCTCAGCTATGACGTAGTGTCCAAGTTATGACACACAAAAAATGTTCCAGTAACATTGAGAGAACATTTTGTTACAGCTGGGTAATCAAGTGAGCTGACACCATGAGCAGCTGCGATGAGTCAGTGGATGGCACAAAAAATTTGAATGTTTTACTTGCTTCGCGATAAAATTTGAAAGTGCTCAAGTTCTTGCTGACACACTTAACCTTGCTGCTATAAATCACAGTCGTGAATGGCAGCACCTCAAGATTTTTCTGAATTATAACTGTTCTCATTGTGGGCAGAGCAACAGGGCTCGACCTGTTGGAAGAAAAACAGAAAGACCAGCTGAAAGGCCTGAAGCCAAATGCAGGATATTTAACCTTCAATGCTCACAATGCGGCACTTGTGAGTGGCATTTAGCCAAGCAGTTTCCTCTAAGTTTCCAAACCTTTGGGAGCTGCTTTTTTCTTCATTATCCCAGGACAAAGTTGTGCTGCTCAGCCCTTCTTAAGGAATGCAGTAATGGATCAAGGTTCAAATCAGTCATTAAAATTTCCACTTGAACCATGAAAAAAACAAATTAAAAAAAAAAAACCAAATGGGGCAGATGGCGTTCGGCTGTGTCATGCCATCTTAGCATTTGTGAATCTGGAGATAATGGAAAAACTTGCCAAAAGTGACCGTGCCAGTGCAGCATTGGCATTCAGTTTGAGTTGAAGGGTTCAGGACACAGCCCACTTTATCTGAGAGACATTGCCAGGGCCCTCGTAAGGTCATCCTCCGGACTGAGAGCATAGACACTGGAAGACATAAAATGCTAAATGAGTCTGAACTCGAGAACTGAATTCCAAACAACGGCCCAGCAGACGCGCGGAAACATTAGCTGCTACAACAACAATTAGCTTATGCGTCACTGCATTCACAGCAGTTAACTGTGAAAACTGACAATGCACTATGACCCTGATGTGATCTCTGAAAGAAAAATGTGCTAGATAATTTTCTCAGGAAAACAGCAGTGGTAGTGGGCATGTTTTGCAACAGAGATGACAAAACAGAGTGACCAAATCGATAATTGTGCTACAACATTGTTGATGCAAGGAGATGCACTTCCTCATGTATTTAATTCTATACCAAGAACTGTCAAACAAGTATGAATATTATTGTGATTATTATTTTAATGAGGTTAATTTCACTGTTTAAACTGTACAGAGCAAACAGAATGCCACAGTTACGAAGCAAGTTTCTTGTCTTCGCTCAAGAAAGTGCCGTTCGTAGTCTGTCAGAAAATGCAAACTGTGCACTGAATAGCTAATTGGAGGCCCCACCCCCTAACTGCTCCACCAACCATAAAGACATCTGGCATTAAAAAAGCCCAGGCAGGCCCGTGGGTGGCCGGCAATATCTTGACTGACTGGCAGACCGTGCAAATAAGAGCACCATTAGAAATGGGATGGGAACTTTACTTATCAGAACGGCATCGCAGGGTGAATGTCCTCAGCTTGCTACATTATGCGCACAATTTTTACTTGTAGTATTAGTGATATGATTGCAGTTGATTGTGTTTAGTAAAAAATACGGACGCAACCCTTTGACATAGCACAATACGGGGTTGCCAACTTTTACAGCGTACGGCGTGAGTTTTAGTGTCATATTCACGTTCCTGTGCTGTAGACAGGAATTATTCAACCAGCGCGTTTGTAAGAGATTCCCCGGTGGAACTGAAATCCTTGTGCATGTAGGTTTATCAGTTTTTCATGTGTTACGGAAGATTTCACCACTAGTGATTGGAAACCGATTATGGCTCTGGACTTCTCTTGCTTTTCTTTACTCAGGGGTTGGAAGCAATGGAATTGCATAAAAACGTTTCAAATGGTCTTATTTCATTTAAACAATTTGAACGATCGTGAAACACATGCATTGCATTGATTGAATAATTGCTGACTACAGCACGGGAACATTAATATGCCAATAAAACTCACGCTGAATGCATGAAAGTTGGCAGCCCTGACAATAACATAGATACATGCCACTGCAATATCTGAGGTTCGAATGACCCAAAATGACTGGTGCAGTTGACTTTATGTAGATTACAGAGGGGGTCATCTGCAATGTGGTCAATGTTTGACGTGCCATCAAAAAAAAAAAAAATCTTTTTTTTTTTTTTTAAGGAAGAACTGAAAAATAGATTAAAAATTTGTTTGGATGAAATTGTGACCCTAATGATTACAATTATTGCAGAGGTACATGTGACAAATTTAGATGACAATTGTTGGGCCCATCAAAAGCCTATATTTAGCAATTCATTCTATCATCCGAACCCAACCGCTGCAAATCCAAAGGCCATCTGAGGCTATTCATGTCCGAGTCCTCCTAACACTTCTGGGGGAGTGTAAGAGCTTTTCTTTGCAGCTTCAACATACGTTTAGAATATTTAGGAAAAATACGTTCAACATAATTGTTTGAGGGTAAATCACGGAACAAGGCTCACTGAATAAGCCCCCCTGGTAAATACTTTATTTTGTGAAAATAACATGACCGAAAAAATGACAGAAATTTTGACACTGTCAATGTAGTGTCAGAATCATAATTTGATCATTTTAATTGAAAGCAGTTTTAGAACCTCGATGCTCAGCAGTACATGGAATGATGCTGCAAATTTAATAAGTGAAAATGCCTGCTCTTCAAAAATTAGTCAGAAAAGTCTTGTGGAAAAAAAAACCAACAAAGGTAAGTTTCATCCCTTTTTTTACCAAAAAGGAGAGTGTAGTTATTGGTTTCTCTCCTTCGAAGCCCCAAGGAACTTAATTTCAGCAATATCACCCTTTACATGATTATAAAATAGACACATGTCGTAAACAGGGCTTGCATTTAGATTTCTTAGTTACATTTATCAGTGCTGACCCTCTTCAATTTTAAACTCATTATTTTTCTCATACAATTAGTGGCTTTTCAAAAAAATATAAATTAACATATGAAAACCTTCCGTCTATTGTCAGCGAGGCAAAAGATTTCTGTTGAATCATCCATGTTAGTTTGTATCAGCTTTAGTGCTATTGATCGCTAATTTCTCCCAAGACTTTTAAACATGATTAATTAAAACTGAGAGGAGAGTCTGATTTTAATTAGACTAAAAGATGGAAAGCACAATGTTGCTTGAAAAAAGTTGCGAGACAGTGTCCGCGAAATATTCAGCCATACTTAGGCAACATTGTAAGAACTGGAGGTCCTCGTTTGTAAACCTAAACTCAATCACTTCAAAATGCATTAAATGCATTAAAGGCTAAAAAGAAACATCTGATATCTGCATATCAGTTGTTTTGCATCCATGATGTTGAAAAGAACTCCCATTTTTAAAAAGCTCCACTACAATGAACTACTATGAACTGCTGCTTAGCATATGTCCAGTTAGCTAAGAGTACAGTCAGATATTGTGTCATATGGAATATATGGAATTTCTTAAAGAATACATGGGAACAAGAGTGGGTGCTTTGTTTATTCCCTTGATGATCATAAAGTGAGCACCAAAATTCTTTGGACAGTGACACATTTTTTATTTTAACTCTAGCACTTTCAAAGGCTCAATGAAAATAAGGTTAGATTGTAGACTGTCAGCTTAAATTTGAGGGTGTTTTTGTCCACATCAGATGAACAGTAAAGAAATGTAAGCAACTTTCAAACCAGATTCCTCCCCCCAGTTTAAAATAATGTAGAATAAGCATTAATTTTCATTTTTGGTCACATATCCTTTGCATGGAATGACTGCTTGAAGTATGTGACACATAGACATCACTAAACACTCGGTATCTTCCCTCGTGATGCTCTGACTGCAACCATCTGCAGCCACCCTCAGTTTCTACTCGTTTCAGGGACTTTTTGTCTTCAGTCTCCTCTTCAGCTTTCAAAATACATCTTGAGTTTGATTAAAATCTGGTGATTGACTCAACCAACGGAACAGAGACAACAAAATATGTCACTGTCCAGTGAAATATGGTGCTCACTGAATGTTTAATTTATCAGTGTCACAGGCAGCCAAATCCTTTATTCACTTGGAGGTCTGATCCTGTTTTTTAATGAACAGAGTATACACTAATGATAAAATGAACAGAGAATGCGCTACTTCTAAAAAACACACACAAATATAAATGCATTTAATGTATTATTTATTTATTTTTTTTGCAACAGAGCATCTTCGAAATTAATGCAGTGCAAAGTACGGTATATCTACTGTATTGTTCAAAGAAAGAGAACTTAGAACCTAGAAAATGACCGATACATCGATCCCAAAATGTATTGACACATATATGAGTTCTTAGCATTGTATTTGTCATTTAGTACATAGTATATTTAGAGCTTGAAATGGGCCGTTGTGACCATTTAAATGGGAGACACAATAGTAAGGCATAATGCAAATTAAATGTAACACAGAAACAACTTCATTGGTTTTGAAAGTAATCTGTATGTGGAAATATTATGGCAAGATCAATAATTATGTTTTCTTATGTCATTATAATATCATTAGATTAATACGCACTTTTGGTTTTACTATCTCTGTTAAAAAGTTATAGGGCAAATATCAACAAATAAGATGGGGAACAGCAGGTGTTTACTCCGGTAATGAACTGAATAAGAAGGACTTAATTTGTTTTTAAAACCTGTAATGAAGAGCAGTGTTCAGGTTCCATCCCTGCTACTTTGTGTGTAGAGACTACTCAAATGAGCCATGGGTAAGCAATGAAGCGGAACAATACTGCCAACTGAACCTGCCTCTGTGGCACAATGGCTGAATACAGATGGGTAACAAATGAAAGGAAAACAAAACATAAGGTTTTTTTGGTGACAACCCGGGGCCATAATAGCTTCACCTCATTGCAGCATCGAGTCTAGAAATCTCAGGAACAATGCTTGGGGGATGGAACGCCATTTAAAAAAAAAAAAAATCCCTTATTTGGTGTTTTGATGATGGTGGTGGAAAGCACTGTCTAACTTATTTGCCCAGTCTACGCTATTGGTGTTCAGAGCATGGATGTATTATAAGAACTGGATACTAAACCAGGGCTGAGACGCATGCCGACAAGGGTTTAGCGGTGAAGCTGATATTGCAAGTCACGTGATGCCATGGGGGGCAAAAAGAAAATTTTCCATTGGGAACAATTGAAAAAGATACTGATAAATCAGTGAATAATTTTTTTTTTTGACTTCCACAAATGATCAATATATAATCTGTCGATTTTTCTGTTTTAAATTATTGGTACCTTTTTCCACGGCAGCGACAAAATTTTTTTTTTCATTCAGGCAACATGAACACCAAGGGGACCTTGTCTCTAAGTGCGTTCTCGTAAGCAGTGCAGCAGCTGCAGTTCTCTGCTTGCAGCACTGGTTAGGAGATTCCGTGCTGTCGGCTTACGTTATTAACAAGTCAGTGAAGTAAGCAGGTGTAACGACACCAATGTTTTCATTTATTGTATTTGATGAAGGACTTTGTTATGTAGTGACTCGACTTTTTCATCTATCTTTTATGTAACGTTACAGAATATGCAGTCAGGTAGCAAAGGCTGTTGTTGGTTAACTAAGGTTGATAACGGGCGTGTATTTGGTAACTATTGAAGGTGACAGCCTATAATCGTGCGTGTAGCTAACACTGGCAGTGCTTTTTCGGAAGAAAATTTTCAAGATGCATTAAAACTAAATTGTATATTTCCATTCCTTTGAATATCTTACACCGATTCACAGTACTGTGTTTTGCTGCTTCATGTATTATGTGCTGGCCACGGAGCTAGCTAAGCAGCATTGACTACGTCCATGTGTGCATTTTCAGCATGGTATAAATTCAGCCCAAAAAAACTGCACAGCTTATCATTTATTTATCATTGCATGCACATACTTAATTATTAAAACAATAGCAGATGTGCACCCTTGATGTCATAACCTTTCAGTAACTTTTAAGACAGATACTTCATATTTTATATCTTCTTATTTTATACATGCGCCAAACTTGCATGACAGAACTGCATGACCAGAGACAGTATTCGTAGTTCAGCCTTTATTACCTAGAAGTGTTGACTGGGTTGGAAATGCTGAACAAGATAAAGATGTGAACGACACACTGTTCGAGAGCAACATCAGCATATGGGAGTGATGTAGCGGAGATCAGCTGATGCGGCTGAACTCCATCTGCTCAGAAAAAATACGAGAGTCCCAGAAGAAAGAAACAGATGAGAATGAAACGAAGATCGACTTTATGTATATTTTATAACAGGGCTGCTGATAATGTGGGGACTTATGAATTAACTAATCCTGTATAAGGGGAAGGGAAAGAATCCTGTATTCAAACTCCACTAATGTGGTATAAAATCAGCACTTTTTCAGCATACCTTAATGTTTAAGAACCCAGAGAAACGTTCAGGTGTATAAAAACATCAAGTGTGCACTTAGTCAAGAAAATTTAGAGTTTAATTTCTAGTGCTGATAAACGTGGCAATAGCATATAATGGCAGCAGGGGCCTATTGCACAAAAGTCGGATCCTGAGATCCTGGATCAACGTCAAAGCGGGTCACTTGCACAAAGCCAACAGCGGGTGGAGGAGGATCGGCTAAGTGAAGCCCGCTGCCGCTGATCCTGCTGAGTGCGCGCACATGGCTATCTCAAATAGACCCCGAGATCGATCACAGAATCACTGATCATCACCATGGACACTCAGCAGATGCAGCAGACGAGTGCACCAACTTTCACTCAAAGACTCCGTTCAGACAGAGGGACGATGTTGTTTCTGAAATGCCTCTGCTTGCTACTCCTTCAGTTTCTGTCTGAATGGTGGAAGGCGTTTGAGAGGAGTAAAAAGTGAGCTAAATTAAAGTGAAAGTAAACTCGGGAGGTGTTTCAGCGCTGTCGAAAAAGAGCAGCTGATACACTTCGGCGTCTGTGTGAATGGGATAAGCCGTCGTTGCCTGACAGATTTAAGATATAACATCGAGACAAGAAAATAGGCAGATGTGATTGTGCATAAAATGCACACATGGACTGCCAAGCAAACCCAAGTACTTACAAATTTTTACAAGCATCATTTTTCCTTTATACATATTACTTTTGCTATAAGCCTTTTTTTGTCCTGCACAAACTGAAATGATAGTCCGATCTAGAAGACATTTTCAGACTAGTTGACCTTACTTTCTGCTTTTAATCACTTCTGATGGGGGCATATTCAAATTAAAAAGTAAAATATTAACGTCAGAAAATAACGTTAAGGAACCTCCTAAAAATGTTTGATTCCAGTATCGCGAAGCGAGCGACATTCCACACACATCCGGCGATAAGGCAATGACCCTACCTTTCCCATCACAGTCTGAATAAGACGGAGAATAGTAGCAGCAGCGCTGTACGAAGGGGGTTACCGCAGCGATTTAAGACCGCGCTGAAATACGGTAACCCACTTCATACAGCACTGCTCATCTTCTACTCAGGAGGAAGTCTCAACTTGGGGAATAAGGACAAATCTGATGATGACGGATTCTAAATATGGTTAAAATGTGACATGGAAGGGGGACTGAGTGAATTGTGATGGTGACTGTCGCATGGATACTTGAATATAATGATCGAATATTGGCTATTTTACTGACATCAATGGTCAAACGTTTCTAAGATAATTGCTCTGGGCCTACTATAATTGAGATAGCAATGTGTAGTGGACAATTTAGAATGACTGTTAAGGACATTGATTTTCAATTTGGATGACTGCTGACTGAGGTGAGGTGAAATTGGCTGGAGGCAGGAGCTTAGCTTCTCGGTAAGCCTGCTCAGGAGCTGGCTAGCTCCACAGACTTTGTTTCCATAGTAGCTAGTGCCATGGCTTAGCCTAATCGCTCTGTGCAACCAAAATGGGGCTTGAGATCAGGCTAATCCCGTACTGATCCTGGGCTAATCCCTTATCCCGCCTTTGTGCAATAGGCCTTAGGTATATTACTGATTACACACCAGGTTGCGAGGGTTTGCACAGCATATGCATTCGTGATATTGAACATTAAAAATAAATTCTTAAGCAAAAAAAAATATATATATATTGGCGCCCCCTTTTAAAATCGTTCTGGAGAATAAAAAGCTGAAAAAATTGGGGGTTGGGTGCGGAACTCTTTCCAGGGGAAGGGCTCCAGCGTATGTTAACTTAAACAATAGGAGGATAAAACAGATGTGTCCGAAGGCCAATATTTTATAGATAGTAAAAACTGCTATTAGGTAGAAAACACTGAAATTTGTATCCATTCTATGGACATATGTTTGATGAAAGAAGTTTTCATGAATAGATTTAATGAATGGTGTGTGCACCCTGCGATGGATTGGCGAGCTGTCCAGGGTGGGTCCCTGCCTTTCGCCCAGAGTTGGCTGGGATGGGCTCCAGTTCCCCTGCGATCCTAATAGGGAAGGGGCAGTATAGAGTTTGGATTTAATTGGCTTTGAGCATATGTACGCTAAAAGTAATTTAGCTTGTCAGAATTGGCTAAATATTTTAATTGCCGTCGTCTACTTTAACCCTTAAATACCCAACTATAGTAAAAGTTGAAAAAAATCTATGTGTTCTGTTAATATGTCCTGGGGAGGGGCTAATAACAACCCAATAGCAATTTTAAATTTTTGGTGACCTTTGACCTCATTTTAGTTTTGTGACATATATGTCACAATGAGCATTTCGGGGACCTTATTGCTAAAATGACTTGAATGATAAAACAGTTGACATATAGCTGAAGTATTAGGCATAGCTTATTTTTCATTAGCTTACCTGTTTGTCTACTTTATCCAGTGATGAATGGATGCTGATCTATCGTGTGGATTCCACCATGGGGGCGGCCATATTAGAAAGGTTAGCTGGTGCAGCCAGTGTAGTGTCAGTTCCACTTTTATGCATCAGATGGCAGCACTCATGGTCTAAATATGTCACTATGGGCATTAGGTTGCAAAATTTATGTGGGGTCAGTGGTTTTGACAACCCCCAAAATGTGTGACAAATTTGTCACAGGGGGCATTTAAGGGTTAAAACGTATCAGTTCATAAAGCAGGGGCAGTGCTCTGTGCGGTTGGATTATCGTCTTGAATCCAGAAAGAACAGAGGTTGCAAGCTAACAAGCACGAAACGTTTCACTTTCTACAAATACATTAAGCTTTGAACTGCGTGGAAACCGAGATTGAACTATGTCATTTTATAGAGCAGCAAGTCAACTGTTTTGCTGACATTTTTTTGCAATGTAGTGAATAATTTTATTTCCCTGTTAAATTAAAATAGTTTATCAACATTTAGGTATATAAACTGTTTTTCCAAACTATATTTAAGCCTTCACCGAGTGTTTTGTTTGCCCGTTCAGTACAGAGCTATTGCATGGGTTTCGCAGTGGACTGGAGAACATTGGTCGTTAACACGCGTCCTGTGTCGGAATGCTTCAGGCACGGACCGTTGTCATAGATACCTCAGGCGTCAGCGCGTTTATGAGCCCCTCACTACGCATGTGTGAGCGAAAAGTCACAAAGCGGATGTCCGCGTGACTCGGGAAATAAGGCCTCATGTCAGCACGCTGCGCCACTGAGAAATTTCCATTGAAATAAATGGGCGGCCATTTTCGGTTCAGTATCCAGTTCATATAATACATCCATGGTTCAGAGTGGTTGAGATCTGGTGACAGCGAAGGCTGTGGAAATAAATCACATACTGTAATTTTCAGACACATCTGTAATGGCCGGTAGTATACAGAGGCCAAGCGCAACGACAGAGAGAAAGAGTGTAGCATGAACACAGTACAAACACAAAGAATAATATAGACCAAACGCAAGTACTCGCGTTTCCAAGGGACGTATAATAGTCCGAACCACAGAAGCAAAGCGAGATAGAAAAAGGGAGAAGAAACTCCAACAATAAGAAGATAGAAAGTCATACAAAACCTGACTACAGATATCTTCGGCTATAGTGCGAAGCTAAAACAGACACTCTAGCGAAGCAGGCGTGCCGGACATCCTGCTTATATAGATTCTGGGGAAGCGCCGCCCCAGCTCAATCAACCAGCTGGGTAAAGAATATGCGATTATCAATTTGCACCGCAGTGCAAACCAACGAATCTAGAGACAAACAAGGCTCCAATGTAGCCAGAGCGTCCTTAACCTCCTCAGCCAAAGCGTGAACGAACACTGTCATAAGAGGCGCTTCTGGCCAGCCTGTCTCAGTAGCCAAGGAGTGAAATGTGATTGAAAATGCAGCGACACTCTCAGAGCCCTGCCTTAGATGCATTAAACGCGTAGCCGCGTCCTGGCCACAAACATCCTGATCAAACACCGAAACCATTTCTCTAATGAGAGTCTCCACAGTATTCACTACCGGTGAATTAGATCGAATAAGTGGGCCGACCCAAGTGAGTGCTGTGTCAGTTAACAGGGATAAAATAAATGAAACCCGAGACTCTTTTTTAACAAACCGTGAAGGCTACGCTTTAAAAAATATCTTGCATTGGGAAATGAAATCTTTACATCTTCCTGCCTCGCCTCCATATCTTGGGGGTAATGGAAGCTTTGGCTCTCAGGGAGAATGTACAAACTGTGCTTGTGCAACCTTTTGTGTGATTTGCGTGGACAGGGCTCTAATACTCAGCGAGCGTTAACAGAACGTTCTCCTGTCTCTCCATGGCATTCGCCTGAAGGTGGACTCTTTCCGCCAACTCTGCCTGCTGATTGTTCAGGCTAACAAGACCCTGGCCATAACCGGAGAGAGCAGCTTGTTGGTTAGCCACAACTTTCTCTAACGCAGCCGTTGCTGACAACTCCATGCTGGCTAGAGTGTTCTGAAAATGGCCGGTAGTATACGGAGGCCAAGCGCAACGACAGAGAGAAAGAGCGTAGCACGAACACAGTACAAACACAGAGAATAATATATACCAAACGCAAGTACTCGGAACTTCCAAAGGACGTATAATAGTCCGAACCGCAGAAGCAAAGCGAGATAGAAAAAGGGAGAAGAAACTCCAACAATAAGAAGATAGAAAGTCACACAAAAACCTGACTACGGCGAAGTCAAAAACCTAACTCTAGTGAAGCAGGCGTGCCAGACATCCTGCTTGTATAGATTCTGGGGAAGCGCTGCCCAAGCTCAATCAACCAGCTGAGTAAAGAATTTGATGGCCCAGGAATTTGATATCGTCCCGGGACGAGAGCCGCAAAGAAAGGTCCAAACAACACGCACACCTCACAAACCGTGACAACATCAAACGATTTAATGATCCCCTCGTGCCCTGTGGATGGGGCAGTTCTCATCCTGGAAAAGACCATAGAAATAATTCAGTGTAGGATGAAAGTGATCATTCAGAATTACTTTGTTCTGATATGCCCTGACTACAGGGACCAGAATCAAGCCAGTAGAATGCATACCACAGCATAATGTTATACTGTATTTACACCGCTGTTTCAGTTAGCTGGAGTTGGTTACTTTTTTGTGTTTTATTAGGTTAATATGTCAATACCTTTTCAGCTTTCAGTAATTGAAGTGGTCTGAGAATAAATTGGAATATCTGTAATTTTTGCTCAAGCTCTTTATTCAGCCATCAAAAATTCTACCACTCTCGTTAGCTTTAACCAATCAGGGCCCCTCTTTGACTTCTCTGTCCTGATTGGTTGAGTTTCTGTCAGATCATGTTGCTGTCTGAGTTTCATAAGCGTTCATAAGAAACTTGAAACAATGGCGAACAGCGAAAATCCAGAAGCGTCTAAATCTCTGTCTACACTTTCTAATTCCTTTGTTGCCAACAACTGCATAGATTAGTAGTCAAGCAAGAAGGAGGGGGACTAAGCAAGAAATGAAACCTGAGTCAACATTGTGTGGCTTTCTAAAGATGTGCACAACTTTGGGATTTCTGAAGGCTGAAATTGGATGCTGAGGTTGCTATACCCTCCCGTAGGTAACTAGCTGTGTCATTTTACTATATTACCTTTTGTTAGAAAATATGGTATGTTATTCTGGTTGTAATAAAATAATATATATATTTTTTTTACTCTTTCATAGCCTGAATGCATGTTCAAAGGCTCATTCCATGATTATTAATGCTAAAAAATTTATTGAAACTGTTTTGAGGCAACATTATTCTGCAAAATTACCTCTGATGGTCAGTTGTTTCAGTATATAAGGTGACATGAACTTTGAGCAGTGTTAAAAAGTTAAATGTGCCGCAACAGAAGGAGCTCTCTGAGATTGTCTGTAGCTGCATTGTGGCCTAACATGATGCTGAAGACAACAAATGCTGCTATGGCACTATAAGAAACACCATCAAGCATTTCAAAGACACCGGTTGCTGAAAAATAGTGGCAATACAGGATGTAAATTGGAAGTTAAGTACCTCTGATGTTCATTATCTGCATATGACAAGTAAAAAAAAATTGGCGATTGACAGCCCAACAACTCCGTGATGATGTAATAGTGCCAGGAGTGAAGAGATGAAAGTATCAAGATCTACTATTTCCAGATGCCTGTGTGAAAATGGTCTGATTGATTGTGTTGCTGCCAAGAGCTGAGAACATTAAAAAAGACTTGCATTTACCAAGAAATTCAAGGATTGGATACCAATGGATTGGGAAGTCCTTTGGGCTGATGAATCAAAATTCGAAATTTCGTCCTCCAAACGCAGAACTTATGTGCGCTGTACTATTGGAGAATGTTTAAGAAATGACTGTTTAACCCCTTCAGTAAAACATGGAGGTGGTAATTAGGGGCCAGGCAGCAAAAGCTGCCGAGAACCTATTGTTTTCCCCAGTATTCTTCCTCTTCTTCTTCTTAGGAAATCCTACTTCCCATATATGAAAAATCACCAAACTTTGCACAAAGGTCCAGTCCCATGCCAGATTGCCTCAGCTGCAAAAACAAGGCCAATAGTCCTGATGGTGGCGCTACTGCAAGCCTCTAAAATTCAAAATTTTGAAAATTCACAACAAATCAACCATATGTGCTACAGATTTGCTACTTTCACCAAAATGTAGCCCCAATACTTTAGAAACTTTTGTCCTCTTAAACTTAGTACAAATTATGAAGTCTATCACTCTATTTTTCTCAAAAACTGTAAAACTTATAAAACTTTTCTTGCCCCACAATTTTTGCTCAATTGTCACCAAATTTGCTGTACTGAATCTTCAGATCATCCTCCACAAAAAGGCCACCCGGCGTTTCGATATTTGAAAAATTGAGCCTTCAGTGCATGAAAATGTTTGACTGTAAACAGTACTGTAAACATATACCAGCCAATTCTTGATAAATACATTTTCAATCTTCCTGAAAAAAATTGATAATATTTTAGAGTCATGGTCGATGAAGTTATATATCAGAATTTTTTCTCAAAAACTGAATTTTTTAAACCATTTTGAATTCTGCTCTCATGTCACAATTGGAGTCAATGTAAGAATGGCATTTTTAAACATTAGATTTTCTCTTATGAAGCAAAACACTTATTGCTAAAAACAAATCACCAAAATTTCTATGCTGTCAAGCTGCAATTTATGTATTATCAGATTTTTGTCTTGATAACAGAAATTTTGACATTTTGACAATTTTTGAAATCATCCTTGACAACTGCTGCCTGGCTGGTGACTCCCTTAATTAATGAAGCCACACACCTGCTGTAACTTTCAGCCAATTATCTCAATGAGTTAGTAGTTGGTTCTTGGTGTCAGAGGTTATGAGTTCAAGCCCCAGCTATGGCAGAATGGACGTTGTAATGTTGATGTTCTTGTTATTTGCCTATTTAGGAACTTATTGTTTTCCTCAATAAGCGTTTAAAATTAAAAACTTTGAAAATTCTGACCAAACCAACCGTACGTGCTACAGTTTTGCAACTTTCACCAAAATGTAGCCCCAATACTTGAGAAACTTTTGTCAACTTAAACTCACTACAAACCTTCAGACCTAGCAACAAGAAATATTATTTTCTGATTGGCTGATAGCTCGCTAATTCAAGACAGCTGTATGGATGGACTAAGCAAAAAAACTTATCTTGGCCTCTGAGGTTTCATCACTTCTCAAAGTGAGAAATTTCATGTGTGGTGTGTGAGCGTGTGTCTCATGCCCAATGCACGAGACTAGAGAGCCCTTTTGTTGTTGCAGCACGTCTACAGCAAGCATCTTCCTGTCATGTTGACGTCAAAGAGAGGGATATCCTCAACTGCGAATATTCATGCCTGAAATAATCAATCCATTATGAAAATAGTTGTGTATTAACTATTATGTATTTAAATAACTGATTTATTGACAAATTGTCGCTGCTTTATTTCTTATTTTAGTCCTAAAATGCGCTAGAAGAAGTTTGAAATGCATGTAACTCTTAAAAGTTACTTGCTAATTAGCTCAGTGAGACGAAGGATACTAGGCTATTTGGTGTCAGAGATTATTAGTTCAAATGTCAACCAATGCAAAATGTACGATGTAATCCCACCTTTCTTGTTATCCTCCATTTTTTGCCTCTTGTTGCTCAGAATTGCTTAAATTTGCCTGGCCTCGATATCACTGCAAAGCAGCTTTAATATAATGGTTTGTGGTTCAGTCTGCTCGAAAGGAGCCTGTGATGTCATGAAAATTGATGAAATCGTGGATCCTTGTGAGGCACGCATTGCCATCAAGACAGAGACTAATTGGTTGAGGATTTTGTTTTCGACAAGATAATGACCCTAAACAGATTTATATGTTGTGCAAGAATTATCTCAGTTGGAAAGACACAACTAGTTACATAAAAGTTATGACTTGGCCTGCTCAAAATCCAGACTTTAATCCGATTAAGCAAATCTGTTGTCACGTTGAAAGAAATGCTTTGGAATGACTTTCAAACCGTATGGAATGGTTTAACGAATGAGGAAATTAAAAAATGTGAAAACTGTGCCTGAAAGATTGAATGCTGTAATCAAAGCAAAGGAGGGCCATATTAGATTCTGACTTTTTCTCTCAAAAAGACATTTTTATTTTTGTTTTTATTATATATTGTTATCTGTTTACTTATTTTCATCTTCATCATCCAATATAACATGAAATAAATACTTGAATAATACTTGGTTTCTGATTTTTAAGTGTATAAGCATCACCACACACACTACTGCACACTACCTAGGTTCTCTAACATCTTTAGATTACCACGCACAATTACAATGACTTTGATATAGTATGGTATGTGTCCGTAAGTAATATGTAAAAGCTCAAAGTGTTACCAGTGTTTCTTACTTCTTAATCAGACATACTGGAGCTCCTCGTGTTTTTTTTTTTTTTTAACACCTCAAGTAAACAGAACTTGTGAATGAGCAGGAGCCTTGTTTGGAGGGTAGGACTACAGGAGGGTGGGAGGAGCTATAAAAAAGAGGAAGGGTGGGGTGTTTAGGATCAAAATCTCTCTCTTGCTCTTTCTTCCAAAACTACAAACCCCAATTCCAATGAAGTTGGGACATTGTGTAAAACGTGAATAAAAACAGAATACGATGCTTTGCAAATCCTTTTTCGACCTATATTCAATTAAGTACACTACAAAGTCAAGATATTTAATATTCAAACTGATAAACTTTATTGTTTTTTGGAAAATATTCACTCTTTTTGAATTTGATGCCTGCACGTTCCAAAAAAGCTGGGACAGGGCAACAAAAGACTGGGAAAGTTGAGGAATGCTCAAAAAGCACCTGTTTGGAACATTCCACAGGTGAACAGGTTAATTGGAAACAGGTGAGTGTCATTTAGGTATAAAATGAGCATCCCAGAAAGGCTCAGTCATTCACCAGCAAGGATGGGGCGAGGTTCACCACTTTGTGAACAACTGCATGAGCAAATAGTCCAACATGGGTGCGTTTCCCAGAATCACAGATGCTAACTTACATATGTTACGATCCCCAAAGCGCCTAGGAAAGCTAGGGGATCGCACTTTGGCTTTTAACCGAGGTGATGTACAATAGCGTAAGCCTGGGGCAAACAATACTTAAAAAAAAAGAACACCACGGGATATGGGGCAATGACACACAATCCACGAGTGAAAAAGTGCAAATGGGTGCTTTTACTGTGCAAAAAGTGGTATTTACAATATTTACATAACAGAAAACAGGAACATGACAAAACACACATCCAAGGTCCGGGGACCTGAGTGTTGCCCAAGAAAAGAACTAAACAAAACCAAAACAGGACTAGCTGGAAACAAAACCGAGTAAGCTACCTAACTGCTGATTGTATATACAGAAAGAAAACCTACCTAACTATACTGACTAGCCGAAACATAAATACAGCGGGTGGCAACCACTCCTAACCTAGTGTGTTTAACAGGTTTGTTTTTTGCCCTCGTGCAGGTGTACAGAGGCCTCTGTCTTACCCTTCCCGGCCTCGAAGTGGTCAGAAAGAAACTCGGTACACAAGCGAAAAAGAAACCAGGGCGTGAGCGGAATTACAAACCAAACCAAAAAGCAAAAAAAGACTGAGGTACAACAAACAGATGGGATGAACAGCACTTCTCTCAGGTCACAAGATCCGGATTTAAACAGGTGAGGTGAAAGATGATTGGTGGACCAGTGTCAGGAGACTCCCTCTGATTGGCGGAGGCGGGACATGGCATGACATGGGGTAATGATGATGAATGGGAACCTGGACCAATAGAGAGACACAGCAACAAAACCAAGGAAATACAGAAAAAAAGTGTGGCACGTAACACTCCCCCAGTTAAGAACTAACTTACAACGGGAAAGTTAGTTGAACACCCTTTTTTTTCTTGGCTATCCCATGTATATTAGCAGCAGTAGTACCAGAAATATAGTTTATACAAAGCTCCTAGACAAAGCATCTGCTATAATATTATCAGACCCCTTTTTATGTTTAATGTCCAGGATATAATTCTGCAAAATCAATGACCAGCGCATCAACCTCTGATTCTGGTTGTACATTTGATTAAGAAATGTCAGAGGGTTATGATCTGTGAAAACCACAATAGGCACAGAGCTAGATCCAACGTAAACTTCAAAATGTTGTAGTGCTAAAAGCAATGCAAGGGTCTCCTTCTCAATCGTGGAATAATGTCTCTGGTGCTTGTTAAACTTCCAGGAGAAGAAGCAGGCAGGGTGATCAATCCCATCGGCGCCCTCCTGCAAAGTACAGCACCAGCACCCAGGTCACTTGCGTCCACCTCTAGTTTAAAGGGACCGCCAAAATCTGGGCGGCGAGCACAGGAGCACTACAAAGCAAAGCCTTGACACATTCAAAAGCAACTTGACACTCCGAGGACCAAGCAAATTTCCTTGCCGAACTGAGCAAGCTCGTTAGGGGAGTTACAATGGTGGAGAAGTTGCGGCAGAAGCTCTTGGTAGTAGCGGTCATACCCTAAAAATCTGCGCAACTCGCGTTTGTTAGCAGGAGTAGGGAAACTAGTTATGGCCATTATTTTGTCGTTGATAGGCGCGACTTTTCCCTGCCCAACCTGTTTACCTAAATATGTGACAGTCGCCCTACCAAATTCACATTTGGCGAGATTGATTGTTAAAAAGGCCTTCGCCAGTCGGTCGAACACGGTTTTTAAAAAGATGAATGTGTTCCATCCAGGTATCACTATACAACACAAGATCGTCGAGATCGCTTGACAATTTGGTACACCGGTCAGAACCACATTGACAAGTCTTTGGAAGGTAGCTGGCGCGTTACACATGCCGAAGGCTAAAAGCGTTATATTGCAAGAAGTCATCGGGATTTGAATGCAGAAATAAAGGGAAGCCACGAGGGGTTAACGGGACTTGCCAATACCCTTTTAACAAATCAAGTTTGGTTACAAACTTTGCAGAACCAACATTGTCAATACAATCTTCCATTCTCGGAAGTGGGTATGAGTCAGGCACGGTAACAGCATTGACTTTTTCGAAATCAGTACAGAACCTGACACTACCATCGGTTTTGGGACTAGAAGGCAAAGGCGAGCTCAGGGACTCGAGCTGGGAATTGCCAGGTTATTTTTTAACAAATACTGTACTTCTTTTTTCATGGCTGCGTTTGGCAGCATTAACCCGGATATGGGTGCTGGCGGTCGGTGCAGCTGAGCCAACATCTATATCGTGCTCAATTACTGGGGTACGAGTGGGAGTGTCACCGAAGAGCATGGGATATTCTCCCAACAATTTTCCCAAATCAGAGGCTTGTTCCTCGGACAAATGAGCAAAATGGGAGGACAAGTCAGCCAAAACTTCCGAATTTAACAACCTTGTTCCTTGTTGAGGAGCTTGCCTAAGCATAAGACCGTCCTCATCTTCAATATTGTCGGGACTGTCTGTGAGTGGTACAGAACCTGTTGTTAAGACAGACTGAACTTTTTCCTCTCCAAGGCAAGGCGTTTTCCTGACATGGTATTCCTTCAGCATATTAATATGGCATAAGCGCGATTTATGCCTGCGGTCAGCCGTGCGAACAATATAGTTGGTATCACTTATTTTCTCCTCTATTGTATAGGGACCGGAGAAACGAGCGGACAAGGCATTGCCAGGGACAGGCAAAAACAGCAATACTTTATCTCCTGGACTAAAACAGCGGAGAACAGCCTTCTGATCGTAACAGTGTTTCATGCCTCTTTGAGATGCAGCCAGGGCATCTTTCGCCGAAGACCAGGCCTGGTACAAGCGCTCTCGAAACTGACTAACATAGTCCAGTACATTGGGCTTCAAATGCGAGTCAGACAGTAAATGTTCTTTCAAAGCTTTCAGAGGCCCTCGCACAGAGTGTCCAAATACTAAGTCTGCGGGGCTGAAACCAAGCGATTCTTGTACTGCCTCTCTCATGGCAAACAACGCAAAGGGAACCCCCTCATCCCAACATTTCCCCGTGTCCAAACAATATTGACAGAGGACAGATTTAAATGTCTGGTGCCAACGCTCGAGTGCACCTTGCGTTTCTGGGTGATCTGGCGCTAGAAACTTGATGAGCAATTGACAGGGACTGCAAGACTTGTTTGAATACTCTGGATAAAAAATGTGTTCCTTGGTCTGTTTGCACAACCCTTGGAAACCGAAAGTGAAAAAAAAAACTTTGTCAGGGCTTTTTACAACCGACTTGGCTGTGATGGCACGAAGAGGTACAGCTTCTGGGAACCTAGTGGCTGCGCACATGATCGTGAGTAAAAATTGATTTCCGATTTGGTTTTCGGCAGTGGCCCCACACAATCCACTATAACTTCGCTGAAATGGTTCGCCCATCACGGAATCGGGCACAGAGGGGCAGGAGGAATCACCTGATTAGGTTTCCCCGTAATTTGGCAAGTATGACAGGTTTTACAATATTCTGCCACTGCTGCTTTCAATCCAGGCCAAAAAAAATGTTGTAACACTTTATTATACGTTTCTGTGATCCCTAGATGACCAGACCATGGGTTGTCATGAGCCAGGGACAGAATCTGGGGTCGGAAACCGGTGGGCACCACTATCTGGCAAACCACGCCCCACTCCATACCTGCTGCACTGGCAGAAGTCCACTTTCGTAATAACATCCCGTTGTCTAAGAAGTAAGCTTTTGTTTAGCTACCTCGGGTGTAACCACCAGCTCAAAATATTTGTTTAAAGACGGGTCATCTTTTTGAGCATTGATAAATTGCTCACGGGTGGCGGGTACCTTAACTGATGGGATTTCGGAAAGTAAGGGATTGTTTTTCGACTGTTCCTGGACGCCCAGGGAATCGTCTGCGAAGAAGACATCGCTCTTCAAGGTAGGTGCTAAAATAGACTCCGACAAATTTACTTCCTCTCCCCATTTACGCGACTGTGCTCGGGTTAGCACACAAGCAGGGAATAGTTCATGGTGCAACTGAGGAACCTCAGGAGTCACACACACTTCGGGTTGGTTTAAAACCTCAAGCATGGGCAGGACTTTGCCACCAGCAATATCATTTCCCAATATGAATGAAACGCCCGGAACTGGTAAAGCTTTGCATACCGCGACATCAAAACAGCCAGAGACTAAATCAGTCTGTACACGAATCTTATGTAAAGGAACGGTGACAAAACCCATTTCAATTCCCTGAACTACTATGTTTGCCCCACTGAAAGTAGCGTCAGAGACCGGCAGGATATCGTCTAATAAAAAGGACTGGGAAGCACCCGTATCCCTTAAAACACGAACTGCGACTTGATCAGACTGTTTGTCAGGCAGAGATACAAATCCGTCAAACATGAATGGCTCATAACCAGCAGTGGATTCGTCTTTCGGAGTTTCCACAGGCGACGTGGCTGGGGACAGTTTTCTAAGAAAGCCTGTAGGCTTCGGTTGGTTGGCGGACTTCAACCTTTTCAAACAGTTTGCAATTACGTGCCCTTTTTTATGACAGTAAAAACACTCTCGCTCCTCCTTGGAATGTGAGGGTGGCGAGTTAACTTTATTACTTTGTTTGTCAACAGACAAGGAAACGGAACAAGAGACCAGTTTCTCACGGGACGCAGACGCAAATACATTCTTATGGGTAAGTGTGAACTCATCCGCAAAAACTGCTGCTTTTGTCAATGAGGTGACTTTCTGCTCATTCAAATAAACCACAACTCGTTCAGGAGCACACTGCTTAAAATCTTCCAGTAATATTAATTCACGAAGTGAATCATAATCTGTGGCTTTACTGGCAGTGCACCACTTATCAAAGAGAGTTCCTTTCTCTCTGGCAAATTCAACATAAGACTGAGTCACGTTTTTTTTATGATTTCGAAATTTCTGCCAGTAAGCCTCAGGTACTAACTCATACGCCCGCAACACAGCGGCTTTCACCACCTCATAATTCAAGCTTTCTTCAAGGGTTAACGTTGCCATTACATCTTGTGCTTTCCCAGTAAGTTGGCATTGCAACAAGGTAGTCCAAATGTCCTTAGGCCACTGTAAGGCAATGGCTAACCGCTCAAAAATGCTAAAATAGGAGTCAACCTCAGCCTCTCTAAAAGCAGGAAGTGCTACATGTCTCCTTATGTCATAGCCAGACGCAAGTAGTGGGGTAGATGAATCTGTGGAAGGCAACTCAGCAGTCTTTGCTGCTGTACTCTGCAACTCCAACTGCCGCAGTTTAAGCTTTGTCTCTGCCTCTATCTCCAGCTTACGTACAGACAACTGGAATTCCTGCTCCAGTTTCTGAGCCCTGTCCCGTGCCTCTCTTTCTCAAGCCCTCTCCTCGGCCTCAAACTGCAACCGAGCCAAACGAACTTTGAGCCGAGCATCAGACTTGGACCCAGAGGAAGTTGGTGAAAATCCCTCAAATCGCGGCAAGGTAACTGGGGGAATCTCAGCCTTTACCTCCGCTCCGGCGGAAACCCCTGTTCCTAGCGGCGTTTTGGGACCTAAATCAGGCACTTTAGGCACTTCAGGCTGACTGGGAGGTAGAATCACTGGCGACAGTAATAATTTCCGCTCCACCAATGTATCCCACACTACTGCTTTAATTTCCTTTTTCAGGAAAGTTCGGGACAATGATAGCCCAAGATGATCAGCAATGGCTAACAAATCTGCTTTACGACACTGATCAAAAGCAAGTACTGAAGGTGCGGCAAAAAACTCATGAACATCAAATGAGGCCATTTTACTTAACTCGAAACCACTATTGCTTCCCAAATGCCTAGTATTACAATTGCCAGATTTTTTTAATACACAGGCTTAACGCTCCCGGACGAGCCCCCACTTATGTTACTGTAAAACCCACAAAACAATAACCAACGGCGGAAATTGTAGGGCAAAGGTTCAACGTGTTCTTTTGACTGGTATTAGTACGCGCGACGTCCTGGCTGGTGCGAATCACAATAAAATGGATGTATTTTGTCCGTTCGAACAACGGGGCACAAAAGCACAACGGTTACAATTAATCTGACTCCATAATAAATTTAGGATACCAAATTTAGTTATACCCTCGTTAAATATCTGACTCCAAATTAGAATTAGAACTTATAGCTTAGGGACACATGCGTGAATCTCGGGGCAGCTACGTCGCCAGACTCATCCGTGAAAACCAGTTACTCAACTGACGCCCCCGGGTAATAGCGCAGTTGCCGGATCTTAGTTCGGTGAGAGTTCTAGAGGATGGAAGAAATTACCATGATAGTAGCAACTTTGGCATAAACATATCATGAACCCAGATTTATGTGCACCACAGGGCCCCTTAAGGAGATCGACCAGGCACCGGCTTACAAGCACAGGGGTGCCCTTAAGGCCAAATCCCCAGGACCGATACTACATAAACCCTTCATATAAGTAGACCGTAATCTGCAATCCAACTTAAAACCCATCACTACCTTTAAAACATCAGCTAGCTAGTCTGGAATGTAAGGACTTGCCCCCTAAGTACCGGTCGTAACGTGGCTAGAAAGAATAAAAGGATTAGGAGTCACGGAGACCACGCAAGCTTAAAGGAATGACAACAATTTATTCACCAGGTAGGCAAAAGCTTAAATCAAACAAATCAACGTTAAGCCAATTACAAGTTACGCATAATTTAGAAGAGGAGAATAAAGTCATACCTGGAGGAAAAGGATACACGCACCAACGTGCGCGGGAAGTTCGAATTACAATGTTACATCATTGAAAAGGCTACTCACGCACTAACGTGCGCGGGGAGAGATCGGATACGATCTTCCCAGAATGGATTGTTTCTCTTTGCTTTAAGCCAAATCACGCCTTTGATCCAGGCGGCATGGCCATAAACACTTGGAAGGGGGGTCGAATCCGGTTTTTTGGGTCCCCCCATGGGAAGGAGGTAATAAAACACTTCAGCAGAGAGAGGAGAATAGGGTGATTACCAGAGAGTATTCTGACCAAATTCTCAGGAGTTTCCGAAAGAGAACGAACCATAATTTCAATGGGAATGAAACATACTCCATTCAACTCCTAAGTTATGATGCAGTTGTCATGAAAAAGTCTTAAGATGAATTAATATATAGTTTAATTGGGTTATAAGTATATAAGTGATTTCTTAACAGGATATTGAACATATAAACATATTATGCTCTTCTCAGAGGTTTAGATTATTTGAAACAGATTAATATAACTGGACTTTAACGTAAGACTTAGGTCAGTAATATGACTCGCACAGGGGCATTGTGTCAGCCAGAGCCCTGCAACAACCCCCCCCTGTGGTGAGACCATTGTCACCTCCTGGAAGTCCACAAAAGTTTTATTGCTATCTGGCATGGCTCTGGACTGAGCTTATCAGCCATTTGTCGCATACAGTCGCTGGGCTCCCCCACGCATCAGCGTTTGCAGATCTTACAGAGGTGCCGCTCAGAACCTAACCCAAAGGCACAGATGAATTTTACTGGTTTGGAAATGGATCAATCTTTTGTAAAATGAAATATGCAATATCTACAGTTCTATTGCCATTTGGCCTGGCCCTGGACCCAGCTTATCGGCCATTTGTCACTTATATTTCCAGATTCTACATTACGATCCCCAAAGCGCCTAGGAAAGCTAGGGGGTCGCACTTTGGCTTTTAACCGAGGTGATGTACAATAGCGTAAGCCTGGGGCAAGCAATACTAAAAAAAAAAGAACACCACGGGATATGGGGCAATGACACAAAATCCACGAGTGAAAAAGTGCAAATGGGTGCTTTTACTGTGCAAAAAGTGGTATTTACAATTTTTACATAACAGAAAACAGGAACATGACAAAACACACATCCAAGGTCCGGGGACCTGAGTGTTGCCCAAGAAAAGAACTAAACAAAACCAAAACAGGACTAGCTGGAAACAAAACCGAGTAAGCTACCTAACTGCTGATTGTATATACAGAAAGAAAACCTACCTAACTATACTGACTAGCCGAAACATAAATACAGCGGGTGGCAACCACTCCTAACCTAGTGTGTTTAACAGGTTTGTTTTTGCCTACGTGCAGGTGTACAGAGGCCTCTGTCTTACCCTTCCCCGGCCTCGAAGTGGTCAGAAAGAAACTCGGTACACAAACGAAAAGAAACCAGGACGTAGACGGAATTACAAACCAAACCAAAAAGCAAAAAGACTGAGGTACAACAAACAGATGGGATGAACAGCACTTCTCTCAGGTCACAAGATCCGGATTTAAACAGGTGAGGTGAAAGATGATTGAAGGACCGGTGTCAGGAGACTCCCTCTGATTTGCGGAGGCGGGACATGGCATGACATGGGGTAATGATGATGAATGGGAACCTGGACCAATAGAGAGACACAGCAACAAAACCAAGGAAATACAGAAAAAAAGTGTGGCACGTAACACATAGATGGAAACATTGACTGTGAATTGACAAACTATGTAAGTTGCTAACTTAGTTAGCAACTATGCTTTTGGGAAATGCACTCCAGTTTAAGAACAACGTATCTCAATGTGCAATTGCAAGGAATTTGGGATTTCATCATCTACAGTTCATTATATCATGAAAAGATTCAGAGAATCTCTACACGCAAGTGTCAAGGCCAAAAACCAACATTAAATGCCCCTGACCGTCAGCCCCTCAGGTGGCACTGCATTAAAAACCGAAATCATTCTGTATAGGATATTACCATGTGGGCTCAGGAACATTTCAGAAAACCATTGTCAGTTAACACAGTTCGTTGTAGTTACATCTACGAGTGCCTGTTAAAACTCTACCATGCAAAACGAAAGCCATATATCAACAACACCCAGAAACACCGCCGGCTTCTCTAGGCCTCAGCTCATCTGAGATGGACTGACGCAAAGTGGAAAAGTGTGCTGTGGTCTGACGAGTCCACATTTCAAATTGTTTTTGGAAATCATGGATGTCATGTCCTCTGGGCTAAAGTAGAAAAGGACCATCAAGGTTGTTATCAGCGCAAAGTTCAAAAGCCAGCATCTGTGATGGTATGGATATGTGTTAGTGCCCATGGCATGGGTAACTTGCACATCTGTGAAGGCACCATTAATGCTGAAAGGTACATACAGGTTTTGGAGCAACATATGCTGCCATCTAAGCGACATCTTTATCAAGGATGTCCCTGCTTTTTTCAGCAAGACAATGTCAAGCCACATTCTGCACATGTTACAACAGCATGGCTTCATAATAAAAGAGTGTTGGTAATAGACTGGCCTGCCTGCAGTCCAGACCTGTTTCCCATTGAAAATGTCTGGCAAATTATGAAGCGCAAAATACAATAATGGAGACCCCGAACTGTTGAGCAACTGAACTCATACATCAAGCAAGAATGGGAAAGAATCCCACCTATAAAGCTTCTACAGTTAGTGTTCTCAGTTCCCAAACGCTTAATGAGTGTTGCTAAAAGGAAAGGTGATGTAACACAGTGGTAAACATGCCCCTGCCTCTGCTTTTTTGGTAGGTGTTGCAGGCATCAAATTCCAAATTAGTGAATATTTCCAAAAAAACAATAAAGTTTATGAGTTCGAACATTAAATATCTTGTCTTTGTTATGTACTCAATTGAATATAGGTCGAAAAGGGTTTGCAAATCATTGTATTCTGTTTTTATTCACGTTTTACACAACGTCCCAACTTCATTGGAATTGGTGTTTGTACTTGCAGCAGCTTTAATTTATCACCTGTCTGTATGTGTTCACCCAGGTGACTCGATCTCACAGACTACCCAAGCAAATGATCAGGTTCGACCCTGATCAAACCTAATCGCCTCTGTACCTCACGCAGGCCCTTGACGAACGTGAAACTCTAGATTCTCCAAAATGTGCTGTGACTGCCGCCTTTATCCCACTAGGAGTGTTGAAAGACATTCTCCCTCTGGTGTGATACATTTTTGATTAAAAATTTTTGGGATATTCTTACAGTGCAGGAAATTCCTGGCAGACAATAAACAGATCACAGAAACAAGATGTGTTTTTTTAATTGTCTGTTTATTTATTGCACTTTAGATGCCAGAGGTTTTTGTCTGCAGAGACCAAGGTTTGCCTGTGCAGATGAGCATGTTTTTATCCTTAGATCTACAGTACCTCAGCATCATCATGAGTATTATAACTTTTCAAACAGCATACGAAGAACATCATCTTATTATTCAGCATAAACTCATTGGTGAAAGGAATGATAGGTCTGAACAATATTCCCTACTTTTTGAGAAATTCAAATGACAGATGTTTTTGATATTGAGCAGTAATTAGACCAGCACAGTGTTAATAATGAAATAATGGCCGTTTCAAAAACATTCCAACAAGAAGAAATGCTGGGGGAGAATGTAAATAGCTGCTTTGCCTCAGAGTAATTCAGGCTATGAGATTTTTAATCACCAGGAAAATGAGAAACGATTGTACTACACCAGTGCTTCTAACTTCTCCTAACAGATCGGTTTAAATAGACAGTGGCTGACGGTTGTCATGGCAGGTCAGGAGGGGAAATTGGTTTTGACAAGCCTATCATGTCTGCTGTTATTATGCAACTGAAAGAACGAGACGCTCTCTGAGCACCTTGAATCAGTAGCGTGAAATGGATTGCCCACACTGCTCCAAGCGGCTATCTCACAGGCCAAGGAATGTGCAATAAGTGCCTCTAAATGGCGAGAATTGTGTTGCAGAGGATTACTGCAAGGATAATTGGAATGATAATGGACACTCCTGAAGATATTCAACAGAGTAAACAATGCAATAGCCCCCCACTGAGCTGCAATAATCACTGATATGCTGCGACACAAATACGTTCCCCCTCCTTTTTGATGATGACATCACAATGATGCCACTCTATGAGAAAAGGTTGTGGATAAAGGAATTTTCTGCAGAGGATTACTTTTATATATGTATGTTCAAATTAAAATAAAATAAAAAAACTGATAAATGAAAAAGAGGAGTGAAATTGTGTGAAATCGTGAGGTGCCTGTAAACAATATGATTCCATGTCCCTGGTGCAGCTCAGGTTGGCTCAGTATGAGTGTCAGATGAGCTTACAACCCCAGACCCTACAGTTAAATTCTCCAGGGTGGCAGTACCTGCTGTAGTGGAGACTTTGGGCCATGAACTAATGTAAGAGAGACCCATACCAGCAGAATGTGAGGCATCATGGGAATTCCTTCTCTCACTGACGGTGTGCTACACCTGAACTGGCAGGATCTGCGGCAGTCATGCCATTGTGAAATATAGCTGGCCTGTAGATGCAGTCATAAATATGGAATATCTGGAAACTTCACAGCTTCACTGTTGTACTTGTGGTAGTTTTGTAGACATTCTTTAACTGCAGCACGACCAGTGCTTCGGTTTGCAGTTTGAACAAGCGGCAACAAATATTGCAGGTAGCAATAAATAAATAAATAACATTAAAAAATATACAAGGCCAACAACAGCGCATTTCAAAATCTCATAAATCCAGTGCTCTGGTATCTCTGGAAAACAAGATTATGCGATCTAGGATTCTGCAAGTTTATGAGATCCTGGCAACAGAAGTGCATAGTACTCCGCCGACACTTGTTTGTGATGGAATATATTCCTGGCAGATTATCAATAACTTCGAGAAGAGTGAAGAGCAGACAAATAGCCTGCCTTTTAATAATGCAAGCGAGGTGTCGCCAGGCAAGATACTTCTAGCATCTGTTAATAAAATGGAGGAATTCTCATGTTTAAGTGCATGTGATATCATCAGTTACTCCACAGAGGGCCATATTGCACGTAAAGGCTACTTAATATTTATCGTACGATCAGATGCATAAGTATTTGGATATTGACAAAGTTATTACATTTTAAGATTTTTACCAAACTTATTGGAGATTAAATTATATGCAGCCTGACGTTAAAGCATCTGTCCCCTTCCCGAGTTCTTCTATTTTTGCATATTTGTCATACAAAAATGTTTCAGATCATCAAATTACTTTAAATATTAGTTTGGATGTCTATTACTGAAGTAAAGGAGCTATTTAACACTACCTGGCTCTATGTGGGAAAGTATTTTCCCCTTAGTGATAAAATTAAGCAATTAAACCAATTTAATTAATAATTGGGTTCAATTTCACTTGATAATCCCTGGCATGATTACCGCCGGCCAGGTTGAATCCAACCATTACTTCATGGAACCTGCCTGGCAATGTTAAGTAGACAAAAAGCAACACATGATGCCTTGATTTAAAGAAATTCAATCCACTTACAAAGTTGCTGACATCTATCAGTCTAAAAAGAGTTACAAAGCCATTTCTAAGGATCTAGGATTCTAGCGAACCACAATGAGAGCCATTATCTACAAATGGAGAAAATGTAGAACCATGGTGAACCTTCCCAGGAGGGGCCGCTTTACCAAAATTCTTACAAGAGCGCATCAACGACTCATACAGGAAGTCACACAAGAACCCAGACTAACATCTGAAGAACTGCAGGCCTCACAAACCCCAGTTACGGCTAGTGTTCACGATTCCACTATAAGAAAGAGACTGAGCAAAGATGCCATCCATGGGAGAGCCACACGGCGAAATCCACTACTGATGAAATGAACTCAAAGGCTCGTCTCACATTTGCTAAAAATAAAACATTTTGATGACCTCCAAGACTGAAGGAATAATATCCTGTGCATAGATGTGTCAAAAGAGGAACTTTTTGGGTCCCGGTACATCTAGAGTAAAGCAAACACAGCATTCCGCTATTAAAAAAATCATACCAACAGTCAAACACGGTGGTTGTAGTGTGATGGTCTGGGGCTGCTTCGCTGCTTCAGGGCCTGGGCGACTTGCCCTAATTTATGGAACCAAGAGTTCTGCTCTCAACCATAAAATCCTGCCGGAGAATGTCCGGTTATCAGTTCACAACCTACAGTTGGGTTATGGAGCAGGACAGTGATCAGGAACACATAAGCAAGTCTTCCTCTGAATGGCTGAAAAGAAACCAAATGAAGGTTTTGGAGTGGCTAAGCCAAAATCCAACTTGAATGCAATTGAGAAGCTGTTGCATGTCCTAATACAGGTGATTAACGCTCGAGAACCCTGAATTAAAACAAATCTGCAAAGAAGAATAGGCCAAAATTCCTCCACAGCGATATAAAAGACTCACCAGTCTGCTAGTTAGTTCACAGTTGTTGTTGCCATGTTGTGGCACAACCAGTTGTTGGGTTTTGGGGGGAATTATTGTTCTGCATAGGTGATGTGTGCTTTGAAAAATTCTTTACATTCTATAAATTAAATGATCATTTAAAAGCTGCATCTTGTGTTAACTCGTGATGACTTTGTCTGCATATTAAAATAAGTTGGATGTTCTGAGATGTTTAAATATGAAAAATAATCAGAAACAAGGCGATCAGAGATGGCAGACTTCACCCCATTCATGCAAATATTGGCAAGTGCGGAAACACAAACAAACACGCAGAGCCACTAGATGGCAGACTTCACCCATTCACGCAAATATTGGCAAGTGCGGAAACACAGACAGACAAACAAACAAACAAACAAACACATAGAGCCACTAAAAACAGTACTTCACGCCCACTCTGTGGGGTGTAATAATAAAAGATATCAGGAAGATGAATAAATCTTTCTCATGGCACTGTAATCAATATGGGGTCAAACTGCTCTCTTTCAGCATTAATTTGTATTTTTTATTAAATAGAGTGGAATCATTGCACTTTTTATATGGGGACCTCTCTTTTAGAAGGAGCCCTAAGTTAAAAAAAAAAAAATTCTTTAAGAAACAACTGGTCGAAGTCGTTCAGTGGTCTGGCTTGTGCTAATATTTCATTGTTTCATTTACAGGCAAGCAGATAAAATTCTGCAGTTGATTTAAAGTGCAGTGTTTGCATTTGGAATTCACGGTAGTACACCGTCAATATTAAGTCAAAATAGCTGTCACTGCCCGCGAAGCCAGACATTATTTGGCTGAGAAGCCAAAATGAAACCATCAAAGAAATGACTAAAATCAACTATTTGGTACATTTTACCGGGGCATTGTCACAGCCAAGCATGTGTATGGATTGCTCATAGGTTATCAGAGAGATTGTTTCTGTTCGTAGCTTTTGATCTTTTGCAATATAAGAGAACATAAAGCCTCGTAAAACTGGCATTTTTCAAATTTTCATTCCCCTTTGGTTCATTTTCTAGCATACCGTGTATAATCCAATATTATGGACAGTGAAGTCAGTACAGATTCTAAGAGAATCTGAAAACATACATCTACTGATGCCTCTGGACACATCTTCAGTGATGTTCCTGGAATCATTGGGTGTTTCGGGTCTTTCAACATCATACGCCCTCCTCCAGGTGACCCGACCGGGGCTGATCAGACCCCAATCTGTACCCAGACGGCATACTAGCCACTCTGACTCCATGGGTCCCCCTTTCTGAGCCATAGCCATCTTGAGGGATGGCTCTCCTCCTCCTCTCTCCCTCAATGCCCAAATTCCTGAAAGCTCTGGCCAGAGAATGGGCTGCGAAGCCCCTGCATCCCACTTCCACTGGGAGACATCTTGCCCTCCATCCTGCCTGCTGACAGCTGCTGACTAGTCCTGAGTACTTTGCCAGCTTCCTTTTGAAGACTTCTTCTAATCGCTCTTCCCAGGGTACTGTCAGCACAAGCAGCACCACTTGCTTTGTGAACTCAGACACCAGGACTGGACGCAAGGTGGTGACTGCAATGTGGCTGGGGAACTTCAGCTGCCACTCAAGGTCCACCAGTACCTGCCAGTCCCTTGCAGAGGTCAGGATGCCTGCAGATGACGTCTTAGCAGGTGTTGGCTGCTCCCCAGCCCTGACAAAGCTGATAGCCTGCTTGGAGGGTCTGGCCTTCTTTGTCCACTCGACACCTGTACTGATGGCTTCTGCGATGGCTTTAAGGACCTGATCGTGTCTCCAACGGTATCGCCCGTCACTGAGTACCTTCTGACAGCTGCTTAGGAAGTGCTCCATGGTTCCGCGCTTAGAACACAATGGGCATGCTGTTGATTCTGCTATGCCCCATGCGTGCAGGTTTGATGGAGTTGGAAGCACATTATACACTGCTTGGATGAGAAATTTAATGTGGTGTGGCTCTGCTCTCCATAGGTCAGTCCAGGTCACTCTCCTCTCCACCGCGTTCTCTCATCTTGTCTAAGCCCCCTGTTGCTTCATTCCAATGGCCTTGCAGGTTCTGATCTCCTCCACTGATGCTCTCACTTCGTCTTGGAATAAGTGACGCCTCTGCTTCCCACTGATGGTTCCCATGTGGATAGTTGGAAAGGATCCTTGCCCAGCTCTGCCTCGGGTGACTTCTCCCCCCAGCCTCCTGTGACGCAGCCTAGCCTCAGCGTCCTGAACTGCTTCCTCTGCCCTCCACTTCCTGCCAGTTCTCACTAGGATCCCTGCTTTGGCCACTTTCGGATCACCGGAGTCCCGGTACTGCACCACTTCTCCGGCTCTTGACACCTTGAACTCCTCCAGGGGTTTAAAGGGCAGTTTTAACTTGTTGTCATGCCCATAGAGGGCAATGCTGCTCAGGCTCTTCGGGAGCCCCAACCATCTTCTGAGGTGGCTGCTGATCCTCCGCTCCAAGATCTCAACTGTTGAAATGGGAACTGCATAAATGAGGAGGGGCCACAGGATTCTGGGAAGAATGCCGTGCTGATACACCCAAGCATTGAACTTCCCAGGTAGTCCAGACTTGTTCACGGCTTTTAGCCAGCCATCCAACTCAGTGCAAGTTGCCTGAATTGATGTTTTGTCCCTCAAGGAACAGTCAAACACCTTGCCCAAGCTCTTGACAGGCTTCTCTGTGATGGTTGGGATGGCTTTGCCTGCGATGCTGAATCTGAACTTGTCCTCGACCCTCCCTTTCCTCAGCACCATGAATCGTGATTTGACAGGTTTGAAGACCATCTAGGCCCACTTCACCAGTTTTTCCAGCCCTTTCAGAATCCACCAACAGCCCGCGACTGATTCTGTAGTGACTGTTAGGTTATCCATGAATGCCCTGATTGGTGGTTGGTGTTCAGCAGATTTTGTTCTGGGCCCTCAGCACTCGGGTTCAGCAGATTTTGTGAGCATATTCATGGCCAGGCAGAAGAGTGTCACAGAGATAGTGCACCCTGTGATAATTCCGATTTCAACCTTGTGCCAACTCAATGTGATTGCTCCTGATGAGACCCTCATCTTGAAGTTGCCGTAGTAATCCGCAATGAGATCTTTGACTCTGCTGGGGATGTGGTATCTGGTCAGTGTGAATTGCACCAGCTTGTGTGGAATGGAGCCATAAGCATTTGCCAGGTCAAGCCACAACACTGCCAGATTGCCCTTGCTCTCGGATGAGCTGTGTCACCACACCTGTGTGCTCCAGACAGCCTGCCATTACTGAAATGCCACCCTTCTGGACTGATGTGTTGATATAGGCATTCTTTGAAAGGTATGTGGACAGCCGCTTGGAAACAACGCTTAAGAAGATCTTAGCCTCCACACACAGCAGGGAGATGATCTGAAACTGGTCTATCTGGGTGGAGCCTTCCTCCTTCGGAATCCACACCCCCTCGGTCACTCTCCATTGGTCTGGGATCTTCACCCTTCTACAGATGACTTGCAGGATCTTCCACAGTTGCAGGAGGAGTCTGGGACAGTTCTTCTACACTTTGTATGAAGTGTTGCTTGGTCCAGGTGCAAAGCTTGCCCTAGCTTTGCGGACAACCTCTTGAACCTCCTTCAACTGCAACTCTGCTAAGTCAAACTGTGCTTCCGGCTCCGGGGGTTTATCAGGATGTTGCACTCTCCCAGCTCCAGCTCTCTTTCAGGGTCACTGTAAGTTTTCCTCAGGTGTTCATAAACTTCTTCCTGTGAGCAGGCTAGCCTCCCACTGCGCTTCTGTCCCAGCAGCTCCTTCGTGAATTGGAAGGGGTTAGTGATAAAGGCAGCATGTTTCCGGGCCCTTTCGCACTGCCTCTTCTGATGCCGCTCGGCCTGACGGAGGACCCTGATCTTATTCCGTAGGATACTCATCAGTTGGGCTAAACTGATGCGCTCCTCTCCACCTGCCTCTTTGTACTGGGACTTCAGCACTTTCATCTCCTGCCTGATGCTGTGAATTCTTGCCGCTCTGTGGTTCTTTAAATAGGGTGTTCCAGAGGCTCTCCTTTCCTCTTCTCCAAACCGTTCAGCTGCAATATTGACAATGATTGATGACATGGCTTGGAGCTTGCTATCCACCGCTCCTTTCCCCATTACTTCCAGAATTTGGTCCACATCTTCATCAAACTGTTTCCACAGTGAAGTCATTTTAGCTGCAGGCCATTTGATCTGCCTTCTGTACGAGTTGGTGATGGGGGATCAGGCTGCAGCACTTGGAGGTTCCGGGCACTGTGGGGTGACTCCGGGCCTGGTCCCTCCTGCGTCTCACCAGGTTGGACACCTGTGCGTTGTGCTGCTCCTGCTCCCACTAAACACTTCATCCTTGCTTAGTGGATCTTCAAGCTACGCTCATTCTTGCAGATCTTTCCACATGCACACTGCTTACTCGTAGTTGTTCTTTCATTGCCTGGGTCTGGTGCCATTATGTCTGTCTGACTGAGGTGCTCATGCTCCCCCCCTCTCGTGTACCCCTGGGGGTATTTCTCCATTAGGTTCATCTTAGCTTTTGTGGGTGTCCACTTCACAGAGGACACAGATTGGGTTGACAGCCCGCTCTGCCCCGGTTGCCATCTCTCCGTGCTGTCACTGTCTCTCCAGTAGTCACTATACTTTTCATGGTTGTCACTCAGTCTTTCCTGGGAGTCACTGAATCATCAGGGTCCAAGCTGAAAACATACATCTACTGATGCCTCTGGACACACCTTCAGTGATGTTCCTGGAATCATCTGGTGTTTTGGGTCTTTCAACATCATACACCCTCCTCTAGGTACCCGACCGGGGCTGATCAGACCCCAGCCTGTGGCCAGATGGCAAACTAGCCACTCTGACTCCATGGGTCCCCCTTTCTGAGCCATAGCCATCTTGAGGCCCTCTCTGCCGCTTCAGTGGTGCCTGTGGATGGCTCTCCTCCTCCTCTCTCCCTCAATGCCCAAATTCCTGAAAGCTCTGGCCAGAGAATGGGCTGCAAAGCCCCTGCATCCCACCTCCATTGGGAGACATCTCGCCCTCCATCTTGCCTGCTGACAGCTGCTGACTAGTCCTGAGTACTTTGTACTTTGAAATAAATTTCTTCCGAGCATTCATAGTTAGACATTGCAGCACAGAAACAAATTTCTCAAAGTTTGCAAAGTCCTGCCCTTAGTAAATAATTAGTTTTTAGAAAGAGCAGCTATGATAAACAGTAATGCTTAATCAAGATATCACATTAAACTAGCAATTTCTACCAGTGAGACCTCAGTATTATACAGAGGGGTGCAAAAATTTTGGCACCCCTGGTTTAAATGTCTGTTACTATTAATCTCCAAGTGATTGAAAGCAAACCTGAACACTGAATGCTACAAAGTTAAACATGACGCGTTTCATCACAAGTAAGGTTCTATCGCGTATACATTTCTAGGGCAGATAGAACCTTATAATACTAAGGTCACACAGTGACAAACTTGGAAAAAATAAAATTTTTTCAATTTTACTGCACACGCTCAGCCATGACAGTGCCCCTTTAAAAGAAAATAATGCACTGGTGGGCTCAGAAACACCGAAAGGCCCAGAAGACCACAGAGAACACTCAGCAGGAGACATCTGTGTCAGGGTCAGCAATCAAGTGAGGACTTTTCCAGAGTACATTCAGAGGGTTTACCACAACATATAAACCATTAATAAGCCTCAAAATTGGGAAGTTTGTCATAAAACATCTAAAAAGCCTGTAAAGTTGTTTAAAAAAAAAAAAAAACATCCAATGCACAGATGAGACTTCTACCAGAATTTAGGGAAGAGGCTCTTATGGAGAAAGGAGGGAAACTTTTTTTATCCAAAGCATACTGCCTCATCTGTGAAGCATGGTGCATGCAACTTTATGGTGTGGGCCTGTATACCTGCCAATGTAACTGGTTCCTCTTTATTTATTGATTATGTGACAGCTGGCAAAAGCAACCAGATGAACGGGAGCTATATTTTCTGCTCAGATTCAGCCAATTGCATCAAAACTCATTGGATGGCAGTTCACCGTGCAGATGCACAATAACATTGTTAACAGAATATTTTGGGCAAGACCTCAAAATGGAAGTTGAAAGTCAATCCTTTCAGAACATCTTGATCGATTTTAAATTCATTGCGGTGCTGTGCAGAGCCAATCAGATGAAATTGTGCTAATGTCCAAATACTTATGGAAGGTGCATATTTCACAAATTCTCTCACATTCCCAATGACATTCTGAAATTCCAATACTTGGTTTATAAGAAAATGGCAAGCCATAGTTCAGAGCACATAAAGAAAAATTGAATGCAAAAAAGATAAAATAAGTGTGTTAGCTGATGCTGGCTAAATTCTGGTGGAAAAGTGTTGGAGCATGCCCAGTGACGTAAATAAGTATGGCAGAAAACCAGAGATGGATGCCTTCCCATGTAATCTACTCCTCATTTAATACCCTGGAGGTCAGTTTGTAATACTGGGTGAATTACATACAAATGCAGAACTACATGAGTCAGTAACTGGGTAGCAATGCAATTTTATTTTAATGTTACTGTTTTACTGCTTTTGAGTAATATTTTTATTTCCCTTGTTCTAATTTTAATACTGACTATTAGAATATTTAAACCAGAATGAAAACCTTTTTGACTGAGTGGTAAATTTTTAGTTCTAGTTCTGTCTCGGGGGCTCAGTCCATGTATTCATACTGTGATTGCAACAACTCAGCTGAAAATCTGATGGTTTGGATGCATTCAGAATTTTCGCAGCCTAACTGAAATGTCCAATGACATGTTATGATATCCTGAAAGCAATTTTTTTTTTTTTATTGTGAACATAAACGTATAGCCTTGATGGCTTGGCAAATGAATCAATACGGAGCCTCATGTTCTTTGTGTGGAGTAAGTGTCTGATATTAGAAAAGATTGAAAAATGATGGGAGAGTTTTTTTTGAACCAGCCTCCCCAGCTCATTCTCTAACTTTGCGTGGGCCTCACTGACATAATTTTGAGACTGAAATTTGGGGTCACCTAGGTGTTGGACTTGCAGGCTAGATACCTGCCTAATTTGGCCGGGCCCTATTTCACAGGATAATATGGGGAAGAACATGGCCTCTCTGTCATTCACCACCCACAATGTTTGACTCAGTGCAGCCTGGTACCCCACAAAAACGCACATTTACACAGTGCTCAATACATAGGCGCGATCCCACACACACTCATAAACAGGCAAAGACATGACGTACGCAATCACAAAGACACACAAACACACATACACACACACACATACACACACACACGCACGCGCACACACACGCGCGCGCGAAGGCATAGTCAGATAGACGCACACCATCATTAAGACACACAAACATACATACATACATGCTGAACATACACACTCATACACACACAATATCATCTTTGTTATTAGAATTCATTTCATAGGTCTTGTAATCATTTTTCCGCAATAATAATAATATAACTGCGCTTATTGCACCATTAAAAACCATTACAACCAGATGTTTCTCTGCCGCCAGATACAAAGATAATTGGTTCTAAAATGGTTGTTCCCTAGGCTTGGCTGGTAAACAGGGACCTCTGAGGCGATGATACATTGTATCAGCTCATGGTCGCATGCATAAAAGGCACATCCCGAGGACATTGCCTGTCTAATTTCTTCACGTTATAGCAGCACCGAAGTTAACCTGATATTGACATTGATACTCCTTATGCTTGAGTTAACAGACTGCAGCTACCATCAAGATTTATTTGAGAAAATTACAGTTGGTGGTGGCAGTGCACCCAAGCGAAGCTAAAGGTCTTGAGAGTTTCCATTTGTCTCTGGAATTAAATAAAAGTCATTTACGCTGACACACTCCATGGTGTTTAAGATCATATTGATGACTAAGTGTACACTGCTGACAGCTTCCATCTTGCTGAGCTGAGATGGATTTGCACAATCAATGTGCAGTCAGCACTAAGCTCTGAGGGTCTGTGTAGTGATGCAGCAGGTACTGAGAGATGCACATGAAGTCTCTAATCAAGCCCTCTCAAGACAAAAATTGGCAATAAATTTCTTTAAATGATGCAGGTGATTATCCCCAGCTAAAGTTCACCTGGGAGATTCACTAGAATGATCTTGGTAAAATTCTTATCTGCACAACAGGGGCACCGCCAGGAATTTTGGGCCCCATGAAAAGATATCACTTTGGACCCACCACCACAGGCCACACCAACCTTGCAAAATAGCTGTATCCACACCTCAAGAACTCAATTGTCCCATTCAAAGCTTTAAATCAATCTACCTTTTCAGGCTTGCAGCTCTTTTGCAGTTTAATACTAACTGTACAATATTTACTGACAGTAAGTTGGGAAAATAACTTTTCACTCTTTCGCGCTCTTCGTTTTCGCTCTTGCACTCGCAACGCCCCTTGCTCAGGGTTAGTTGTCAGATTGTTCCCTTGTTTGTAGCCATACCTCCCTGCACATTTCCTCAGCTCTCCACACCTGCAGCCTATTTAATGAGTGACTTAGCTTCCCTTTATATTGCCCCATTTCAGTTCAGTTTCTTGTGAGTTTGTCAGCTAGCTTCATCTGTGTCTTCCAATGAGCATTCTGTGATTCCTTGAACTGCTGGTTATGTTTTGGTTTGTTTTTGTCAGTCCATTCCCTTGTGTACGATTGTCTACCCATGAATTACTTCTGTTTGTTTCTGGCTTCCGACTTTCTTTCTTGATTTGGCTTTTGTGTAGCTACTTTCTGGTTTCTGATTCTTGGACTAAACTCTGATTATGATTCTGGATTTGCTCCTGTGTCCTGAATTACCATTACCAGTTACCGACTTGTATTGTCTGATTATGATTTAAAATAAAACCTGTGAACTAAGTTATTGTCTGCGCCTGAGCTCTGAATCTCCTCGTGCCAAAATGGAAAATGGAAAACGAAATAGAAATGGAAATGAAAGAAAAATGTAAATATCTTGTAATATAAAACCATTTGTAATAACATCATTACCAAAATCTCTTATAATACCATTTTGTTGACTTAAATTAACTGCATGTACCATGGAAAATAAATTAAACCTCTTAATCCTGCAGCATATTGACTCAAATTATCTGCAGTTCAATATATCAAACTGTCCAGCATCCAGTTCAAACTATCGGCTTTTTTTTTTTTTTCACATAATGATCATTATGTGGAAAAATAATTATAGTTTGAATTCTTAAAATTGACAATTTTTGGTTTGAATTCTTAAAATTGAGAATGGATTTAACAATCTAACAATTTATTTACTGAATAATGAAGACTGATACATAAGCCTATAATGTTAAAGAAATTTTAAATTAAGAAATGACAGATAACTGATTGGCAACACTGAAAACATACATACAGTATAATTTACATGAAATTCTAAGGATGGAAATAATCCTAGTAATCAATTAATCCCAAACTTTCCCTAAAAACAGCTAAAAAAGAAATTTGCCTGTCATTCTACTGATTTGTCTTTTCAAAAGGGCAAACTAATCTTTGGTTGCTAAATATAGGTGAAGAAGGGCATTTTAAAGACTTATGAATGTTTCGATATAAGTCTTTTTCAGGGCATTGAGGGATGATTCAATACCCTGAATGAGACTTACGTTGAAACCTTAGTATAATCCAATAAATTATTTACAAGTGTATTATCACATTGTAAATTACTTCTGTTTGTTTTTAGCTTGCAAATTGTGATTTGGCTTTGATATACCTACTTCCTGGCTTCTGATGTTTGGTTGCTAATTATATGTAAAGGAGCGTAGTCGCACACTAGCAGCCACAACGCGATAATCGGTTATTTAGAAAGTTACCAAAGTTTCAACGCAAGTCCTTTTTAGGGCATTGAAGGAGAAATTTGGAGGAGGGAGAAGTGCACTCAGTGCAATTATTCACTGTCTGACCTGGACCATAGAAACCATGACAAACTGCACATAGTACAGTCAACATCATTTCAGTGTTTAGAAATTCAGTCAATATCTCTGTGCATCAGTAAGCATGACTCAAAGGACAATTTTTGTTCCCCACCACCGCGGTAGCAAGCGGAGCGGGGGACATAGTATTCAGCTCCGTCCGCCCGTCACGTCCCGTTTGTTGTGAACGCGATATCTCAAGAACGATTTCACCGATTTCATTCATCTTTGGCTTCAATGTGTATTAGTGTCATACGCCGACCCCAATCGATTTTCGTGACTTTGGCATTATTCTCAAGGTCATTACGACCATTTGACCACTTACAAATACCTTGTCAACATGAACGGTTTGACCGATTCCATTCATTTTCGGTGTCAAGGTGTATTAGGGGGTGCTCACAGCCCACTCCATTTCCATGACCTTGGCATTATTCTCAAGGTCATTATGACCATTTGACCACTTACATATACCATGTCAACATGATATCTCAAGAACGGTCTGACCGATTCCATTCATCTTTGGTGTCAAGGTGTTTTAGGGGGTGCTCACAGCCCACTCCATTTCCTTGACCTTGGCATTATTCTCAAGGTCATTACAACCATTTTACCAATTACAAATACTTTGTTAACATGATATTTCAAGAACGGTTTGATCGAATTCATTCATCTTTGGTATCAAGGTGTTTTAGGGGGTACTCAGACACCAGTGGATTTTTGTTCCCGGAGTGGGGGACATAGTATACAGCTCCGTCCGTCCATCACGTCCCGTTTGTTGTGAACGCGATATCTGAAGAACGGTTTCACCGATTTCATTCATCTTTGGCTTCAATGTGTATTAGTGTGATACACCGACCCCAGTCGATTTCCGTGACCTGGCAGGGGACATGGCCACGTTTAGTGGCAACACTTGGATGTTTGAGAGGCAGTGAAACCTGCTGTAGGTCTTCGTGTGGATACAGCATGGATGCGAATCACAGTAAGCATGCTAGCATATAGTCGGACAGCTCGACTGTTCGCGGATGGAATAAAACCTTGCTGGCTGATGGCAAAACCATTATCTTGAGACCTGGTGAGTCATTCTCAGCTTTAAAGTTCATTTCTCACACAGTTAGACATCCAACTAGAGCACACAGACAAACAACATCAACAATAAAAAAACATTGTTTTAAAGGCTTACCGCTCTGGAAATCTCCTCTCAGGTGTATACAGAGCACTCTAACAAATTCTTCTCAAATATTTTAAAAGTGCAAAATCAATGACTGAATAATATTCTGCTTTTTCCTGTAATTTGCTCTAAAACCACATTTACAAGTCATTGACACCGATGCTACTATAAACAGTCTCAGAGTTTTTTTTAAAGGCGTTTGAGAGAATCTCCACCAAGGCTATCAGCATCTTTCAAAAAGGCAGTATGGATGACTACACAAGACTAAACCCTATTTATATGGCAACAGCGAAATGAACATTACTTGAGTATAATTCAATGTATGTGGGAGCTGAGTAAGGAGATCATTTGTAATCACAACTGCATCTGCTTGGAGAAGGGGCCGATGTTTGACGTGTGTATCTGAGTGTGCGTTGATGCTAGGACTAGAGGTCTCATCATGTCTACTGTGCTCCTCCCGACATTAACATCTTTAGCAACGCAACTCACTAACGAGCTTCAATCAGACCTCATCGTGAGTTGAGTGCTGATTAATTTGTTTATATGGAAGCCAGCTCCCCCTGCTCATCTTCACATGGAGTATATTTCTCCATAAACAATGGCACTCTGAGCAGATAAATGCAGATTTATGTTCGTGCAATTATCTGAATTTAACATCATGCTTTGATAAAGCTGACACAAGAGCTTCTAGTGTTGGTTTTGATGAATTTGAACAGCATAGAATTCCCCAGTGCTCAAAATTAGATTTTATAAATAACTTTAAAATGTCCTATTTCAATTCATATAAATATCAAAGAATCATAGAAAGAGGCTCAATTTAACTGGAACACTGTGTTATGACTCAGCTAATCATCACAGATAAGCTTAGTGAGTAACAAAACAAGGGAAATCAAAAATAGGGTATCTTATGTAATTTGTAATTTGCATTTACATAGGTCATTAGTATAGCCCTTGAGAAAATGAAACAACCTCGCTAAAAATAAGAAAAAAAAAACGCATTTTGAATGAACAAAATGGACCTTTGGCTTTTTTTCAACCCCTCAACCCATATAGTGTGCTAAGTTCAGAAACAACAAAGCAAATGTTTTTATACATTGTTGTTTCTATACAGTTAAGAGGAAAAGTTGGATGAAGTCTTTGCGTGAAAAAGCCTGCAGAGTGTCAGAGGCGATGCTACTGAGATTTGCTTAACCACTTCTACATATACCAATTGAATCACTGATACTGGAGACTCCAAAATTTTTTAGTGTGGATACTGAAGAATCAGGCATTTTTATGGTGTGGATTCTGGAGTGTCAGGGATGATTTGTGAACAACCAGTGAGGCCCTCCTTTAACCCATTAAGACCTGATGAGGCGTCTGCATCGCACTCGCTTTAAAAACGGAAGGGGCATGAATATCATATATATATATATATATATATATATATATATATATATATTTTTAAGAAATGTGAATGAAGTGCATCATGAGGTGCCCTAGGTCTTAATGGGTTAACAAGACATCTGTGGGCACATCACAATTTTTTTTCCCACAGTTAAGCATGCTTGATTGAGTCCACAAGGAATCTATCTGACCAATTCAAGCAATCAGTCTTCATTGGATAACACAAGAAAAAGATGGGACAGTATGTAAAATTTACATAAAAGAAACAAAACAGTGATTTGTTAATCATATTTGACCTGTATTAAAGACAGGACTAATTATTTCATGTATTACCGTATTTTATATTGTTATTAGTCTGGAAATACATATTTTGAAATTGATGCCTGCAACAAATTCCTGAAAGTTGGGGCAGGAACAATATAAGTGTAAGCGTTGTGCTTTGCACACTGATGATGTGCACTGAGGGCACGAAGTTGAGGACTGGACTCAGGTGCAAGGATGGATTTGGTTGTATTTATACTATTCAAAAAAAGTAGGGGATATTTTATTTTGAGATCAAAATTTTCACATATACAAAGGGATACGAAACCATGTTGTATAGTTCCTTACTGAGGAAGCATTTCCAAAGAAATTCATCACCCAAACACATCAATGACACTCTCACGATCTGCACGGGATGCTATTGATGATCAAGGGGGTTGTGCCACAAATTTGCATGACTCTGAATTGGAAGGTTAGAGCCACTGTAAAGGAAGATTTTGAAGAGAAAGCATCAGATTATCAGTGGTTGAAGTCGTTAATTAAACAGAGACCATCGCCGTCTAACACAGGAGGAGAGGTTACGTGCCCTTGGCATGCTACAGGTTGGCACAAGACAGGTCGTTGTGGCAAGGGCAATGAATGTTTCCCAGTCTGTCATCAGCAGATTATGGTCCAGACATCGTGCTACAGGGTCTGTTCAGGATAGACCACGATCCGGTCGACCAAGGGCAACAACTCAGGCTCAGGACAGATTCATCCGCACTATTGTCTTGAGAAATCGTATGGTAACAGCAAATCAGATAAGGTCTCAACTTCAAAGGGATACTGGCTTGGTAGTGAGTGGCCAGACCATCAGGAATCGTCTGCACGCCTGTAATTTCACTTACACGCCCGGCGTCCTCGTGTCATTCCCTGTTTGAGAGATCGTCACATTAGGGCCAGACTCAATGGTGTCGTCATCATCAACGCTGGGATAATCGCCGATGGAACAACGTAATGTTCTCAGATGAGTCGAGGTTCACGATGGACTTCCTTGACAGACGCAGGAGGGTTTGGCGCCGGCGTAACGAACGTTTCCATGACGTTAACGTCATTAGACATGATCCGTATGGGGGTGGATCTGTAATGGTGTGGGGAGGCATCACTGCTGCCGCAGAACAGACTTGCATGTTGTTGCTGGACGTGTCACAGGGCAGTACTACCGGGACAACATCTTGGCACCCCATTTTGTGCCGTTTGCGTCGTTATGGCCGCCGTTTCATTTTCCAAGATGACAATGCCAGATGTTATAGGGCCAGGATCGTTACAGATTACCTCCAGCAGCAGAATGTCACCACATTACCATGGCCAGCACTCAGTCCGGACCTTTCCCCCATCGAGCATGTCTGGGACATGCTTGGACAGCGGCTACGCCAACGTCAACAACCTCCTGCCAATGTCCAAGAACTTGCTGCAGCATTGCAACAGGAATGGAATAACGTTCCCCAAAATGACCTGGAACGTCTCGTTAGGAGTATGCCACGCCGAATTTGAGCTTGTCTAGCCAACCGAGGGGGTTTTACCCGCTACTGACTCTGTTTCACAATGGTGGTAAATTTGCTGTGTGACCCTGTGTTTGTGTCGACCCTTATTCTGGAGAATCTGTCCTTTACTGACTGTACACAGGGTTTCGAATAAATAGACAAATGTTTCCTTAATGTTTTTATGTCATTTGTTTCCTTCCTGACCTCATGATCTGCATTTCATGGTACTTGTAAATCCAATATCCCCTACTTTTTTTGAATAGTATATTATGTCTTCAGCACAGCAAGAAGGCAAAACAGGATACAATACAAAAGAACAAGGAATCAAGGTTCCTGAATGCACTATTAGTAATACAGTGATTGGACTTATGCAACAGTGATGATGTATTACAAAATGTAAAAAGAAAATAGGAAATGAGGCTCCATCAGTACTGAGCAAGTACAAGTACTGAAATAAACAATTAACAGCACTGAATTCAAGAGTTAGAATAATTACATGCAAAACGTGGGGAATAAGTCTATACAAGACTAGAGATGCAACACATGTATGTGACTACGAGACCTCGCAAAGTCTATGTGCGAATCTCGGTCTTAAGTAGCACAACACTATCGCCTAAAGGAAATGATAAACTGGTGCCGGTAATGATAATGGAGCTGAGAATGCGGTCCGGGTCTAAATAGACCAGTGAGCTTGATGGCTGGAAGCGTGACCTTACAATAAGACTCAGAAAGAATCAGAATTTTTTTTTTAAAAAAGAGACAGTTGGTCGCCCACTGGGTAACATGAATCCTCAGACACCCGGTGGATACAAATATGGGTGCAAAAGTATTGAAATTGTGAGAATATCATGTTTCAATATGAAAGGAGCATCCACAAAAGGCCCAGTAGTTTACAAGCAACCAGTGATTGAGAATTGCCACATAGTCAAAGACTGTGGATCAAATCCAGAAGTTTAGAAAGGATAAATCTCAATGTGTTGCTGTAAGCATTTTAGTAATTGAAAACCTGTGTGCAAGAAGTACCCAAGTCACAAAATTATACTTTTGAGATTTTGGAGGTCAAAGTTTTCGAAACATGTTGCTGATCATTTATTTAGATTGTAGCATACTGTGGAGCCTACTGTCACTTCCAGGGGCTATAGAGTGCTGGCAAACCCTTTTTTTTGTGGAAAAAATACTCATGTATTATAAAATAAATAAGAAAATAAGTTTGGACGTAAGTGCTTTTTTGCTAAATACTTGGGCTTAAGCCCTTTTTATCACTAAATGGCTGGACTTGAGTACTTTTAACAGATGAAGCCAACTGTCCAGCCTCCATGGTTTTCACAGCTAGTCACGTGACATACACTAGCGTTTTGATTGGACAGTCATGAACTTAAGATATTTCTTGCTCAAACACTATGGACGTTGCTATTTCTTGCATGAAAATTCAGTGAATTAGACATTAATACACAGGACTTGAGTACTTCTTCTGAGAAATCTTTGGTATCAGGTGATGCCCTGGCCATTGTGGTTTTTAATACTGGAGTCAATTCATTTTTTTAACGAAATGTGACTAACGTATACTCAGCGCCATTAAAAACGCACCGGTGAAGTATGTACTGTATTTGCAGCAAATTGAAGAATCGATTGATTTTTATTGCTTTTCCAGTGAGACATGAGAGGAAATAAAGAAAAGCAAGTGGTATTGTAATCCTGACGCGCACCACGTGCACGCGCCAAGAACTTCAGTAATAACAAACCTTGAGCTGTTCGTGATGTGTACAGTGACACTTGACTTGTTCTTTTTGGCGTGGTCAATAGCCTACATAAAGCCAACAAAAAAAAAAAAAAGGAAAAATGCTACAGCATCAAGAAAATGGAACGGCTTGTGACACAGGAGAGAGAAAAAGAGCCTTTGGCATGTTATGGACAGATCTCAGCCGCCGAGAAGTGATGTGTCATTTGCACTGTCACCGTTCAACAATCAGTTGGCTGTCTATCCAAGAATGGGACACAGGCACTGTCACTGACCGACCCCGCTTAGGGCAGCCATGAGTGACGATGGCAGCTCAAGAGCGCCACATCTGGTCACAGCCTGTACGTGACAGATTCCGGACAGCAACCAAAACTGATACAAATACAGTACATACCTTACCGGTGCGTTTTTAATGGCGCTGAATATACTTCTTGCATACTGGTCTTCAATTTCATCCTCTATTGTACATAAAATTCTGGGAATCAGGAGGATTCTGTGTGAAGGACGATGTTGAAAATCAACACTGCCCCATATCTTCAATCCTTCAGATGGCACTGTATGGAAAGCCCATATGCTTTTGTGATTGATACAAGCACATGGGCTGCGACTGCATTGGGAAACCTTTGCTAAGCAACAACGTCATCATTACGTCCTCAAAGTGAAGTGGAAACTGTACTGTGAACCAAGTAAACCATGTTTGTTTTAGTGGTAATAATGGATTCTGTGTTTACCTGACCAAAGAAGAAAAGAACCATCCCTATAGTTACCAACTTAAGGTCCAAGAGCCCACATTTATCGTGGCATGGGTGACATCTGTATTGGTGCCATTGATGCTGAATGATGGCCCTGCTTATTTCAACAACTCTACGGCCGAAATCTGTACATGGTACAACAGCATGGCTTCCTAAGTAAGGCGTATGGCTGCTCCACTGGTCTACCTCCAGTCTAGACTTGTTTGCCTATGCAGTACTTAAATTACAAAGCACAAATTACGAAATACAAGACCCCAGCTACATCTGAGCTGCTGGAGACAAATGAGAAGGAAGAATGGGAAACAAAACATTCAAAATGGGGACAGTTCATATCTTCAGTTCCCCAAACTATTACTTGGAGGGCAGTTAAAAATAAGGGTGATGAAACTCAGTGGTATACACTCCTTTCTCCCAAATTTTTGATACTTTCATTAAAGAGTGTTTATTTTTGAGATACAACAGAACACAGACGGGGGGGGGGACATTAAATATCTTGTCTTTGCGCTGTTTTAAATTTAATACAGGTCAGGATGATTTACAAAGCACTTTTTTATTTGCATTTTCCTTATCGTCTCAACTTTTTCGGAAATGAGGTTTTACTATTTTGTACTACAGTTGTAATATTTTCAAGAATAAAAGTTTAAATACACGGCAGCATGTAAATGATTTCTGGTACAAATGGATGTCATGGAAATGCATTTTATTTTAAGCCATTTCTGCCCGCTGTGTTTCACATCAGGAGAGACTTTATTTATTCAGCCTAATGAAGCATACCAGACTCAAGTAAAAAGGTTCTCTTTTGCTCATACCTGTAAATAGTATTGTAATATGCTGGCAGTATATGACAATATTTCATAGGTTAAATCAAGTAGGAAATAATACATGCTCTATTAAGCAATTAATTTTACCCCTGAATATCTAAACCATAAATCTTATTACATTAATTCAAAGTATAGCCAAATGGCCTAATGGTCCTTATTTTGCATGAACAAACTCTCGAAATAGATTGGATGGAACATAATATGTTTAAATATTATTATTTCTTATTATTTTATTCTTAAAGTGACACATGAATAAAGAGAATTATCTGTGTCTTTTGTGATTAAGAAACTGTAATCTATCTTCAATCCAGCCTGAAACTACTAAAACTGTACTGCAAACAAGTCTGGCACATCTGCTGTGAGAAGATATTACATCATACTCATCCCCAGATATGACACTACTAGAAGGAGGTCTGTTCAATATCTCCTGGTAAAACAACTGAAAATAAATATCATTCAACAGCCAATGCTGGCAGAATTACTCATGCTCATTGCCAACTCAAAGAAGGCATTCTCCATCTTATATAAACTGCTGTCATGAACAGATCCCACTATCTCTTCCAAGAGCAGAATGGGGAAAAAGACCTCACCATCACTGCCAATATCAATTTCTGACAGGAAAATTCAATGTCTTCTCTGTTAGTAAGAATAATAGAACATAACCCATCCATGCACATTATTCACTACACGTCTCATACGTGAAATTAACTGCTCTGTAGCGAACAGGCTTTATTGAAATGGACACTTTCTTACACTGAAGTTCAGTGTAACCAAACTATTTACATGGCAGTTCGTTCAGCTCACCATTCCTGAAAAAACTGAAAGATCTTTTAAACAATCGATTGTCCACTCTCTTATCCCATCCCTCTGCCTACTGGCAGAAGCCTCATCAGTACAGATACTGTTTAAATGTCAACAATCCACCTTAACCTTCGCGTTACCCACAGGTCAAAAATGACTTTTCTGAGTAGCAGCAGGAAAAACCCAGTAAATGTACACTTTTCACTGTGACATTTTGATATAGTTATTGAGGGGCCAAAAATGTGAAAAAAAACAAAGACGGCTTATTAAAATGTTTAATATATTTTGAAATCAATACACTTTTTCGCACTGTCACAAATTTACCCAACAGTTATGAAATCAGAGAAAGTTAAGTTCCAAAGTCATCTACAAGTCTGGTTTAACAGACTATTCAGATTGCAGTAACAGAGCCTCTTTGGAATGTGACCGTAGGAAAACAGTAATTCACAGGTGCAACTACAGAAAGGTATTTACAGTATAAAAGGCATTCTAAGACAGGTTTTGGTGTGGATGGACCATTTTTTACCATGTGCACATGGCTTGCGTACATACAATGAATGAGCTATCACCACTGTCTCCCACAGTAATCAATTCCAATATAAATTAACATCCAACATATGGACCAACATGACAAATTCCTAAATAATTAAAAAAATAATTATTCTTATGAGGTAAAATGTGACAGTCTTTTCACCATACACCAAAACTCCTTCAATTCAACCAGAGAAGAAGCACACTCCCCAAATGAGTCAAAATGCATCTGACCTTACTGTAAATGTACAACACAGATAATGCTACTAATATTAATTTGTTTGTCAGAAATTGAAAATGGATATCCAACTCATACTTTATCTAAATTGCTTCTTCCTCATCAGGGCTTTGGGGTCGCTGGAGCCTATCCCAGCTGACTATGGGTGAAAGACAGAGACACACCCTGGACAGCTTGCCAACCCTGCGCAGGGTGCACACACTGTTCACACACCATTCACTCACACACTGATACCTACAGGCACTCCAGAGTCTCTTATTAGCTTAAATGCATGTTTTTGGACTGTGGGAGGAAACCAGACTTCCCACAAGAAACCCATGCAAACTCCACACAGAGAGGCCCCAGGCTGGATTTGAATACATGAACCTTTTGCTGTGAGGCAATAGTGCTATCCACAGCTCCACTGTACCACCCCTGAATACGGATATGTTTACTTTCTCTTCTTTTGTCTTCACTCCAGGTTGGGTACTTATGATCACAGCTGCAGTTTGATGGAACAGAAACCATCTTACGTGATTGAATGGAAGATGCTCTAATGATGTTTTTTTAATAGGACAACCAGTGACTGTTATTATGGTTTTATATAAATGCCCCACCCCCCCCCAAATCTGTATCATAATGAATATGTGCTGGTGTTTTCTGGCATATCAGTATTTGACAGTGCAATTTCACTGAAAATCCATTCTCCAAAAGTATATTTTTTAGCAGGGATAAGGCTTGATATGCACTTGGTGGTTTAAAACCCTCACGTGCACACACATACACACGCACAGACACACGGACATAAATGCCTTTAATGTGTGATCAATGCCTTATGACATTGCGACATTACGGTCTGGTATACTCGAGCTCCGTTTATTGGCATTCCGCTCTTAGGCAGGGCAAAGTCAAGCGGTGGGGAAAGGCTGAGCTAATATTGATCGTAATAAGCATGGCAAATGACCTCCGAGGTATTTTTAGACAGGCACCATATGACTGGGGAGGGAGAAAGCTATTTTCATGAATGAGGAATGAATCCGTCAGGAATTTAAACCAGACAGATGAATGTATGGTCCTCGGCTGGCTGTTAATTATGCGCTCAGCATTCAACCTGAAGCAGTGAGTGATTGTTCCATCACCAAACAATTCAATCTAGATATCTGTGACTTCGAAGCAGCTTCCATAAATCAAGGCAAAATCCCATTTCGGCTCGATGATTATTTTAATCCCTCTTTGTGAAATTAAGCATTTTTTATGTTACGGCGCAGTGCAGCCCAGAAAGATTGAGAAAGATCTTACCCATCATACTTACCACCCCACCCCAACCCCACCCCACTATAAACTGGGAGTCATAAGTCAAATTATGGGCAAACCAAAAGCAGCCTGACCTAGTCTCACAAGTGCTCTCTGATGGGAGTATGCATTCATTGTCCATACAAATCATTTGGAGTATTCTTAATGATCTCCCCCCAATCGATACAAACCAGAATGGATATTTGTCTTTTTGCTTCCACTGATTAATTTTCCGTCTTGCCTCGAGGCAAGGTTTTTAGTAGAGGAAACACTTTTTTTTCTGCGCTTTTGGCCATCCCTGACCAGAGTGAAACTCAAACATCTGGAGTATTGCATGCTTTGGACTCATCTTCATCAATGTTAATGAATGTTTTTATCCGAGCCACATATTCTTTTATGGCATGCTGAGAAAAACTGAGGTTTCAGGGACGGAACTCAAATCAAAGCAAGCTAGATGAAAGGAAACGACACTTATTATTTATATTTTTCTTTCTGCAGAAAAATTTACTTCTAATAAATATTTGGGATGATATACTATACAAATACAAAAACATGAAAGAATGCGAAAAAAAAACAAAAAAACAAAAGTGCATTACTAACCAACTAAAAAAAGTGCATATAACAAAAAGGAGAAAAATATGTTCTTTGTCCTGTGCCAATGCCTGTTTAGCGTATTTCCCCTGATGCACTGAGCCATACATAATTAAGGCTCATAGTCTCCTTGACCTGGGACACAGTGACAGGTTGATTAATTGAAAGTGTGTTTATGTGGAACACGGTGTTTGAGTGCCAAGCACTGACATTATACTTCCCGAAATACACTCAATTAGTTACATCTGGTTTACTGTCTAAACTTCACATTCCTTACATTGCTGTTCTTCACCCGGGTGCTTTCTGGTAATGTTGAACATAATTGATGCAGATATTGGCTCATAATTGTAAAATGGGTCTATCAATCTGTTTAATCAGGCTGACTCAACTTGTTGAGGTTCCTCAAAAATTTTGTGTCCTTCATTTGGCATGATGAGGGATTGACCACATCTGTTTCTGCTGTGCTTCCTCTGATTATTTCAAGCGATTTTCTTAATAGAAAAATAACAAATGCGCATCATGGTCATTTTGTGCCAAAGTCTTTGATAAAGTGACTAATAAATTGCCGGAATCGGGAGATTCTCCTTAAAAAATGGGATGCTGTGTGGAAAACAGCATAAACCAGCTGGAATGAGGTAAATCACCCGGAGGAAAAACAGAAAGCAGTAAACTTTGGGAAACTCAATAAAACCTGAACAACAGAGCAAGATGAACCGGACTGTCAAGTCCAGGTAGACTGAGACTCTACTTGGCTGAAGAGTGTGAAACCCATAGAGATAAAAAAAAAAACTAGAGTGGACAACGTCATTGGCTGGACCAAAGCGCAAACGGCAGAATAGCTCCGCCATCTAGAGTATGTATAAATGTCCAATGAGGCACATGTAAACAGCAAACATGGGTGTCGACAAATTTTTTTGGTTTTTTTTTTGGAAATACTTCTACTGTATTTTCCTTTAAACGTCTGCTCCGACATACAAACACAAGATGGCGGCCGAGTGCGGCCACAGAAACAAGGCCAATGTCCGCTCTAGTTTTTATCATCTCCATGGTGAAACCTTTGAACCAGGTGAGCACCTATTTTAGTTCCAAGGCCAAAGGGTTAGCTGTGTTTTCGCCGTCACAAGCACTGTTTCCGAGTGTTGCGGCATAATGCGTAAGGAGCGGAGTGGAAGAACTTCTTTAACCCCAGGGCTGTTGAGGCTCCTCTCACAATTAATCCAATGCTACCATGAAACATGTCCACAACAGAGTGAAATGTACAGTAGGTAGCTAAATAGTCTCAGTTTTCAGTGGAACCCACTATTTAATATCATACAATTTGATCACGAGACCATTTTATAAACAAGGCCCCTGGCATCACTTTAAAAAACTTTCATGCTCCAGGGAATGCTGCATAAAGAATGGGATGAGAGCAGCACATAAATATGTTTTTTTTTTTTCTTTTGAGATTTCACATACTCACTCAGTTCAGAACATAATGAAAAACCACTCAGAGGAGCAGTGAGGGAAACAGAAAAGTCCTTAGGCAATGCATGCATAAACACACGCACACGGACACACACACATGCTTACACTGACATACACAATGCACAAACACAAACACACGCATGCATGCACACACACACACACACACACACACACACACACATTCTTTCTCTCTTTCTCACAGACATACACACTCTTGCACATGCACACTCACACACACACACACATACACACACACACAGTCTATATAGCCAAAAGTGTACAGACTTATTACTGAAATCTCTTTGGCACACAAGAAAAACAGGCAATGTAATTCTTAAAATCGGATTTAAAAAGAAAAAAATTGGTATGAATTGGTCAGTATGACCGGACATTTAATTTGAGGGTATATTCATTCGCTTCTGTGCCACCATTTGGGAATTGTTGCCCTTTCAGCATATCCCCCCCGACCCCCTTCACAACTCTAATTAGTTTCAATGTGTGAGGCCAGGCCTCCAGCACTCAGCCCTCGGGTCTATTAAGACCAGGACTGCATTCCACCACTTCTAATAATCACTTGCATCTGTGTGTAATTGGCACTGAGTGGTAACAGCGAGCTATATAAGACTGAGCCTTGCACAGTACCAGTGCGAAGTCTCGTAAACCATGTCACCACTTGGCTGCGTTGCATTCTTGTCTTTGTATAAAACATATATCCCCGTTTCTCGCATGTTTTTCTACTGAACCTAATTATAGTGCTGTTTATTGTTTTAAGCTGCATCAATACCCAGGAACTGTGCATCCTGGTGCTTTCTTGTTTTTGTGAATGCCTGCTGCTCTGTAGTAGGTATGTTAATAAAATACAACTAACTCCATCATTGCATAGTAGGTATGTTAATAAAATACAACTAACTCCATCATTGCACCTGAGTCCAGCTCTCAACTTCTGTCCTCTGTACCAGGCATTAGAGTACAGCGCACAGCACAATGGAGCCTTCAATATTACATGGGGGGGGCTTAAAGAGTATACAAAGTGCTACAAAATCCTAATGCTAAAACTAATTGCAATTGTAATACCCTCAATAAAAAGGGAAGTTGAATGTCTGACCTATCAGTCAATACTGATCAATTATTTCCAAACTCAGTTAAAATGTTGGATAATTAGAATTTAAAAATATCTGTATTCTACGTATGCCAATAAAGTTTCTGCGGCTATAAAGTGTATACTCTAGTTTGTGTGCAGTCTATGGTACTTTTCTTTTGTAATTGCTGGAAAAGGTGCAGTCATGCTGGTGAAATATTTATTTGCGTGCATAATGCATACAGCTGTTTTTCCTTTTCAGATTGCGTTTGTTTCACCCCATTGAGTGCATTTTCCCTGCTCTACCTCTTCCTCATTTAAGAATAAAACAATTTGAAACAACTCGATGGAGTTCTGTAATTCAGCGTGAAATGAGCTGTGGTAGCTAGAGTGAGACAGTATGTGTATAATACAAGACAGAACTGTGACGAAAATAAAATACTACCATGGGCAAGAGGGCATGAAAACTGTTTTCATTAATGGCGCCTCAGCCTACCTGGTTTATTTCGACTAAAGACCCCAACATATGAGACCTGGTATAGTTATAGGATATCCTCATCCTTCAGTTAATTCTGTCATCAGTTGTGAGTAATCATTTTCATGGCTTAATTCTCCCATCCCATCCCCAATCTTTTTGTTTTCATTTCCCAGTTTATCAGTCCTAATTTGCAATATTCTCCTTGCAGTTTGATGTATGAACTTTTTTTTTTTTTTTTTTTAACAATGCTACAACCTGTAAATGAAGACCCATTAAATATTTGGCTGTGCAGATCGCATACTCTCACCCTCCAAACTTTCACACATAGACTGAAATGCACGGGGTGACACTTCCCTACATATATTGCGCATAATCTTTTTTTTTTTAGCTGGAATATAAATCTTGTAAATGGTATTCATCCTCATTTAACAGGCATGGAGCAGTCGAACTGCCACCTTGGAGGGGACATCAGGTCATCAGAGGCCCATTTCCCCTACTCCTCTATCCATCTTATTTGAGTTAGAGAGCAGGACACAGATAGCATGCCATATCTTAAAGCTTGTCCTATAACTACTGGACCGCAGCACTGAAGTTCTTGAAAGTCCCACCGTCCCCCCTGGCAACAACCTGCTTATTTATAGATTTTATTTTTTTATGGGTCAATCAGATTAGTTTATGCTGATAATGTGAAAGAAAAAACATCCAGAGGCATGTATAATTCATTAAAAATCACAGAATAAAATGGTCATCAATCTTTTATCAGTTAATTTATGCTGTGGATGACTTTACATGAAGTATAACATGCTGTGTTGCATATTTTGTGTATTTTTTGCATGTGCATGTTTAGTGTTTGCTCATTCATATTTTCACCACAGTCATTTCTGTTTTTGTATCCAAGGCTTGTTTGACACATCTTCTTTCAACACTGATGCATATTAACCTGAAAATTTCATACCTCGTCATGAGAGACACCAAAAAAATTGTTGCTGTTTACATTGACAATTGACCAAAAATATTCCTTCACATAGCTGATTATCCTGACAGAACAATTTAAATGCATTTGAGTTTTACATTTCTTTTTCCTGCTGGTATTTTTTAAAGGGGTCATCTCTTGGTATGTTTATTCGGGATTACTGAAAGCCTGATAAGGGCCTAATCTTCTTTAAGCTTTATAAAAGCTCCATATATGCATGTTCATTCCACTTTACTCTCCACAAACATCTGTTCCAGTCTACTCAGGATTCACACATGCTTGACTGAAACTCATGCATAGCCATTTTTATGGCTCTGGGACTCCAGTTAACCACGGTTAGAACCATTTGTAGTGGCCGACATACTAAAATTCCACAAACAGTACATAGTTGGATTATATGAAACATTTAGAAATGACAAATAAGCAGAAGCAAAAGAAGCTGGGAGGGGGTGGGGGCAAACATTTTTTCCACAGCACTGTATATTGGAGCGTGTTCATTCAGTGAAGGTATGTTGACGTCATGTTGAAGTTAGGTTTCAGTTTCTGTTGTTCTATTATAAAGGATGCACTCCATGCAAGATGCTAGCCTTGTGAGGACAATGCATAGAAATCAATGGGCAAGGCACTAATTTGCTTTTTTTAGCCTTGCTTAACTGATTTCTATTCATTGCAATCACAAGGCATAGAGTGTCCCTTTAAGGATAGGGACTGATGCCAATTGCAGATGCTTCTCACCCCCTGTGGTAGATCTTTAATGACAAATTCAATAATTACACTTTTTTACTTTAAAAAAAAAAACACGATTAATCCAGAAGTTACTCTCGCATCCGTAAAAAGTTATCAAAAATATTGCAATTCCATCAAGCCATTAATAAGTTCCTGTTCTCATCTTCCTTTTAAGGCTACTTTAGTGACACATCACTGATAGATTGCTCATTCTTATTGACTTCTTAAAGTATATCCTTCTAAAAGTCTTCTTGCTCTTATTTTTGTTTCAACTAGCATTGAAATATAAGCAGAAAACTGCACATTATGTATCAGTAGAAAACATTTGATCAAATACAGCAGTAAAAAATGAATACTGGCAGCAGTATTATCCAGATAAAAGTTAGTTGCACCACATATATTTATTTGAAAGGATCAAGGCATGTATGGGTAGTGCTGTTGGCTCACAGCAAGAAGGTAGTGGGTTCAAATCCAGCATGGGGCATTTCTGTGTGGAGTTTGCATGGTCTCCCCGAGTTCACGTGGATTTCCTCCCGGTACTTTAGCTTTCTCCTGAAGTCCAAAGACTTGCCTTTCAGGCTGAGTGGTGACTGTAATTTGCCCTTAGAATGGTGTGCAATCTCTGCAATGGATTTGTGGACTGTCCAGGGTGTGTTCCTGCAGCTTGTCCACTGCATGCAGGGATAGGCTCTTGCCCACAACAACCCAGCCCAGCAATATTGCAGGCTAGATAATGGACTAATAGAACGCTTGATAATGACTATTTCTGCAAGCATGCCAAGCTAATTTTCTTGAGTTGCATGTTTTCAACATGGGAGGAAACTGGGGTAGCCTACACCCAGAGGAACCCAACACAAACTCCCCACTGGAAGAATCAAGGCTGGTGACTTTCTCTATCCGAGACCATCTTTGTCATGAGGCAGCAATGCTAGCAGCAGTACCACCATGCCAGGCACCAGAAATCAGGATCAAATAAGACTGTGTTAAATAAACAATATGATTTTGTGTTCTCAAAAAATATATTTATCAATGCTAATAAGCTGTTCCACCGTGATTAGGGCACTGGAGGTCATGAGAAGTGCTTCCACAGAGTGCCTTTTTATGTCTCACTGCCAACAGTTTTTGTTTTAATGCAATCACTAATGCTAAAAAGTGGCAGACATGCTGCAAAAGTAGGCATTTCAAATTAAAACAGTGTTGATGCTTGAGGTCACTTGGGAAGTGGGAATCACTCAGGTGATATTATGCGGAGGGCACTAAGTCAAATAGCTGAATGTTACTTAACACCAGTATCACTATCTTCAATGGACTGTGGGTGGAAACCCATGTTTGCTGGGACTCTGTGTGCCATTTCATGTATGAAAATGATTCCTCAGGCTCGCTGAGCCACTCATTCACAGTTTGAGCCCAATGAATCTTGATATCGACATCCTGGAATATGCCTGTGGGATATAAAAAAACCTATTGATGGAATAACCAGGTCATTCAGTACATTCATGCAGTCTACTGACTTCATTTTATTGCTGCATAACATTGCTGAGTCTATACCTGACCGATTGAAGCAACCCCAAATAATAACATTTCCCCCAGAGGCTTGTTCAGTGGGCACTATGCATGATGGGTGCATCACTTCATGGGCTTTCTTTCTAACCATGAAGCCCCTGTCTCTCTAGAATAGGGTAAATCTGGTGTCATCGGACCACATATCTTTTTTCCATTGCTCCACAGTTCAATCTTTGCGTTCCCTAGTAAAGTGAAGTTGATTCCTTCTCGATTAGCCTCAATAACAAGTGCCTTTCTTGTGACCACGTGGCTGTTTAGTCCCAATCCTGCAAGTTTTTGTTGCTTTGTGCATGTGGAAATGCTCTTACTTTCACAATTAAACATAGCCATGAGTTCTCTCCTCAAGTTTTTATGTTGTGACTTCACCAAGCCATTAATGATTTTTTCTCTGACCCAGTTCTTCCGCGAAGTTGACATTTCACTACTATCCTTAGAGGCTTTAATGATGCGTTGGAAAGGGTTTTTGCCTTTGCTTGATGCAGGCAAATATTTTTCCCACGCTTGAAACACACTAACATCTTTCCACGACCATGGGATATGTCTTCTGACATAGTTATTGAAGAATTGAGAAGCTACACATTGCATCAGTCAGGTTTAAAAAATCTTTGCCACCTGAAACATATTAATCCCTGCAATCATAGGCTCTGAAGAATTGGCTAATTTTTAATCCAAATGGCAACTTTTTTGGCCAGGCAGAGTGCCATAATACTGAATTTACAGGACATAATTTAGGCAGTAGCTCGTTCACAAAATTATCAACTATCCATTTCTCATGTTTTTCTTCTTTACATTACATTACAGGCTTTTAGCAGAAGCTGTTTTCCAGAGCGACTCACAACACAAAGTGCATTCTAGAAGAACCAAAAGTGCTGAAAATCCTAGATGGTGGTAGCAGTCTAAGTGCCAGTGGCAGCCACAAAACTTGGGATTGTGTTGCAATTCTGCCTCAAATAGTCAGAAATTATAAAGAACAAACATGCTGCTAAGGGTCAGGGGGTGGGGGAGAGTTATAGCTGGAAGAGATGAGTCTTTAGAGGACGCTTGAAAGATGCCAGGGTCGATGCTGTTCTGACCTCCATGGGGAGGTTGTTTATTTTATTTATTTTTATTTATTAAGCTTTATGGATACAACAATGAATTTAAACATAACATAAAGTATACAATTAAAAACATGGGACAAAAATTGACACAATATAAAATAAGTTCAGGTTCAATACAGAAAGTTGCATCCAAGGGGTTACCACAAAGGATAAAACCTGTATCAGTGGCTCCCTAAATCATGAAATCATAAAACCCTAGAAAAATCACATTTAGGCAGGCCTACATTTTGAGCAGCGACAATAAGTAACTAAGTTACAAGAATGGGACAGATCAATAGAATCAACTCTTAATTTATACATTTCAAATACTTGATTTTTAAAAGACTTCAAGGAGAAGGTGGCCCTAACAGGCAATGGAATACTATTCCATAGCCTGCAAGCCCTATTAAAATAACTAGCAGCATACTGCTCCATACAAAAAAACGGACCTTTAAATTGAGTGGATCATCACCTCGGACTACTGGACTTAAGAAGGTATTCAGGTCTAAATCAACTTTTTTCTACAAACAATTGTGAAAAAATGACAAATCAGCCATTTCTCTCCTGAATGAAAGAGGAAGTAAATTTAGCTTATTTAACCTTTCAACATAAGTTTTACCTGAGCCAAGAATATGGCGCGTGACACGTCTCTGAACTTTTTCCAGTGACTCTAGATCTCTTTTAGTATGAGTGTCCCACACTGTTGAGCAATATTCTAATTTGCTCCATACCAATGCTTTATAAAGGGTAGCATACACATCTGGAGTTGCCCTTCCACCACAAACTCTTCCGATGGCTCCCCATGCTTGATTAGCATTATTAGTGATTGTATCAATATGCTTGCCCCATGATAAAGATGAGTCACAAATGACACCAAGATCCTTTACACTGTCTATCTTACGGAGGACCCTTCCATCCATCCATATTGTAATAAAAACAAGAAGGGCTACGCTTCCTACTAACTGGCATAAATTCACACTTGATAATGTTAAAACTCATACGCCACGTATCACTCCACTCAAATAGTTTCTCAATGTCCTCTTATAACCTCAAATTGTCATTGTGACCTGAAATTACTCTGTAAATCTTACTGTCGTCAGCAAACAAATCCATAAAGGTATTCTTATCAATAACAGAGGGTAAATCATTTATAAACAATACAAATAATAAGAGACCAAGAATAGACCCTTGCGGTACGCCAGATGTGACATCACAAATGGACGACTCAATCCCCTCGACAACAATCCTTTGTTTCCTATTAGAAAGATAGGAGGTAAGCCACTGTAAGAGGCAACCTCCCATCCCAAAAGATTGGAGCTTGTGAAGAAGTAGGTCATGGGACACTGTGTCGAATGCTTTACTAAAATCCAAATAAACCACGTCGACTTGACCACCCGAGTCCAAGACTTGACTCAGACGATGCTGAGTTTGAGTCAACAATTAACATACATGGGGCGCCCCGGTGGCTCATCGGTCTAGGCGCACGCACCGTGGGGGCTGTGTCCTTCCCGCGGCGACCCGGGTTCGGTTCCGGCTCGGGTCGTTTGCCGCATGTCTTCCCCCATTCTTCTCCCCAACCTTCCTGTCTCTCTCTACTCTGCAGCTGTCAAATGGAGGTGAAAATCCCAGGGAAGGAATTAAAAAAAAAAAACAATTAACATATACTGTATTTATCATGCATCAACTTCCGTAACTGATTTCTTAACAAACAATATTTATGGCGGTTTGAGACTGTATTTCTGGACTTAAAATTTCGGTGAGCAGAGTGAACTTTGTTTGAAAGGTGTTTAACTTCTCCATCAATCCATCGAGGTTGACAATGGTCACTGATGGTCTTGGTGGGGATAAACCTATCCTGGCCCTCATATAATATGGCTAACCACTCTGATCACATCCAATCAATGTCAAGTGAATCTTTTGGAGCCTGCGAATGATGCAAAACCAAATCAGTAACAAGTCCTGGTGATTCTACAAGAAACAACTTCAAGCTATCAAAATCAGCCTTGGCATAGTCATGAACAACGCGTGGTACACCAGTTTGCTGCAGAATATTAACCCTCATACTACAAACAACTGGAGAATGATCAGAATCAAAATGATCAAGCCATATTTCTATGTTAAACATCTTTTCAGGTTGGTTAGTAAGAATGAGATCAAGAGTGTTCCCACTAACATGTATACCACCCCGAACAAGTTGTGATAGATTAAAATCATTTACGAGATCACAAAACTCATTGGCAACATGATTACTACAGCCCTGTCTGCTACAACAAAGATCCCAATCAATATTGAGTACATTAAAATCACCCACTAAACACATTCTATTATAAATTTTATCACACTTTGTCAAGATATCCCTGAGCACACCAAAAAACTCTGAGACGTACCACTATCTGGGGGGTTGTAGCATGTAGAACAATCATTTTCTCACCAATATCTGGACGAATTTCACAGCAAGTATTTCAAAATCATCATGCTCTAAATACTTTCTCCTTACTGACTGAATAGCTGAATTACATGCAAACAATACTCCTCCACCTCGTCGGTGTTCCCTATCTTTATGATACACAGTAAACGACTCAGGAAGGATTTCACTATCACCAATATCATTTGTCAACCACATTTCAGAAACTGCTACGAAATCAAAGAAATTACACAAAACCAACTGCTGAAACTCTGCCAACTTATTTTTGGCAGATGTGACACATTTGAGGCTCCTTGAATTTAACACAAGTAAAGAATGATCTTTCAACAAACAAGGAGGACGTGATAATTTAGAACCTAATAAACAAGAACCACTCGGTGAGTTCAAGGGAGCTACTGCGTCAAAGTTTACCTGTAGCTGTGAACCAGAAGTGGTAACCCTTAGGTGTTTTGGCTGCACTGCTTGGTCATTTGTGTGTGATGGCTCCACCATCTCGGAGCCAGGACAGACAGCTGGCGTGACCGGGAAGTGTATGAGCGGGTGCTAAGTGCCAGGCGGTCGGAAATGAGAACGAAGGGGTCTGGCTGGTGTGTAGGGTTTGAGCAGGTTCTGAAGGTAGACTGGGGCAGACCCTTTGGAAAACTGGTATGCCATCGCTTAAGTTTTAAATTTGATGTGAGCTATAACAGGGAGCCAATGGAGGTCAGCAAAAACAGGGGTGACATGAGTTTGTTTGGGCAAGTTGAAAATCAAACGAGCTGCAGCATTCTATAGATAAGCAGCAGAGGTTTAATTGAAGTTGCTGGGAGACCACCCAGAAGAGAATTGCAGTAGTCCAGGCGGGACAGTACTAATGCTTGGACCAGAAGCTGGGTTGAGTAGGAGGTGAGAAAGGGGCGGATCCTTCTGATGTTGTGCAGGAAGAATCTGCATGCTCGTGATACAGTTGCAATATTCTTAGAGAGGGATAATCAGTTATCCATAACCACTGCAAGATTCCTTGGACAGGGTGATGAGGACCCAGAAGTATCCCCAATGGAGATTGTGAAGTCCTGGATGGGGGAGGTAGAAGCAGGGAAGAAGATCACCTCTGTCTTTCCAGGGTTGATCTTAAGATGGTGGTTTCAGGCAAGCGGAGATGCGAGCAGAGACCTGCATGTCGGAGGGTAAAAAGGAAAGGAAGAGTTGAGTGTCATCCGCATAACAGTGGTAGGAAATGCCATGAGCAGAGATTACAGGACCAAGAGAGTGTGAGTAGATGGAGAAGAGAAAGGGACTGAGGCCTGAGCCCTGTGGGACTCCCGTAGTAAGGGGACAAGGTGCTGATACTGTGCCAGCCCAGGTACCTTGGAAAGAGCAGTCAGTGAGGTAGGATCTAATCCAGTTCAAGGCTGTACCACAGATGCCCATAGCTGCTAAGCTGGACAGGAGCACTGTATCAAAGGCAGTAGACAAGTCAAGTAGGATCAAGATAGAAGAGAGGGAGGCTGACCTAGCAGCATGTTGAGACTTGCTCACAGAGAGGAGAGCGGTCTCTGTTGAGTGGCCGGGCCTTAATCCAGACTGGAAAGGGTCCAACAGGCCGTTCCATGACAAGAAAGCTGAAAGCTGGTTAGAGGCAGCTCTTTCAACAGTTTTTGACAAGAAAGGGAGAAGAGAGACTGGACGATAGTTGTTGATGAGAGAGGGATCGAGAATCGGCTTTTTCAAAAGAGGGGTGACGTATGTTGTGGCATATATTGTCGCCCTGCACATATTGTTGCCGGCGACAATTTGTACCGTCTCTCTCAACATATATTGTTGCCGGCGACAATTTGCTCTCTGTTTCACGGCATGCATTGTCGCCTACTCCATTTTGTGCTTCAAGTATTAGTTGTCACATATATGAAAGGCACATATCGTTAGCCTCATAGCATAATTGCCCAAGTCATTTTTTGGCTTACTGTTGTAATATTAAAAAAAAATACAAATGTGCTTGCTAAAAATTGTGTTTTTTCTTGTTTTCCGAAAACATTCAAATATGACTTAGGCAACTATGCTATTAGGCTAACGATATTGTCATCGGCGATGAATTGGCGGATATGTTTTGCAGAAAATTACGTGACTTAGATTACCACTTTATTTACAATTTGTCGTTAAACGCATGTCTATTAGAATGGTGTCGGTGATAAAAGCAAAGGGTGTTCCCGATAACAAATGTTAATGAATAAGACCACTCCCAATGCGCCGCCCTATTTGTCCGCACGCTTATATATACCACCTTCATTCCCACAATCCCCACTCATCTTGATTCTACGTCCCTCCCTCCCTTCCCCTCTCCAAGAAGGAAGCAAGAAACAGCCACCACCTGGGACCCCGGGGACCTTAGGAGCCTACACGGACTCCGACAAGAGACGCGAGCCCCACCCTGAGTCTCGCCACCTGGGGCTCCCAATGTTCGCACAATCACAGACTAAGTCCATACAACATCGATTTTGCCCCGATCCCCTATCCATCGTTCCACCGAATACTCTCCTCCACTTTGGGAGTGGTCCAGAGTTCATTAAATGACAGATACAAAATGCTAACAATAAAACATTCAATAACCTTCACAAATATTATTTGTTGGATGTCATATGTATTTAAGTTATCTATTATCCTCAATTTTGCTTTTAGCAAGTTTCTTGAGAAGTAAGACGATACAACCTAGCCATATTTTTGAAAACTGTTTATACACTTATACACTACTTTAAAGTAATTAAATTGAATAATTTACATAATGTATACAACTATTAAAATATTCCGCGTTTTGCAAACATTTTGGCCGACCTTATAGATATATTATATATGTGACCTGTCACACAAAAAGGATACTATCCTCCAGGAAGTAGTTTTTGAGATATTCGCTTAAATAGAAAACCAAAGTTCAAAGGTCAGATTCAAATTCATTTCAGATCGATTCAGCAGAATCTGAGATATCCATATCCTCAGGAGCAATTGATCCAGCTGTATTGCCAAGCAAGTTGCAGCCAAAAGGGATGGACCTAGCACGACAGTGGTATTTATTCAGAGATAGCCAGATTTTGTTTCTCCCCTGAGACAGCAAGGTTGACATGCCCCGAATCTGATAAGCCCAAAGAGCAAGCTCGAGCACAGAATCCTTATCCCCCAAGTGAGTCTTCTGGAAGCCAAGCTCCTGAGAGCCAAGCTAACCAAGATAATCCTACCAAGAGGAAGAGAACCTGCAGCCATTGTCACTTGCCTGGACATACTAAGACCAACAAAGGCAAGATTACATGTCCAGAACTGCTGCAAGCTCAATAACTCAGACACAGTACTCTAATTGTGACCACAAATAAATTAGTTAATTGCACCTATCACAGCACCTTTAAGTACTTTTTTACTCACTACTTAAAGCTGGTTTTAATATACAAGTATTGCTTCATAACACTCAAAACTTTGTCCAGTAGCATATCGAGGGCTGACTGCAATAAACAGTTATGTCCAATATACAACATCTGGACATAACTGTTTATTGCAGTCAGCCCTCGATATCTGACATGCAGAATTCAATTAAAGTAAAAATCTCAAAATCCATGTTTTGGTTGGATAGTAGGGGAAGTCGGGACACAGAGAATCAAGGGGCACAGTGAATCAGGGCATTTTTTCAGAACTGACGAGGGGGAATGCCAACATGACATCATCACTTTTTGTGTTTGGGGACTCCCTATCCAACAAAGCTCACTTGGTATCTTCAGGCTCACTACTTACAAAATAGCCAGGTAAAGTACTTGTATGTTCTTAGGCATCAAAAGTAAATTTCTACCAATTCGGTTTGTAGGCCATATCCTGTAGACCTCCTAGAAATATGAATCAAAACATGATGCAGTAGTTACTGTGTTTATTTGTCATTATTACTAAATGGGTGTTTGCTTAGAACAAAAGCAGCATGGACCAGGAGAGGCAGTTTAGGTCAATGAGTGCATATGGGGCACAGTGAATTGGGGCAGAGTGAATCACTGGAAAAGTGCGAAGCTTTTGAAAATTTGAGGTAAAAATTGAGTAATCTGAAGCTTTCTGAAGGGGATAACTTTACTTTTTTCTGTGAATTCCTTGAAGGGAGAAGGAGTAAGTTTGGATAGTAAAGAAGACATGTACACAACATTTGTAACTGATGGCCTTCTTTTTGTGCCTGTGAGTCTGATTCAGGTCTATGCCTGGAAGAAAGTAGTCGTTATAAGCATATATGAATTTATATGTATGCTTTGTGTATTAAGATCGGAACAACTTCATTCTGAAGTGTTCATACCTACTTGTTGTCTTCATTTAGTTCGTCTTTGCCCTGACACAATGGATAACAGGATGATATTGCATGTTGCCCCAACTGGGATCAATGTAGTAGTCTCAAAACTAAAGTATGTAAAAGAAACCACACCAGTTTCAGTTTCCGTGAATACACTGATAATAATAAACTGAAGCCTTTTTGCCAGGTAATTTAACTGGCACCTTTTTGCCAGTTATTTTAATGTAATTTTACAACAAGTTTACCACAGAGTTCAGTGCATGTTCAGTGACAGCGAGCGCAGGACTCCCACTTCAGTCTGTGTATTTGTTTGTTTGTTTGTCTGTTGAACCATCATAACTGCAACAGCCTATGTGCATCCAAGTCCAAAGTAACAATGCCAACGAGAATGACAAACACTGTTCGGGACTTGATTTTTAAATGTGTGAAAATTTTCAGGAAAAAGGATTCAGTTCATTTTTTGTAGGACTTCATGTTTCAGTATACACGTTTTGTGTTTTTACATAATGTTAGGTGGATCAGAAAACCAAAAACAGAATTTTGGCATGAAAGGACATGTTCAAGCCGTCCAACATTATTGACAGGTTTATGTATTCAAACTTGCTTTTTATGTTACTACTTTTTGGTACATGTTGATTATTTACATCAGTAGTAGATAAGCAAGGGGGAACACCGAGAAATCAGTAACCTCTGGTGCATTTCATTTTAACTGTAATTTTACAACAAGTTTACCACTGAGTTCAGTGCATGTTCAGTGTAAACTACAGTTAAATGCGCGCAGGACTCCACTTACAGTTAAATCTTTGTAATAATTGTTGCCCTAACGGAGAGAATTCCGCATTCGACCTCCACTTTTTCTCGGCTTTAACTCTGAATTGTCTTGATTGGATGTAAGCTTTACGTTTTTACTCACCCGAATGTTCGCTACCCAAACATCACGATAAGATGAAAAAGTACTGATTTTATTCGATATTGGTGAAGTTGAACATGGAATTATATCCGCTAAATGTCCCAAACATCTGAAAGTACAGCTGGGACGTGCGAAAGTGCTGGAAAACATTAAATAGGATGCCTATTACATGCCTATTACAGCAGGTTAAGTTGCCAATTGAGGAACATCGTTTACAGCCAGTCAGAGTCATCAAAACTTCTCCCATAGCTATGTGGTTTAGGGAATCACAAGTTCACCACTGGCCTCTCCCGAAACATGCACTATAATCTCTGATCATTCAGATACATGATGTTGTGATGTCAGAATGTGACTGAGTTGGAGAGTGCCTTTTGTGACTAGATTTTAACGGAAATGGATCCTTTCGCATCTCTGATCAGGTGTTATACAGCATCATATGCAACAGTAAGGTATAGATAAGACAGCTGTACTTGCAGGCTACAAGTGGTTTACAGAAATTTCACTGGGAAATGGAAGTGTTCTGTATTAAATTAAGATTGTTCCGGGTAAAATTGATACCTTTCGGAAATAATTTGTTTTGCGTTCAGAGTGGAGTTGTATTTCTCGTGTAATTGTAATTTGTCATTTGGAAAGAATAAAAAAGCCTTTTTATCATTTAAAGTCGGATTGACTGTTTTCCAATTTTTGCTAATCATTTTTCAGATGTGCTAAACAATTGCAAATCAATTGATATAATGATTAGCAAAAAATATTAATCAATTTTTTTTCCCTTAATCTGATCACTGATATTTGAGTTACTGTAAAACATATGGGGGGAAATGTAGCTTTTCAGACCTGTTGCTGTTTTAATATGTCTAAATGAGCAGCAGCACACCTGGCTACTCTAACGTTAGTAGCATGTTTAGCCAGCATATTTACATTAACGGACAGCGTGGGCATCTTCTAGTTGTGTGTTCGTCATGGCATGTTTGTGCTCTATCAGTGTGTTGCGAGATGTTAAACGGGTCGTAATGTGCTTTGTTATTATTCGTCGAGTCTGCAGTTGAGCTAAAGCCACAAGGGTCTAACAGTGACGTCGCACAGCCATAACCACAGACTGTGTTTTCTGCTGTATTTTGCTGTGGGGTTGTATAAGCTAATGTCTGTTTTACTTCATAATAGTCAGAGAGATCATATGCATGTTCTCAATTGCACTGGCAGTGGCAGACAAGGTCAAGTTGAGAATATGTGTTCTTCATCTATTGCTCATATTTTGTGCTTGTGAGTGTTAATTGCACTTTAATAGGTTCTCAGAAATAAAGCCCCAAAGAAAGAATGTTTTGTTTCTTGACTGTCTTGGAGTGATGAACATTTATTCCACTCACTGTTACCACTTTATCTGTGTTTAAAGCACTATTCCGTAGATCAGCAAGTAGCTTACAGCATGACAGAATTGCATCTTCATGGATGGGAAAGTCTAGGCTAGCGCCATCAAACTGGAGAGGAATCTGGTTATTATACAAAAGTGTTAAGAGAGTTAACTGTTGCTTTATGAATTGCAACACAACCTGTCAACCTTGATTACAATTTCCTATATCTGTATTGGCCTAACATAATGTTTTAAAGTCATTATTTTTTTGAGTAAAATTAATGACTAAAATTGGGCTAAAACCCTTTTAGTTTTCGTCAACTAAAACTAGACTAAAACTATCAATGACAGAAATGACTAAAATGTGACTAAAACTAAATCAAAAATGGCCGCCAAAAACAACACTGACACTCATACAGTAATTTTGTTCATCTATAATGAGAAAGCCTGTGCAGCACCTTTAACAAGGTTTAGTGTTTAAATAAATTTGGTAAAATTAAAAGAATGGAATTCACTTCACTTTATTGATATCAGTACATAATGGTAAGCTTGCTTACAAACAGTATGAGAAAATAAACAAAATATTTTTTCCGATTCACTTTTCCCCAGCCTCCCCTACCCCTTTTTGCGTGACAGGTCACACACTCACACACACACACACACACACACACACACACACATATATTGCACTGAAGAAAAATTTTTTTTTTATTTTTTTTATTTTTACATGATACAAGAAATAGATTGAAACAAATTACTATTTACACCGCCCTTCCAAAAATGACAGAAGTGACGCAAATTTTTTTTTTTACTTCAAAGTAGTATATAAACAGTTTTCAAAAATATGGCTAGGAGTATCGTCTTACTTGTCAAGAAACTTGTTAAAAGCAAAAAAGAGGATAATAAATAACTTAAATACATATGACATCCAACAAATAATATTTGTGAAGGTTATTGAATGTTTTATTTTTAGCATTTGTGTATCTGTCATTTGTTTTGATCACTGACACCATTCTCATAGACATGCGATTAATGACAAGTTGTAAATAAAGTGGTGATCTATTTCACGTAATTTTCTGCGTAACATATCCGCCAATTCGTCGCCGACGACAATATGTGCCTTTCATATATGTGACAACTAATACTTGAAACACAAAATGTCTCAGGGGACAATGCATGCCGAAGCAGGGAACAAATTGTCGCCGGCGACAATATGTGCAGGGCGACAATATATGTCGCCACAGATGTAGGCACTCTTAAAAGAGGAGGGAATGCACCCAGAAGATAGGGAGGAATTCACAAGTGAGATGACAAAGGGGAGGATGTCAGGAGTGATGGCCTGGAGAAGTGGTGAAGGGATTGGGTTAAGAGGACAGGTAGTAGGGCGGTGATAGAGCAGTAGCTGAGAGACATCGAAGTCTGCCAGGGAAGAAAACGTGGAGGAACAGGGAGAGGAAACAGAGGGGGGGGATGGCAAGTGTAGAGGTGGACGTGAAAGAGTTCCAGATTTCTTCAATCTTCCCATGAAAGCAGGTTGCAAAGTCATCAGCAGTGAAGGGGGACTGAGGAGGGGAAGGAGGAGGGTTGAGGAGAGAAGAAAAGATGGAGAAAAGTTAATGAGGGTTAGAAGTAGAGTTCTGGATTTTTGACTGGTAATAACTGATTTTAGCGGAGGTAATAGAAGTGGAAAATACAGTCAGGAGAGCTTGATACGTCGAGAGATCTGACTGCGCTCTGGACTTCCTCCATTCCCTCTCTGCTGCCCGTAAACTGGCCCTGCTTGTGCAGAGTGTCAGACATCCATGGGCAGCACAGGGGTAGGCAGGGTTTAGGTTGGTCCTGGGAGGGTCCAGGGTTCCTCATGATATCACAATGGTCTTGCCTGGTTGTGCACCACCAAAGTTGGCAGAATGAGTTGAATCACATAGTCACGGTGCTCCCATACAATAGGGCGTGGAGGGTAGGGAGGGAGGGGTGTGGGTAGAATCCAGCTAAAATTTTGAGACAAACGGTTGATTGGATTTTCATTAGGAAGCCCTCTGGCACAGTACACCTATGACAGCATAACTAGGGAATGCAAAATAGTGAGCCAGCACCATTATAATCGCAAGCTGAAAAGCCCCAACCTAACCACAACAAGAGTCCTGGAAGGAAAACAGTAAAGACAGATCAGTCCACCAGAGACCTTATTCTTGGTTTCCACGCGATGTCACAGAACTTATATCCACCATGATTGTATTCCTTGGACTCTGCTGTTTCTTTAGGCTTATTTCAGTTTTGCTCTAGTCTGTGAATATCAGTTCAAGTTATGTTCGGAAAAACATTTAGATGCTGTAGAGAGATTCAGTAGAAACATTTTTGTGTTTTACCCTGGTGTGTTCAAGATATTCTGAGAACTGGGAATACTCGCAAGTTTAAATAGGAAAAGTGCTCTCGAACACCTCTCTTAGTGGGAATTCCCACTGGGAAGCTCCAGTGTGATTTTTGATGTCCCAGTTTGCAGAACTAAACATTTTGTAGATAATGTGGAATTAATTCAGTATTATGCTTTTAGGAACACATTTAATGCGTAGCAACTGTAAAAAATAAATATAATAGTGACTGCATTGTTAAATAGGATGCTTTTGTGAGACATGTGACCTACTGTTCGCAGATGTTCTGTTGTATTAACGTTAGTATGCCATGGTATGCCATGTTTGCTAATGGTTGGGGAGTAGATAACATTAGTTTCAACGTTGGGTGAGACAAATGGTATAACCTATGTTTGTTGCTTTTCCCAAGTAGAGCTCTACAGCATGCCTTGGTGGGAATTGGGAAATTTAACCCCATAAATCCAAACGCCCCCGCTACTGGGGCGATCATTACGCATCATAAAAACAGCATGTTTCTTTATAGCAACATTGTCATGCGGTATATCCACTTAACGGGAAGAAACTCGGCAAAAAGCTTGTGTTGACCATTTTACCTCAACTGAACACAATTCAAGCAACAAGCAAGTAAATAAGCATATAGCAAAACATAGGATAAAATAATATCACCACTCAGTCGCTAGTGTTTCTACTGAGTTTGTGCTACACATACAAATGATACATCAAATGAAAGAGGAAAGTTCACAGAATCCAACAATAAAAGCAATGTCATTTTGAATCAACACCACTCTCAAAGAACAGCCGGCATACACTTTACATTCTGCAGAGATGAGCAAAAATTTTTTCTTACCGTTGATATTTTGAAATAAAAAACGAGGGTAAATCTACGCTTGCTAATGTTAGCCCAATGCGTCCATGTTATATTGAAACTAGATCTTCCAGTCTCCATGCATGTTTTTTTTCTGGGGCACTGTTGAAAGGATGCCAGCTCCTGAGCATTCCGGTTGCTCGCAATGTATTTTCCTCTCTGTGATCGGCTTGTGATTCTGTCAGTAAGACTTTTATTACTGGTTAGACTGGTTTATTTGTAGTATTTTCGGTATGATTATCTGCTAAATATTCAACAGTCGTTTACAAAGTCTTTTCCGACTGAGAATCCTTGTGGCATTAAGCACAAGCACAAAGACAGGCAACGATACAAACGCTAAATCGGGATGCACTCTTTATATGGGCAATTTGGGGGTTTAGTGGTTTGGGAGAAGAGCTCACATGTGGAAAATTTAGGGTTCAAATCCCCTGATGGCATGCTCTTTTTTAGGCAGTAAAAGCATTATTCTTGTATGAGTAATTACTGGGGTTTTTGTTCTTTTTAATTTTTATAATTTTAAATTTATATTTTTGTATTTATAATTTTGTTTATTTGCTTGCTTTTTTAATGAATCTGCTCCAGTGGAGTCAGTGGAGTCAAGTTATTTGTATGTATTTTCTTTGAATGGGAAAATGTACACAGAACTGGCAGAAGTAATAAAAATTTTTTTTTTTTTTTTAATTTTAAAAATTAAAAAAGTGGTTGTATTTGGATGGAATGTATGCCTGTAGTGACATATAACTGAAATTAAATGAGTTTTACAGTTTGGTATCTGAGAAATCTGAAATGGCACACAAGGTACCTGAATTGCCAATTTGGAGAAGTCACCTAGACATTCCTCCCTAATTTTGCTCTGATTTACTTGAGTAGCATAAACTTTGGCAGAGATAATGATGAGATTCTGGGTTGTAATTTTTTAGAGGTTTCAGACTGCAACTAAATAAGTTCACAAGGATAGAAGTAAAACTTTGTTAGGCGCAAATGAGATCTTTCATTTATGCTGTCTTCCATCTCAGTGGCATATATACTGATTTTTACACCACAACAGATATCCCAAATGGTGTTACCTTTATTATGATAGCAAGATTATTCAAATGGACCGAGTAGTTGCTACGACGAGATGAGGCATGACCAAAGCTCATGATTGGAACGTAGATCGACCAGTAAATCAAGAGCTGTGCTTTTAAAGGGGACCTCTATTGGCTGCTGAACCTCAAAATTTTTTGCCAACAGATAATATGCAAATGAGACTCCTGCCAAAGACGGTACAGGAACAAGAGAAACAAGATGGCACAGGAACGAGAGAAGCAAGAAGGTACAGAAAACTCCGCCATATGCCTCAATTGTAAGACATTGAATAGGCCTAAACGTCCTGCCTGTAAAGTGAGCATGGTCATCTGGTTATTCTGCGAATTATAAAAAACATTTTTCGGCTATTGTGAGCATTGTGTCTGGGTAAGGTGACCAGATGTCCCGGTTTTGCCGGGACAGTCCCGGTTTTGAGTTGCGTGTACCGAGTCCCGACAAAAGCCTGTCGGGACGCTAAAATGTCCCGGTTTCCACAAACCACTATAAAATGTCCCCTGTTGTCAGCGATTACATAGCCAACGTGGTCTTATTATCGCCCAATCATTAACTAAAAAACACATAGAAAGAATTAAGCATCTAGCATATGATTTCAACGTGTGTGTGTAGCGTAGGCTAGGCTACAAATGTTGGCTACACCAGCAACGTTACATTGTACAAATAACACAAAGTAATAATACTTAACCAGTGACTTGTCGTCAGAGGTCAGTTAGGGTAGGCAGAATCCTCATCGTTAAACAAACGATAACTCTATTACTTTGCTTGATTAGCAATCTGAGGATTGATTAACTAATTTACAAGACTAAACGGCAGAATGGTGTGCCAGTTCCATCCACGACATTATTGCTCAGTGCATCGAACTTAAAATGCTCACGAAACAGCAAGTTTGTTCATATTTGCTTAGAGGAAGCTAACGCAATGCCATTAACAAATATTAAAACCTTTCTTATGCGGCGTTCAATGTTTGGTCAATATGTTTACGATAATATTTCCCCTCCTTAAACACGTAGGGCCTACTTTTTAATGACATTTTTAAAAAATAGGGAGTTTATTTTCAGTCTTCTTTCATAATCCGATAAACAAAGGTCAAAACAATATACGGAATTACCGAGAGAGTTGAGATTTTTTCCTAATTAAGATTTACTTCCTTGCAGTCTCGAATCAAAGCATAAAGGTAAATTAATCTTTTTGTCACTTACCTCTTAATCATTACAGGCTTGATTGACCAGAAAAAAAAGGTCAAATTGATTGTCAATCAATCAGGCATAGTACGTGGAAATAGGTTGACAAAATCTGGCGATAAAAAAGGAGAAGTCACTGCCTACCCTGACTGCACGCCCCTGTACTTAACACATAGTAAGGCCTTTAAATCAAGTGTAGTACAGGGGTTCTCAACTGGTCTCACATTGGGACCCACATTTTCCCATGGTCATTACGTCGTGACCCACTTTTATAGAATCAAAACCAAGCAAAAATATTTTTCAAAAACAGCCTTTGAAAACACATACGCAATCTTTTTTAACATGCATACACATTTATTTTATGTGCAAAGTGCATTTCAGAGCACAATAAGAAAATTAGGAACATGAAAACTGCATTAGTGAATAAAATGCAATAAAATACCAAAACTGCACAAAATAAATAAGGCCACAAAACTAAATATTTCACGTCAATGAATCTCTCTGCATTCAAAGCACAAACTGAGGAGGAAAATGATAACTGCATGTATAAAAGTCAATAAAATAAAATTATCAAAACTGCACAACATAAATAAGGCCACAAAACTAAGTATTTTGCGTCTATGAATCACTCTGCGTTATACGCTTAGCGTATTACTGCCCACCACAGGCCAGATGTATTATGAAACATCTCGAATACTCAAAAAAAAAACCTCATATCACACAAACTCGCGCTTCAAGTTCAAACTCCGATCGTCACTTGTGAGCTTGACTCTGCTCGCTTCTTCCTCTTCCGCTAAACTCTCCCTCGACTCTCCAGAACCTCAACACAACGCTTAAAGCTAATAGCTAATATTGGTCTGACTACTTCAACTGTCAGGTCCCTAAAAGATGAAGATACAGCCTGGACTCCAACTGATCTTCTGATGTTTTTAGTCTGAGGGCTCTACAATCTATTGGTATCATGAGATGTGCAAAACATCGTAGGAAAAGAGAAAATAGTTGCTAGGTTTTAAATGATAAGGCCAGTGTCTTTTTTTTTTTTTTGTTTTCTTTATATATTTCTTTATATGCATGTAACGTTTGATTACGTTTCTAAACAAGACAATAGTGAGTATATTACGCTAACAAGTGCATCTGATGTAACTCTCCCTATCTCTAGTCTAATACTGAAGCAGCCAGCAAAGCTAAACAGCTCAGGGGATGTGCTAGTGACTGAGTAGGGCGGGCGTATGGGCCGGACCTCAAGACCATGACTCATCCCTCATGACAGCATCCGTATGAAGGATTTTCTAGTCCCATTTTTGTACAGCATTAGACACGTTGTCCATCTTTACATACAGCCGATGGTAATGAGCCAATCAGACTTGCTGCGCTGAGATGAGATGTAGCATTTCTGTAGTCATGAAAAGAGACAACAAAGGCCCACACTTGCATCAGTGCTGCAAAAAAACAGTAAACAATAAGGATGGTAGGTTTTGCTCTCTTAAAGCTGAGGCATCAAGGTCATTAATATGGAGGGGAATGTGCCATCAACTTTATAGGATTCAAAGAGCAACAACACCTCTGGGCCTTTGTGAGTCTCTCAACATTAAAACCTCCCTTCACTCCATGCATTTCTATTTCAATTACGAGGAGCCACTCCTGGTGATCACATCAGACAGACGGATCAAGGCTAAGCCATCCTACTCACTCCCCAAACCCCCCCCCCATCCCCCACCAACAGCCTCAAATCACTGCCTTATCCAGCACATATTTCTTATTCAATTCCCTGAGATTTATGCTGCTTAACTCCAAACTAGAACTATTCTTCAACATGCAATTTTGAGAATGGTATCCTGCATGCAGGATTTAAAGCTTTAATCACCAGGTTTGTCCGAAAAATAACAAAAGGTGAATAATCACAGTGAATAGCAATGCTGGTGGAGTCAAATGTCCATCAGCCAAAACGCTATCCCAAAATGGACAGCTTCAACTATAATGCACTGGTCAAAGGGGACATGTTCTAGGAACGAAATACCAAAGTAGTTAAAGAGAGACATGTTCCAGTGTCTAAAAGAAGCTGATTTCAAGACAATTAAAATAGGTTGAATTCTCCCCTGAAATTCACATGCACCTCTTTTGAGTAATGCATCGTGTGCCATTATAAACTTTTTAATCATTTTAAAAATTTGATTGATCTGGATTCAATGCAGTTATTGTTGGACTGGCAGTCAACAAATTGAGCAGCATGGTCGTATTTTTTTTATTCCTCCCTTCATTTTATTTCTGCTCTCCACATTTATGTGTTACACTTAAAATAATTATTTATTGATGAGCATTGTATATTCCTATTTGCATTGACAATAGTTTAGCGAAATGAATATTACAGGCGAAGCCAACCTGTAAAAATGCTATGGGAAATAAACTGCATGGAAGAATCCATAATTTATTTTCCCAATTGTAATATTTTGGACCCCTGAGGATTGCTTTTCCATAAACTTAATTTATCTACTGCACTACCTGCCAATCATTCAACAGGAAAGAGACCTGCCATTGTCACATATTTACTGTACCTTCATAAAAATAGTCATAAATATTTTAAAGGAAAACTGTACACATTTATGGCCAATTCTATATTGCAGCAATTAAGTAAGACTGAGTAGCCTGGACTGTAAATTCCAAATGCAAACCCTCAGGCAAATGACTGCATAACTCAAGCTCCATGATTATAGTAACTTATAAAGTATGAAAAAATGCTTAATTTCCCTTACAAAAAAGAAGTACACTTCAAGTTCATTTTATGAGAAAACTTAAAGTATATCTCCCCAGTATACTAGTAATGTACTGCTTCAATGCTTCCTGGGATCAAATTGGCCCACTTTAAGATTAAGCATATTTTTAAGTATTGTTTAAGTATTAGAGTAGTAAACTTTGAATAGAAAACTAGTTTGCTTAATTCATAATTTTTAGTTAATGAGAGTACATTTTGAAGTATACTGTAGGTAAACTTAGAGACATAGTTCATGAGAAAATATAAGCAATTAATGACACTTTCAGCCCAGTATTTTATTAATATATCATGTCCACTGTAATATTTTAAATATGCATAGGAATTAAATACTACATACTGAGATACTTACATGAATGGATAAGTCCATATAGGAAGACCCCAGACTGGATTTGACCCCTCACTTTCTAGCTGTGAGGTGACAGCTTTCCCTGCTGCACCTGTGCAACTTGAATATTCTTTTAGTTACTTCTTAGTTTATGAAAGTATATTCTGAAAGTATGGTAAGAAGTAACTAAAAGGATTAAAGCTGTTGCTCTGCAGCCAGAGGGTGCTGGGATCAACTCCAGTTTGAGGTCTTTCCATTTGAAGTTGTCCATTCATGTGAGAATCTGAGTATAAACATTGTGTAATAGTATAGTGTTTAATTTCTCTGTATGTTTAAAATAGTATTATGGACATGATATGGTCAAATCATACCAGGCTGAAAGTGTCATGAATTATGTTATCCTTTTTCATAAAGTATGTATATGTCTAAATCTACTAGCAGTATACTTCAAAGTATTCTTAAATTAAGCAAACTAGTATTGAACTCAAAGTTTAGTGCTCTTTTAGTCAAAGTATACTCAAATATATACTTTTATAAATTAGAGTGGGCAATGTAGTCCAAAGAAGAATTGAAGTAGTACACTCACAAGTATAACACTAGTATAATTGGGAAATAAAATTGAAATTTCTAATAAAATGAACTTGAAGTATACTTCTTTTTTGTAAGGATTATGAATATAACACAAGACATTTTTCGTTTTAATTTAAAAAAATTTGAATGCTTCTCTGATTTCATTAATATGATGTGTGGTTTATCTTTTGGATACATATGATGGAGTTGAAGCTTCTCATTAAGTAGCACTGGGCTGGGTGCTAGAAACAATGACTGCGTTTACATGCACGCCATATTCCGATTAAGGTCCATATTCGGGTTAAGGTAATATTCCGAATAAGCTGTTTACATGCGCTGAGCGATGGGAATATTCCGTTTACATGTTTATTAGCATATCCACCACTTTGGTCCAATCTCAACATTGGGTTTTCAGCAAATATAATGCCCGAAAGTAATCGTCATGGCTTTGGTTGCCTTCAGATAGAGCTTCCAAGCTTCCAAAACTCTCTTGGCCATTGCCATCGACAGCGGTCTCTGTCCCAGAATTTCATCCATGACCGCAAAATAAATAAAACTGGCTGGATTAAGGCCGCTGGTATTGTTTTGTTTTTGGCAGTAGCCTAGCTATTTTTACGCCAGTCGTGAGCATACTGTAATTTGCTATTCTTACGAGCTTCCATATCCGCATGCACAATAGGAAATTCGGCCTCGGAAAAATATGCTTCTCAACTGGGTTGAAAACATCCTGCTTTCGCTGCATGCCTAGTGGTTCACATTACTAGACCGGCTAGCCTGCTTACTTACTTTAAGTTACAGTCAGGATGTCCTCTACTCAAGTTCGGTAGGGTTAGTTATTAGCCAGCTAACTTTGCCAGCTTGCCATCTAACTCATTAGGCAATTTGTTCTCTAGAATTTCTTGAAAGGACAAAGTTTGTGCATCTATCAGCTCTTCAACATGACACTAATCACTACTGACTATTGATTGTGGAGAGTGACGACTTGACAGTTCCCCAAATATTAGGGAGCAAACGTTGAACCTAAAATTACACTCTCATAACTACCTATCCCGTTAGCTAAGTTAAGCAACTAGCTAGAAAACATAAGTAATGTTACAGCCGTCCCGCTAGCTAACGTCAGCTGATACATAATAGTTAATGCCATGGTATAAGCATAGAACATTGTGCATGAACAATAAAATGGATATATTTTCTCCGTTCGAACAACGGGGCACAAAAGCACAATGGTTACAATTAATCTGACTCCATAATAAATTTAGAATACCAAATTTAGTTATACCCTCGTTAAATATCTGACTCCAAATTAGAATTAGAACTTATAGTTTAGGGACACATGCGTGAATCTCAAGGGGCAGCTATCGCCAGACTCATCCGTGAAAACCCAGTTACTCAACTGGCGCCCGGGTAATAAGCGCAGTTGCGGATCTTAGTTCGGTGAGAGCTCTAGAGGATGGAAGAAATTACCATGATAGTAGCAACTTTGGCATAAACATATCATGAACCCAGATTTATGCACACCACAGGGCCCTTAAGGGGATCGCCAGGCACTGGCTTATAAACTCAAGAAAACCCTTAAGGTCAATCCCCAGGACCGATGCTACATAATGCGCACCACAGGGCCCCTTAAGGGGATCGGCCAGGCACCGGTTTATAAGCTCAAAGAAAGCCCTTAAGGTCAAAATCCCAGGACCCGATACTACATAAACCCTTTATATGAGTAGACCGTAACTTGCAATCAACTTAAAGCCCATCACATCCTTTAAAACATCAGCTAGCTAGTCTGGAATGATAAGGACTTACCCCTAAGTACCAGTCGTAATGTGGCTAGAAAGGACAAAGGGATTAGGAGTCCACGGAGACCACGCAAGCTTAAAGGAATAACAATGATTTATTCACCAGGTAGGCAAAAGCTTAAATCATACAAATCAACACTAAGCCAATTACAAGTTACACATAATTTAGAAGAGGAGAATAAAGTCATACCTGGAGGAAAAGGATACACGCACTAACGTGCGCGGGAAGTTCGAAATACGATGTTACATCATTGAAAAGGCTACTCACGCACTATAAATGCGCGGGGAGAGATCGGATCACGATCTTCCCCGAACAACTCACTTCTCTTTCCTATAAACCAAACCAGCAACCCCCTCCTCCAACCAGAGAGCCCCCATAAGTTAACCAGGTGAGATATCGGGGTTACAGGTCTCAGGACTGAGACAGAGTAGGCCATTTGGCTGTAAGGAGGGGTCATTCAGACAAAAGGAACTACACTTTATTACCGAGGGGATTTTACCTTACCCAAATTTAGGGAGTTTCTAAAAGTGAATGAACTATTTTTCAAATTTAATGCCTGAAATCGTATGCCTTTGGTTGCCTTCAGATAGATTCCAACAAAAAACATACATATCAAACAAGACCAGGTCTCTGTGGATGAATTTCATCCATGACCGCCAAAATAAATTAAACTGGCTGGATTAATACGCTGGTATTGTTTTTTGTTTTTATAAGTAGAAGCTATTTTTATCAGTATATTAAACATACTGTAATTTGCTATTCTTATGAGCTTCCATAGAGGTGCACATTAGGAAAAACAGATCGGAAAAATAGGGTCTCAACTGGGTTGAAAACAGATGATTGAGGGCAATAGTGGTTCACTTACTAGACCAAAGCCTGCCCTTATTTAAGTTACATCAGGATGTCCTCTACCCAAGTTCTCCCCAGCTCAGGGTTGGGTTATTAGCCAGCTAACTTTGCCAGCTTGCCATTAACTCATTACCAATTTGTTCTCTAGAATTTCTTGAATCCCCAAAGTTCTGCATCTATCAGCTCTTCAACATGACACTAATCACTACTGACTATTGATTGTCCCTTCGACTTGACAGTTCCCCAAATATTAGGGGAGCAAGCGTTGAACCTAAAATTACACTCTCAATTTGTTATATTGTTAGCTGAAGTTAAGCAACTAGCTAGAAAACATAAAGTAATGTTACAGTCTTGCTGCAGTGTCAGCTGATACATAATAGTTAATGCCATGGTATAAGCATAGAACATTGTGCATGAACTTACGGAAGCTCGTAAGAATAGCAAATTGGAGTAAGATTACGATTGGCGTAAAAATAGCCACTGCCTGTATTTTTTTCACTTTGGAATATGCTGCCTTCAGAGTTTTCCAGAGATGCATAATTTGGTTGGCAGTTAACACAAAACCAGCCTCTCTCCACTTTTTGCACATTATGGTTGTTACGGTGCTTTCGCCCATCGATATATTCCAATATATTCATGTCTTTCATCATCTGAATGCACACAATCGTCTCCTCTTCCCTCCAAGAAGGCTAATTCCTTGCGAATTGAACAGGCGCAGACGTAGTTGAATATTCTGTTTGGGGGAATTTTCCGATTAAGGTGTATACATGAGCCAATATTCCGATTAAAACAGGCATATGCCAGGGGTCTTATTCGGAATATTTCGAATCGGAAAATGACCTTAATCGGGTTATTACACGCGTTTACATGACAGGTACGCAATCGGAATATTCTCATATTCTGATGAATAAAGGAATATGGTGTGCATGTAAACGCAGTCAATGAAAACAAACAAACAGAAAAAAAAAATCATTATTATGGGTTGCCTGCATATTGCAATCGTGAACATAAAAACTGGCAAGAAAAGAAACAACAATCAAATTTCAGCTGTCTCCTAGCTTCTGATTACACTTAGTGTCATGCACATGAGTACATTCAACAAAGAATGTAATATTTTCTCAATAGAGACTCTTCAGAATATATTTGAAATCAAACACTGAGCTCTGGCAACGTAAAGCAGCACCTTCCCGACTAAAAATTGATTGGTGAGGATAATTTACAAAAAACCAAACACAGTTGAAAATTGTTCTGACAGGTCGTCATGGCAACATCCCATTTTGAGTGGAGCTCTCTGGTTTCAAAGAGAATAAAGTTAGGTTTCTGTATTACTCACAACTTCAAAAGGCTACAATAAAGCATACACTATAACTCTTAACTGGCCATGATGATTTACTTTATACAGGGCTTATTGCTGAAAAGATGAGATTTATGAACACCGACGTACCGCTAATGCATAGTATATTTATAATTTCATACAGTAACTGCAATATATTGATTAAATGCTGCTGCATTACTGCAATTTATCACACAACTCTGTAGAATACTTGGTTCTCATTGGTCAGTTACAGCATTCTATGGTTTGTTATTTCTGATGGGCAGACCATTGCTATGAAGAACTGTTGCTACTGTTGAAGAACTGTTGCTTCCCTTGAATCCCTCTCTGATCTGCCCACTGAATCTGCTGCATATTCTCTCCTCTTCTCCCTCTCATCCTCACTTAACACCCTCTCTCCTCTTGTTTCCAGGCCAGCTAGATCATCCCCATCCAGCCCCTAGTTGTAAGAAACTCTCCGCTCCAACAGAAAAAGGCTACAAGCAGCAGAGAGGAAGTGGAGAAAAACCAGGGCCCCAGCTGACAGTCTTCTTCAAGGATAAGATTGCAACCATCCGCAAATCCTTCACCTCCCTCACTCCCAACCCCCCATCTCTTCCCACCAACTCTCTACTTTTTCTCTCCTCTCCTCTTCGGATGTCTCCCAGCTCCTCCTCTCTCACCGCCCTACCACATGTGCTCTCGACCCCATTCCCTCACCCCATCCTCCAATCTATCGCACCTAACATCCTCCGTTTTATCACCTCCCTGATTAACTCTTCTTTGTCCTCTGGATGCTTTCCCATCTCCTTTAAGCAGGCTCTCATCACCCCACTCCTGAAAAAACCCTCCCTTGACTCCTCAGACAATCAGAATTTTCGCCCTATTTCCCTTCTCCCCTTCCTATCCAAAACCCCTGAACATGCTGCTGCTAAACAATTCTCCTCTTTTCTTTCAGACAACAACCTCCTGGACCTTCAACAGTCTGGCTTCCGTACTGCCCACTCGACTGAGACTGCACTCATCTTCGTCAATGAGGCACTTCACATGGCACAGGCTGCCTCCCTCTCGTCTGTCCTGATCCTCCTTCACCTTTCTGCTGCATTCGACACTGTAGACCACCTCATCCTGCTGTCATCCCTTTCTGCATTGGGGATCTGCAGTACAGCCCTCAACTGGATGAAGTCGTACTCCCCGGTTGCTCCTTCCAGGTTGCCAGGGCTGGTGCAGTATCGACACCTTGCCCCCTCACCACTGGTGTCCCCCAAGGCTCAATCCTTGGTCCACTCCTCTTCTCTATATCCAGTCTCTCAGTCCTGTCATTTCTGCTCATGGTATATGCTACCACTTTTATGCTGATGACACACAACTCTTTCTCTCTTTTCTCCCTTCTGATACACAGATCCCCACTCGCATCTCTGCTTTTTAACGGGACATCCGGAGCTAGATGGACAACCATCACCTGAAACTCAACCCAAGCAAGACGGAGATGATCTACATCCCCGCTCCATCCTCTCCCCATCTGGACCTCGCCATCACCCTGGGGAAAACCACAATATCCCCTTCGGCGTGTGTGAAGAACCTAGGGGTCCTGTTCGACGACCGGCTCTCCTCTACTGCGAACATTGCAGCAGTGACCCGGGCCTGCAGGTTCTTCCTGTACAACATCCGGAAAATCCGTCCCTTCCTCACCACCTACTCGACCCAGCTCCTGGTCAAAGCGCTGATCCTCTCTCGCCTGGACTACTGCAACTCCCTCCTCGCTGGCCTCCCAGCTTCTGCCATCAGACCCCAACAGCTCATCTAGAATGCTGCAGCTCGCCTGGTACACAATCTTCCTTGTCACTCCCGTGTCACTCCCCTGCTGAAAAGCCTTCACTGGCTGCCTATTGCTGCTTGCATCAAGTTTAAGACATTGATGCTAGCCTATCAGGCAGTCAAAGGAACAGCTCCAGCATACATCCAGAAGCTGCTTCGACCATACACGCCTGCTAGACCACTTCGCTCTGCCACTTTGGGTCGTTTGGCTCCTCTTCCTCTCCACTCCTGCTCATCCCGCTCAAGACTGCTGTCTGTCCTGGCTCCCTGTTGGTGGAATGATCTACCTATCAAGGTCAGGATGTCAGAGTCACTGAGCATCTTCAAGTGCAGCCTGAAAACTCATCTCTTCAGGCTCCACCTTTCCACTTCTTGACTGTCCCCGGTGTAACCCTCCTTATGTCATGTGCCACGATGCCTGAGTCTTGTTTTGTTAACTGAGCTGGTCATTTTTGTTAATTGTACTGCTGGTTTTTTGTTAGCTTTGCTGGTTTCTTTTGGTTGGCTATGGTTCGTTCTAGTTCCACAATTTTCACTTAGTGTCACTTTTGTCACTTGATCTATTAGCACTTTAACTTGTCTCCTTGGAGCTCAGTACTTTTGCATCAAACTTTTGCACTGTCTACGCCACTCTAGAGAAGAGCGTCAGCTAAGTACATGTAATGTAATGTAATGTGATGCTATGGTTGTGATGCAGTTCCAACCATAGAAATTCATGGACTGTTCTTTTAGCAGAGGTAATAAAATCAATTTTAAAGCAATATAATTATTTTTAAATCAATATTTACCATCAAATTGTTGATTTCTTTGCTGAAGAGTAATATATAATAAGCTTGATAATCACCCTGGATGTAACGGAATAGAAACTGGCAGAGACCAATCGCCACTACGAATCTGATCCAAGAAACAACCAGCCACTAAGGTTTTGTTGGAGACAGAGGAATAACGAACACAGAGAAATAATTCTATGGGAATACCCTCCCAAACCTCACCGAGATCGGGTGTCCAAAAAGGGAGAAACTATGGATAATAGAAAGATACTTTAAGAAAGACATAGAGGCTCTAGAAAAAGTTCAGAGAAGAGCCACTAAGCTAATTCCGGGTATAAAAGATGAAAACTATGAGAAGAGGCTGACGATCCTTAATCTCTTTAGTCTTAGGAAAAGGAGACTTAGGGGTGATCTGATTGAGGTCTTTAAATATGTTAAAGGGATTAACAAAGTGAATAATGTTGGATTCCTTCGACCAAGTGTTGTTAGTAGAACTCGGGATCACAAATGGAAGTTGACCAAGGTTAAATTTAGCACTGATAATCAGAAATATTTCTTCACCCAAAGAGTAATTTTGATGTGGAATAGCTTGCCTGACCATATTGTTGAGGCAGAGACCTTGGGAGTTTTCAAGAGCAGGCTTGACTTAAAGCTAGATACCATTGAGTCATTGAGCATCTGAGGTGATATATTCACAATAGTATAAAGAAACTGGCGAGCCTAGTTGGGCTGAATGGCCTGTTCTCGCCATTCATGTTATGTTATGTTAAGAATTGACCCTTCTCCACACTGACTGACATCTACGGATGACAAACGAAGGGAACCTCAGAATCCTTCTCTAATTCCGAGAGGAGAGAAGGCTGATAACCCAGCATAGCATCATAAGGTGAAAGACCCATAGAAGAATTATGCAGTGAATTGTGGGCGTATTCAGCCCAAGCAAGAAAACGGCTCCAAGCCGTTGGGTTATCGGTTGCTTAATAACGGAGCATAAACAATCTCCCCAAAATCATGACACTGGAGGGATTTATTTTGCAATAATGATCAGTTTGCTGTACATAGAAGTAAGCCTGTTTCGAGCCAGTGGCCCATCGGCCCGGTGCTTAACCCCAGTTTCTGTGGCATGAAGCGACTAGGAGTATTACTACTCCCCCTGGACGGGATGCCGGTCCATCGCAGGTACTCCCCCCAGCTCTTAGTCAGGTTTCCCTGACTATTTGCTGGTACCCATTGATACACCTGGGTGGAGTGAGGCGTGGAGTGTAGGAGTGAAGTGTTTTGCCTAAGAACACACTGCGAAGGCCGTGGCCGGGGCTTGAACTCAGGACCTTACGATCTCAAGTCAAGCCTACTTGAACACTGCGCTACCGCGTCTCCCGATACATAATTGCTGTACATAATCCCTTATTAATTAGCTGGTTAGTTAGTCCAAAGTAACTTACAGTTGATTAGATGAAGCAGGTGCAAATTTCCCCCGAGTCAGGACTGCATGGTTAAGTCTCTAGTTCAAGGGGCCGCATTGCCACACTCATCCTTTTGTGGCCAAATCAACTACCTTCGCCACTGAGCCACAGGCTCCCCCAAATAGATCCTACTTTTATTTGGATTTGAGCCAACAATCTAATGATTTTGCGCACCTTCCATAACAACCATCTGCTCTACCAACTCAGCTGTTGAAAGGTGTAAGTGACGAAGCGCGTGAGCAATTTAGCCAAACTGTGCACAAAATAAAGAGCTGTGGATCACACTTCTTGCAGAAGGACTTTCACTAAAACCCTCTACAGAGTAGCAATATGACAAATGTAGAGCTTATACCCTTAAAGTGGCAAACCAGGTAAAAGAAAAAAAAGGAACTCCCCATTGAGAAGAAATCTCGGGAGGAACTTGGCTAAAGTGGGGAGTCAATCCTCCTCTGGCCAGAAAATCGTAATTCTGGTTGGATATACTGTAATAGTCTGATGAGGGAGGCCTATGCAGTAGCAACCTTAGCTACAGGAGGAGGAGAGGCATGGGTGTAAAGCAGAGGAGGAACATGATCAGGGCTGCAGCAGTCTGTGAAAATGCCAATGGGCCATCAGTATGGTATACTGAGAGGCTGTGCACACAGCGGACGGGAGACAGTACAACTGCAAGGACGTAATTAATGGTGCAGAAATGAAGTTAATAAGTTAACCTAGGTTTGGGAGCAAGGCCATGCCTCAACCCCATCTTCAATCACCTGGCAAACCTACTTTCACCTTTTCAGCCCCTTCCTCTCTGTTTAGCTCAGGTCTCTCGAGTACAGACTGACCGTGCTTCCCGCATCAAACCAATTATTAACAAGGCTTACAATTAAGTCATCTTACCATGGACCCTGAATTTCAAATCAACGCGCCAGAATCAGACAAGGGTTTGTACGACGATATCCTTAAAACTCGCCATCCCCCAGGTGGGACAGAGCAGCCAGACCATAGCCAAGTATCCTGACAGGGTCACTTACATTCAGTGGTTAACGTTCCAGGACCATGATGGCTTCCCTGCTCAAGCTCACCAAACGAGATCTCCCTGACTCCGAGTAGATCCGACGCCTCCTCTCCTCCGTCGGCATAAACTGACAACTGCTGCCGTCATAAGCAGAGCCACAGCATCCATTGCCTGTCCACTTCACACCACCAACAGTCACCATCACGCTCAGCCACCGGCTTTCCATCTCAGCGCACTCGCGGCGTGCCCTCGTCCTCGTTCTGGTCATCTCTTCATCCACAAACGGAGCTCCAACATCAGCTAATGTTGAGCCCCTCACGCTTCCTGCTTCCTCACTGCAGCCAATAAGTGCAGGCACCATCCTCCACAAGGTCACAGAGCCTCCACCGCCTGCAAGAACACGGCTGGCTCCATCAGCCCCCCCCCAGCGGGGGGGACGCTGTATCACCCCCTTTACCTGTTCCCGCAGTGTCTGACTGTTCTCACATGAATTCAACCTTCTTTTCATCCCTGTGTTCGCAGGCTTCACAAAATCCATGTGCACATACATCCTTCGAACCCATCCTCTACCCCTCCTTCAGCCGCTTCCAATAGCATGGCCACTGTTCAACCTCTCTCTATCATGGCTACCACCACAGCTCAACAGCCCCGTCCAGCAACACCAGGGGTCCCACCACAGGCTAATCAAATTGGTTCTCAGCCTGCTCATTCTCTTCTGATTGGGCTATCCTTAACCCACTCCCTATCCCATTCTTACCCCCTCCCATCCCCAACACCCAAATGTTTTCTCTCCTTGCGTCAATAACTACACCCTAGCCACAGCAGCACCACCTACCCAGCCAGTTTCATCTATTCATTACCCTTCTCCTATCTCTCCCGCATTATGCCAGCAGATTCTTTCAGGTAATTACTTAGATTTAGCCCAGCTCCTTCATCCCTCTACCATCGACACTAGTCAGCCCAGGGAAATGCAGACCATTCTTAGTCTAGGTCAGCTCCATCAAACATTACCTTCTCGAATCAAAGACTTAACTTCCGCGAATTCGCACTTGCATTTTCATTATACCACGACATTATCTGTTCAGCTTTTCCTGCCTGTAGGCCCAAGCTGAATGATTATCTCTCCATAGTGCTGAACATAGCCTTATGTTTCGGAGGGATGGAGTTTTATAGTTATCATGTCCACTTTGCTAACCAGGCAGCTGGCCGGATTCAAGAACTCAACCAGGGAACATACTGGGACACGCTTGACTTCATGCTTTACTGCTGTATTTTTGCAGCCCGCCCTTCACTTTCTTGCAAGTTTTGTGGAGCCCCCTCCCACCCAGCCACAGCATGCACAGTCACTGCTCCCCCGCCTAGCTCACGTCCTTCAATAAATGTCCCCATGCCAAAGGATGTTGACAAATGGGGAATGCCAATCCTCTATCAGGGTGGCAGGATGGTATGTAATAACTTTAACAACCTTGGCTGTACTCTTTCCAACTGCCACCTCCTACATGTTTGTTCCTTCTGCGGAGGCACCCATGCCAGGAACACCTGCCCCCACAAACCAACCACGCCGGCAGACTAATTAGCACAGCATCTCGGCACACCTATTAAGGTAAATGCCCTTGCCATTGCTCTTCAAAACCATCCAGATAGACAGCTTGTTGACTTTCTCATCAGTGGATTTACATATGGTTTTCACGCTAGCATAGAAGTAGTTCCCGACACATCCCACATCTGCCGCAACCTCCAGTCAGCTCTCACTGAACCTCACACCGCTGACATCTTATTAGCTAAAGAAGTCAAAGAGGGATGTATGATAGGCCCATTCGACCAGCCTCCTTTTCCAGTGTTCTGCATCAGTCCAACAGGTGTTGCCACTTGAAAATACTCTGGAAAAAAGCAGTTAATCATTGATCTTTCTACCTCTCATGGCTCACACATTCCAAGCATAACAGTCTTATTCCCAGTCCAGATTTTTCCATTCAATATGCAACAATCAACCATGTCATTACTCTCATTCGTCTGGCAGGCCACAGAGCTTGGCTATCTAAAGCGGATATCACCAGTACATTTAAAGTCTTGCCTATCCATCCAGACTTCTGGCCTTTCTTTGGAGTTTGCTGGAAAGGAACCTATTATTTTTCTGTGCATCTTACCTTCTGTCATGGTTTAGTCCCGCCGGATGCAACATGCAATCCGGCGGGTACTCGGACCATATACCCAAAGGCTGATAAAGGGACCCACTCGCACAGGCTGGTACAAAAAATAGAAAGATATTTAATAAATATACTTCAAAAATGACAAAGAGACAGGGGAGCAGCAGCAACACACATGGAGCTAAAATGCCAGAAGGCAATTGGCAGTGCAGCTCTTAAATACTCTAAACTTCACCTCCACTTCAACGAGCAACAGGTATGGCTCGTTGAAGTGGAAGTGAAGACAGCAGGAGGGGTAGGGACTGCAAGGCAGAACCATCACAGTACTCTCCCCCCAAGGCACGCCTCTTGGCGAGCCAGGAAAGGGCCATCCGGAACTATGGCGCCGCCGGACCCCGGAACACATGGCACCAGCCAGACCCCAAACACATGGCACCAGCCAGGCCCGGAACACACAGCCGGACCTGGAACACATGGCACCAGCCGGACCCTGAACGAATGGCACCAGCCGGACCCCGAACGCATGGCACCACTGGACCTGGAACACTGGAGAACACCTCCGCTGGACCTGGAACACTGGAGAACACCTCCGCCGGACCCGGAACACACTGCAGAACACCTCCGCCGGACTCGGAGCACACTGGAGAACACCTCCGCCGGACCCGGATGCAATAATATTGATGCAATAATCAATAAATGCGAAATAATGTGAAAGATATCAGTCAAAATTTGTATTTTCTGAAGTTTGATATGTTCATGGCATAACCGTAATAACCAGTTACCACTAATGGTAAGTCTGCTGAGTAATGAATCGAAATATTTTTGATAAAACTTCAAATAATACTGAATATATTAGACACCATATTAAATAAAAAGATCTAATGGAGTTTATAATAAAGTTTTAAGCAACAAATCATAAAGCACCATATGAAATGAAATCTGCGTAGAAGGCTGCATAAAAATCATATTCAGTTTCATTTTTAGAGCAAATATAAAATGCTGATCTGTCACTTTTTACAAGCGCAACATAGCAGTTAACGTTTAGAAGCAACAATAAATGTCACAAACATCATATTTGTGGGCCTCGTAACTGATGATCAGAATGATGCGCACGTGGGAGTAACTAATACATGCTTAAGAATCTATGTCAGATTAACAGATGTATAGATGAACTAGCCGATACCTGCGCTGTGCACGGGCTATATGCGCAAGCATGATAACAGCTGATTGAATTAGCCGGTTTTACTTGCAAAAATGGTTTCAAAATGCAGTTTTCACTTCATAACTAAGTTCGAAACCTGGTGTATTGTCCTTGTCACACAGGAAAACCGGTGTGTGTGGAAAACAGACTCATTTTTCACGGTGGTTTCAGAGGAGATGTGTGAAATTACGCAAATCGCCAACTCAGTAATAATATATAGATTTTTACGTCTAATTACTATGCGATGTGACTTCAAGACAAAGCCGCAAGAACTCCTCAAACGCGAGCTCTTCTCAATTTAAAGAGCGTCTGCCAATAACTGTACTGATTTATGGCCAGCTTTACATTGGATTTTACAGTGCTTTGGTCAGGCAGTAAAAATATAGGATCATGTTTGACATAATTTGTGGTCAAGGGAAGAGGGAAGCAGAAATATTGGATGTCTGGAAAAAATAAGTTTCCACCCTGGGAAAGACGAACGAATAATCACGGAGCTAGTAAAATGCAGTTGTTTTTTTCTGATCTCTGACCGTACCCATAAAGATTTAACGTGAAACTTTTTTTCAAATAAGCTATTCAGGTGTTTTTAAGAGCCATTCCATGAGAAAATGGCACTTTCTGAAGAAGTTGAGGAGTTGACCCCCCTGGAATTGAATGAAACTTGGCACATAGGTAAATATGGTAGTCTCACGGAAAAAGACAAATTTTTAGGTCCGTATCTCACTTAGTCTGACTGTAGCGCCACCTGGAAGCCACTAAAGTGGCTCAGTTTTGCTTTTGACACCAAGTTTTGCATCAATTTTTATGACTTGAGGGAACGCAGTACCAGATGTGTTATACTTTTATCATGACCTGTGACACTTGAAGTCTGGATAGACATCAGCACCACATCAGCGCCAAAGCTGGATAACTATGTTATTGAGCCTGAATTGTTTGAGAAATAACAATAAAAGTTGAAAAAGGGAATGGGAATAAAATAATATCCCAGACATATACCAATCAAGAATGCTTTATTATGTGTTTACTCACAACAAAACTATCATTTTCAGTTAATAGTACCTTGGTATCTTGCTGGGTTAGTGCAATGGACGGCCAGAAGGATGGTCGAAATTCATTTTTGGTGCCTGTTTGCCATATATTTTCTCTGTTACCCAGATTTGTACTGTGAGGGTAAATGCTGTTTGTTGTGCATTTGGAGCTCTATTTTCGGGAATACCAAGCATTTCTTTGGTAGTATCTACACTTTCAAGCTAGACAGAGCCAAAGTTGGAGGAAAACTCAAAACGGACCATTTCATAGCAGATTATGCCTGTTTAGACGGCAATACTGTCTTTACCCAGCAAGATAGAGATCTAAAATTCTCTGGATACATAGTCCCTTTGGGGTACATTACAGCATTAGTAAAATCTCAATGGTAGTATTTTCAGTGTAGATGATTTTAAACATCAAAATTGGAAAAATTCACCTCCAGTGGGCACTGTAGGCTGGATGCAAGTACTGGCCATCCCCAGCAATGTACCTAAGAAATTGTTTTTGAATTATAATGCACACAGCTAGTTTTCACTGAAAATGAAGGATTTAGTTTGGTACTGTTCTGGATGGACAGCTATCTAATCAAAGGTGGTGCTCTAAAGAGCTAATGTTCTATCAACCTAATATTCCATATTTCCAGACATATACCAAAGTTCTGTCCTTTGAAATATACGAAGTACATGCACAGTTATACATAAAATTTGGAATCCCTTTCAGAGAGAAATTGTGTCTTCAGTTGCCAATGGAGGCTTTGCACTGGATGCAGAGACCGCAGTGTAAGTCACGTGATTCCCGAAGTAACCCAGGAGGATGGCTTTGATGGGATGGGAATGCATCGATTAATTATTATTTATTTATACAAAAAAATTTATTTCCTTGCTCTGAAAGGTCGCACGTATAACCGGATATTGAACCTCAGGTCCAAATGCTCCGCCTTATCCCCGACACTAGCTCAACAGACTACATATTCACTGGTCGATTTAGCACTTGTATAGCTGTGTTGTGTTTGAACTTGAGCATATGGCACAATGATTCTCAGTCATAAACCGGCTTTGAAAACAACAGTTGAATATTTAGCGGTTAATTATAGCGAAAATAGAAAAAACAAACCATTTAAGTGATTATACTGCTGAGGTCTTCCAGTGCATAGCATAATGGCAAGAGGACTCTCAGATAGACTGGCTAAAACAATAGCAAGCGCAGATTTACCCACAAACAGCTTTCATGACAAAATATCAAAGGTAAGAAAAATTTTTGCTCATCTCTGTAGCATTTAAAGTGTATGCCTGCTGTTCTTTGAGTGTGGTGTCAATTTAAAATGATAAGGCTTATATCGTTGGAGTCTGTGGACTGTCCTTTTTCATTTGAGGTATCATTTGTATGCATAGCACAAATTCAGTAGAAATGCTTGCGACAGAGCACTGATCTTATTTTATCTAATGTTTTGCTAGATGCTAATTTACTTGCTTGGGACTTGAACTGTGTTTGGTTTAGGTAAAAACGGTCATCACGAACTTTTCGAGTTTCTTCGCTTTTAAGAGGATATGCCGCGCATGACGAGGTTGCTATTAGGAAACATGCTGTATTTATTATGCAAATTTCATTGCCCCGTTACGGGGCGTTCAAACAGGTTAATATTTGTATTGAATATATATTTTCCACTAATTTCTTTAAATCTTCACTTTAAAACCAGTTTTCATTGCAACAAAACCGTTGACTTACTTGTGAACTTCTGGTACGTGAAGCAGCTTTTCTCGAAGTGCTCTGAGCAAAGAACTGAATGTTTTGTTGCTTTGTAAGGCTTTCCACGGTCAATTCTTCTTAATTTAACTAGCCACTCTTTAAAAGGGCTTCATTATTTTGTGGAAATTGATGGAAACTTATTTTACTGCATTTTCCAGATGACTGAATGGCATTATTATTGGTGCAAGCACCAGCAGCACAAGATTTCCCCATTTTCACTATGCTGCGATCAACCTTTGTGTACATTTTGCTTCGGGGATCACATGACCACCTACGTAACTTGCAACGACCTCATCACGATAATTGGAAAACACGTCAATAAAGGAAAATGATTGAGAACTTGCCAGGACTAATTCTTGTCATAAAGGGATGTGTCTGTGCCCCCCCAATTCCCTGTTCTAGCGCCGGGCCTGATCCCTTTGGTATAAAGCTTGTTTGGTTGTAAACTGGTGGTTACTGTGAGCGTTACAAACGCACAATCAGTGATTAACTCTTTCAACCCCAGATATTCTAGCATCACTATACCCTTCAACCCCACAGCCCTCTGAAGAGGGCTGGTCATTATCTGGACATTGTATCTTACTGTTATCTCTGGAATCCCATTAAATGTAACCTGATATGTTCCAATCAATTAGTCAGATTGTTTGAATTTTCCCTACAGGAATTTGGGGTTGAAGGGAATATGTTGGTCAGCCCTCTGTAGAGGGCTGTGGGGTTGAAGGAGTTAAGAATGGGATTTGACAGGTGGGGGAACCCTAAAATTCGTTGTCGCGGTGCAGTGGGGGAAAATGACACAAATGATTGCAAATAACTGTATTCGCTTTATTTTTGGCCCTTTGGGACAATGACATTGAATTTTCATATTTACATAATCAGAAAGTGGGCATAACAAGAGAAAATCAGTGATGGAATTGGCTGAAAACCAGCAGAATAATGGGAAGTATGACAGTGAAGATATTCTACTGTTACACTATTTTTTATTTCCTAAAACAGTAAATCAAAACTATTACATAATTACCAAAATGAACAAGTAACATAAATCTATGAATCTTTTTGTAATTTCAAGACACTGTCCTTACAGTGCATACATAAACCATATTCTACTTCCAAAATGTTCTGATTTCCAATGCAAAATTATGGCTAGATGTATCAAGATGGATCTCTAATAATTTTATGCTCTAATGCAGTTAGCGACTATGCTTTTGGGAAACGCATCCCTGGATAGTACAGGACGCTGGGATGCTGCCAGCATAATATAGCTTGCTTGCCAGCGACATAAAAAACATGCTGCTCAGCGCAATGATTTTCAAGTAACTCTGCCGCTAACTAGCTGGCGACTGTATATGTCAAAGAAATATATGCACAAGTGACGTTACTGCTGATCCAGAAACACAAACCAACATTGCTCGCATAACTATCGGTGCAACTGCGCCTTTGTCAGACTTTGACTTAATCGCTAATAATTTTATTAGTGCACTAGCTAGCTGGTAAGCAGCCTGGCTAACATTTTGCACATAGCCTAAAGCAGCTAACGTTAACCCTTTTTAAATTTAAATTCTTTTAGTTGGCCGGTTTGAAGTGCTGAATATTACAAAACTTCACCATCGACTTCAACTTAAGTTAATCCACTTACTTTGGCTATAAACGCCGTTTCAAACAATTTGACAATTCCTTGCAGGCTGGTACTGACCGATGCACTCATTCAAATGAAATACAGCATACGATACAACTGCATTTTAGTGAAGGCGGGGCTAGCAGAGACTGATGTTGCGCTCTGATTTGTTGAGCATCTTGACGCTTTGAGAGAGTGGCAGGCAGGCTGTAATTGAAAGCAGCATGCGAAAATGATCTGTAGTCCGCGGCGCTATTGTTAAGGCGCTTTCGCACTGGACATGAAACGAATTTTTTGCACTACAGATTATATTCAAAGTCAACGCAAAGATGCGAATACACTTGAATATAATCTGTTGTGTGAAAAATTGGTTTCGCGTCCGGTGTGAAAGCAGCTTTAGTCAAATAAATATTTCAATTCAAACTAAGATGGCGGAACGCAGTTCTGGACCATTCCGGCCCACTTTAACCCCTGCGCACAATACACGGGCTATTACCAAGTACGGGTACAGCGCAGTCATAATTGTACAGCACGTTTTAAAACATGACCAATCCAAAATTTTTAAATGGCAAAAAATAACTAATGTAAAAGGCGAATCACCATAAGTACGAATTCAGACATGCATCAACAGTATACGTACACTTACATAAAAAAACAGTCCATAATTTGAATCTTCGTCACACAACTGTGTACAGGAAGACAGAATGTATAGTACAAAAGATAAAACTGTTTTATCCACCTTATTCCCACGTCCCATGATCCCTTGTGCGAATATTGGGCATAACTTCCGCTGCATCCTGTAGCTGAACTGTTTACTATGGTAGCGGCTCACGCGAATCCTCTTTTTTTAAGCGATTGGAAAATAATATATGAGGGAACATCACCTTTTAGCCCTCAGACGGGATAAAGTTACGGTACCGCTGCCTTCTACTATCGAAGAATGGGAGAACGACCTGAAGCAGTGGCCACACGCGCATTTGGCTACATTAGCGACTCTGTTTCCACAGACTGCGAAGCTATGAACAATCTACAAAGCTCCGAAGCGTATGTAGTACTTCCACAACAACAAGGTCAGTCGCGTTTTGTTAAAGGAGGTAGTATACGACCTTATGTACCTTAAAACAGATATACAAGTACTTTCTGAGAATATTAATGAAGGAAACACTATATTTCAGCGGTAAATATTGCTCTACATATGAAACATAATGGATTGTTATACGGAGTAAATTAAGCCATCCGACAGTACGAGTCAAATTAGCTCTACTCCAGCCAACTACATTATACAGTATTAAGTTGCTAGCTAATCCAATACTATAACATGTAAAACACAGTGAATCCATTTTTCCCATACTTATAATTTTAGCGGAATGAGGTTTGGAGTGCAAGACTATTGTTCGGAACAGAGTTGGCTATTTTCAAATTGTAGTAGACTATTGCTACTTCTACAGCCTCATCTTAAACTGTACAGGATGAAACGTTAGTTACACTGACTGGCATTACCGGACGAATACAACAATTTTCTGTCCTCCCTACACGTGAAATCATACGTTGTGCTCTCCTGGCACTGCTGTCAAAATGCTTCTGAGGACCCGGCGTCTCCTCTGCGGTGGTCTGTCTGAGCTAGCCATAAAGTAGGAATCGTTGTTTGTCGACATAATGAAATGAGCACCTAATGTTTTCGGGGGTCTTTTCAAATTCAGGTTTTCAGCCAAATCCTGGCTTCCTCTTCTGTAGGTAGGCGATGGAAACCGTTTTGCTGAACAGAAGGACAATCCCCTATGTTCTGGGTGCGTTTTCAAAACACTGTTGATCAAACCATAAATTTAGCTTCCTCTGGTTGTTAGTTCAGCCTCGAACAGCACAATAGGTGCCGGAGCTCTGAAGAGCATTTTAAGAAAAGCAAGTTAATTTGTTAAAAAAGCGAGCTGTAATCGCTAAGTTAACTGAAAGAAATGCCGCTGTTCTTGACTCGCCACTCGCTAAAAACTACTTCCGCCGGAAGTTGCACCCCTCATCATATCTACAGTAGCGCCCTCAGGAATAAGGTGGATACTTTTCATGTTATCCAAAGTGAAATGATGTTAACACAGCATATGACTAGCTCTATCCGTCAGTCTGTTTTTGGAATTCAATTGTGGGTTGGCAGCACCTGGTGCGCACCAGAGGTGCTCCTTGGCCTTGGCCCTGAGCAGCCATCCATCGCCTTCTTCGTTTGATCCGGGTCGATGTTACCAGTGGAGCCAGTCGAGCCCGAGGCAAGCCCTGCTACACTGCATCCTAGGTCTCTACAGGGCTGCTTGCAGGCCGTTGATAGTGAGCTTGTCTGTCTCTGAATTAAATAGCGGGCTGCAGCCTGTATGGCGCAATAGTTACGCCAACACCCATGGCTTGGTACGCACAGAAATTGGAAGTCTGTAAAAGGAACCCAGCCCTCCCAACCAGCGGGTATACCATAGGCTAGACATCATGGGCAGGTGTTAGGAATGAAGGCATGCAAGTTGCCACTACAAATGAACTGCCCTTTTCTTGGCAGGGTGCTGCTTTACCTCTGTGCTCTTTATCAGGACAAGCACTCGCTAGATGTGACTGCTGTACCCTTTTTAATACCCAAGCACCATACCCTAGGGAAATCCTAGAATGAACACTGAAGCCTGCTCTCCAGTTCTAATAGTATAGTAAAAATGCGGAGAATTTGTTATTTTCTGAAAATGCACCAACACCACAAAACTGTACACTGTACTGACTACTGGTAAATGTTTTGCATGTTGACACAAGGCTACAATCACCACCAACATTCTTTTTCAATTTACAACTAACCCAGCTTTATACCAAAGGTTATAAATTTTATGTATAACTGTGCATGTACTTAATATATGTCAAAAGAGAGAACTTTGGTATATGTCTGGGAATATGGAATATTAGGTTTGTGGAACATTAGCTCTTTAGAGCACTACCTTTGGTAGGATAGTTGTCCATCCAGAATAGTACCAAGCTAAACACTTCATTTTCACAGAAAACTAGCTGTATGCATCACAATTCAAAAACAATTTATTTGGTGCATTGCTGGGGATGATCAGTATTTGCATCCAGCCTACAGTGCCCCTTGGGGCGAAATTTACCGATGTTTGTCTAGCTTGAAAGTGTAGATGCTACCAAAGAAGTGCTTGGTATCCCCGAAAATAGAGCTCCAAATGCACAACAAACAGCATTTACTCTCACAGTACATATCTGGGTTACAGAGAAAATATACGGCAAAAATGCTCCAAAAGTGAATTTCGACCATCTTTCTGGCCATCCATTGCACGAACGCAGCAAGATACCAGGTACTTTTCACTGAAAATAATAGTCTTGTTGTGAGTAAACACATAATAAAGCATTCAAGTTTGGTATATGTCTGGGATATTATTTTATTCCCATTGCCATTTTCAATTTTTATTGTCATTTCTCAAATAATTCTGGCTCGGTAATGTAGTTACTCAGCTCGGCGCTGATGTGGTGCTGAACCGGACTTGAAGTGTCATAGGTCATGATAAAAGTATAACATATTTGGTACTGTGTACCCTCAAGTCATGATAGTTGATGTAAAATGTGGTGTCAACAGCAAAGCTCTGAGCCACTTAAGTGGCTTCCGGACCGGTGGCGTGGATTAATCAGAGGCTGGCGCAAAGTGAGATGACGGACCTAAAAATTCCGGCTTTTTCTGTGAGACACCCATATTTACCTATGTGCCAAGTTTCTTTCAATTACAGGAGGGTCAACTGCGCACCAAATGTCAATTTCTCATGGAATAGCTCTTAATGCAGTTTATCAGCTAGGTTAAACCCAACATTGACGCTGATTTTGCCGACTCAAGAACAACCTTTGCAAAAGCATCAGCGCTTACGATTTTACAGCGAGAAGCTATAGGTGTGCCACGCAGGAAACGCACAGCTAAATCACCAGCGTTAGCCTCCTTTTGCCTTTTATTGTAAAGACAAACTTTCAGTCAATGATTAAAACTATATCTGGTTACAAAGGTAAGAAATTAGACTTTCTTTAAATACGATTGAACTGACTGAAAACATGACACGATTATTTATTTATATTTACAGTTTAAGGGAAATTTAAATAGGATGTCAGCAAAAAATGTCCCACTTAGGAAACAGTTCCGTTAACTGCTGGTAATCAACTATCTGCATGATGATATGATGGCTCTTTTTAGATGGGATAGACATTATAAATATTTACTCATCTTGTTAAAAAAAGGGCAGTGTTGCAGTAGTTTTGAGTCTTTTACTTATGGCTTCAGCCACGCTAGATTCTTGCATCCCTGATAATTCTGCGCTCCTGCTGCCATTCGTAATATTACAATGTGGGGGATGTAAGCACTGGCTGCATTGTAGCATCTATCAAATCGTGAGTTTTGAGTCTTTTTTATGGCTTTGTTTATTCGCATCCCTGATAATCTGCATCCTGCTACAATGTGGGGATGTAAGCGCTACATCCTGCTATCAAATCATTTAATGGCAAGGCGAAATGAATCGGCGAGTGCATGAGATGTCAAAACAGTCTACTGGAGTGAAATTTTAATATGAAAGCCATGTATGGAAGCTGGTTTGTGCATGCACGATAACGGTTACGGTAATAGCTGACCAAAATAAGGAAATGAAATACAAGATTTTTATTCTATTTAAAATATGGCTTAAAAATGGATATAAGAAACAACGGATGTACCCAAAAGAATTTCATATCGAGCACCAGAGTTATCGAGTAGCGTCGAATCCCAAGTAGACAGCGATAATTGCCGGTCGCCGGCTACTTTTGAAAGCACTGGCTGTACCCCATTCTTTGGGGGCACAAATGGTCCGAAAAGTCAATACTCATCCACTCTATACCACCACAGTCGTAGAAATCATAAATAAAGGTTGATCCCATTCTTCAACCATCATGCAGGTCCCGCGCAGACTCACCTTAATCTCAGCTCAACAACAGTTCATCCTCAGAGCAGCCCACATTCCTGGTTATTATACCTGCATCGCTGATTCATTATCTCGTTTCTCGTTCTATAAATTCAGATTCTTGGCCTAGAATTTAAATCCCTCACCAGTAACGTTTTTCTCAAAGCCATTCTCGACAGCCTCACTTCAAGCACTCTCTCAACCTACCTAACCGGCTGGAATGCTTTCAAAACTTATCATGCCACATACAGTCTGTCATTTCCCTCCTTAGATGTTATGTCCATCTGCAATTTTATCACTCATGTTCATTCTGTCCAAACAATCCCGGCCTCCACCATCTGGACCTACTTAGCAGGCATTAATTTTTCCATCAAACTAATCACTGGCCTCCATTGTCCTTCTATGTCTGATTCTCACATAACAATGTTAATCAAAACGCAGTGTCTACAGATATGGCAGTTTTTATTGGTACAGCAGTTGATTTGAAGGGATTAGGATAAGGATTAGGGATTATGGTTATGTGACAACCCCTTGAACTGTCTTTTCTCAGTCTATGGTTGGGCCTTCTTTACCTCACTTCCTGGGTGGGTTGTTTTTCCCAGGAAGTGCATCATTGATTGCTCACCTGTGTTGCTGCTCTTCAGCTATATAAGCTGCTGGAGCCAGTCAGTTTCTCTCTATTACCCTGGGCATATGGTTTGTGGTTTTTGTTGGGTTTTCTCTTGTGTTTGGTTCTTTTTTGTTTGCCACACCTCACACTACATTCACTCATACATGCATTGCGTTACTGATGTTACAGATTTAAATACTCTAGTTGCCCTGGTTGATTTATATTTTGATTAAATAAATAATTTTCCTAAAACTCATGTGTTGTCCTCTCCACTTTGTCCCTTCCTTGAGCCGGGTTGTGACAAAGTTGGGGGCTCGTCCGGGAGTTGATGTCATCTTAGGCAATGATGTAGCTGATGCATGTATATAGCCTGACATTTTGATGACAGATGAGCAAACAAGTCTACCAACTGTGCCCTCTGCTTTAAAGCACCAGGGTTTTGAGGTACCAGATCAGACCACATTTCCAATTTGTGCAGTAACACGGTCCATGACTGCATCTGTTAGTGAAGTGAACTAATTCACAAAAAGATGGTGCTAAAGTTGCTTTGTCTTTACCTGATGACCTCTTGCTGTATCTCATGCAGAACTGGTGGAGGCACAAAAATTGGACTCCTCTTTAACACAACTGTTTGACGCGGTGGTGCCAAGGTCTGAGGTGGAGAAACAGTGTCCGGCATATTATCTCAAGGATGGGCTGTTACTGAGGAGGTGGGTCCCTTATGGAGAGAAGTTAGCTTGTGGGGTTGTGGAGCAGGTAGTTTTGCCTAGTAGGTATAGACAATCTGTACTTAAAACTGCTCATGACAGCACAGCTGGTCATATGGGAGTGAGGAAAACGTATGACTATATACTGCGGCATTTCTTCTGGTCAGGGTTAAAGCGTGATATTTCTGCATACATTAAGACCTGTCACACCTGCCAGTTAACAGGAAAACCTAACCAAACTGTTGCCCCTGCGTTGTTGCAACCCATTCCTGTAGTAAATCAGCCATTTGAACACCTCATAATTGACTGTGTTGGTCCACTGCCTCGATCAAAGTCCAGCTGTAGCTACTTGCAAACAGTAATGTGTCAAGTGACTAGATATCCGGCTGCATATCCTCTGCGTGCAATCTCTGCCAGGTTGGTGGTTAGAGCTCTCAGTCAGTTCATCTCTGTGTTTGGGGTACCCAAAATAATTCAGAGTGATCAGGGCTCAAATTTTACATTGCGGCTATTTGAACAGGTTCTTAAACAACTCCAGATCAAACATCAAAAGTCTTCAGTCTATCACCCTTAGAGTCAAGGTGCATTAGAGCGGTTTCACCAACATTTGAAATCTTTGATTCTCGCTTATTGTACTGAACTACAAGCTGACTGGGAGGAGGGGCTGCCTTGACTTTTGCTGGCAGCTAGGGAAATTGTACAAGAAAGCACCGGTTTCAGTCCCAATGATCTTGTGTTCGGGCACAGTGCGTGGTCCTCTAGCCATTATACAGGATAACTGGATGTCCCCCAAACCTGAGCAAAATTTGTTAGACTATGTTAATGGGTTTAAACAGAGGCTTTACGAGGCAGGTGAATTGGCTAAGGAAAACTTGGAACTTGCTCAGAAAAAAATGAAACGACTGTATGATCGCAAGGTTGAACAACACAAGTATACCCCAGGTGATCAGGTTCTTGTCCTCTTGCCAGTGGTTGAGTCTGCTTTTCAAGCTAAATTTTTTGGTCCTTGGGCAGTTTTGCGTCAAGAGTCAGAGCTGAACTACTTGGTTTCTATGCCTAACAAAAGAAAAACAACTAAAACTTGTCATGTTAATTTGTTAAAACCACATCATATTTGCATGTCAAATACCACTGAGCCTCTAAAATGTGGTAATTCCATACTCCTTGCTGGTGTTGACTCAAGTCCTACCCTGGGGGTGGCAGCTTTGGAGGAGGAGGAACCTGCATTAAGCTGTGGGGTGTTGCAACCTCACCTGAAAAACTCAGAAGCTTTGCAAAACTTGTCTGCATTGTTGGGTCATTTGGATGAGTATCAATGTAAACAGTTGATTGATATCATTCACAGTTACCCGTCTTTGTTTTCGGACACTCCTTCTCGCGTGGGCTTGATTGAACATGATATTGATATTGGTGATACTCAGCCTATTAAGCAGCCCTTCTATTGGATGACCCCTGAGAAACGAGAAATCTTAAAATCCGAGGTTACATACATGTTGAATAATGGATTGGCTGAGCCATCTTCCTCCGCTTAGGCTTTTCCATGTTTGTTGGTTAAGAAACCAGATGCGTCTTTCAGGCCTTGCACAGATTTTTGCAAAGTGAATGTGGTTACAAAGCCAGATTCCTACCCGCTACCTAGGATGGAAGATTGTGTAGATCAAGTTGGGGCAGCAAAATATGTCAGCAAGTTTGATCTCCTGAAAGGATACTGGCAAATCCCACTTTCTAAACGAGCACAAGAAATTTGCTCATTTGTCCCTCCGTCGGGCTCCTACAGTTAGACTGTTATGCCATTTGGGTTGGGAAATGCACCCGCAACGTTCCAGAGACTAATGAACAAGGTTGTTTCTAGTTTGCAGGGTTGTGCAGTGTATCTTGATGATGTCGTCGTCTATAGTGACACATGGGAGGAGCATCTCAGTAGGATAAAGGCATTGTTTGAAAGGCTGGTTTGGGCATGTTAAGCAGTCAACCTAGCTAAATGTGAGTTTGCTAGAGCCACTGTTACATATCTGGGAAAAGTGGTGGGACAAGGTGAAGTGCGGCCTGCGGATGCAAAGATAATGGCCATTAAAACTTATCCCACTCCCTCTACCAAAAAGGAGTTAATACGCTTCCTTGGTATGGCAGGTTATTACCATAGCTTCTGTGCCAACTTTTCCTCTGTTGGTGCACCACTTACAAACCTGCTTAAAGCTGAAGCTAAGTTCATTTGGTCTTCTGAGTGCCAGAAAGCATTTGATAAGGTCAAGACATTGTTGTGCTCGGCACCAGTACTTGCTGCCCCTCAGTTAGGGGAACCATTCCAACTTCAAGTTGATGCCAGCAATGTTGGTACTGGTGCTGTTTTGATGCAAACAGATGTAAAAGGTGACGTTAGACCTGTCAGCTATTTTTCCAGAAAGCTTAAGTCTTATCAATTACACTATTCTGTAATTGTGAAAGAGGCTCTTGGACTTGTTTGGGCCCTTCAGCATTTTGACGTCTATGTTGGCCCTCTTGTTGTGTATACAGATCACAACCCACTGACGTTTTTGCGGTCCCTGCAGATCCAAATCAAAGGTTAACGCGGTGGGCCTTGTTTTTGCAGCCCTATGAATTGGATATCCATCATGTTAAAGGCACTGCAAACCTTGTTGCTGATGCCTTATCTTGTGCCTTAGTGTCTCAAGGTTTTAGTAACAGTTTCTCCTGGCCGACATTTTCTTTAAATTGGCAACTTGTTTAGGTATGGCTACAGTTGGCCAGTAAGAATTGGTGTAAAGGAGATGGTTGCCTTTCTCTATTGATTTGGATTTTTTATTTGGGGTAATAGCCTAGTAAACTGAGCCTTCATATTGTACAGATAATATAATTTTTTTTCAGGGACTAGAGACAGTGTTGGAAATATATGAAATGTTTCATGAATTATGTTATGGCTTTACTAATTCTGTGTTTTTCAGACTACAGAGTGGAGTGTTGTTCTTGAGAAAGGGGGTGTGACAGCCCCTTGAGCTGTCATTTCTCAGTCTATGGTTGGACCTTCTTTACCTCACTTCCTGGGTGGGTTGTTTTTCCCAGGAAGTGCATCATTGATTGCTCACCTGTGCTGCTGCTCTTCAGCTATATAAGCTGCTGGAGTCAGTTAGTTTCTCTCTCTTACCCTGGGCATATGGTTTGTGGTTTTTGTTGGGTTTTCTCTTGAGTTTGGTTCTTTTTTGTTTGCTACACCTCACACTACATTCACTCATACATGCATTGCATTACTGATGTTACAGATTTACATGCTCTAGTTGCCTTGGTTGAGTTATATTTTGATTAAATAAATATTTTTGCTTAAACTCATGTGTCGTCCTCTCCACTTTGTCCCTTCCTTGAGCCGGGTTGTGACAGTTAGGGGAAGGGTTAGGTTAGGGGTCAGGGTTAGGGTCAGGGTTAGGTTAGGGCAGGGTTTGAAATGGGGACTGCTGTACCTCTATACATTGAAAATGCATTGGAAAACTGCCGTACCCGTAGCAACTGCCTAATCAAAAGCCTACAAAGACAAGAACCTTCTCTCAGGGCGAGGCATTTGCCTCTTACCTCTGACCTTCTCACCCTCTGCATCCGCACTCTTTGTTTAGGCTACACATCCCCCATGGTTGACTTAACCCTAGAATGCATGTTCTTACTAGCTTTTTTCATTTTTCTGAGATGCTCCAAATTCGCCCCAATGTCATCCATGTTCAATTCGTCCTGCCATCCCAGTCAATCTGACATAACTGTCCCCTCTCCTGACCTCAGCATTTCAGGTATTTCCCTAGAACACTATTAAAGCCATTCCTTCCGTAAAGGAGCGGCATCTACAGCTGCTACATCAGGCATCTCTGATCAAACCATCCAGGTCCTCGGCCAATGGTCTTCTCTGGTATATCGCACATATAGTACATCAGTAATAATCTTAAAGACCTCCATCAAGCCCACACTCAGCTCAGCTTAATTTAATTCTCACTCTTTTGGGGGCTCAAGATCAGCTCAGGTGGATAACGCCAAGACAGAACCCCCACACTGAGTATCCCTCCACCCAGTCTTCAGCATGTCCTCCCAGACAACTTCAAGACAACATCCCTCTTTCACTTTTATGCCTACTCTCAAAATCACACAAATTCATTTAACCTTTAAACTCTACATTGTTGTGGCCTGGTCCTCACTAGTGAAATGCTTGCTGTGGTGACGTGATGTGTTCGCATCCATTGACCTGTTTATGGTGTCAAGTAAAACACCTATATACCATAGGGTGCAGATCCAAAATAAACTGCAATTTCAAAAATGGACTTTTGTACAACTTTTATTTAAAATGTGTGACATGTTTGTATACAATTTTAATTCTGAATTTCCAGCATTCTTTCAATCTGCCACAAAAATGCCTCTTCAATTTTTCTGCCAAGGGTCTGACTATAGCAAAAGACGGTGCAAGTTGAAACATAATTTAGTCTCGATGGAAAGTTTGCAGCTGCCACCTGCAATTTCGTAGTGCCGCCCTATTGCCGTCACTGTCTCCTTGAAAACGATGAAATCCGGTTTTGTCCTGTCGTCTTCTGTTTGCTGTGAGAGCAGCCTGTTAATAATTAACAGCTTATCTGCAGTCGATCGGTTTGTTGCTTTTCTTTTGCAACTGAGTTTGTTGCAAAAGTGAACCCCTAATGTGCGTAATGCTGCACACGTGTGTGCTTATTTGAGCTTCGGATTTTTTAGTGCTGTTCCAGTGAGAAAATGGTTGAAGAAGCCCCCGGGGGGAAAGCGTCATTCTATCAGGCCAATTTACAAATACAGGATTTAACAGCTAATGATTGCGAAGTGCAACGGCTTTTAAAAAAAAAAGACATTTTTAAAATTAAAGTTGCAGGAGTCCTGACCAGTCTATCCTTCAGTGACTGAGGTGTTTGCTTCAGATAAAAAGGCCTTGAAGGGAATCTCGTTTATGACCATTTACCTGTTTATTTGTTGACAAACCTGGAATCTTTATTCCTCTGACAATATTAAATGCACGGCTCAATCCATGTAGAGATAATGGGTTTCTATTCAAGCTGTCATTTTCAACCTGCTTTTGTTGCTCTAACCTGAAAAAAGGATAAATCGTGCTGAAACCAGTCATCTGTGACAAAATGAAGGGTTCTTTCTTGTATACAGTTGCGGAGATAACAAAGGTAAATTGGAGCAGTCTATCTGGAATAACAGTAAAAAGATTTAAAAAAAATAGTTATTGTACATTTTACTGATTAAAATTGTACGTTGGTACACATTGGATTTGTACTCAGTGGAAACTTTACATCGCTACTGTGATAGTCAGCTGTATCTATTTGTATCTATGAATCAAAGTAATCCTTCATTCCAGCTGCTTGAGCCCTGCGCAATTTCACTTCTCCATCAATTGCCTCTGCCATCAATTAGCTTGGCAGCATTTTATGTAATTGCATGCCTCCTCATAAGCCTGCAGTAGGACGGGGATCCTTCTGGAGAACAGCGCTGAGGGTGTGGAACAAACCGTATTCTCTCAAGCGGGTGACCCGGTGGTTTCTGCCCGAACACTGCCTAACACGCGGGCTTCAGATGGGATTTTCCTGGCTTCTGCATCGAGACCTCCCTGCTCGCCTCAGTAGTGGTTTCTTAAACTGATTAATTGTATTATCCAAGCCCCCAAGATCAAGGAACACATTGAGAGCTTGCGCATTGGCGGAGTGGTCAATATGGCCCACCAGGCAGTCAGGAGGCAGTGGCGGCCTCCGTCTCCAAAACAACGTGTCTTACTGAGCAAAACCGTGATCTCTTCAGGACCTTTCAAGCATCTGTCCCTGGGTCATATTGCATATTTCAATTATCTTTGAAGTGCACCTCAGCTGTGCCTGAGGAGACATCCTTAAAGAAACAGGAACAGGTAGTAATAATTTCTGCACCGGTATCAGCGTAGTGTGGTGGACAGGGAACAGGGTTTGTGGCTTTGCGTTCCTGTTGTATTACTCCGCAGTAGTGGCATAACGAGTCAGCTCCGGGGCCCAATGGAAAACGGCCTAGTCGGGCCCTGTCAGTCACAAGCATCATAAAGTTCTGCCACCAAGTCAGTTTGCGACCTGCCTCCCTTATGCCTCCCTCTCCTTTAAGTACAGAACATTCAGTTATAATAACAGCCTCGTTCTCATACAAATTTAGTTAGAGTAAATTTCAATGTTTTAATGATATAAACATACATCATGAATGTTGGTGACTGTTTCAGATATGTGTTTCTGCGCTTTTACGACTTCAGCACTGTAGAGACAACGCCTAAAAGCTCGGGCAGGGCTGTCCTCAAGTTTTTTACATGACAAGTGAATAAAGCATGATTAATCCATATAGTAACGATCAGTGGCCGTGTGCGATACTCACCAGCATCTTGCTCAATCTTACAATTGCGCAATGAGATGTAACATAACGTAAAATCAGCAGCGAATGAAAGGAGCGACAGACTTCAGCTTTAAAACAACCAGCAACGGCGAGATACATGATAAACATAAAATGTGACAGCGTTCCCACACGGTAAGAACAATAGTCATGTCTGACCATAGGCCATAAAAACACAAGAAACACGTGTTTAGGTTTTTTGTAAGTCAAACACATGATAAACTAGAGGCACTCCTAGAGTGCAAACCTCCGCCAAGGCAGCACAGTCCAAATCTTGGTGAGTGGGAGCAAAGTTCACTTATCGCGTGTCATAGGATTTCAAAATGGCTGCCGTGACGGCCATACTGTTTGGCTGATCACGGTCAAAATCAATAGGGTCCATCCCTGATGTAATAGCTACCCACCCACAAAATTTCAGAGATATCTGTTCATTACTTTTTAAGTTATCTTGTTCACAAACAAACAGACAAACGGCAGCGATCACATAACCTTCTTCCAACTTTCGTTGGCAGAGGTAATAAGTTTTACTTACATTAAAGGTGCACTCTCTGGGCTTTTCACTGCGCAAATTTGTTTATCAAATCCTTTAAATCCAGTTGGCAAGCCCTGGCGCTTTCTATTGACCGGGTGGCTAATCCAGACAGCCGAATCTGTCCTATTGAGCTCCTCAGGTAGGATTTAATTACTTTTAGTTTGGAAAAGCATCGTTCACTGAATGCAACAGTCAGGGGTTGACAGGCATGTTAGTAATTGCTATAACCCAGCATTCCACGTAGGCAAAATTTCACATTCTTGAAATTCAAATCATTTATTATTCCCTATCTTAAACTTGCTGTAGAAACGTAACACAGCGGTATGAGTCAATAAAATAAACAGTTGTTTAAGTAAAACCGTTATGTAGTGGCGTAGTCATCTATTTAGTGAATGACTTCAAGTTCGTATGCGACACCATGGTGCAGACAGCTTAGTTTATTTAATGCTATAAGTACAAACGAGATTGCTTCCTGTATTTAGTTACTAGCACTGCTGCTAGAAAGAGATTATTTATCGATAAGAGAAATTTTGTGGAACTTATTGTGCTCAGAAGTAATTTTGCTCAGCAGGGCTCATCCGTTTGGGCCCCTATCGGCCCCGGGCCCCAATGCAGTGGCATTACTTGCATGCACGGTAGTTATGCCACTGTTCCACCGTTGTAGGGCAAAGTTTGGTAAATAAATTACTGCGTCAGTAATGAAAGATATAAATGCTTTGATGGTGAAGTAATTGTAAATTGTTTTTATCCCTGCAGATTTCACCCCATAAAAATGTAAAAACCTGAAATTAAAGTAAACTGGACTCAGCCTAAAAAAGTAAGAAAAGCAGCTGCACAGCATTTTTGAGTTGGCTCAACTTCAAGTTCTGACTTTTTTCAAAAATTTGTATGAGCAAACTCAAATATGCTGTGCAGCAGTTTGCCTTACTCAACTGGACCAAAAGTCCAGTGGGTTTATGTTGTGGCCTGCTTGTCCATCATCGTCGGTCGTCGGACGATGGACATCGGTCGTCACCCGTGTGTAAACTGGGCCAATGAAGCTGAAACTTGGCATCCATGTTCCTCCGCATGAGGACACCAAAGTTTGTTTGAGGTGTATCAATCCATTTGCAAATATGACTGCCATGGCAGCCATCTTGAAAATGTCATTTTCACTCATTTGTCAACCATCTTGCAGCAATTCAGCTGAAATGTGATATGAGTTGACTCTCGGTACTTAGTATACACTTATGTTTCAGGTTTTAGTATACGTTCCATTTTGACCTTCATTTGACCTCTGTCATAAGGCCACACCCCTAAATTTCATATTTTTCAAAATCTTCTGCTTCAAAACCACTTCACCAAGGACGATGCACCATGCACTTGGCATGCATGTTCCCACCCATGAATACAGTGCATCAAATTTTGTTTAATGCATTCTGATCAGATTTTAAATATGCATGCCATGGCGATTGTCTCGAAAATTCCCTCTTGATCCATATGTCAACTATTTCTGTGGAGATTTAACTACAGTTTAGTCTGTAGGTATGACAGTGTGAGACTCAAGACATAAATTTCAGGTTTTGCGGTGCAATGTATTTTGACCTCCATTTGACCTCTGTCATTGGGATAAGTGATAAATTTTATGAATATTTACAAATCTTCCTCTCTAAAAGTTTTTGATCAATGAAGTTAAAATGTAAAGACATCTTCCTGTAAATCAGGGCACTTGGTTTCTTTAAAGGTCCAAATTTGAATTCCAGTATGGTTGCCAAAGTTTGTTAGCATCATTCCAAACTGATTCAATAAATAGTTGGCATGATGGACATTTCCAAAATGCCATGTAGGTTTTTTTTTGTTTGCAGCAATAAATTTATAGGCCTATATATGCCATATAGTGGCCATATTGGAAACTGACTTTAGCTTGTCCTATTATTGCTTCAGATTGGATGAGTAGACAGGTAAGTCCAAAAATGCTCCATGCCAAATCTTGCAAATTTTGCCAAATTTTTAATTACTGGCCTTGATTTAATCTCATTGATATCCTGTGAATTGATTAATCCAGTTGTCCAAGTGTGCAACAGTGCCATGTCCATTTTAAGTTTTAGGTTTTTTTTTTTTTTTTTTTACTGTGTATAGAGAATATAGAGAGTGAACTTTGTTGGACTTAGAGCCCTAAAATTATGTCACTATTCAAATACTTGTGGATGTCATTATATGCCCAGCTGTGGAAATTAATTCTTCTTAAAACGGATATAAGTGCGGGCTGATAATAACATGTATATACTTCCATAGAAGGGAAGGGCATGGGCAACTATGAGACATTTTTCTGGCTGCATTATTAGAACAATAAAATAAAACTGTAATATTTTCTGCACTTCTGAAGTCACAGAGGTGGTTGGCTATGATTCAGATAAGGTGCTAGATTGAGAGAGGACCTACTGCATGCAAAGTGCATTAAGACATAATGACAGTGTGTGAACAGTACATTAGAACATATGGACATAAAAAGAAAAATATTGCATAATCCCTCTGGCGATTCCGTGAAGCAGAACAATTAATTTATGTATCTTCATGTTCTGCGAATAGGTTTTTCAAAATGGCACATGATCATAATAAATTTGTTAATAAATCTGGTAAGTTCCTCTGCTCAAGCTGTTCTTATTCTGCGTGTGAACAGGAACAGTAAGATTAATCTGAAGCTGTGGCTTTCTGTGAAATATAAATTTCTTGAAACATCTGTGGTCTTGCAGATGGCATTCTTACAGGACAGTAAAAATTGTGAGCAAACTTTCTTACGTATGTTAGCACTATTCACTGGGAGCTTTTTGGTTTATTAATCATGCAATCTGAGCAATACTTGATATTGTTTGTGAAAAAAAGTACTGAAATGAAAGCCCCTGAACTTCATGAAATGAAATATTTGTACTGTAAATATATTCCTGCATAAATTATCTAGTGGTATCAGATGCCAGGCTGTACATAGAAGGTAGAATAACATTAAAATAAGCACGGTGGCTAGCAATTCCAAAATGTAAACTTTCAAAAATTAATGAATAGCCTGGAATTTTTGCTGAGGCTATTGTGAAGTCATGTAATGAAAAAGCCACGGATAAAAGTTATAAATAATAAGTCTTGCTTGTGGCTTTTTCTTTAAAGAAAAATGTCTTCACGCAGGAGTGTCTGATAGCAATCCTGTAAACTAATGTTTCAGTACAGTACCTGTTCGTCCAATTTCATCTCCAGTCCATCAAACAATTGTCAATTAAATCTGTACTCAATAAGACATTTTTTGGCAAAGACAGAAGCTGACCATGACCTTGACAGGACTAACTGTGTTAGATAATGAATTGATGGATGTACCCTGTTCAGCAGAACTCACACTCCTTTACTGTCTTTAATGCGTCCTGCATTGTGTTTTTAGCTCTTTGACGTAAATTTACTGAAAAATGACCTTTTTTATGAACCCTTTTAACTCCTTTAAAACAAAAGCAAAGTGATTGTCCCCCCGGGACATCCATCTGGCCACATCTAAATTCATTTTGACAACACAAACACTGACTGACTCACCGTGTTGATGGTTTCAGGAGGGCCACATGCCTTTATTTGCTGCTCATAAAATGCCAGAATGGATGGTGTGAAAGTAACTCAAGTAGACGTTGGGCTGGAGCTAGAGAGCTAAACCTCTGCACGTTTGTCCCCCCCCCAGATTTCAACCCAGGCGGTCATCTTGGGGACTCCATATTTTGAGCATAGACTAACTATGCTCTTCTCTGTGAAAAGAGCAATGAATATGCAGCATTATTATGCCAGACTTGGCTAATAATATTCCAAAGAATGCGAGTGCCTATTGATGGGGCACATTTTAACTCCATGCTTACTGAAAAAAAGAACCTAATTTATTATAATTTGGGAATAATTACAGGCATTTTAGAGTGCTTATCTAAGAGAGAGGTGGACTAAATTTCAAAAAGTGCCTGTCTGGATCTGCAAAATGCTTATTCTCATCAAAAATAATATCTGCTGCAGATTTTATCCCCATTAAAGTATCACTGCTGACATCATCTGAAGAAAGGGATTGGATCTCAATATATGGGATCTAATTCATGAACTTGTTGTTTTGTGGTAAATTAAGAGAAGGGGGGCAGCTAACACAAGAGCTCATTATATCCCTCCCTGAAGGTGTTCGGATTCCCGCGGGATTTAGGGTAATTGTCTGTGAAAACGTCTTAATGTTTTTACCATAGCAACAGTACAATCAGCTTTATGTGTGCAGCCTGCAAACTCTATGCTGTTTACCTAAAGAACCTACAAGATGAAAATCAAAGACACTAGGTTGTTTAATGAGCCTCAAAACCAGTAGGCAGAAGAATAAGAGTGGAGAGACACTTCGTTTGAGCTTTAGGTTGATCCGCCACTGGAATTGGTGAAATGTGAGTAAAGATGGAGAGAATGCAAATAGTTGCGTGAGATTACAGAATGAAATGAAATTCCACAGGAAATAGAGCCCAAAGATTAAAATGGAGGAACTCAAGTCCAAAATGGTGCATGCACAGTTTCGCCTAGGAAACCCTGGAAATGCACGCCGGGAGAGGGGCTGCCTGAGAATCCAGCCGCACAGTAATTACGTCTCCATGGGTTTCAGGGGAACGCTTTCAAATGAAGAGACTGAGTGGAATGAGAGCACAACACAGTCTGTGAGAGACTTTCTTACACAGAAGTGGAAGAAAGAAACAAAAAATAAAGATACCCAGAGCAGTCGCGTTATCAGTCAGGCGAAGAGGCAAGCGCTGCACAGTCACCCAGAATTCCCTTTTCCTGCTGTGACTAATTCCAGTCATGGGGGAGAAAAAAAAGCATTTTTAATAAATTTAATGATGAAGAAAAACCTTTCAAAAATACACCACACTAAATATATAAATAAATAACAATAAATATAGTAATAAATTTGTGTCGCCGAATAAAGATATTTAATAATCGTAAATAATATTCTTAAATATGAACTAATTGTTCCAAAGTTTTGAAATTTGATTTTATTTACTTATTTATTTATTTATTTTTTACAGATGACTGTAGCGTATGTACAAAATGCTTTTAAAGCTGTAAATGAATACTGCCACCGGCTGCCCACAAGTTAATCATCGCTTTCTCTCTTAGTTCCACCACTTTCAGAGAGGTGACTGAGTAGAGTGGTTTCCACATAAAAGATGGATGATTCCTAATGGATTCGACTCGGTGTGTGGAGAGAGTCAGCTTAAGTTTGTGTTAACACACTCAGAGATGACTGAACTATGACGCCCAGCACAGACAGAGTCTAGCTCCATTCTTTTGATGTCCATGTTGCTCATGAATCCATGCATACAGTATGGTGCAGTAATGGGAGAAATCCAACATAATGTGTGGAGGACTGGCCCTCTAACTCTGTGTTTATTGGTTTGACTCCCCTGTGATTCACTCTTGAAAACAGCTGAATTCAGATGAAACATTACAGCTGCACAAGTGGATTGTCTGTAAAAAAGTGTGACCGTTAAGTCTCTCTTGATACAAGAGCATTGGTTAAGTGCAATGAAGTTGCTGCATTTACTATCAGTCTCCTCTCCTTCTCTTCGATCTTCTCAGACTTTTGGGGGCCCTCATACGATAAAAAAAAAAGAATTGGCGGATCCCCAAACACATTGGCTCCATCAGATTTGTTCCCTGGATGATCTGTGGAGGGGAGGTTAAATAGTGGTAAGCGGGACCCTAGCCGCAGTGTCTGATTCGCCCAAATATTCTTGGTGGCACTATCGTAGGAAAGAGAGCCTCACAGCATTCCCAAATTCTAGGCTCAGCAGCTGATGAACATCACTGGTCCTCCATCTTTCCTCTCACTTGCTGTCCTTTGTCATTTCTGGCGTACTAGAGGCCTGCAAATGGGTGAATTTTCGATCTATACTAAAACATTGAGAGGAAGTATAATTAATTTTCTATTTTTGTCTTGATAAACTTTCACCCAGTCACCTCACAAGTACCCCCCACTGAATCAAAGTGTTAGTTTACATTTAAATTTTCATTTTATGCTAAACTGACTTGCATAATGCGAAATTCGACGTGCTTTTTTATTTAGGAGAAGCCCTCTTTTTGTGGAACATCACCCACCCCATTACCGCAAGACGGTTAAGCTTTTATGGCAGAGGCTAAATGTGACTCCAAGTTACCCCATCCAAGGTTATATTATTATTTATATCAGTCAAACTCTGTTCACAATAACAGTGAAATATTCAATACTCCATTAAAAGGAAAAATGATCCATTGCACTTAAATAGTACTTACAGACATTCAACCCATCTAGCTAATTGATTCAATGTATTAGTCATATCTTTCTTTCACAGCAGAGATCAATATCAATATGAACCAACTGTCACTGTCCAGTTCTATTGAGCTGGAAGGCTACAAGAACTGCTGAGTTTTGAACCATGTAATGAATGTTTGTTGCATTGTGATATTGACAGTACTGCTACAAGATAAATCATACTGCTAATTAAATTATCTATATTCAATGAAAACACAGCTTTTAAAAAAAAAAAATCAACTTTCTTCCAGCTAGCATGAAATATTCTCACAAGGTTGCTGCAATGTAGTGCCATAGTTTACCTCAACGGAACCTTGTGAAAACACTATAAGAACCTTTCAAACTTTCCTGGAAAAGAATGCATTGGATTACTGTTTGGTTCGCAGATGAGAAGTTCCTTGGTTCAGGATAGGTAAATTATCCACCTTTAAGAAATTTTATCGACAGTGCTCCTTGTCTTCACAATTAATCTGAATTTACAAAATTCAACAAAGTGGTAAGAACAGGGTTTTCAGCACAACAAAGTCTCTGATCTAACACACTTAGAATACTTAGGAACTCAACAGTATGGTCAACAGAATCAAGTTTGTTCTGAAAAATCCTCAGTTTCTGCCTGTTCTGTGTGACCTGCTGAGCTGTTCAGCACCACAACCACTGTCCATACAAAAAAAACACGTCCTCCTATCCATGCTAAATTTAGCTTTGGCAAACCTCCATTTATGCTATGTACTTGCTTCGTCTCTTGGTGGTGTTTTTCATAGGTCACTTATTCCTTAAATCAATGTCACCTAGCCTCCTTCCAGCTATTTTTTATTGTCATGGTTTGCTGGCTCGCTGCCTGACAAGTTGCCAATTATCTGGCAATGGAGAGGCTAAGTGACTAGGAGTAAAATCTAAGTGACTGACACATCAAATCACAAACATTAGCCTTGTAATTAATAGCAATATACAATATGATAGTATCAGCCATAATTAATGTGCATTGTTAAATTGTAATTGGAACATCAATTTTTATACAAACAAATGTTTTACACAGGCACATTCAGACTTTACTGCCAAAGCATGGTATTTCAACAATACTCCGCTAAAGCTTGAGGAAAAATAAAGATTTTACTGGAATGGTCAGCCTTATCATAGACCACTTAACTCAAAGGTTTGCCATAAAATGTTAACTGTCGGTCAAGTTCAGGAATGTACTTTAGATTCATCAAAGTTCCTAATGCATACTTTTATGATGTAAAATTTCCTACTGTTTTTATGTAGAAGGACCATGTGCCAAGTGAATGATGTACTGCATTATTGGATTATAAATCTCCTAGTCTTTTTTTTCCAGTTTCAGCTGTATATCGGTCCCCTGCCACAGCCTAATGAAGGCCGGTGACTATTTTTTCAGCGGGTACCCCAGGGATATTCACTGCAATGGTGGGCATATTCCTCATGAAATTTATCTTCTTTATGTAGTGCTGTTTACCTTCTTCTCAATTATTTCAAATAAGTGCACTCTTTCTGGAATACATACTCTCTACAGCACTTTATGATGGTGAAATTTTCAAAAGTGAGACTCTTTAGATACATTAATTGATTTGACTCCAAGAATGAGGACTCAGAGCAATGTTTTCTGTCAAGCCACAATTAAATAAAACAAGGCATTGGGGAGTTTTTAACAAAACAGTGTAGATAGAGCATTTAAAGTCCCATTGGGTTGAAAAATGGATTGACTCACATGGTTCACTTACCAATGAATATTAATGTAATAATGAATATAGATGAGAGTTCCACTCCTTAGTTTTAAAGCTAAAGCAAAATGAAACCCAAGATGTCCGGCTGCTTGCATACAAAATAGAATAAAAGTAAATGTATAGCGATAATGAGTGCCTGACTGCCTTTCGCATGGAAAATAAATAAATAAATAAATAAATAAAACATTGCAACCCCAGTTGTAAAAAGCTGCAGTTGAGTTATACTTTCAGTAGCTTTCTTTTTTTTTTCCATTTACCGCATTGCATTTTCACTGACAGTGAAGAGAAATTGGTCACATTTTATGTTTTGATGTAAACAAAGTATGTCCTCAACTATGGTGGCCGATGAGGTCAAACGCGCTGCAACATCTCAAAACATCTCCAATCGGAGAAACGCGCTGCAAGAACAGAAACAATGCAAAGTCAAAAACACACAAACTACAAAAGCAAATGCAAGAGAAAAATGCTGCATATCCACGGCAACACAAAGAGAGTGCTGCAAGCTGCTATGGGGAGCACCAACTAGAACAGTTTTTATTTTTGACCTGAGCGACACTATTTGGGGTATTATGTTTTTACACCACAATGAAGGGTTTGCGGATTGCAACCTTGTGTGCATGTGCAAAGGGTTTGCTCACGATTACAGCCTTAAATACTGTATGTGATGCATATAAATCAATGGATAGCAGTGAGTAGTGATGTACTTAGGTAGGTATCATTAACATGCACCAAATATAACTAGCTAAGTCAGCTAGCGTTAGTGTGCTTGCTTAGCTACCTAGTTCGCTAGCCTACAAAGTCAACTTTCTTAGTCTGAAAAGGAGAAGCTGAGCATTATTTATTTTTTATTACTATTTTGTTCACCAATAGAAGTTAATAAAGTCTGACTCTGGTGTCAAATCTTTTATATAATCTTTTAACTGTGCTGCAATAGTCGACTATGTGCTGCTCAGCTTTGCCACATGGAAGTCTCAACACTTAAACTAAGCTCTACGTGGCACTTTTGAATGTACGGTCACGAACAAATAAATCTTTTATAATAAATAGTCTCATTCTAAAGAGAAATCTGGATTGTGTGTTTTTAACAGAAACTTGGTTAGGAATGGATGACCAGACTATGCAAAATTAAACTGCCCCACCTGATCCAGCACTGCCTTCTCAACTAAAAATGCAAATATTGGAGGAGGCACGGTCAGTGTGCTCTCTTCTTTATTGGGATATGTGCTGTAGTCGTTCGGTCATTTTGCATCTTTAGAGTGTTATGTGTTATTAACATGTAGACCTTGACATAATGGCTGTCACTGTTTATAGGCCACTGAAGGACCACATGATTTTTTTTTTGATGAATTTCCAAGCTACTTTCAATTATTCATGCCAATTACATCAGAATTATTGTTTTGGGTGATTTTAACTTGCATGCAGACAACTCAACAAATATTTAACAACCTGTTGGTCTTTATGGATTTTACACAGCACAGATATGAAGCCAGTCACAAGCTGAGACACACCCATGACCTTGTTATAACTATTACCTCCTTTTTTAATGTTACTATTTCCAAGCATTTTTGTGTTTTTTTACGTTTTTATTATGTAATGAGGTTAAGCTTACTGAGTGCACAGCCAGTAAACACTACCTTGACTCTGATGCAGCTAAAAATTTTATGACTGTCTTTCAAAATAGCTCTTATTCCTGCCTGCACCCTTCCTGTAATGACCCTGTTGATTGCCTGTGCAAGAGATCAAGAGAAAGCATTGACATTTTTTGAAAGTTAAAAACAGCACAAAGAACCCCAGGGCCCCTTGGAAACATGAGGAAACAGCTACTCTTAAAATAATGTGCCGAAGAGCAGAATGCTAGTGCAGGAAAACTGAAATTTGACATTCATAATGTCATCTTAAAGGACCAAAAATTTAAAATACAACCGAAGCATGAAAATGTCCAGGTGAACTAATCTTTCTAATTTGATCACTGGCAAAAAAAAAAAAAAAAAAAACAAGCCTGATATCTTATTCTCAGCAGTTGATAGAACAATAATTCTGAGTCGTTCAGTACTTTAGAAGTAATTTTCATGGCTTGGTGCAATGACTTTGCAGAATGTTTTAGAGATAAGATAATTAATTAAGGAAAGAAATATCCACAAAACAAATTTGTAATCGCGCAAAATTGACTCTGTCTCACCTTTCAGAGCTATTTGGTTTATTTAACTGCAAGAATGAAAATCTTTAAACATAATAATAAGCAGTCGCAAACTATCTACCAGTGCCCTTGATTCAATCCCAACAAGTTTCTTCAAGAAAGTTTATGCTGGCTTTTCTGGTGAAATGTTAAAGGCCCAATATGTAATTCTCTGCCGCTAGAGGGCGCTTAACCAAACAACAACAAGAGGCCTAGTTTGATGACGCAATGGGATCGCGTGGAATGTTGTCTTCATTAATTTACACACACTGCTGACAGCTAAATTCTCCGACGTGACTCAAACAGGAGCGGCAAAACCATGTACATGGACGAGGTAAGGTTATATCTCTTTACTTTTATATAACTTCATCTTATTTCATTCAAATAAAAAAAGTGTAAGGGATAATGATAAGTCGGCCGTTTACAGCACTTATGATGTGCTGCAGGTCAGAGGCTGAGATAAGGGGGTGGGGTCGGCTCATGTTCCCCATCTTTGTAGAGAATAAAAACAGATGTGAACACTCTGTTGCTGAATGCAAATGCTAAAGGTAACAGATATCGAGGAAATGCCACTCTCAGCTGGCAATGTACGCTTTCAGTTGCTCCTGCCGCTATACCTTCCTTAGCAACGATGTGCTCAACAGACCAGCTGGCCAGCGGTTATCTGTCGAGACACGCTGATAGACCAAACTGAATCGAGTATTCAAGGGAGCCGTGTTCTAACTGCAAGTAATGTAGCTATGCATACATTATGATGCATATCATATGCAAATTTTAACAATCACAGCACGCTACATACTGTAATCATGCAAGAACAAATTGTTGGAGGTTTTGACAGAATGAGTAATCAATTGCAAAGCTATTTCTATGTTAGCTTTAATCAACAATATACTTTATTGAGAAGTTTATTGAAAATTGCCATCCTTGAACATTGACAACGAAGGACCAAAATAACAGCTTCATCCCAGCACCCAAACTTGCGGTCTTTGTACTGAGTCAAGTGGCCACTTGGGTGACATTTCTTCAGGATCTGGTCAAAGCATGTAAGTAGGTGTAAAGACCACAAGTACTACGAGGTTTTGTCGTCTCACATCAGACGCACTTAACAAAAGTAAAATGTTTGCAGTTGAGGTTACTGTTTTAGGGGATTATTATGGTAGGAGAGAGAGGTCAAATGAACTGAAAATTCAAAATGCTTCGCAAATTCAAAAAACAAAAGCACATTTAGGGGAAGCGCAAACTCCAAACTCACAACATAAACGCATTAATGGAAAACACAAATGCAAAAGTTGCAACACAAAAGCGAAAGCTATAACATAAACCCAAGCAGGTATTCATACTTCCTGAAGACAACATAACTCAGCTATCTAACTTAAATGTTAACTTTATAGCTGTCATCTAAATGTTACATTAACCTGAACTATCAACACATTGTTGTCAAGATTGGTTTTTTATTCTCGCTTATCACTATTTTATATTCAGTATTTTACTGTCCTGTTGTATGGTTAACCGCTATTTTTATTAACTCTTTTAACTTTCCTTGAGGCACATTGATTGATACTTTGTGTTTGAAATGTGCTATATAAATTAAGTAAATTATTATTATTATTATTATTATTAGTATTATTAATATTATTGCTTCCAGTCACAAATTTACCAGGAAGGAGTCAGATACGCTTAGTTTTGATCTGCTATACTGTTAGCACTTGCGTTTGTTGACTGTATTTATGTTGTCAAATTAGGGCCCTACATTTTCGGATGTAATCATTTGTATTTATAGAACACAAAGTATGTGATCGATCCCACATTGTGGTATGTGTTTTCATAGTCTTTGAGCTTTAAATTGCTTATTGCTTTTGACCCATGCTAGAAAAAGAAAGGAGTTGGAGTACTGACTAACAAACAAGGTTGAGTATTTTATTATTTACTAAGCAAACCAGCAAGTACCCTGACTCATCAGCAGGGTTGAGCCTCCAAACAAAATCACCACAGAGGAGTTTTCAGTGTGCCTTAGGAAATCCTCTTTATGTGGAGGCGAGGGCACATGGTGGGAATCAATGTTCTGCAGAGCAAAGATAAGGCGAAAGAGCGAGATTGCAGCCAGATTCTGTCTTATGTCAGTGCTGGGCCCTGTTTCACAAAGCAGGATTACTGAACTAGCTGGATAAGTGCACTGAGTAAAATCTGGAACCCCCCAAATCTGGAAGACAGGCATAAGTGAAAAGAAGAACTTCTCATTTATATTTTCATTTACACTCACAGTTATCTGCCTAATATTATCCCATAGACATTATATATGGGTTTGTCTAATACAGCTGCTGTATTCAAACCTTTGGAACCACACCTTGTTTTAAATTTTAGTGTAGATCCCAAGGTTTCCGATGATCCCAAATTTCTCTTGTTAAATTACAGGGAAATATGTATAAAATGTGTTTGAAACAAGATCTTGATATTTTCCAGTTGAATGCTGTAGCCATAGTGACATGGGGTCCTAGGTTTGAATGTTTCTCTCTATATAAGTAGCTTCAGTGAAGTGCTGCAACCAGCAGATACAGAATATGTATGTGACATTGTCCTACGATTTGAAAAAAAGCTTTTTAATGTAGAATGTACTGAAGGGAAAACTGAAATAAAAAATCTAAGATTCAAAGGGGATTACCGTCTAGCACTGTGAAATGCACCCCCCACCCACTCCCAGAAGTGTTTTGAGTTGATTTGTAAATGTCTTGTGCTATGTGAGTTCCTGAGCAAAAAAAAAAAAAAGACTTAATATGAAACTTTCAGTGGTCTTAACAACAAATCAGTGTTCTGGAGGATTAATTAGCAAGAATTAAAGAAACAGATAAAATAAAACATGGGATAACCTTACCCTTTGATTTCTTTAAATGTTTAAGCCCTGTAGCTAAACTTGCAGACAGCTTTTATACAGATATATGAGTTGAAAAAAAAAAAAAAAAAAAAAAAAAAACGTTTTCAATCCTGGGAAGCAAGCCTTTCTGCAATACTCTGGTACCTCAAAACATTAATTGATCAGCTCCATAGTGAAGCAGTTCAGCTTCACAGTGAAGCAGTTTCCAGATTCCAAAAATCATTCACTGCAGCAAAAGTTAATGAGCAAATGCAGGCACAAAAATCTCTGGAGCACATTTATTTAATCCTTGCTAATTCTGGCAAATGATTTGTTTTTAAGACCATTAAAAGCTTCACATTTTGCCATTTTGGATATGGCCGCTGTTTTGCCCAGGAGTGCGCTATAAGAATGCACATTTTGGCGCCCTGGTGGCTCATCGGTCTAAGCGCGCGCACCATAAAGGCTGTGTCCTTCCCGCATCGACCTGGGTTCGATTCCAGCTCAGGTCATTTGCTGCATGTCTTTCCCCATTCTTCTCCCAACCTTCCTGTCTCTCTACACTGTATAACTGTCAAATAAAGGAAAAAATTCCCAAAAAAAAAAATCTTTAAAAGAATGCACATTTTGAAGTTGATGACATAGACTTATAAATGCCGAGTTTTGCTGCTGTTAGTTGCAACAACGCAAGCTGCAATGCAAGAGCAATCACTAATTCAGATTGAATCCAGCCATGCCAGTGGCGAAGGCAGTCATCAGCCTATAAGAAAGCAGTGCATAATTAGCTTTGCGCTGCTCAGGGAAAAGGGAGGGGTGTGGTCGGTTGGGTTAGCGTTGTTCCTGTTTGTCTGGGCTGCTGTGGGTTTCCCTCTGTACAATCACAAGTTTGGGTTTCCTTTGGCCTCATTCTGAACATGCAAGGACTGTGAAAAGAAGTTCATAGGCGCGTGTTTCAGAAGTGAACTGTGAACTGAGAGAGCTGTCCCGAGCTGGCAGGCAAAGTCGCAAACGAGCATACTTGTGCAGAGTTTGCTAATCAGACATTCCAGATTTGGATGGCATTGGAGATGACAAATTGAAAAAAAAAAAAAAAAAAAAAAAAAAAAGCTTGTCTCCCAATCACTGTGATGAAAAAAAAAACTTTCATCCTTTACTGGCATCTTTGAAAAATCAAACAGATCTATTTAGAATACACCTTTTATTCAACTGAAATTTTACTGTCCGTCAGCAAACAAGGTGTTCAGAGTTCAGGGCATTGCAGTCAATAATGTCTGTGGAAAGTAAGCTTGACTTGATTTGATTTACTATTTGTTGGTGTAGAATCGATAGCATTTAATTCCCAAACACTTTGCCAAATAAAATGTGATGTGTTATTTTCAAAAACCTAGTTAATTCAAATGCTATGTACTGTAGTCCTGAACTGGACTAGATTAGAAAAATCACAACCTTCATGTGAATCCCCAGTGTGTCTCTTCGAAATTCAGCAGCTTCTTTGTCTTTTTGGTGTAGCTATGTGAGTAATGATTGGTATATCTCTTGTGCATATCTTCCCTCTTGGCTGAATCTTATTACTGGCTTGTTTTCCAGCGAGTGATGGGTACTTAAGCCCTCTAGTGCGTGTGCTTGTTGTTGGATTGAAAAGTCACATTCGCAGTTAAAATCCCAGTCATTTGTCTGTTGGTAAAATTTGTTTATCTTTGTATAATGCAACTAGTTTTTCAGTGAAGTCTCTAAGAAATTTTTATTGTCATTAGTTAATTCGAGCAAGCTTCCGGTCCTAATCAGGGTCCACGATTGCAGCCAAGTTCAAGTTACTGTTCTACAACTCCAGTTTTCCAGAACAAGCTTCCCATCCTAATCAGGGTCCAGGACTGGGACCACGGTCTTAATAACCCCTGTAAGTCTGCTCTCTTTATCAAGTTTGTCAGGAACAAGCTTCCAACCCTGATATGGGTCCAGGACTGGGACAGAGTACCTCTTAAGCATCAACCCTCCTCTTCGTGGGCAGTCCAATGCTGGCAAGCGTCTCAACATCTGACAGCACACCGGAAACCACTGGCCAGCAACAGCAGCCCAAGCACTGCCAATTACGGCTGTGCTGAACTGTATCTGATCCTCTCCGTGCTTCCATCCCCACCTATCCTCTCTGAGGTTCCTTCCCCATCATTACCGTACTGCTGCCAATAAATTACTAGTTGTATTGCATGTCTGTCTCCGCACTGGATTCCTAGTCTGGACCATAACATTATAAATACAAAATTCCAAATTAGATCTGTTGTAAAAAACCCTTCAATTTTACACAGAGATTACACTGAAAGAACTTTACTTTTTAGGGCTGCACACAGTTTACTGTAGTCTTTCAACCTTGAATTTTTACTGATCATTTTGTAGTACATTATACATTTGTCCCTTCATTAATATACTGTCTTCAATAATGCACCATGAAAACAAAATTTTACTTTAGTTTATGCAAAAACCTCATTGATTTACCTTTGCATGCCACTGATTCCGTGGGCAGGAATTCATATTGAAATGGATTGATTTTATGGATAAATTTCAATCACATGTACAACTCCAATTCTGAAATAGTTGGGAAAAAGTGTAAATTGTGAATAAAATCAAAACGCAATGACTTTCAAATCACACCAGCCAGTATTTTATTCACAATAGAACTGAGATAACATAGCAAATGTTGAAACTGAGAAATTTTACAATTTTATCCACAAAATGACCTCATGTCAAATTTGATGGTCGCTACACGTCTCAAAAACGTTGGGACAGGGGCCTGTTTACCAGGGTGTAGCATCTCCTTCTTCTTTTTAACAGAGTGGAGGCGTCCTGGCATTGAGGAGACAAGTATCTTGAGTTTAGCCATTGGAATTTGATCCCACTCTTGTTTAATACAGGCCTCCAGCTGCTGGAGTTTTTTTTTTTTTTTTTTTTAAACCAGGAAAAACCTCATTGAGTTTAAAAATCTCTTTTCAAGAGTGTCCTGGCCTAGACAGCAGCACATTCAACAGTTTTACACAAACATACACAGTCATCAAACACATAAAACAAGACTTCATACATTAAGAAAGAAAAGTCACAATATTAGACAGCCAATTTTCCTTGGATTGGACATGTAAGAAAGATAAAGTGCATCAGTCAAAACATCTGCAGCCAGATGTCCGCCTCCAAATCCCTCAACATTGTCTTAAAAGTGTCCAATGAAACCAGATCTTTAAGTTTCAGGTCTTTTTGTAGTTAATTCCAAGTATGTGGAGCCTCAAACCTGAATGACTTTTTTCCCAGCTCAGTTCTTACTTTGGGAACAGACAATAAGAAAAGATCCTGGGACCGAAGATTATAAGATCCTGTGCTCTTCTGACTGATGGAGGTCAGAAGGTAGGATGGGAGCAGACCAAGAATACATTTATAAACAAGAATACACCAGTGATTGAGTCTGCGTGCAGACAAAGAAGACCATCCTGTTATGATTCTGTCAGTTTGCCATGTCTGTTCTGTTTTGCCATGTTCTGTTTAGTTTGTTCCATGCCATGTTTTGTTTCTGCCATGTTTTGCCATTACCCATATTTCTGTATATAGTCCGGTTCATGTTTTCCACCATGCCCTTCTTTGCACTTTGTCTCCCCTGTCTGGTCTTTTGTTACTACAGCTCATTCCCCAGTCCTCCGTGTCACATGCTTAGGTGATTTAATGGTTTCTGGGTTTCCACTATTCCTTCTAGTCTCGTTTGCTTCCTTCACCTTACTTTGCTATTTTACTAACCCATACTAACAGTTTATTATTTTGTTAAAATACTAACCAAGACTAACATTGTGTATATAATACTAACTTACTAACGAGCACCAGGGATTGTATAGCTGCACTTACTAATTGATTAACTACCTCTCAGCACTCACCCTATTCTAGTCTCCGCCTCTTGCCTCCATTTAGTCTTTGCTGCAATTCAGGGGATCCTCCGCACCTGCTCCACTCTGTTCTGCCTCTCATTATCTGTGCACGTTAGAACTCCCTAACCGGAGCTGTATGTTTTGTCATAGGATTGTCTCGTGATCCCTGTCCACGTTTTGGCAGTTGCCTATTTCATGTGATTAGGTTCTCCCTCATGTTCCCTCCTTTGTAATCAGTCTGACTTCTTGCACTTGTGTCTTAAGCATGTGACTTCCCATGAATGTATATTAGGAGTCTTCTCACAGCAGTTCTTTGTCAGAACGTTCTCCTTTTGCCACGCTTCTCTCGCCTTGTTTTCATAGTGATTACCTTTCTGACTGGACCGTCCTTGTTTTTCAATTTTTGCCTATTCCCTGTACTTTGCCACATTCTCAGTGTATCTAACCTCTTTTGTCTGACTACGATTTTTGTTATTGGTGCCCTGTTTACGGTTCTGGATTTCGCCCTTTGGATTCTGATTTTTGGATTGTGGACATTGTACCGTTGCCTGCTCTGTTGGGGGTTTCCCCCCTTCAGAAATAAAGCCTCCATTTTTGCATTCACTGGGTCTCGCTTCTGGTTCCTGGCGTAATCCTCACACATCCAACACGAGCATACAACAAGAAATGATGAGTAAGAGATTTAAAATTAGTGATGAACCTCAGAGCTCCATGATACACAGTATCCAGAGACTGTAAGCTTTGAGAAGAGGCGTGCATATACAAGACATCACCATAGTCGAGCACAGACATAAACGTAGCAGAAACCAGTCTCTTTCTAGATTCAAAAGAGAGACATGATTTTATTCTAAAGAAAAAAACCTAACTTCAGTTTTAATTTTTTCACAAGCTGCTGAATATGGGCAGAAAAAGAAAGGGAATCATCAATTAAAACACCAAGATACTTGTAAGTAGACACAAATTCTATCTGAGAACCCTGAGCAGTGATCACTGAAGGCAAGTTTTAAAGTTTGGACCTGAAATTAGAGAATAACATAACTTTCATTTTGTCTGCATTTAAAACCAGTTTTAAATCATAAAAATGTTGTTGCACAGTGTTAAAAGCAAGTTGTAGTTGTGAAAGTGCTTGGTCTGGTGTGGGAGCAGAAGTATACATGACTGTGTCATCGGCATAAAAATGAAATTTTGCATTTGATACATTCCGATCGATATTATTGATATAAAGAATAAACAAGAGTGGTCTAAGGACTGATCCTTGTGGCACACCTTTTGTAACAGGGAGTGAGCTGGAAATACAGCCCTCAACCTGCACAGACTGAGTTCCGTCTGTCAGGTAATTTTTAAACCATCCAACAGCATGATCCGACAGTCCTGCATTAAATAATCGATGAGCAAGAACTGAGTGGTCCACAGTGTCAAATGCTTTGGATAGGTTGATAAAGAGGGCTGCACAAAGCTGTTTATTATCAATAAAATCAATAAAATCATTAACAACAGTAAGTGCTGCTGTAACTGTGCTGTGTCTCTTTCTAAAACCAGATTGAAAGACTGATAAAACACTATTTTCAGTTAAAAAATCCTTCAGCTGATCACTAACCAGGGACTCAAGAACTTTTGCTAGGACAGACAGCTTGGATATGGGCCTGTAATTGTTTAAAACTGAGGGGTCACCTTCTTTGAGCAGAGGAGTGACATGGGCAGACTTCCAGATAGGGGGTATAGTGTTTGTGGACAAAGACAAGTTAAAAATGTGCGTCAGTGGAGGGGCAATAAAATCAGATGCTAACTTTAAAAAGTAAGGCTCGAGTTTGTCTGGGCCTGCAGCTTTAGCTGTGTCTAAAGGCTTGAGGGCTTTGTGTACTTCAGAAACTGAAATGGGGTAAAAACTAAAAGAAAGTCTGGACTGAGCCTGACTATCAATAAAAGAATTAAAAGTAGAATTAAAACTTATGGGATTAAGAAACTCAAATAAAAACCCTGAGGCAATAAAATGCTCATTAAAACAAGTAAGCATTTTGGCTTTGTCAGAGATTTTCTGAGAGTCTTTTACAATGCATGGCGGTAGCTCAGAGCCTTTACTATTGCCAGAAATGAGTGTAACTAGTTCAGGCAGGAAACTCGAGAAGAGCTACATCAGCTGACAGCAGCCTGGTAAGCTACCAGCCACGTCAGCATCAGCAGGCACACGACAATTGGAGGATACACATCACGAGGTCATACAGCGGTCTATTTGAAAGACGTCAAGCTCGCTCACTTCTGCTGCTGTTTGCAATGACTTCATGCTACGCAACACGCTCTTTGGTTCTTTGCTTGCCACCTCCACCCCAGCCTCCACCTGTTTGGTTCTGCTCACATCGGAGGGGGGATTTTGATTTCTGTTCATGACTATGTTTGTATGTTCGCTATGCCTAGGTAGTACATTCCTCCAGACCAGAACTGCCGCCAATATACAATGTAATTCTTATACCCATGAATAAATTGTTCTACTTATTGAAACGTGAGTTTTCCTGACTGAAATGGATTTGATGGTTTTCCAGAATTTTGAAGGGTTATTTAGATTTTGTGTAGTTTGTGAAAGGAAATAGTTGGCTTTAGCTGTCCTGATCTTAATGGTACATGCATTGTGTACTTGCTGAAATGCTAACCAGTCAGAGTTTCTGTCTGTTTTCCTGGCTTTAGCCCAGGCCAGGTTGCGCTGGTAAAAGAGATCTGAAAGGTCAGGAGTGAACCATGCGTTGTTTCTGCCTTTTACTCTATACCTCCTAAATGGAGCATGCTTGTAAAAAATATTACTAAAATCATCATAAAACACTTCCAGGCAACATCCACATCGGCAATCAGCTCAATCTTTGCCCAGTCAACATGCAATAGATCATGGAAAACCCTGCTCAGAAAAGTGGTTCATGTTAAATGATGCGAGGCCTAGTTTTGGGTATTTTTGAGTTTCTCACTGTTACAATAGCACAGTGGTCACTAACATCATTAGCAAATATGGAGGCAGTTGAATATTTATGAGGAGTATTTGTTAGGATAAGATCTAGGAGAGAGGCTTTTTCTGGATTTTTTGGGTTTGGCCGAGTTGCACTGCCTACCAACTGGAAGATGTTCAAAGAATTACATTGAGATCTGAAATCACCAGAAACTGGTTGTAACCAGTTCAAATTAAAATCACCCAAAGCTATAAGTTCCTTAGAATTGAACTCTGAGAGGAGTTGCATTATATTAATCAAAGCACAATCTTCAGCTGAGGGAGTTCGGTAACAACCAACAACATTAACATACAGAGAATTGGAGACTTCAAGCTCCAAAGCTAAAAGCTCAAACTGCTTTGTCACAGTTTTTGAGAGTAGCACACTTACTTGAAACTTTTTCTTGGTGTAGATGGCTACACCCCCACCTCTTTTAGGGCGGTCAGCCCTAAACACATTATAGCCATCAATGTTAACCTCACTGTCTGGGACAGATTTACTCAGCCAAGTTTCACAAATAACAATAACATCTGTATCAGTTGAATGCATCCAGATTCGCAGCATATCCATTTTAGCAACAAGACTGCGCACATTCAGGTGTAAAAAACCCAGACCAGCTTTTTCTTTAAAATCTGCAGGGGTTTTAAAACCTGTGGGGGTGTCTGGACCTGGATTGGGCTGCACATTCCCAGACATCAACAACAATAAAACAATTAGACATCTCTGTTTAAAAAAGTTCCCGTGGGGTTCTTTACCCCTACTCCATCTGATTTGAGAGCCAAGAACAGCAGGAGAGAGACAAAAATTGTCATCTTAAGTCATAACACTGATCAGACTGATAAAGTCCACAGTGTCAGAGGGGAAGAAGAAGGGGCTGATGGCATGGAGTGACAGCAGGCGCACTGTCAGATGCGCTTGTTCCCGAGTAAAATATGTTCTGAATTAAGAAAGCTGGACCGGAGTTTTTATTCCGGTGAAAGCTACCCCCAAGAACGATGAGTAAAGTCAGGCACAGGAAGGCAGGGGTCAGCCACCATTTCAGAGTTACCCCCATCGTCATACAACACCAGGATAACCGGGATCTGGGAGTATATTCAAGGAAAGACACAGATCCAGGTCAGCAGCACTGGAATCCAGTCCAGGTTTTTCCGCTTTCCTGTGCTGGGAGGTGACGATGCAAGACATCACACGTAAACAGGAACTCCAGCGAGAAGCAGCCACGCTAAAGTTAAAACGAGACAAAAAGCAGGACCAGCCGCTTCTAAAACAACTAGTCATGAATTAAAACCCACAGAATCAACCAGGAAGAAGGCACTTTCCTTATCATGATGAGATCGGATCCATTGGAAGAGAGAAAATGACGAGTCCTTCCTCCCGCTCCGGCAGATGGACAGAGCCGGTACACATACGGCGTGGACAGCATGGGTCAGATCCTCCAGGATCAGCAAAAAGTAAGCCTTATTTCGAGTAGGATCCAGAACCAGTGTAACAGACAAGGCTATCATTCAGAATTTGATCATTTTGAGGATAGCGTGCGTATCCGGAATGTACACTGAGGCAGCTGTCTTTTGTTTTGGGTCTCCTTTGATGGACTTTTTGGTTAATTATGCATCAAACTTTCTCAATCGGTGAAAGATCAGGACTGCAAGCAGGGCAGTTCAGCACACGGACTCTTCTACTACAAAGCCATGCTGTTGTAAAAGCTGCAGTATGTGGTTTTGCATTGTCCTGCTGAAATACACAAGGCCTTCCCTGGAATAGATGTCATCTGGAGGGGAGCAGATGTTGCTCTAAAACCTTTATATACCTTTCAGCATTCATGGTGCTTTTTAAAACATGCAAGTGTCCCACACCATATGCACTAATGCATCCCCATCCCATCACAGATGCTGGCTTTTGAACTGAACGCTGATAACAGGAGGGGTGGTCTTTCTCCTCTTTAGCCCGGAAGACACAACGCCATGATTTCAAACAAGAATGTAACATTTGGACTCGTCTGACCACAGGACACTTTGCCACTTTGCTACAGTCCATTTTAAATGAGCCTTGGCCCACAGGACACGGCGGCGCTTCTGGATTGTGCTCAACAATGATTTCCTTTTTGCATGATAGAGTTTTAGGTGGTATCTGTGGATGGCACGGCGAACTGTGTTTACAGCCAGTGGTTTCTTGAAGTATTCTTGGACCCATTTAGTGATCAATGACAGCATCCAGTGATGCAGTCTTCAGTCAGGCATCCCTTCAGTCTTGTCCCTCACGCACAGAGATTTTTCCAGTTTCTCTGAATCTTTTGATGTTATGCACTGTCGATGATGAAACCTTCAAAGACTTTGCAATTTGACGTTGAGGAACATTGTTTTTAAAGTATTCCACAATTTTTTTAACGCAAGTCTTCACAGCTTGGAGAGCCTCTGGCCATCTTTACTTCAGAGAGACTCAGCCTCTCTAAGACATCCCTTTTATAGCCAATCATGTTACACACCTAATGCCAGTTAACTTAATTACTTGGTAAATGTTCTTTCAGCTGATTCACTAATATATTAATTGCTTTTTCAGCCCTTTTTGGCCTGTGTCCCAACTTTTTTGAAACCTGTTGCTGCCAGAAAGTTTGAAATAAGCTCATTTTGTGGATAAAAATGTAAAATATCTCAGTTTCAACATTTGAAATGTTTTCTATGTTCTATTGTGAATAACATATTTGCTAATGTGATCTTAAAGTCATTGCATTTTGATTTTATTCACAATTTACATTTCGTCCCAACTATTTTGCAATTGGGGTTGTAAATGTAGTGGTATAATCATGAGTTTATAAATCCAATCCATTAAGACATCAAAATGCAGCTCAGATAAATTAGTTCACACCAAAAGGGCAGAGAATGACAAGTTATATTGCAACTTGTGACTGCATATATGTGTGGAGTTAAGGCCTTTTTTTCTAATGTTTTGAAATTAATGCTTGAATTTTGGCCCCAGTGTGTATTTACCACCATGCTCCCTATGCTAGTAATTTCTCCAAGCTATTGGCTGATAGTTTGTTTTCTCTCTTCCTACCTTTGTTTTCATTTGAATTGGCATCAGTCAATGGAGTGAGAGAGGCATATTTACTGACAGGGAGTCTATGGTTGGCTCAACGCAAACGAGAGAGAATGAGCTCTTCTTGATGTATGCTCCTCACTACTATTAATTGCACATTAGTAGGAACAAACGCAAAACAGTCTTACACTTTCGTTGCCACGCAGTGGCATAGTTATTACATTGACAAAACATTCCTGCAAGATTGTGAGAACACTGATCTGTGTGGTGATTCAAGGATAGTAACGTACACTGCCATCTCCCAATTGTGGGCAGGCTGGTCAGATCTGTTCAAATCCTGCAGCCTTTGTATTATTGGACTGAAAATATCACACAGAAATCATATTCTCCTTTGAGTATTCATCTGTTATAGGAGCTATGTTTCCTCTGGTAGTGAGCAGTTCTTACCCCTGCAGCCCCAATGCGGCTATAAAACGGGCAGTGTGATCTGCAGCATAATCTACCATATTAGAAATTCTCTAAAAGCTGTGATGAATGTTACTTTATGGACAGTTAAAGCTGTATGGCCTTTTGTTTTTTCATCATTTAAGTCATAAAAAGAATTTTCCCTGGCACTACTATAATTTTATTTCTCAGTGTTCAAGTAAAGCATTCATCTTTTAAACACACATGGGTGGAAAAACAACCAGCCTGAAGAACGTGACCCATATCATGTGGCAACGTCATAGATCACGTGGGGGCTTCCCCCAAGTAAGTCCACATTCTGGGGATGAAATTCAAACCAGACTCACGGAATGACTGATTGAGTCAACCGAAAATTCTGATAAAGATGCCAAATTACAGCATAGCATGTTGTTGGCAATACTCAAGAATTGTATTTATTTATTTCAAAATCAACATACCTCTGTCTGTTGCGGCGAAACCATCAGTTTGGCGATAATTCAAGGCTATAGTTCTGAGGTTGTGTGGATCAAGGTCAGCTTCAAACTTCACGCACTTCCCTCCTGCAGTTTGTCCACAAGATATGAACTGAGGGAGATACAATATTTGCCATGGAATTCCCCCCTGCTAAATATTTTATAATGATTAAAAAGGGCTGTAATTTTGCAGCATGTTGTAAAAATAAATGTACATTATAATGCATGTATTTCGAGAACTAAATTATGTCAGTTTTGTGAAATGCAAAAGGCCATACAGCATAAAGTAAAAGGTATTTCTTTATCAGTCGTGCAGAATGCCAAATTAGGATACAAAATCCCCACAGCAGTCAGCTTGTGTATACATTAGGGTCATCTTTAACAAGAAAGTAGTGAAATTAAACCCTAAACAATAGCATCAGATGGCTGGACATGCCAAAGATTGCGGTCACTGATGTACTGTAGATTATTTTGCATTGGGCTGAATTCTGAAATGATCTGGAGTTAGAAAAGCCATACTGAGGTGTTTTTTGGCGGATATGATTTTGTGAATGACAGCATTGGTCTTTCACTAACAAGACATGTTTTTCTATAGAAGAACTCATCCATCTTTATGTCATCAAGCTATGCCAGGGTTCTTGGGAGCTCTGATTTGAGCAATTTTTAACAGGCGGATTACTTCTGTATTTTTCAACTACTGTCATGCCGTTCAACTGCTGCTTGAGTGGCATTGGTGCTTGTAGCTTTCATGATTTCTTGAGACCCACCAATCAACTTTAAACTCAACTCTGCCCTTTCTTGGGTCCTCAGCAATACACTCACCAAGTTTCTAGTTTATTGGATTAATGGCTCTCAAGATATGCAAACCACACTTACATACACAAACGTACGCACTGTCATGATTCTGGTTTTGCCATGTCTTTTATTTTTTGATTTTGCTTATGATGCATCCTGGTTTTTCTGTTTATGCCATTTCTATATTCATTGCACTTTTGTCACCCCTGTCTTGTGATCAGTATGGTACAGTCTGTCTTCCCAGTGTGCGTGCCTACATGCTTCGGGTGATTTCAGTGGTTTCTGGTGTTTCACATTATTATTTCAATTCTCGTTTACTTCCTTCGCCCTGCTTCCCTTGATTACTAATATACTAACCTAACTAATCCATGTACATACAACTAATTAACTAACAAGCACTTGGGTTAATTTGTAAAGTTGCACTGCCACTAATTACTACTAACACAGTGTCAGCTCTTGCCCTGTTCTAGTCTCTGCCCCTTGCTTTACTCTCCCTGTATCTCCCTGTGCTTCCGCGAAATCTTTCGCACGTGCTTAATTGCTATCCTGCACTCCTTGATTTGTGAACTCCTTGACCGGAGCCGTTCATCTGTCATAGGTTGTCTATGTGAATACTGTCCATGTCTTTTTGCTTGCCAATTATTGTGTTTAGGACTTCCCCATGTGTATTTCGCTTTTTTATTAGTTCTTATCCAAATCACCTGGCCCTGCATAACATGTGACTTCCCTCTTGTCTATTTAAGGTCTTCACTGCAGCTTTTACTCTGTCAGAACGTTGATCAATTTTCACTATTGCAGAGAGCCTCGTATGCCTTTTGATTATTCCTTCCGAGTACGACATTTTTTGTACGACCTTGATATTGCCTTGCCCCTTCTTGTTTGCTACTTTTTGGATTCTGACCCTTTTTCTGTACGACCACGATTCTTGTTATTGACGCCTTGGGTATGACCTGCCCTTCTGGATTTTGACCACGATTTTGGATTACGGTTTTACATGGGCGTAGGAACCGGGGGGGATGGGGGGGACGGGTCCCCTCCAATATTTGAGACAGGCGCATTTGTCCCACCCAAAAATTATACCGCGGAGGAGAAAAATATTTGATTTTGAAATTTTTAACTTATGTGCTTTTATTTTGAAAGTGCAACACAGCGTCGTGTCACTGGCCCGCCCCTCCCTCACCGGCTCTGAGAGTGTTTGGGAGGCAGGAGACAGCAGCAGTTGACAGCAGGTGGTCTGATGCTAGAAACTCTTTTCACTATTTCCATAGTACTATAAGGGTCAACGAATGTTCATTAAACATGTTCGCTAGTTTCAACTAGCGAACTAAACCTGGTTTCTGTCACATGTTGGTTAGTAATCGGGTTGCTAGCAGTGGTAGCTATATATAAACCAGGTGGATATGTCAAATTATGAGGTGAATTTCAGTGGAGAAATCCCGCAAAGGTGCCATTATTAATTAATTATTTTATATGCAGGAACCACAACGGCAAGCTAGAGAAACAGAGCAAGCTGTTGGGGATACAGGTGTATCAGGGCTTCAGGTGAGGTCATAATTATGACTTGTTCTGTGGAATTATAGGGAAAGCATTAAAGTTAGTCTCATGATGTTCAGCAAAAATAACCTTTGAAAGTCAAAATGTCCCAACCAACTTTGGCTCAATGGGGGAAATGAAAGAAATATGTAATCATAATTCTACATGATCCAGTCTAATTAACGCTCGGTTTGCGGCTTTTCCAGTTCATAGTCGGTGGTCCATTTTGAGGTGTTTATCACAGCTGCAATTGCGTTACCGCATATTAAGATGCTTAAAGTGAGGATTGCGAGCTGGCTTGCTAACGTAGTTATATATCCACTCACTTGGTATCAATGTACACCTTACTAGATCTGAGCGGGTTTCATGCGTGCGCTGAGATGGTTTGCAGCTGTCAGTTAAGGTTGTGGCAAGTTTATGTATGTGGCATCTTTGTATGAAAATTTTGGAGGAACCTTGCATAGCCTAATTAAAAAAATGGAGAAACACTCATTCATATATTCTCTGTATACAGTAAAGGCAATATCTGCACTCAGATTTACAAACATTTTCCTGCTCGCACGCGCTCGCATCACATACGTGTCTCTATCAATTCTCACATTAAACCTATGCCCTTAGTCCCCCCAAACGTTAAACTCATTCCTACGCCCTTGCTGTTTTATGTACCTTTGCAAATCTTTTTCTCTGGTTTCAACCCCTGCCTGTTATTCGACTTTGTTTTTGGATTCTGATTTTGGCTTGGCAATACCTGTGTCTTCTGGTTTTGACCCATTTTGCAATAAAGGCTTACGATTTTTGGAATTTTGGTACTCGCGTGTGGTTCCTGAACGCACCATTACACGCGCACACACACACACACACACACACACACACACACACACACACACACAGACTCCTTGTTTTACAGGATGTTGACAACTGTCTACTTGATCATTTAAGGCTCCTCATGTATTTCAATGCTGCAGTCAAACTTGTTTTTGCATTTGACTCATCCCTACCCAGATAATCGCTGCAGGTACTGTATCCCACCCAGTGTTTTGGTGTCTTTGTTCAACAGCAGACTTTCCTTATAAACATTAAACATCTTCATACAAAACCCAAAACCAGTGAAGTTGGCACGTTGTGTAAATCGTAAATAAAAACAGAATACAATGATTTGCAAATCCTTTTCAACCTATATTCAATTGAATACACTGCAAAGACAAGTTACTTAATGTTCGAACAGGTAAACTTTGTAATTTTTTGCAAATATTAGCTCATTTGGAATTTGATGCCTGCAACATGTTTCAAAAAAGCTGGCACAAGTGGCAAAAAAAGACTTTGAGGAATGCTCATCAAACACTTATTTGGAACATCCCACAGGTGAACGGGCTAATTGGGAACAGGTGGGTGCCATGATTGGGTATAAAAGCAGCTTCCTGAAATGCTCAGTCATTCACAAACAAGGATGGGCGAGGGTCACCACTTAGTGAACAAATGTGTGAGCTGATTGTCGAACAGTTTAAAAACAACATTCCTCAACGAGCTATTGCAAGAAATTTAGGGATTTCATCATCTACAGTCCGTAATATCGTCAAAAGGTTCAGAGAATCTGGAGAAATCACTGCACGTATGCGACAAGGCCAAAACCAACATTGAATGCCCGTGACCTTCGATCCCTCAGGCGGTACTGCATCAAAAACCGACATCAGTGTGTAAAGGACATCACCACATGGGCTCAGGAACACTTCAGAAAACCACTGTCAGTAACTACACACATCTGCAATTGCAAGTTAAAACTCTACAATGCAAACGAAAGCCATTTATCAACAGCACTCCTTGTTTTCATCTAAGATGGACTGATGCAAAGTGGAAAAGTGTTCTGTGGTCTGACGAGTCCACATTTCAAATTGTTTTTGGAAACTGTGGACGTCGTGTCCTCCGGACCAAAGAGGAAAAGAACCATTCGGACTGTTATAGACGCAAAGTTCAAAAGCCAGCATCTGTGATGGTATGGGGGTGTATTGTGCCCAAGGCATGGGCAACTTACACATATGTGAAGGCACCATTAATGCTGAAAGGTACATACAGGTTTTGGAGCAACATATGTTGCCATCCAAGCAACGTCTTTTTCATGGGCGCCCTGCTTATTTCAGCAAGACAATGCCAAGCCACATTTTGCCGTGTTTTTGGTACTAGACTGGCCTGCCTGTAGTCCAGACCTGTCTCCCATTGAAAACAGCGTAAAATACGACAACGGAGACCCCGGACTGTACATCAAGCAAGAATGGGAAAGAGTTCCACCTGAAAAGCTTCAAAAATTGGTCTCCTCAGTTCCCAAACGTTTACTGTCGTTAAAAGGAAAGGTGATGTAACACAGTGGTCAACTTTTTTGCAATGTGTTGCTGCCTTTAAATTCTAAGTTAATGATTATTTGCAAAAAAAAAAAAATAAAAGTTTGAACATTAAACATCTTGTCTTTGCAGTGTATTCAATTGAATATAAGTTGAAAATTTGCAAATCATTGTATTCTGTTTTTTTGCATAAAAAATGTATTTGCTGAAATACCAGTCACATTTTGCAAAAAAAGCTGACACCAATTAAAAGCCCAATGGAGCATCATCTGATACCAAAGATTTCTGCAAAAAGTACTCAAGTCTTGTGTACTGGTGGGTTTCCATTGTCCATTGTCATGATCAGCATCATGTTTTGAAAACTTTGACCCTCAAAATCTAAAGTATCATTTTGTGACTTAGGTACTTCTTGCACACAGGTCTTCATTTTGACATTATATGATGCTGCGTTGCAAATGGCATTCCCAGCAGCATTTCATTTCATAGAGGGCAAAAGTAGTCTTGGAGGTTAATCGAAAAGAAAATGTATATACAATTAAAATAGACTGACTAAAATATTTTTCAGTCTGTCTCTGTTTCATTGCTCACTTGTACAGATGGTGAGAGCCATTTCAGAAATGGAGACATAGCACTGAACTGAAAGGTAAAGTCATCAGGTGGAGTCAGACTTGAATCAGGGCTGAAAGGCCAGCGCACTATCAGGTTGAATTGCCAGCTCCATTTGTCAGACCCCAACTGGGAGCTGTTCAAAGTTGTGAGCTCAAGACCAGAGAATTTGGCTTGAATCATCCTGTCACTTTCTATTCTATCAAAGCCTACAGCTCGCTATAACCAAGAGCATCTTGCTTTCTTGCTTAATTTAAGCATCAGTGCAATTCTATAAACAAACATGTATATTGTAATTGAACAAATAGAATGGATTGCAGATGCAAACAGCTTGATTGAATGCTGAGTTCCCGCTCGGATTGAATCAAGCAGGATGCCGATTACAATCCACAAGTCCTCTTAAAAGGGTACACAGCAAGCACTGAATAAACTTCCCGTGTGAGTCACTGGTTAAAGAGAACCAGACCCAGTGCAAAAAATGTAACCAATAGGAAGCTTATTTAATTAGCATCATTTTTTTTTAAGTTGAGAGTATAATTAAGCAATTGAATTTGATTTAAAAGTGGTCAAGGGAGCGTTCCACAAAAATGAAACCAAAACTTCTGAAGACCTTATTATACACAGTTACATCAAAGTTACATATCTCCATAACGATGCCTTTGAGAGTTCAAACAAACAGCGAAAGCAGCAGAAATTAAAATCTGTTTATCAAGAAGCAGGAACAAGAGAGCCATCATCCACTTCCGCAAGGCCTTCACGTCAGCCCAATTCATGACTTTTTCTCTTTTGTCCACTAAAATAAATGTACATTTAAAAAAAAAAAAGCAATTACAGGCTTCAAAAACTGCTTACAAAGTCAGCTTATGCTTTTCTCGAAAGGGTTTCTATTGGTCTCTCCGGAGAGGTCTTCGTCAGTAAAGAGGAATTTTGTTTATCACACTTCTGAAGAGGATGGCTTAATGTTGCAGGATGGCTCTAAAGATTACAACGCTCCAGCCCACCAATAATTGCCAATTATATAAGCCCTTTTGAGCTTTAAGGGTGGTAACTTAGGTTTATATGACTCAAGAGATCACAGCGTAGATTTTAGCCTTTTGATCATGATATGTTCATGAGGCTTATAGTCTTGGGAAAGGAAGAAATTCAAATTCTGACCCTTTCAGCATGAGAGAAAACAGCATTGACATAAAATTTACTGATTTTAAGAGAAGACAAAATTGGCAAAACATTAATTGTATGTGTTGGTGTATGTGCAGTATGAGCCGCCCATGTGCAATAGTTCTTGAACCTTGAATACCACTGTATTGACTTCATGGATGGACATCCATTCACAAGTTCTGTAAAACCCCATGGAAGAATGGTGCAATAGCTCAATGTGGTACCTGTGAACACTTTATTTAAAGCTTGGACTCTCATTATTCAAGTAACTGTGTATAAGTTCCATAATTATGTGGTCCATTGGGAAATATATATTACCCAGTAGAGGCATCTTCTCGTGCGTAATCAAATGCTTTGAAGATAGTCATTATCAGAGAAGCATGACAGTGCTAAAATACATTATGCTTCCAAAAGAAGCTGCTGTGGGAGTCACAGTGTCTGTGTCTTAAGAATTTTGATTAGCTAGGTTTCATATTCCAATCTGCAGCATTTAATCATCATCTTAAAAGTTTGGAAATGACATATATGCACTATATGCCTGTTCATGACCTGGTTGGAATCTTGTTAAAATGATTAACTTTTCATTAGTGAAAATTTAACCTTGGGAGAAAAAAAATTCTCCACTGATTTAAATTACTGATTTTCCTATAGCAGTCTATTTTATTTGGAATTCTGTTTACGCTTTCTGCGTCAGTGTATTTTTGTTAACAGCCACTGCCTGCATTTTTGATAATATTCATTGATCTTTCTACACCTATTTTTGTCAGAAGATTTGTAGCAGCAGCCCCCACCATGTAACAGCCAAAACGCTAACTGCCTGAAGATCTTGTCAATCGCAAGGGAAGCATTCTGTCATAATTGACAAAAATCTTGTCATTTGCTGGGAATTAGTTTAATATTACTGTTAGAAATAAATAATTTTCATTTCAATGGCAAGTTCTGTCTGTCATTAATATCCATTATATCCATGCCACTCTAATCAGAGTTAACCATCCTGCTCTCGTCCACTATAATGATTTCTAGTTTTCTGTTTATCATCATTAAGCTGATTGATACAGGTTCATTAGGATTTTGCTTTCTCTATGAGAAATCACTATTATGTTTATATATGACTGCCTCTGCCCCTTTACTGTGCAAATCATGCGCTTAGAATACCCTTGCCCTGAACATTTTATATGTTTCCCTGATCTGACACACCCAGGTCAACTCATTGACTACTCCACTCGTGAGCTGATCAGCTGAATCAAGTGACGATCTGGAAAACATATATAATGTGCATGACAGGTATACTCTGGGAGCAAGGTTAGTTAACACTAGTGAACATTACTAAACATTGGGCCTTATTTATCAAACATGAGACAAACAAATTTGATCGTAAATCAATTTTAGATTAATTTGAGGAAACAATGTGGGATTTATCAAAGTTTTTGTATATCAGTTTGCTCATTGGATCCAAAGGGATTTCACAAGTTCTCTAAACTGTTTGTATTGTACATGTGAATGGCAAAAAAACAAGACTGTTATTAATTTTCTTGTCTTTCAAAAATAAATCTACTTATTACTATTGCCATTATTTTTATACAATGGAAAATGATGTTAGGATTTAAATGATCTTCAGTGTTAGAGGGTTTTTGATTGCGAAATAACCTTTTTTTAATGCACTTCTTACAAAACCACTCCCCAAAACAATAGAATACAAGTTGCTTTCATCCTTCGAGGTAATTCCAGTGGACGTCTCTCCAGTAATTTGGCCAATGTGTTTATCCATTGTGGAAAACTTGGCCAAACTCTGACCTCCTCCTGTGGCTGACAAGCTTTTTTTCTGAGATTGTATTTTTTTCTTTGCCTCCAGTTTCATGTCAAACCATTTTTTTGACCTGTTGCAGTTTGACTTTTCACACCAAATTTACTGCAACAGCTATTTCTTGATGGGCTTTGGACTTTCATTAACATGACTTCTATTGCTGCCCCTGAAAAGTCATTTTTTCTTTTGCCTTTTCCCTGCCATCTGTCTGCATTGCCAACAAAGAAATTTCAAGCTTCTTATATGGCTTTTCAGGGGCATCAATTTATGCTCATCGAAAATTTAGATAATGCCCTTCTCATTTATGATTGATTGGTACTTATCAACATACACATGGGGATACAAACAAAACGTGTCTACATGTTTGATATATCTGGCGGAATTTGTCAGTTCGTATATGTTGACACTTAAATTTGAACAGAGTTCTCCAAAAATATTGATTAATGAGGCCTGTTGAGAAGGTATTATGTTATTATATAATTTATTTAACTGGTGCATTTACTCAAAGTTCTGTACAGTTGATTAAATGAAGCAGGGTCAATGCCCCCTGCCCCACACCCACAGGGAGTAATCAGCATTGATCCCTGAGGCCTGAACCGCAATCCCTCTGACCATAGCCACCAGACCATAGCCAGCCCATAAATGAAATGAGAGATTCAGGCAGCCACAGTCTGAATTGCTTACAAATTTTATCTGCAGTTTATTTGCAGTTTCTGCAAATATTCAAATTTTTACCCTCAACTTTTTTATGAACCCTTAAACTTCGATTGAATCGCAATGTGTCTGCTTGGAAGGAGGCTAAAATGTAATCATTTTAGGAATTAAAATGTTAATGTCACTTAGCAGTATGATATCATTAGGCTATATAGGACCTGTTTTCTTGCGGGAAAAGTATGAAGGTGCTTATATTTTGTCCAAAGTAACCTATCAGTTTCAGTTAAGTCAGCTAGATGCCAATCTGACAGTTTTGAATTGGCTTTCTTCAACTTTTTAAAACAAGCAGAGATTTTATTAATTCAGGAGTGTCAAATCCAAGGTGTGGAGAGTCGAAGAGTTGTACAGACTCTTCACACCTTACATTTAGTTGTTAGATGTTGCAGCCAATTTAGTTGTTAAATGCAAGGTGTGTGTGGATTTTATATCCATGAAATGTCACGGCACCCCTCCAGGGCTACTGTCTGACACCCTTTTTCCTCAAAATAGTTATAAACTAATACACTGCTAACATACCATGTAACATCAGTTCAGCAGTCGAAACTCTTATAATTATTAGCAAAATAGCACCTTCATAATTGTGTCCACAGCAGCCATTGTGAATCTTCTTCTCACTCACTCAGTTGTGCTCTAAATGTTTCAGTATGCCCGTGATGGGCACTCCTTAATGCAAGGTAGGTATGATCATCCATCCATTTTCTCCATCACTGCTCAATAGGATTGCGTGGGAGCTGGAGCCTATCTCAGATGACTATGGATGAAAGGCAGGGCACACCCTGGTCAGCTCACCAATCCATCACAGAACTCACACATCATTATTGCACCATCCACTCACACGCTCATACCTATGAGCTACTTAGAGTCTTCAGTTGGCCTGCGATGCATGTTTGGACAGTGGAAGGAAACTGGATTACTTGGTGTAACCCAAGCAAGTAAACCCAAACATGTAAACACCACACAGAAAGGCCCCAGGCCAGATTCAAACCCATGACCTTCTTACAGTGAGGCTGTAAATAGCTGTACATCCCCATTTTCATTATGCACTATGTCATCTCTAGGGTTCCAGTCTAAGAGTTTTTAAAAGGTAGAACAAACTATTCTTATGCTGATGATACCTGAGAATAGCATATTAAATGGCACATTTTACAAAATCTATAGCACATCGATAATACCGTACCTGTTGTTCACTTTGAGGCCACACGAGTGTTAATTTGTAAGTGTGGATAAAATAGGAAAATGAGCAACGCGAGAGAAACATGTTTTTCTAAGCAGCTCAGATCAATATTCTGCAGCACAGCCCTTGAATTTTAATGGGCGAATATACCATATTTATGTTTCTCGCAGTCGCAATGAAGCATGAAAAAAAAAAAACTCACTTTTTAATTTTGCACCCTTTGAAATTAAATTATGTTCTGATGGAGCTCCCTGTCCAAAATAAAAGTTATAGTGCGAGTGGTTAATCATGTGATGTTTACATTTATTATAAGGCAGAGATTTACTGGCTGGACAGGGCTGAAGGCAGCCAAGAAACTATATAGGCTTTGAGAGAAGACGTGAGATGTGAGATTATGCACATTTTTATATTACGGACACACTTGTGATAAATATTCTATTGCAGCTGAAGGGAAGGTAATGAAACAATTTCATGACATTTTCACAATACTTCGATTCATGCATTAAAATGAAAATGCAACTGGCAGTTCTTATGCTTCCAGTAAGTTTCTGTTAGCGGGTTGTGGGCGGGGAAAGCAACTTTAAAAATTTGCAGTCAAAAATTTGACACTAATTACACACCTGATGTTGCTTTAGTTGATTTCTTTTTGATGAAAAACAACAGATCACAGGAATTCTCATGTGCAGACATGAGCTGTATGATTTAAGCCAAATGAAATTATGCTGTCATATTTTTTTTTCATAAATAAAAGATAGAAGCTGCAGCATTTACTGATTCACACAATGACAGGATTATGACATTTGACATAAAATGACTGCATCTGTTATGACATCTTGTGACAGCTCATATGGTGTGCCTATGGCAGTGAAATGTCAGCCTTATGCAGAGGGGTTCAAGCTAAGTTCAGCTAAATATTCATTTACACATGAAAAGCAGCCAGAAAGGATGGACTTGGGCAGTGCATAACAACATTTATTGTATTTTTTAAATCAAGTTCTGGGAAAAATCATCTACGGAAGCCTTTATAAGTTCATCAGCTGTCGTGTTTGACGGGAAGAGCCCATGAATAGAGCCAAATTATTCACACTTTGCTTTCATCCACAGAATGGATGGCCTTTAATTTACACAACAGAAAGGCTCATTCAGGTAAAGTGGGTAATGAAGGAAAGGGTAAAGTCTGGAAAGTGAAGGGTTAATGGATGCACAGTCTCTGCTGTTTTCAGCCTCATTTTATTTATTCTGCCGTGATGTGTGTTCAGGTCAGAATTAATGATTTTTGACAGATACAAACGCACACACTGCTTACTTGAGCTTTTAAAATACTGAATGCAGGATATATTTTAAAAATAATTTTCCATCAGAGGAAAACTATCTGTAGCTAAAATCCCAAGAATTGAATCACATCCAAATTAAACGGTGTTCAGCCTTTCCACCAGGGTCCTCAGTCTTATCCTGAAGGGGCTGGTTTGAGTGCAGGCCTTCGACCCGACCGAGAAGTTTCACACGTGACTCATCAACCACTAGAGACCTTACTAAGGACTGTAATTAACTGACTCAAGGGTGTTACAGTTGCTGCATGACTGGATCAAAAGCCAAATCCTGAATCCTGGGTAACTTTGAGGTCCCCAAAAAGCAAAGCTTTCAAATAGCTGTTTTTATAAAGTAGGCCCTCAGAGGCAAGCCTTTCCTCTGGATGAAAGGCGAGCTGCACAGGCGTTATGGATATAAGCGATCAGGACAGTGTTGCTGTGTCTTAACCGCCGCAGCTGATGTACCCACTAGAGCAACATTTTCTGGCAAAAGAAATATAGTGTGGAGGTCTCTGTTTTGGAATAAGGATGTCCTCTGTTACCACAAACACTCACTTAAAATGCACACACACGCAAACACAGGCAAACACACACACACACACACATACGCACGCACTCATGCACGCTGCACACACAAACTCACCCACACACGCACACACACACAGGCATACACATACTCACATACAAACACACACATATACTCACTCACGCACAAACACACACACACACACACACACACACACACACACACACACATACAATTTCACTCACAGGCACACACACACACACACACACACACACACACACACACACAATCACTCACACATACACACACCAAATGGAAATCAGGAGTCATTATTATCCAATTAGCCAGGCTAATGGCACATGAGAGAGAGCCATGGGGCCGAGTCATCAGTCTCCTTCATGCTGTCGCTCACTTCCAGGCTCTCTTCCCGGCTTCAGCCACTTCCAGTTCAACGTTCCGCATTTCAGCCTCTCCGTCTGCTCCCTGCGAGCTCAATATCACACCCGGCAAGCTCTGAGCCCTGCTGGGGGAAAGCATTTCACATATGGAAGCTCTGATTCCTGTTTTTTTTTTTTTTACTTTTTCCTTTTAATGTTCTGGTCGGTGCCGATTCCACCATCGGTTCTGAAATGCCCTTGCTCTTTAAAATGGATGTGTTGCATCAGCTTGGTAGCTATAAACTAATAAACCTGCTTTTATGTGAATACGAACCATCAAGATAGAGCTGACATCAAGTTCTCGGAAGTTTGAGTGATTACCCCTAATGCTTCTGCACAATGCACTTATCTTTGTTTGCATTCATTACATTTGTGCCTCAAATAATTCCAAACGAAAACAACAAAGAACTCAAGCAACGATTACCCTGCAATGTCAGCTGTCTGAACGAAAAAAATAATTACCTCGCAACACAAGAGGACATGAAAAATTACTGCCATAAGCTTGTTGTCACCTGAATTTATCTTTCAACTGGAGCAGAACAGGACCACAAATATACATCTTATACCAAATGACTAAGTTAAATGAGAGTATAATGCTGCATTCAGTGCCTGGGAACACAGCCATTTTGGGACAATACGGGAAGGACAAAAGTAGAACATTATATGGCAAATAAACAATTCTTTGCCGTAATGAAGCCACTCCATTATTGTTTTATAATACAACTCAGCCCCAACATGAATACAAAGAGGATGATTCTGTTTGGCATAGCTCTCTATATGTCACATCTGGTTTAAAGTCCTGTACAACGTCAAAAAGTTAAACAATTTTAGATTCAATGACAAGTGCCGCCTGCCATTGCCATCCACAGCATTCTTGTGGCCCAAACCGGACTTCTGATTTGCTGGCTACTGTGAACCACCACACTGCAAGAGCACATAATTACCCAAGCAAATAATTAAGCAATATAAAAAGCAGGACGTAATACAACAACATTATCAAACCTGGGATTGAGCTGGGAAGGAGACAGTGCTGGAAAATGTCGTGATGTACACTATCTCAGAGAGAGGGCAAGATAGTAAAGCAATTTACATGGGGCCTGCAATCTTACAGGCAGACGATAAGCAGGAATGCTTAAGGCAGAAGAATGACCGGCCTTGCTTATACTGAGAAGCAGTCAGGAAGGCGAGAGCAACAGGGAAAGGTGGATGGATATATTGAAGAGCCCAGGAGAAAATGCTCACAGACCCGAGAAACGGAGTAGGAGTGAGTTGAATGTTGCAGAGGGGTCAACTCGAGGCTTCAGAGGGCCTGACAGGGAGGCTTAAGTCAAGCACTGACAGAGACAGAGGTAGTATCAGGTGGCGGGGGAACGTTAACACGGCATGGCAGTGAATGCTTACTGTTCTCTCAACCCACCAGAGAGCTCCGACTTCATTTCTTTTATAAGGGAGAGACTGCATAGAAAATACAGGGAAGCCTGAATACTGCAGCTCCTGTACATTGCCATGGCAACCACTCAGCAAAAATGGGACAAAGAATAGAAATCAGAACAGGAATTGGAATGAAGTCAATGAAAAAATTAAACGGATAAGTATGAGTGACAAGTACATAGCAATCATGCCTTTTTCCCTCAAAGATGACTATTTGCATGCAAAATAGGATTATTTTCTCCTCTTGACTATTGCTGTTGCACTTAAACAGAGAATTTAATGAGACACAGCAAACTCAGTGCAGACATTAGGGTGGCCCTTAAACATTACACTGCTCGAGATAAAAGCAACGTTCGGGGTGATGGCTCCGAATTGTGCGTATGCTGTTCTTCTTAAGACACTCAGCTGCCAATTCAACTAAGTTGTTCAACTTTCTGCGAGGAAAGTCACTTTTGTCAGCAATCCCTGGAGTAAAGAGAACCATAAATAAAGGCGTTGCGTTCTTATTAAAACGGAGAGCCTGCGCTGATGAGGTAAGCAGAGAAGCAGCTCGTTTGAGTCGCTGAGATGTATTGTTGCTCAAAGGAATTTCTCATTTCTTTTCATCCAGAGACAATTTCGGAGTTTTCATTTTTTTTAGAGAGGATCTGAAGCAGTTTTCTCATTCCATGCAGTCGACAGCTGTGATTAAGTCTGTAAGGTGCAAATTCACAAATTTACGAATGGAATGTTCTCAACTGATGATTCAAATGATGAGGTGACAAACACTACTGGTAACTGACAGCAAGGGAGTTCTGGAACATTACTTAAAATTGTGAAAAAAACACCTTCCTGTGTTCTCAAAAGTGAGAACATCACAGACTAATGGAGATTGTTATTCTTTTCTACTCAACACTCACTCTGTACATCAGTCACTGAAGCAGAGGATCATCCGTCCATCATCTGACCCATTTGCTCCTGGTCTGGGTAATAACACACACACACACACACACACACACACACACACACACGCACGCACACACACATGCTCAGACACACGCACACATGCTCAGACACATGCATATGCACACATGTACACACACACACACACACACACACACACACACACACACACACACACAAAATACGTAAGTACTTGTAGTTATGATAGTTCCCAGTTCATTGCCTGCTTGGTTGCCTGGCTAGTGCATAGCTCATGTCTTTGAAGTTGTGCTGCATTTACATTAAATAATGTGCTTCATTAGAAATAGCACAGCCAATTTTCTGGAGCAGACTGATCTTGCTTACAGCAATTAGGAAAGTGTGCAGCTGGAATATTTCACTGCAATTCAAGTCACTAAATTCCATTCAAATGTGACTCCACTTGGGCAGGCGATGAGGAGAGCTTATCTGCAAATAAATAAATAAATAAATAGAAATAGGAATAATAGGAAAAAAAAAACTATATTCAAATGTCATGGCAATTGCATTGGTAAAATATATTTTCTGAAATTGAGTAATCGGCACCAAAACACAAAGGCAATAAAAATCAAGGCTGCTGACAAAGGGGAATACGTTTTTCATACTGTCATACAGCCATGACGCCTTATAATAAAAACAAGGCAGATATCATGTGAATGGTTCATATAAAGTCTCCTGACCTGACCAACTTTCTAAAAGAAGCATCTGTCACAGCCAAGGCAGTACAAGCGCCCATAAGGTTCCAAAATTCATGAAAAAGCCACTTTAGTCTCATCCAGTTCAACAGCCAAAGTCAACAGCACCAAATTAAATTCCAGACTGCCTTCAACTATTCCATTCCCCCACATCAATTCTGTCACAGCTCTACCTCAATGAGGAAAAATACAAATAAGTCAGCTACTACCCACACATAAACAAACTGAAACATAAAACAAAGTAAAAAAAAATGCTCCCAACCATACTTCAGGCATTCTCTCCTGCACTTGAGCAAGATTATTTAAACTATGCCACCTTTACCGGGCAGAATGTATAACTTACCCATAATTCCCTTCTTAATGCGGCTGCTGCACTAAAAGTAACGTACTACCTTATCTATATATACCACTGCAAAATAAACTATTTTAATCTTTTAAACAGAAAAATACTTCAGGTAAATATGAATCATTAACCTTTGCTCACAATCATTCCGAAATGTCAGCACAATGTCAAGACCTCTTCCCATGGCTCTATAAATCCTCAAGTTTTAATTATTTTAGCATAATCTGGGCCTTTGGGCTTTACCTGATTAGGATGTGACGATGATATTTTCTCAAGGCTGACAGAATTGGGAGAGATTTTCTTGAGCTTAGACAGTATTGATTGGATGATGAGGGTTTAGACAAGTAGCATCTGAGACCTTGATCAATGCCGATAAGTACAAAAGTCACAAACACTTTGACAGAGAACTTAATTTGGGTCTGCTGGTTCTAGCAACTACTGGATTCTCTTCCAAAGGAGAGAATGGAGACCCTCTCAAAACCACTGCTTAATAATCTTAGTAAAGTTCACTGTATTAGTATCAAAGAGTGATTGTGGAGCAGAAATGCCAGTTATGACCATAATTTCACAGCATTATAAACGCAAAATAGCTTAAGTGAGGTAAATCTGTAATACAATCATTGGCGTAACTACCGTATATGCAGGGCCGCCTTAATGCACGGGCTTACCTGGGCTGAAGCCCCAGGGCCTACGAGGATCAAAAGCCTATCGTGAGCCAAAGGAAAAAAAAAAACAGGCACACACATTTTTTGTAATTTGACAAATTTTCTGTCCATCACTTAACATTCATCTTTGTAGCTGCTGATTGGTCAAATTTACGAGTGACCCACGGGGGCCCAGCCAGGCCCAGTGACACAACCTAACAGAATGTAGAGTGATAGTTTTGGCATAGGACATAGTCAAATGTAGGTGTGCCGATTTTTCGTGATTGCGGACAAATTCATGGAATTGGCATTCATAAACGGAATCCCAGATAATGCATGGAAGTTCCATCAATGGAGCAATGATGTTCCAAACAAACCCCTTTTTTCCTCTGAAGACCATGCCAAACCTCCTTAGCTAAAAACTTATGGAAATGTGTCAGAGACAGGAGTCCGAAGACCCTTTAGTCGGTAACAGCCTTAATTTAAGAATAAAGACTGCCGTCTTATTTGCACAGCTGGCCAAGTACCTTGCTGCTCTTCCCATTCATTCCCGGCACAGAAGGAACTTTTTACTGCCGTACAGTTGCGTGCCAAATTAGATAAAATCTTTATTGAACATTGAAACACTAACCGCTACCAAAAGCGACTTTGTTACCGATGTTTATGGCTGAAATTGTTGCGTGGAATATGCCCACCCCTAAAACACGACTCGATCATAGCAGCCATCCTGACAGAACCGCATTGCCACCAGTAGTCTCTTGCATGATTGAGTAATATTTTATCCCATAAATGATCAAACATTGGTGTACAACAGCCATGTTTTACAACGGTACATGTTTGTTCTTACACACGTGTAATCCAGCTTTCTTGCGTCGCGATTGAACAGATTACATTCACAGACAAACTTCAGCCAGTATCTATGCCACGGTAAGGCTACCAGTCTTTCTGCTTACCGTTTCTAACTGGCGGTCTGTTCAAATCCACGCGATGAATAATTCGCTAGCTAACATGCGAATGCTTTCCCCCATTAGAATAGTAAGTTAAACGTGTAGCAGTTGTCGTAGAAACTTTAATTTATTAATTCAATGACGAAAAGCGTTAGCATGCTTGCTAGCAAATTGTTCATTGCAGGGACTTGAATAGACTGCCAACTAGAAGCATACCCTGTATTTCATTAGCTGACATTTAAGGGATACATTAGATCTCAAATAGGAGCCCGAGATATCACATTTATGAGACTCAAGTTGTGATTTTTATTTCTTTCTCATTGATGCGCTCAATTTACTGTAAAAAAAAAAAAAAAATTAAAATTAAAAATACACAAATAATTGAAAAGAAATACAGTTAACACCCCAAATTAAATCAGACGTAGAATTTTATCTTTTTTTTTAAGGGAAATGGCAATTTTCATAAACTTTGTGTCATGGTTTTGGAGGTGGCGTTTGTTTGGGAGCTTTCTTTGTTACTCTCGTCCGGGACGATATCGTTTTGCCCACATCGGATTCTTTGGCCAGCTGGCATTAATTGTGGGCGGCGCCCGGACTCTATTTAAGCCCAAGTTCCGCCTCGCCGCCTTTGCTAGAGCGTCAGTGTTACATTTGCACTGTAGCCCGTAGGTTCTCTAGCTAGAGAGTTTGTTAGGAAAATTAGTTGCAAAAAAGGAAAGTGTTAGTTTTCTAGGGAGTTTATTCCTCTGATTCCCTTTCTCCATTTCTTTGTTCGTGCACCGTTTGGGTGCTTAATCTTTTGATCTTGGTTTCCGAGATCTCTCTTTTGTTCGTTCTGTCTAGCTCGCCTTGCTTCCTTATTTCTCACGGACGAGACATATGTCCTTTGGAAGTGCGAGCCCCGCTCTCCTGTTCTGTCTGGTTTCTGTGTTTGTCTTATTGCTGTGCTTCCTTTTTTCCAGCCACTGCATTTGGCGTCTCAAATAACCAGCCATCACACTTTGATTTGTTGTTCATATGTTACGGAGTGGAATAAAACTTTCATGCATCTTGATTTTAATCAAACAGTTTACTCTTTCACTGATGAGTTGCTGTGAGTGTGGTTGTTATAAAAAAGTGTTCAGTCTTAGACTGACATCTGAGTTTATTTTGAGTTTATAGTAGGCCTATGGGCCTGAGTAAACTGGTCTTCTGTTTAAATGAATATTGTGGTGTTTTCTGGCTCAGAAAGGAAAACTAATACGTAGAGCCTCTCAGCCCCAGGGCCTAATGGCAGGTTAAGGCAGGACTGCGTATATGCAAATAATGCCGCTAGATTGGGGCCTGTGGCCGATGGGGGCCTGGACGGACGTGCTCTGCTAAGCAAAATGTTCGCTAAAAGCACTAAATTTTTCTGCTCTAGCCTCCCTTTCGCGGTTGAATTATTTTGCAGCAATAATGCCATTCATCAGAAGTATCTGAACTCGTTTGTATTTATAGTACTCAAAAAGTAAAGCTGTCTGCATCATGGGATCGTATACGAACTTGATGTCATTCACTAAATGGAGGACAATGCTACTATATAACGATTTTACATAAGCAGCCATATATTTTATTGACTCGTACCCCTGTGTAACGTTTCTACATTAAGTTTAAGATAGGGAATAATGGATGATTTGAAGTTCAAGAATGTGAAATTTGTGCCCACGTGGAATGCTGGGTTATAGCAATTACTGACATGCCTGTCAATCCCTGTGACTGTCGCATTCGCTGAACGATCCTTTTCCAAATGATTAAAGGATTTGATAAAGGAATTTGCGTAGCGAAAAGCCGGAGAATGCGCCTTTAATGTAAGTGAAACCTATTTATCATATGTTTGACTTCAGCTACAAAAAACCTAAACACGTGCTTTGTATTTTTATGGCCCATGTGCAGACATGACTGTTCTTACCTTGTGGGCACGCTGTCACATTTAATTTGTTTCATGTATTTTGCCATTGCTGGTTGTTTTAAAGCTGCATTCTGTCGTTTCTTTCGTTCGCGGCTGACGTTACGTTATGTTACATATGATTGTGCTATTGTGAGATTGAGCAAGACGTAGGTGAGCAGCGCATTGTGCAACTGATGGTTAATATATGGATTAATCATGCTTTATTCACTTGTCTTGAAAAAAAACTTGTGGACAGCCCCGCCCGAGCTTTCAAACGTTGTCTACAATGCGCAGAAACACGTATCTGAGACAGTAACCAGCGTTCATGGTGTATGTTTTTGACATTAAAACATTAAAATTTACTCTAACTAAATTTTGTATGAAAACGAGGCTGTTATTATAACAGAACATTCTGTACTTAGGGGAGTGAGAGAGGCATAAGGGAGGCAGGTCGCAAGCTTATGGAAGCATATTTCTAACAATATTAAAATGAAAGCGCACTTGCTGGCAGAACATTTTGATGCCTCATGACTGACAAGGCCTGCCTTGGCCATTTTGCATTGGGGCCCGGAGCTGACTCGTTACACCACTGAATACATTGCAAATAGGGAAGCTCTGCCGTACTGAAATGCATGGATAATAATTTAACTATGATGAAAAAACAACTACATGACAATTTAAACTGGGCATTTTTGCCACAGGATAACCATTCGGAGGAAAATTAGATTTTTAAAAAATATATTTGCCTTTGAAAAGATTTATGTCCACTATAAGTTTAGCATCATTCAGTGTTAATCTTGACACTTTCAGGAACACCAGGATGTTTTGAAACTCCATGGCCAGTTTTCATTCCACTGTGAAATAAAATCATGTACACCACAACAGTACTGTTTGTAGTTTTCGTCTCCAATCCTGTTACAAAGGCTCAAACTGGAGTGTGTGAAAGTAGATGTGTAGAGAGGAGGGAGTCAGAGATCTGGGGTAGTTCAAAGGCTTTATCCACCAAAAAAACCAGAGAATACAAGAAACAAAACACTACTGCTAAACTGGCTAGGCAAAAGACAATGCCCTTTAAAGGCTGAATAGAAACTCAGGACTAGAACAAAAAACAGACGGAGCAAGGCTTCCTCTAGTCGAGGATTAAATTAAAAATGCTGGAACAGACAAATCAAATCAAAAGCTAGTTGACAGAACTCTTCTCAAGAGAGGCAGACAGGAACACTGAATCAAAACCAGGGACATGGCCAAGATTGCAGGCTCAAGCAAGAGTCCGTGAGTTCTTGCCTCTTGTTCGATTAAACTATGTTTGTTTTTGCGTAGATGAGCAAAAATATTTATGAACAGTCTCGCCTTACTTTTCAAGATGGCATCCAGTATTGTCAACATCGGTATCCACAGTTTTCCAAAGCTTGTTCAATAAAATTTGATGCAAACCCTTGATGGCAGCCATTTTGAAAAACATGCAAGAACTCGCGAGCATTCAAATCTAGGACAACTTTCCCTCACAAGACCTTGCGTGAGACCTTTTGGTCTTGAATATGCTCCGGGCAGAGTAAAGACTCAGCAATGGAAGTAAGCCCAAACCCCCTTAAATAGCAAAGTTGTGTAGATGAGGGGCGGGGCAACACTCTTTTTGTGGTTTCCACCGCATTCTTTTTGCGGAGCGTGGTCCTGCCCTCCGGAGTTTGTGGTTCTGAACCATGGACAGCAACTGGGATTACTGCCGGTGTTGCAGAAGTACCGGTTTCAGAACCGCGGACAGCAGCCGGATCGTGGCCAACGTTGCAGCAGTGCCGGTTTCAGGACCGCGGATAGCGGCCGGGATTGCTGTCGGTACTGCAGCAGTGCCAGGTTCAGGACAGCGGCCGGAGGATCAGGCAGAGATGCGGTTGTGAGAAATCCATCGCAGAAAATGGCTTTAAAGTGTAGATGAAAAAGTGTTTTTTCCCCAGTGTTTGCTTCCTTGTTATGTGTAAAAAAGCATTCTGACATTAAAACGCTTCTAAACTTTAACTGAGCCAGTTTTTTTTCTTTGCGTTTAAATATACACCTATTTTGACTTGAAATTTGTAAAGGGCGTGCATCATGTGATTTGCATCATGTGATCTTGTGAGGTCAGCTGATTTGACTCACAATAAAACATGCCGGAAAGCAAGAGGACGGCAGTGAAAAAAAGAGCCCAATATTGTGTGGCTGGAGCACTGGAGTCGTACGAATACATTTTGTGCACCGGGCATATTGATGCATGTGTTTCCCTCAGATCCGACTTTGAGGGCAAAACAGGTCAAATTTGCGCAGCGGCACCGCGTCGATTTCGGCGAGCAAATGTAAGCAAAATGATTCAAAGCTGAACCACGCTGAGACTGCAATCAATTACACTGACGTCACAAGTTAGGCATTCTTGGACCCAGTCTCCAGGACAATTTTTGAGGGAAGATCAGTGTATTTTGGGCAGCAAAAAGTAACAAAAAATGTTTTTTAACGTCATTTCTAAAAAAAAGTTTATTGCATATCTCAAACCACCAAAAACTGGGAAAAAAATGTGTCATAAACACTTAAAATTACTTTTTGAACAGATGAGGCACTGATTGGCTAGAAAGCTGAATGTGGAAAAATATGATTGGGTGATAGCCGGCAAGAGCACTAAACAAAAAATATCTGGATATACTGTACATATTTCAGTCGTCCAATTCAAGTACACATACAGTATGTACTGATACAATGCCGTATATTCAGTGTGATCGCAATGGTATTTAGGCTCTGATCTGATCATTCCCTCTATGCATTTGCCTGAGTGAGCCGAGAGAAGCAGGGAGTTGCAATCGGGATCTGACCCCTCCTTGAAGACCAATAATCTGAGCCTGCAGGTGGATGTTGGGGTGAAGATGGGATGAAATTGCATCAGCGCATCACGAGCTGCGAGAGGCAGCAGGTGTGGGGGGCCAAGGGTGAATGAGTCAACTTTGCTGGTTTAAATAGACCAGCGTATTAAAGTGGAAGTCAGTTGTGGCAGACCTGAGCAGTCCAGATGATGTGAAGGCAGCACGATTCACAAGCACCCTCTTTATTTTGAGTGATTTCATATTTTAAAACTATTTTTTTTTTACAGATGTTCTTTGTCTTATACACAACATTAATAGTTAGAACTGTGTAATTTCAAGGCCTGATTTTCTGTAATGCACTTAAAAGAGCCTCTTTTATGAGACTAGCGCTTGTGCCATCATGGAGTATATAATAATACTTTATTATCCATAAAGAGGCGGTAGCAGCGAGACTACTCCACAGGAACTGGATGCAAGGCCTCGTGTAGGCTAGCCTGGTCACCCAGCATGACACCCTCCACCTACACATCAGCTGGAGGCCACATAGAAGCAGAACGCCTCACTGCTGGAAATCGCCACGGCAATAAGGAGTCCTTCTGTGAGCTTCTCTGACACGTATGGACAGGGGAGAGAGTAACTTCAGTTGCAGAGGGAACATTTCTGAGCATCCTTACTGAAAGGGGGAGGGTGTGGAAAAGGAGTCTTACTTGGTGCAAATAGCTGGGTGGAGTTACACAGTGCAAATAGCATTTTCAACACCTTTTCATTTAAAAGAACTTTTGATTCTGTTTGTGAGACATTCGCCTTTTTAACAATCCGTTTTCTTTGACACTTTTCAAAAGAATACTGTGTGGAAAATTCACAACAACCTATTTTATTTTACTTTTGTCCCAATGCAGAAAACGGTAATATTTCATCTTGCAACAAAAATGGATACGTTTCTAGATAATGGATCTAGAATTCACTGATGAATGTTTTCTCGCTATGCTGTTTTCTGAAAAACCCTCTCTAAATGAGTCGTAGATTTTTTTAAACCAAGCTCATGTTACTGCTTGACTCACTGATAAATCTATGAGACAGTATGCAAGGGTGTAAGTTTAATGTGAGAATTGGTAGGGACACGTATGTGACGCGAGCGCGCATAGCCGGAAGATTTTTGTTAATCTGAGTGCAGATACTGCCTTTACTGTATACAGAGATTATCCAAATGAGTGTTTCTCCGTTTTTTTAATTAGGCTACGCAAGGTGCCTCCAAAATTTTCATACAAAGATGCAACATATATAAACTTGCCACAACTTTAACTGACAGCTGCAAACCATCTCAGCGCACTCATGAAACCCGCTCAGATCTAGTAACCTGGATATTGATACCAAGTGAGTGGATATATAACTACATTAGCAAGCCAGCTCGCAATCCTCTCTATTAAGCAGCTTAATATGCGGTAACGCAGTTGCAGCCATGATAATCACCTCAAAATGGACCACCGACTATGAATTGGACAAACCGCAAACCGAGTGTTAATTGGACTGGATCATGTTAGATTTACGATTACTTGTTTCTTTCATTTCCCCCACTGAGCCAAAGTTGGTTGGGACATTTTGACTTTCAAAGGTTATATTTGCTGAACATCATGGGATTAACTTCAATACTTTCCTTTTAATTCCACAGAACAAGTCATAATTATGACCTCACCTGAAGCCCTGATACACCTGTATCCTCAACAGCTTGCTCTGTTTCTCTAGCTTGCTGCTGTGGTTTCTGCATATAAAATAATTAATTAATAATGGAACCTTCGCGGGATGTCTCCACTGAAATTCACCTCATAATTTGACATATCCACCTGGTTTATATTTAGCTACTACTGCTAGCAACCCGATTACTTACCAACATGTGACAGAAATCAGGTTTAGTTCCCTAGTTGAAACTAGGGAACATATTTAATTAACATTCGTTGACATTATTTTCCGGTAAAAACTAATTTAAGGTAGCTAGCAAGTCTTGACTTTAAGTAACAATCTGTTTCTGACTAGTTAGATCACTTATTCAACCAACATTACACTTGGCATTCAGTTTGGCGAAATATTAGCAGCTTGACTTAACATGGAGCGACTTTCTTTCCCTCACGCTCTCAGACAATGAAATTTCCACAGAAGTGGTACATACCTAAGGTAATATCAATGTATGTCATGAGTTGGGCCATGGGAAAAGTGCTATAGTTACGCGATTACGAAAAATCTGAACAAATGCCAAATTACGGTTCTTTTCTACAGGTAAGCCATTGCAAACGCATGTAATCAAAGCTGGCAATCCAGTTGCGCATCTCAAGCCTCGCTTTGGACAAAAATGAATATTCATGACCTGAATAGCGTGGTCAGTTTACTCTTGACTTTTAGCCTTCAGATAGCCCCGCCCTTTCAACCAATCAAATGCTAGAATGCATAAATGGGTTGTTTTGGGGACGTAGTCTCCAAAATTGGGTCTTACATGGCTTGTCTGGAAAGATGATAAGAACGAGTTTGCTAAAATATTAGTAGGGACAATCTGGCTTCCCAAAATATTGGTAGGGACATGTCCCGACCTTCCATATACAAACCTACGCCCTTGACAGTATGTGCTTCTCATGGTTTCAGCCAATCAACCCTAAAAAAGGAAGCATTCGAAATGTGCAACCACGTGTTATTATTAAGCTATTATCTTTTTTATTGCAAGTGTCATTTTATACTTGATACATGTTATCTACTTAGAATGATCTCTCTTTAGGAATATTTTTTATAAAATATTTGTTACTTCTCACTCGCTAAAATAGTTTTTATTTGTTTTTCTTGACTTTTATTTTATTTCAATTTTTTTTTCATTTTTTTTACAACAAAACACACTCACACCACACACATCCGTTAACCACACTCTACCCTCTACCCCAATCCCCACTCCCTCCCTAACCCCTGGTCATCCAAAACAGTGTCATGCAGCGGTGCCGGTCTGCACTAACCCATTTATTGAATTTTGATAGTGGCGTCACAATAGCTGAATGTCAATCCTGCTAACCCATACCATTTGACAAGTGAAATGCTGCTGATCTGATAAATTTGCCCCCTCCTGAGGGTTTTGTGGATTCCCACTACAGTCTGGCAGCCAGTTATGGTAAAAGCTTTTAATCAAACCCTGAAAGAACAGGAAAACAAAGAAACACCTTGGGGAAAACAAGATTCTGGCTGCTCTGTGGTGCTGGATAGAATCTCACAGAATTACTGCAAGACCCCCCACTCCCATCCCCACCCCTCATCCCTATACCCCTGCTCCCTGTAGTACACACACACACACACATGCACACACACACACACACACACACACACACACACATTCATCTATAAATCAATCAATGTCTCATCTTTTTAAAATTTTTTTGAATTTATGTAATTTTTCATATCTTGTTTATTATCATTATTATAATTTTTATTACTTTTCTTATTTTTTATGTTACCGCTTTATGTATTAATTCTGTTTCATACTATTGATATTAAAAACATAACTATCGTAAGTGTCACTATCACCTATATTTTTACTTCATTATTAGCAGTATCTACTTCCTCCTTTTTCCCATACATTTAATATACAGTATTTATGCATGGATATGTGACCTATGTGAATTAGTTAAATAAAGTAAGTATGAAATATCTCACCCTATATGCGCATACATATGTCATATTCTTCCCTCACGTACACATCTCTCTCTCTCTCTCTCTCTCTCACTCACACACACACACACACACACACACACACAAACCTACACCTCTCTTTCTTTGTTTCTTTCCAGCTTTGCTCTGGTTATTACATACCCAAATGTTTCATCCCCTTTGTTTGTGCCAAGAATTCTCATTGCGCTTTGGGTCACACTTTAGATGAAGTGTTGCTCATAAAGGCTTTATACAGCATGTATAATGCCCTCATAAATAAGACATAATGTCTTCATAAATCATACACAAGCAAATGTCATGCTTTGTAAAGGGTGAAATAACACATCCTTATTCAGCATGTAATGCCAGAAGTAATATAACTGACAATGTCACTTAGCTAGTGGCTAAATGCTATAAAGGGTGGCATTGCCAGCTAAGTGACATTGTCATTGTCACATCTGGCATCACATTGTGTTATTTCACCCTTTACAAAGCATGAAATTTTCTTACGTATGCTTTATGAAGACATTATGTCTTATTTATGAAGGCATTATAAATGCTGTATAAAGCCTTTATGAGCAACACTTTATCTAAAGTGTGACTGCACTTTGTATATTTACTTTATGGTTGTTCATGTATCCATTCTGATCACTTCGTGATAGCTTTTTGTGCAATTCACACTATCATACTGGTGCTATAATTTGTTTAATGAATAAAAAGTAATTAAAAAGATTATTTTTCTTCATAATAGATTGTAGTCTGACTAAAATAATCAAGGTACCAATTTGATATTGCCATATTCAATTCAATACACTGTGTCAAGGGGGGCAGATGACCCAAGAATGGACAGCAAGTGAAAACACTAAAGTGCAGTTTATTTAAATACCCTGACAAATGAGCAAACAGGAACCAGGGAGGGGTGACGTAAAAAAGACAATAATTCAGTTAGGGAAGATGGCGGACATGACACACAGATGAAAGAGGATACTAATGCACATGTACAATTACATGTATACATGTATTACATGTACATGTTTTAATAAACTGAAACGGACTGGAAGAAATCACAGAGAGGAAAAGTAAAACAAACATACAAATGTAACCAAAACATCTGAACTGAGAAATACCAACACACTGTCATTCTGAAAAATCCAAATACAGCTTTTATTTTGAATATAGTATTAAATGACATTCACTGTTGATATAGACTTCATAAAAAGAATAGAGGATGAGGCAACCATGTTTTTATTTTTATTATTTTGTGTGTTATTGTAGGCCGATTGCAAACATGCAAAGCACATGCATGTAAGCGCTGCACAGTCCACAGCTGAAAGTGGGATGTTGAAGATGTTCTTCACTGGGATTGAGTGATCCAGGGTGATCGTGGCTTCAGTTCTTCATCACCTGAATAAATTAGGCCCACACAGATGCAGGGAAGCGCGTAAAATCAACATCTCCATCTGTTCACTCACTTATTTTATGACCAAGTACTGCTGTTTGCAACACAATTCATTATTTATCAATGATTTACAGGCCAAACAATGAAAGTCTAAAGAAAGTCCTTAGAATATTAATGTAAATAATTTATTAGTCTTAATTAAAGGCTTCTGACAAAGACACTAATTTGACAGATTACATTCTGAGGGGAAAAATTGGTTGTTGCTCAGAGATTTCCTTTTCATGTGTTTTTTTAAAAAATATTTTAATAAACAGGCCTATGTTTAATCATCAACACTACTTTAATTGCCACTACTCTGGCATGCACAGTTTTGCAATATTAAAACTTCTGAATTATCTTCATTTTTTAGTACCTTTTAATATTAATGTCTTAGCAAGCCATAATTATTCACCTGAACCACCGCTACCCAGCTCCAGGTCCTAAGGGCAATACTGTCGGCAGGTTTTCACTCCAACCAAGCACCTCTTTCATTTCTTCCACAGATGGTGACAGAAAATATATTAAACAACAAAAAATTATTTTTAAAAAAATGCATAGTACTGAGATACAGTATGTTTATTGAATAATAATATATTTTGCCTCCGTACTGTTGCATGGTAATGCCCTTCTGATCATGGTAATCAGTCATGGACTTGCTCTACATGTTTCCAATATCCTATCCTCAAAAAGAAACTGTCTGAATGTTATATTTATCACTCGATGTACCAGTCACTCGTATAAGTAACAGGCTAAGTCAGGATGAAGGCATACAATGAGGAATGACACCACAATTGGGCATTGCTTTTCTTCTTAGCAAGTTCCAGCGACTAGCCAAGCCAGCTCAGCGGAAGGATGATTCTTTTATTGGCATTATAAACAATCACATTTTATGTTTATCTTTACAGTGCTCACAGGCTATGTCCATTCATGGGTCCATGCTGGGGCAATGCAACTAAAATGCAGTCGATGAACTATGATAATGAACAATAATTATTCACTTTTTTCCACCTTATGTTTTTGTTAAAGCAGAGTGTGAAATCAAACTCATCAGTATGCCAACCTTTGTTTACTTCTATGGGAAATGTACCTCACTTGCATGCACCCACGCACACAGAGCCTTTGTACGCCTACAATCTTGTTCCAGAGATCGGCTATGAAGAGAAATAATCCCACTTTGGCAAAGCAAATAAGTAAAGCCCCTCAAGTGATTTTTTTTTTTTTTTACTTCAAGGAAATCAAAGCGAGAGGACTGGCTTTGTATGAAGACAAAGCCAGCGCGCTGTGTTGAGATTCGAGAGGATGTTCAGGTCTAAGGAATGGCTGCTTGACATCCACCCATTTTCTTGAGAGAGTCTGCATTGCCTAAACGCGTCTCCACTCACCTTGCTGATCAAAGAGGAGTAGACGAGCTTTGTTTCCTGCCGAGCGGAGCGTCAGCCCGTGGAGCTGCGCCTGAATTGTACAGCTGGGATGGGACAAACAGGATTTAAAGCCACACTGGGCCCAATTACATCACAGCTGACTGACAGGCAAATTGGAGGAAAACTGCGCAGAGCAGATTTTTTTGCTGTTGTTTTGTTTTTCAATTTGGGTTGTTTCCTAGCAAATGTGTGAAGCGCATACTGGCACTGAGGAATCCACACTAGCACTGCATGATCCTCTCTAAATGGAGAATCAGAAGGCCGGCTATTGGGAGTAAATTAGGAAAACAAGTATGTTTCTTGCGGGATAATTAAGTCCTCCTATTAATGAGTTCAGCACGATTGTACAGTAAGAGGGGTCTGTATCAGTTAATAGTAAGTCACAGACTAGCTCTGCTCAGTAAAATGAACAAGCAGTGGTAAAAATCACTGTCTCTGCTGGCAATTTCAAAAGGAAGAAAAGTTAAAATGAGAATTTGACTTCCCCTAAACAGACTGACTGATCTAAATCTTAGGCCATCATAATGGAATCAACTGACCAATGAAAATAATTTATCTGAAGGGCTGGAAATAAAAAAAAATTTTAATTTTGCGAATTTTCTTTTTAAATGGTAGCCAACATTTCTGAAAGTTATCATGAAATATTGGAAACATAATTTTCCAATTCTAAAGAAAAGAATAGCTGTGTGTAATGCCCTTTCCCCTAGGCATTCCAGACTTTTAGCTCCCTGCCCTCAATTATTCAATTATTTTTCAATACAACTATTCAATTACCTCTTCTGTTCTCCCTTTTAATTACGACACCTGTTTTTCCTTAGTTGAGCTTCATTCCTTTGTCTATTAAACCAGTTTTCCGCCTCACTAACAGGTAACCTGAGGTTGTGACACTTTTGTTGAGAGCACTCCCTTTTTGCTACCCTCTAGTAGTTTTGCATTTATTACATCTACGTCCCTGCACTTGGGTCCTTCTGTATTCCACCACTCCCCTGGTGCCCTTTTAACATCTTTGGGCACCAGGGCGTCACACTGTGACTCTAAATGACTGCATAAAGATTGCATGCCAGCAGCTAAATCAGATTACTTTGCAAAAAAATCCATTTTCTATTTTTTTTTTGTAATGGACAGAGGGACAGCTCCAGTCTTGAGTTGCGGTTAATGTTTATGTACAAAAGGGCCTGTGAGTGGCTCACAGCTAAGACGTTCATATGAAAGCCCTGCGATTGGGTGTTCCTATCCTAGCAATGCCATTACCAGCAATGGCAGGAGGTCCGCATGGGCGAGGCAACAATTGGCTCAGCTTAATCAGGGATAAAGGATTAAATAGGAATCAAAATTTACCAGTCTCATTGCTCTCTAGTGGTCACCTCTAATTAACCAGGTGCGTGTACCTGTGTTAGCAAGTTATGCGCTGTGTGTGTTGTCCTCAGGCAGCATAGGCAGTGTAAGATTGGGGCGAGATGGCATGATGTAAACAAAGCCAGGGGTTTTCACCACCTGAGTCAGACAAATCGCATGCCATAGGATATTACTCCTGAGTTGCAGCGGGTTTTTGTGTTGAACCAAACAATTCAGCTGTGTTTAGGGTGGAAAAAAAAAGGGGAAGGGGGAATCACAAAAGGTACTGCTTTATTTGTGGAATACCAATTAAAGAATGTTGAATTTTCTGGTGTGAATGGCAAAACGACATTTGAGTAGTTGGCAAATTAACCATTCTTTTGCCAAGTGGCCTGGTAGATCAGAAGGGCCCAGTCTATGACAGGAAAGCACCTCATAAAGAGGGAAGAATTTGGCTCAAAGTGGCGAAATTCTATGTGGAGGAAGTGGCTGCAAAATGCACTCCAGTAAAAAAAACAAATCTGAATTACAGTCTAATATAAGGCATGTGCATGTTGCTGAAAAATCCAACTGAAATGGAGGGAAGGAAAATGTAAAATTTGACCCTTAAAATTGAAGAACTACTCAAACTAAAAGACTATCACTCGAAGGAACAAACTCGCAGCAGAGATGCCCTCCAGCAGGGTCCCGCAATCAGTGGAAATGGACCCGGCAGTGAAATCAAACTGAAAATGCAGTTTATAACGTTCATTTGATTTCTCAAACCCCTCAGACATTTTCTTCACTCCCGCCGCAGGCATTCTCACTCTCTCAGATGTCTATGTGAAGCCTAGTGATTTGCATGAGTGAGAGAGAGAGAAAGAGTGAGCAAAGGATAGAGAGAGGAAGAGTGAGAGAAAATGAGGGAGAATGATAGAGAGAGCAATATGTTGCAAAAATATAGTAACTAGTAACGGCAATTCATCAGTGAAACTGTCACAATATGCTAATGTGACTATTTGAAATCAAAATATCAATCATTCTTTTTATATTGAGAAGGAGGTGGTATAAATGCTTTGAGGAGCACTGTAATCTCACGCAGTGACGTGCAGCTAACACGGAAGATCCGAAAGTGATGCATTTGCACAAGCATTTTTAGAACTGTGCTCCCTTGCTGCCTGGATGTTGCCTCCCAGAAGAAGTGCTCCAACTGGGTAACAGACGTCATTTCACTCCTCAGTTCAGCTCCCATACCACGTTTTGCTGTACTAATGTGCATTTATCCACTATAAATTCAAATGCTCAACATACTGATTGTGTGAACTTCAAGGTATAGAAAGGTAATCTATAATCACAAATGGAGTTAGCTTGCTGTGATATCATGTCAAGGGCTTTTTTGGTCGACCTATAGCCTAGTCACAGGTAGATTTTGACTGCTACTCAGAGAATAAGAGGTTCAATCTGCTGTGGAAGGAGTATGAATTGGGCTAAACATACAGTACATATAAAATATAGTGGGATATGCGTGGCTATGGTCAGAAAAGATGAGTCAAATCAGATTTGTTTTTTTTTTTTTAATATATATTTCTGCTCTGTACCACCATGATATTACCTAAGCATTTATGGAAATGAAAAAATGGATCAACCTACGCAAAGTCTTCTTTGACCACAGAAATGCATCATTCATAGAGGAAACTAAGTTGGCGCTTTTCGGAGGCATTGAATTGTGGGTGGGTGGCAGGGTATGGGAGAGATGTAAGCCAGATTAGTAATGAGAATGCCTGCACTGATATATTAGCAGAAATTGCAGCAGCAGGCCCTGTGGGTTAACCAGTGGTGGGGGCTGATTCACCTCCCTGTGGGAGCCTCAATATTTACAGCGCTGACCTTCCCAAGAGTAGCAGGAGAGATGTAAACACAGCTCACGGTTTAAGAGCATCCATACACAAGCACACACACACACACACAAATACACACATGCATATGTGTGTCTGTGTGTGTGCGACAAAGAGAAAGAGAGAGTCAAAGAGAGAAAGGGGAGAGCGAGAGAGGCAAACATGATGATGATGATAGTAAAGACTATACCAGTAGATGAAAACATATCTGTAATTTTGTTCATATAAACAAACAGACAAATAAATACCAGCTCTTCAAAGATTGTGGTTCAGTATGAAAGCTCCTTTTTTGTGGCTGTAATAGTGGGGCGGCATAGTTAAAATATCAGAACAATTTTTCACTTCGACATAAAAGCACCAAATTTGGTGTACAGGTTGGAAAATACCATAGGAAAAAATCTGGATATTGGGCCATTGTAATTTTTACCTCTGATGGGTCTGGCAGCCATTTTACCAAATGGTCGCTTACTGTCAGCAGTCAACATTTTTATATTCAATTCCGAACAAGATTAAGTTGCAAACACACATTTAAACTCTTTACTTGACATGTTATATTTCCATTTTACATCTTCCTTGCTTAAAATATTTTGATACGAGACCAACAAATCAAGTGTACAATTGTGCAACTAGTTTATATAAGATCTACTAGTGGGGGCATAGTAAATATTGAAGGTATATTCGATTTTTCTGCAAAAATGATTTCAGTTGTCTTGATTACACAACTGTTCATGGAGATTCAGTAAACACTACAAGGCAGAAACAGCTCAAAATGACCCAGTAAGCAGAGTTGTGAGCTGTGTTATGCTGTGTCACTATCAACTGTACCAGTGTACTTACCTCTTTTACAAAACTTCTTAAGGCATGGCTATTGGAAAATCTGACCTGTGATCATAATCCTGGCTAAAATTGTATGTCTGTCTAATGGGCTAACTGGTTGGGGTACAATTTTGTATTTGCTTAACTGTGCGTGCTAATTCTGTGCAATAATGTGTATATAATACATCTATGTATATAAACTTAGTGCAATATTTAGACACACATCAGTATGTGCAATTATGTGCTATGCGCATTGTGCAATTCAATTCAATTCTGCACTTTATTGGGTATTGTGCAATTCAATTCAATCTTGCACTCGACACTTTAGCAAATGACACTTTAGCACATGGCACTTTAATTAGCACTACAGCACTTTTTAGCTTATCTGTAATCTTTTTGGTCCCGTTACTTTTGGCCAGTTAGCTATTGGTCTATGTATGCATTTATATATGTTGTTTATGTTATATATGGTTCGTGTATGTTGCCATGGGTAACATGGCATACTGTTTCATTGTCTTAGTCCTGCTTATTGTACTTTTTATTGCCATTGTCTTATGTTTAACATCAACCTGCCAATGGGACTGAGGATGGAAATCAGCCATTTGGCTATAATCCCACATATTTACATGCAAATGTTCATTAATATGTGCTGTTCCCATTTTTAAAAATAAATAAATCTGACAAATCTGACAATCTTAGCCACAAGCTGACTACCATTGCTATGTGTGGCTAGTGTGTACAGTCTGTCATACACAGAGTATATTCACTGGCCATGACTCAGCAGTTAACTGGGATTGCACATTTTGATGCAGGAGCTGATGTAATACAGAAACTCACAGCTGTACATGCTATATAGTGACCAGGGATTTTGTATACAGACAAATCAAGACCTAGGAAGTGAACATGGCAAAACAGTTCCGCCTAGGATGTCCAGAGCCCTCAATGTCTTCAGCTAAAGCAGCAGCAACTAAAACAACCCGGTCACTCTGTTTGATATGTCGAGATGATACAAAGGAAGTATTGACAGATCCAACCCAATCCAAAAGGAAGGATGTTGGAAATGTGTATGCATCGTTATCTGATAATCTACAAAGGTTTAGTGACCTGAGGCAGCTGCCAAAAACATTTTCACTTGAGAGACTGGATGAAGGGGAAGGAGTAGAAGCTACCTTCCCTGCCAATAAAGCTAAGTGGCACCAGTCATGCAGGCTGTGTTTCAACAAGACCAAGGTAGAGAGAGCCGAGAAAAGAAGTCTGAAATTTAGCTCTTCTCGTGAAGATATTCATGAAGCGTGTAAACGAACAAGATCCCGTTCATCAAGCACAGAAACCCCTATTTAAGAAGCCATTTGCTTCTTCTGTGGACAACTGGTGGGCTCAGAAGGTTCAGCATGAAGCAGCAACATTCCAGCTGGACAGCCGGGTTTCAGCCTGTGCTGTAGCTCTTCAGGACACAGAACTGCTGGCCAAGCTTAGCAGAGGGGGCATGGTGGCCCTTGAAGCTAAATACCACAGTAAGTGCCTTGTTCGACTGTATAATCATACAAAAGCAGTAAAGGCTGAAGGGCCGCAGGCAACTGATGATGAACAGATAATGTCAAGAATAGCCTTTGCTGAAATAATCATGTTCATTGAGGAGGCTCCCTTGGATGAAGGTACTGCACCATTCTTCAAGCTGGCTGATCTATCACACTTGTATAAATCAAGGATGGAGCAACTTGGAATAAAACTAGAAAGCAGAGTAAACACAACCCGCTTGAAGGACAGAATATTGGCCTAGATACCAGAGCTAAAGGCACAGAGAAATGGAAGAGACATTCTTCTAGGTTTTGAAGAAGACATAGGCACCGCTCTTGCCAAAGCATGTGAGCTAGACACTGACAGTGATGCTGTTCATCTTGCTCGTGCAGCACAGATAGTACGCCTACATATGTTCGATCATTCAAAACCTTTCGCTGGGTTCCATTAAGGATGTCAGCGGGAATCTGTGCCAAGCCTCTTGCTTGCATTGGTAAATATGATCCTTGAGGGCCCCAGTATTAAAGATCAGAGTGCGTGTCCTGCAGCACCAGTGGCACTAACTATTGCTCAGCTACTCAAGTTCAACAGTGTCAAACACCGCCGGGTGCAATGCATCACTGTTCCAGTAAGACATAACACTGCTATGGAAACTCCCTTGCCAACTTACGTTGGCCTCATGCTGCATGCCAAAACCAGGAAGCGAGAATTAGTAGATCGCCTTGCCCATGTTGGCATAAGCTGTCATGTCATTACATAAGCGTCTCCTATGATCCGGTCCTCTGTTTATCTACCCAGCTAGGAGAAGCTGTCATCCAACTGTTCAACAGAGAGCAAGTGGTCTGCCCACCAACACTGCATGCCAGTGTTTTCACAACTGCAGCCATGGACAACATAGACCACAACCCCAGCTCGACTACCTCAAAGGAATCTTTCCATGGGACTGGTATCTCATTGTTTCAGCACCCTTCCTTTGTTGGTCAGGGAGGCGACAGAAATATTGCGATTGTTGGAGGTGCTTCAACAATAAAAACTATTGGACACTTGCCTCATTACTACACATTACTACCACTGAAAAGGACATCAATGAAGAAGTAGCCTGGCTGGAGAATACACGGCAGATGATTGATGTGGGAAGTGTAAGTGCCGAAAATGTATCTTAGGCAACATATCATGCAAACCAACAACCTACTGGATGCCAAGTAAGGTCCACTAGTGCCCTTCTTCCACTATTAAGTGATAGTGCTCACACTGTTGCGATGGTAAAACACTCCCTTGATGTTGTGAAAATGGCTGTTGACCACCTCAATTCGGGGCAAGCCCCAGTTGTGACATTCGGTCTGCCATTGTATGCCATCGCCAAACAAATACAATGGAAATGGCCAGAAAAGTATGGTGTGGACAAGTATCTGATAATGTATGGCGGGCTGCACATTGAGCTTGCTGCTCTCAAGACTCTTGGGATTGGTTGCAAGGCAGTGGCTGGGTCGAAGCACTTTCTCAAGCAAAGATCACAACAGCAGGGACTGCTGACTCTTTTCTGAAGGCAGCACACATTGATCGTACCAGACATGCACACCAAGTCACTGCAGCTGCACTCTACATTTTGCAGCATTGTGCATATGAAAAGCGTCCCAGAAATACTAAAGATGAGCCTTTGCAATTTGATGAATGGTGCGATCAGAGGAAACTTGCTAGCCCACAGTTTCAGTACTGGGCATCTGTCATTGAACACTGTTCTGGTCTTTGTGTGATCCCTTAGGCAATCGTGCTTCAGTGTGTACCTGAATGCTTTGACAGAATTAGTTCCCTGAAAAAAAATTGAGTATGCAGTCACTTGTCACTGTGCTGGAAGAACATGGAAATCACTTTGAAGAAGATGGCCTTGATCTCCTTGTCCTTGAAACGAAAGAGATTGCAGATCCTGCAGCAGTGGAGAATGTGTGGAAAGCCAAGAAGCTTGGTGAGCATTCGTGATAACCTGAAATGTTTTTATCTAAATGCAAGAAGCATAAAAAACAAATTTCCAGAACTTGAGGCCGTTATGATTAGTGAGGGCTATGACATAGTTGGGATTACAGAGAAATGGCTTAGTGAAGAGGATGGAGATGAATATAATATAGAAGGTTATAAGCTCTTTAGGAAGGATAGATGCAATAGGCGAGGAGAGGGTGTAGTACTTTATGTGAACGAAAACATAAATGTGCAGGAAATTCCTGAAATTGAACATTCCTGGCCCTGTGAAGATATGTGGATCAGGCTCATTGGCAAACACGAGACACATAGGAGTATGCTATCGACCGCCAGCTTTGGACAGTATTGTCAATGAAATGCTCTTTAAGAGGATTACGCAAGCTTGTAGAGGAGGAGGGACTATTATTATGGGAGACTTAAATAATCCTGGTATCGACTGGGAAATGGTGAAAGGATAGGGTAGAGGGGAGGAAGAATTTCTAGATGTTATAAATGATAATTTTTTGGTGCAGTATGTTAATAAACCTACAAGAGAGAAGGCAATTTTAGACTTAGTGCTCTGTAATGACCCAGTTAGAATTAGCAATGTTGAGGTACTGGAGCCACTTGGGACAAGTGATCACCCTACTGTTAATTTTAATGTTTCATGGGAAGTTAAAAAGGTGTCTTCAAAAACAAAACTTTTCAATTTTAGGCAAGCAAACTTTGACAGGATGCGCTCATATCTAAGTGAAATAAAATGGGAGACACTCCTGGACTGTGAGTCTGTAAATGAGATGTGGGAAAGATTTAACGGGGTTTTACTTGATTCCCAATGCAAATTCATTCTAAAGGTGTCCAAAAGTAAGCTGAAAAAGCAGAATCCTCAGTGGATAACCACAGCTATTCGTAGGAGTTTGAGGGAAAAAAAGGAATCTTTATAAGATGTACATAACGGATAACTATGAGAACACTAAGGCTCAATACTGTAAAATGCGGGCTGTGGTCAAAAAGAGCTGAGGAATGCTAGAAGACTGTATGAAAGAAAAATTGCAGAGGGGGCAAAAACTAACCCTAAGCGCTTCTTTCAGTACTGTAGCAGAAAAAGGAAAGTCAAAGAGGAGGTTAAGTGCATAAAGAATAAATATGGATCGCTGCTATATGATGACAAGGATATTGTGGATACCTTTTGTTGAGAATTTTACCTCAGAGTGGGCTTTAATTCGGCCAGAGGGCATGTCCAATGCTCAAGATTATTTAGCGGAAATTGAGGTTAGGGATAACGAAGTATTAGACAAGTTGCATAAACTAAAGGCAGATTAGGCGGCAGGTCCTGATGGCTTATATCCTAAAGTGCTCAGGGAAGTTAGTGAGATCATCTTTAAGCCGCTATCCGCCATCTTCAGACGGTCTTTAGAAACTGGAGAAATACCAAATGATTGGAAACAGGGCAATATAATACCAATATATAAAAAAGGGGGCCGTACTGAGCCAGGAAATTACAGGCCAGTCAGTTTAACTTGCATTGCGTGCAAAATACTGGAATCTATCATAAAAGATGAGCTGGACTTATTTCTTGAATGTAATAATATCTTGTGGGATACCCAGCATGGTTTCCGTAAGGGAAGGTCATGCCTGACAAATGTTCTGGAATTTTTTTGAAGAGGCCACCAAGACTTATGACCAGAGCAGGGCTTATGACATCATATACTTGGATTTTCAGAAAGCATTTGATACAGTACCGTATAAGAGACTAATTTTTAAAATTAGCTCCAATGGAGTTACAGGAGGTATTCTGAAGTGGATTTAAAACTGGTTACAGGACAGAACACAAAGAGTGGTGGTCAGTGGTATCTCATCTGAGTTAGCTATGGTGGGGAGTGGCGTCCCCCAGGGATCGGTGTTGGGACCCCTGCTGTTCCTCATCTACATTAATGACCTTGATAGGAATATTGAGAGCAATTAATTAAATTTGCAGATGACACTAAATTGGGAGGTTTGGCAAATAGTTTAGAGTCCACTAAAGTGATTCAGGATGATTTGGATAGAATCCAGAATTGGGCAGAAATGTGGCAAATGAAATTTAATGTAGCGAAATATAAAGTTGTATATGTAGGTAATAAAAATATTAGACAGGATTACTTCATGGGAGGTTTAAAACTGGAATGTGCTCCACACGAAAAAGATCTGGGAGTGATTGTTGACCAAACCCTCACAGGCTCTAGCCATTGTGCTGTAGCAGTCAAAAAAGCTAATCGGATGCTGGGATACATTGCCAAAGGTATTGAGTACAAATCCAAGGAGGTGATGCATCTTTTGTACAACACATTTGTCAGACCACATCTGGAGTATTGTGTACAGTACTGGGGACCATACTTTAAGAAAGATATAGAGGCTCTTAAAAAAGTTCAGAGAAGAGCCGCTAAGCTAATTCCGGGTATAAAAGATGAAAGCTATGAGAAGAGGCTGAAGATCCTTAATCTCTTTAGTCTTAGGAAAAGGAGACTTAGGGGTGATCTGATTGAGGTCTTTAAATATGTTAAAGGGATTAACAAAGTGAAGTATGTAGGATTCCTTCGACCAATTGTTGTTAGTAGAACTCGGGGGTCACAAATGGAAGTTGACCAAAGGGAAATTTAGCACTGATATTCGGAAATATTTCTTAGAATAGAACTTGGAATAGCTTGCCTGACCATATTGTTGAGGCAGAGACCTTGGGAGTTTTCAAGAGCAGGCTTGACTTAAAGCTAGATACCATTGAGTCATTGAGTATCTGAAGTGATATATTCACAGTAGTATAAAGAAACTGGCGAGCCTAGTTGGGCTGAAGGGCCTGTTCTCGCCATTCATGTTATGTTATGTTATGTAGGATCAATTCAAAGCTTTCACAACGGAGTGCCTCATAAACAGGACTAAGCATATAGAAGACACAATTCAGCGCAACAAGCTGAAAGTATTCAGCACCACGACCACAAAGACTGTGAGCAAAGAGAAGCAGCAGATGACCTCAATGAAGAATGATGTAGAGCTCTTCTCTAGGTTGTATATAGGATGCCAAACAAGAGATGGCAATCTTGAAGACTTCTTTTGGCATGAAAACCAGGCATGGCCACCTGCACTTTCAGATCGAGGAAGGTTACGCTTGGGTAGCAAAAGTGATCTTCTTGTCTCCTTGGAGGACCTAGCTGCAGTACAGTCTGTGCCTCCAGCTGCAGCCAGTGTTGTTCTTGATGGACCTGCCATCATCCAGATGTTAAAGCCTGCAGCAGCAAAAACATTTAATGAGTATGCCAGAAACATATTCATACCATACATCTCCATGCAACTGGAGAGTGCATCACGCCTTGACCTTCTTTGGGACACCTACATTGATGACTCACTGAAGGGCACTGCAAGAGCAAAATGTGGGAAAGGAGTACAAGGCATGTTGTAGGCAATGCTGTCATACCAGGAAATTGGCAGAATTTTTTGAAAGTGGACAGCAACATGGCTGAACTGTTCAATTTCCTCTCCAAAGTCCTAATTCAGTTATTTGCTGATGAGAACAAGGTTGTTACAGTTGGAGACAATGTGCTCAGCAAGCCACCACTACCTGATCAAGATGCTTTTGCTCCATGTAGCCATGAGGAGGCAGACAGCCGCATGTTGCTGCACGTAGCTCATGCCATCAAACATGGCCACCAGAGTGTACTTATTCGCACTGTAGGCACAAATGTTGTGGTGTTGGCGGTGTATGTGGCACAATAGTTGCCAGAGGGAAGCAAACTTTGGATAGCTTTTGGAACTGGTAAGAGTTTTCGCTACCTGGCTGCCCATCAATTTGCCTCCTACCTTGGACCGCAAAAGTCGCGTGCTCTACCCAGCAGCGCCTTATTTGCGCAGCACGATGACTGACAAAAGACTAACTGGACTTGCCCTCATGAACATACACACAGAGAGGAAGATCGACAGTGAGGAAATATTGAAGAAATTTGACGCAACTGGCAAGAGGAGAATTCACTTTAATTAGGCGACTGCGTCCTTGCGCTCCATTCAAAAAAAAACAAAAACAGCGCACCACTGTGAGAGGCGCTGATAGGCCTAGTTTATGTGTGTGTGTTTTTTTGGGGGGGCAGTGCGTACCTCAAACAAGAGTGCGTACCACCCCTGGCTCTACCCATGTTCCATGCTTTGACCGGTTGTGACACGGTGTCAAGTTTTGCTGGACTTGGAAAGGAGACAGCATGGGCAACTTGGATGGCATTTCCTGAGCTGACAAACACCCTGCTTACACTTGCTTGTGCACCGGGTGAAATTCCTGAAGAATCCATGTGTTGCATTGAAAGATTCATCATACTTATGTATGATAGAACCAGCACCAGCACAGAAGTGAACAAGGCAAGGAAAAAACTCTTTGCAAGGAAGAATTCTGTACAGAAAATCCCACCAACACAGGCTGCTCTGGAGCAACATGTGAAGAGAGCCAGCTACGAAGGTGGCCATGTCTGGGGAAAAACACTTCTTCCACGCCCTGTGTTGCCCTTGCTCACCAACTGGGGATGGCTGAAAACTGGTGGGCTGTATGAACCACATTGGACAACCTTACCAGAAGCCTCCAAATCCTGCTACGAACTAGTGTCATGAGGATGCAAAAGTGGGTGTACAAAGCGATGTAAATGCAAACAAGCTGGACTTCACTGCACACCCCTGTGCCTCTGTGAAGGCAAGTGCACACATTAAATCATTGTTATGTTTCAAGAACTTTCTCGTAGAGCTTTGATTTATGGGAACAAGTTACCAGTAATTAGTGTTATATGACTGGGATCATAAAGCTATTAATAATGCTTGTGTGTCAGACCTGTGGATAGCATTTGTTATTAGATTAAGAAAAAGAACCAGAGTTTTTTAGATTCTAAATGCTTTGATTTTGCTGCAGATGAATAAACCAATGAATGTGCCTGGGGTTCCTGGTTTTCTTTACTAGTCATGTGCCATCAATACCGTTTAATATTTTAGTAATATTTGGTCCATCTTAATGCAACTTACCTTCAGTTACATGCAAAGGGGGACAAATGGGTCTCTAATCTGTATTCTTGACTCATAAGACAGGATGTTTAATATTGTTCCCTCAAAATTAAGCATAGAGGCCCATGTACAGGTAAAAATCGGCAGCCATTTTGAAAAAATGGCCGCTGGAACCATTTCAGGGGAAATATGCAATGGCCCAATATCCAGATATCTATATAAATCTACAAATGTGCCAAATTTGGTGCATTCATGACAAAATGAACAATAGATTAGCTATGCCGCCCTACTATAATTAGAAAATTCAGCTTTTTCTTCATAGGGAGTTTCTAGGTCTCTTTATCTTTGAGCGATCATTTTTTATTTTAATAGAGAAGCTGTGGCTTTACTGACAGCCAGGATATTCAAGTGTGAAGCTTTGTGACACAAACACCTTTGTCAAATGGATGTGACAGCCATGAATTCAAAGAAAAAGTTCATCCATTTCAATACACTGACCTTACACTTTACACAATTACACAGTTATCTGGCGCTAAAATAGCTATAACTGGCTTTGGACATGCCCTAATTGCACTCGCACCGCAAACTTTAGACTGAGAGCTTAGATTGGTAAAATACAGCCGTTTTCCTTAAAACAGAATTCTGGCTCCTGAATTATATTCATGAGTGACTTTTCAAATTTAACTTGCTTCAAATAACTGATAAATAGTCTGTTTTTAAGCATTGAGCATTTCAATTAAGCTCTTAGCATTCTAAAAGTCAGAATATAATTAGATATAGCATGAAACATATGCTACATAAAAACAACTTTTTTGGTTTTGGATGAGTAAGTGTTTTTGGGGGGAGAGGGGGAATGCATACACAATGAGATTAGAATGTATGTTACATATGGTTACATGTCTGAGGCAAAGACAAATCCACAAAACAACTTTTGTAAGCAAACAAAGGGCAGATTTTAGATTCTCAGTTTTTATGCTATATACATTTTGATTTCAAAATGTAAAAATGAACCTTTTATACCAGTTTCAGAGGAATTATATGTATAGGATCCCTGTCATTGCAAGAATAAAATAACTCACGGACACAGGAAAACAATAATAGAGAAGAAGAGTAAAAAATAATATGCAACCCAAAAACAAAGAGACTCAAACACTTTTGTTCAAATTTGTTCAAGTTGAAATGTTACCATTTCAGCAGACAATGCTTTCTTCAGAACATCCGTTGCCTGCCGAAACATTGACACCTTTACTGGAATAAATCCACAAGTCTTTCACAGCATAAGCATGTGTGAATCTTATTCTTTTCCCACTGTTTTTGCAGGCAGCAATAATCATGAATTGCTTTCCTTGTGCTGGTGTAAAAGAGGTTTTAGTATCTAGTCTTAGTTCCAGGCTTTTAATTGCCTCTGAGTTGACAGCCAAGATACACTGCTGCGAAAACATATTTTCCCCCTTACAAATTTAATTTTGTAACTTTTTTCACACTTAAATGCTTTCAGATCATCAAACTAATTTTAATAGTAGACAACAATAACTCTGTAAAAAAAAATACTGTTTTTAAATGACAATATCATTTATTAAAGAAAAAAATCATCCAACCCAACCTGGCCCTATGCAAAAACGTCATTGGCCCCAGAGTTAGGTAATCAACCAACTAAACAAATTTAATTGATAATTGGGTTCAATTTCAGAACATACACCCAAGCATTAATACTGCCAGCCCTGCTGAATCTAAACATAATTTAAATAGAACCCATCTGTCAATGCGAAGGGGGCAAAAAGTAACACATTATAGCATATGCCTTGATCTAAAGAAATTCAAGAACAGATGTGAAACAAAGTAATTGACATATATCAGTCTGTAAACTATTACCAAGCCATTTCTCAGGTGCTGGGACTCCATCGAACCACTGTGCGAGCCATTATTTACCAAGGAAATAAACTGGAACAGTGGGGAACCTTCCCAGGAATACCCATTCTACCAAAAGTCCACAAAGAGCGCATCAACAACTCATCCACGAGATCACAGGAAAACCCACACTAACCTCAATAACTCCAGGCCTCACTTGCATCATATTAAATGAGTGTTCACGACTCCACAGTAAATAACAGACTGAGCAAAAATGGCTCCAAGATGAAAACCACTGCTGACAAAAAAGAGCTCCAAAGGCTCATCTCATTTGCCTAAACATCTCAATTACCCCAAAGATTTTTGGGACAATATTTTGTGCACTGATGAGTCAAAAGTGGAACTTTTTGGAAGACATGAGTCCCATTACATCCAATGAAAAGCTAACAAAGCATTATATTATAAGAACATCATACTACCAGTCAAATACAATTGTGGTAGTGTGATGCTTTAGGGTTACTTTGCTGCTTCAAGACTCAGGCAACTTGTAATGATTTATGAAACCATGAATTTTGCTCTCTACCAGAAAATCCTGAAGCAGAATATCCAGTGATCAGTTCATGATCAAAAGCTGAAGCACTGTTAGGTTACAGAGAAAAGCAATGACTGGAGGCACACAAGCAAGTCCACCCCGAAATGGCTCCAAACAAAATGGAGGTTTTGGAGTGGCCTGACTTGAATCAGATTGAGATGCTGAGGCATGACCTTAATCAGGCAGTTCACACTTGACCCTCCAATATGGCTGAATTAAAAGAATTACGCTTGAAGGAGTGGGCCAAATTGCTTCACAGCAACATAAATGATAGTAAGCACAAACGGTTGATTACAGTTGTTTCCACCAAGGGTGGCACAACCAGTTATTAGGTTTAGGGAGGCAGTTATTTTGACATGGGTGATAAAGGTTTTTAATAACACTTACTTTCTATTCACGAACTGATCATTTAAAAGCTGCATTTTGTGTTTACTCACATTGATGTTAAAATTAGTTGGGTGATCTGAAACATTCAACTGTGTTAAATAAGTTAAAATAGAAGAAATTAGAAGGGGGGCAAATACTTTTTCATAGCACTGTAGCCATTGAAAGGCTAAGAAATAAGAAAATTATTTTTCAGATGCATCAACCTACAAAAATTAACTGTTTGGAATCTGATCTACCCCTTCAGGAGAAAGATCACAGATGTATAATTAAAATGTTCTTAAAGGAACCCTCTAATGCTGATGTAACAATCACTGCTGGTAATGCGTATGAATTGAGGTCAAGAACACTGACTCAGATGTCGATAAAAAATTTCAATCTCATTTTCATACAGATAGAGTTGTACCTGAGTGATGAAATTTGGAGCAACCACACAAGGCCTGGTAGGCCATTGAAGACCTGTACAGCTGGAGACAACAAAGTCATTCCAGAATGAAAAACACCCCAAAAAGGTGTCCAAATCAGATAAGATCAGGAAAACTCCTCAGTTGTCAGTTATGGATATGAGAGATTACTGTCCAAAGAAGATGTCACTCACAGAAATATGGAAGACACAATGCAAAATGCAAATCAATAATTGCAAAAATGAGATGCCACTTAATCATTCAGGTATTTTATTTCGAGCTGCAAGCCGGCTATACTGTTTTTGTTGTGCGTGGTTGTGACTGACTAGGTGATGTAGAAGTACTTTTATTTCCTTTAAATTTTGCTCTGCACAGCACTCTTCTGGAGGGAATGCTTTAGACAGATGATCCTCAGAAAGCCACTCCACTGTTCTAAATGGCGTGCAAATCTTCTTCTGAAAAGACACGTCAAACTGCGCAGCATGGAGAGAACTGGTAATGCTTTTGAAAGCATCATCTTGACCTCAGTTGAGTAAGAGATCTGTGGCATTCTTCTTTTATTTAACAGCTTTATTCGGGTTCTTCCAATGGTGAAAGGGACAGTGCACAGAGCTGTCATTGTGTCTGTAGCAATCTATCAATGCTTTTCATAAGTGGCTCATCACTGCTATTAATGGTTTCTGCAAGCCACATATATGTAAATTTCAAACATTACAGCAAATTTTTAAAACTATTACTGCAGAAAATAAATACATATAGTACTGTATATCAAACCATCATACAATGTTATTCTCTAAGTATTTGCAGTGAAACTTGTTACATGCTCAGTATGTGTCATTGCCAATGTGATTTATTGTTGCACATGGATAGAATGGAAGAAGTGTATCCAAGGCCGATGGAATAACAATTGACAGATTCATAAGGAACACTGGCACCAAGATCCCGTGTCATTTGTTACACATTAATGGTCAATAAAAAAAGCAAGTACAGAGAACATCAACCATCTCAGTGAACCACATTCTTGAATAACTATAGCTTTTCACCGCAGTATTCATCTGGCTAGCGGCAATTCTTCATTTCCTGCAACCTTGGCAAACATAATTGTTTTACACTTCATGAAGTTGCAATAACCTTTGATGTCCTGCAGAGAATCATGCTGTTTAGATGAAGATACTGTATTTCATAAATATGCTTCTGTGAACGGATTGTCAGATTGTACAGGAGAATAATAATGTGTACAGGCATACTTCAGATGCCAGTCACTTGTCTCTAAGGGGGGTTATCAAAGGCTCTCCAATTTAGGCTTTCCTCAACAGTGTTGAAACTGAGGCAGAAGCCTCTGAAAGATTTACAATACTACTACTACTAGAAATAACAATTACAACAATAATATTAATAATAATATTTTATTATTAGGCAGTATTATGTACAGCTGGGTAACATCAGCATAGCAACAGAGGGAGACCCTAATGTCTGTTGATGATATAACTCATGGATTGTATAAAAAGGATAAGGCTGAGGACTGACCCATGCGGAACACCACAGATGACAGGCAGCCACCAGGACCTTCATCCTCCCATGTGAAATATACACAGTCCAATTGGAAAAGTAGGACTGAAACCATTTTTACAGCCCAATGGTGTTGTGGAGGCACTCAGATATTTGAGTCAAACGCAGCACTCAAGTCGAGGAAAATCATCAGAGAAGCAGACCCTGCATCAGCTGCCATTTGCAGATCATTCATAACCCTGAGTAAAGCTGATGTGGTAATATGGGCTGGACAAAAACCTGAATGGAATTTATCAAACAGGTAGTTGCATTTTTTTGAAGCTGTAAAGCAATCATCTTCCCCAACACCTTTGGCCCAAAAGGAGAGAAATCAGTAGATGGCCAGATCTTCCAGATCCAAGGAGAACTTCTTGAGGAGGGGGCAGAAAATAACAATCTCTCGGGCAGATGGAACACTTTCGGTCTGAAGACAGAGCTTAATAGCTGATTGTTAAAGCTGCTGTCTCTGATATGTTTTTGTTAAAATAAGGGTTGAATAGTTCCACATTCTGACAGAGATCATTGATTTAGAGTGTCTAGTTCATGATACAGCTCTCTCAGTCGCTCTCCTCTACATTAGGGCAGCATATTAAATCCTGGAGTCACCCACTGCCTGAATCCAATTAGGTGAGAGAGTGCCATAAAGAGGCGGTCCTCTCTGCCTGTGAGCACGCAGAGTGCTGAATCTGTGTTGTTGACAATGGCGGTGCGATAAGAGATGACGTACATAATTAAACAGCCAAAGCGCCAAAAAAAGGTGTAAAAATAGATGGAGTCAAGGAAGAAAAAACGGGAGATGGCCAAGAGCCGAGTTTATATTGGTGCTGCTTTCGAGAGGTGGAGAAAACTAAAGGAATCCAAGGGTCTAAAAAGTGATGCGCAGCTAGCCTTGCTGCGCTGGACAGATAAGGTATGTTTTACTCTGTAGTAATTATGTAGTTTTGTTAGTCTCGGGTAGTCCTGTTGGTGATTTTTAATTCTGCTAACGTTAGTTTATAAATGTACAGTCGTCATTTGTGGCCAACTACAGCTTGATTAGCTGTGTAACGATAGCAGCAAAACTTGGTAGCTATAGTTATTTATTCTAAAATGCACTCCGAACGTCACTTTATAAAAAGAGTAAACATTTGGCTGCAAATTATATGGTAATTTACATGACTTGGCAGTGCACAACTGTGTTGTAAAGTTACACTGCTGCTCATGACAAGGGAAGCTGTTGTCTAACTATGACGGCAATGGCATGTATATTTATGAGGCGAAAAAAAATAAAACATACTTCAAAAAGGCTTACAGAAAAGTGTTTTTGTATAGACCATTTAGATTTTTTTTTTTTTTTCCCATATGAAAGATTTCCTCACCATATTCAGGGATGCCATCGTGCCATTAGCTGTTGGTGTGGCTATAGGACACTAGCTAGCTTTAGCTAATATTTTCAAAAAGCCATTCATACAGACATTTCTGTAAAGATGTAATGTGTCATTGGTCCATGTTTTCAGTGTGGCTTTCACACAACAATCACAGAGAGTTTGTTTATATTGTTATTATCGGTCTGAGGTGACTGAGTCGCTGTCGTGGTTACTGCTCTCCATCTCTGCCTCTGTTGGAAACCGATGCACATTCATTTGCTGCTTTGGCATGGGGGGGGGACTACTGACTTTGGTGATGGACTGAAATCTAGCTAAAATGACCAAACCAGTTACAGCAGCTGTAAGTTTCAATTATTATTTTTGATAGTTATTGCTTACTGAAATGTGGTCATGTTCAAAAAGTTGGTAGACATGTTTGCCATTTGATACTGGCCATTCCTGAAGTCCTACAGTTCGGTTTTGCTTTTCTCAATTATATATGAAAATGTACCCTGTGTTAATGAGGTCCCTAAAACTGCCCAATATCAGGGATCACTTGTTTTTCTGCACAAAAATGAGCGTCAAGTGAATTTTGTGGATTTTCTCTGGAACTGTCACACTTTTATAAAGAGAAGAAAAGTGATACTTATACATGTCTTTATATTTAAAATTGCATATGATACTTATACATGCCTTTAGATTTAAAATTGCATAAAGGTATAGCAAAACACTCAAAGCACCCTTTAAACTGTTCAAACAACAAGCAAAAGAGAACGATCCATGTTTTTTTCATTAAGAACTATGAAAAAAAGTATGGCATGGTAGCAAATAGAACTTGTTTCCCCATCTTCTTTCCAATGAATATAAATAGCTCTGATTAATTTGTTTTACGCACATTTGAGAAAGTATTATTCCAGTGAAGAAAGCATGATTTAAATGTGGGCCAAAAAAAAAAAAAACTTGAATCAGAACCAGATGAATAATTAGTTCATTGTCAGCACTGGTATTGTCACACAGGTTTCCATATGTGGCTGCCACAACATTTCATTTCATGGTGGATCACAGCCTTCCCGTAGCTTTTCTCTTCTCAGCTGTCTCAATCAACTGAAATGTTGTTTACGTGCCATCTTAGACTGTTTGTTAGTCTCTGTACAGACAGCTAGCAAGACTGAGCGGAAACAAGCTGGACAGCTGACGTCTGCGGGAAATCTTTTACAAAGATCAAAAACTGTTGCAACAATGAACGGGTACATCTACATGATATGTGATGTCCTTCCTGTTTTCTTGAATAGTTCAAAACACAAGAGTCTTCATGGTTGATGGAATGTACGGGGAGCATACAAGTATAGGGTTGAATTTGTGGGCATATGTCTACAGACTTCCCTTTCTTACTTTAAAAAAAAAAACAGTGAAACTAAAGAGCCAGCTGGCAGTCCTCTGCTCTGCCAAGAGCAAACAGCTTTGAGAGAGAGGGGAGAGAGGGAGAGTGCAAGGGAGAGAGATGGAGTGAGAGGAAGAGAGAGTGTAAGGGAGGGGGACAGAGCGGGAGAAAAAGGGAGCGATATAGATGGAGAGATAGAGAAGTGAGAGAGATAGACACTGCATGGCATAAGAAATAACGAGGAATGATTGCAAGCATTTGATCATTGCATTGCATATGATTAACGTTTGAGCATGAATTGCACTTTCAAAGATTACATTACCCATGCAGATAACCCCAGCTGATCCTGGGGCATGTCAAACTATGATACCAATGCTTTTAATAAGAGCTATACAGTATACTTTAATTTTCTAAAATTCAAAGTATTTAAAATTTGTAAAATAATATTTCAGTTTCTCCTGTATGTTCTGAGATTGAGCACTAACGATTTTGTAAACCTTAAGATTTTACAGGAGTTAATTTGTGATCATAAATTATGAATGACAGCGAGCCATTTCTGTTAAAGTTCAGCCGGAGATGTGGCTGTCTTTAAAATCTAAATAAGTAAATAATTTGTGGGATCTTGCAGAAGCATCATCATGAGGGGAGGGGGGGGGGTGGTTGGTGGTTGGTGGTGAGGAGGTGATGAGAGGGTGTGCCTTTTCTTATATAGGTCAGTACTTTTATTTATTAATTTATTTTTGAGTGGGAAGTCCATTTGAATGGTATAATTCTTCCAGGGAGCAACATTAGTGGCCATGGTGCATCCATCACTGCCAGCCAGCATGTCTAATTACCAGAGAAACTTGCACAGTAAGGAAATTCTGGGGTCAGTGGATATATGCATATGTGGATCTGCGCCCTCCCCACATGGGTACACTGGACAGGGGGAAATTGATCCATGCATCAGAAATAATAGGTGGATGGATGAAAAGACAAGGAATAAGTAGTTGAACCAATAGATGGAGGTATGGATTGATCACTTCATTACAAAAGCATGCGCCTCACTCCCCAAGTCAATGCTTTTCTGCTGAAAGCAGAACTAATATATATTCAAAGCAGTAGAGTATGTCTATTTTCTGACTCCAGCAGTCTCAATGAATAGCACTCCTGTTTCATTTTCAACATTCAGAATCCTGGAAATATGTGGTATTGTACACTAAAACTGACCACTTCTCCAATGTAGTGATTGCTCTTAAACTGAGTCACAGGCCATATTTTAAAAAGCCATTAATGTGATGGCGGCCCAGTTTCTTCAAAGAGAACTACTCACATGTGCCCAAATACTCTTCCACAGTCAGTATTGCCAAACTTTCAAGTAAAATATCTTAATTGTCAGGGGTATCTTCAGCATATGTGCAGTCACTTTCAGAATAGCAGCCTGTGCTTGCGCAAAGCATCCAAAAAAATACTTGATCTGCAGTGACCCAGAAAACATTACTGCTCCATGACAGAATTGAGTGTTAAATCAATGGCAACATTGAATAAATTAAACCAGCAGGGGCTAAAATACTCTTGAGCACTCAAAGTACATTCGCGGTAAGGTCTTACAAAAAACAGTCCTATATACTTTTTTCTACAACGTACTTAACAATACTAACAATCAGCCATTTAGAATTACAACCCCAATTCAGAAATAGTTGGGACGAAGTGTAAGTTGTGAATTAAATCAAAATGCAATGACTTTCAGAACGCGTGAGCCAATATGTTATTTACAATAGAACATAGATAATATTTCGAATGTTAAAACTGTGACATTTTACATTTTTATCCACAAAATGAGCTTATTTCAAATTTTCTGGCTGCATCAGGTCTCAAGAAAGTTGGGACACAGGCAAAAAAAGGGCTGAAAAAGCAATTAATATATAAGAGAATCAGCTGAAAGAACATTTAGCAAGTAATTAAGTTAACTGGCATCAGGTGTGTAACATGATTGGCTATAAAAGGGATGTCTTAGAGAGGCTGAGTCTCCCAGAAGTAAAGATGGCCAGAGGCTCTCCAACCTGTGAAGGCTTGCGTAAAAAAATTGTGGAATACTCTAAAAACAATGTTCCTCAACTTTAAATTGCAAAGGCTTTGAAGGTCTCATCATCGACAGTGCATAACATCATCAAAAGATTCAGGGAAACTGGAAAAATCTCTGTGCGTAAGGGATAAGGCCCAAGACCATCACTGAATGCCCGTGGTCTTCGGGCCCTCAGATGCCACTGCATCACTCACTGGCATGATTCTGTCATTGACATTACTAAATGGGCCCAGAGATACTGCAAGAAATCACTGTCTGTAAACACAGTCCGCCGTGCCATCCACAGATGCCACCTAAAACTCTATCTTGCAAAAAGAAAGCCATTGTTGAGCATGATCCAGAAGTGCTGCCATGTTCTGTGGGCCAAGGCTCATTTAAAATGGACTGTAGAAAAGTGGCAAAGTGTCCTGTGGTCAGACAAGTCCAAATTTGATATTGTTGTTGGAAATCATGGGTGTCGTGTCCTCCGGGCTAAAGAGGAGAAAGACTGCCCCTCCTGTTATCAGTGTTCAATTCAAAAGCCAGCATCTCTGATGGTATGGGGATGCATCAGTGCATATGGTGTGGGACACTTGCATGTTTTAAAAAGCACCATGAATGCTGAAACGTATATAAAGGTTTTAGAGCAACATATGCTTCCCTCCAGATGACATCTATTCCAGGGAAGGCCTACTGTATTTCAGCAGGACAATGCAAAACCATATTCTGCAGCTATTACAACAGCATGACTTTGTAGTAGAAGAGTCCGTTTGCTGAACTGGCCTGCCTGCAGTCCTGATCTTTCACCAATTGAGAACATTTGGTGCATAATTGAACGAAAAGTCCGTCAAAGGAGACCCAAAACTCTCCAGCAGCTGGGAGCCTGTGTTAAACAAGAGTGGGATCAAATGCCAATTGCTATACTCACGAAACTTGTCTCCTCAATGCCCAGAGGCCTCCACTCTGTGTTAAAAAGAAGAGGAGATGCTACACAATGGTAAACAGGCCCCTGTGTCAACTTTTTTGAGACATGTAGCAGCCATCAAATTTGAAACAAGCTCGTTTTGCGGATAAAATTGTAACATTTTTCAGGTTCAACATCTGCTATGTTATCTCTGTTCTATTCTGAATAAAATACTGGCTGGTGTGATTTGAAAGACATTGCGTTTTGATTTCACTCACAATTTACAGTTTGTCCCAACTATTCCGGAATTGGGGTTGTATAATAAATTATTCATTTACTCTGTTCTTCCCATTTTATGTGTATTAAAATACTTCTCAAAAGCTCGCTAAAAAAGAAGAACTAAGAGAGCATCAGAGAGCATATATGTTCAATGGCAGGGGCGGAGTGGCCATCGGGATGACCGGGAGAATTCCTGATCGGCCGGCCAGTCAATAAGCTCAAGAGAACCGGCCCGCACAGACCGCTCGGCGCGACCATATGACGTTCATGATCGACCTACTGAATTCAAGCTATCATGAACCAAGCATGATCCCATGAAAATCTTCAAAAGGCACCTGAACTACACACTGTTTAACTCCGACCAATATTTATAAAACTTGGTGTCTGTCTACATCTCACTCATGGTTGTTCGAGTGTCAGACTCACTCTCATCAATCCAGCCTACTGATTTTTGTTTAGCCTCCATCTTGATCTAATTCTTTTTATTCAGACGTTACATAACTTTCATGACCAAAAATATAAAATTTACTGTTATAAAATTTGTTTGTTTGTTCAAAAATTAATGTAGAATGGTCGGAGCAAAGCCTCATGGGAAATGGAAACTGCGTATCACTCTGCGTTTATCCAATGAATGTAGGGGGATGAATGAGCGGCCGTCAGACAGAGAGAAAGCGGGCAGGTTGAAATTGCGGATTTTTTTACACTCGAAGATGGAAGGCAAGAAGAAAAAGGAGAAAGGAGGGGCCGAAAAGGCCAGAATGAAGAAGAAGCGGATGCTGGAGGAGGGTGCATCAAAATGCCAAAAATCACGGATTTATTCCAAAACAACCACGCGTCAACTAGTGATGCAGGTGAGTTGACAGCAAAACAGTTAGCTCAAGCCTTGACATTATTACTAGGTGCGAATTAGCATAGCATTACAGCTGAGTTCTTCATAGTTCCTCCTCAGCGGGGGCGGTGTCATCACGGCGGTGTCATGGTTATGGTTTTTGTCATGTTTATGTTCATTTTTATGTTCAGGATCTGTGTTCATGATTTTGTCTTTTATTTATTCTTTTTGGTTACTGTAATCCTCAGGTTTTTAGTTCGTTCTATTTCTCAGTTCCATTGCACTTGTCTCCCCTGTCTTGTGATCTAGTTGGTTCAGTCCGTCTTCCCGGTCTGTGTGCTCACTTACTTCGGGTGATTTAAATGTATTCTGGTGTTTAAGGCATTCCTTCGATTCTCGTTTACTTCCTTCGCCTTACTGTTCTGATTACTAACAAAACTAACGTTTGTATTTTGTATCATAGTCTACTAACACAACTAATCCATGTATATAGATTACTAACTTACTAATGAGCACTCTAGTTAAATCTGTAAAGTTGCACCGCTACTAATTAATACTAATTCCCTCTCAGCAATCGCCCTGTTCTAGTCTCCGCCTCTTGCTCAGCTTTAAGTATCTCCCCCTGCGTTTCTGCGAGATCTCTAGCACGTGCTTAATTACTTTCCTGCACTCGTTATCTGTGCACTTAGAACTCCTTGACCGGAGCTGTTTAAATGTCATAGGCTGTCTGTGTGATTCCCGTCCATGTCTTGGCGTTCGCCAATTTTCGTGGTTAGGGTTTCCCTCATGTGATTCTCCCGATGTAATTAGTCTGATCCAGTACACCTGCTCCCTGCATAGCATGTGACTTTCCTCCCGTCTATTTAAGCAGTCTTTTCACAGCCAGCTCCTTGTCAGAACTTTAATCAATATTTCTTTGCGCAGAGCGCCTTGTATGCCATTGAGTATTGGTTTTCTTCGACTGGTTTGTCCGACTTCGATTCTTGCCACAGCCCTTCTTGTATTGTTTTGTCTTTTTGGATTTTGACCTTTTTTTTTTTTTTAATGACCACGATTTCTGTGTTTGGGTGCCCTGTGTATGACCCTTGGCTTTGTTCATCGACTACGACTTTTTGCCTACCGTCTATGTACCTTTGCTCATCTGTTTTACTGGTTCTGACCCCTGTCTAGTCAACACTGTTTTTGGATTTCGTATTGTGGCTTGGCAATTCTTTTGTTTTTTGGCTTTGACTCAGACTTCATTAAAGGCATACTTTTTTGGATTTCCATCTCTTGCGTGTGGTTCCTGAGCGCTACGTCACAGGCGGCTACTACGGCTGGGTCGCCCCTCTTTTCTCCTCTCGTCAGCTCCAAACCCGTCTGCATCTGCACCGCGATTACGAACCAGAGTGTTTTTCCACACACAGATGTCATTTAACTCGTGTCAGAATAACAACCCTCTCAGTACAGATCAGTGGGCGCAGCAATCTACCAGTTATTTTACTGAAAACATTTGATTTTTGTCTTAGATTTTTTTTTGAAATATACTTTTTTTTTTTTTTTTTTTTTCCCTTGATTAGATTTAGGTAATTTGGCCTATGTTTAATCACATCTAGAGGACATACAATTATAGAAATTGCATGGTTTTGGTGACGTAATTAGTTTTTCCTTAAATTTAAACTGCCAAAATTGCTCACTTGATTTGCCTTTGTACAATAGAGGGTTTTATTGTGCGTGATATGGTGGGGGAAGATTGGATAGGTCTCAGTCATTTTTAAATCACATCTAGATGTGACAAAATCAATTGACATGCATGTGTCCATGGACATATCCTATCTGATGTTTCTCTGTTGAGGATGGAAAATATGTGTGGGGGTAGGTGGGGTGCATTGTATACCCCCTAACTTGCGGCCTATATACAATCAGGGGAAAAAGCAATTACCATCTCATGCTGTAAAAAGTTTTATTTGCATGCCTGTTCTGTTTTTTCCACAGTCTCAGAATTCAGACTCAGCCCTGAGTCTCTGGGTCTTCATCCAGATTAAAAAAAGATGGTGGAGGGGATGGGTTGGGCCAGTGCGGTCAGAATTTTCCCGGTGGATTTTGGTGTCCCGCTCCGCCCCTCTTCAATGGTGTTACCTGAGCAAGGAACTCATGCTTTTCATTCGCAGGGCGATTTATCTAAGATGGAAGCACTTTAAAGCAGTGGCATGAGATTGCGGTTTGCAAGGCAGGATCAGTAGATGGCCACTTCAGTTAGATGAAGCCTGCTGTTTCCTGATGACAGGCACTTACTATTATCTGCTGATCACTCTCACCGCTGTTCACAAACACCGCTTCCTCTGTACACTCCAAAGCTCAGTCAGGTGTTTTTTTTTTTTTTTCCATCATGTAGGACATTTTTGACACAAAGCGAGCTAATCAGGATGTGTTCCAGTCATTTGCAATCAGGTGAAAGCATGAGTGGATTTATTCTAATTTTTTATTTTGCACTTCACAGTCAGATGACAGAGCGTAATCCGGACCAAGCTGAGTTTGGAAAAAGTGATAAAATTCTGATGGAGTGCAGATGAAAAGATGTTCTGACATCAACCCAATAAAAAGCATCATTCCCAGTATTGTTTACCTCAAGTGCACTATAGTCCCTGCAGAATATTTGTGTGGCAGTGGGCTGAACCCTGGCCCCAGACTGACAGACTGCTAAGATGTTGTACGATATGTACAAAATTCATTCTAAGGTGTTCATCTGGACTGAGATGTCGATAACAGAAGTGCGCTTAGCCTCTGAAATCTTAATATCAATCATGCCCGAGAATGACCAGCTCTAAACCCTGGTGTTTCTTCTTTTGGAATTGTCTGTGTGACTTGTGTGGTAGCACTTGCATGCGAGTGCGACCGATGCCGTGAAGTTGCTTGATGTTTATCCAGTAAAGGCAGCATGAATTCATTTTAGAATCACCTGTAAGGTGCAAAGCCTATTCTGACCCTTCTCCAAGAGCAATTACCAGGAATTTTATTTCTCCCCAAGTCCACACAGGGTATAGTCCCAAATGCCACTGATCCTCTGGAGCAGAGGTGGGCAACGAGGGCCGTATCTGTCCCTGGTGTTCATACCTACTTCTGGCCTTTAATTAGTTAATTATCTAAATTAGTGAAACTATTGATGAAATATGTTTCTGGTACATTTCTTTAAATTATCATGAATGACCACCAAAGACTCATCTTGTCTCCCAAAATAAAACATTTTTCTTGGTTCTAATCTTTGCATAAATCTATATTTGCGGATGCAACCAATTAGCTCAATTAGTCAGGGTAATTGATAGAAATTAAAACCTGCATACACACCGGCCCTCCAGGACCGGAATTGCTCATCCCTAGTCTAGAGCCTTGCTATTTGTTTTCATCTCTTCAAAACTGCGTGGGTTCCTGCCGGCAGCTGTCAGGTCACATGACTGGGTTGAAATGCTGGCACCAGCATCGGCTGGGGCCAAGCTGGTGACAAGTTCCCACAGTTCATTGCTCATGCCTTATAACACCGGTTGCTCCCTTTGGCTAACCCAGAGGTGGGAAATGAGGGCCGTATCTGTCCCCAGTTTTCACACCAACTTCTGGGCTTTAATTAGTTAATTATCTTAATTAGCCAAACAACTCGTGAAATCAAACATTTCTGCTGCATTTCTTTAAATTATCATGAATTACCACAAAAGGCTGTTCTTGTCTCCCCTAAATGTAACATGTTACTTTGGTCTAATCTATATGCAAATCTAGGTTTGTGTGCACAACCAATCAGCTCAATTAGTCAGAGTAATTGATAGAAATAAAAACCTGCATACACCGGCCCTCCAGGACTGGAATTGCCCACTCCTGGGCTAACCACTTGATTGTTGTAAATTTTTTTGCACAACCCCAGCTTAAAATGAGTATACACAGAGTAATTGCTTGGACAAAATGGTATACTTAATGCTTTTTGATTCGCCCAGAGATTGAATGTGTAATCTAATGAACAAGCTAATTGACTAGATTAACATGGTGCTTGGCATTGTTTTCCTGCCTCTGGCCCATTTTTATTATCATTTTACCCTTGAGGAAAATTTTCAGTCATTTGATGGCTTACCTTGGTCATCATGGCATGATGAGGAAAGCCCTGTGAACTGAAAGATATTTACAGGGAGGGCAGGAGAGTGAATTTTCACACTCACCTCACCTGAACTTCGGCATGAAGCATCAAGGAATTCAAATGTGATCCAACCCAGCAGGTGAAGCCCTCGTGACGCGTGGCTGTTTCTGAATGTCATTCTGTAAAGCGTGTGCCATACTTCAAGGAAATAAAACTTTCACTCTTTTGAAATCTTGCAAATACTGAAATTCAGTTCAGTCAACCAAATTACATTTACGTATTTAATGATATGATGGAAAGTATACAAAATTATGGCGGTAGCATAATCTAGGCGCTGATCTGATCATTCTTTATGAGCGTATGCCTGATTAAGCAAGGAGAAGCAGAGAGTTGAAACAGGGGTCTTGGCTTACTGCCTCATAACATCATACCATGAGTTATAACCTATGGTATAGCTCGTCATTTCAGTTTCTACCAATACGAGTTGCCAACGCTTAGGAGTTGCTGAGGCTGTACTCTTCTTCTAGTTCATGCATTAAGGTACATACTGTATATCATAGCCCTTTTGTCTGCCAAATTGTCTCCTCCTCGTCCTCGTCTCCAGCAACGAGCAAATCTTTTAGAGGAATGGTCTCCTTAATTAATATGGAATTTTGTGTGCCCCCCTCATCCAGGTGTAATCCATTGTGTGCCATGTTCCCTTGTGTTCCTCTGGTGTATATATAAGCCTTATTTCTGTCAAGCAGAGTCGCTGGATTGTCATGCTATATGCCCTTCAACAATAAGTCATATTATATCTTCTAGTTTAGAAGTTCTTTACCCTCCTTGGAAATTATCTTAACTTTATCATAGTGGAATACATAATTATTCTTTGGGGCTTTATTGATTGCAACAAACTTTCAAGCCTTTCTATGAGTCTCCAGGACTGGGATCACATTCCTGTTAACCCGCCTTTCCAGTCTCCTCATTTGACCAGTTTATTAGGAAGACCCCACAATCCTTCATCAGTTTGTAGGATTGGAACTGCATTCCTGCTAAACCCTTCTGACCTGCTGCCTGACAGTCCCGCCTTGGTGGAGGTCAACAAAACCAGTCTTCTGACCTGAGATTCCACTAGTTGGGCGCGAAGACGCCCATCACCCGTGCCAATCTATACCACCTAAGCTTGACTGTGTGAATCCAGTTCTTTGCCTCAGCCCCTCCCCTGTTATTACCGTATTCCTATCAATAAATATCCTCATTGGATTGTACCCTTAATCTGCTTCCAGTTCCTTGTCTGGATCAAAACAGCATATATATTTCCTTCTCTTACATTTGTTGTCCATCAGATGGATTAATATGCATATAAGCTAATACACCCATCTTGCATAAGTTCTGCAATGCTCTTTTATAGGCACAGTATGCCTGAGATTTAGCTCTGAGTGTTATTTCCCAAGTTTCATGGAATGGGAAGAAACACAATTATATACGGAACAGAGGGTGCAATGATCAAGATTTAAATACACAGCCACAAAGCAGATTTCAGCACCACATTCCACACTGCACTGGGCTGAATCAAAATAAATATAGAGTGAAAGGATAGGGAAGTACAAAACCCATTTCAATGCATAAAAAATGTGAGTTGTCATTTAAATCTATTGTGGAGAATTTGGAAACGATAAGAGATTCAGGGCGCCGGTTTTCTTTATGTCGAATGATGCTAAGAGACGCAAACAAATTCATGAAACTGACGCAATCAGTGATTGAATTTTAACCGCACATAGGCAAGCTAGGCACAAAAAACCTGTTATGCAGCATCCTTAATTAATATTCATATATTCCACAGCATAATGATGGTAGTTTAGTGTATGAAATATGCAAATTGGTTCTTTTCACTGGAGAAGAAAAGAACAGCAGAAAAGTGAAGTGTTTGGAAAGATGAGGTACAGCCAGTATCACCGCTGGTCATCCCCTAGCAGGATGGAGTAGGATGTTTGTGATTTTGATTATCAAAAAGAAGTGTTGAGAAACAGCATTTGATTTCCCCAGTACTCAGGATGTTCTTTTTCCATTTTTTTAAATTCTTCTCATGTTGCAATGTTTATTTGTCTAGCTGGGACTTAAAGCTATAGTGCGTAACTTCTGTCGCCCCCTAGAGGAATTTTGCGTTATTAGAACAATACAGCTGGCACTTCCATATGACGTATGCCCAGGTGTACCCCCATGCCCCCCACTCCCCACCGCTACCCCTCCGCCACCGTGCTGCGCGATTCCACAACATTTTTATTCTGTTTGAAGAAGGACAGCCAGTGAAAAAAAAAAGATAGACTCTTCGGAAGAGAAGTATGATTTTTTCTGCCACAGAAACACAAAATAGTATGTTTAGTTAGCCTATTACAAACAGGAGACAAGGTGCCTGCTAATTTATAGCTGACAGGTTAGTGGATGGAAAGACCCAGTGGTAGTCAGCAGAAGTTATTTGTTGTCCGTCGGTCTCCAGAAGCCAAGGTACACAGAGTAATACTCGCTACACACCGTGTACTGCTCGCCACGGTACACAGAGTAACATTCGCTACACACCGTGTACTGCTCGCTACGGTCTCTCGCTACACAACGTGGCGAACACCAGGCTGCTAACATTACATTACATTCAAAGCACCATTTCCAAGAAAATAATATAGTACTAGGTCCAGTACATGGAACAGCAACACATTCTACTCATAATGTCTTATAAACCAAGTCACTTACTTATCCAACAGCAGCAAGGCAACAGTACACACCGAAGCAGTCCATAAATTGTTGGTCCACTTTTTGCTGCTCTTCACTGTCCGTGTTTCCCTCTAAACTCAGCCCCACCGGATTTCTACGGTCTCCGGTCTACACTTAGGTATGTCAACCCGTTCTATAAATATGTCTATATGGGGTGGATTCTAGCTTTCCCTGAATCCTATAGAGTAGAAACACTGCTATACTCACCACAGCAGGCATAGGTAGATAGCAAATTCAACCCACTTGAATCCGAAGGATGCAGCACCGGATCACACCGCCGAAGGCCGATGACGACTGACGACAGTGTTCGCACTGTTATTATGCTTGTGTTATTTTGGTTATTATCATGGTGGTAGTTTATCATAATGATACATGACCGTAGCCGCAACAGTTGATGGAGGTTGAAAACTGAATACTTTCGCCTTTGTGTTTTTGGCCGATTATGCTGCCACTGCCTATACCACGAAAATGTATCTTTCTCATAACTTGAGCTGCCAGACCTTCGCAATGCGTCCTCCACTTTGAAATATCGCAGCCACAGTTTCTTTAGTTTGTCACGGCACTGTTCTACTGTTCTGTGGTAACTACGCAAATGCAAGTACTCACGAATTATTCCATAAATCTCCAAGTCCACAATATTTAACAGATTTAGTTTTTCCACATATAGGCCAACGTCGTTCGAATTAAAGTGAGTTGTGAACTCAGAAGGCTTGAAATCTGCGGCGCTGGTCTAAACAAAACAAGTCACGTGGGGTCCGGAGCTCTCTTGCTACGAGACTTTCCGCTCTTCCTCCCCCTCCCTTCTCGTTTTGAAATAAAATGCGTCATTTCCTGTGTGTCAGCACAGGAATGTCACCGGTCGACACGGAATACAAAACAACAAATACTGAAAAATACAGCGAGATGTTAGAGGAGCCGAATGGCTTAATCAGCATTGTATCATCTCCTCTAGTAGTGGCTTGGATGAAACGGACATTTACGGACATGTAAAAGTTACATACTATAGCTTTAATTTATTGTCCACCTACATTATTAGAAATATTAACAAGTGGTGCCAGACACAACATACCCTGCCTGGTTTTTTTGGTGACCTTGACCCAGTTAGGTCTAGAATTTAATTTAAGCAAATTCTGGACCATTGCACACCTATCTTGAAAATCGTATGAAATTTGAGCTACACTGAAAAACAAATAGCACTGAAAACAATTTCCTCCTCTCCCGGGGCTGGGGTCAAAATTTTACCCTGTGAGACCATGGAATGCATATGCAATTCACACTTCGATCCAGACAAGAATCTCCAGGCACTGAATATGACGCTATTTTATGAAAATAAAGGTATATGAGTCAAGTCTCATTTACAATAAGTGTGCATTTTAAATACTAGCACAAATTCAGTATTTGGTTGTGCATAATTTTTTTTCAGCTGAAAATGCATTTACAAACAGTTTTCTGCAATAATGAAATATTGGCCAATACAAGCCAGTTGTTTACAATTAAACAAGACTATTTCATTTGCATAAAATTGTGCTCATTGCATTGCAAAATTCCAGAAACATAAAACCGCACAGGCAAGACAAGGAAAGTGAAAGTGGCAAGAAAAACCAGCAAAGACAAATGAGGATTACTACAAAATGCTTAATTACTGAACAAGATATCAGCTTATCATTTGTTTTCATTTAAAAAAGTTCATTTAGCAGATTGAGATGGTGGTCGGTACAGAAAAGAAGTGTGTCAAAAAGTGTGTTTAGTTCAGGTAGGGCGCCAGGATTTCAGTTTGGGTGGGCCAGACCAATTGTGGGTGGGCCTAAATTCCAAAGATTAGGTCACTTAATAAAACTTAAACCCAGTTCAGACCAAAGATTTGCGACGAGACGAGACCGTTTTAGAACGTCGCAGGGAGGAGTTGCAGCAGTGTGAACTGGCCCGTCGCAGTTCGACTCAAGCCGGCTGGTGGCATTGCCAGAGATTCAGCATGTCAAATTGCAAGAGGCTGGTTTTAGACAGCCAATCAGCTCGTAGCGAATTCAGCTGGTCACGTCAGTGACAAATTGTCCGCTGGTTGGAACTGCGCCAGGAATAACTGGGAGAAATTTACAATAGGGGCAGGTCTACCGCTGCTTGCTCCTGGCACAGATTGGCAACAGCGCCTTCGGTATCTCGTTGAAGCACCCATGGACCAGTGGCGCAGTCAGAACTTAAAATTGCGTGGGTAATAAACATCCTTTAAAACAATTATTAGTTCTTACTCGATCGCAATCATTTTTCCTAATTACCTTCAATCCGAAAACACTCCGCACTATCAGGTGTTGCTTGCTAACCTCGTTATGGCAAAACGTCGATCATTCATTTGGACGCGCAATTTTGTGCATTTCAAATCTCTGTCTTTGATTCAATTTAAACAATTAAATTGATCATGAAGCACAGGCTAGATCGCCTGATGAAACACAAAGGTAGTGCAGAATTTCCAGAGCAGTTTACCTCTCGAAAAGTAGCCCATAGGCCAACTTATGAGTAACTTATTTTTCTGATCTGAATTACGCCTATTGATTAGTCACCCTAGATCGCATCACAAAAGAAGCCGTGTCTTTAATTGCCAATTTATTATTCTTATTCTTATAAGTGGAAAATTGTTTTAACAAAGGAAAATGGCTGAGAACAAGTTAGGACTAATAATTGTAGTAAAGCGATGTTGTGTGCCTGCTCATTTTTCAGCTCTGGCCACGCCACTGATTTGAAATGCACAAAATTGCGCGTCCAAATGAACGACTGTCATTTTGCCTTAACGAAGTGAACAAGCAACACCTGATAGTGCGGAGCGTTTTCGGATTGAATGCATATGATTGCGATAGTCAGAACTAATAATTGTTTTAAAGAGATGTTTAGAGCCCACCCAATTTTAAGTTCTGGCTAAGCCACAGCCATGGATGGCTCCAAAATTATCGCCCCTTTCTTTCTTTTTTGTTCGTCCTCGCTGTTTTCTTAATAGCTGAAATGCAAATGTTGCGCCTAACTCATCAACACTGGGAAAATAGGCCTAAAAAGCCGGCAGTTAAAATGGAAACGCTGAGAGTCAGTGCTATGGAAACGATAAATCCTCACATCTCGTTACATCGATGTGAACTGTCAGGTTCCAGAACATCGCAGATCGGTGTGTCGCAAGTAGTTGGAAGTTTCAACCCGTCTCGTCGCGAATCTTTGGTCTGGGCTTTAATCTTCACTTAATAAAAACGTCTAGCAGATGTATTACTATATTATCTCCTTTATATTGAATTTGGTTGCTAATGTTACTTAAATATTTTGTTGCATTTTTTTAAAGTTTCAGTGCATAGGCTACCTATCCGCGACCGCTCTGTTTGGGAAGTTGGTTCTAAAGCGGCATGTTGACCGCGGTTAAAGCGTCAACATAACCAACCTGTTTAAATCGTTTTTAAAATTAACAAATTTGAATCATTAATGAATTGAAACATTAAATGTATTTAAAAAAATATATATTATTTAAATTTTTTTTAAAGAAAAGTTTAGGGTGGGCTTGTAGATGATTGGGTGGGCCTAGGTCCACCTAGGCCCACCCAAAACACCGTGCCTGGTTTGGTTGTGCATAAGGTGTTCTTATACTCCGGACTTCATTCAGTGATTCGTGGTTTAAGCTCTTATTTTAACGGAACGCATGTTAGGCTGATAGGAGACTCTTAATTGCCTGTAAGTATGTGTGCGTGAGTGAATGGTGTGTGCACCCTGCGATGGATTGGCGAGCAGTCCAGGGTGTGTCCCTGCCTTTCACCCATAGTGAACTGGGATTGGCTCCAGCTCCCCCATGATCCAATTTAGGCTGACAGATGAATGGATTTTAGAGGAGGCATCGATTCCCTTGTCACCACTGAGGGGCTGCCTACAGAATATGCCCTCAAATATAATTGCAATCAAACTGTACTGGTACATCAAGAGGCACAGTCCAACCCATATACACCTCACACTTATGATCATTATCATCCTTACCAGCTCTAAGAGCTACATCGTGTAGAATGAAAATTGTCGAAGCAGTACAAAAACAGCCATTCACTTTGAACTGATGAGAATTCTGGCGCATAAAATTCAATGGACAATAACTAATGCTTTGGTTTTGCATCTGCACATCATGCTTACAATTTATAACGCATGTCCCAAGAGCCTATGATAATTCATGGTTCCTCCACCATTGCATTTGCATAAAATTAACATGCAATAGGGCGTAACATTAATTTCAGGGACTGTAAATAGTCTCGCGAGAGAATACTCAGGAATTTCAACAGTGTACGTCTTCTATGATTTCTAATCCTAGTTATACCATTTTTGTGCTAAACTAAAGAGATCAGGTGATCCAAACGGACTTCAAGCCCATTTTACTTCCACAGTTAGGCACTATTGCTTGGTATCATCAAACTTTTTTATTCATTTATTCATTCATCATATATTTTAAAGCTTTGATAACCGAATGAATTATAGCAGAAACAACATATCCCCGCAAGGTATAGAAGTGACCACACAAATTCAACAGAACAGCTAAATTGGTGTTCACAAGTAGGGCAAATATGATTGCGGACTGCATTCCCTGGAGTGATTATATAACTAACATGACACCACTATCCTCCATCTACCTTATTCATTATTATATAATCTCATAAAAAATATATCTGAGCTTTTACCATGCCTATGCTTCACCAATCCTGGATCCTCAGTTGCCTAGGAAACTAAATTCCCCACTAGTATGAAATGCCTGAAGCCGAGAATGCTACAATATTATTTCACTTATATATTTATTTTATTTCATTATTCCTTTATTTGCTTGGATTTCATTTTGTACACTGCCTAAAAGGAAACATTTCTCATGACTGTAGTGCCAATATTTTGTGGACCAAAAAATCTCTTTTTACAAGGTTTTAAAAGGCACGGGGCAGTTGGGAGAAATTTGATTACATCTGAATTTCAGATGACTGCAGTCATCTATTTTGGTCAATGAGGACAAAGGTATTTACACTGAATGGCCATAACATTATGACCATGGACAGGGGAAGTGAATGACATTGTTTATCTGTCATGTGTCAGTGGTTGGGATATATTAGGCAGCAAGTGAACATTTTGTCCTCAAAGTTGATGTGTTGAAAGCAGGAATAATGGGCAAGCTTAAGGGTGTGAGTGACTTTGATGAGGGCCAAGTTGTGATGGCTTGACGACTGGGTTAATGCATCGCAAAATATTTTTGCAGACCAAATACATCCCTTCATGTAAATGATATTCTCAAATGCCAGTGGCCTCTTTCAGCAGTATAATATGCCCTGGCCACAGGGCAAAAATGGTTCAGGAATGGTTTGAGGAACCATTAAGTAGATCTCTTCATAATTTATTATGAAAAAGTAAAATAACTGTAGCTACATAGCTATTGGATGTCACAGTCAATTTCAATATTATCCAAATACAAGCTTGCTAACTAGTTATATAGCTAGCTAGTGAAAAGAAAGCAGCCTTCCCTTACAGTGTCTTCAGTACTAAAGGCTATGAGTAGCAATCGAGTGGATACATATCAAAGCTATTCATCATATTAAAGACATTAAAACATTTGTAACGTCACGATTGCTCATTTTACACACATAGGTTAAATTATAGACAGGCGGTAAAGAGTCTCCTGCATGAGGCGCCGTTTTGGCCATAATTCAAACTTTACCTCACATTCACTGTTTTTACCTCTCAGTTTTTACCTCTCACATTCAAAAAAAAACCCCCTCACATTCACTGTTTCTTCCTCTCACATTCACTGTTTTTACCTCTCACATTCACTGTTTTCACCTCTCACATACATTGTTTTTACCTCGTACATAAAAACAGTTTACCTCGCAGGTAAAAACAGTGAATGTAAGAGGTAAATACAGTGTATGTGAGAGGTAAAAGCAATGAATTTCAGAGGTAAAAACAGTGCATGTGAGAGGTAAAAACAGTGAATGTGAGTGGTAATAACAGTGAATGTGAGAGGTAAAAACAGTGTATGTGAGAGGTAAAAGCAATGAATTTCAGAGGTAAAAACAGTGCATGTGAGAGGTAAAAACAGTGAGTGTGAGTGGTAAAAACAGTGAATGTGAGAGGTAAAAACAGTGAATGTGAGAGATTTTTGTGAATGTGAGAGGTAAAAACAGAGAGGTAAAAACAGTGAATGTGAGAGGTGAAAACAGTGAAAGTGAGATGTAAAAACTGTAAATGTGAGAGGTTTTTTGTGAATGTGAGAGGTAAAAACAGTAAATGTGAGAGGTGAAAACAATGACTGAGAGGTAAAAACAGTGAATGTTAGATGAAAAAACAGCGAATTTGAGAGGTTTTGTGAACGTGAGAGGTAAAAACTGTACGTGAGAGGTAAAAACAGTGAATTTGGGACGTAAAGGAATTGTGGCTAAAACGGCATCCCATACAGCGCAACCTCTTGTGCTGACTTTTAGAGCGGGGAAGAAGAATTGGATTTCAGCATGTTACGTTAAGTGGGCCTAATGAGCTAACCGGGTCCTGTTTCCAATAAATTAGCGTTACCTGGTATCGCATTGGTGCAAAGACTTTAGTACTGGCCAATACCGATGCCGGAATTTTTGGCAGTATTGGCGGCATTTCCAATACTGTGATTGGAATCAGAACAACTCAAAGTTAAAGGATCTGCTGCTAATGTCTTGATGCCAGAAGCCACACCTTCAGAGTTCTAATGGAGTCCACGCCTCGATGGGTCAGGGCTGTTTTGGTGTCAAAAAGGGGACCAACACTATTTCAGGGAGGTGGCCATAATGCTGATCAGTTCATTTCTAAATTGATTACTTTCAAGTGAAACTGCATATATGTACACAGATATTTCAGTTAGTGAAAACTTTCAAGCAGTTATTTTCTAACAGTTGTATGTTGTAAAAAAACTTCCAAATTTTGATGCTCTACAGCCTGGTCCTCAAGTCATTGATCCTCAAGGGCCAAGAAATGCCATCTTTCCCATCTCCCTTTACCTAAGAGTTAAGTGAGAAAAAAGTCCAGCCAATGAGCAGTGCTAATTAAATAGTTGATTACCCACAAGAAAAGAAATCAAAGAATAGATTCTAATAAAAAAGCAGGTAACCCAGCTGAAATTCATCATGAACTATGAATATCTGTGTCCAATGTCATATTTGAAAAGAGCACATTTCTTGCATTTGATTAGATCTTTTTTTCCTATATTAAATCTAAATTCATTAGACAATAACACTTTCACTATCATCATCATTAACTATCACTTCAGCCATTCAGTAGGATCATTTAAAAAGTGCTCCACCTGTGATAATGAATTTTACTTTTTACTCAATGACTGTAAACATTTACTTACCCAAATACTATGAGAGGAATTTGAAAGTAGAATCTCAGGATCACAATGGCCGTTTAGATTGTTATTCAACCATACGCAATCTCTTTTCTTCCTTTGTGTTACGAAAATGTAAAAGCTCCTGTTTCTGAAAATATTATTTTTCATGTCACAACCCTCGTGTGAATGCCTTCCATTTCTCCTCCCATTCAGCAATTAGCGTGTCTCTTGGAATTTTGTCGCCTTTCATTGGTTTACATCTTGTGTCAATTCCCCTTCCAGGCCCTGTTTCATTATATTGCTCCTTCCAAATGGCACTGTGATGTGTAGTTAAACCCCCTGCTTCAAGTTGCAAGTTGCTGGATTGTAATTCGCAATTCATACTTAGAACCAGTAAGTATTTCCTATTTCCTTTGTCTTTATTAAGTGAAACGTAACCTTTAATAACAGTAACTTGCGGAAGCCTTACTCTTTACTTGGTCAAGGAGACAGTGCTAAAATTAAGCCAGTTCAAGTCAGCTCCTTTTTCCAGTTTAATAGGCACAAGCTCCCAAGCATGGTAGTAGCTTGATAGTTATTAATGATACATAGGACTCAGTTATTGAAGCTATCTAGCGGAGTTTCAACAGCAGGACCACACCTGAGCCATGACTAATTTGGAACTTCCTATAAATACAAACTTACCCCACTCCTCCTGTTTCACTTTTGTATTATGCATCAGAGCCAAGAGCACACATCATCGCCTCGAACAACCAAAATAACAATAAACGTAATCATCCAAAACCAACTTAATTCATATACTCACCTCATTCTCAAAATGGACACTGCCCAGTGGTGTAACTACCGTATATGCTAGTAATGCCGCTGCATTGGGGCCCACGGCTGACCGGGGCCCCGACGGATGAGCCCTGCTAAGCAAAAATGACTAATGTGTCGATTAGCCATTTACCAACTAATCTTCCAGCACTATCTAAGTTGTTAGTAGTAAAATCCCTCACAGCCTTATCTACTTCAATGAACTTGTTTGTATTTATGGTACTCAAGAAATAAAGCTGTCTGCATCATGGTATCATATACAAACTTTATGTAATTCACTGAATAGATGACAATGCTGCTACATAACGGTGTAACATAAACAACCACATATTTTATTGACTCCCTGTGTAACATTTCTACATTAAGTTAAGATAGGTAATACTGGATGATTTGTAGTTCAAGAATGTGAAATTTGTGCCCGCGTGGAATGCTGGGTTATAGCAATTACTGACATTCCTGTCCCTGTGACTGTCGCATCCGCGGAACGATTCTTTTCCAAAGGATTAAAGAATATGATAAACGACTTTGCGCAGCACAAAGCCTGAAGAGAGAGCCTTTATTGTAAGTGAAACTTATTTATCATGTGACTCACAAAAAACCTAAACACGTGTACTTATTGTTTTAATGGCCCATGCGCAGACTTGACTATCGTTCTTACCCAGTGGACACGCAATCACATTCTACGTGTGTCATTTATTTTGCGGTTGCTGGTTGTTTTAAAGCTGCATTCTATCGCTTCTTTCATTCGCTGCTGAGGTTACGTTATGTTACATCTGATTGTTCTATTGCAAGATTAAGCAAGACGCTGGTGAGCAGCGCACAGGGCTACTGATGGTTAATATATGGATTAATCATGCTTTATTCACTTGTCATGAAAAAAAAAAAACTTGAGAACAGCCCCGCCCGAGCTTTCAGGTGTTGTCTACGATGCTGGTCATAAAAGCGCAGAAACACCTATCTTAGACAGTCACCAACGTTTGTGATGTATGTTTATGACATTAAAACATAAAAATTTACTCTAAATTTTGTATGAGAACAAGGCTGTTATTATAACAGAACTTTCTGTAATTATGGGATTGAGAGAAGCATAATGGAGGCAGGTTGCAAACTTATGGAAGCATATAGCTATTAGCTATAAACCCGCCTGGTTTATCTCTCTTCATCATAGAAACTACTATATTTCATCGGAAGAATCTGTGCCTCCTAGCCCACCTCCCTCATCAGAGAAGAGAGGACAAGACCATTTAAAACAATTCATTGCAGCCGCTGAAGTTCCCTAAACCCATTGCCTCCAAGAAGCTCTAGCCGCCCGCCATCATCCTGACCATTCTGGCCTCACCACATGCAGCTGTTTGTAGTGTCAACACACTGCAGCGAGGTTCTCCAATAACCAGCCTTCAAAAATCTCTAGACTGGACTGTAGCTACTCACCTCAAACAAAACACTCAACATCGTAATTCTAGGGCTCTCACCTCGGTGTTTCTCAACACTAGCACCAACACTGAGATGTCAGCCCTCCTGACTATTCAGTGTCAGAAACATCAGCCAGCCTCGATCGGGACGCCAGAACCTTTCACCATCTTCCTTCAGCAGCTGCAGCAGCCTAATCCAGTAGCGACCCGTAGGATAGGGATGTTAGCACCCCCCTGCTCGCCACTCCCAGCAACCACCGCCATCTGCTTCAAACCGGAGCTCCTGGCAACAAGATGCTAGTGCCTCCCGCGGCCCTCTCAGCAGCCGCAGAAGTTCGGTAACCACAGCATTTTGTTTTAACCAGGGCTTGTGGCACTGGGATGCCAGTGGTCCTGCCATGCTCTGAGTAACAGCAAAATTGTGTTACTTCTGGTCCTCCTGGCACAGGGATGTCAGTGCCTCCAGGTGTCTTCCAGAAACCCCGGAAAATCATTTTTACCAGGGCTCCTGACACCAGGATGCCAGGGGCCCTTGCTGCCCATCAATGGTAAACACAGCAGTTTGTTTTCAGTTGGGGTCTTGGCATCGGGATGCCAGTGTCCGTTGCTGCCCTTCTATAGTAAATATAGCCATTTCTTTCAACTTGGGCTCCTGGCATCGGGATGCTAGGGGCCCTAACTGCCAACTGACAGTAACCACAGTAGTTCATTTAAACCAGGGTTCCTGGCACTGAGATGCTAGGGACCCTCACTGCCCACCCACAATATCTACAATAGTTTGTTTTAACAAGGGTTCCTGCCATTGGGATGCCAGAGGCCCTCACTTCCCACCTATTAAAACCACATCGGTTCATTTTAACCAGGGCTCCTGGCACCGAGATGCAGGTGGCTCTCGCTGCCCACCTACAGTAACCACAGCAGTTCGCTTTAACCAGGGCTTCAGGTACCAGGATTCTATAGGCCCTTGCTGCCTTCCTACACTAACTATAGTCATTCGTTTTAACCACGGCTCAAGGCACCGAGAAGCCAGTGGCCCTTGCTGCCCAACGACATTAACCACAGCAATTTTATTTAACCAGGGCTCCTGGCATCAGGATGCCTGGGGCCCTGCTGCCCTTTCTGAGTTACAGCAGCAGTTTGGTCCTACTGGGACTCTTGGCACCGGGATGCCAAAGCCCCCTTTCTGCCCACTTCCACTAACCACAACAGTTGCTTTAACTGGGGCTCCTGGCACCAATATGCCAGTGCCCCCAACTGACCACTTCCAGCACCTGCAACAGTTTACCTATAGCAAGGGCAATGAGCACTGGGATTCCAGCACCCAATATCTCAACTTCACCCAATGCTTCATTCCTCTAAGGCAAACCTCCGTCCCTTTCTCTTTATAAATTGATCTTCTATTCCATCGCTGTTGGACTCCACCTCACTAAACTGTGCAAGCCATGCTGAACTCCATCACTGGTTTAACCGTTTCATTAACTGGACTGGGATCGCATTCTATGACAACGCACACAACTGACGTACTGCTGAACACCAATGCTGCTCCTTTAGTCCATTTGTGGGGGTTTCTACAATGGCAGATGACTAGCGACAGACTAGCCCCCAGAGATTTTACGCTAATGTTGCATTTCCTGCGCTCTTCAAAATTTATCCTACAATAGCCGCAGCCATGTGATGGGGCTACAAACAGTCCTGCATGGCTGTCCTCATATTAATCAGACAGCCTTGCAGTCATTCACATAAATAACAATGGACACTCCAAGGTCCTAGGTCCAAGGTCTATCATGCCGTTTACATTTTGTGTAAACTGGCACTCCGTTACACACTATTGGCAATGTCTGGTTGTCATAGTACCACACCAGTCCAATCCCCACACGCTGCCCAGTCAATCAATCAATCAATCAATCAATCAAACTTTATTTATAGAGCACTTTTCATAAAATAGAAGCAGCCCAAAGTGCTTTACATAAAAACAATACAACAAACAATAGACAATAGACACTACCCCCTTCTCCCAAACATATTCACAAGCATGCACACATGCACACACACACACGCAGATTTTAAAACACTGAGGAATTAAGAACACTGAGGAAACGCTATCCCACACTCACCACTAGGAGTGAGGAAACACTAGAGAGAGGATAATAGATACTATAGAGAGATAAAGATAACTGTTTAAATTAAAATTCAGTAAATATTTAAAAGGTAAAAATAATAAATAAAAATTCAGATAAAAACCAAACTAAAAAGGTAAAAATAATAAAATAAATGAAATTTAAATAAAAAAACCAGAATAAAAAGGAAAAAATTATAAAATAAATAAAATTCAGTTGAAAGCCAGACTAAAAAGGTAGGTCTTGAGTTTGCTTTTAAAAATGTTCGCGTTCTCTGTTTTCCTCAGGTCCTCAGGCAGACTGTTCCACAAACGTGGGCCGTAATGGTAAAAGGAGGCCTCACCATATGTTTTGATAAAAAAACTTTTGGAATAATTAAAAGGCTGCTGCCTGAAGACCTGAGAGTTCTCGAGGGCTCATATGTCAAAAGCAAATCAGATAATTAGGACCAAGACCATTAAGAGCTTTAAAAACCATGAAGAGAATCTTAAAATCGATTCTGAAGCAGACAGGTTGCCAGTGAGGAGACTTTAAAATTGGTGTAATGTGTGCTCTCTTTCTGGTCCTCGTCAGAACCCGAGCAGCTGAGTTCTGAAGAAGCTGTAGTGGAGCAATGCTTTTCTTAGGGAGAACAGAAAGAAGAGCGTTACAATAATCAATTCTACAGGTGATAAAAGCATGCATTAGTGTCTCTGTTTTGGCTTGAGATAAAAATGGCCGCACACTGGCAATGTGCTTGAGATGATAAAAAGCACTCTTTGTTATACTCTTGACGTGAGCATTAAAATTTAGTTCCGAATCTAAAATAACACCAAGGTTTTTTACCTGCTCAGATGTGTTAGAGGCTCGGACTTTGAGTTTTAAATTAAGTTTTTGAGTCCTCAGGACCAATGACAAGTACTTCTGTTTTGTCCTGCTTGAGCTGTAAGAAGTTACCTGCCATCCATGACTTTATATCTAGGATGCATTTTAAAAGGGCATCTATTGGCCTAATGTCATCAGGAGACACGGCTATGTAAAGCTGTGTGTCATCAGCATAACTATGGAAATTAATGCCGTGTCTCCTGATGACGTCCCCCAGTAGCAACATATAAAGTTTAAAAAGAGCTGGACCCAAGATCGAGCCCTGGGGGACACCACAATTCAATTCATAGCTTTTTGAGGAACATTCGTCCATGCTCAAGAAAAATTCTCTGCCAGTAAGGTAGGATTTAAATCAGTTAAAAACAGTACCAGAGAAGCCAATCAGGGTATGAAGTCTGTCCAGGAGAATTGCGTGGTCAGCTGTCTCGAATGCTGCGCTTAGGTCAAGCAAAACAAGAACAGAAAGTTTCTTCATATCCATGTTGCACTTTAGGTCATTTACAACTTTTGTCAATGCCGTCTTTGTACTGTGTTTAGCCCAGAAGCCAGATTGATATTTTTCAAAAGTATCATGAGAGTTTAAAAAATCATTCAGCTGATTTCTAACTTTTCTAAAATCTTACTTAAAATGGCAGATTAGACACAGGTCTGTAATTACTGAGAACTGATGGATCTAAATTTTTTCTCTTCAGAAGGGGTTTGACTATTGCAGTTTTAAGAGAGGTTGGGAAAACCCCTGTCTGAAGAGATCAGCTAATAATATGGAGCAAATCTTCGTCTAAAAAGCCATAAACTGATTTAAAAAAGGATGTGGAGACGGGATCTAAAACACAGGTTGTGGTTTTCTCCACCATCGACATTGTCTGCTTTATGACACAACCCCAGTCCAATGCCAAAGTGTTGCCCAGTGTATGCCATCAACATCCTCTGGTCTATGACCCAAGTCTGACGCCCTATTTAGGACCGCCCGTTAAACTGTCTTATTGAGCATGTTTTCAATCACAAACTCATGCCCTGAACTAGTCAGAGGAGGATGGGCTTCCCCCTTTTAAGCTCAGATCCTCCTAAGGTTTCTTCCTACCTACACTCCATAGGGGTTTTTTCCTTGCCTTTGTCAGTGCAGGCTTCCTTTTGAGGGGGTTTCAAGCCAGTGTTCACTGTAATGAACACTGTGACAAATGTTCCTGAAATGCGCTATAAAAATAAAATTTAAAAGAGAAGTTTATGAATTAATCTATCAATGTACAGCCACCACTGCATCCCCTTGAGACACTTGGGGCTCTAAATTCGTTGACCAGGCACAGGCGCAGGGAATGGGGGGAGCGCTGCACCAACGGGGTGTATCCAGGCGTATTTTGCTATTTCGTGCCCAGCGCAAGTACTCCTCTGTCCCGCCTCTGTCCCTCCTGCCGGCGCAAGTGGCAAAGAGGGAGGAGAGAAGGTGTGAGTGGGTTTAACACAGCCGAGTCAAATCTTCACCAATCAAATGAGCTCCTCTCCTCACCTTTAAGATGTTGGAATAAAGAAGCCTCTGTCTTATATCTGCATGATGCGTTAATGTTGCATTTTACTTTGCTACTTCGGCATGTTTTCTGCACCGCTTACGTCTACATTAAGCATTACGAATATGAGTTAGCTGGCTAGCTAGGGCATTCGCAAATTATTACCATTAGCGAACTTGAATGGAATTTCAAAACAAAACTACGTCAGATCATTCAAACTTATGAAGTTGGAATGAAATATGACGGTTGCTCATTTATTTCTTCTGCCTGCATCATTGGGAAGAGAAACGATGGATAGCGTGTTCCTATTATTACGCCCTGTTGCTGCTTAAAGTTTTGGGATTAACATGCATGGACAACAATGCAAGATACGTTACACATTTATTTTCAATATGTGATCTTAACTCAGTACGAGATCATAGCAATCAGGCTGTATTCCTTTCCCCCACTAAAAACGATAAAACCTAAGCGACAATAATAGTATTAAGCCACTTGCACACTGGACGTGAAACGAGTTTTTCGCACGACAGATTACATTCAAAGTCAATGCAAAGACGCGAAAACACGCGTGTATTCGTGTCTTTGCACTGACTTCGAATGTAATCAGTCGTGCGAAAAATTTTTTCCGTGGCCAGTGTGCAAGCGGCTTTACTGAGCATAGAATGCAAGCATTATATATATATATATATATATATATATATATACGCAGTACCTGATGCCGAGGTAGTTTATGGTTGGCTGAAGAAGATGTGAAGTCGTTAGTTTGCATCACAGATTCAGCTGCGTTGATTAAGCCAGGTCGAGTTTCCATTATGCATGCCAACCGCCTTTGATCTGACATCAGGACAATCAATAAAGATACCATAATTTATGTCCTGATTCAGATAGTTACATTAAATAGTGGTTGCTGTAATTATTTATTGCATTGAAATGTGCCTGACATTCTGGAAACCTGCCTGTGAGGTTTCGGTGAGGTGTGCGCACTGTGCGCCAGTCAGCCAACTTACCACTGCACATAAAGTAAACCAGGTTGGAGCTGGCGAGCTCTCTGAGCACTTTCAGCGGAGCCTTTTGCAACGAAATTGTCACTGCGTCATGATGAATATGTGACACCTCCCCCTACTACGCCGCCACACCCATCTCAGTGCACGTCCGTCTACCAAATTGCCAAAGTGGCTGCGCATGGTGTTGCATCGCACGAAATTACCACTGCGCGGGCTGTACCAGACCAAATTACCACTGCGTGGGCTGCGCCGCGCTGTGCCAAGAAATTAGAGCCCTGGGTGATTACATGCAATTCAGAAAAATCCCAAAGCTTTCATTGACAGACTCCCCATCTCTGGGTCTGGACAAAGGGCTATTCCATCCTGGTTCCACCAGCGCTTCTGCTACCTTCTCTCCCTGTCTGACATTTTTTTCAACTGTTTCTTAGTACAATCCTTCCAGAGCTATTACTTCTAAATCTGGCAATTGCATCCCAGTACACTTATCATGGGTCAATACACCTCACAAATGTTTTACTGTATTCATCCAATTTCATCTCTTATAAGTGGAGGTTTTTGGGGGTTCATTATGCCCAGGTCCTGCAGTGAATTACTTATCATAGTTTCCCCAAACTCACAGGCAAAAAAGCAGAAGAGCTCCATGAGCGTTCTCTTCTTGTATGCTAACCATATTCTCTACTATAAACTTGTAAACGCATCTTGTTGATGTTGTGGTTCTTGCTTGTGAATTGAAGCTATCTAGTGGAGTTTCAGGAGCAGGACCAAACCTCATTAGTAATGCATTCAGAACTTCCTATTAATATACACTTAACCTGCACCGCCCGTTCTGCTTTCCTATTATGCACCCAGCCCTCCCGTCCTGTCCCTTACTTCTCTCCCTTCTCTCTCCCAGGCTTTTCTGTAGGGTCCTAGGAGGATTCGTCGAGCCCGGGGGCCTATCGTAACTTCCCCAAAGTAAAAGGCAACAAAGCAGAAGAGCTCCGTGAGAGTTCCTCTCTCACATATCAACTGTATTCTCTTCAATAAACGTATAAATGCATCTTGTTGGTGGTGTGATCCTTGCTAGTGAAGCATGAATTCTTGTCCACCATGACTGGGAGAAGCACAAGTTCATTCATGTGATTAATCTATTAGAAAGTGCCTGGCCAGGAGAATATTCACAGACCAATGAGTATTGATGTAGCATTGATAAAACAGAAGAGCCAATTTGCACTGTGCTGTCTTGTTTCTGGATAATGAGCTCATGTTCTCTAATTTCTCATTTCAATACTAGGAAAGCACATGCTAATAAACACGAAATCAAAAATAAAACAACCATCTATCCATCAATCCATTATCTATACCGCTTCTTCCTTACTAGGGCAAATAAAACAACATATTTGCATATTTTGTGCTTTACCCCTGGTCACTGGGGATTTTTTTTTTTCTATACTTAAGGGCTCAAATTGATCACTTGAACAGCTTGGGGCCATGGGAGAAGTGTTGTATTATTCAATTATTTTCATATCAAGCTGACAGAAATGCAGTGCATTTTGTATCTGCATGATAAGACAACAAGAGATCATTCCTGAGAATGATATGGTGCTGGGCTGGTTTTCTCTCAATTGTTGTAAACAACCCTGGATTTGTGAGCAGAACTAATGATTCAAATGTACTGGGAGAGGATGTTGTATTGATTTAGCTGATTTTTTGGGGGCAGCATCCTGAGCTGGCATCCAATTAATGTTGTGTGAAAGGGAAACAGAAATCCTTGGCAAAGAGTAAAGGGGAAAAACAAAGGACTCCAGAAACAATAGGTATTTTCCCCCAACGGGACTTATCCTCTGCATCATAGACAAATACTCTCACCACCTTATGAATCTCTGTTGACTCATCAAGTGAGCTGCACAGGTTCTTATGTGCACATATCCCAGAAAGACAGCTGAATAACTACAGTGCTTTTTCGAATTGGCCAGATTCTACCTGATCTCTCCTCCAAAACACAGACTTGGAATTAATTGCCAGAGCATATTTCACTGCAATTCTCTGTCACACCTGAACCCTGCAAGTTAAGGTTCCAGACGATTTTTTTTAAAAAAAGCAAACCTCGTAAAGCATCTCCATGTATTGCAGTGATGTCCTATTTTGCCGGGTTTGTGCTGGGGCACGGAGGCAAGTGGCTCATTGTTGATAGATGACCTTGTAATTGAGATCATTATACCTTTTCTATATGAAAGTCCCCAGCCGTCTCACTGCCTTGATTGACTATAACTGGGACTGCTGAGGAATGATTCATAATGCTTCATTTCCCCACTAGTTCATAAAAACAATTTGATGCTAATGTTCTTACCATCACCCCCCACACCCACCCACCCAGCCTCCTAAAATTTAATATTTTCTGAAATACATTAAGGAAACAACGGGCCGTGGTTTAATCTAAATAAATTACCCCCAGTTGGAAGCAATAATAATGGAATGCAATAGGCAATAAGATGCTGTCTGAAAAGAAAATGAAAGATGTAAATATCCTGTGTCCAGGGAACTGACAAGAGTGTGCGCTCCAAGCTTGGCACTTTGTGTGCTGGGAAACAGTGAATTTGTGCATTTGTGTGTGTACAGGGGATGTGCATGCACGTGCGTATGTGTGGTACAAACGGGTGCGTGTGAAAGAGAGAGACTTTGCGTGTGAGAGTGTGTTTGTGTGCATAGGGGATATGTATTCATGTGCGAATGTGTGCTGTGTACATGTTTGTGCACATGTTCATGTGTGCATGTACCTCTGATGTGTGTTTGTGCGTGTATGTGTGTATTTGTGATGTGCATTTGAGAGAAATGCCACCCTGACACTTGCACAATTTTTGTTCCTGCAATGCCACGCAATGCGTTGTGGCAATGATTAAAGTCTTCGGGAACGAGCGTTAGGAGTCTGTGAAGGGTGCGGGGGTGTGTGCCACGTCGTCGAGAGAATTTTGAAATGTTCAAAAATTTCGGCGTGCATTCGGCACGCAATGTTCATGCAATGTGCTCGCCACTTGCATGAACCATGCGTGAACACTACGTGAACTCGGCGCGAACATGCATGTCAATGTGTGCCGTGTTAGGGTGTTGTTGCGAGTTGTTCACGTGATCATGGCACACCCAGCTCACGCATAGTTCGCGCACGTCACGAACCATTCGCGAGTGGCAGGAACTTCTCACGAAGTGTTCATGCATTGTTCGCGCATAGTTCAAATTTTTTGCTGCGCATTGCGTAGACAGTGTGTAACTTATGCGTGTACAGTGAGCAAACAGGGCGCAAAGAAGGCTCTGCTGTGTACCACCGAAATGGCACACCTTGCTCCGACGCATTGCGTGGCATTGGGGGGACAAAAATCATGCAAGTGTCAGGGTGGCAAAAGATAGGGAGCATGTGTATAAAATAAGATGTACTTCATTGAACGCAATGAAATTACTAATTTGTCCTTACCATTTAACCCAAATTATAATCACCCAGGAGCAGTGGGCAGCCACAGTGCAGCACATAGGAATCAACCCAAGTTCTAAAGCCAGAGCCTTAGTCAGTGGAAATGGCAGCAGTGATCCTATAGAGCAAGTCTTTTTTGGGGTGGGGGAAAATTGAGTACCCAGAGGAAATCCACAGAAACACTGGGAGAACATTTAAACTCAATAATGAAAGGTCTTTACAGAGAGGTTATTGCGAGGCAACAGCACTTATCTCTGTACCAACATGTGACAAAAAAGTAGAAAAAAAGATGAAAATAGCATTTTTTGCATTATAAAAATGGATGATAGGAGATGGTGTCTTACGGGGAATATGTTCTTCACTTGCCCTGAGGAAACAACTTTGACATCAGGCTACATTCTGTGCAAATAGAATCAGCATAATGACAGACATGATTACCATATTCTGCATCACATAAATAAATCTCTGAACTCTCGGAGATGTTGCAGTATCTTCAGGATCTACGAGAATTCATGTATCATTTCACTAAGCACATAAAAATGTTTTTCTGCCTTCGCAAAGAAACAAAATGAGGTTATAGTGCATGTGCAATGCGAACCAGTGGTGGCCACTGAGCTGAAAATAGAGGAGGAGCTAAAATCCCTTTAAACACTTAAAATGATTTACCTGTTTTTAATCATTTTTGTAATTTTGCAAGTTTTCCATTGAGTAGGATAACACACTGAGGTGAACCCTCAGCTTCTTACTGAATACAGTGTAAGGGTGATTGAAAATGAGTGAAATTCTGAAAAATAGCCATTTTGTTCGCAAAATATGCTTCACAAAAAAAGATAACTCAGTTATTTTCCAAATTAGCTTGTGGCCTATCATGCAATGCAGGCTACTCAACCTGCCCTTGATTGTTCAAATTAAAACCATTATTAGCTACATGAATCCACTATCTCAAACAACGGTGAGTATACAGCGCGCAATTTTGCGTGCAAATAAAGAGTTCTATTTCTTATCTTACCGTAACAAGGAGAACTGGCTACACCTGATAGTGCAGAGTATATTTGGAGTTTACACATTGTAAATCAAGGAAAATGATTGAAAACAGGTCAAGACTTTGGATAATAATGGCAAGCTACATGCGCTCATGGTGAACTAGTCCCTGACTGTCTCATCCCCGTCCCCTGAGTGATAAGCTTGTTTTTTAACCTTGCAGTTGGGGATGATTAACTGCTAAAACCCCACCCCTTTTTTAAAGAGGTTGTTCTCCATTAGCTGATTAAAAGATGTTGTCCTCTGTCACTGACTGCAGGAAAAAAAAAGACTGTCACATTGCTCTAAGGAAACCGCTGTGGTTGTTATTTTTGAGTACATTAATTGAATATCTAATGGAGGTATCTGAGTATACAACACTTTTAAGAGAGGTGTGAGGGGGGGAAAAATGGGAGGGACTGATGTGTATGGACAGATTAAGGAGGTGTTATGATTCTGTCATGTTCTGTTCTGTTCTGCTCATGTTTTTAGTCTAGATCCATGCCATGTTTTTGTTATTACCATGTTTTGTATTCCTGCCAGTATCCACATTTCTGTTATCATTCCGGTCCATGTTTTTGCTCATGCCCTGCATTGCGCTTTGTCTCCCCTGTCTGGTCTTGTGTTGAGCTACAGCTTATTCCCCAAGCACTGCGTGTCACATGTTTAGGTGATTTCATGGTTTCTGGGTTTCCAACCATTCCTTCTAATCTCGTTTGCTTCCTTCACCTTGCTTTTCTATATTACCAACCAATACTAACAGTTTGTTGTTTTTGTTAAAGTTACTAACCTAGACTAACATTGTACATAATGCTAACTTACTAACAAGCACTAGGGATTGTATAGCTGCACCTTACTAATTGATTAACAAGCTCTCAGCACTCGCCCTGTTCTAGTCTCCGCCTCTTGTCTTCACTTAATCTACTTTGCTGCTTTTCAGCGGATCCTCCGCACCTGCTCAACTCTGTTCTGCCTCTCATTATCTGCGCACGTTAGAACTCCCTAACCGGAGCTGTGTGTTTTGTCAATAGGCTGTCTCGTGATCCCTGTCCGCGTTTGGCTTTTGCCTATTTCATATGATTAGGTTCTCCCTCGTGTTTGCTCCTTCGTAATTAGTCTGATCCATTTCACCTGTCCCTAATCATAGCATGTGACTTCCCTTGTGTGTATTTAAGCAGTCTTCTCACAGCAGTTCCCCGTCAGAATGTTTTCCCTTGGCCGCGCTTGTTTTCGCCTCATATTCTTTGTGATTCTTTTCTGACTGGACCATCCCCGATTTTCGATTTTTGGCTCGGTTTTTGAATTCTGTCTGCATCTGTTTATCGAACCCTTTTTCTGCCCAACTACGAGTACTGTGATTGCTGCCCTGGTTTACAACTCGGATACTGCCCTACTGGATTGTGATTTTTTTTTGGAGTGTGGACTTTGTACTGTTGCCTTCTGCCCTGCGGGGGTTTACCCCCTCGCTCAATAAAATCCCATCTACTGCATTGCTTGGTTCTCGCGACTGGTTCCTGAGCGTAACCTCACAGGAGGTGTAACATTCCTGGTAAGGCTTTTAGTAAGTACCATTCCATGTGCTCTGTAAGGAGGAGTTCCATATTTGTAATAATTCTGAAATGTTTGACTTTTTTTTTTTTTTTTTTTTTTTAAACCAGTATTAACATGCTCTATAAGAACACTCTGACCATTTTCCCCTGACCAAGACTCTGGCTTTAGAACTGGAGTTGATACCCAGGTGCAGCACTGGTTGCCCACTGCTCCTAGGATGGGTCAAATTTAGAGGAAATTACCCCATGGGGTTCAATAAAGCATGGCTTATCTTGACCTGGGAGCTGCAACCATTTGCTCTTTTTCTACCATGCTGTGAAAGAAATGCTAGAGAGGAGGGATAGAGATAAACAGGGGTAAAGCCCCTAGAGCAGTTCTCCAGGTAAGGGCCGTGGTCTAGGGCAGAGCGGCCGAGTTCTCCTAAACTGCATCTCTTCAGTTGCAACCCATGGCTGAAAGCAGCAACTCTATTGATGCGTGTTAAGTAACTTACGACTAGGCTGCCCTGCTGCCCATACTTCTATGGGTGCAAAACATGACTCGCGTAAAAAGGCTTAAACCCACCACTGGTTGTTGACTTCTGAAGCAAAAACAGACTCCTGGGATGTTCATGACAGGTGGTGGGGCTTCTAAGACTATCTGAGCAAGGGTCTTGATCGTATGAATGTTCAAAAATTACAAGTTGCAAAACAGTAATGGATGAATGGGTATCCATGTGTCACTATACTCTTTCAGTATATGATGTGTGCTTTTTTTTTTTTTTTTTTTGGGCCGCTTCTATCTGAAGAATTTCAGCATTTCATAGGTCTTGTGATAGCTTTAATGTCTTTGCTTATCTCCCTATTACTTGTGTTTGCAGTTCTACTGGGCCACTTCTGTTACAATCCAGATATCAAGTGCGGAGGCAGAGTACAATCCAACAGTAAGCTTTATTCATAGTTATACAGTAATAATGGGACGAAGCCCAGAGGAAGATGGCACAGTTCAGTTCAGATGTAGTGTATGAGGCAAGGTGTTGCCAATTGTCGGTAAGTGGCTTTCCAGGCTGACTACGAGATGGAGCACACACTTTGCCAGAGCCAAACTGTCCAAAGGCTGGAGCGAGTTGCCAGAGAGGAACTTGGTTCCAATCCTGATGACTGAAGGACAGGGAGCTTGTTCCTCACAAACTGGACAGAGGGATGGACTTGGACAGAATTAACAAGAATGCAGTCCTAATCCTGAACCCTAAATTAGGCTTGGGAGCTTGTTCCTATTAAACTGGACAAAGAAGCTTACCTTAACTGGTTTAACTTGAACCAGTCCCAATCCTGGACCCTGAATAGGCTTGGGAGCTAGTTCGAATTAACTAGGTAAAGAAGAGGGCTTCAGCAAATTCAAATCATCAAAGGCTACATTAAACATTTGAAAGACAAAGAGTTTCTATCAGGAAATACTAACTGGTTCTAAGCATGAATAGCAAATTACAATCCAACGACTTATAACCCAAAGCAGGGAGTTTAAATACATGTTACAGGTACATCAGGAAATAGCAATGAAACAAGACGCGGCTAGGGAGGAGAAGACACATGAGATGTAAACCAATCAAAGGAGACATTACTTCGAATCGACACACAAGTTGGAGAATAGGAGAGACAGAAGGTATTCACTGGAGGGTTGTGACAGCTTCAATATCACTAGTGTGATTACAGTCTCAGTAATTTAATAAAATCACTTGAAATGAACTGCTTGCCAAGACAGGATGCTTCATGGTGCTTTAAATAGTTTAAGACTAAGTTTAAGAGTAAACTTTGCGATAGCTTTGTCAGTTTAAATGTTTTCAGGAGTGGTAAGGAATGAGGGCTTTATTTGATGTTTCCATGTAATGCCAGGATAGTCAGATACTGTGTTATCTGAATGTACAGTATCTTGGTTTTTTATGAACTGGCACCACCAGCTTTGAATTTGTATTTCAGGAAAGACTCAGTTTATATCTCTTAACAACCTGAATGAAGCATTCATGGAAGTCACAGCTCCATCATTTTTCACATACCTGCAAACCTATTCAACAATGCAGGCCATAGCAGACGCTGCAAGGCCCATATAAATTTTAGCACAACCTATTCTAAAGGGTTTTCACTCCTACAAAGTTCACCGCTTATGGATGTACCTTCATGTACCCATGTACTCGTGTACTTATGTACCAAATTAAAGTGTGGAATCTCAGCCTTTATCTGAGGGTGTTAGTCCATACTGAGTGAATTGTGTTGAAATAACAAGCCTTTAAATCTGTCATCTAAATACACATAATTCAAGCCAAGTTCATGGGAATACTTTGAACAAGCCACAGTATTGACTCGCTATCGTTCGTTGCCATAAACTTTTGGCTAGAGCAGGAGAATTATTTTAACTGGTTCTTTATCTTCTGTTTGGAGACAGCTAGCTGCCTTCCCGAGTGTCCAATGGACTGGCAGGTATGCAGTTGTGTAACTAGTGGAGAGATGCCAGGCAGAGTGAGGTCATGTAGAGTACTGACTGGGACAGTCACACAGGAGGTCTCTCTACGGTCACCACTTCTTTTGACCAGGTCCTCATTAGTTCCCTGAAAACTGCTTTGAGTTCTTCAAACAGATGTGCCACGGGGAGACTCAAAGTTTGCAATAAATATGTTTCCTGGATCTAGAATTTATTCATTATCTTTAATTTAAAAATGTAATGCACAGTGTGCTACAGCTGAAATTTAAAGAAAATCAGTGATATCATAATATAAATCTGAGAGCTGAATGAGCACGTAAGCTAATTTCACTAAGTGCGCTGAGTTTCTAACAGCTTGCGCATCTGAAGTGAGGTACCCAATGTAATTAACCTTGTGGCCTTTGGAGCAACTTCTGTCATGTATTTCTTGATAAATTAGACATTCCAACAAAGGCAATTTTCTCTTGTTGCCCCGAGATGCATATAAACATGCTTTAAAGGAACAGGGTCTATGTGGGGATCACAACCTCTGAACTTACTGAACAGAATTTCAGACTCTCAATATTCTCAGCAAAGGTTCAGGGGTCCTCTTATACCCATTACTGATGCAAAATTAATAATTACGAATAAATGCATTCTTGTTTATGAGATGTATTTTTTTATTTTTCAGTCTTGCACTTTTATCTGGATGAGTGAAATGACATATCATTCTACTGACATAACTTATCTAAAAACAAAACTTCCATCACAAACTGATATAGCATGTGCAATAAAACACACATTTACCTCTTACACTCTGGATTGCCATCAGAGTGGATTTATTGCCCAGCTCTCACCTTGCCTTAAAGCACATTACTTCTCAAAACCCTTTCCCATTTATGATTCCTAGTTAGCAACTGTAAGCGTTAATTGGTTCAATTTCAGGGATCAGTATAATTACTGCCTATTTCCCCTCAGCTTTCATTATTGTTGAAGCATTTTCCTATCCACATTAATTGTGACATAAAACGTCAATGTCTTTTGAAGCTACTGAATTCCCATATCTCACAGATTGGTATTTTTTCTGTGTCAGCCTCTGATTGGCGTATCACGCCAAAGAAAACATTTTTTTAAAAAATGGTTTTGCCGACTCAGGTCCGGGAATTAAGTTTGCTTATGTAAAACTAAAACTCTGTCTACAACCAGTGACATTACCATAATGCAGGTTAACTCTCAACTTGTTTCCGATTAAGAATGAGACAATTGATTCACTTAGTTTACTGAGCGAATAGGCTACCAATAAGTTGCGTAGCCATTAATTATTAAGAAATACAGCTTTACGTCAAAGATGAAGGCTACAAAATGAGATTCCATGGATGGTAATAAATAAAATTTCTTGAAATTCCATCTTAAAGTAGAATGTTATGGTAGTTACATAAGGTTCAGATTTCCTTTTTAATTTATAAATTAGATAATTACCGTCCTTACAGTCTCATGTTGCGACCTTCTTACAATTTTCCCAGAAGCTTGAGAATAGCAACCTCATCAACGATTTCGCGAAATTAAAAGTTCGACGCATGGCATGCATTTAAAATTATTTTAAATGCATGCCATGCGTCAAACTTTCACGATGTACTAATAACCAATTTACTAAATTAATTTATCAACACTTCTATGTAAAAAGCGTTGGTAATATAATGAATTAATTATTATAGCACTGCGACAAGGAGTGTGCGACTTCTCTTCCTCGCAAATGTTGCCTGTTCTTTTGAACGCTGAAAACATTTTGATTAATCTTAAATTAGGTTGCACTGCTGAAAGAAATGGCTAAAACCAGAGATGGAATTTGAAAAAGTATTGGATTAAATCATTACATGTACAAGTCAGTGTAGCCCATCTGTGATCTTTGTCATTTCTTTGTAATTTCTTAATAATTGCGGGCTTATAAATTGGTCTTGATTATTCAGTAAAAAAATTGCATGATTATTAATCTAGTGATCTTAAACAGGAACAGCTTGAAAGCAATTATGCATTCAAGGGTCCAAGGCTCATTGCATGCCATTTAAATTCCATTAACAGAGGTCTTACCACTAGGGGGAGGTTGGGCTTAGGGAGTTAAATGGGTAAATTAATGGCTTTCATTTTTAGTCGAGCCCCCGTAGGGGTTTGCGAGACTATTGTAATCACCTTGTGAGTCTGTCTGTCTGTCTGTCTGTGTGTGTATGTGTGTTTCCGGGCAGATATCTCCAGAACCACTTGACCGATTTCAATCATCTTTCACATGGAAACACCTTGGGCTGACGTCACAGCATGACATAAATTTCGGGCTTTTGGGCGAGACTATGAATTTTCTGAATGCTTGTTAGACCAGGAGCCCAGGGGGGTCAGCCTAGCTGGGAAGGTTACCAATTCTAATGCGTATCACAGTGTCGGACATGGCTCCCAATAGAAGGATCTGGACTTCTGCCGGGCTCCAGCTGGTGGATGTAGTAATGAGGGGTAAAAATGTGACACGCCCAACCCAGCTAGATCAACCTAGAAAGTAACAACTTGAAACATCCCTGTGTTATTTATTTATTTATTTATTTATTTTTATAAATTTGGCATATCCAATCCCACCTGAATCTGGAATACCCAATTGGTGAACTTCTTGCTCGTATGCGACCCCTTGTTGCCGATTCAGGAGAGAGGGACGGCTCATGGCCCTCCTCCGAAGCACGTGCCCGTCAACTTCAGCTTCTTTACACTCATTGGTTGAATCCTCGCAAGTTCAGAATGAGCGCAGAGGATACCTGAACACGAACAGGCTTAGAATCTTCCTGACGAGCGCCCATCTGGCCCACAGGAGGCACTTGCACAATGAACAAAGCAACCATTATTTTCCCTTCCCGGCAGTCCCTTCTCAGTTTGCAACCCTGTAACGCAATGGCCAATTGTGCGCTACTCTGAAAAAGTCTCTTCTGCTCCGCAATGCGGTGCTTTAACTGAGTGAGCTACCCAGCAGCTCCATCCCTGTGTTTAATGCTGGTCATCTCCACACCTGAGAATGAGGGGTGCCAGAAAATTTCAGTGGTGGGAGGGGTCCGGCAGACAGAATTATGGGGGTCCCCAAAATTGAGCTAGATCAGCTCACTGAGTTACAGGATGAAACCTGGTGTGAAATGTTCAGCAAACCCCCCTGGTTCAGGAATGCCCACTGCCAGAAATTGTCTGTGGTGGGTTACCCCCGGCAGAAGCCCCCAAATGGGCCACACCCAAAATTGAGCTAGATCTACTCATTGGGCTCTATTTTAACGATCTAAGCGCTCAGTCTGAAATGCGTGGCGTAAATGCATTTAGGGTGTGTCCAAATCCATTTCTGCTAGTTAAGCAGTGAGGCACTGTATTAACGGATCAGGTTGGATTCATTTTTTTTTCACCCAATTGCAGATAACGGGTCTACCCGTGCAGGACTTATCTAAACTTCTGATGTGCATTTTCAGCAATTCAAACATTCGTTCAGTTACAGTTTGTGTTTTGTGTGACAGACCAAAAATCCGCGCAATATTCAGAATTGTATGACATGTGTTTGATATTTTGATCAACCATTGTTGTCAAACAGCCAGACTTCCAGGGGGATCCTCTGGAAGACCGTTTAAATGATAGAGTTTTCCGGTATGAAAGAGTTGTGGCTTTATCCAGTATAATCTGCATATACCTCTGTGCATATCCTCACAGGTTGAATCGCAAATTATCCAATGGAATAGGTTCCCTTACGATTGAACTAGCTTGCATCACAGCATGCTCTGATGTGGGTCCGTGGAGCAATCGCAATCACCATTCTGACACGTATTTTTTTAAACATCTTGAAAATAATATATATACTACTCAAAATTTGATAGGGATCATAGGAATTTTTTTGTGAAATGACATGCAAATTTGGTAACTGCCACTGATGAACAATATATTGGATAAATGACATGCAGTCAGACACAAAACACATTTGCAAGTGCATTTAATGACATTAAATGAGCGTGCAGCCTCACACTTTTGGCTTTCACGAACACTTCATGGTTTCACCTCTGACATGTAAAGTGAAAACAGGCAGTGTTCGTTTGATGTTTCATTACCACAGTTAATGTCAATAACGGGTATGGCCTCCCCTAGCTTGAATGACGGCTTGACAACGTTGAGTCATACTGTCAATCAGAACCCGGATGCTTGCAATTGGAATGTTGTTCCATTCTTCAACAAGGGCATTTCCGAGCTCTTCTAGAGTTGTGGGTTGTGCCCTACGACCGGAAATGGCGACCTGCAGCATGTTCCACACATGCTCGATAGGGTTTAGGCCCGTGAACGCTGGCCAGTCCATGCGGACAATTGTCTCCTGCTCTAGGAATTGATTTACCACCCCTAGCACGATGGGGGCCGGCGTTATCATCCATCAAGATGAAATCAGGGCCAACAGCACCAGCGTATGGTCTTACGTACACATTGAGGATCTCATCCCTGTACCGTACCCCTGTCATCGTCCCTCTCCCCATGACAAGAAGGTCCGTTCTGCCGTTCCTGCTTATTCCTCCCCAGACCATAATTGATCCGCCACCATAACGGTCATGTTCGTTGATGTAGGCATCATTAAATCGTTCACGTTGTCTTCGCCACACCCGTTGCCTCCTGTCAGTAAAGTCCAAGCAATATCGGGAATCATCAGTAAAGAGAACTGGAGCCCAATCGTTGTGTGTCCATGTGACATGATCGTGAGCCCAATCCAAACGGTCACGCCTATGACGCAAGGTCAGTGGGATTCAAACACATGGCCTTCTTGAGTTGAGGCCGGCAGTATGAAGACGATTCCATATCGTCTGAGTGGATACCCTGACCCCGAGGCGTTATGAAGGTCATTTCGTAGGGTGGTGGCTGTCCAGAAAGGATGACGCGTGCCTGAAGTGTGAGAAAGTGGTCTTGTCGTTGTGTAGTCGATCTCTGACGACCACCCCCATGACGGTGTGCTGCTGTACCAAACATTTGATGCCGGTTCCACGCTCTGTTCACAACGCTTTGGCTGGCGTTAAGTGCATTAGCAGCGTGGCGTTGTGAGAAGCCAGAGTCAAGCATTCCGATGCATCTTCCCTATTGCTCTGAAGTCAATCGACATCTAAGACGTTGAGGAGACATTGTTATTGCTCAATGTAATGCAAAAAATTTGGGAACTTCCAAATTTTCACCAACAAGCAACACACACGTCTGAGTTGAAATGGTGAAGTGTTAATCAAAGCCAAAATGTGAGGCTGCACGCTCATTTAATGTCATGAAATGCACGTGCCAATGTGTTTTGTGTCTGACTGCATGTCATTTATCCAATATATTGTTCATCAGTGGCAGTTACCAAATTTGCATGTCATTTCACAAAAAAATTCCTATGATCCCTATCAAATTTTGAGTAGTATATATTTCACGCCGGCAATTTTTTCATTTTTAATTGTTTGCTTGTGTGGGCGCTGCAGTTCGTCCTTTTGTTACATGTAACAAGCAGAGAGTAGGCGTTATGCACTCAAAATACTCCTAATAATGCACCCTTAAAATAGCAGTTAAAAACTGACTACTGACTTTAGACTAGGTTTTTGTCAGTCAATCGCGCAAGAGCTTAAAGCGACCTGAAGATAGCAGCGCGCCAACAGATCGTCTGACCACAACTCATTTTTAGACTAAGATGCCCATGGGCACTCAATGTGGCGCGAATGCATTCTCTATTTATCTAGCGTAGACGCTAGACGGAAAAATGGTACCTGCGTCGGTCTATAAGTAGCAATAACACTTGCGCTACGCTTTGCGCTGAGTGTAAGATAGGGCCCATTGAGTTACAGGGCAAACCCTGGTGCAGCCCTCTGGCCAGAAACATTCGGTGGCATGGTGTGCTTTTTTCATACATCCTGAATAGACTGTCATTGATAACGCAATCAAATTCTTCGAGAACCTTAGCGAAGCTGTGGATTTAGGTTTGTGCTTGGCAAAACCATCTGCTTGGCACGAAAATTCAAATGTTGACATCACCAATTGATGAGAAAAATGGCCAGAAGCGATTGGGACATTTTAGTCAGCTCTGGAGCAGTGAGTTTTGCGGCAGAAAGCGCTTCTTCTGGAGGTGACTTTGAGTCGTTTTCCAACACAGACCTTTTAAATGCGCATAAAAACAATATGATTCACGCTACGACATTAAAATAAGGAAAAACCATGATAGGTGCACTTTAACTATCAACCAGTTTATCCGTGGAATACAGTGGGCCATTTTTCTTTACCAATACTGATGCTCATGGTCAGTGTACTAGGACAAGGCATCTGTGTTTCAACAGGCCAAACACCTGGTACTGCTCTGAACAAATATGTTTAAGTATGGGATTAGGAAACAGGAAATACTGCAGGGTTTGAAAAATTTTTTGGAACCTCAGTTTTCTGATTTTTGGTTGCCCAACCCATGCTTTTGGTTGCCCAAATTTTTAATAAAATTTCTTCAATAGAAAATGGCAGTTTGTCTTTTATTTAATGGCCAAAGCATTTCCCACAACCCACAGTGCAGTACTGGAAGGACATGAAAGAAAGTGGTGAGTGGAAGAAATTCTGACGCATCAAGTTGTTGCAGAATACTGTAACGGTTGCGCTTTGTGCACAGTTTAGATGCACAGAGGACTATTCATTTTCTATATATATATATATATATATATATATATATATATGATATAGTAAGACCCAGGCCCCGCAGGGAGCAAGAGTGTGTGGGGCAGAACACGCACAGAGGAGGCAGGAGGCAGGAATCAAGTGAATTAATAAGACTCTTTTACAGATTTCAAGTGTTTGCGCGTAATTGCACATGAGCACGTGAGTTCCCTGGTTGGGGTCCGGTTAGGAAGTGGCCCAGGTTGGGACTGCTGTGCGTCACGGCCACAGGTCAGTCGAGGGTCCTGCAGCTCTGGGAGGGCGCACTCAGGGTAGTGCACCGGGGCCTAGGGCAGGGGAAAGGCTCAGCATTAGTAAGAGACGGGAAACAGGGGCTCACGTGTGCCGGGCGGGCTCTGGTGGGGTTCCATGGGGTCGTCCTCTCCTTTTGGTGCTCCGGGCACTCCGTGCTGGGCGGCACCAGAGGGTGTGGGGAACTTCCGTGGCGCACGGATCAGGTGCGTATTTCCAGGGTGCACTGGATGTGGCGCCTATCCTCCTCGGGACAGCCGAGGCAAACCGGGGGGGCAAGGAGCGTCTTAAGATTGGGTAGCAGCTGGGTTCCGTCTTGGTCTGGTGCTTCTCCCTTCTTGACGCGTCTGCTCGCTGGCGGTCTCCTCAAGTCAGCAGCCACGGCCGAACTGACGGCCTGCTTCTTCTGCCAGCCTCTTTAAATAGAGCATGTGGTTAAGATTAAGGGTCCACCCCAATACCCACACTTCCACTCAAAATTGACCCTAGCCTTAATATTTGCGCGTTCCCGCGAAGGGCAAGGGTGTCCCAAACTGTAAGATGATTAAGGGAAGTGCTTTTTAGCCCTTAAAATTCCCACTAAATTGTAAGGGCCGGGTGATGCTCACTACGAACTGAGGGGAAGAATGAATTTCGCAGGATGCACGGGGAGACTATCAAGCTGGATTAGTTTTCCAAGAAGATGGCAGCTGCCATGAAAAAAGCATCGCACAATTGTAAGCACTATTTCCGTAAGCATGCATGCAAAAAATCCAAAACATGTCGGAATGTGTTATGTTTGTGAGTATACACCTTTATCTGTAAGTGTTGATTTAGAATATGAATGCTTGAAAATCGCTAATTCACGTTGTAGCCAGCATGATATCCACCGAGTTCTCTGTATAGCAGTAATGCTGCATGCACTTGGCTAATGTTATCGTTATGCGTGACGAGCATGCCTGCGTTTTACACGTGTTATTTTCCGATTTCTTTGAAATTTGTGTTGTGACATGACCTGGTTTGTGATTGTGAATGCGAACATACCACGACAGCTACCCGGTTGCAATGTTGCAATGATCGCTCTGGCAAGCCATGCAATGAGTCGGTAACTGTATAATGTAGGCTACTGTTCAGTGTACAAAACCGATACAGATTACATGATAGAATGTAAACGCCTCGAAATAAGTGCAAGAAGCGTGCGTCAGCCATACGCGTGGCGTACGTGGACACACGTGTTACGCTAATTTGCATGAAGTGGCGTCCCAATTCTTAGGTGAAATTCCCTTCCCCTCAAAACTACCCCTTCGTCGTTGAGGGAAATCTTAGTATTTAGTGCACTTGAAACCAGGGGTTAAGATTAAGGGAAGAGAATTTGGATTGGGCCTAACACTTTTCAGGTGAGGGCCCCCCTCCCACGCCTGCTTCCCTGCTCTACGCTCTCCATGGTGCTGGCATATGCGGAGGAACGGGAGCTGTCCAGGGTGCTGATCCGCTCAGCAGCTTATGTGGATAATACACGGCATCCAGCACCTGTCCTCTGCGCGACTTCATCTTGCTTCCTCCCCTCCTAGGCTGTTCCTGCAGCCTTGTGGCACTCACGTCGGAGGGTGGGTGTATATATATATATATATATATATATATATATATATATATATATTTTATATATTTTGAAAAACTTCACAGCATATACAGCACAGCTGATCGCCCACTTATAGGTGTCAGGTATGACAGGACATTACTGAATTAACAGGATATACTATAATGATTGACTGTAAATTTACAAAGGATAATATTGTAGATCATTCTGTCAAAAGTGAAGTGACAAGTGTAAAAAATATTGGTGTCAGTCTGATATGAGTTCCAGTGCAACTTCTTTAGCTAAAATAATGATTTCAGACAATCATACAGTGTTCATACTTAATTGATTATGTGGTAATATAACTATACTCGACCAAAGTGAATGGTCACATGGGTGAAAAGACAATTGAAAGGGTGAATAGTGATTCTGGCTTTGATGACATACCGATATGAAATCTCTGAATTTCCAGCACACTCTTCTAAAATTTGCTTTTGAAAAAGTGTGGTGGCATAATGACACGTTTTGAGAGTAAGGGGCGTGGACATGCCTCCTCACCCTCCCAGTATGCTCCGCGTCTCCAGAAAGCCCCATCGTACAGGCTGTTTCTCTCAGAGCTGATTCACATAGTCACTCCCCTCTCCGCCGGTGGTGTGATCCAGCGCCAGAGGGGCCCCAGTGGGAATATCTGTGGGAGATAACAGCCCTTATGGACACATGGGGGGAATCGCTGGGAGGATATGACACCTCTCAGGCTCTCAATGAATAAAGAGAGAGAGGGAGAGGAGGGAGGGTGTGGAGCGAGAGAGGGAGAGCGAAAGAGACAGAGACAGAGAGAGAAGGTGAGAGGGGAGGGAGTGGAGAAAGTGGAGAGAGAGTGCAAGAGAGAAATAGAGAGTGTGAGGGAGATAGAGAGCAAGAAAGATAGACAGCAAGAGAGAGAGGGAGAGAGAAAGAGAAAAGAGAGAGGGAGGGAGGGAATTATGTGGAGAGAGAGAGAGGGAGAGTGTGTAAGAGAGGGAGGGAGAAAAAAAGATGATAGAATATTAGGAATAATGATAGTAGTGAAATATTTATTTTTGCATCAAAGAAAATCCATGTGTGGGTCTGATTTACATGACTTTATGCTGCTATTTCTGGTTTTGTGGGTCTTCTGCCCCTCCGCACATCATTCCGTCTAGTCAGCTACTCCTTCACTTCCTGATAGAGTCCAAGCACTTAGATTCCCGAGAAAACCTAAAAGCACCAACCTCTGTTATGAACGGCCAATAGTCAGCTAAAAAAATCACTGTGACCTTTATGAGAAAATTAAGAGAGATACAAAAAAAATGCAGCAAGCAACACGTAGAGACCCCTTTTAGATTCTGACATAATTACCACACAGGAATAAAGAAAGTAAATTGAATGTGTTCTTGCGATTTATGTGTTCCCTCAATTTTTATTGAATGTTGATGGCCCGTTTGAAAGAAACACTATGATTTGTAAGATGTGTTGCAAACTAATGTTTTCAGATAAATTAATGTGAACCACTGACTTGCGAATAAATCACATGCTAAGCAGTAAGCTGAAGGCGCACCACTGAAGACATTTAGCATCTGAGAAACGTAAAACGCATCGGTTGTCCTGCACTATTTACATCCATTTAGCAGATGCTAATTATATGCTAAAGCAGATACAGTTATCAAAGGCTTGACAGGCACGAGAATTGGTAATGAGTAGTCTAATGAGTAGTCTATGTGAAATGCTCAGACAAATGAATGGTAGCAACTGCTAGCAAATATTCCATTCACTGAGAATGGCCTTGTTGCAGAATATGGATGACAATGCTACAAAGTAGTGCTCAGCCAGTTACTGCTCAGAAAAAAGTGAATACATTTTAATCGGGAACTTCATTAAGGGCTCAAATTAACACGTCAAAGCAACAATTATAATTTTTTCATTACAGTATTTTCCTCTTGATTCATAAAACAAATTGTTTGCTGCCATGAATTGTGAGTCATGAGTTACAACAACAAATATTAACCCTTTCAAGTGAAGTCCTTTTTTGAGCAAATTTCTTGCCAAACTAAACCACTTCGACGACAAGCATTATCATGGTCTCGTTTGAAAGGTGACACTCAGTAGATTGCTCTCAGATAATCATAATTGCTGAGATCACTGCCCAAACTACAACCCCAATTCCAAAATAGTTGGGATAAAGTGTAAATTGTGAAGAAAATCAAAGCTCAATGACTTCCCAATCACACCAGCCAGTATTTTATTCACAATAGAACAGAGATAACATAGCAAATGTCAAAACTGAGAAATTTTACAATTTTATCCACAAAATGAGCTCATTTCAAATTTGACGGCTGCTACAGGTCTCAAAAAAGTTAGGACAGGGGCCTGTTTAACCGTGGTGTAGCATCCCCTCTTCTTTTTAACACAGAGTGGAGGCGTCTGGGCATTGAGGAGACAAGTTTCTTAAGTTTAGCCATTGGAATTTGATCCCACTCTTGTTTAATACAGGCCTCCAGCTGCTGGAGACTTTTGGGTCTCCTTTGACGGACTTTTCGTACAAAAGTATAATTACGCGCCAAATGTTCTCAATCGGTAAAATATCAGGACTGCAGGCAGGCCAGTTCAGCACACGGACTCTTCTACTACGAAGCCATGCTTTTGTAATAGCAGCAGTTCGTGGTTTTGCATTGTCCTGCTTCCAAGGCCTTCCTTGGAATAGATGTTGTCTGGGGGAGAGCATATGTTGATCTAAAACCTTTATATACCTTTCAGCATTCATGGTGCTTTTTAAACATGCAAGTGTCCCACACCATATGCACTAATGCATCCCCATACCATCACAGATGCTGGCTTTTGAACTGAACACTGATAACAGGAGGGGTGGTCTTTCTCCTTTTTAGCCTGGAGGACACGATGCCCATGATTTCCAACAAGAATATGAAATTTGGACTCGTCTGACTACAGGACACTTTGCCACTTTGCTACAGTCCATTTTAAATGAGCCTTGGCCCACAGAACACGGCGGCGCTTCTGGATCGTGCTCAACAATGGCTTCCTTTTTGCATGGTAGAGTTTTAGGTGGCATCTGTGGATGGCACAGCGGACTGTGTTTACTTTACAGTATTACTGGGCCCATTTTGTTAATGTCAATGACAGAATAATGCCGGTGAGTGATGCAGTGGGGTCTGAGGGCCCCAAGATCATGGGCATCCAGTAAAGGTCTTTGGCCTTGTCCCTTACGCAGAGATTTTTCCAGTTTCTCTGAATCTTTTGATGATGTTATGCACTGTCGATGATGAGACCTTCAAAGCCTTTGCAATTTGACGTTGAGGAACATTGTTTTTAAAGTATTCAACAATTTTTTTTTTACGCAAGCCATCACAGGTTGGAGAGCCTCTGGCCATCTTTACTTCTGAGAGACTCAGCCTCTCTAAGACATCCCTTTTACAGCCAATCATGTTACACACCTGATGCCAGTTAATGTATTTACTTGCTAAATGTTCTTTCAGCTCATTCTCTTATATATTAATTGCTTTTTTCAGCCCTTTTTTGCCTGTGTCCCACTTTTTTGAGACCTGTTGCAGCCAGAAATGTAGCCACATATGAAGCTAAATTTTCACTCTAATATACCCTTCCGATTCCCTGCACTGGAGTGCAATTATATATGTGTAATAAGTCGCTTCCAAAACGCCTTTGCTTCATTGACAAAATCCCCCGCTTGTCAGAAACCATTGAGACAATTCTTCCTTGTAAAAATTAATTCTTTGGCTACGATACGCATCTGTCTTTTGGAAGTTTCAGACCACAGGCTGTCTGTGTAAACTAAAAGAAGTTGATTTTCCGGTTTTACTAGAGTGAGGGCTGTTAGGCTAAAACACTTACTGGTTTGTTAGATCAGGATGTAAGAGCCGGTGGATGCACTTACTTTGTTTCTGCAGGGCTACTGTACAATTTGCAGTCCTTCAACATGAGTGAAAAACAGCTAAGCACACAGAAATTTGCAAAGCGCGCAGCTACTACCTTTGTGTCGTCATTTTGTGACATTTGTCCATGCTTGCTTGTTTTGTGGATTAAAAACTGAAAAAATTTTTATTTCTGGACTGCTACTGAGTTAAGAACATCAATTTCAACATATTTTGACAAATCCCAACAATGCTATACAATTTACACCACGGGACTGCATAGTCAGACTAAGGGTTGCTATGGCACTATTTTAAATACTGTTTTTGCTATCGTATTCACATCATAAAATGGCTCAAGCAGTTAGAATGTTGTCCTCAAACGTTCAAATGATATATAGTTCTACAGCGTTGCACAATATTTGACGGTACAAAAATGCTATTATGCCTAGCAGCCTGCCCTTGACCGATTCTCACAAAAGGGTTAATCTGACTAAAAAAGGCATTTAAATTCCATGAACTTTTGCCACTGAAACATTGTAGGCCTACAACATAAGACCACAAGTTACGCAATCTCAGTGTTCCATTTATGCTAGGGCTGCTGAATTAAGCCATTAAGCCATTAAGCCATTGCCTATTGTACTCGCACAAGCTGACTAATATCTTACTCCATCTCCGGCTAAAACAACTTAAAGTAGACTTGTATTGAGAGATCAAAAAATGGGCAAATTATACCTCCACGGAAGGCTAATGTCATGGAAATAATGAATAAAGCACTTTCTAGACAATCATTCAAACAAGAAGAGAATAAAAGAGGCATTTTTAACACCCTTTCAGCTTGCACACATCACCAAAAAAAAAAAAAAACCTACCGAAAATAACCCCTTTCTGATGACGTAATTCATGGGAAACAAGAACACACGGTAAGGAAGTCGAGTGCATCAACCATTGCCTGCCTGTGGTAAGTTGTTCATTTCTTTGTCTCGTTTCGTTCTATATTTCAAGTGGATTAGATTTATGATCGTCAAAAAATATGTTATTGTTTGGCTACTGGGTTAGCTCACCCAGTTAAGGCGCCGCTTTGCAGAGTAGTACTGAGCACCACGGCCCGGGTCGCGCCAGTGCCTGGTAGCCTTCTCAGAACAGTGCATGATTGGCTTTGTGCTGCAGGGAAATAAATTTGGTGGGACTACCGGTTTCAGACTATAGGATTATTGCATTGTTCGTTGCTTAGGGGCCTCCTGTTAGCCAGCCTGGTGCTCGTCAGTAAAATTCTAAGCTTGTACACGTTCGGGTTCCCTCCGCCCTCACTCAGGGGTAGGTTTCCCATCAGCATAGTCGCTAACTATGTTAACAACTTTCATAGCTAGTTCGACCATATATAGCCAATGATTCCAACTAAGTAAGTTGTTGAACTTGCACTTGAATCATCCTCTTCAACTTCGATGTCCAAGTCAAGCAAAAATTCTGGATTGGACGACGGAGTGGATTTCAACGTCTTGCTTGCAATGTAAAATACACATATGATAGCCTATGTGTCACAATTGACCCCATGAGTGACATCACAGCTCTTGGCCCAATCCACAGTGCTGTTCAAGGGCGTTATTGGGGGTTGCTAAAGGCCCTTTTCACCTCCGTGATTACTCTATCCCACTGTCATCTCCGAGTGAAAAGTAGTATGAGAGAGTATTGCATGCCCTTTCGGATGATACCAAATATGACTTCTTTTTTTTTTCAAAGTTTCAAATCAATATATATCTACTTTAAATAATACCCAGCACAATCTGACATTCTGAAGAGCCGTATACTGACTGCAGACCTCATGACACAGCCTGCCATTAAATAAATATTATACCTTATTTTAACATTGATCCATTTACTTGCCATACTGGAGAAGAATAAGAATTCAACAGTAAAAGCACAATTATTTCAGGCAGAATATCTGCAATCAGCTGTTACCTTTTTGACGCTGTTGCAATAAAGAGGTGGATGTTCTATACATGATGAAAAATTGAAAGTGAGTGTACTTGATAGTCTTTTCCAAGCTTTGAAAATAATCACCAGCATTTATTTTATTGTAAAGAAGGGAACCAGCAAAGAAAAGACAAGCACAGGAATTGAATTGCAGAGATTTGATGCACAGATGGTGCATTCTTATGATGGGAGGAAATCACTCCAAAATTAAAAGACTACATAAACTATGACTAAAAATGTTTGGCTAAATAACAAATATACTGTGAGGATTGTTGGTACATTGACAAATTTGAGTATCAACATCCATATTGAGGAATTACAGGAATTACTGTTTACACACTAATGGACCTCACCATAAGCAACCACAGTGATGTTCATGAGGGTGAACTACTGCCATAATGATGAGTCATTATCACTGATTCAGAGATAATCTTTGGGAAAAAAACCATTGTTAAAACACGTTATTCTTGAAGAGGGTGAGTCTCGATCATATTACACCCATCCACGACCCAAACCACATATACCTGGTAAGGGTTACATTCCATCATGCAATGGGCCAGGGTTGAGAAAACACTCCAGACAGGCTGCCAATTCTTGACTCCATTGAATCCATAGTTGTTTTTTTATTAATTTATTTTTCATTAGGCCTATCCAGTTCACATTACCTGCTGTTTGAGGCCTGCATGAGGAGACTGAAGTGCCTGGAGGAATCCCTCTCAGACATGAGGAGATCATCCATCCATACATCCATCATTTATATCGCTTCTTCCTCATAGGATCACAGAGAGGCCGGAGCCTATCCCAGCTGGCTATGGGCGATAGGCATGCACACACTCTGGACAGCTCGCCAATCCATTGTTGAGCATGAGGGGATCTTTCACACCCTCATATTATTCACATAATTTCATATCATGGTCACAACCCCCCCAAAGTTTGAGATCATTCAGCTAAAACACACAGAAAAAAAACTTGAATATGTCAATGAAAATTCACTCAGAAGTCTACATGCGCCACAACACACTGCTTCAAGACCCCTTTTCAGGGTCTACCGGCTTTTTTGTTCAAAACACGCGCACAGGTGTACACAGCTGCAGATGCTACTGGCTCTTTGTCATAAGACTGGGATAACACAGTGCTGCTGTCCGCCCTGTCTAGCACACACTTCGCAGTTGGCTGTCTATTCTGATCTGGCTCCTAGTGCCCTTCATCCAGCTCCTGTTTACATGGAGTAATACTGCTCGGCTTGTTTTTTGCCAGTAAAGTTGCTGATTCTTTTGACATGAGTTGGAAACATTTTTGCAGCTAGGCCTCAAGCTTCACTCTGGAATTTGTAATGCGTGGAGCATTGTCGCTGTTACACCTGATACAGGATGGAAAAATAATGGCGTGTCTGCTGTTTTTTGTGTGCCTTTCAAAGCGTTTAATACAGTTAGCCTGTAACTGACAGTTCATAAAGCTTTATATTGTTATTGATCAGCCCTGGCATGGGAGAAGCAATCAGCAGTATGGCAGCGCAGGAGAAGTGCGTCTGTGCATTGATCACATTGAGTCGCTGATATTCCCGTCTTGTCTGGCGAGTGCTGACCGACAGCACGGTACACAGCAGCTTGTAGGGTCAATGGTGACAGGAAGAATGCAGACAATATCATTCACTGGGCCGTCAGGCATGTCATATCCAGGAGGTTCCCTTGAGAGGAGCGTGAGGGAAACTAGCGGCTGTTGCATCAGGCCTCCGAATATCAGGGGCACCCCAATGCACCTCTGCTGTCTCACGCACACATCAACTTCCATTCATTGAATTCCTATGAGGTTTCACATGGCAACTGGATGTTAGCCATTCAGGGGTATGTTTCCCAAAAGCTCAGTTGCTAACTATATTAGCTCTAGTTCAAACTATGTAAGTTGCAAACATAGATAGCGAGTGAGCTTTTGGTAAACATGTCCCAGAGTGGTGGCGCCCAAGCCGGTGGCGGGAGGGGATGACAGCATGCATGTTTGCATTCCATACACTCTCTACATCTGCTGATTTTGCTATTTATTACATACCAGCTGGAGAAAAGGGAGATTACTTTTAATTCAGTGAGTGCACATTCCGCTGTTCAGGGCACCTGATCGGGCTTCACTGATTCATAAAGATGCATTATCCTGTCTACTTCTGTTTAGTTAAAATGCAAATGATAAGTAAGTAAGTAAATAAATATATAGGTAGGAATGTACTATGTCACATCTCAATTTGCAAACTTGTTTTATATCATTCTGTTCAGTTCACTTCAGATTTGAGCACAAATGAGTAGGAAGGTGTAACATACTCAATAAAGTACACTCTTGTTTTATATAAGAATGTCTACTTTGGGAGCTAAGCTTGAATGTCCATATTTTTTTGCAGATTTCAGCCTCAAATGTTCTCAAAATGTTTTCATTTGTGGTAATCTGTTTAAAAATATGAGTATGCATTAATAATAGCATAATCAGGATTTTAAGCAATTGATCAAGCATTCTAAAGAAAATGACAATTAAGCGATGGATCTTTCCATCTTGATCCAAGTTCTTTACTTAAATTCTCATTCTAAGCCTCAGAATGTTAGAAATACGTCCTTAATTTTGGGGCATTTTTCAGCATCAACATTCTTATAAAAAAGGTTCTTATAGACAAAAATTGTACAGATCCTTTTCATGTGCCTCAGGTCCATTGACATTCAGTATGAAGAACAATCATTTATTGTATTGATTTTGATAATAAAAACAATGTGAAATAAAAAGATAAAAAGTGGAGTATGCAACAGACTCTTCCTCATCCTGGGCCCCCACTGTCAGCGTGGACTTAGGAGCAGAGAGCAGAGCTGGAGTCAGAAATCTCAACAATAGTTTATTTTCAGGACTAAACAAATTAACACAACCAAGGACATATGTTGTAATAGCGAGCAAAAACACAAAAGACACAGGCCAGGAACAGGGCCTGGAATACTGAAGGAATCTATGGAATGAACCCCAGAATAAACCAATGCACAAAAGACATAAACTTGAGAAAGCAGAAAATATAAATATACAAAACCGAGCATTTAGGTAACACACCTAAGATAAACGGGGCTTAACTAGTCACAAGGGAGGTAGAGCAGTAACTTAGCTTTCGGCAAGAAGGAGGACAAGATCTGCTTGACAAGGCCAGACAAAGTGTGACGGGAGAGTGGCTGCTTAAGTAGGGGAGTCCAGGGTGAGCAGGTGCTTTTCATTAGTATTCATGAGAGTTGGATCGAAATCATGGCGTGGAAGTCCAGAGGGGGCATGTCAGATGGAGAGCCCGGTGCAGACGTGACACCCACCTCTGTTCTCAGTTTTATTCCTTAAGAGACTATGGAACCACATCTATAAATTTATCAAATTCATTTTGTTGTCCAATTTTTGGGAACAGTTTAGCTACAGTGACAAATAATGTGAATGCTTATATTTGTGAGCTCCCAGAATGAGCACTTGCAAATGGATACCGGAAAAAAGTTGGCTATTCTTCACGGTATAGGGTTCATATTTGTTGGGCACAGAAACATAAATGGATAGAAATACCAATGAATGACCTACAGGGGGTTCAGGAGGGAAATTCAAATGATAACAATGGAAGGGGATGATGGGAGAAGCCAGGTACTGATTCAGTAGGAGGGGGGGAGGAGAGATGAGAAATGTTTCCTCCTTCCACAAGGCCTTACAATGCCTTTGTTGTAAAGGCTCTATTATGCAAGTCACTTGCATGTTAAGATACTGAACATACCTGCCAGTGATCTGTGGAGGCCAGGATCAAAGCATAAGGCTACCCCTGTGATGAAAGAGGGCTGTAATGCAGAGTGAGGGCGAGCAGGGAGAAGCCCAGGTGTTTATTTTCGCTGAACACACTGTTACTGGGCTGATCATAATGGCATGCCTGTCAAAAGCCAATAAAGCATTTACACCGCATGTAAAGACATTAAAACCATTAGGTTCCATGCTTGTAGCCCCTGACACTTGAAAGTAACTGCCAGATTCACACTCTTGTCAAAGACACATGGCCATGTGACTTGCAGCCAGTGACACAATGCATTCAGGTCATTCTCATTACATTGCCTTCATTTAGCCGATGCTTTTGATCCAAAGCAAATAACACTTACACTTGATTAGAAAAGGCAGGTGCCACCCCCTTGGAGTAATGTGGGGTCAAGGTTCTTGTTGCACTGATCTAATTGTGGCTAGAATAGCCAGCCGTCTGAGTCTCAGTTAAACAGCTCAACTACTTGGCCTCTTAGCCAAGGCCGCCGACAGGGGGGAGGCAAAGGGGACTGCTGTCCCTGGGCATCAGACTAGGGGGGGCATGAAACTGACCCCCTGATTTTAAAATAATCTGCTGGAAAATTCATCATAATAAATATCTGTGAAGATTTAATATATTATTTCTCAGTTACATAAAAGCTTTATATATTCTATTTTGCTAATTTTCCTTGACAAATGGCATAGTGGTAAAGATAGATTTACACCCCCCCAATGCAAGTGGTTTGGTCCGTCTTTAGCGCCGCAACTCGAGACTGATGACTTAAGCTACCACACACGCTTGCACGCCTGAGATCCCATGTTGCGTATCTTTCTGACTTTGCCCGTAACGGTGGCTGGAGGCGAGCGCACTTTCAGTAAACCTAAATTAATAAAAAAATCACTTGCGCTCCACCATGTCACAAGAGAGACTAAATGGTTTAGCGATGATCTCGATAGAACATGAACTGGCCAAGAGAATTGATTTCGATGATATTATACATGACTTTGCAACTAGAAAAGTGCGGCGCCCTTCATTTGTCAAATGAATAGGCTATGTGTAGCCCACTGTATGTTTTTTGTTTTTGTTTTAATTGGCCTGTCAAAACATTTACCTAAGTATGTATGTAACAATATTCATGATTTTATTTGTTGTGATCCTTGAGAATACATATTTTCGAATAAGCTTCTGAGACATTTATCCAGTGGCGGGCGGTGGACAGAGAACAAGGAGGGCGATAAACATGTCTTTAAACTGCTTATTAGTCTTGATCTGTTTTCAGTCAATTTCCCTGGTAAAAGACACTTGAACCCTCCCCTCTCAGGTGTAGCTAATTGTCTTTGTTAAGACGAGAAATCAAACGCAGCAGTTGAACGCAAAAAAGAACGCATTTCAATCTTTTTCAAGTAAACAATCATTATGCACAGGTTGGACGACTTGCTTAGGATGTGACAAAATTTAACGCGGAAAATCCACAGTGGTTTTTTTCGTGAAGAGCTGCCCATTAAGGCATGTGAATTAAACATTTTATAGAATTTATTATTCACTCGCCTAAACATTTCATTATTAGGGAAACTAACATGTTGACCAGGAACAATGATTGAAATCGGGTCACTAATCTCATCCGTTTCAAGGGATGTTTTCCGTCCACCGCCCGCCACTGTATTTATCTGTGAATTCAAGCATCTGTTTGAGAAAAGTAGCTTACATTATTCATTTTACATGCGATCCTTGAAACATGATATTATTTATCTAAACAACACTAAACAAGTGTCACATAAAGTGTCCTGTTAGTGTGTTTTTTCATCATTTTATTTTTCATTCTGTTATTTTAGCCTATCAATTAACTCTATAGCCTACTTGGGGGGGCATTGCGAGACCATTTTATCCCCGGGCATTGGCAAGGCTGAGGTGGCGCTGCTCTTAGCTACTCTGAAATGATCACTGCAGGCAACAGAAACTAGCATGCTAGCAAGATGAATTCAATGCGGTCATAGTTTTTCCCCTTTGCTTTGTCATATCAAGGTAAAATTATGCATGAAGGCAAACTTATGTAGAATGATTGAACTAAATTACTAGCTAATGTGAACGTTAGGTCCCCTGTCCCTTCCATTTTTTTTTCTGTGGGTGTGTGACCCAACTTCAATTGCCATCAGTTTGCTTGCCTATATTGACATGTAAAGGGTTATTTTATGATTAACATGAGATTAAAACTTATCAGATTGCTCAATTCATACAATTATGTAATTTGCTACCATGTTATGTCACGGTATGACTGGCAATTTGTGCTAGGCGAACAAAGGTACTCCCAAGTTAGTTTTAATGGCACCGGACCAAACTGCAAAAAACCTGCGTCATCTTCAATAAAAAACAAAACTACATACTAACAGCAAATTTTTTTCTGCATGACTAGTTAAGTTGTGTTTGAACTAATCATTGATAAAATATGTTTAGAGCAGTGCAATGGCTAGCCAGTAAGTTAGTTTACCATTGCATAGCTGAACCGTTACCAAACTGAGTCCTGGTGGGGACCACTATATATGCTGGTTTTTGTTCCAACCGCAATTGCAATCAAGGAATTTGTGCATGCTCTCGATTTTTATTAATTAGCAGCTCATAATTTTAGAGGGAAGCTTCACAATCTTATACCCCATTGTGTTTGTTTTGCTACATCCCAGCTGACTGCACAAGGAGTGGAAATATTTTTTACTTATCAAATTCAAGACTGCATTAATAAGCCTCTCTTTAGGTTTTTGAGCACAAGCGTTTAAGTTCTTTCCAAATATTTTCCCATTATAATTTGGAGATTATATAGTAGATCAAAACCAAACCATTTCTTCTCCAATTTTCCCATTTTTAAGCAATATCTAGCCATGAAAGGTAAGAAAAAAAATAAAATGTATCGAAACGGACTATTTAGAATTTTTTTAAAAAAAGTTATTTTAGAGAGAAGAATCGGGGCGTCACGCCCTGACACACCAAGATGTGAAGGAGGGTGCCAGGGCAAGGAGTGGAGAGGAAGACCCAGTTGCAGGGATGTGTAGTTTATTAGTGCAGGGATAAATAAACCAATATAAACTTGGGGAGAACATAAAGGGGAGTGTTACAAACTAAAACTCGGAAACCAGAGGAAGGCTACCTGCCCAAATGAGGAGAAACTGAGGTATAAATACTCTAAAGATAACAAGATTAACTGAAAGGAAACAGTTGAGGATAATCAAGGACATGGACAACAGATAATTGAATAATTGATACAGGGCAGGTAAGCAGGGGAATGGAATGCCAGAGGGGAGGGGCATCACAGTACCTCCCCCCAAGGCTCGGCTTCCAGACGAGCATGATCTGGAGCCGTGCTTTGGCCGGGCTGGATGCTAGGGGCCAGGGCTGGGCTGGATGCAGGGGGCCGGGGCCAGGTTGATGCAGGGGGCCGGGGCCAGGCTGCTTGCAGACAGCACCAGACTGACAGCTGATACCACAAGATGGTGCCAGACTGATTGCTGACGCCACAAGAAGGTGCCAGACTGACTGCTGACGCCACAAGAAGGTGCCAGACTGACTGCTGACGCCACAAGAAGGTGCCAGACTGACTGCTGACGCCACAAGAAGGTGCCAGACTGACTGCTGACGCCACAAGAAGGTGCCTGCTGGTGCCACTGGAACCACAGACTGCTGGGGCAAAAAGGAGGGGCACCAGCACCAGACTGACAGCTGCGGTCGGGAGGAGGTACGGACCACAGGATCACTGAAGCACACTGGTGCTCTGGCACCGGGGCGAACTGGCCTTCTGTGCCGGGTCAAACTGCAGCGCGGGGAGATAAGCAGGCAAATGCAGGTATTCTTCCTGCTGCGCGCACACCAGCCCTATTTCTCCAGGGTGCCAGGGCGAACTTGGCCTTCTGTGCCGAGGCGAAGCTGGCCTCTCTGGGGCGCCGAGGAGAAACTGCAGCAGGGCGTAAAGAAGCGCACAAATGCAGGCAGACCCCTTCTGAGCGCAAAAACGCCCAGGCTTTCAAACAAAAAAACAAAAACAAAAAAAGGATGGGGAGTGATCCAGGGAGGGGAAGAGAATGTCCGTGCTGGGTCCCCGGGGTGAGGTAGCGTTATGCCACGCCTTGACACCCCAAGATGTTAGAAGAAGGGTGCCAGGGCAAGGAGTAGAGAGGAGGACCCAGTTGCAGGGACGTGGAGTTTATTAAGTAAAGAGTGCGGGGATAAACAAACCAATATAAACTTTGGGAGACTATAAAGGGGAGTGCTACAAACACAAATTGGGAAACCAGACAAAGGCTACCTGCCTGAATAAGAAGAAATTGAGGTATAAATACTGTAGAGATAACAAGATTACCTGAAAGGAAACAGGTGAGGATAATCAAGGATGTGGAGAACAGATAATTGAATAATTGATACAGGGCTGGTAGCCAGGGGAATGGAATGCCCGAGGGGAGGGGCATTACACAGGACTCAGCCCCTGATGGTAAACAGTCCAGTTAACACCCCTGGAGGGCAGAATTTGCTGGAATACACCAGAGCTCAAGACACCATAGAAGTAAAGCTATCAACTGCCCTCTGCAATTGAGGGGAAAAAAAAACGGTAAAATGTATGCATTATAAAAAGTTGTTCTGATCATGTAATCCTCTTCATAATATAATGCAGAATTGAGATGCAATAAAGACTCAGAGCTCTGCAGACTGTCAGTGCAGATGGGATGTAATGTTTTTGCTTGGGCTTGTATGCCAACTGCAGTTGAGGGGACCAGGATAAATTTTGATCCAAAAATTGGATCAATTGGAATTGGAGCTTTATCTTCCAGCCGGAGAATGACCACAAGCGTAGTTACATTGCAACCAGGGTTATTCCAGGCCAGATAGTGTCATGTCCATGACTGGCCCAAATCTTAATCAAGCAGAACATGTGTTCCTCTTGCTGAAGCAAACATTGATGGCAAAATGCCACAAAAAAAATTCCCTCTAAGATGGCCGCACTAACCCAGCAGCTAGCAATGTGTACGGGTCACACACTTCAGGCAGTCTCCAAATGTAACTGATCTGCAACCAGTTCTTGACGTCTTGTTAGTCTGCCAAATATTTTACCTCACTTAAAATGATGGAGAAAGGTGTCCACAACACTGATTGCCAATTATAGCTGCTGATTCCCGCAGTTATTCAGGCAGTCTGCACTTTATCCATATTAATTCTTTTAATTCGAAATCTAATGTGGTGAAGTCAAAGGGCAGAAACTTCAACAGTTGTGAAACTAACATGTTTCAGGACCTCATGATTTACCTGCTGTCAGGGTATCCTGGCTGAAATACTGTGCACATATAAAAGAAGCCTTCAGGTCCAGATATCACTATCATCTCACACTGCCGGGAAGTAGGATGTGAGTGAAATGTGAAATATGGATAAAGAAAGTGACGCTCAGGGAAGCCATTGTCCTTCACACTGAGGAGAAGCATGAGCCTGCGATCAGGGCACGTGCGTATGTGTGAGCGTGTGTGTGTGTGTGTGTGTGTGTGTGTGTGTGAGCCCTTGTGTACATTTGTGTATGCGTGCACATGCGTGTGTGCGCGTGCGTGCGCGTGCGTGTGTGTGTGTGTGTGAGCGCTTGTGTACATTTGTGTATACATGCACATGCGTGTGTGTGTGTGTGTGTGTGTGTGTGTACGTACGTGTCCACACTGATTGGCCATCTATACCCAGCAAGTTTTATTGGCATCTGGTGGGTAAATAAAAGATGAAAGGGAGGGTAGGAGAGATCACATCCAGCCCTCTGTGTCAGTGTGATATTCCTAGAGCTGGGCACCATTTATTACATCAGTCCAACAAATTAGTACAAATTACAAGTACACATGGTACATTCTGCCTCAGGACAAAAATCCATTAGCATTTTTAAACATGTTAATAGAAATAATACGAAAAACACTGAATTTTATTCATATAGTTACTTATCACTGCTGGAGTTTCATAGAAGTCATTATGTAAAAAAGAAGTGTTAAAGAAGAAAGCAAAAAAAAAAAAAAAAATCCAGAACAATACAGAGTGAACAAAACTAAGTGTAAAAACAAACATGAACTCCTAAGTTCTCAAGGCAATGGAAGCAATAAGAAGAGCACAGTATACTGACCTCTAATATTCCCTGATGCTGTTTAAGCAGTCGGCACCATCGGTATTCGCGTAGGAAATACAAAATTTATTAAAGACAAAACCCTGTGCCCTTGGTTTAAAAAACCTGGAGCATTGCCTGCTAGCTAAGCATGCAAAGGCTACTTTCTTACAAATGTGCATCCTAGGATTGTAGCTTTCATAGCATTTCTTTAGGAAAAAAAACATAAATATAATACAGGTAGAGCACTTGGAACTCTCTACAGGTAAATGTACACTCTGGGCCAAGCAACTCCCCAAACTTTATATCATGTGGCCCAAGACATTATCCCCGGAGAAGGCTGACTTATCAATAATTTATCCTCTCTTTGTTTTAAAATGCAAAAAGGATGCACAAAAATAATCCATATGTGAATTTCAAACAGATCTGAATTCTATTTGTCACAAAAATCTTAGTTTTAAGCGAAATTTCTGCATTTGCCAAAAGCTAGAGAGGAAAATAATTGCATCATCCCGAGCTCTCACTTACAATAGATGGAGACGATGGTGAATGGAAGAACTGACCAATGAAAACATAAACTGAGCACAGAAATGCATATTTATTTTAATGCATCTTTACCCATGTTTTTGTACTTCTTAAAAAGTAATCTAATTTATTGGGAAAACCATAGAGTATGTGTCAAGTTTTCTGGCACCCCAACAAATTATTGTAAATACAATTAAACAAAGATAAATTCTTGAGATATTTCATAACATCCTGAGTCACTGAGTAATTAAGTACAGTGAATCAGCAAAAATGCAAGCAGATTTCCTTTCATCGCCCTGGGAAATTCGAAAGAACGGTCCATTCAAAAGAGATGGTTTGAAATAGATGCAACATCCTGGTGCCCAAAGATGTCAAGAGGGCACCAGGAGAGTGATGGAAAATGAAGCACCAAGTGCAGGAACATGATTTTATTAAATACAGAAAGTGAACAAATAACACAAACACAAAACTAAAAAGAAATAACAAAAAGGGAGTGCTCATAACTAAAAAGTGTCACAATCTAAGGCTACCTGCCAGTGAAGGGGAAAACTGTAGTTAAAATACAACCCCAATTCCAAAATAGTTGGGACAAAGTGTAAATTGTGAAGAAAATCAAAGCTCAATGACTTTCGAATTACCCCAGCCAGTATTTTATTCACAATAGAACAGAGATAACATAGCAAATGTTGAAACTGAGAAATTTTACTATTTTATCCACAAAATAAGCCCATTTAAAATTTGATTGCTGCCACAGGTCTCAAAAAAGTTGGCACAGTTGGGCCTGTTTACCATGGTGTAGCATCCCCTCCTCTTTTTAACACAGAGTGGAGGCATCTGGGCATTGAGGAGACAAGTTTCTTGAGTTTAGCCATTGGAATTTGATCCCACTCTTGTTTAATACAGGCTTCCAGCTGCTGGAGAGTTTTGGGTCTCCTTTGACAGACTTTTCGTTTAATTATGCGCCAAATGTTCTCAATCGGTGAAAGATCAGGACTGCAGGCAGGCCAGTTCAGCACACGGACTCTTCTACTACGAAGGGGTGGTCTTTCTCCTCTTTAGCCTGGAGGACACAATGCCCATGATTTCCAGTGGCGTCTGAGGGCCCCAAGATCACAGGCATCCAGTAAAGGTCTTCGGCCTCGTCTCTTACGCAGAAATTTTTCCAGTTTCTCAATCTTTTGATGATGTTGTGCACTGTCGATGATGAGACCTTCAAAGCCTTTGCAATTTGATGTTGAGGAACATTGTTTTTAAAGTATTCAATTTTTTTTACGCAAGCCTTCACAGGTTGGAGAGCCTCTGGCCATCTTTACTTCTGAGAGACTCAGCCTCTCCAAGACATCCATTTTATAGCCAATCATGTTACACACTTGATGCCAGTTAACTTGATTACTTGCTGAATGTTCTTTCAGCTGATTATCTTATATATTAACCCTTTAACTGCCTGCTCCCTTTTGGTCAAGCACAGTTTGAGTCCCTGTATTAAATTGAGAGATGTGTTGAACTTAGCCCGATGAAGCCTTCTCCAATAATCATTCGCAGTCTGTAATGCTGAAAAAAAAATCTGATCTGTTAAGTTCAACACATCTTTCAATTAGAAATAGTGACTCAAAATGTGCTCTGCCAAAAGGTTGAGCAGGCAATTGAAGGGTTAATTGCTTTTTCAGCCCTTTTTTGCCTGTGTCCCAACTTTTTTGAGACCATTTGCAGCCAGAAAATTTGAAATAAGCTCATTTTGTGGATAAAAATGTCTCAGTTTCAACATTTGAAATGTTGTCTACCGTATATGACCATTTAGTAGCCCAGGCATTTATTTCGCAAAATCGACTTGGACCCCAGGCGTTTATAAGAACCAGGCGGGTATTTGCAACAGGCCATTATTTATTTTTGCATCGACCTGCACCAGGCCAGTTCGGCTTTCCTACACATTTATAAACTGACTGAATTTCACCGTTAAATTAACGCATTGTCTCCTTGTCATTTTAACTGTAAGTGAAGTCCTGCGCGCATTTAGCAATGGTTTACACTGAACGTGCACTGAACTCCGTGGTAAACTTATTGTAAAATTACAATTAAAATAACTGGCTAAAAGGTGCCAGTTAAATTACCTGGCAAAAAAAGGCTTCAGTTTATTCGTTTATTATTAACAGTGTATTCGTGGAAACTGAAACTGGCGCGGTTTCATTTACATTCTTTAGTTTTGAGACTTCTACATGGATCCCAGTTGGGGCAACACGCAATATCATCCTGTTATCCATCGTGTCAGGGCAAAGACGGACTAAATGAAGACAACAAGTAGGTATGAACACTTCAGAATGAAGTTGTTCCAATCTTAATACACAAAGCATACATATCAATTCATATATGCATATAACGACTACTTTCTTCCAGGTATAGACCTGAGTCAGATTCGCAGGCACAGCTGAATGCGAACGCTTTTTCTTTGAACGAAACAAAAACGTAGGTAACTGAGCAATTATATAAAGGGGAAGGCAATCGTAGAGCTTATTCTTTAGCTTTGCCAAATAATAGTGGATAAATTTTGTTGATTTACAATTCCTTATTCGTGTCCTTTTTTAAGTACGAAAAGATAAAAAAGAACACGGAAAAAAAGTCCCCCACCCAAAAAATAATAATTGTGGACACCCAGGTTTACTGTTTACATGCGTCTCATTGGACATTTATACATACACAAGATGGGAGCTATTCTGCCTTGTGCGCTTTGGTCCAGCCAATAACGTTGTCCATTCCAGTTTTTTTATATCTCTGTGCCAAAGACCGTCTGCTATTTTTTTCCCCCACATCTTTATTGACATCAGATATAGGCCTACGTACAAAGACAAACCAAAGCTTGTTTTAGTGTCTGTGTTACCGCAACACGGGGTAACACAGACGTTTATATACAATAGTGCAAATAATCGCCGGGCGTTTAATTGAACCCCGGGTGTTTAATTGAACCCCAGGCGTTTAATTGAAGCGGCGTTTAATATGCAAAATGAGGTCAGACCCCCGGCGGCTTTTTGCACACAGGCGATTATTTGGTCATATACGGTATGTTCTATTGTAAATAACATATTGGCTCATGGGATCTGAAAGTCATTGCATTTTGATTTTATTCACAATTTACACTTCATCCCAACTATTTTGGAATTGGGGTTGTAGGCAAAGGGATGAAACTCAACTTATGAAAACCAGATGTACTAATTAGGGGAGCACACAGAAGGTATTTGGATAATTGAATGAACTCAGGTAGCCAAAAGTCCTGAATGCCCAGAGGAGGGGCATTACAATTGACCTTTACAAGTGAGGTCATGGGTTCCAACAAATACATTTAAAGTTAAAAGTACTGCTTATCGCCACATGTATGATAACAAAAAATGTACTACATGTGAACTGGAGCAAAAATCGCAGAGGAAGTGTGAAAAGGATGTAATTGCAGGATGCCTCGATGTGCAGAGAGGGAAATGGTAAGGGGGGAAACAGAACTCCTGCTTCAGGGTTCAGCAATTTGTTGCTCTTAAGGTCACTAACTCTCAAAAAAAAAAAAAAAACATAATATGCCACCTCCACATGCAATAAACTTTTTGGAAGGTTTTCACAAAGACACACAGCAAAAATCCCAGTGTTAATTCAACTCCTATAGAGTTCATTTTAGTCCAAGATGGATGGGTTGGTCTCATATAAACTCTACTGGAGTTGAATTAACACTGGGATTTTTGCTGTGCAGTTCGGAGAATGCAGAATGAAATCTAGCTTCTGGAGTAAGCCAAAAATCCTTGGAACTTCGCCTGGAAGACAGTGCTATTATAAAGTGAGGCAAAAAATGACATTTTTGGCCATGTACACCATCAGCATGTTTGGCTGCAAAAGAGGAGTACAATAGAGGAGAAATATCTCAAACCTATGGTCAAATATGGAGGTAGGTAATGAAAGTTTTGGGCATTTTTTTGCTGCCTGGGGCATCAGTTAAGTTCAGTGGCATTATGAACTCCACTAAGTACTTGAAAATTTAGATGTCATTTTGGTCAGCAGACTGAGATTTGGTCATAGATTGATTTTCTAGCAGTACAATAACCACAAATATACAATAAATCCACTCAGAAACTGTTTAGCGAAAAGAACATCCATATTCTGCAACTGCCGTCACGGTCTCCAGACTTAAATCTCTCTGAAATCCTGTGGTCAGAACTGGGGAAGGTAGTCAATCAGTGCAGATATAAAATCAAGGATATAAAAATCTCTGCATGGAGAAATGAGTTTGAAATCCCTCCAAATGTGGTCTAAAATTTTTTCAATTACAGGAAAAGGTGTTGTCTTTGCCTGGTATGTTTTCTCTCAGTAGTAAAGCGGGAATGCCAATAATTTTTTTACGCTGGTTTTATATCTGTCATAAAATCAGACCAGTTTACATAAAACTTGGAAATATGAGGATAAGTGCATTGAAATAAAATGGCATTTTCCCCATGTCTGAATTTAATACGAGGATTATTTACTGTGCTAATAAACGGCCTTTTCCTTCATTTTAAGGGTGCCAGTTAGTCTGGACCTCACTGTAACTTTAAAAACATATTTTTGCACATGCAAAGGGTGCATTTTGACTACCATTTTAATGATCAGAAATACAGTGGTTTTATTGAGAAGGAATGCATTTTGCATGTTGTTGCAGCCGATCTGAGAGAGATAACGCACCGTCTGTCATTTGTGCTTTATTTCGTTAATTTACCTTCCCACCAACTGTTATGTCATCTTACTTCTTCATTTATTTTGGACGCAGCTGATGAAAGAGCATGGAATTCCAGAGATAAAACACTGTTGTAAGGCGTAAAATCCTTGACTGACAGGTGCGTAGATCCTGGCCTGATTTTAATGAAGTGAGAAGCACAGAGCCTGCCCTATTGAATGCACAGTTGGTGTACTATTATTCTCCCTGGAAAATAAAATGGTAGACCCAGTCCCCAAGGATATAGCATTATTTTAATTCCATCATTTACTCTTTTATACTTTGAAAGTGAGGGGGAATGAGTGTTCATGAATTTGAGCATGTGTGTGGGTGCCTGCATGCTGTGCGATGTGTGCATATGTGTAAGTGCATATGCAATGCTCGCATATACAATATGTGTTTAAATATATCATTTTAAACACTTATGAATCAAATCTTAAACATCGTTAATGATAGTTACAGTATATATTATTTTAATATTACAGTTTGGGTGGCACAACAGTGCAGTGGGTAGCACTGTTGCCTCATAGCAAAAAGGTTGCGGGTCTGAATGCAGCCGGGGGCCTTTCTGTGTGGTGCTTGCATTTTCTCTTCATTTTCATGCGAGGATATTCTGGTTTCCTCGCACAGTCCAAAGACATGGACGTCAGCCCGAATGGAGAGGATCTGAAATTGAGAGACTTTGACTTGCCCACAGGTATGAGAGTGTGAGTGAATGGTGCCTCAACCGAGTAATGATTCGGCAACAGTCAAGTCTGTATTCCTGCCTTTCGCCCACTGAATGCTGGCGTCAGCTCCAGCCCCCTACAGCCCAAACCAGCAGATTAGATAATGTATGGGCGGACTGATGTGAAAGTTTGTAAAATTAGACTGAAAGTGAGAATAAAGTGAGATTGAGAGAGGGAGAGTACGACGGCAAGAGAGAGAGGGAGAGAGAAAGAGAGAAAGAGAAAGTAAGGGAGGGCTGCTGTTTGACTGTAACATGGTACAATATTTACTTCTACGAGTTAACAATATATTACTGGAATAATCTTCAGCCTCTGGCCTTACTCAAAACCACACGTAAGTAACATCTGGGCTTTCTGTAGATGACCTGGTGCTTGCAGTCACCCTCAAGACAGGGTTTACAACAGCACCTGCATCTCCTGGAGCACCCTGTCAGAATAGGGCCCTGGCAGTAATTCTAAAAAACGGCAAAGATTCTGATCCTCCAAAAGAGGTCACGATCTCAAGAAAATAGTTATCTCTTTAATGTAGGTTACATCGCAAAAGAACCCATGCAAAGCTGCAATCATCGTTGACTGAAAATCAGTGTGTCTGGTGGCTTAGGCCCAGCAGTGAATGAACCAATAGAGAAGGCCCACAGGGCTTTCTATGAAATTAATAGAAGCCAAGAAGACAATACCACAGTTCTGTTCAGATGTTCTGGGGGAAGCAGTATAGGCGTTGCCAATCTCAGGCCAGTAGGTTTTCAGGATGACTGCCATGTGGAGCGTACACTTTGCCAGAGCAGAACTGTTCAAAGGCAGCAAGGAGTAGCTCAAGAGGAACGCAGTTCCAATCCTGATGATGATAGAAGGATTGGGAGCTTCATCTTAATAAACTGAACAGAGGAACATACTGGGAAGGATTAATAGAAATGTGGCCCAAATCCTGAAGACCTTTAGAATGGCTTAGGAACTTGTTCCAATTAAATAGACAAGGACGGAAAGTTCCGTGAATTGCTATCATTAAAGAAGTTTTACTTTCAAAAGGCAAAGAATTTTACTTATAAATAACAATTGGTTCCAAGTGCTCATAGCAAATTACAATACCGCAACTTGTAACTCAAAGAAGGGGTATAAATACACCATACACACAAGAGTTGGGGTAACTTTGAAAAGACACAGCAAAGGATTAGACAAGCATCCAAGATACAAACTAACCAAAGGAGACATTACTTCTAATAGATGCAAAAGTTACTGAATGGGAGGAGACACAAAAGGCATTTGCACGAGGGTTGAGACAGTGTGTATGTAAGTCCGCAACACAAATAGATTCAGGATCTATGCTTGTGGCTTGGAGATTGAATGTGCTGGAGCTTCTAGGAAATTTTGCCCCTGTACTCTGCAGGAGGCATGAAAAGCTCTAATTATACTCGCTTAAAGGTTACAGTATTTATTTTTCAAAGGTTGCCTCAAAGGCTGGGCAGGCTGACAGTGTGCAAACACAATAAGTTTTGTTTTGTGGTTGAACCATTGAACTTAACTGAACTCTCGTGAATTTAAAGGGGAATGTAACCGCCAAACCTATGTAAACGTTAATATATACCTTGATGCTGTAAAAAAATCGCCAATATATTTTTTCCCCCAATTTCCGAACTCTAAATTGGTGAATTTGGCGATTTAAATGCCTTCACAGCGCAGCCTGTCAGAGCGATGACGTTTGACCCATGACGTCACACAGTGAGAACGTCCACATACTTAACATTGGTAGTACATGCCACAACTGGAATCTGCTCCAATATTTTCCTATTTTCAACGGTTTTCCCAAACTTTGGAGGCACCATGCCTCGTACCTGTGTTGCTGGAGGGTGTAACAACACGAACGCAGATACTCTTTCTCGGGAATTTTCTTTTTCATATCAGGAAATGAAAGGACGAGAGTGAACTGCCTCTGTCGTTTTGTCTCTTTTTAGTCCCAGCTAGCCACACAGCCAGCGTGCACTGTGAATACTGCTATGTACAGTGATCGCGATGGACTTTGTGTGACACACATTACATGTACTCGGTGCGATACTAACGTTCGTTGATGCTACACCGGGCCGAAAATTTATAATTCCCAAACCGAACTCATCTGCCTCCCTTATGCTTCTCTCGTACAGATAGCTCAGTTATAATGGCAACCTCATTCCCATATAAAATTTGTTCAGAATAAATGCGAATATTTGATATATATAATTTTTATGATATATAATATCGTAAAAATTCATCAATAGTAGGCTAATTGCTTCAGATAGTGTTTCTACGCGGACAACTTCAGCACCCCAGACAAAGCCTGAAAGCTCAGACGGGGCTGTCCTCAAATTTTCCTCAAGACAAGTGAATCATGATTAATGCAGAGATTAAATATCAGTGGCCCTGTGAACTGCCCACCAGCACGTTTCTCAATCTCGCAATATCACAATCAGATGTAACATAACATAAAGTCAGCTGCGAATGTAAGAAGTGAAAGAACGCAGCTTTAAAACAACCAGCAACAGCAAAATACATGACACATAAAATCTGACAGCGTGCCGCCATAGTGAGAACAATATTCATGCCTGTGCACAAGCCATATAAACATAAAGCACAAGTGTTTACGATCATTTTAGGCCAAACACATGATAAATTTTACCTACATCAGAGGTGCACTCTCCGGGATTTTCTCTGCGCAAGGTCGTTTATTAAGATAGATTTTACCATGAGCAGCAGCATCGAAAGCGATAATGATTCCGCACTTCTCACGCGTTTCTTTTCTCAGGGGCTGGAAGCTCCGATGAAGTTATAAGAAAATTGTTAATAAAAGTGGAATAACTGAACTGCTCTCTTACTGATTATGCCATGGGGGCGACACTGCTTTGTATGCGATCGCAGATGAAGTTATTCTTTACATCATGTAGCCATCCAGCGAGTCAGCTAGTTGCCGTTAGCTAAGGAGATCTTGGTAATTAATGGTTAGTCATATTAAAGCGATATGATCTTGGTTTTGCCCTAACTCAATTTTCTATCTGTACTATGCATTAACTTATCTGATATGATGGGTTCAAGTTACACCAGTGGCCAAAAGACGCAAAATTACGGTGGTCGTAATGTTCTGGCCGATCTGCGCTTACTGAGAACGGGCCGCTTTTGAGGGGCGATAATGAAAGGCAAAGTCGGGTTCGCTTAGGCGCTCTCGTGGGGTCCGCACGAACGGTGGAAAGCTCTCCAGAGGAGGGACATTCGCCTGGGCTTCGATTAAAGCCAGCTCAGAATTTAATATTAATGGAGAAAGTAATGTTGTCCGGAACCGCAGACAGCCCAAAATATTTAGAGAATGGAAAAACAGTAGGCTATAACCAATGCTCGCGAAACCAATATAGCCTACACCCAGAAACGGGGCTCTGTTAAATCCGTGAATGAATTTTTCTAATAACAACACATAATTTATTAACAACACGTGCAGATTTTACTTTTAAATCGTTGCTACCGTTATCCTTCAGTGCAACAAAAAGTTGTTTTTATGCATGCTATGTGAACACTAATGGGACATTGGCTAAGCAGCGGTCTCGGGATGGTTCTCAGTGGTTATGAAACACCGTATTCGTTTTGCTTGTGTGACCGAGAGTGGAGCTCTGCTTATCGCCCGTCTGCTTAACTCAATTCTGTAAAATGAGCAATCGTGACGATATGAATGTTTTAATGTCCTTTATGAGATGAATAGCTTTGTTATGTTGCCAATCATAGTTTTAGCACAGAGTGCACAGTGAGCAGACGGCTTATAATTAGCTAGACTGTATTCAGTTAATAGCCTACTGAAATTGAAGGTGACATCCTACAGCGATGTGCGCCGTTAATTTATGTCTGAATAGTAGTTAATGACGTACCTAATCAGAATTGGTTTTTTTTCTTTTTTCATTTAACGTTAACTTATTTAGAATATTTGAATGCCAAACAGTGAAGCAGTGCATCGCTGAGGTGTAAATTCTCATCAAACTTCGAGCGGACAGTGACAAACCGTCCGTCCGCATCAGACCATGGTCAGACATCCTAGTTTTGTTTTATTGAAACACCCGACGGACATAGTCTGTCGAAGGTTCGACTTTTCACTCGACAGATGGTCTGACTCGGTTGGACAAGTAAAGTTTTAATGAAACAGCCCCTTGCTTTCAGAAAATCAGCTAAGTCCCACGGCGGGTCACCGGTTGCATCTCAGAAAAACGACCGAGTCCAGCTTTCAGAAATATGGCTAAGTCCCGCGGCGGCTGACCAGTTTGATCTCCATTCATCAGTTTCGATATCTGTGCGATCTCCAGAGTCGCTAATGTCGTTGAAATCTGAATCTGAATCGGAGCTGCCGCTATGCCTTTCTGTATTGTTCGCAATGTATTTTTGTCTTGCTATCTCACTGTGTGACGTCACGGAGTAATGGGCGGGCTGATTTACAGAAGGTGAAAATCAGCTACTTTGAAACCGTATTTCGGGATATTGCGTCAACGCAAAAAGTTTGAAAAAAAATTCTCAAAAATAAAGTAGGCCACAGGTGACTATTTTATATAGTTTATAGCCCTATAAAACGTGATAATATTCCCCTTTAAACACTTCAATCAGTCCCTTAATTTTCCCTTTATGAATCTCCCAGACATGTAACATCACCATACTTTTTTTGTCCTCCTACACCCTATGCAAGTACTCATAGAGTTGTGATTTTGTGTACCATTTTTAACACTTCCACTTTACTTCTATTGTCTGCTGTTATCTATAAAGTAAGTATGTATTGGTCAGCACCATTACAATAGTGTGCACTGCTTGAAAATTTATCTTTTTACATTTTTCAATGTTTAATAGCAAGTTTTTCAGAGTATTACACTTCCAGAGTCAGTAAGATCCTGATAAAGGTCTGGATATCTTTTTTAGTATAGAAAACTTCTGATTTGACTAAGTACAATGCAAGTATGCATGTCAAGATAAGCTGGCTGTTATTAAGTCAGCTTTCGGGTAGATCACTGGATGTGAAGCTACAGCTGTGAGTCCAGCAAGACAGAAGTTCAAATATCATCACGCCAGTAATACCAAACTAGCTTATTAATTTTCAAAGTAATTTACTCAAAATAGAACAAAGCTCCCTTTGGGTGCTGCATCCTCTTTCTAAGTTTCCCTTGACCCCTTAGACTTTTGCCCCTCTACTCCTTGGACATAAATCCACAGGGACTATACGCACCATATCCGTGGCGATGATAGTGCTGACCATAAGCAGCATCAAACCTTGCTACCTAGCTAAATGAAACTGCAAATCAGCAATATATTTCACAAGTCTTGCCTGACTTCTCTGGAGAGTTGCTATGTAAGTATTAATTCCCCTCTCTAAAACATGAATACACAGAGACAATCGATGTGCATTGTCTGCGCCAAGTAGATCGCACCGACTGCAAGAAGCACAAAAGACGAATGGTGAGCCAGCTATCTTGTTTTTTATTAGCATGTTAACGCCAAATGGTGAATCAGCAGTTCTGGTAGGAACACTTTGTCAAAAAGAGAAAATTTATCGAAAGCACACAGGCATACAAGCATACATTGGGTTTGGCGACATGGCTCTGTTCTGAGAGATCCCTGCCTGTCCAAGCATGGAACCGAAGGAAGGGAGCTGCTTCTAACCCCCCAAACAGAACTAGGCCGGGTATAGGCTAACTTGAACGCAGAATATATTATGAAGTGTGCAGTGTGAAGATTTGTCTTGATGCTGATACAAAAGAATGTACTATGTGTGGTGACAGCCCGGCAGCTGGCAAGATCTCTCTTGATGCCGATACAAGAGAAATGTACAATATGAAGTGTTCCATGTAGTGGCACGACTTCTCTTGAAACCAATTCAAGAGAAATATGCTATATCAGCACATGAATTATACCACGGCCTAGCAGCAATTGCCGTGGTTGCCCCCCTTAGTGGCCGTAATGTCCGACTACTCAAACGGCCAGTGTGGCCGTGGTGCCCAAAAATTACCCAAAGTGGCGATTTTCGACACAGCAAATGAGCTGTGCAACTCCCGTCTTCACGCTGCGCTGGACTTCTGAGCACTTTGTGCGACTAATGACACGCCCACTCACGAATAAGGCAACGTTGCGTGAGGTTGGTATCCTTCTGGCTTGAGAAAAATCAGCTCACATTATGTTTTAAGCACAAGCAATGAAATACTGTTAGTGTCAAGTATAGATGTGTTTTTGGGCTAGGGGAAAACGGTGGTTGTATTACTTTCCTTGACAGAAACTAAACTTTGAGAGCGAGCTGGAGAGAGCATTCGCTGACAGCGGTAGCCTGTGCAGAGCGTCCAGTGTCATGCCAGACTGCTCAGCAGTAGCGGTCCGTTGGCAGTAACAAAGGCCATCAAAACCTCATCTTTCAATGTTTGATAACCAAAACCTCTCGCAGTTTACTTTTCCGGGTAGCAACAGTTGCTCAGACTAATTTGTTGAACGACGGCAGAATTGTTATACACTGCACCATAAAATTGAAGCGTTTTCTTCCGCACATAAATGACGACGTAAAATATCAATATGTCTTTATAATTTCTGCGCTTGTGTAGCACAGATTTGCATAAGTTAGTTTGCTAGGTTCATTAAGCAATAAGCCCCGGGAATCTGTTCTAGATTCTGAATGTAGTTGTGGCTAAAGGGCGTTGTCTGGCATGATGCACAGCTGAGTGTCATCTGTAACGATGGTGAAAATAAATGCCGCAAAGTCAACGAAAGTTTTGGATTTTTGCATTTATACTATCATCCTTACAATGCCAGTTATATAAATGTTGGCAATAGGCATTCATTCTTTCATTATCATTTCTAAATATAGATCATGTATTGGTCTTGATTGCTCTGTCGATAAATTACTGCAAGTTGAATAAAAAATTTAACAATTTTCAAAATTAATAAAATATTGGTTTTCAGTGCGCTCCTAATTATTGATTTTTACTGTTTTATCGACATACAATGTCATTATCACTTATTTTTCTTACAAAATTGATTAATTTAGTTTTGGCCTTGGTGGCCCACATTTTGGCCGTGGTGCCCCAATTTTAAAAGGCCAAGTGGCCTTGCCCTAAAAATAAAGATAAAAATAAAGAGGAGAAAGACCACCCCTCCTGTTTTCAGCATTCAGTTGAAAAGCCAGCATCTCCGATGGTATGGAGATGCATTAGTGCATATGGTGTGGGACACTTGCATGTTTTAAAAAGCACCATGAATGCTGAAAGGTATACAAAGCTTTTAGAGCAACATATGCTCCCCTCCAGATGACATCTATTCCAAGGACGGCCTTGTGTATTTCAGCAGGACAATGCAAAACCACATACTGCCGCTATTACAACAGCATGCCTTCGTAGTAGAAGAGTCCGTGTGCTGAACTGGTCTGCCTGCAGTCCTGATCTTTCACCGATTGAGAACATTTGGCGCATAATTAAACGAAAAAGTCCGTCAAAGGAGACCCAAAACTCTCCAGCAGCTGGAAGCCTGTATTAAACAAGAGTGGGATCAAATTACAATGGCTAAACTCAAGAAACTTGTCTCCTCAATGCCCAGACGCCTCCACTCTGTGTTAGAAAGAAGAGGGGATGCTACATTATGGTAAACAGGCCCCTGTCCCAACTTTTTTGAGACCTGTAGCAGCCATCAAATTTGAAATGAGCTCATTTTGTGGATAAAATTGTAAAATTTCTCAGTTTCAACATTTGCTATGTTATCTCTGTTCTATTGTGAATAAAATACTGGCTGGTGTGATTTGAAAGTCATTGAGTTTTGATTTTACTTACAATTCGCACTTTGTCCCAACTATTTCGGAATTGGGGTTGTATATAATGTACTATGTGTAGTGACAACCTAGCAGTTGGCTCTATTTTTCTTGATGCCAATACAAGAGAAATATACTATATGATACCATTTAGTGAAAGAGTATCTGAAGTGTTAGATTAATTTTACAGATGGTGAGCTCAGTTAGGCTGAATGGCCTGTTCTCGCCACTCATGTTATTATGTTATGATACATACTATGTTTGGTGACATCCCAGGGGCTGTCAGAATTTTAGTTGAAGCCGATTCAAGAGAAATACGCGATAAAAGTGTAGTGTAGACAGCCTAGCGTCTGGTACAATTTGTTTGAAAGAGAAATTTGGAACCTTTTATCCTGTGTTGTGTAGTAGTGGATGAGTTGGCATTAGCTATGCAGTGTCACTTGGATGACCTGCCTATGTGGAAGGAAGATACGTATTCTATACGACGCGTGAGCCGGTAGTGAGTGTTGGCAAGTGCAAAGATGAATGTGAAGAGTGTTGTGCGACTACGTTTGAGACAACAGCCATGTTGTTATATGCTTTAACTCAATACAAGAGAAACCTTACATTTCATCAGAACTGCGCATTTAAAAAATATTGTCACGATGTGCTTCACAGTAAACCCTGGCCTGAACCCCCTCAAAAGCAAGCCAGTGGCAACAGTGGCAAGGAAAAATTCCCAATGTGGATCAAAAATAGGAAGAAACCTTGGGAAAAACCAGCCTTAACAGGGGTAGTCCATCTTCCTCTGACCGGCCCAGGGTATGAATTCATGGTTGCCATAATGCAAAAAGAGTCCGTTGAAAAGCAGTCCAAGATTTGTAGTTCGCTGGATATATGCCATGGACCAGACCGTTTTGATGGTGGAAACTGGGCAGCACTTGGGCAGAGGGCCATATGGCAATGATGGCAAAGACCAGCAGCAGCAGGGCAGGGCCCTACCACAGACATGGACAAAACACAAAACCAGGCAATTAGTGGAGAACAGCAGGTGAAAGCAGTGCTGGGAATATGTCATGTGATAATATAGTATACTCAATAAAGTTCATATAACAAGAAAATATACAACGATTGGAAACTTGAAAGAGTATTCATGAATCTGAAAGCTGAGAAAACTGTTAGAATCCCAAAAAAAACTAATGAAGCAGGCATAACCCGAAGACCAGAGGCTAATAACAGTGTGCCTTTGGAGCCAGAGACCACGTGCCCTTGTATTTATGGCTTTTGGGTAAACCCAGCAACTGGCACAGTTAGAGGCTAAAGGACATTCTGAGAAGCCAGAGACAAAGCGATTTTGAATGAAATGGGTAGATAACCACAAAGCATGAGCTAGTTTGCTGATGTGGGGTAAATATTAGTGAAGTATCAGCAACGCGCTGCTACACCATGGCATTGCTGAGCATGCGCAAGATAAGCCACTGCTTGAGAAAGCGAGCTTGATGTTGGCAAGCATCCTTAGGCTTACTTGCCATGTAAAAACACAACAATCACAATTCTACCCAAAGAAGGGTACGAGTGCATGTACAATTATGCAGAAAACATTACTGCCAAGAAAGTTACAGGAAAACATGCTGATTTGGAAAGGTAATGCAAATATGATATTAGTTCATTTGCTAACAAGATTGCAGAAATTCCAATGCTAACCGAAATGGCTGCTCTGAGCCCTGATCATCCACTCCAGTACCTAACATTTGCTGTCAGTTTATCATTGCAAGGTGTATGCAATGAGATTTGCGAACAATAATCCTAACCGGACACTGCTTCTAATGGCAGCATCTGCTAGGGAAAGATGAATAACCCTAATAAAGGAAGTAGTTGCAGCATGACTATTGGAAAATATAGGGCACTGGCAGCCCCAGAAGCTCCTGCCGTTAAGATTTAAAAAAAAATGTTGAAGTTTTTGTTGATGGACGCACGCATGGACGGACGCACGCACGGATGGAGCCCGATACCATAGCTCCTGTGCCACTCAGGCGGCAGGAGCTAATTAGGAGCCTGTAACTGAAAATGTTGATGAGATAAAGCAAAATGTCAAAATTTTTGGTGATATTGTTAGGCCAGTGACCTTGAAAAAAAAATAGGCCAAGGTCACCTTTAAGCACGTCATTTGATAGGCCTTTATGAGATGCATGTCTAGTAAAAATTAGGAGCTTGTAACTGAAATATTACATGAGATAAAGCAAAATGTCGAAATTTTTGGTGATATTTTTAAGCCAGTGACCTTGAAAAATAGGCCAAGGTCACCTTTAGGCACGTCATTTGTAGGCCTTTATGAGATGCATGTCCAGCAAAAATTGGGAGCCTGCAACTGAAATAGTTGATGAGATAAAGCAAAATGTCAAAATTTTTGGTGATATGTTTGGGCCAGTGACCTTGAAAAAATAGGCCAAAGTCACCTTTAGGCAGGTCATTTGTAGGCCTTGATGAGATGCATGTCCAGTAAGAATTAGGAGCCTATAACTGAAATAGTTGATGAGATAAAGCAAAATGTCGAAGTTTTTGTGAAATTTTTAGGCCAGTGACCTTGAAAAAATAGGCCAACTGTTATGATTCTGATCTGCTTTGCCACGTTTTGATGTTCTGTCTGATTTGGATTTGGATTTCTGCAATGTCTGATTATTCTTTGAAATGTGTATTGTGATTTGGTAACTTAGAATTGTTCATGTATTGTCTTAGTTTAGTTTTTCCATGTTTTGCATTTTACCATAGTTATATTCCGGTCCATGTTTTTGTTATCACCATGCATTGCACTTTGTCTCCCCCTGTCTGGTCTCTTGTCTCTTGTCTGCTCACAGCCCCAGTATTGCGTGCCACTCTTTCGGGTGATTTAATGGATTCTGGTTTTCAACCATTCCTTCCAATCTCGTTTACTTCCTTCATCTTGCTTTTTCTGGATTACTAACCAAGACTAACATTGTACATAGTACTAACTTACTAACAAGCACTAGGGATTGTATACTCTACTAATTGACTAACGATCTTTCAGCATTCGCCCTGTTCTAGTCTCCGCCTCTTGCCTTCACTCAATTTACTTTGCTTTGCTTCTAGCAGATTCTCTGCACCTGTCTAATCACTATTCTGCCACTCACTCTGTGCACGTAGAAATCCCTAACCGGATCTGTTTGTTCTGTCTATAGGCTGTCTTGTGATCCCTGTCCGCGTTTTGGCTTTTGCCTATTTCATGTGATTAGGTTCTCCCTCATGTTTGCTTCCTTTGTAATTAGCCTCATTTCCTGCACCTGTGTTCTATGTATCATGTGATCTCCCAGGAGTGTATATTAGGTGTCTTTTCACAGCACTTTCTTGTCAGAACGTTTCTCTTGTTTACCTGTGCTGCTTTCGTATTCGCCTTGTACTCATAGTGTTACTCTTCTGACTGGACCGTCCGACTTACGATTTTTGGCTCTGCAGTTTGGATTATTGTTGCATCTGTGTTTACGAACCCTTTTTTGCCCGCCTACGATTTTTGTGATTGCTGCCCTGTTAACGGTTTGGATTACGCCCACTGGTTTTTGGTTTTTGCTTCTGACAAACCTGTGCCTGTGTACCGAACCTATTTTTGCCTGACCACGAGTACTGTGTTTGCTGCCCTGGTTTTCGACTCTGTTTCTACCCTCCTGGATTGTGACTTTTGGATTGTGGACTCTGTACCTTTTGCCTTCTGCCCTGCGGGGGTTACCCCCCTCGCTCAATAAAATCACTTTACCTGCAATCCTGTGTTCTCGCGACTGGTTACTGAACGATACCTCACACCAACGTCACCTTTAGGCACGTCATTTGTAGGCCTTTATGAGATGCATGTCCAGTAAAAATTAGGAGCCTGTAACTGAAATCGTTGATGAGAAAGCAAAATGTGTTGACGGACGCAGGCAGGCACACACGGACGGAGCCCGATACCATAGCTCCCGCACCGCGAGCGGCAGGAGCTAACAAGTAGAATTCAAGCAGCATATAGACCATTGATTTAAACAGTTATGGCAATTACGATTTGGTTCAGTCTTTTGAACAGCAGTAAGGCAACCATTATCTTGAAAATTAACAATTTCCTGTGCCAAACATATCGTTGCTGAAAGCAATAATGAGAAACAATTGAGAATTTGCATTAAGGATGATTTTTTTTTTTTTTTTTTTTTTCAAATGGAGTCAAAGACAAACCGCAGGACATTGCTTGATAGACACTCCACTTGTGTAACTTGAGCGCTGAGACACAATAGGACACGAAGCCCCATGCAGTACATCAGATTAAGTATGCCTAGAAGCCCTTCAATGATAAGGCCACAGTAAACTATAAAACATAAGGCCACTGTTCTGACAAACTGAGCTGAACTAGATAAACAATATTTACAAAGCGTACAACTCCTTAGCGAGCAGGGGCCTATTGCACAAAAGTCGGATTCTGAGATCCTGGATCAACGCCAAAGCGAGGATTGCCATATCCCAAACAGCGCGTTGCTGGCTTAATTGATTGCACAAAGCCAACAGCGGGTGGAGGAGAATTGACTAAGTGAAGCCCGTTGCCGCTGATCCTGCTGAGTGCGCGCACTCGGCTACCTCAAATAGACCCCGAGATCGATCACAGAATCGCTGATCATCACCATGGACACTAAGTAGTTGCAGCAAACGCATGCGCCAGCAACACTCAAAGACCACGTTCAAACAGAGGGACGATGGGATCGCTGAAATGCTTCTGCTTGCTATTCCTTTAGTTTCTGTCTGAATGATGCGAGACGTTTGAGAGGAGTATTAAAGTTAGCTAAACTCAAATGAGAGTAAACTCGGGAGGTGTTTCAGCGCCCTCAAAAAGGAGTTGCTGATGTATTTCAGCGTTACCGTGAACGAGATAAGCCGTCGTAGTCAGACAGATTTAGAGTCTCGCAAACGTTCTGTAATTTCGAGTCGACGAGTTTGTGTGTGACAAGTGTAAGAACTCTTTTATGGTAGAATTACACCAAACAGATCCATGGAAATATATGCATGTGTGAATTGGGTCTCACAAGTACCTTATAGGCCTTATTTGTCCTGTAAGAAATGAATAAAAGTCCGATCTAGAAGACGTTGTCAGATTAGTTGAGTTTACTTGCTGCTGTTAATCACCTCTGATGAAGACATACTCAAATTTAAAAGTAGAATGTTAGCCTCAGAAAATTACGTCAAGGAGCCTCCTGAAAATGTTTGATTCCAGTATCGCGAAGCGAGCGACATTGCACTCGTGTCTAGCATTAAGGCAACGACTCTTCCTTACCAGTCGCAGTCTGAATAAAGACGGAGAAAAGTAGCAGCAGTGCTGTAGGTAGGGGGTTACCGCAGCGATTTAAGACCGCGCTGAAACACGGTAACCTACTTCATGCAGCACTGCTCATTTTCTACTCTGATGGAAGTCTCAACTTGGGGAATAAGGACAAATCTGATAATGACGGATTCTAAATATGGTTAAAATGTGACATGGAAGGGGGACTGATTGAACTGTGATGGTCACTGTCACATGGATAGACCTATTTGAATTTAATGATTGAATATTGGCTATTTTACTGACATCAATGGTCACAAGTTTCTAAAATAATTACTCTGGGCCTATTATAATTGAGATAACAACGTGTAGTGGTCAATTCAGAATGACTGTTAAGGACGTTGATTTTCAATTTGGGCGACTGCTGAACGAGGAGAGGTGAAATTGGCTGCAGACAGGAGCTTAGCTAGTTCGTAAGCTTGCTCCGGTGCTGGCTAGCTCCACAGACTTTGTTTCCATAGTAACTAGTGCCATGGCTTAGCTCACACGCTCTGTGCAACCGAAATGGGGCTTGAGATCAGGCTAATCCCGTGCCGATCCTGGGCTAATCCCTTATCCTGCCTTTGTGCAATAGGCCCCAGGACTTGTGCATTATACTATGATGTATAAATAAGACTAAACTAGCACTCTGCCTGTGGGGATACACGGGTTCTAGTTTATGTAATTTCGTCTTTATATTAAAGTGAACAATGCACCATTATGATGTCATCACATGCACCTCTATGATGTCATCACGTTGCTCAGTGGAACACGAAGTCGCCCGCAAGACGGAGCAAAATAGCGTCGCTCACATTATGCTGCAGATTACGCATTACTTTCTCTTGCGGTCTGGCATCTGTTTTTTGAGATTCAGGACTCCTGTGGATGAATTGGCTTGGGTTCAAAAGGGGGAATCCCCAGGAGAGGACAAAGGGGGAATCCCCCCTGTACATCTATATTAAAAAAGCGTCGCTCACGTTATACTGCAGATATGCGCCCGGCGGAGTCTAGCACTGATTGGCCGGACACAGACGCCTGCAAGACGGAGCCAAACAGCGTCGCTCCCACTATGCTGCAGGTACGCGCTCGGTGGAGTCTAGCACTGATACGCGCCCGGCGGAGTCTAGCACTGATTGGCCAGACACAGTCGCCTGCAAGGCGGAGCCAAACCGCCTCGGTCCCGCTATGCTGCAGATACGCGCTCGGTGGAATCTAGCTCTGATTGGCCGGACACACACACACACGCACGCACACACACACATAGAGGCCACTCGGCTATTATTGGCTGGACACAGTCGCCTGCAAGACAGAGCCAAACAGTGTCGCTCCCGCTATGCTGCAGGTACGCGCTCGGTGGAATCTAGCACTGATATGCGCCCAGCGGAGTCTAGCACTGATTGGCTGGACACAGTCGCCTGCAAGGCGGAGCCAAACAGCGTTCCTCCCGCTATGCTGCAGATACGCGCTCGGTGGAATCTAGCTCTGATTGGCCGGACACACACACACGCACGCGCGCACACACACACACGCACAGAGGCCACTCGGCTATTATTGGCCGGACACAGTCGCCTGCAAGACTGTGCCAAACAACGTCGCTCCCGCTATGCTGCAGATACGCGCTCGGTGGAATCTAGCTCTGATTGGCCGGGCACACACACACACACGCACGCACACACACACACAGAGGCCACTCGGCTATCATAATATAGATAAGACATTTCGATTTCGAAACTTTAGTTCGATTCGTTTCGAACACTTAGACACTTCTGATATCATGGATACAAAGGACTTTGTTTGATAGCCAGCCGTGTACAACGCGATCTATCCGTGGCTGCATCTGGATCAGCTTGTAGTGCTCTAAATTTACAGTTTAACAAATGACACACCTACAACAAAAAGTTCCTTCAGCAAACACGTAGGCAAGGTTTTCGAGACAAGGTACATTTTAAGGCAAGTAAGCTTTTGCACATGCCGGCCTTCATAACAGAGCACTTCCAACGTAACAGCATAGGGGAGCATGATATCAATTAAAGACCAAGAGCCTCATCAACTCTGCCAAAGTGTGGTAACCAAATTAAACATTGTTATAAAAGTTGCAGCAATAACAAAAACCACAAACCTTGTAGCAGGTGGATCTGCTTCTAGTGCGAGTGGTTGTTGAGCTCACACGCCGAGGAGCAGCTACTCAGGAAGGCAAGCTTAAGTTAGCCAGCATATTTCAGGCTGAGCGATCATGTGACAGCAAAATCAGATGACAATTAAATGCACTCAGGTGACTCTCCAGCAGGAAACACCTACTCTACATTAAGCAAGCTTGACTCCGTGGCCAATCAGAATTTACGTCAAAAGCTCCATTAGCTATACTTCAAAAACCTTTTTTGTTTTTTTAAAGATAATTTTTTTTGAGAATTTTTCCTTTTTTTGATAGTTATACAGTGGAGAGAGACAGGAAGGTTGGGGAAAAGAATGGGGAAGACATGCGGCAAATGACCCGAGCCGGAATCGAACCCAGCTTGCCACGGGAAGGACACAGCCTTTATGGTGCACGGACTTAGACCGATGAGCAACCGGGGCACCCCCACTTCAAAAAATCTTACCTGACTTACAGGCAGATTTGCCAAGCAAATATTAATTTCTGTCTCTTGAAAATCAGTACATGGAAAGCTGAGCAAACTAGCTATTTAATTTATTCAGTAATACATGTCAGAACTGGACGGTGCTCCCTCTTGCATTTGGCAGTGATGTCACGTGGGAAACACAATAAAATGCGCATACACGCATGCACACACACACGCGCGCGCGCACACACACGCACACACACACACACACACATACCACTCCCCAGTTATACTGGTGGGATTTATTTTCATAAAATAAAACACTGGTTGTCCATACCTGCAATGTATTCTGAAAAGACATCAGCCTGGTTTCACGGGTTTTTTGTTTGTTTGTTTGTTTGTTTTAAATACATAATCTGAGATCTTACTGCCAATCTGCTATTTGGATCTCACTTTGTGAGATTAGATTTTATGGGCTTCAAGTGGCTCTATAATAATCTAAACTGAAGCTATTAGCCACTGCAAAATGGGCAAAGCCAGAACACCGAAAACTCTGGAAGAAGAAAATCGAAGATCATAAAGTAAAAGACCTTCCCAGCTTTGCTAATTATCAGAACTCCTCAGACATTACGTTCAACACCACTGACATGCATGATTAATATTTTCAGTAATGCAATATAATTTTATTCATCTTTTTTGCCTGGTGCAAAAAAAGTTACAAAGAGATGCCTTGTTTGGTGGTAAGTAGTTCTGAAAGAAAATAGGCATTTGACATGACTTATGCCGAACAGCTTCGTCATTCGGAACAACAAATCTTGCCCAGTATTTAATGGATGAGGTAAAGCCAAGAAATTTTCCATTATCCCACATTTGTAGCAATAATATGATAATGGATCTTTCTCCTTGAAGTCACTCCAGATCAGTATATCTAAAACAATTATTTGACAGCTCAGCTGGAAAAGAAAGAGAAAAAACAAACAAAAAAACCTAAACTATGGTGTTCCCCAGGGCCAGGCTTGAGAACTACTTCCCCAACGTGTCAGTCTTCCTCTCCACGACATGAACACATTCTGTACAGGCAGTTAGAAAACTGCAAATAAGCCATTTTGTAGGTATTAAACACCACGCTGGTCCGCTATCTACAGGAGATTAGTCTGAGGGAGAAATGTGATTATCTCTTCTGTGCTGAAATTATTAACCTGGAATCTTGCTGTTTTTCACCATCACGTCCACATGGGGACCAGGCGGCTGAGCAACCGGTTCCTCGCAAGGGCAGGTGATGAGTTTTTTCTTTTCTCCTTTCTTTTTTTTACCTTCCAGAATCCTTAAGGATGTTCCTGTGGTGAATGAGAGAAATAGGTTTTGGAGTACATAGGGGACCATCAGCTGGGTCTGTATTTGCTTGCAGTGAATAGATTGCCTGAATTTGAAGTGGGAGACATTAGATGTGAAAGACAGGAGGTGCATGCAGGTGAGGGCAGGGTGGTTTAACTGCTACTTAGCCGGGGGAAAAAAGATGTTTGAGATCCATGCAAAGCTTATTCCTCGGCGTGAAATTGCCTCTTACCCACAGTGGAGATGCATGTCAAACGCACGCGAACATCAGAGCTGTCAGATAATAGTGTGTCTATGTGGATAACAGTGGAGTCCCTGTCACAAAGCACATTTGTCAACGATTCAGTAGTGCCACTGTACTGATACTAAGCAGTGAATGAGAAGGCAATCTTTAAGAATATAACACTGCAGGGCAGTACGCATCCATTAAAGTAGGTGCTGTTCTTAACTTAATGTTTACAGTATTATTACTAGCTCATGTCCAGCTTTATTGCACAGTACAGTACTGAGATACAGGGAGAATAAAGAGCAAAAGATGTTTGCCAAATGTCTTGTAGCCAAATTCGACCCACCGTCATTACAACTCACAGTGAGCACATGGAAAGTGCTGTACAGGGCAAGCCACCTACAGACTGCACTGCATCTTCACGCTGGGGCAGACAGTGAGCTGACAAATCGATAGAAGCAGTGTTGTGTCCTTTACAGCTGCTAAGATACCCTGCATCCCTCCCTGAGCAAGGCTGTGGCCAGTTATGAGCCACACCGTGGAAACAGCTGCAGCTACCAGTCTGTGGCCAGGCAAGGATTAATACCAGTGCGGTTTTACACCAGAACCAGTGCTTTTACCAGATGCCTCATTTATGACTCTTTCCTTTTGTCCTCTGCAGGGTGTTTGCAGAGCAGAAATATGCCCCTGCCAATTCCCCCAAAAGGAAACAAGACTGTTTACAAAGCTGATGTGCAGGGATGATAAGGTACTCTTGTTTGGTCATGATGCTCTGTCGCCCTATTTTCATGCTACGCCTGCAAGAATCTGACTAAAACCTCAGGATGGTTAGCATTGTTTGTGCGCAGTCTTATGTAATCATGTCTGAGTGTCATCTTTCTTTGCATGATTGATATCAGGCAAGGTATAACTGATGTGCAGACATAAGGCAAATGTGACTATTGATATTTCTGGTTCTTCCTGAATGGACATATATTTTGATGACTTGGTTTCTCCTTTGATCTTTGGGCACATAGGTGGAAAAGTGGAATGATTCTGGGAAACTCCTTAACATGGGCTCCTGCGCAACACTCGCATATATTCATTTTTCCTCACCACATTCTGTAGCATATTATGCAATTGATGCATTGTACAATAAATTATTTTAATCTTAAACTGACATTGCTCTTTGGTTGTTCAATATCCACTGCACAGGTATGGATTTTCAATTTCGACACACCCACAGGTCTTAGGATATCTGCACACAGTTGTCTGTCACCTGTACACTTAAGCCCCGTTCCCACCTTCACGATTTCTACGCCGATTCATGCCGATGTACCAAGACCTATTATCATAGTGAGTCGTGATCCGTCCACCTGAAAAAGCACAAAATTCTGTAACGGCCACGATGTTGACTTCGTGGCACATTTGTGATAGAGTCGTGGTGGCGTCGTGTCTATTCGCGTCCAAGCCGTTTGACATCACATTATTTTTGTTCATCGTGGGTCTGTCTCTTTCCGTTCGTGTTCACATCATGTTATGTTGTGGGCATTCGTAGCATATAGTGACTACATCTTCCACAATCGTGGCCATTTTCCACAAGATGATTGCATAGGAATATTCACGAACCATCACGACACTAACACGACCTGTCAGGGCACCATTATGACACCGCTAAGACATATGACGATCCGTGACGAGCTCGCGAACCACCACGATTTTTTTGAACATTTTGAAACTTGCGCCACGACGAAAACGAGACGACGACTTTGTTGCGAACCTTAGCGACTGTTCAGGACTCCCCCTGTTACAACTACAACACCAACATGACTTACCACGATCTGAAATTGGTGTAAAAAATCGTGAAGGTGGGAACGGGGCTTAAGTGCTATCACAAATACATTTAATTGTATTATTGCAGGCTGTACCAGCCAGAGGCACGTCTGCATCTACATAGCCTAATAGCCGTGCTTACAGGGCCACACTATGGTCACATGCAGCCTCCTGTCAGTGTCAGTGTTAGTGTGGAGGAGGATTAAGGTAATTTCATATTGTTAGCCTCATAGCGTGATTGCCAAAGTCATATTTTTGCCAAATTGAGATACCGGCTACCTGTTCTTTCGTGTTGGCAAAAAAAAATGTTTTTTTTTTTCTTTTTTTCACAATACCTTTAAAAAAATCCTTTCTCTTAAATAATTTTAAAGAAAGAAAGCAAGAAAGAAAGAATCAAAAATAAAAAACTAGAGGGCACTCAGAGAGTGCACTTACCTCTACAAAACCTGCATTTTGTCTTGAGATGCAAGTCGAAATTCGATGCTTTGCTAGAAAGCGAAGGGCAGATAACTTGAGCGGCTCCCGATTGTCAACAAGGAAGTAGGCGAGTGATGAATGATACCAGTAGAAATGTTCTTACGGACCATGTGCCCAGAATACCAGACAGATCTTAACGAAAATTTACGCCACATTGTGAACCGACACAAGAATTTTCACCACAGTCCACATGTTACTTTTTAAGCTAATCCATTATCTGACTACTGAAGGAAAGTTGATGAAAACATTGCATCCATGTGGAGGAACAAAACAAAATACTAGAGGCACTTAAACTCTGCCTTAAACTAGAGGCACTCCGAGAGTGCAAACCTCTGCCAAGGCAGCACAAACTGATTGGTTTCGTCCCTGATGCGAGACCAATCAACCCACAAAATTTGAGTGATATCACTGGGAGCGAAGTTTAGTCATCGAGTCTCATAGGATTTCAAGATGGCTGCTGTGGCGGCCATATTGTTTGACCGATCGCGGTCAAAATCAATAAGGTCCATCCATGATGTAATAGCAACCCACTAACAAAATTTCAGAGGCATCTATTCATTACTATATGAGTTATCTTGCACACAAACAGACAGACAAACCAATGCTGGCAAAAAACATAACCTCCTTGGCGGAAGTAAAAATGAGATGGGCAATTATGCTATGAGGCTAACGATATGGAGTCAGATCATTGTTATAAGCACAAAATTACTTTCAATCCAGTAACACAGCGTGAGGACAGGTGTTCCTTCACCTCTCAGATTTCAGACTCTTGGTATGTCTGAGTGGCAATTATACAATTGGTGACATCGAAGTGCTAAGTTTTCACTGACATCATACGAAGTTTATCACTGTTAGACTCGCCATTTGTGGGAATTCTACACTTCCATGCACACCAAGTCAGAGCAGGCACCTGTTTAACTAAATGATTTAAAAAGGGACAGAACAGAAAAAAACTGGGAGTGCTTTGGCCTTGATTTCTGTTTTACTGTGTACTTGATTTTACCCATTTCTTTGCGCTCCACTTGGCTCCTCTTTCTCTGAGGCAGGCCAGATGCTCATTTTCATTGGCGCTGCACTGTCTATGTGCACTACTCCTTATATGAGTGATACACTTATAGACACACCACTATTCTGGGTTAACCTTTTGTTGCACAGTGGTTACAAAAGTAACCAAATCCACCCTTCACCCTTCATGGGCAAAGAGGAAAAGAAGAGTAATGCAACAAAGGATTACTCAATGCAGTTTTTACAGTGCAGATGCAAAAATAAATACATAAATTTGGCACTTATTTCAATAAAAACAAACATTTTCTCAGTTGAGGTGACTAAATAAATTATGCAACCACGTATAACAAAATTCAAGTCAATGAAAATATGCTAAATGCACACGGATGATAAAGTACTTTTTTTCTCGTCACCTGAATAAGTTGTTTTTATTATGCCAATTTTATAATTATCACAATTATAACACAGTTTCTTTCCCTGCTGGAATGACATGGATGTGGTGAGAAGTCTGGAGTGATGCTGCTATTTCCTGCTGAATGCTCATCTCTTGTCCGGCAATAATTTGATTTTATAGAATAAAATAGCAAGCATAGGCTTTTACATATGCACTGTGTTGTAAACTGGCGGTCAAGATGGATGATTGATATATAACACCAATCCTCTAAAGATGAAAAACGGACAGCTATTGAGGTTTCACAGCAATGATAGCAATGGAATCAGAGAAAGAAAATGTCAGTTAAATTGATTGCACTTCAATATTTCTGTATGTGTACAGGTGCACAACTACACTGTAAATAATGCAATATCCAGTGAGGGGAAATTGATTTAAGGGGCAGCTGGATGAGTTATATTTCATGAGTCTTCATGACAGAATGAACAGTGATCTCAGGGCAGACCCCACCCCCTCCTCCTCCCCAGCCCTAGCCATTGCCTCCTAAGGGACGGGAAATATTTGTTCATTCAGAAAACACTAACTTGCCCATCACTCAAATCCAAGCAATCAATCCGTGCACAGGCAAAAGGGGAATTCAGAGGACAATGCAATTTTACCCATGGGGCCTCCAAGCAAATAACATTTTAGCTAAGCCCCAAACAATAGACTTATGCTATAAGTACCACAATGCAGGCAAGATAAATCACTTGGTTATATATAATACACCTGACAACATGGGCCTCATTTAGCACAGACGAATGCGGCCATTTTACACCCTTTAGGCACCACTGGAGGGTTATAGCAAATTCACCTTGATTTACGGTTTATGTCGGGTATACAGAGAAGTACAAGTAAATGGCTTGTGGCTGAATTGTTAACCATTATTGGATGCTTTTACTCTAACACTCTCGCCTCCCTAATAGTCACTGCTTTGCCTGTTACACATGACAATAATAGCCTATTTGTGACTCAACCCTTGTGTGAATTCCTTATGTGTCTCTTTGCAATTCCGCAGCTTGCATGTCTATTAAGTGTGTGTGTGCTGTGATTGGTTTACATCCTGTTCATCTCCCCCCCCTCGGCTGAATCTCGTAATGTGGTTGTGGGCTTAAACGATGGCAGAACAAGTATTGAAGATCTCTGGTTCTCATTCATATTGCTGGTTTGTAAACTTGCTTTCATGCAGGTTTCCCTACTCAATGCTTAGTTTTAAAACTATTTGGTCTTTGTTGAATGCAATTAGAACTTTAGTGATAGCCTTTTCCTTCCAAAGTCATTGTAAGTATTTAGTTAATTTGAACAAGCTTCCAAGCCTAATCGAGGTCCGGGATTGGGACTGAGTTCAACTTAACTCAAGTCTGTTCCCGTCCATCTACTCAAATTGACAAGAACAAGCTTCCAATTTTAATCAGGGTCCAAGACTGGGACCGTGCTCTCACTAACCCATCCAGTTTGATCTCCTTGTTCAGGTTCTTTGAAACAAGCTTCCAGTCCTGAAATGGAGCCAAGACTGGGACTACATTCTCCTCAAGCAACCTCTCCATCCTCTGAAGCAGTTCCGGCAGCATCCCGGAAGCCTGACCGGCGACTACAGCTCAAGCTTAGCCTATTACCACTGTACCGAATTGTTTATCCTCCTCGGGGTTCTGTCCCTGCTATCCTATCTTGGGGTTTCGCCTCTGATCTCCACCATATTGCTGACAATAAACTACCGGTTGGATTGTGCCTCTGACTCTACGCTTGATTCCTGGTCTGGACTGTGACATATTTGACCAAACACAAATAGACTATTACCATGGTGTTACTTTGTAATTGTATGCCATATTGGACTGTAAGATGCAATCCATTCTTAATTACCTTATATTAACAGCAAGCCAACGCAAAGTAAAAAGAAATTTTCTTTTCCGTAACATTGGCAGTTATATTTTCTATTTATCATCTTTAAAACAACATAATTCCATTTCTAAAGAGGATTGTTTCCCTGCCTTTCCTTGGCTTTCATATAGGATCAGTGTAGATGAACGGACACTTTGGGTATGTTAAAAGTAAACTGCGCGTACAATGTGAAGATGTAATTGCATTTTACATGTGTAATGAATTACACAGGGAATTTTCCTTTGCAGGCAACTCCATCTCTCAGAAAATATTAATGCAGCCAAACACTTGCATTTATCTTAAAAAAATGTTCGTTCCAGCTTCACTTTTGCTGTACAGTAAACTTATTCATATTCACTTGCCTCAAAGGTGTATGCACTACACTGGCAAAAATTCTAAACCTTAATCTTTTCTGAATGAGACTTCAAGCATTTGGTGAAATTCTTCTTTGCAGTCAGGCCGCAAATCTTTTTTCGGAAAGAATGGGTGCAGGATGATATTTTGGTAATTGGTGACCTTTACAATGCCTGACATCTCAAATTATTTGATCAGTTACAGAACCAGTGGAGTTGGTGGAGAGAGAAGCTTTGGCATTATTCTTTGATTTCTCCTTCGCACAGAAAGGGCCATGAAGTCTGTTTTATTCCTCTGTCCTGAATCAGGATAGGCATTCAAAACCCTTTTCCAAACAATCTGGGAGACCAAATTGAACATATGCAGTATGTCCCATATGTGGTAGAATAGTATATTCCTTTAAGTAAAGTTTTAGCGTGCCAGATGGTGGCATTTTCACAAACAAATTTCTTCAACAAGTACCAAAAATGGGAGGAACATGCCACTACATTAGAGATTCAAAATTGCAAAGATTCTAACTTAGCTTCTCTAAAACAAATCTTTTGTCAAGAAGTCGTCCTGTCCTACTTCCTATTAATACAGATCTACAAAACCTCAGCCTATCCTTTGTCTCTCCTCCACAACTTTTTTTGGCGAATAAATGTCTGGATGCTTACATCGATATGCAGCAGGGGCTGTAACATTTTGTGTACTGTACTGTCCTGTGGCACAGACCACTTGCAGTAACTGTTCTGCTCCACTAGGGGACTGGCCTGGACCACCGAACAAGTATCTCGAGACAGTGCAATTTTGTTGTCCTTACTGGCCTTGCAGCGAGGAAAGTGACTTGAGACAGCGGTAGCCTACGGTCTCGGAACCACTGACTGTACAGTTCATGCTCAGAGTACTGCAGTTACATCCTAAATGCCTGCTGCAACCTCAGCATAACTGTTGGCTGACTCATTTATCCAGCCCGCCATTTTCATAAATACATTGTTATGATTATAATTGTTCAAAATATTTGAAGCCGGTAAAAAGAGCTAGTTTCAATCAATGTGGCCTAAAATTACGCAGCTCACCACTTTTTACTGCACTAATTTGGCATATCTGTCACAGCCCGCTCTGCTGCCTTGTACTGCAATTGTTCTCAGCTGAGTCTCATTACCCAGCCAGCCTATAGCAGCTCTGTTTCTCTAACCCATTACCAGATTGTCATTGCAGCATGCACTACTCTCCAGCTTTTGTCTTCGGTCTGACTTCCTGGAATCGACTCTGCCTGCCTCTGACTACGTCCTCTCGTTCCTGCCCCGGTAAACCTGATAGTCTTCTGCCTCTGACTCCGAGTTCTGTCTGTGTACTTCCTGGTTCCTGTCTGCCGTCTTCCAAGCCCCTGTCTAAGCTACCCGTCTTGCTGCTTCGCTGCCTGCCTGCATGGATACAATCCTGTCAGCCGAGCCTCAAGCCAGCGTGTCCCGGTGGCCTGGTGGTAACTCTTTCTCCTGCCATGTGGGCAACCCGGGTTTGAATCCCGCCATCAGCGCCTGCTCCCTCGAGTCCCCGTAAGAGCTCCACTCAAGATCCACGAGTTCCTGATGCTGAATTGCAGCAAGCTACCCTGCTCTGCATTCTGCTTTCCCCTGCTCAGAGATCATTAAAAACTAGTAAAACTGCACTCGTGTTGATTGTGTTGCATTTGGGTCCTGCCACTCCCCGTGACCGTACAATCTGACCAGTCATGGACCCAGCACACAATCCCACTCCCCTGAGCCGACTAGAGAGGATTGAAGCTGTCCTTCAACACCACGAGGCAATGATGTCAGCAGCCGCCTCGAACACCAGGCAATCCTTCACTGCATTAGCCGGCCAACTGAAGCAGCTGACATCCCTGGTGGCTCAGCCTGCAGCCCCTCCTGCACCAGTACCAGCTCCTGATTCCATGCCACCCATTGGGGCCCCGGAACCTCGAGTGGGAACCCCTGAGCGCTACGGCGGAGACCCAGAGACCTGTGGCCCCATCCTGATGAACTGTTCCCTGCTGTTCTCCCTCCAGCCCTGTACCTTCGCTTCGGAGTAGGCGAAGGTGGCCTTCGCGATCAACCACCTGATGGGCCAGGCTCGTCTGTGGGGCACCGCTGAGTGGGAGAGACAGTCTCCTGCCTGCATCTCCTTCCAGTCCTTTGCCGAGGAGCTTCGTAAGGTCTTTAGTTTGGGGGTCTCCAGCTTTGAGGCTGCTCAGGGGCTACTGAGCAAAAGTGTTCGTTCCAGCTTCACTTTTGCTGTACAGTAAACTTATTCATATTCACTTGCCTCAAAGGTGTATGCACTACACTGGCAAAAATTCTAAACCTTAATCTTTTCTGAATGAGACTTCAAGCATTTGGTGAAATTCTTCTTTGCAGTCAGGCCGCAAATCTTTTTTCGGAAAGAATGGGTGCAGGATGATATTTTGGTAATTGGTGACCTTTACAATGCCTGACATCTCAAATTATTTGATCAGTTACAGAACCAGTGGAGTTGGTGGAGAGAGAAGCTTTGGCATTATTCTTTGATTTCTCCTTCGCACAGAAAGGGCCATGAAGTCTGTTTTATTCCTCTGTCCTGAATCAGGATAGGCGTTCAAAACCCTTTTCCAAACAATCTGGGAGACCAAATTGAACATATGCAGTATGTCCCATATGTGGTAGAATAGTATATTCCTTTAAGTAAAGTTTTAGCGTGCCAGATGGTGGCATTTTCACAAACAAATTTCTTCAACAAGTACCAAAAATGGGAGGAACATGCCACTACATTAGAGATTCAAAATTGCGAAGATTCTAACTTAGCTTCTCTAAAACAAATCTTTTGTCAAGAAGTCGTCCTGTCCTACTTCCTATTAATACAGATCTACAAAACCTCAGCCTATCCTTTGTATCTCCTCCACAACTTTTTTTGGCGAATAAATGTCTGGATGCTTACATCGATATGCAGCAGGGGCTGTAACATTTTGTGTACTGTACTGTCCTGTGGCACAGACCACTTGCAGTAACTGTTCTGCTCCACTAGGGGACTGGCCTGGACCACCGAACAAGTATCTCGAGACAGTGCAATTTTGTTGTCCTTACTGGCCTTGCAGCGAGGAAAGTGACTTGAGACAGCGGTAGCCTACGGTCTCGGAACAACTGACTGTACAGTTCATGCTCAGAGTATAACTGTCAAATAAAGGAAAAATTCCCAAAAAAAAAAAAAAAGATGAGCTGATCTCGTACGAGGTTCCCTCCACACTTGACGGAATTATCGAGCTAGCCATAAGAATTGACCTCTACATCCAGGCCCATAGGCGGGAGAGACGTCAGGGGGCTCTCCACTGCCAGACACCAGCCCTGCCCGGAGCGGGTCCCACCCAATCGTCCACCTCGCCTATTCCGCAGATGGAGCAGTCTGAACCTGTGCAGCTGGGCTGTACCCCTCTCACCTCAAGAACGGAAGCATCAAGAACGCCTGAACCTGGGCCTGTACTGTGGGAAGGAGGGTCACTTTGTTTCAGCCTGTCCAGTAAAAGCCAAGGCTCACCTGTAATCAGGGAGGTATGGGTGAGCTCGACAACACTACCTCCCTACAACCACAGACCGCATCTCAAAGCCCAGCTCCTCCTTCCTGACCATCCCCTCACCTTAGCTACCCTAGTGGACTCTGGTGCCGATGCTAGCCTCATGAGCGAGGAGTTGGCCCAGCAGTTGAGGCTTGGTCGAGTTCCTCTGCCTCGTCCGGTCCTCGCTGGGCTCTAGACGACCACTGACTGGGTACAATTACCCACTAGACCACCCCGGTTCCAATGCTCCTGTCTGGCAATCATCATGAGACCATCCAGTTCTACATCCTGAACTCTCCTGGCCTGGCACTCATCCTGGGCTATCCCTGGCTTCATCGACATAACCCCCAAATCGACTGGGAGACCGGTTCCATCCACGAGTGGGGACATCCTGCCACCTCACCTACCTGAAGCATGCCTGTTCGCCGTTCCACTGTCCCACCACCAGTCCTTCACCTGATGTCTCGGGGGTGCCTCTCGAATACCATGGCCTCCGGCAAGTTTTCAGCAAGGCCAAGGCCACCTCTCTGGCCCCGCATCGGCCTTACGACTGTGCCATAGACCTCCTACTCGGCACCTCGCCCCCTAGAGGCCGCCTGTACTCTGTCAGCCCCTGAAAGGAAGGCCATGGAGACTTACATCAACAACGGCCTAGCTGCAGGCTTCATCCGCCCCTTCTCGTCTCCTGCTCGGGCGGGCTTCTTCTTCGTAGAGAAGGATAAGACCTTGAGAACCTGCATAGATTATCGTGGGTTGAACAAAATCACAGTCAAGAACCACTATCCCCTGCCACTCATCTATTCTGCCTTCAAACTGCTTAAGGGGGCCACTATCTTCACCAAGCTCGATCTCCGTAATGTCTATCACCTGATCCGCATCAGAGATGGGGATGAATGGAAGACAGCATTCAACACCCTGCAGGGAACAAAGAATACCTGGTCATGCCCTTTGGTCTCACCAACGCTCCTGCCATCTTCCAAGCCCTGGTTAATGATGTACTCCGAGACATGCTCAACCGCTTTGTCTTTGCTTACTTGGACAACATCCTCATCTTCTATAAGATCAGGAAAGAGCACGTTCATCATGCCCAGTCTGTGCTCCAGCGCCTCCTTGAGAACTCCTTGTTTGTCAAGGCAGAGAAATGCAAATTCCATGCCTCATCTGTTTCTTGGGATACATTGTGGCTATGGGAAGCATCCAGATGGACCCGGCGAAGGTCTCTGCGGGAGTCTGGAACAGGCCAGGAGGTGACTGCAAACAACTACAACGCTTCCTGGGGTTTGCCAATTTTTATCGTCGCTTCATCTGCAACTACAGCTCAGTAGCCGCTCTTCTTGCTGCCCTCAGCAGCTCCAAGGTGCCCTTCCAGTGGTCCCCTGCTGACGACGAGGCCTTCCAGACCCTGAAGACTAGATTCACCTCGGCGCCCATCCTCCAGATGCCAGACTCTGATCACCAGTTTGTGGTTTAGGTGGACGCCTCGGACATGGGGGTAGGAGCTGTCCTGTCCAAGAGATCCGCCTCTGACTAGAAGCTTCACCCCTGCACCTTCTTCTCTCGGCGCCTGTCTTCTGCCGAGAGGAACTACAACATTGGGAACAGGGAGCTGTTGGCAGTGAAGCTGGCTCTAGAATAATGGCAGCATTGGTTGGAGGGCACCAAAGAACCCTTCCTAGTATGGACCGACCACAAGAACTTTGACTACATCCGCACTGCCAAGAGGCTGAACTCCCGCCAGCCCCTCTGGTCCCTCTTCACCCATTTCAATTTCACTCTCTCCTACCACCCGGGGTCCCGCAATGCCAAGCCTGATGCCCTGTCCTGGCAGTTCCTGAAGGGGGAAGATTCTGCTGAGGGGCTTGCTTCCATCCTTCCCTCCCCCTGTGTCGTAGCCGTCCTGTCCTGGGACATTTAGGAGAGAGTAAGAGCCGCCACTGAGGGTCAACCTGGTCCCAGCACCTGTTCCACAAACTGTCTGTACATCCCTGAAGCCCTGAGGTCAGAGGTTCTACGGTGGGCCCATGCCTCCAAGCTCACCTGCCGTCAAGATTCTCAGCGAACCCGAGACGTCCTCCTCCAATGCTTCTGGCGGCCCACAACCGTGACTTTGTTAAGGCTTGCCCCGTTTGCAACCAGCACAAGGCTTCCCATCAGGCACCTGCTGGACTCCTTCAACCCCTTCCTGTCCCACATCGACCTTGGTCCCACATCTCCCTGGACTCTGTCATAGGCCTTCCACACTCTGACGGGAACAAAGTCATCCTAACGGTGGTTGTTTGCTTCAGCAAGATGGCTCACTTTGTCCCTCTGCCTAATCTGCCATCAAAAAAGGAGACTGCGCAACTGGTCTTGCTACATGTCTTCCGTCTGCATGGCCTCCCCGTAGATGTGGTGTCCGACCGGGGCCCTCTGTTCTCCTTGGTCTTCTGGAAAGGAGTTCTGCAGCCTGATGGGAGCCACCGCCAGTCTCTCTTCTGGATTCCACCCCCAGTCTAATGGGCAGACGGAGCAGATGAACCAAAAGATGGAGACTGCCCTCCGCTGCATGGTGTCCCAGAACCCATCCTCCTGGTCCAAGCAGCTCCTGTGGGTGGAGAACACCCACAATTCCCTCACCAGCTCTGCCACAGGCCTCTCTCTATTCCAGTGCACCTTTGGTTATCAGCCACTGCTTTTCCCGGCCTTGGAGAAAGAAGTCTCCTGCCCGTCAGCCCTAGCCCTCATCCGCTGCTGTTGCTGAACCTGGGCCCAGGCTCGCTCTGCCCTCCGCCGCACCGTTGGGCGCTACGCCGCCTCGGCCAACCGGCACCCCAGTCTATCAGGTTGGCTAGAAGATGTGGCTCTCCACCCGAGACCTGCCTCTCCAGGTGGAGTTTAAGAAGCTGGCACGCAGGTTCGTTGGCCCATTCCCCATCCAGAGTGTCATCAGTCCGACGACGAAGAGACTCAAGCTTCCTCGCTCCATGCGAATCCACCCTACGTTCCATGTGTGAAAGGTGAAGCCGGTCCACGAGAGACCTCCGTCGCCGGCTGTTCCACCTCCCCCTCCTTCTCGCCTGATTGACGGGGGTCCAGCTTACTCCATGTGGCGCCTGGTCCGGTCCCGTCGTCGTGGGAGGGGATTCCAGTACCTAGTGGACTGGAAGGGCTACGGTCCTGAGGAGAGGTCTTGGGTTCCTGCTTGCCGCATCCTCAACCTGGACCTCATCACCGACTTCCACTGTTGCCATCCTGACCAGCCCCTGCCTTTGCGGAATCCCCGCCCGCTGGCCTGCACCTCTTCCAGTCCTGATCTCCCTGTGGGGGATTCTCCTGCTGAGGAGCCATCGGTTGACAAGGACTCCGACCACTCAGGTTCTTCTGACGATCCTGCTGAGGAGCCATCGATCGACATGGACTCCGACCACTCGGACTCCCGTGACGATCCCACTGAGAAGATGGACTGGTCCGGCTCAGAGGAATATTAGGCCCTTCCTCCGGCCCTCTCCGCCGCCCGGCCTTGATGGTTCTTCCTTTTGGGACATCAGGAGCCGTCCCTTGGGGGGGGGGGGGTTCTGTCACAGCCTGCTCTGCTGCTGCCGTCTCTCCCTCTGTTTAGCCACACCCCTTGTAGTACAATTGTTCTCAGTTGAGTCTCATTACCCAGCCAGCATATAGCAGGTCTGTTTCTCTAACCCATTGCCAGATCATTATTGCAGCATGCACTACTCTCCAGCTTTTGTCTTCGGCCTGACTTCCTGGAATCGATTCTGCCTGCCTCTGACTACGTCCTCTTGTTCCTGCCCCGGTAAACCTGATAGCCTTCTGCCTCTGACTCTTGAGTTCTGCCTGTGTACTTCCTGGTTCCCGTCTGCCGTCTTCCAAGCCCCTGTCTAAGCCACCCATCTTGCCGCTCCGCTGCCTGCCTGCATGGACACAATCCTGTCAGCTGAGCCTCAAGCCAGCCTGAACCGGTGGCCTGGTGGTAACTCGCCCACCTGCCGGGCGACCCGGGTTCGAATCCCGCCATCGGCGCCTGCTCCCTTGAGTCCCCGTAAGAGCTCCACTCAAGATCCACGAGTTCCTGATGCTGACTTGCAGCAAGCTACCCTGCTCTGGATTCTGTTTTCCTCTGATCAGAGATCATTAAAAACTGGTAAAACTGCACTCGTGTTGATTGTGTTGCATTTGGGTCCTGCCACTCCCCGTGACAATATCAGTAAACTAGCTAATGACACATAACAAAACATGATGAATATTAAGAAGAAATAACTGACATTGCGTCAGCTTATTCACAAAAATATGAATGCCCTCAAAAGCTAATTTTTTTATCAAGTCAAGCTTGCGAACGCTAAAAAATAATCAGCAGGTTTGGCAAGTGGTGTTAAAGGAGACCTATTATGCTACATTTCCAAATTTATATTTTGATCTTTGACTCCCCTAGAGTACTCCTGATCATTCAAAGTCCAAAAAAGCGTCCTTATTTAGCTCATACTGCCATACTCAAAAATCCCCATTTGTAGTCCATTGTAGTCTCTGCCTGAAACGCCTTGTTGGGGCGGCTCTTCCGCTATGGCCCCCACTCCCCGTATGCCCATTTTCTTCTTACTGGCCAGCTCTGTGGAGGGCGGATCTGGGCGGACGAGGCAGCAGAACGCAGATTTCCGGGTCCCCCTCCCCAGAGTGAAACTGAGACGCGTCTGCCATCTGAGAAGGAATCGATGGGCAAATTCCGCAATCAAACGCAGTACAGGTGTATAGATCTAATGAAATGAACTTGTTCTAATAATCGGAACGGCGAAAGTGGAGGACGCAGTGCGAAAGTCTGGCAGCTCAAGCTCAAATTTGCTGTCTACCTACAGCTACTATGGCGAGTACACCAGTGTTTCTACTCTATAGCTAGGATTGAGGGAAAGCTAGAATCCACCCCAAACAGACACATTTGTAGAACGGGTCGACATACCCAAGGGTAGACCGGAGGAGAAATCTGGTGGGTCTTAGTTTAGAGGGAAACATGGACAGTGAGGAGCAGCAAAAAATGGATCGACAACCTATGGACTGCTTCGGTGCGTATTATAAGGACCTGGTGGTCCATGTGCATAACTGTGGTGTGTCGTTAACGTGGAGTAACGAACAGCTTCTGCGCTGGTATATGACGAAGGGGCAAAAGCTCCAGGCTAAACGGCCTTTTCAGAAATTGCCCGTGGTAATGGTTTAATTATTGCGCAGGAATGACCAGCGTTTGCTCGCGGAAAATGGGCGCGATAAGCCGCTTTCACACCAGACGCGAAACGAATTTTTTGCGCGACAGATTACACTCAAAGTCAATGCATTGTCTTTGCATTGACTTTGAATGTAACCTGTCGCGCAAAAAAATCATTTCGTGTCCGGTGTGAAAGCGGCTTGATGCGCCCATAACGCGTGTATTTGCATCTTTGAATTGACTTTGAATGTAATCTGTTGCGCGAAAAATTCGTTCCGCATCCGGTGTGAAAGCGGCTTAACGCGCTCATAACGCGTGTATTCGCGTCTTTGCATTGACTTTGACTGTAATATGTCCCGCGAAAAATTAGTTTCTGTCCGGTGTGAAAGCAGCTTTATGGATAGTACGCGACAGCTAGAGAGAGCTTGGTTATGTTATGAACATAATACAGGTTTTAAAGACCGTAAGTTCCGTAACGTGGACAAGTTGCTTATGTGGAGCTAGCGAATCGTTCACTTCTACAGGAAGGAATTTCCTATTCAATCTCTGCCTTTTTTGGCTTTTTCTTAGCCACAACAGTTTCTAAAGGGGGATAAAATTATATCATGGTAGTGCAGAGAAATAATTTGTTTTCCCAGACACCTTAGAGCTTGTGCGTTTCACGATTGCTTTCACGGTAGAATCAGAGAGCTAGCCCAGATATTTGTGAAGTATCCAGCTGATCCCGGTCATGGATAAGTGAAGCGTTCACAAGCAGCCGTAAACAAACCCAAACACGTATCCCAAGCTCTGCAAAACCTATGTCTGTCTAACTGCAGCCTTTTCAGCCCAACTTTGCGGACACATACAGCACCTCTCCGGTTAGCTTCAATTGTAGTGGCTACAATCGGGCAACGTTATGATGAAACTGCCACATTGATGCTTACCGAAGTAACACAAGCAAACTGATCAGAATTACTGCATATAAGTTTACCAGGAGCATTTTTAATTAGCACTGCACGCAAACTAACATGCAGTAGCTGGTAACGAGCATTCATAACTATCACAGAGACAAACCCTTGCAATACAGATTTTACAGACAGCAAGTTCCGTTACCATGGACAGTTGTACCAAGCATCCAAATTACAAACAAGTATAAAAAGTTAGCTTCAAATGAGGTTTCTGTTCATGCACCTTCTGTAAAATTTCCTGATATTACTCTTGCATATTTAGGACACAAACATTAGCAACAGTAACTTGGCTATGTTAGCCGCAGTGCTACAGCCACATTCAACTGGCTATCATGTCAGGTTGGCTTATGCAGTAAAAGCAACTTACAGTTTCTGCATCAGTGAGTCAGGAACAGTCGCGACCGATCCAGGCTTTATCTTCAGATATTTTACAAAGCCTGCGTTTGAGGCCAGTTGTTAGAGCTAACTATCGTTAGCGGTCCTGCTAGCCACCCGTAACACGTTAGCTGCAGTTGCATTATTTGCTGTTACATCGTTATTTATAGCTTGTTGCTCCGAAAGCTTGATCGATGCAACTGCTTCAGGTTTGAGAAGCAGCTGAAACGCTTATCCAGCGTCGAATTATCCTTTATTGACAAAGCTGTCTTGGTGAAATGCTGAGCGCAAACAGCTAAGGTTCCCTTTGGCTGTGGCTGTTTGCTGCTAGCAAACAAAAAAAGCTACCCACTGATTTCTGGTGGCATCGTTTTTTTGGAAGAGAAATAGGTGCTTTTCTTTGTGTCAAAAAGTAAACGGACAAGCAGCTTTGGGAGAGATACTGACAAAACTGCACCTTAAATGATCTGCGGTTCTTCTTTTGTATTTCCAAAAGTGTAGACGCTACTAAGGCATAGTATGATCTGTGGTTGTTAGTGCCTGCTAGAATAGTTTCCGGTGTGGGCAGGTCCAGCGCCGTGATTGGCTCTGGCTAGGTCTGTATTAATTGGACGGCACAACCTGATGTCAGGTTTTGGCCAGATCTCGTGAAGATCTCGGGACGAGCTGTTCAGAGAGGACATCACGTTCACGAAATCACGTTCTTGGATTACGGCAAAACCCCTGTATCTCACGTTTAGAAACTTTTCAGAGGTTGAGTATGGACATCCAACATTATAACATTAGCTATATGTATTAAAAGAAGGATCAGCGTAATAAGTCCCCTTTAATGAATTGTATTCACACTTTTCTGTTGGCTGTAAATCTCGTTAATTTTAAGTGGACGGCTATAGCTATACTCGGACAGAGGGGTGTGATATAGCCTAATGATCTTATGCTTTAAATGAAGTTTCAATTAAAGCTCCGTGTAATTCATTTGAAAATGTTGTGACCGTTTCTGAAAAGTGATTTAGTCTCAAAGAAGGCACTGGAAAGTGACTAAATGGTTTTACCAGTCAATTCTGCTGAGCAAAGAATAAAAAATATTTCAAGGGTGTTTGAGCAATGTAAGTAGGCTATTGCCGCTGTCCATCAGAAATGGGACTGAAGTTACCTCGCAACTTTATTATAGCCTAATTATGTAGGTCTTTACCGCGGCTAAGAGTACTGTACATCAACCCAAATTAGCCGTGACTAAGTTGAGCTATTGTTTATTCGCATGACAACATGTAATAATGATCAGCGAGCCACTTCTAGTCTGCTTGGGTTTCTTCACAGAAACGGCCACCACATTTTCAAATGAATTAGGCCCATCAGGAGTTGTAACTAAGAGGCAATTTTAATTATACAATCATTAGACTTGGACACATTTTACCCTTCTGACAGAGTATAGTTATAGCCTCCTGCCACAAAACATGTTTCTTTGCTGCAAAAAGAGTTGCCCATACTGAAGTAATCTAAGCTGAAAAAAAAGTGTGATTTAACATTATTGGCCTGACCGTAACTTGCCGACTATTTTTTTTCTAACGTTCACCAGCTAGCAAAAGGCTTGAATAAATAAATAAATAAATAAATATATCTGGTCAGAACATTATGATTTTAGTTCATAAGCAAACACAATTTGAATTTTAATTTTACATTCATCTGGTTTTATGAAAATCTCAGAGGTAGGTTATGTTGGTGAATGCTAATAACTCTTTTCAGTTGGCGTTTATATCAGTGGATCGTGGCGCTTCTTGTCAGAATAGAAACATAATTTTGGGCAGAAGGCTACTCTACTGTGAGAGAAGGAAAAATATAGCCCAATGGTTTTATCATTAAAATTGAGTTCAGTCCCATTTCTGATGGACAGCGACAATAGCCCTCTGCATAGCTAAAACACCCATCCCCCTTCACAGTCTAAACATTTTTGCCCTTTGCTCAGAGGGATTGACTGATGAAACCATTTTCAAGTGTTTTCTGTGAAGCCAAATTACTTTTCAGAAATGACCACTGCATTTTCAAATGAATTACACAGAGCTGTAATCAAAACTCCATGTCAAGATGACATCATTAGGCTGTATCACACGCCTCTGTCTGAGTATAGCTATAGCCGTCTACTTAAAATAATTTTTCTGCGCTGCAGAAAGAAAGAACCATAATCAACTGAGATTAACAGCGGACAGTAAAGTGTGCATACAATTCACTTACACCACTTGCCAAACCTGCTGATTATTTTTTAACGTTCGCTAGCTTGGCTAGATAAAAAATAATTTGTTCAGGGCATTCAAATTTTTGTGAATAAGCTGACACAATTTCAGTTATTTCTACTTTATATTGTAGCGGCCCCAGCCTAGGCCACCACACAGAGAAGGAGACAAGAGTGTGAGTCAAGCCGAAATATTTTATTTAACAACAACACCTCGAAGAAGAAGACACGGTTGAGGGGGACAACCTGGCACAAAGCATTGCAGGCAGGCAAACTGCCTGGACTCGGCATGTAAAAAGCAAACCACTGCCCCCCTCATTGTTGAAACAGGTGGTGCCTTTTATTGCTGCTGTCATACACCTGCACGGGCAGTCAGTAGTTAGCCAGTCCTGAGCTCCACCCCGTGGACATGCCTGCTTAGATTGAAATCATTAGATTGAAAATGAGCATAAAGGACAATAGGGCTACGGGCCATCACAATTTTCACTGATTTTGTTAGGTGTCATTAGCTAGTTTATTGATATGCCAAATTAGTGCCGTAAACAGTGGCGAGCTGAGTATTGTTAAGCCACATTGATTGTAACTAGCTCATTTTACCGGCTCCAAATATAAATTACATTCATAACGATTTAATTAGCAAAGTGACGCTAGATAAATGAGTTGGCCAACAGTTATGCTGAGGGTAAGGCTGGCATTTATGATGTAATTGCAGTATTCCAAGCATGGACTGTACAGTCAGTGGTTCCATGACCGTAGGCTACTGCTGTCTCGAGCCACTTTCCTTGATGCAAGGCCAGTAAGGACAGCAAAATTCCACTGTCTCGAGACATTCGTTCGGTCAGTCCCCTAGTGGAGCAGGACAGTTACTGCAATGGTAAGCTAGTGCCCCTAGCCAGTCTCGAGACACTCGTTCAGAGGCTTGGGCTTGTCCCTTAATGGAGCAGGACAGTTACTGCAAGCGGCCCGTGCCACAGGACAGTACAGTACACAAAATGTTACGGCCCCCTATCTTCATATGGTTGCGATACAAATGTTAGGGTGCATATGTAACCTGTTTTTGAGAATTTAAGCCTGTTTTGTTAACCCATATGGTGGACCAAAATTATGTCAGGGCTCGCACTACCCGTTCGTCAATTCGCAATTGACGATCTCTCCTGCAGTTTGACGATCTGTAAGTCACATTTGACGATAAATTTGACGAAGACCTTTCAAAAAGTGGGGTCACGAGATTTGGCGCTAATCTGCAATAATATTTGGGGGGGGTTAATATATAGTATAGGGTCGGCCAAGAAAACACAACTCACAAGCCGACTCTGGCTCTCCGACTCTGCGTACCGCACTTCGTCTCCTGTCCGGGGCGCAAGCTCCAGGAACGTCATGAAGAAGCGTGAAACGAACTGCGTGTAGCCTACTGTACCCTTATGCTGCGTTCAAAACAACTCGGAAATCGGAAAAAAACGAGCTCCGAGTTGTCAAAAATGAATTGAACGGCGTCGAACTCGGAAATTACAGGTCGGAAACTCGGGTATCATTTCAGAGCTCATCAAGAGAGTGACTTGATGTCACATTCACCGAAAAATGGCGGATGTGTAGTTTACTTTTAAGCAAATACAGAAGTTTTTCTGATTAAAATACATATGTATGAAATCAATCATATTTCATGGATCACCTGATCAGTTTCGGTTGCTCTTTAGTGTCACGAAAAAACTGGAAACGGCTGTCAGTGTTTTCTTTAAACGCTCCGAGCATTTAAATACAACTCAGCGTCTTTGCAGCATCCATGTTTTTCCCACATTACGACTTCAAAGCACATGAACACAACGAAGTCGGAAGAACGATTTGCCGACTTGGGAACTCCGACCTTCCGACATCACATGAATGCAGCATTATTAGGACGGAATACTTCACCCACCAGCTCATGCTCGAGCCAATAGACTACGCAGCTGTTAGTGGTACTGATTACAGTTGTTGTTCCTTGAAGCTCAATGGACAGTAAATAACATTTGAAAGTACTTTGTTATCAATATTTGGTCCTTTGTACTGAATAAAAAGCAAGTTGATGTGGTTGGATTTATGCAACATTGTGATGTTGCACATGTAGTCCATGTTAATGTAATTTTACCAAGTCCAAGTGTTCAGTTCTCACTCAGCATAACACTACAGTTGTTCCTTGAAGCTCAATGGTCAGTAAAGAACATTTGAAAGTACTTTGTTATCAATATTTGGTCCTTTGTACTGAATAAAAAGCAAGTTGTTTTTTGTATAAATCTTTTTTTATTTGATTTCTTTCGTAGGCAGTAGCTTCTTCTGTTTTCCCAAAGCCTTCTGACCCCCTTCCTCTTCTTCTGGACTTGGGACCAGCTTCTTTAACCTGTGTCAGTAACATGCAGATTAAAAAAATAATTCATGCAAAAAGCAGACTGGGAATGAAGCAAGCTAAGGGAGAAAGTCCCAAGTGAGGTGGGGTTAATACTAAAAAAAGCATGTTACGAGCACAGGAAACAAGGAAGGCGAGGCTAAGTCAGAAAGGACAGAGGAAAGCACACGGTCAGATAGGACATTTAACAGCACATGGTTGTAAGTAAAAGCATGATCAAAATAATACAACAACGGTGCAACAAAACCTACAAGAAATCGATTGGTATTAGAGACCCTCACAACTGGACATCAGATAAAAAAAAGTGACTAGGGGTAAAGTTATTTGACTAATTGACATTGCTTTTTGGCTAATCATTTGACTAATAGGTTTCAGAAGCCAGCTCTAGCCCTATTATGTATGAGACATACAGGCCTGTGTGCTGTAGTCAATGTCAGTGAATCTTCGTAAGTACTACATACATTGTAATTTTTTTTTTTTTTTTTTGCATATCATTGTTACTCTTCATTGACCTCCTGTGTTCCTGTTTGTTGGCCAATGTTGGCCAGTACTGTCATTGTAAAAAAAAAAAAAAGAGGAAATAAAAATTATATGGAAAAACACTGAAAAATGAATGTTCATGTGTTTTTGCTTGAAACTGGATATGAAAAATACCTTGATTAAAATATTTCTTTCCTCTTTTCTTGTGATTTCAGGTGAACATTTCCTCTTGTTTCCAAAGCTGGATGATAGTAGCTTAACCGGTTCCATGAAAATGATGAAATTCAGTTCACTTTAACAGCTAGCAGAGACCCCAGATCTCAATCCAATGCAGCACCATCAGGTTGGCCTTAACAGAAAGTGTGCAGCCCACTTAGTACTGTCAAACGTGTGTGTGTGTGTGTGTGTGTATGTGTATGTATGCGCGCGTGTGTGTGTGTGAATTTGTGTGTCTGTAAGTGTATATATACACACACACACACACACACACACACACCTGAGTCATTCCATGTCAAAACAGCCAATATTAAGGTGCTGTGTAATGACACCTCTCAGATTTTGCTCAAACTTTGTCTAAAAATACTTTATGGTACCAAACAAAAGAATCCGAAGTTTCATGTCAATATCTAAAACGGATTTTAGAACTCTTGAACTTTGGGTGCCAGGCCCCTTTTTGACTGAAGTGAATTGGTCATTTTGTTTTGTAGCATTTTGGATGGACCATAACTTCTCACGTAATAGAGATAGGAAGCTGAAATTTGATGTGCTGGTGTATTCTGGCCCATAGATCAGGATCCTGCAGCCAGAGTCACCATGAGACAGAGGGGTGAGAGGAGGGCCCCCAAATCCTAATTTTTCCAGTCGGCAAGTGATTTTTCACTTTTTGGGGGTCCCTAGGACTCGTTTAACTGAATGATACTGTTGGACATGTGATTTTCTCTCATATTTGGGGACTTTCCCACCACCAACCAAGTTTTAGGTTAATAGTACCATTGGTGGGGGACTTATGGGGGTCTAAAAACTACTTCGGGCCAAACTGACCCTTTCAGACCCTGCACTTCAGACCCCCAGATGACCCCGTGGGCACAGGATGATGGTAATGCCATTTATACCAGACAAATATACATATTTAAACATTCATTTAATGAAATAAAAACTTTGATTATCAACCTTCTTCTATATTAACGTGCCTTTTGAAAAAAAAAAAAAAAGGCATTCTGAGACCCTTTTTTGGTAGAAATTCTCGAAACTAGGTCAAACAGGAATACATGGAAAGAGTTGACTAAGCTGTCTTAAATCAGTTATAATTACATTAATACAGGTGTTCATCAATGAAAACCTGAGGTAAGCATCCAAAATTACGCAAAAAGGGACTTTAACCCCATGTACACCATAACACGATCATGACCTAATGTAGTGGGAAACCAGGTTACAACATACTGTCAATGTGGTGAAGGTTGATCACTCCATGCAAGGTCATGCAGCCCATGTTATACAACCCCAAATCCGAAATAGTTTGGACGAAGTGTAAATTGTGAATAAAATCAAAATGCAATGACTTTCAGATCACATGAGCCAATATGTTATTTACAACAGAACATAGATAACATTTCAAATGTTGAAACTGAGACATTTTACATGTTTATCCGCAAAATGAGCTTATTTCAAATTTTCTGGCTGCAACAGGTCTCAAAAAAGTTGGGACACAGGCAAAAAAGGGCTGAAAGAGCAATTAATATATAAGAGAATCGGCTGAAAGAATATTTAGCAGGTAATTGTGTTAACTGGCATCAGGTGTGTAACATGATTTGCTATAAAAGGGATGTCTTAGAGAGGCTGAGTCTCTCAGAAGTAAAGATGGCCAAAGGCTCTCCAACCTGGGAAGGCTTGCGTAAAAAAATTGTGGAATACTTTAAAAACAATGTTCCTCAACATCAAATTGCAAAGGCTTTGAAGGTCTCATCATCGACAGTGCATAACATCATCAAAAGATTCAGAGATCTGGTAAAATCTCTGTGCATAAGGGACAAGGCCGAAGACCTTTACTGGATGTCCGTGATCTTCGGGCCCTCAGACGCCACTGCATCACTCACCGGCATGATTCTGTCATTGACATTACAAAATGGGCCCAGGAATACTTCAAGAAACCACTGTCTGTGGGCCAAGGCTCATTTAAAATGGACTGTAGCAAAGTGGCAATGTGTCCTGTGGTCAGACGAGTCCAAATTTGACATTCTTGTAGGAAATCATGGGCATCGTGTCCTCCGGGCTAAAGAGGAGAAAGACCACCCCTCCTGTTATAAGCGTTCAGTTCAAAAGCCAGCATCTCTGATGGTATGGGGATGCATTAGTGCATATGGTGTGGGATACTTGTATGTTTTAAAAAGCACCATGAATGCTGAAAGGTATATAAAGGTTTTAGAGCAACATATGCTCCCCTCCATAAGACATCTATTCCAGGGAAGGCCTTGTGTATATCAGCAGGACAATGCAAAACCACATACTGCAGCTATTACAGCAGCATGGCTTCGTAGTAGAAGAGTCCGTGTGCTGAACTGGCCTGCCTGCAGTCCTGATCTTTCACCGATTGACAACATTTGATGCATAATTAAATGAAAAGTCCATCAAAGGAGACCCAAAACTCTCCAGCAACTGGAAGCCTGTATTAAACAAGAGTGGGATCAAATTCCAATTGCTAAACTCAGGAAACTTGTCTCCTCAATGCCCAGACGCCTCCACTCTGTGTTAAAAAGAAGAGGGGATGCTACACTATGGTAAACAGGCCCCTGTCCCAACTTTTTTGAGACCTGTAGCAGCCATCAAATTTGAAATTAGCTCATTTTGTGGATAAAATTGTAAATGTCTGTTTCAACATTTGCTATGTTATTTCTGTTCTATTGTGAATAAAATACTGGCTAGTGTGATTTGAAAGTTATTGCGTTTTGATTTTATTCACAATTTACACTTTGTCCCAACTATTTCGGAATTGGGGTTGTACTACCATGTGTCCCAATAAATTATGTTGTTTATGATTCCTACCAAATGAGATTCAGCTAAGGATTAAAATAAGGGCCCAAGTATGTCTTCAGCAATGATAGTGTCAATTCGCTGGAACCCAATCAGAATAAATTTGCAAGGATTCCAAGTGGTGCAATACAATTGATCAAGGCACGGTTTCAGCACATGCACAACATAATTTCTTGGGGCACGTGGTAGGATTCTATTCTTACCAGGAGAAAGGAATACCATTGATTCAGAATCCTTCGCGTCTTTTGTCCGACAAATTGAAGAAGAAGCAACAAGATTTTTTGATGTTCATATTCTGCAAATTTGTGCTGGCGCGCACTGCATCCATGAACGGCACTCAGCATGGAACCTGTTGGCACGTTTCATGAATCATCAACCTTGACCATGTTGTCAGCTGTAACCTAGTTTCCCACTACATTAGGTCATAGGCGTGTTATGGTGTACAGAGGGTTAAAGTCTCTTTTTTGCATAATTTTGGATGATTTCCTCATGAATGACCCTCCTGCGTATTATGAAAGGGTTCTAATCACAAGGGCATGCACTGCCTATGTGCGTATATTGATAGACCAGTTCAAACGGTGAATCCCACACATGATGGAAGAGGAAGAGGCCCATATGTATCCCCCATCCACAGAAGCCCCAGCTGTGATCTCACTCACCCACAAAATGTCATTTGATCCCTTGGTAATACTCTTTTCATCTCAATCTTTGAAAATCCCAGTCACCCCACCTTCTCCTATATGCTCGGGTCGGGGGGGGGTTTAATCAAATTACATCGATTGTGACGGAGGCTACATGGTTGCACCCAACATGTCCCTCTGTGACATAAAACTACAATCATTGCTAGTTCCCCTGGCATTTTTGGTCACCTTATGAATTATAAATCAGTCGGTTTCGCAAAGGCTGAAGCCAGAAAGAACATGCTATATCTTTGATTTCTCATCATTTCATCATTTTTTAATATTTTGCATAAGGTCCAAGGTTTTCTCTTTTCACCTTTAAGAGAATAGCTATCGTTACCTTCTTAGCATTGATCAAATAAATTGCAATGGATTTTCCTGTTAAATAAGGCTTGTTAAATGACAGTGCACAATTAGTCCAATCTAATGATTCCATAGGGCTGGTTTTCAGCTTTTTTGCATTTTACCATGACCTTCACATATAAACCACTAAATAATGATACATGCTAAACAAATTGCAGTACACTTATGCATTTACTGAAAAACTGACAAAATTTCAAGCACAACCGACCATGGGTGGAAAGTCTTGGTTCAGAAAGTAAAAATCCTCTCCACAGATTTATTCCAAGCACCTTTACTTCAGCCAAGAGGTAGAGCTAATTAATGTAGTCAGCTCATTTCCTTAGAGGGAGAAAAACACGAGTTTCCACCTATGCAACCACTCAACAAATTATTAGAAGAGAAATTTTGTCTGATTGGATTTTTCAAATTAATAAAACAAATATTAATCATAATCGTTTGTATTATTTTCAGTATATATGAAAATCTAAAATTTCAAAATGTAAAGATTCAATCATATTTGTCCCTTTCAGGAATTTAGATTTGGCTATTTCAATTGATTTACCTTACAGGGGAAAAACAAAAAACAAAAAACAAAAAGAAGGTTCAAAAAAATACTCATGAAAAGGCACTGAAAAAGGTTTGCGTTCACTTTCAGGCCAAAAGCTAAATTTCAACCAAAGCAGAACTGCAGCTGATCAGCAAGGCAGCCTGCAGAGCAACATAGCTAGGCAAGTTCCCAGCATCCTGCTTTGATTCTGACTGAACCTCTAGACTCTCAAGCCAAAGGTAGAGTCAGTAGTCAGGTATTATGTGTCGCATTCTTTCTGACGCCTCTATTCTGCCCACCTCCTCACTGTCAGACACTTACAGTAAGTGGCCCCATGTTAAGGATGCGCTGTTACTGTCAGGCCAGGCAACTGCACCTGGTCTGCAAGAACCCATGCCCTTCTGCTTCAAACCCCGTGCCGAGAGTCAATTACACAAAATGAAACTGTGCAGGAGGGTAGGTGGTCTCGCCTGCTGGTCTCCTGCATGTCCCCTCCTACTTGAGTAAAGACAAGCAGTGCCTCGAAAACTAGATTCTCAGCAGGGTGGTTTATACCTGGCGGGTCTGTGTCGTGTAGAGTTTGAAGGCAAAATGGAGCCCCCTTGGATTTTCTAAATGCTTTAGCTGAATTCCAGATTCTGTGAGTGCCATATATATATATATATATATATATACACACACACACACTGCCCTCCATAATTATTGGCACCCCTTGTTAAGATGTGTTCTTTAGCTTATAATAAATTCAGTTTTTTTCTAAATAATATAGCACCACAATGAAAAAAAGAGGAAAATCCAACCTTTTATTCAAGTGCATTTATTCAGTGGGGAAAAAAAATCCCACATTAAGAAATAATTCTTTTACATCAAATCATATGTGCCACAATTATTAGCACCCCTGATGTTAATACTTTGTTCCACCCCCTTTTGCCAACAAAACAGCGCCTAATCTTCTCCTATAATGTTTCACAAGATGGGAGAATACAGACAGAGGGATCTTCGACCATTCCTCTTTGCACAATCTCTCTAAATCATCCAGCGACCTGGGTCCTCTCCTCTGCACTCTCCTCTTCAGCTCTGTCCACAGGTTTTCAATGGGGTTGAGGTCTGGGGACTGAGATGGCCATGGGAGGAGCTTGATTCTGTGTCTGGTGAACCATTTTTGTGTAGATTTGGCCACATGTTTAGGGTCATTATCTTGCTGAAAGACCCAGTGACGACCCATCTTCAGCTTTCGGGCAGAGGCCACCAGATTTTGATTTAAAATGTCCTAGTATTTCAAAGCGTTCATGATGCCATGCACCCTAACAAGGTTCCCAGGGCCTCTGGAAGAGAAACAGGCCCACAGCATCACCGATCCTCCCCCATACTTCACAGCGGGCATGAGGTGCTTTTCTGCATACTCATCTTTTTTGTTCTGCCAGACCCACATAGAGTGTTTGTTGCCAAAAAGCTCTATCTTGGTCTCATCTGACCAAAGCACACGGTCCCAGTTGAAGTCCCAGTACTGCTTAGCGAACTCCAGACGTTTGCCTTTATGATTATGAGTGAGAAAAGGTTTTTTCCATGCATGCCTCTCAAACAGCTTGTTGGCATGTAGATAACGCCTGATGGTTGTTTTGGAGACTTTGTGACCCCAAGATGCTACCATTTGTTGCAATTCTTTAACAGTGAGCTTTGGAGAACTTTTTATTTCTCTTACCATCCTCCTCACTGTGCGTGGTGGCAAAATAACCTTGCGTCCTCGTCCAGGCTTGTTTACCACTGTTCCAGTTGTTTTAAACTTCTTAATGATTCCTCTGACAGTAGATATGGGCAGGTGCAGGCGAGTGGCTATTTTCTTGTAGCCATTGCCTGACTTGTGAAGGTCGACACACATCTGCCTTACTTGAATGGTGTGTTCCTTTGTCTTTCCCATGTTGAAGAGTGGATAAGAGAAATGGCCTCTGTGTCACGTCATATTTATACCCCAGGGAAACAGGAAGTGATGAATTACTAATTAAATGTTCCTAGATACTCTGATCAACTTTGTAAACTACTGTAGAAATGACAGAAATACTTCAATGACATTTATTTCCTAGGAATTGTTAGGGGTGCCAATAATCGTAGAACAGGTGATTTTATGAAAAATAATTATTTCTTAGTCAGGGATTTTTTTTTCCCTTAAAATTCACTTGAGTTGAAGGTTACATTTTTCTACAATTTTCAGTGTGAGAGTATGCTTCTGCAATAAAAATTGAATTTATTTTAAGGCTTTTAACACATCTTAACCAGGGGTGCCAATAATTATGGAGGGCGCTGTATATATATATAATATATTGAATCTGAATCTCAGCTGGACAAAAATTGGGGGGATTGGGGGGGAGAAGCAAATTGTGGAAAATGGAATCTATAAAAATGGCCTTCAAAATTTAAAAATCAAATAAATCTTCCCATATTATTCATCAAATTAACTCCCTTAAAATAAAAATAAAAATGAACTTTCAATTTACAAGCAATAAAATAAATCATGTAACATTTACCAAAATTTTTTTACGTACTTGAAAATTTCATGATTATTTATTGGACGCAATGAGCACCTACACTGCTCAAAAAAAGTACGGCCCCCTTCTCCATTGCTTCTATTTTTTGCTTATTTGTCATATTTAAATTTTCAGATCATCCAACTAATTTTAATTTTAGACAAGAGTGTGGTAAATCGGGTTGTGGCCACTCCTCTCGACCATGTCAGCACACCCACAACAGCCAATTCCCCTGCCTTTCACAATGGTGTAACACGGACCTTCAGGCCCCCGGACAGCGAACGGAGAGCTGATGTCCGCTCAGCACTCCCTAGACTTGCAGGACCACTGACAGTTCCTGCCGCCTGCAAGTCATAAGGCTGGGCAGGCCCAGAGGAGAGAGGCATGAGGGAATGCAGCTGCGCCTCATTGTAATCAGGGCCAACCAAAGCTTAAAAGGGAGAGCCACGCAGTTGAGAGCAGGCCGGAGAAGGGTGTGCACCTAATGCAGTGTACTAACCATTGCTCTGTTTTCTCTTATTTAAGATTCTGATGGTGGGGAGATAAAGGGTTCGCGCCACAGCCTGTGAAGACGCACCGACCACCTCCAGAGCCACCAGCCGAAAATCCACCGAACAGGTGCAGGAAAAACACTATTGGTGCACATTAAATTACGAGCGCCTTCTTCTATTTTTGTCTTTGTGTTAAAAGATAATAAAGATACTGCCTGTGGGTGGGGTTTTGTTCCTTCCTCCCGCCTAGCCTGCGCCTGTTTTTCCGATGTCTCGCTACAGAGAGTACACCCAAAATGCAGCTTTTAAATGAGAATTTCATTTGTTTAACATAAACAGTTAAAATAAAATCCTCAATGAGTCGTTTATATTTTACCCCACTCTTCTTCGCAGAATTGTTTTAATTCAGCCACACTGGAGGGTTTTAGAGCATGAACTCTCTTTTTAGGGTCATGCTATAACATTTAACTCAGATTCAAGTCAAGACTTTGACTAGCCTCTCCATAACCTTCATTTTGTTTCTTTAGAGCCATTCAAAAGTGGACTTGCTTATGTGCTTCAGATTATTGTCCTACTGCATGATCCAGCTGCGCTTGAGCCAGTGGCATAGTCAGAACATAGTGGGCACAAAACACCCCTTTACAACGAATACAGTGGGGTGCAAAAATGGGCACCCCTGGTTTAAATGTCTGTTACAATTAATCTCCAAGTGATTGAAAGCAAACCTGAACACTAAATGCTACAAAGTTAAACATGACACATTTCATCACATTTTAAAGCAAGAATAATTTTTAATTTTTTAACTTTTTACAGTTTCAAAATAATAAAACAAGGAAAAAGGCCTCGTGCAAAAGTTTGGGACCCTTGTCAGCTAGTACTCTGTTACCCCTCATCAGGCAGCTATAATAGCTTGCAAACGCTTCCTGTAGCCAGCTAAGAGTCTTTCAATTGTTGTCTTTGGAGTTTTTCCCCATTCTTCCGGACAGAACACCTCTAGATAGAAATATTCTTCGGCCTTTTTGCATGCATGGCATGTTTGAGGTCTCTCCACAGATTTTCAATAATATTTAAGTCTGGGGACTGTGATGGCCATTCCAAAACCTTCATCTGTCTTTCCTGGAGGTACTTCTTGGTGTATTTTAAGGTATGCTTCGGGTCATTGTCTTGTCTTCGGGTCCAATGTCTCTTCAACTACAATTTCTTAACTTAGCTTTGAACATTAGCCTCTAAATGTCTTGATATTTGGTGGAATTCATTCTTCCTCCTACCCGCACAATGTTGCCTGTGCCCCCAGCTGCTACACAACCCCAAAGCATAATGGATCCACCTCCATGCTTAACAGTTGGCAACATGTTCTTCTCTACAAATACTTGTGTTGAGGTCGTAGGAAAGGCTTCTTTCTTGCAACTCTGCCATGTAGGTCTTTGTTGTTTAAGGTACACTGTATTGTTGTCCTGTGAACAACTAGACCTGAGTCTGCTACTCTTTTTTTGCAGCTCTTTTGCAGTGATGTGTGGGTTCTTCTGCGTATTTCTCACCAGATCTCAGGCCATTCTATCTGAAATTTTTCTTGGTCTTCCAGATCTTGCCTTGACTTCAATTGTTCCTTTTATTTTCCATTTTCTTACGATGTTTCTGACCGTAGAAATGGGTAGTTTGAAGCGTTGTGAGAGTTTTTTGTAGCCCTCTCCTTTTTGGTGGAAGTGAATTATCTTGATTTTGACATCCTTGGACAACTGTTTAGAGGAACACATGGTTTTTAACACCAGACACAACACCGTCGGATACTTTAGAAGGCATGGAGTTACCTCAGAATTTATAGTTCAACCCTTGAATTATATTCACCTAACTCACTGAAGCCCTAACGAGTAAATCACCTGGGTCTGGACCTTAGTAATCATCCTCTTAAAAGGTAACAGAGAATGATCCAAAAGGGTTCCCAAACTTTTGCACACGGCCCTTTTTCCTTTCTTATCATTTAAAAACTAAGAAAAATTAAAATAAAGACAAATCTTGCTTTTAAATTTGCAGAAAGGTGAAATGTTTAACCTCATAGCATTTAGTGTTCAGGTTTGCCTTCAATCACTTGGAGATTAATTGTAACAGACATTTAAACCAGGGGAGCCCAAATTTTTGTACCCCACTGTATTAGTGCTAACATGTTCTCAGTCATTTTCCTGTATTAGCACGTTTCCATTTGTAAGAAAGGAAAAGCCTCGTGTAACTATAGATTTCAGATGTACTGAAGAAAGAGGAAAAGCTCTGTGAGACCATAGTTGTCAGATGTAGGGTGGAGAGAGGAAAAGCTCTGTGAGACCATAGATGTCAAATGCACTGTAGAGAGAGGAAAAGCTCTGTGAGAATATAGATGTCAGATGTACTGTAGAGAGAAGAAAAAAAATCTATGAAACTGTAGATATCAGACTTATAGCAAAGCGAGAAAAAGCTCTGTGAGACCATAGATCTCAGATGGAAAGTAAAGAGAGCAAAAGCTAGCATACTCCTTTTCTGCTTTTCCATCTCTCTATGCCAGGGCTTCTCAAAGTCCGGACTCCGGTCCACATCCGGACCGAACGGCAAGTCAGTGCGGACCCAGGCCGTATCTTGCGGTATGAATGTAAAACGCGACAACGTTTTTCTGTTTTTTTTTTAACTGCTCAATAAATTGTTAGTAATATTGAATGCACTGTGACTGGGGATCATACATGTCGATCCAGCGAAGATAACTCATATTAACTTTACGAGGCTCTTTGTCTCTCCTCTCCTCTTCTGCATTTCAGCGGGGGCGCACTGCTGAGACACAGGGGAGCACCCCCACAGAAGAGGAGAGAGCAGAGCGCTACCATGAACAACAGCAACTAGTAGCCAACTGGTACACGCTAACACGGTTTTGTTAGTGTTAGAACCAATCAGAGGCAGCGTAGGGCGGGACGAACACTCCATCATCACCCCCCTCACAGTACTAGAAAAGTCCGTTCTGTAGTAATTAAACATAATGCAAATCTTCCGACTTCGTCATTCGCGATGAGTTTCACGGCCTATGACCGAAGGCACTATAAACACTGTTGTAATGCTATTTTAAGAAGTGGGGACAGTCGCGCGCCATCACGACAGTAATGAAGCACGACAACACCTAATTTATAATATCCCGTCTAGGGCACAAACCGCTGGGGTTATCAACCAGAAAATATAGCTATGCTCCAACATCGCAGAGCTTCTTGGGGAAAGCTAACGTCAATGTTTGGCAAACAGCGATTACTGAAGCTGGCTGTAACTAACGCCGATGTATCTTATAAATTCAGTCAATAACGGTAACACTCTTGAGAATGGATTACTTCATCGTCACTTGCCTACATTGGTTTCATACAGCATTACGCTCTTTAAATCTAATTATGTAAAATCACAGTGGTCAAAGTAACAACGTAACTTGCTACTTATCTCATGCATCACGTCAGTCAGTCTCGTCTGCCAGCATCAGAATGCTCACTCAGTTCACTTAACGGCCTTAAAGTAGCCAAAAAATATGGTTTCATAAAAAACTGCCGAAGTGGGTCTGGGTTGTCGACTGCAACCTTGGCTACCTAAGCAGTAGTCTGGGGAACACTGTGACCCATACTAAGCTGAGCAGAAGGCGAGAAAAAGGAACTGAAAGAGAGCTGTCTTGACATTGTGTCAGCAATGTGCAAGTGCGCTGCAGATCTGTCAGTGAGTCGATCAGTGCAAGCGTAAAACGGCAATCTCTCGTATCGAGGACTGCAGCAGCTTGACTAATGAACATTTGGACAGAGGTGTATAAAATACTTGAAAAAAAAATTACTAAGTAAAAGTCGAAGTAACATGACTGAAAGTTACTTTGGTAAAAGTTGAAGTCACCCATAAGAAAATTACGTGAGTAAAAGTCTTAAAGTAGCTCACATTAAATGTACTTAAGTACCAAAAGTATCTTGTGAAAAAATATACTTATGTATCAGAAGTGCAAGTACAAGGACAAAGTATTTTTCATAGTATGCATAGAAAGAACATAGAAAGAAGCAAAACAACCACACATTGTCATCTCCTTGTTCTTTTTAATCAACTTTCAGGTGAATGAAGGTATTCAAAAAACAAACAGGCATCTCTGCTTTATATACTTCTTCCTCTTCTTCTTCTTTGAGTTTACTGGCGGTTTAAAAAACCACTATAATTGACTATAATTAATAGTAGAATGACATAGGATCAATACCATGTCGAACTTTTGCTTCAGAAAACTGATTTTTCTTAACTACTGATTGGGATACCATTGGCACACTGTAGCTGAAGTGGTTGCTACCGAGGACAACGATTATTTCTGTAGCAAGAGATTTTTTTTTTTTTTTTTTTTGAACTGCTGGATAGATACTATGGGCAAGTATATTGAGCTGTTAGCACAACAGGCTTAGCTGAGGAGTCAAATTCAGGCAACTCCTGAAAAACAGGGCTTGCTTGTGAATATTCAATAACTGATCCGGGTGCGCCATCTATTGATAGAATATTGTAACTGCATGCATAAATTTGCAGCTCCATGTCCGCTGGCGGACACAACTGCACAAAGATACCCTACCGAGCACCGTTGTTCTTCTCGAACGCGCCTGATCCAGATCATCCTTAAATGATAAATTACATTCATATTTTAATTGTAATGAGTAACAAAGTGGCCAGTGTCAAAGTAACGAAGTAAAAGTATACTTTTTATGTTTTAAATGTAGTAGAGTAAAAGTGAAAGTCCTGGTAAAAAAAAAAAAAAACTCAAGTAAAGTTCAAATCCTCAAAAAAAACTACTTAAGTACTGTAACAAAGAACTTTGTACTTCGTTACTATACACCTCTGCATTTGGATCAATGTCTCCGGCTGGCAATCACACCTTTTGTGCCAAGGTTCAAGCAATTGATTGCAGACAAACAGTGCCATTTCTCCCACTAGGCTTGGAGGTATTTTAACTGCGTTGACTGTTATGACGTTTTTATGTTGCTTAAAAGTAATAAGTGAGTTGAAAAAAGTAAAATGTGACCAAAAAAAAAAGTTAGTGGCCAGAAAGTGTTGTGCTGACCATGTTCAGGTCTCCATGTTCAGTTCTGCATTTTCCACAATTAATATGTTGAAGAGCTCATACCACAGCAGTTTGACCAATAAACATTTATTTTGTATGTTCCTTAGACATGTATATGTTTGTGTGTTGCTTAAATGTGAAAAATGAGTTGGAAAAAAGTTACGTGAGTAAAAAAGTTAACCTTATTATGTTCCGGACCTTTGACCTTAAACGATCTTAAAATATGGACCTTTGAGAAATAAGTTTGAGAACCCCTGCTCTATGCCCTTAAAGTCCTCTCTAATTTCCTCCTCCCTCCTTCTCTCTCAGCTCACCCTCCCTCCATCTCTCTCTCTCCCTCTCCTCAACATTCCTGCACTACTAGGCACATTGCAAACCTTTCTCAATCATGGCCAAAACAATCAAGAAAATGTCTGCGCTCTTTTGTCAGTTGCTTAGTTTCGAAGGGGTGAGGAAGTAGGGGGAATAAAAATGAAAGGAGGATCTTCTTGTCAGTCTCGCGAACAGATGCTCTCATCCATGCTGTTCATTCATTTCTGCCTCCCATCTACACAAGATTCCACCTGCTGCCTCCTAAACTGTCATTGGCATCCAGAGGTGAAGAGATCAAAAGATGCTGTTGAAACATGCATTTCATGATTTGAGCTAGCTGTGAGCAGCATAGCATTGTCGTTTAACACATTCAAACACACAGGCATGATCAGCCAATTCAAAATGGGCTTTGAACCCACCAAAAACCACAAACACACACAAATTCTGCCATATAGCTGTTTTCAATATACAGCTGATTATACACCAACACTTCCGTCTAATAGGGGTCCTAATATATTACTTATGTATATTTTTTGGGTGAAAATGTACTTTAAAAATGCTATGTAGGCAATGAGACCAAAGATAAAATCATCCCTGCAAGTGTATTGAGGTAAAAATATGGATAACAAGTGAAAAAGTAAGCAGAGCTTACTAATACCCCCGACGTCCCCAATCATGTTTTTTCCGTTGGTGATTATAGAAATGATCACATTCCAAAAATCAATTTTGACAAAAATAACAACACATCGATGACACTTAGCACTGTACCTCTCCATATGTTAGAAACTATGTGTGGCAAATTTGAAAAAAGAATCCATTAAATAATATTTGAGATATGAATCAGACAAATTGATATTGAACCTACTTGAAAATTTCTAAGTCCAAAAACAGGAAAACGGCGATATTTTTGTGAAAAATCATCCCAGATTGCCGACACTTTGCACTGCACCTCTCCCTGCAGTAGAAAATATGTGTGCTAAATTTGAAAGAAAGAAAGTATAATAATATCGATCGGACAAATTGACCAATGTAAAATAGGAAAACGGCATATCGAAAAATCATCCCAGGACAAATTGACATTGAACCCACTTGAAAATTTCTATGTCCAAAAACAGGAAAACGGCAGTATTTTTGTGAAAAATCATCCCAGATGGCCGAAACTTTGCACTGCATCTCTCCCTGCAATAGAAAATATGTGCGCCAAATTTGAAAAGAATCCAATGTATAATATTTGCGATATCGATCAGACAAATTGACATTGAACCCACTTGAAAATTTCTATGTCCAAAAACAGGAAAACGGCAATATTTTTGTGAAAAATCATCCCAGATGGCCGAAACTTTGCCCTGCACCTCTCCCTGTGGTAGAAAATTTGTTTGCCAAATTTGAAAAAAATCCAATGTATAATAGTTGCGATATCGATCGGACAAATTGACATTGAACCCACTTGAAAATTTCGAAGTCCAAAAACAGGAAAACAGCGATATTTTTGTGAAAAATCATCCCAGATGGCCAGCACTTTGCACTGCACCTCTCTCTGTGGTGGAGAATATCTGTGCCAAATTTGAAAAGAATCCACTGAATAATATTCGAGATATGGATCGGACAAATAATGTCTTCGGATGGAATGATGGACGGACAGAATTCTTGGTATATAACTACATACCACAAAATGTCGGGGGTATAACAAAATCACTGAAAAATCAATTTTTTATAACAATTGAAAGGTGTTGCAATTTTTTTTTCACTCTTTCATAGCCTGAGTGCATGTTTGAAGGCTCATTACATGATTATGCTTAAAAATTTGTTTAAACTGGTTTGAGGCAACATTATTCAGGAAAATGACCTTTGATGGTTGTTGTTCAGTTGTTCAGTTGTTCCAGTATATAAAGTGACATGAATTTTGAACAGTATCACTGTGTTAAACAAGAAGGCATGACAGAAGCAGCTCTCTGAGATTGTTCGTAGCTGCATTGTGGCCTTACATGATGCTGAAGATGTTAAATGCTGCCATAGCACTTACAGAAACACCGTCAAGCGTTTCAAAGAGACCGGTTCGCAGCAAACTAGCGCCAGTAGAGGTGCAAAACTGAAGTTAAGTGCCTCTGATGTTTGTTATCTGTGTATTTATGACATGTAATAAAAAAAATTGGCACTTGCACCACAACAACTCCGTGATGATATTAATAGTGCCAGAAGTGAAGAGATTAAAATATAAAGAGCTATTATTTCCAGACCCCTGTGTGAAAATGGTCTGATTGGTTGTGTTGCTGCCAAAAGCTGGCAACATAAAAAATAGACTTCAGTGTGCCAAAAAATTCAAGGATTGGGCACCAATGAACAGGGAACAAGTCCTGTGGACTGATGAATCAAAATTCAAAGTTTTCTCATCTGAGCACAGAATTTATGTGCACCATAGAGTTGGAGAATGTTTAAAAAAAATGACTGTTTAACCCCTTCAGGAAAACATGGAGGTGGTAATATTATGGTTTGGAGTTCAGTCTGCTTGAAAGGAGCCTGTGATCTCATAACAGTCTAAGGAATCATGGATCAAAAGAAGTATCACAGCATCCTTGTGAGCCACACATTGCCATCTGGAAAGAGACTGATTGGTCGAGGATTTAATTTTCTGCAAGACAATTACCCTAAACACACTTCTAACTTGAGCAAGAATTATTTCAGTCAGAAAGAAACATCTGGATCATTTTAAATATGATTATTGAGGATAAACAAATACGTTTGGTTAATTTATATGGTCCAAATACTGATAATCCACACTTTTTTGAATCTATTTATAAAATTATAAAAACCTGAAAATTCACAAGTAAATATCTCACAATGGTTGGAGACTTTAATACAGTACAGAATAATTTAATAGATCATAAGGGAAATAATTCAACTAATCACCACCCACATGCTTCTACAGAAATCACATCTATAATGAATACAATGGATCTGGTAGATGTTTGGAGATTAAGAAATCCAGAATTATATAAATATACGTGGAGAAGACAGATTCAGGCAAGCCGCATAGATTGTTTCCTTATTTCCTTTTCTTTGTTATCCAAAACAAAAAAGGCAGTAATTGAAGACAAACTAAAATCTGATCATCAAGTTATTTCACTACATTTAGAACTAACTGAATATCCACAAGGACAGGGATACTGGAAATTTTATCAAAAGTTACTAGAGGATCAGACATTTGTAGAAAGTACAAAAGAATTTATTACAGATTTTTTTTGCACATAATATAGGATCAGCAGTCCCTCTTATTGTATGGGATACTTTTAAATGTGTCTTTAGAGGCCACTCGATTCAATTTGCCTCACAAAGAAAAAAAAACAATTAAGATTAAATGAACAAAAAATCAAAAAAGAATTTGAGAGGCTTACATCACTGCTTTACAGCTCAGAAGTAACTCTGGATGTGGCTGATAAACTGGACCAAAAACAAAAAGAATTTGAACAACTAATTTATGACAGGTCAACTATAATGCATTATAGGAATAAAGCAAAAGGGATGGAGAAGGGTGAAAGATGCAATAAATTATTTTTAAGTCTCCAACACAGAAATATAGCAAAGAAAAATATACAGAGATTAAAAAGGGATGATGGGACAATTCTTACTTCACCTATAGATATTCTGACTGAAGAAGAGAGATATTTTACAGAGATCTTCTCCTTCCAGTCACCACCTGTTCCACTAAATAACATTGATTGTAATCCGTTTTTCCCTCGTAATCAAGTTAAATTATCAGAGGAACAGAAAGAAACTTGCAAGGGTCCAATTTCGGAAACTGAACTCTACAATTCAATTATGTCCTTTCAACGGGAGGAAAGAGCCAGGATTGGATGGTATTCCAATAGAAGTGTACCAAACCTTCTACGAACAGATTAAAAACCCCCTACTAACAAGTTTTAATTTTTCATATGACAAAGGTATTCTCACAGGGACTCAGCAGGAAAGTGTAATCTCTCTGCTTTTAAAACAAGAAGCTAGTGGCCACTATAAAGATCCGGTTCACTTAAAAAACTGGAGACCACTTATGTGGTGCTATGATGCTAAAATATCAGCTAAATTGCGTTTAAAAAATGTCCAGCCTGATATTATACACCATGACCAGTCTGGCTTGATAGAAGGATGAAATATTGCAAAAAATACAAGACAATTACTTGATATTATAAAACTTTATGATAAAATAAAGAAACCAGGTTTGGTTTTTATAGCAGACTTTGAGAAGGCCTTTGATAAAATAAGATGGGATTTTATTTATCAATGTTTAGAATTTTTTAATTTTGGTGAGTCTCTAATAAAATGGGTTAAAGTATGCACAATACCTCAGTCTCCAAAATTATAAGTAATGGTTATATTTCAAAACCCAGTGCACTTTCATGGGGGATTGGGGTAAAACAGCGTTGCCCGTTATCACCGTATTTATTTATTATGGCAATAGAAATACTCGCTATAAAAATATGAACAAATAATAATATCAAAGGCTTGGAAATGCAAGGTCTAAATACAAAAATTTCAATGTACACTGATGATACAATTTTTCTACTGAGCCCTCATTATACATCGCTACAGAGCCTAACAAAAGATGTAGATGACTTTTCAAACCTATCTGGACTGAAGCCAAATTATGAGAAATGCCAAATATTGAGGCTTGGTTCCCTGAAAAATAGAAATTTCACTAATCCATGCAATTTACCAGTTCATTGGACAAATGGATTGGTTAGTGTACTTGGTGTACACATCCCAGAAAATATGAGTGAAATTTCAACTATTAACTTTAATAATAAATTAAGTAAAATCGAAAAAATTCTGCTGCCCTGGAAAGGGAAACATCTGACCATTTATGGCAAAATAACTTTAATTAACTCATTAGTTGTATCCCAGTTTACATACTTATTAATGGCATTACCAACCCCTAAAGAATCATTCTTCAAAATATATGAACAGAAGATATTCAATTTATATGGAATGATAAACCTGATAAAATTATGCATACATATCTCTACAACGATTTTGTATCTGGTGGGCTAAAACTATTAAACTTAAAAGCTTTAAATCTTTCACTGAAGGCTTCCCTTATTCCAAAATTCTACTTCAATCCAAACTGGTTTTCTAGCAAATTGCTTAAAAGTGCCCATCCTATATTTGATAAAGGCTTCTTTCCATTTCTGCAAATTAAACCTATGCATTTCGCATTAATTAATGACATGTTTTCTGGTGTCTCCACTTTTCTGGAAGAAACTCTACAAAGTTGGTTACAATTTCAGTTTCAGCCACCAGAAAATGAAGAACAAGTTCTACAACAAATAATATGGCTAAATTCTAATATATTTGTTGATAGAATGATGATTTTTTGGAAACCTATGTTGGATAAAGGTATTATTTTTATAAGGGATATCATGAATGAGGATAATAAACTCATGTCTCACAAACAATTAACTAGTTTTTATGGAACAGGCTGTGCACTGCAACAATATCATCTACAACCCCAATTCCGAAATAGTTGGGACAAAGTGTAAATTGTGAATAAAATCAAAATGCAATGACTTTCAGATCACATGAGCCAATATGTTATTTACAATAGAACATAGTTTCAACATTTGAAATGTTATCTGAGACATTTTATATTTTTATCCACAAAGTGAGCTTATTTCAAATTTTCTGGCTGCAACAGGTCTCAAAAAAGTTGGGACACAGGCATAAAAGGGCTGAAAAAGCAATTAATATATAAGAGAATCAGCTGAAAGAACATTTAGCAAGTAATTAAGTTAACTGGCATTAGGTGTGTAACATGATTGGCTATAAAAGGGTTGTCTTAGAGAGGCTGAGTCTCTCAGAAGTAAAGATGGCCAGAGGCTCTCCAACCTGTGACGGCTTGCGTAAAAAAATTGTGGAATACCTTAAAAACAATGTTCCTCAATGTCAAATTGCAAAGGCTTTGAAGGTCTCATCATCGACAGTGCATAACATCATCGAAAGATTCCGAGATACTGGAAAAATTTCTGTGCGTAAGGGTCAAGGCCAAAGACCTTTACTGGATGCCCGTGATCTTCAGGCCCTCAGACGCCACTGCATCACTCACCGGCATGATTCTGTCATTTACATTACTAAATGGGCCCAGGAATACTTCAAGAAACCACTGTCTGTAAACACAATCCGCTATGCCATCCACAGATGCCACCTAAAACTCTATCATGCAAAAAGGAACCCATTGTTGAGCACGATCCAGAAGCGCCGCCGTGTTCTGTGGGCCAAGGCTCATTTAAAATGGACTGTAGCAAAGTGGCAAAGTGTCCTGTGGTCAGAAGAGTCCAAATTTGACATTCTTATTGGAAATCATGGGAGTCATGTCCTCTGGGCTAAAGAGGAGAAAGACCACCCCTCCTGTTATCAGCATTCAGTTCAAAAGCCAGCATCTCTGAGGGTATGGGGATGCATCAGTGCATATGGTGTGGGACACTTGCATGTTTTAAAAAGCACCATGAATGCTGAAAGGTATATAAAGGTTTTAGAGCAACATATGCTCCCCTCCAGATGACATCTATTCCAGGGAAGGCCTTGTGTATTTCAGCAGGACAATGCAAAACCACATACTGCAGCTTTTAAAACAGCATGGCTTTGTAGTAGAAGAGTCCGTGTGTTGAACTGGCCTGCCTGCAGTCCTGATCTTTCACTGATTGAGATCACTGATCTTTCACTGATTTGGCGCATAATTAAAAGAAAAGTCCGTCAAAGGAGACCCAAAACTCTCCAGCAGCTGGAAACCTGTATTAAACAAGAGTGGGATCAAATTCCAATGGCTTAACTCAAGAAACTTGTCTCCTCAATGCCCAGACGCCTCCACTCTGTGTTAAAAAGAAGGGGGGATGCTACACTATGGTAAACAGGCCCCTGTCCCAACTTTTTTGAGACCTATAGCAGCCACAATTATTCACAATTTACACTTTGTCCCAACTATTTCGGAATTGGGGTTGTACTCATTGGAGCTTTACCAAGTGCTTGGAAATCAAAAATTATAAAAGGTACAGGAGGACATTTAGTCTGTAGGCCTCATATGAAATTGGTAAATTAGTTAAAGAGAATAAAGATCAACAAACATATATTCACATTTTATTTAAGAATAAAGAATTTAGTCGCTATACCATACAGGATTCTAGACAGTTGGGAAAATATGTTAGATACACAGTCCCTTGGAATGAAGTTTTTAAAATCCTTTGCAATACATCACTTGATCCAAAGATAAGATATTTTCAATATAAGTTAATATATAAGTTTTTAGCAAATAAAAAGATGCTAATTATATGGGGAATAGAGTCATCACCCCTTTGTCAATTCTGCCAGGAAGAAGTGGAGTCAGTAGACCATTTATTTTAGTACAGTCCTATAATAGCCTTATTTTGGATAAAGGTGCAAGACTGGATATCTCATTATAATAGAATACAATTAGATATATTTAAAGTATTATTGGATGATGTAACAAAAGGAACACACTTTATCTGTAATATTATTATATATTTGGCAAAAATATTTATTCTCAGATTGACATCTGTTGAGGCATTAAGAATTGAGAAATTCAAAAATTTTGTCAAGTATTACAATATAATTGAGTGTGTGATGGCCCATGAGACAGGACTTGTAAATTATGCCAAAAGATGGGATACAGTAAAGGAGACTGAAGGTTGGGAATAATGAGAGATGGAATAGATGAGCTAATAACTTCTAATGCAAAGGTGAGTGTGAATTCATTGCATTGTGAATGTAATCATTATTGTGTTGTATTGTATTGTGTGTATATATATATATATGTGTGTGTGTGTGTGTGTGTGTGTGTGTGTGTATGCGTGTGTGTGTTTGAAAATAATGATTGGTCATGACCTGTTTTCAATCATTTATTTAAATTACCATTAAAAAAGCTCAGAAAACTCTCAACATTAACAGATGTGGTCAGTTTTCATTAATAACGCACACCTGTCAAGTCTCATGCATTCCGCGTGAGTTTTAGTGGTATATTTACGTTCCCCTGCTGTAGTCAGCAATTATTCAATCAACACATGTGTAGGAGATTCTCGCGTGGAATTGAAGTCCTTGTGCATGGAGGTTTATCAGTTTCACCTGCATATGAGGTTTTACTTTTCACCTGCGTTATGACTTCATGACTTTAAATGTTTAAATGAAATAAGATCATTGGAAGCAATGAAATTGCATAAAGACATTTCAAATGACCTTATTTCATTTAAACTATTTAAACGATAATGAAACACATGCATTGCTTCCAACCCCTGAGTAAAGAAAAGCATGAGAAGTCGGGAATCATAACACAGGCGAAACTGATAAACCTCCATGCACAAGGACTTCAATTCCGTGCGAGAATGATGTATATTTGGCATTTTCCGGGATGATTTTTGCGACATCTACGAGTTTGGAATCTTTCTTGAGAGTGTAATCAACGAGCCGAGTAAACAGTCCCTCCTCATCCACATCCCTGTGATTGTGCCCACGCAGAGCAAGTTCACTAACAGTGAGAAACTGAATGAATTCACCCATGCTTTTAATGTGGTATCTGTTCTTTTCTACTTGGGTATGACCCAGCAGATGGACAATATTTTCACCTGTCTCTGACCGGCGCTGGCACTCCTGCCACGCAACCATGGCCCTGGAGTGTGAGATGCTTGTTGCGTGTTTGTACAGTCTTTATCGATGGCTTTTTTCCCATTTGTGTTGCCACGTTTAGTAAATATGTCCTCACAATCCAAATTAGAACTAAATTTGCATCAAGCGAAGCAAAAGCTGGCATCGCGCAGTACTTAATATTCAAGCCATGCCATGGTCGAGTTTGATACGCTTAGGATAACTGCTTAAAATGGACTGAGATGGGCGATCCATATTTAAGTCCGAAGGAGTGGACACAGAGCCGGAGGCCTGAACATGGGGTGAAGAGACTTTTTGAGCCCCCAGCATACGTGCAGAGCTGCTGGACCATGGTGCATCTGCTGGTGATTCACAGGCTGTCCCGGACGCGATTTTCTTTTTTTTCCCCCACTTGAGTTCCGGACACCAACAGAAACTCATTTGCGTACAGCCAATCAGCAACCTTGTGCCGGACCTCTGAAGGAGTGTCTCTCGAGACAGTTACATTTTTTCTCTCCTCACTGGCCTTGCACTAATAATGTAAAAATAACCGAGACTGCGTCAGCTTATTCTAGAAAATATGAATGCTCTGAACAGATGATTTTTATCAATCCTAGCTGGAAACATTAAAAATGATTGGCGGGTTTGAAAACGGCCACCGCATATGGAAGATTGATTCAAAACCTCTTTCAAAGTATAAAATCATTAAGCTGTATCACACCCCTCTGCCTGAGTATAGCTATGGTCGTCTGCTTAAGATTTTGTTTCTATGATGCAGAAAGAAAGCACCTTAATCAACCTATATTAACAGCCGACAGCAAAGTGCGAATACAATTCATTAACAGCGCACACTTGACAAACCTGCCGATATGTTTATAACGTTCACTAGCTGGGCTAGATAAAAAAATCTGTGGTCCAACAGAGCATTCATATTTTCGAGAATAAGATGACGCAATCTTGGTTATTTCTACTTTATATTCATTGGATTTCATTCGGTGTCACTAACTAGTTTATTATTAATACGATCAGTGCAGGATAAAAAAGCGGCGAGTTGGGCATTAGATTACATTGATTGTAACCAGCTCATTTTACCAGCTTCAGATATTTGAACAAATACATTCATAACAATTCATTTATCTAAATGGCAGGCTAGATGAATGATTTGGCCAACATTTTTGCTGAGAGCAAGGCAGGCATCTACGATGTAATTGCAGTATTCTGGGTATGGACTGTGCAGCCAGTGGTTCCGAGACCGTGCCTCGGTGCAAGGCTCGTAAAGGTAAAGACATAAAAATTTCACTGTCCTGCGACAATCCTTCAGTGGTCCTGAACAAGATCGCTGATTGACTGTACGCAAATGAGTTTCTGTTGGTGTCCGGAAGTCAAGAGGGGAAAAAAATTTCACGTCCCGGACCCCGGCACGGATGCAACGCGCTGTTCGGTGGTTGCAGGGCTGCTGGTAGAGACAGCACTTGCGGGAGTGGGAGCTGCTTGTTTTTTAATGAGCCACCTATGCATTTCTATTGGCAAATGTTCAAAGTGCTTATGATACAGATGTTCGAGATGTTGAAATGTGCTTATGATACAGAATTATTGTTTCAACAACCCCAGTGAGTGACTAGCAACTCCAGACTAGCTGCTAGCTAGCTGCCTGGGCTCACTCGGTAGCCAACTCAGGTTATAACCACACGAGTCGACACACACAGAGATGACAAACTAGTACACAAATTACCTTAGTGTCAAACAACAAGACTGACAAAATAAACGGTGGAAGAAGTAGCAACAAAAGAGATATGAGCGAAGTTTCAATTCCCTGAGAGAGCAGCATAGACGTGACCTCAGCAGCGAGTGAAGACGGCAGTCTAAGAAAATGGGAGGGTCCCTAGTAATTCGAGAGTGCCCATTGGTTAGTTTCACATCAGAATAGGCTGGCGAAGGAATCCACCAATCACACACAGTGATAGATAGATGTAGCATACATGAAGCTCTCTCTTAATGGCTGTCTACCTCCGGCTGTGAATCACGTGGGATACCGCATGTTTGCTGTCAAATAGTAGTAAATCAGTTTTTTATCTTGAGTTTTCATTGGGTGAGCAGAGCTTTTCTCAGGGTGGGCACTGCCCACCCCCTGCCCCCCCTTGGTAACGCCCCTGCGCCGAAGGCAGCTTGGGCAGCGCGATAAAGTGGGCAACCTTAGAAAAATGGTCAACCACAACCAGGATGACCGTGTTGCCTTCCGAAACAGGCAGCCTCGTAACAAAATCAAGAGCGATATGGCTCCACGGGCACTTAGGAACGGGCAACGGCCGCAGCAGACCAGAGGGGGGGAAGGTGGGAAGTCTTGTTCCTAGCGCAAATACAGCACCCCGCTACAAACTCCCGGATGTCCTCCATCATGCTGGGCCACCAAAAACGTCGGGCCAAGAACTGCTTGGTCCGATGAACCCCCGGGTGACGAGCCAGATGGGAAGAGTGCCCTCACTGGAGAACTTGGGACCGCACTGACAAAGGAACAAATAAACAGCCAGGCAGCTCCCCACCAGGACCGGGATCATTTTTCAACACCTCCCGCACAACAGACTCAACATCCCACTGAATGGGAGCCACAATCTGAGCTGCCGGGATAACCGGCTCAGGAATGGGGTCGCGATCGGAGTGGTCGTGAATCCGCCACAAAGCGTCGGGCTTGATGTTTTTAGACCCTGGGCGATAGGTTAACGTAAAGTTAAAGCGGTTGAAAAACAACGACCACCACGCCTGCCGAGAATTACGTCATTTAGTCTATTGGATGTATTGGAGATTTTTATGATCCGTCCAAACCACAAACGGCTGTTCAGCCCCCTCCAACCAATGGCACCACTCTTCTAATGCCAACTTGATGGCCAACAACTCCCGGTCACCAATGCTGTAATTCCGTTTGACTGCCGACAACAACCGGGAGAAGTAGGCGCATGGGTGCAACTTATTGTCCCGAAGCGGGCGCGGGAACAAAATGGCACCTACCCCGACCCCCGACGCATCCACCTCTACAACAAATGGGAGGGAGGGGTCAGGCAAAACGAGAATGGGTTCTGAGATAAATCGTTTCTTTAACTCCTAAAAAGCAGCCTCAGCGGCTGGAGACCAAGCAAACGACAAGGAGGTGTTCTTCTTAGTAAGCGCGATAATGGGAGCAGCTACCACGCTAAAATTACGGATAAAACTCCTATAAAAATTAGCAAACCCCAAACACCGTTGCACCTCCTTAACATTTTGAGGGGCAGGGCAATCCCTGCCACTTTGTCAGGATCTATGTGGACCGACCCTTCCGAAATAACGAAGCCAAGAAACAAAACTGTCTTGGCATGAAAAACGTATTTCTCAGCCTTGACAAAAAGCTTGGCTTTGAGGAGGGCCTCAAGCACTTGTCTGACGTGTTGTTTATGCTGCGAGGGAGTTGAAGAGAAAAGCAGAATATCGTCATGGTAGACAAAGACAAATCTCTCGGGGGACATCATTAACGAGTGCCTGGAACACAGAGGGGGCGTTAACCAATTCAAACGGGATGACCAAATATTCGTAGTGCCAGTCATGCGTATTAAATGCCGTTTTCCACTCGTCCCCCTCACGGATCCAAACCAAGTTATAAGCATTCCGGAGGTCTAGCTTAGTAAAAAACGACGCCTCCTGCAGCCATTCAAACGCGAAGTTCATCAACAGAAGTGGGTATTGGTTTTTAATAGTGATATTATTCAAGCCTGTATAATCAATACAGGGTCTCAGGCCGCCATCTATTTTGCCCACAAAAAAGAACCCCGCTCCGGCAGGAGACGTGGAGGGCCGAATAAATCCATTAGCTAGAGCCTCCTGAATATATTCTCGCATAGCCTTCTGCTCAGGCCCTGACAGCAAGTATAATGAACCCCTGGGGGGCGTGGTACCCAGGTGGAGATTGATCTCGCAATCGAACGTGTGATGAGGAGGTAAAGTCGAGGCCCGTTGCTTGTTAAAAACCTCCGCGAGATCAGCATAATCGTCAGGAACATTAGGAGGCAGACAAAAGTTCAGAGCGGCCCCCAAATTCTCACCCTGTTCGGAACCTGCCCCCTCTAAGTCAGATTCCGAGTCAGAGAAATCCTCCAAATAGCAATCCTCCTCTGGCTGCCGCTAGTCAAATTGAGGATCCCACTCCAACCCCTCCTCCGCCCCTTTCTGCAGATTAGGAGGGTTGTGTGAGGCAAACTCCTCAGAATCACTCCAGGCGTCAGCCTCCCCCATAGGTCGATTACCGGGATGACACGCCAAACTCTCCCTACAGTGGGACCTACAATCAGTGCCCCACTGGACGATCGGGTTATCCTGACTGCCCCAAATGATATGAGGCCTATATTCCCGTAGCCAAGAGTGTCCTAAAACGACAGGGAAAACAGAAGAACTGATAATAAAAAACCGGACCTCCTCAGAATGGCCACCAAAAGAGATGAACACAGTCAATGATTCAGAAACTTTGGTTATAAATCCAGTTCCCAGCGGGCGACCGTCCAAAGATCTAACAGACCGTGAATGTAAAAGAGGGCGGATAGGAATGGAATGTCTCCTAGCCCACTCTGCATCCATAAAACAATCCACGGCGCCAGAGTCCACAAAAGCTTTGATAAATATTCTCTGTCTCCCCACAGTCAATTCTACAGGGATTAAAGTTCGGAAGGGAAATTGGGTCTGTCCCTCTAGCGCCCCCCATGCCGCTAGAGGGACTTCCCGTTTCCCTGAAGCTCAGGGCAGCGTGGACGGATATGTCCCGGTTTGTTACAATTATAGCAGATTATACGTCTCCGAACGGGCTTACAAGCCCGGCTCTCATATGAGCCATCAACCTGCATAGGCTCACCAGGAATGGAATTTTCAGTGGGCGGAATGGGAGCTGTATGCATGCTGCTAGGAGCATTAGCCCCGTTGCCAGCAAGAGTCAGTGCAGTACATTTCTCCCTGTTACGTTCGCGGATGCGATTATCAATTTGCACCGCAGTGCGAACCAACGAATCTAGAGAAAAACAAGGCTCCAATGTAGCCAGAGCGTTCTTAACCTCCTCTGCCAAAGCGCGAACGAACACTGTCATAAGAGGCACTTCTGGCCAGCCTGTCTCTGTCGCCAAGGAGCAAAATGTGATTGAAAACGCGGCAACACTCTCAAAGCCCTGCCTTAGATGCATTAAATGTGTGACCGCGTCCTGGCCACAAACATCCTGATCAAACACCGATACCATTTCTCTAACGAGAGTCTCCACAGTATTCACTACCGGTGAATTAGATTGAATAAGTGGGCTGACCCAAGTGAGTGCTTTGTCGGTTAACAGGGATAAAATAAATGAAACCCTAGACTCTTCATTCACGAACCGTGAAGGGTGCGCTTTAAAAAATATCTCACATTGGGCAATGAAATCTTTACATCTTCCTGCCTCGCCTCCAGATCTTGGGGGTAACTGAAGCTTTGGCTCTCGGGAAAGATGTACAGACTGTGCTTGTGCAACATTTTGTGTGATTGCGTGAACAAGGATCTAAAACTCTCAGTGAGAGTTAACAGAACGTTCTTCTGTCTTTCCATGGCATTCGCCTGAAGGCGGACTCTTTCCGCCAACTCTACCTGTTGATTGTTCAGGCTAGCAAGACCCTTGCCATAACCACAGAGAGCAGCTTGTTGGTTAGCCACAACTGTCTCTAACACAGCCGTTGCTGACGACTCCATGTAGGCTAGAGTGTTCTGTAATTGCCGGTAGTATACGGAGGCCAAGTGCAACGACAGAGAAAGAGAGTAGCACAAACACAGTACAAACACAGCAAATAATACAGACTAAACGCAAGTACTCGCGCTTCCAAAGGACTTATAATAGTCTGAACCACGGAAGCAAAGCAAGATAGAAAAAGGGAGAAGAAACTCCAACAATTAGAAGATAGAAAGTCATACAAAACCTGACTACAGATATCTTCGCTATAGTGCGACGCTAAACACAGATACTCTAGCGAAGGAGGCGTGCTGGACTTCCTACTTATATAGATTCTGGGAAAGCGCCGCCCCAGCTCAATCAACCAGCTGGGTAAAGAATTTGATGGCCCAGGAATTCGATGTCGTCCCAGGACGAGAGCCGCAAAGAAAGGTCCAAACAACACGCACACCTAACAAACCATGACAGTGTGATGGATTGGAGATATTTTTGCCTTATTACATGGAGAGTAAAGCTCCAGGTTTCAGAGATTCTAACTAAGAATCAATATGGTTAGATAATGCAAAGATGAAATTATGGGAGTTTGAAGGCTCACCTTTTCAGACTGTACCTCTTACTTAATGTTTGTTATGATCCAGACAAGGACCCAAGGGTAGACACAGGTTACAATCAAAAGATGGATATTTTTGAATCGATCACAATTATGGGAGTGCTGAAGCCAAGCCTCAGAATAGTAAGAGAGGCAGTCCAGCTTGGTTGCTGTTAGCTGGAGAGAGTGGGGGGGTGTCCGTGCCCGGCCAGTGGCGGTCCTGAGGCAGAGGCCTGGTGGGGAATTCCCCTATCTGAAGCAGAACCGCTGAAGACTTGGGAGGTGTTCCTAATACACTGGCCAAAAGGAACAGAGTGGAACAGATGGTTAACAGGAATATGGTCCCAATCCTGGAGACCAATATTAAGGCTTGGGTACTTGTTCCTATTAATAAGAATCCAAGGAGTAATTGCGTTTTCTTTATTATTAAAGTACTGATAACTAAATGAAAGAAGAGCTTTGCTCAATACTCGAGGATAAATTGACTGGTAGGCTTTAGAAGGACATGCGCTACAATCCAGCAACACTACAAGAAAAAACAAAAGCTTATATATGTTACAGTCAGATTGTAAAACCAACCATTTCTTGAAATGACTAAAAATTTTAGGTCATTCGACAAAATGATTGGTTTCACAATTTGACTGTAACATACACGTGGTCTACACACCAGGAGCGGGGAACACAATGGGTTTCACTGGGGTGTGGGGAGAAAAAGACAAGACTGTCACAATGAAACAATATTGCAAAACACACACAGGCTGCTGGAAAGAGGGGGGAGAAAATTAAAACGACATCAGAGTTGTGACAATGCTGTAACTGGAGCTAGGTTTAACCATTTATTGAATCGTGCTTTGGCTCAACAAATCGTTCTTTATGCCGCTACCACAAACAGTGGGTGGGAGGCTTACTGTTTTTAAGTCATCTATCCATTCAATCACACCGTCTGTCTGTCTCACAGATCTTATCCACACTATATCTACGGTTAGAGTGGAGGAATTTGGACCAAATCAGACATGGTAACTCCCAACTGAAGGTGATTGATCGGACTAGGCTTTAGGTTTCATGGTGTCGAAGGTCAAGATTATATAATGTCAGCTGTGTGCGGGGACCAAAGATCAAATTTTTGGGCATATGAAGCTATGGTAGGCAAAGCAATCAACACTTTGCATTGATTTCTACCTTGTTCAAGAATCTTTTTATTTTTCCACTAGTATTTCAATAGACAAAGGCCTTTCTATGTATTGTCACTTCTGGTATTTCAAATGTTACTTCCCTGTAGGGTTCTGTGCACTTTGTTTTGTTGCTCCCTTTGGACAAGAATGTCTGTAATGTAATGAATCAACAAAGAACAAATGCTCAAGTGGAAATAAATACAAGATTGAAAATTTACATTTGCAAACAAAAAATGGGCTTAGCTACTGTCTAGTTAAAGGGATGAACATTACCTTTAAAAAAAAAAAGTAAGGCATGCTCTGCCAAGAGTCCATAAAGAAAATCAGCAGTCGTTTATCAAATGGCCAAAATATGAAGACATTAAGACAAAACATTAATAAATATTTTCACTATGGTTTATGGGAATTCTACAAGTTAGGCACACAATAATGCATATCCACTTGACCAAGAGCACATGACCAAGTTTCATTTAAACATGCCATTATTTATATTTCAATTACATTCAACAATGAAAATTGACTAAAATCTAAAGCCTGGGGTTTTGTCAGCAGTATGAGGTTAAACAGAGAAAACAACTGAATTCTGTTTAAGTCATTTGTTTTATTCATTTATTTAACATTCACAGTGACACACCATAGGTGGAACCCTCATATGCAATGAGGATGAGCTACAGTTCAGGACAAAACAAAGAAGAAAATAAAAATGGATAAGAGATTAGAGAACAAAAGAAAAGGGACAATAACTTCATACATTCAGTGTAGTGACATCCTTATTTCCACTGTGAAGAATTAGGACTGATGTTAGTCATGTTATCTTTAACACGAGTAAAATCAGTCCTAACAAGATAGCCACGATGGTGTTTGAAATGTCCTTGCACAATATAAGGCACTGATAAATTGAAGACTCTAGTTCTAAAAGTACTTATGTCACAAAATGTCTATTTTGTGAAAAAAGGGCCTAAATATATAATAGATTCATAAAATCTGCTAATTGAAGACCCCATTGCAGAAAGCACTGAAGTCACATGAAGTTGATTTTGAGAAAATTGAGAAGATTAAATTAGACAACCATAAAAGGTGTTTTTTCATCCTCACACCACGGTGTGTGAACATGTGACTTTAGTACTTTTAGCACTAGGCTCTTCAATTTGAACATTTCATGTGCCTATTTGATTCTGTATGTGCTACCAAGTGTGAATAATGTGTGTATGCACAAGCATGCGCGTGTGTGTGCGTGAGCGTGTGTGTTAATGTGTGTGTAGGTGGGTGTGCATGTGGGTTTGCTCGCAGAGACACAAGGCCATGAGGTGCATTCTCACGGACCTCCCCTTCCAAGCATTGACCTCTTCGGCTGAATTGAGAGAGCTCCAATGCAGAATAACTAATCACTGTGTTTTCAAAAGTGTTACAGGGGAATCACACAGAGAGAGAGAGAGAGAGCCAGGGAGAGTGAGAACAGAGAGCGGGAGTTAGGGAGCAAGGGAGAGAGAGAAAGAAAGAAGGAGGTGCAGGAGTTCAGTTAGAGTAGAGGGTGATGATACCATCTCTCCTGCGGTCCTGAAGTAAAACCTATTCACCGGAGAAATAATTGAACCGGGCCCAGAGTGAAGAGGAGAGAATAAAGTCCGGACAACCTTACACAGAGCATCCTCTGCATTCTCCAATTAGTCCTGCCTGACTCCAGAGGTGAAATCACAATTACTGTCTGGAGTGCCACGCCAGTTTGAGAGGGTGTTACTCTTTATCAGCATTGAAAAAGGTCCAAAGAGCTGTATGTGATGTGGGAATATTCCGATGGCAATGGAACAAGAGGACATGACCAGGAGTTTTATTTAAAATGAGAGACTGACTTTAAGGTTATGGTGGGTCTTTAAGGGAAATCTCATCTTGCGGTTTTATGGCGCATGTCCGCTATATGAAGATTATTGGCATAAACTCGTGCCCGCCCTGCCTTCCCTGCCTTGTGGGCCCGGTTGAATTGCAGAATTTTTTGAAAATTTTCTCTTCGCATTCCTAGCATGCTCTGTACAAAGATTTAGCCGCATCCCATTTACAATGCTTGAGCAAAAACTTTTTTGCCTGTCAGTTTGCGTATAGAGGGAATGCACCATCAGATACTATTGCTGTCGCTTTAAGGCTGTTTCTCATTCAGCAATGTACATATTGCTGTATTCTTGGGTTTATTTAACACAGTCATATTCTGACTGAACCCATGTGTTCAGTGCAAGTTACATTATAAATTAAAGTCCTATATTTATTTCTGCTTCATGTGGTCCTGAGTTTACAGTCAGTGTCATTTCCATCCTCAGCCCTGCCCAATCACATCCTTAGTGGACAAGAAACACCTTTGACTGGCTGACCCAGCAGAAAACACTCCACATTTTCAACAACTTTTTATGCCATGGGTGACCTTCACTAGTTGCAGAAAAAGAAATCAATTTAACCCCAACTCAGAAAAGTTGGGACGGCATTGAAAAAGTACTTAAAAATAGAGAGCAGTGATTTCTAAATTTGCTTTGACTTATATTTCATTGTAGACAATATGAAGACAAGATATTTAATGTTTTGTCAGGTCAACTTCAATTTATTTGCAGATTTACATCCATTTCAGCCATTTAGGTCAGCAAAGCATTCCAAAGAAGTAGGGATGGGGGCAATTTAGGACTATTAATGAGGAAAAAAAAAAAAAATGAATAATGATATGATGTGAAATGGCAGAAGATGATTGTAATCATGATTTGGTACAAAAGCAGCATCCAGGGAAGACCCAGTCCTTCAGGAGCAAAGGTGGGTCATGCATCAGCAATTTGCTGACAAATGAAGTGAAAAATCAATGAAAGATTATAAATGATGTTGCTTCATGAAAGATAAGAACGGACTCTGATATTTCGTCATCTAAGCTGCATAACATAATCAAAACATTCAAGGAATCTGTAGGAGTTTCCGTTTGTCAGGGCAAGGACGCAAGCCTAAGCTGAATAGCTGTGATCTCTGATCGCTCAGAAAGCACTGCTTTAAGAACTGTCATTTATCTATGGGTGATACAACAGTATTGGCTCAGGACTACTTTGGCAAACAGGGCCGTCGCAGGGGGGGTGCGAGGCCCTGTGCCGACTTGATGCGCGAGGCCCTGCTCACGTGCACGCGCATTAATCATGTCAGGCTGCAAGTACATAGCTGTTCTAGTTATACCCGGTGAAATGACATGCATTTTTAGACTAAAGCAGTATTATTGTGGCAATAATTTCAACTATGATTTTTTGGATGTCATAATCTTTCGAAGGAAAAAAATCAACTGCACAACGATTGGCTTTTATCATCAAATCAGCTCAGCTGTCACTTTATATTGGCATGTTGAAGTATGACAGTGCGTCACGAATTACAATTCAACAAACACTAATACCCAATGGCTCACACTCACTGGTGACAATTGCTTATTTTGACTCATTTCTATGGAAAAATCTTAGATTAACAAAAGCGTAGTATCCGCTGACACCCGCGACAGTTTAACATTTGATTACGGTGCAGTATATTTTCTCATACTAGTCAGTCACAAACGCTCTGCTGTAGTATAACTTTAAAACATCAGATTCCCGCTCACCATTCATTGATTAGGTGATGGTCACTTGCCTTTTGGGCCGCAAAATCAGCAATTAAATCCTTATAATCCAGCCTGGATGCTACGTCTTTTTGATAGACAGAAGGGCGAGCCTGCATAGTGTCTCCTGCGACATAGAGGTCCGAAAATAGTTTTTAATTAGTTTTAACTTTGAAAAGCTTCGCTACCCCGATGCCAATTATTGATATCGTCAATAAGACCCTGAGAGCAATCTCACAGTTAGGAAAGGCGAGTGAGCAGCAAGACAGAGCATGTTATGTATGACGACATAAAAATAAAAAATCTGGGTAAGCTTTTATCGAGATGAAATGGTAAATAATGAAACTGACACAGAGAATTGTCATTTTAGGAGCATGATGAGTCAAGTGCAGTGGTGCAAAATGTGTATTAATTTATGAAAAAAAAAAAAAATCACACACCAGCCGCGAGGCCCCCGAAAGGCGCGAGGCCCTGTGCGGTTGCACACTTCACACAGCCCATGCGACGGCTCTGTTGGCCAACATTTGTCAAGTATATTGCCATCCACAAATTCCAGTTAGAACTTGAGTGTACTTATAGGAAGCCTCGTGGTAAGAGTCCAGAAGCACCTTTAACTTCCTTGGGCTCGGGGCCATCTGCGATGGACCATCACATAGTGGAAACCGTGGTCTGACGGATCAATATTTCAGTTTTAATTATTAGAAAAAATGGACTCCGTGTACTCTGGAACAAAGAAGGACCATCAAGACTGTTACTAGCAACAGGTCAGAAAGCCATTCTCTGTCATGGCATGCGGTCGAGTCAGTGCCCTTGGCAAGGGCAAATTACACTTCTTTGACAGTCTCATTAATGCTGGAAAGTACTCTTCATGGCAACATCTTTTCTAAGAACGTCCGTGCATATTTCAGCAAGACAAAACAAAACTGCATTACGCATTCATCACAAAGGCATGACTGCGTAAGAGCGTGTGGGTGCTGGACTAGCCTGCCTGCAGTCCCAACTTGACCCTAATAAAGAACCTGTGGCACATTTTGAAATGCAAATGCGACAACAAAGAACCCGTACTGTTGCACACCTTAACACTTGTTTGCACAAAGAATCGGATAAAAGTATGCCTGAAACAATTATTCACTTGGTGTCTTCAGTTTAAAAGTATTTATTAAGTGTTAAGAAAAGGAATAGCAAGATTACAAAGTGGTTAACACTTTTCTGCTCCAACTTTTGAAACAATATGCTGCATGAGTTCAAAATTGAAATGTATTTATCTTGAAAAATTTATAAATTCAAGTAATGTGCAATGTTATACAGGTCAAAGATAATTTATATATCATTGGCTCCTGTTTTTATTATTTTAACATACTGTCCTAACTTTTCTCTGATTTGGGGTTGTAAAAAGCTGTCTGCGGTATTTGAATGGGCCCAGTTGGTATTGTATTAATGTATCCCCCATGGGGCGGGGGAACAACATTGTTTTTGGATCAGTTCCAGTCAGTGTCGGCGTCTCCATCAGTGTTCCAAAGGTGTTTCTGGACCATAACTCTGGAACTGCTCAATATTTCTTTACCAAAATTACTAAACTGGTGCCTTCAGGTATTTTGGGATTTCTGAGAGGGTGGGGAGGACATTTGTTTTTATGAGTGAAAACACACTACTGTACTGGCAGTTGGCCGTACCACTGTTTACTCACTGCCACAATTGAAATAGCTGGCAAGTTACAAAACCTCTGTATTTTTACCTCTCCCTACAGTGTCTGTAGCTGCATCAACTTCTCCCAGTACAGAGGACCGTGTGATGCCGGAACTCTCCCAAATGCATTATTGAAAGCAATTTAGTGCTCTCCAGCGATTCTGTGTTTTCTCGTTTTGGCAATAACAGACTGCTTGCTGTCTGTCATTGAATTTGAGATTCTTGCATAATTGGCCCAGTATTTCCCAAAGCTTTAATCATTCCGTATGCCTGTGCCATTAGACGGTCCCTGTGATAGGGTTCAGTGTGCATATTCAGTCAGCCTTTGAAGTCTGAGTCCATTTTAAATGGAAATTGCTGGACACCATCAATAGTTTTCATACTCTTATAACCCCTCCATATGCTTTGGATGTTCCATCTTAAATGATATTAGTTCTGTTGCCACACCACGATCATGAGGTGGAATGAAATGTCCTGCTCTTGAAATTGTGCCTGAGAATTGAGAGCAGCTGTGCAACACTGCACGCTTCATCAGAGCGCTATAATTTTGCTAACTCAGCTCTCCAACTGTGTACATTTTATAAAATGACTAAAGCTTTACCAACACAGCTTTCCAACAGTGCAGATTTAATCAGAGGACTAAAGCTTTGTGGACACAGCTTTCTTAGGCGTATTGCTATCATGAGACCGAAAAAAGCGTTCGCGCTATTGACCAACAAAAACCTGGTCGAAAGTCAATGGTTGATTTTTGACTGCTCATTTCAGGCGGCATAATCAGAAGGTATTATGCATCTGTGCAGGTGAGTGCACAACGCAGCATACTCTGCTTTTTACATACTACCCATGCAGGGATGAGCAGCAGCGCATGCAACTTTATTAAAAATAAAGAAATGACAAAGTGAAAGACTTTTTTCAAGATATTTAAAACATGCATGTCAGATCGCAGGTTAGTGCGACCAACGTCCACACATCAGGGCATGCTGTGATACAGACAATTTCATTTGTCAGTGAACCTGTTCCATCAGGTACAGCGAGGAAAATAAGTATTTAACGAGTCAACATTTTTCTCAGTAAATATATTTCTAAATGGGGCTATTGACATGAAATTTTCACCAGATGTCGGTAACAACCCAACTAATCCACATATACAAGGAAATCAAAACAAATAAGTCCATAAATTATGTGTAATAAAGTAGAATGACATAGGGAATAAGTATTGTAAGCTGTTGTAAGAAGTATAACAAAAATGGATTTGGACACGCTCTAAATGCACTTGCGCCACATGCTTCAGACTGTGCGCTTAGATTGTTAAAATAGGGCCCATGGTCTTTTCTTTGTGATAGCCCAGCTGTGGGCCACATCCATGGATGATCACTGCGATCATTTTGGTTTTTGAGACAGTTCTTTTCATAGATGTAACTGAATTTGTGTTTTGTGGAACACTGCCATAACTAAAGGGGCTTTTACATATGTTGTACGGCGGGTGCCCTATGAGGTTGTCTGCCTGTGTTTCGCTAGAGCTAGGCACTTCTGGGTTGGTTTTGGAAGTCTTTTTTTCTTTGTACTTATGTCATTCAGCTGCGCACAGAGAATACAACCTAACTTGCTGTTACACAAGCGTTTAAATACTTTTCTGAGGGTCCAGTCAAAGTCTCTCAATTCTTGTGGAAAGTTTTCACTGTCTAGGATTGGATAAAAATGTGTAAATCAATAGATAATTACTGGGATATAATTCACATGGGTGTGAACTATAACTGTGCTTTAAGCAGATAAGCCTGAGCAAGCATTAGAGAGACTGGTTTTCAGGGAGATATCATATGTGGTTGTAAGGAACCGCTAAATTCATTAAGGGATGAATTCACGCATAAATCAATGGTAGGGAATCACGTGTTTTTAATATCTGACGACTATAATTGATTGTAAAATGATGCGGTATCAATACCATGTTGAATTTTTGCTTCAGAATACTACTTTTTTTTCACTACTTAATTGAGATACCTTTGGCATATTATAGCTGAAGTGGTTGCAACAAAGGACAAAGATTTTTCTTCTGTCAAGAGATATCATTTTTATTAAACGATGGATAGATACTGTGGGCAAGTATATTTGGCAGTTTGCACATCAGGCTTAGCTGAGGAGATTAATTCATACAATTCCTGGGAAACAGGGATGGGACTTTACTCGTCCATATTCTGAATTGGTAACAGACACCGCTTCCTTGTGAATATTCACTACCCGTTTCGGGTGTGCCACCTATTAATAGAATAGTGTAACTGCATACATGAGCTCATTTCAAATTTGATGGCTGCTGCAGGTCTCAAAAAATTTGGGACAGGGGCCTTTTTACAATGTTGTAGCATCCCCTCTTCTTTTTAACACAGAGTGGAGGCGTCTGAGCATTGAGGAGACAAGTTTCTTGAGTTTAGCCATTGGAATTTGATCCCACTTTTGTTTAATACAGGCTTCCAGCTGCTGGAGAGTTTTGGGTCTCCTTTGACGGACGTTTTGCTTAATTATGCACCAAATGTACTCAATTGGTGAAAGTTCAGGACTGCAGGCAGGCCAGTTAGGCACACGGACTCTTCTACTACAAAGCCATGCTGTTGTAATAGCTGCAGTATGTGGTTTTGCTTTGTCCTGCGGAAATACACAAGGCCTTCCCTGGAATAGATGTCATCTGGAGGGGAGCATATGTTGCTCTAAAACTTTTATATACCTTTCAGCATTCATGGTGCTTTTTAAAACATGCAAGTGGCCTACACCATATGCACTAATGCATCTCCATACCATCAGAGATGCTGGCTTTTGAACTGAACGCTGATAACGGGAGGGGTGGTCTTTCTCGTCTTTAGCCCGGAGGACATGACGCCCATGATTTCCAACAAGAATGCCAAATTTGGACTCGTCTGACCACAGGAAACTTTGCTAAAGTCCATTTTAAATGAGCCTTGGCCCACAGAACACGGCGGCGCTTCTGGATCGTGCTCAACAATGGCTTCCTTTTTGCATGATAGAGTTTTAGGTGGCATCTGTGGATGGCGCGGCAGACTGTGTTTATACACAATGGTTTCTTTAAGTATTCCTGGGCCCATTTGGTAATGTCAATGACATAATCATGCCGGTGAGTGAGGCAGTGGCGTCTGAGGGCCCGAAGATCCCGGGCATCCAGTAAAGGTCTTCGGCCTTGTCCCTTACGCACAGAGATTTTACCAGTTTCTCTGAATCTTTTGATGATGTTATGCACTGTCGATGATGAGACCTTCAAAGACTTTGCAATTTGACGTCAAGGAACATTGTTTTTAAAGTATTCCACAATTTTTTTACACAAGCCTTCACAAGTTGGAGAGCCTCTGGCCATCTTTACTTCTGAGAGACTCAGCCTCTCTAAGACATCCCTTTTATAGCCAATCATGTTACAAACCTGATGCCAGATAACTTAATTACTTGCTAAATGTTCTTTCAGCTGATTGCCTAACATATAAATTAATTGCTTTTTCAGCCCTTTTTTGCCTGTGTCCCAACTTTTTTGAGACCTATTGCTGCCAGAAAATTTGAAATAAGCTCATTTTGTGGATAAAAATGTAAAATGTCTCAGTTTCAACATTTCATAAATGTTATCCATGTTCTTTTGTAAATAACATATTAGCTCGTGATCTGAAAGTCATTGCATTTTGATTTTATTCACAATTTAAACTTTGTCCCAACTATTTCGGAATTCGGGTTGTAGGTTACAAAGCAGTGAAAGCAGATCTTAACTAGTCTATAAATATTTTGGCATGTGCCACTATGTGAAATACTAACTTTTAAGAACTGAGAAAACGAGATTCAAATGTGTTAAATCTTTATTTTAAAGGTCATTTGTTTACTTTCATCATCTGGTATGTTTTTGGAATACTCAGAGATTCATGTTTCCTCGGGACTCAAAGATTTAGTTTATTTTTAATTTTTTTTTTAAGATGTAATTTTTACTTCATCAATCTGCACACAGCTATGAGCATTATTGAAACACTGGTAGGTATACATCTATTTGCATTGTAGAATAGCTGGTAAGAATTCACTGCATATTTCATTTTACAAAAGATTGTTCCATTTCTAAATCAGTAAAATTCATCTGTGCCTTTGGGTTGGGTTCTGAGTGGCACCTCTGTAAGATCTGCAAACACTGATGCGTGGGGGAGCCCAGAGGCTGTAAGCGACAAATGGCTGATAAGCTCGGTCCAGAGCCATGCCAGATAGCAATAAAACTTTTGTGGACTTCCCCCCCAGGATGCTCGTTCAGCCTGCATGTAGAAGGTGTCGAGGGTCTCTCTGTTACTCTGTACAGGGGTAGTTGCAAAGCTCTGGCTGACACAATGCCCCTGTGGGAGTCATATTACTGTCCTTATTCTTAGGGTAGGGGTTAGCCCCCAACCTTGAGAATAACAGGCGGCAGGGACTGCAAAGTTCGAGGGCACGTTAAATCGGGACTATAGTGCAGGGGAGTAAACTGAAGGCCTCCGTGTTCAGTGAAGTATGAATTGACATACTGCCGTGGTACCGTCTAGTCGGCGTGTTGTCGCATGTAAGTGTGTGGGCATCACGTGGTACGTGGGTGACAGCCCACACCTAAGCAGATGGAGCAATGGCACGACCTCTGTGAACAGGCAAGGCTGGTGAAAACGGTCAAAGTTTCGATACCCATAGCTAAGTGGGGTAGGGATCAGACTGTCGGTTCCCACCTGGGTGGCTGGTAACCACTACGGGATTCGGGGATCGCTGTCGACTGGGTCACTGGCCAGTCGGGTCGCATATAGCAGTAAGACCCTTAAAGTTGGCCGCCGCGCTCGGCTCAATGTATAGTCAGGCCACCACAAACCAAAAGCGAATGCTTTAGTAGGCGAGTGGTGCTTCTGTGATCGGTGAGCTTTGAAAAGAAGACACCGGGAAGCAGAAGGCAGATTTCTGAACCTGGGGGAGCCTGGGCAAAGATCTCTGTGGGAAGGGATCTAGCCTAGAACTGCGCCGTGGGAGGGGAGGTTCGAAGGATCAAAGTGAAGTTAAAGTCCAGTTATATTAATCTGTTTAAAATAATCTGAACCTTTGAGAACTTCATAATATGCTTATGTTCAATATTCAGCTAAGAAATCACTTCTGGACTTATAACCCAATTTACCTATATAATGATTCATCTTAAGACTTTTTCTTGACAACTGCATCATATTAGTACATATTCATATCACGTTTGGTCTTGTTATTCTCGGGGAAATCCAGGGAGTTGAATGGAGTATGTTTCATTCCCATTGAAATTATGGTCATTCCCTTTTGGAAACTCCTGAGAATTTGGTCAGAATACTCTCTGGTAATCACCCTATTCTCCTCTGCTGAAGTGTTTTATTACATCCTCCCAATGGTGGAAACCCAAAAACCGGATTCGACTCCCCCTCCAGATGTTTATGGCCATGCCGCCTGGATCAAAGACGTGGTTTGGCTTAAAGGAAAGAGAAACAATCCATTCTGGCAAGATCGTATCCGATCTCTCCCCGCGCACGTATGTGCGTGAGTAGACTCTATAGCTATGGTGGATCGTCTCTCTGATTTCGCACTCACCCAACTCTGTGTGTGTAGCTGTCGCCAGGTATGACTTTTATATTAGTCTAAATTTGTGGTAACTGATATTTGGTCTGTTGATTTAAGCTCTTGCCTACCTGGTGAATAAATTATTGTTATTCCTTTAAACTTGCATGGTCTCCGTGACTCTTAATCCTTTTATTCTTTCTAGCCGTGTTGCGACGGATACCTAGGGGTATAATCCCGACCGAGGTACGACTGGCCAGCGGCCTGGTATGGGAATTGGTTTTATTAAGTTGGAGAGACGATTATGATCTACTGACATAAAGGGTTTGTGTATTGCCGGTTCTGGGATTCTAGCCTTAAGGAAACCCATGGATGAAAAGTCGGTTATCTGTTAAAATTCCCTGAAGGAACCCATGGGCGTGCATAGATCTGGGTGCGCTGTATTCACGCCAAAAGATGCTGTTGCAGGGATGGCTGACTTCCAACCTCTAATCTAATCGACGAACCTAGGATCCGGTAACAGTACCAAAACCCGGGAGTACGTGTTTAGCGACGGTGGTAGTCTCCTAAGAGTTCGAGGTGTAGTCACTTCGAGACCCATGCAGGTTTCCCTAGATTATGGATTCTAATTCTAATTCTAATTCTAATTCGGAGTCAGATATTTAACGAGGGTATAACTAAATTTGGTATTCTAAATGTATTATGGAGTCAGATTAATTGTAACCGTTGTGCATTTGTGCCCCGTTCTTTGAACGGAGAAAATATATCCATTTTATTGCAATTCACACCAGCCAGGAGGTCGCGCGTGCTAATACCAGGAATCCACACGCATAAACCTTTAACCCCGGCTCTTCCGTCATTGGTCAAGCTGCGTGGGTCTTACAGCATAATTATTTTGACTTCTGCTATATGTAAAGTGCGGTAAATTTAGTTGTATTTATCCAACAGAAAATGAGAAAGAACATAGCAACGTTTGAATGGTTGAAGGTCAAAGCTTGGCCGAGAAGTAATGTGCAATTCCTTCTTATCCATAGAAATAACTGCAATATCCATTACCTCCTTTGCCATATGTTTATTAACCTAAAAAATAAAATGGCTGTTTACTGAGGCGAGATAAGGATCGATTTCATTTCTCTTAATACAGTTGTGTAAGCGAGTGCATTACTGGAGCATATTCATTCCAGACAGCGCGGATTGTCTGAATCCTGGAACTCTGTGAAGAGCTGATAAGGACGTAGTCTCTTCAGGTTGAGAGAGAGTATTTGGTTGCACAGTTGTGGGCATATTTCAGGTCTTCTCTGCCCAAGTCATCCAGTTCTTACTATTGTCATCATGCTAATAGCCAACTTTTCTCTGTTTGAGCCATACAGCTTGCATTAAGCAAGTTGCTGATATCTGTGTAATGAAGGCTTAATACAACTCTGCGCAAGAAATTATGATACCTGTAGTGCTGTGAGAAAGTATTTGCCCCCTTCCCAAATTCTTCTGTTTTTACATATTTGTCAATCTTAAATGTTTCAGATCGTCAAAATAATTTTAATATTGGATAACCTCAGCAAACACAAAATTCAGTTTTTAAATGATGATTTAATTTATTGAATGAAAAAAGCAATTCAACCCTACCTGGCCCCATGTGAAAAAGTATTTGTCCCCTTAGTTACTCAATCAACCATTTAATCAAATTTAATTGTTTATTGGGTTCAATTTCACTTGACACCCCCAGGCATGCATCACTTAAATAGAACCAGTCTGGCAATGCGGAGTAGGCAAAAAAGACAGCACATGATGCTGCAGTCAAAGGTAATTCAAGAACACATGAGAAACATAGTTGTGACCATTTGTCAGTCTGGAAAGGGTTATTAAACCATTTCTAAGGTTATGGGACTCCAACAAACCATGCTGAGAGCTATGGATTAAACTTGGGACAGTGATACACCTTCCCAGGAGTGGCCGACCAGCCAAAATTCCTCAAAAAGTGCATTGAAGACCCTTCCAGGTGGTCACATAAGAACCCAGACTAACATTTAAATAACTCCACGCTTCAGTTGTCTCAGTAAAGGACAATGTTCATGATTCCACAATAAGAAAGAAGCTCAGCAAATATGACATTCATGGGACAATCATTATTTTTTGAGGCACGAGATCGCTCCTGTGCGTCCTAAACAGCCAAGGGAAGGAGCTGTATGCCACACAGCTGTGGCCTGACATACCTGAAACCAAGCGCCTTGTATCGGCCGAGTGAATAAAGCACACCTCCTATTAACTGAACCAGGCGCAAGACCAGCTATTTGTAGTAATCATGCCAAACACTTCAAACAGCCAGTAGCTATGTGAAGGTCAACTCTGTGGCAATTTGGTTGGCCAACCATGATCACTGGATCAGAGTAGCCTGTCACCTTGACACAGAATACGTTTTACATCTGACATCATAAGTTCGGCAAAACTTGGTGTTTTCATGTATATTTAATAGTTCCGATGTTTGGATAACTGAAGGGAGCTTTGGTTTTATTGAATAACGCTGCCTTCCATAGAATAGCTGCTGCATGACTACATGATTTCCCTAGTCCGACAATTCACGAGCGGTTGACTGTCTCCATGACTCCACTTACCCTCAGCATTACCCACGCTGTATGTTTAGCTTGACTGACACTCTGGCTGGGCTCAACAGCTGCCTTCAGAAATATGAAGTCGCCGTGTTTCTTGAGCAGTACTTTACTTATTTCGTTGCTTTGCAGGTAATTATATGCCTGCGTGCTTCTATAATTTTGCAATTCTTCACCATCAATGCCTTTGGAAAACACAAGGTAACTAGAGGCACTCCTTGAGTGCAAACCTCCGCTAAGGCAGCACAGTCGTAATCTTGCTGAGTGAACATGGCTCTTAAGAAATTTAAGGTTTATCAAATAACTGAATTACTTTTCTCATAGCCCAGGTCATGATATATTTTTGACATGACCCTATATTTCACTTTTGCGAAAATCGCATTGGGTGAGAGCGTAGGAGGAAAGAAATCGCTTAACGTTACGTCTCGCTGTTTCTACCAAGCCAAACTGAATACCGAGTGTAACGTTGGTTGAGTTGGTATGGCTCAGCGCTGCAGGAGGCTAGGTGAACGCCACTGACATAACTACACTATAGGCCAAAAGTTTGGAAGCAAGATGAAATTTGTACAAAAAAGATTATAGTTTCATTGGCATACTTTGCAACAAAATAAACATGATTATTATATAAAGAGTCACTTATCAGAATACATTTTTACTCAAATTATCAGGCCCATATTACAAGGCCCATGGTCCTAGTGGATGCCAGTGGCAATCCGGCGGGCTGTAACCATGACATAAAGTGAATAATGCAAACTGTGATTTGTTTTTTACTTTTTCACTGAAGTAGAGACTCTTGCAAATCTTCTCAACCCAAAAACTAAGCCCCTCCTTTCTTTTGCTAACATTTATTCAGCAATGGTCTGGTAACATCAATGTATACAGTACCTAAAGGTAAATAGAAGAAAATGGTGCATATGATGCAGACGGGGCTGGTCCGCTGCCTTGTAGGGGTTAGGGATCTATACCAAGCCTGGGGAGCACTGAGTGGGACGGAATCCAGGTTCCCCACACCCAGTACTTTTAGCTACAATGCTTCGCTGAGTGGCAGGTTGTTCCCTAGTTCTGCAGCCTGGGATAACAAGGGCGAGGTTAGGCACAACACGGTGGGCTTGGTGTCTCTTGGTTGTCTAAAGTGTGTGTAATGCTTAAGAGATGAACCTTAAAATAATGTAACCCCATCCTACTACCTCAATCCAACAAAACAGGTGAGGCGCCCCTACCCCAGGTTGGTAGTTTAGGTTATTAACGTGTAGCCTCTAGCCCATAGTGTTAGCCAGCCGCCCGTCTCCCCGTCTTTGAGACGGGCACTGTTTAACCCTTTCGCAGGCACAGCGACATTTTTGTCGTTTTAACCAACGTGTTTTATAAAGTCTTCTTTAAATTCCCCGATTAGGGAATTCCCTTGTTAGTTACGCTCATTACCATTGGCTGTCTCTCAGGTCACCCAGCACTGTATTTTTAGCCGTGAACGAGGCATGGGATTTCCTAAAACGCTAAATACTGAGACTACTTCGGTCAAATTGCGGGACATGTGAACATGGCATCGTGAGTACAAATAGCCGGCATTCTAGCCGTGTTTCTAAGCGTAAATACAACGTGGATGAAGTTTTTTGCTTTATTGAATGACTCTGACGATGAGTTTGAATATCCAGAGCGGGGTGACTTGGATCCAAACGATTTTAGCGATTCTGGAGAGGATTAAAACATAAAAACATCAGTTATGGGAAACTTATTATGAGATTTGGTGTTATTTTATTGTTATTTTGAATAACAATCATATTTTGGTAAAAACCCAAAATTAATCCGTCCGTGGGGGTATGCATCTGGGCCAAAATTTGCCTGCGAAAGGGTTAAGTGAGACGCTGAGACGGGTATGTCTGATTTGAGATGGGTCCGGTCGTTTCCAGCATTAAATTGCCTATATGTGAGACGGGCGAGCATTTGTATAGATAACAATGGTTGTCCCAAAAATCTGCGGACTCTTGCGGAGTCGACTTGACCTTAATTCTTCAGTGAACTGAAGTGTGGTAGGCTGTGCGTGAAATTGGGCTCAAATATAAATTCATTAACATATGAACAATCCACGCACTTCTGTCTTATCTGTGCCCCACACATTGGCGCCATAGCAAAGTCTAGTCGTGTGCGTGTGCAACTGGGCATTGTCCACTAGTACAAGAGTTGTTTTTGAGGTAGATCAGCGCTTATATTGATAACGTAGATGTCCAAGAGCATTTTGTTCACGGTTATAAGTTTCAAAATGCTCTGCCTTGTACTGATTTGTTAGATTCAATACCTCTTTCGAAGCCCCTTCAAGTAGTTTTTATTCGTATCGGTGTGTGAGTGTCGGCAATTGAAACTTGTTTATCAGAAATCGGGCATTTGACTAAATGTAGCCTGAAAGAAATACGTGTATATTTCGGTAATCGTGGCTCCGCTTATTTATTTTAGAATCATGTTGCCAGCTTTCCGCTCTTAGGAAGTTAAACAGTCACCAGATTTCATCCCCAGCTGATCCACTTGTGGCGCAAGACCCACATCATTTCCTTATCGGTTGTCTCTTGAAATCCGAGCCCACAGGACGTAAAATGCAATTCTCATGGGGACACGTTTCATACAAGCGGTAGAATTGAGTGAATATTCCAATTAATAATTAATGTAAAATGACAATCTTAAAGCGAGATGATATTCCATCTACTACAGCTGATATGAACTACGTGTAAAGGCTAACAGTTCTGCCACGTCGAAACTGCTTGTCTCTTGATCACGTAGATGGCGATTTCCAACAAGTTATCTTAATCATGTTGATTGTGTTCTGAAATCGCGAGGCAAGCTACAAAACTTGTGCGATACCATCCATACATCATAAAGGCTTCCGAGTGCACGTCTCGTCATTCCTAGTGTTAATGCATGCCAAAAGGCTCCCTAGTGCTAGCTTCGTTACTCCAGGTTTTTATGTGTGCGGCTCTGACACGAGAAGTGATTGGTCATATGTTGTATGTTACATCTGAGCTCAGAACCAGAGTGGGAGGAAAAACTTTTTGCAGGCCGGGCTATATTCTCAACTGAGAGATCGATCCAGATACTGCTTCGCGCTGAGCTGGCGACTCACGGACAGGACTGGCCAAGCTTGGAACCCCAGTTGAGGGAAATTGCTTGGTCAGAATCTCCGTTCTAAACAAGCTAAATAAAGTTGTGGCATCACCGATTGTAATAAATAAAAGTACTGTCTTCAGGCTTGTATTGAGTCTACGGCATTCGGCATTTGAGACGTCCTTAGGCTGTTCCCAGTATTCTTCGGGATAGTTCAAATCGAGACTGTCCCAACTCGGTGTATGCGTATCGTCTAAGATCACTTCAGGTTTTCCCAGCGACATAGTACAGCACTGAATTCATTTAGGTTTGAGGTTTCAATAATGCCATGATTTTCTTTTATTTACAGTTCCCTTTAGTGAACCAAATACACTAATTCACTCATGTTTGGATGCAAGTACAGCTGTATATTTAAGATGAGCTTCTTGTATAATCAAATGTGGTGTTTTAAATTGAAGTGCTGTCTTTGATTCTTTCTTCAGTTTCAATGGCAAGAAATACCCATCAGTTATTATGTCTCCCCCCAGGAGGGAGGGGAGACATACTGTTTTTGTAAGGTTTCCGTCTGCGTTCGCGTCGAGATTCCCTCAGTTTCTGGGTGGTAACTCGGAAACCGTTTAAGATATTTACATCAAACCTTGCACACTCTTAGAATATTGTATGCAGATGTGCCTTTTACTGTCTGTGAACATCAATTGGGGGGGCGTTGGGGTGGGGGGAGACATTTGTTTCTTTTTTTTGTTTAAAAAGCGATCTCTAGATTATTTTGTTTGCAACAAGCTGGTTCGCTGGGATGAACCCCTACCGTAGGTGGTTTCGTCTTGGCCAGGTTGGCCTGGTCGCTGGGGTGAGACACCCTGAGATTCCATTCTGGCTAACACTATGCTCTAACCTGAACCTCAATTTACTCACAAAAGGACATTGATCCCTTCATCAATTTATTTGGGAAATGACCCATAGCTATTCAGTGTCAACTGACTGACAAACCAAAATACGACAAAAAATAATTATAATTATACTGAGGGAAAAAAAACCCTTTTACAATGTGAAACCACCATCAAACAAAACAAAAATGTATCCCTTTTTTGTCAGAAGTAATTTCACAACCCAAGTCAATATCACATACACAATGTTATAATGGAAAACCTTTTTTTTTAAATGATTGACTTACCCAGCAAAGAGGTAAAGAATAATAATAATGCCCTCCCGTCAGATGAGATAAGACAACGCAAACTCAATTTTTTCTCTTAGTTTAGAAGGACATCATTAAACCGATATACATTCTCCATTTAAAACCGCAAAATGGCACTGAACCCAAATACACTCTTCTCCGAGAGCCAAAAATTTTAAACAAATTGTCCCAAATACACTTTTCTTCAAGGTCATTAATATAACATTCAATTGAGGTACACCTTTCATTAAGGTTAATAACGTCCACTTCTCCTCCTTTGATTGAGCAATAAATAAATGAAAAGTCATTCATAGAATGACGACTTGCCGGAATCATGCACAGATCTCAGAAACATAATGAATGGAATGGAGTTGGTTTGAAGTCTCTAGCTGTAATAGTAGCAAAGTTATGAACCAAAATGTGTTTTTGACCTTTCTGGTGACCTTTACCCTTTGACCTCGAAGAGAGACCAGTCTGTAGCCACAAGGCTAGTCAATGTTGTCACCAAGTTTGGTCAAGAAAATGTGAAAATTGTGGCCTGTAGAGTGCACATAAACAGACAGACAGACAAACAAATAAATGAAAATAGAGCACTGCTTAGGTTACCTTGACCGTTGACCTAGATTTACCAAAATAGTGCAGTGCTTAGGTCAGGTAACGCAGGCCTTGAGTTTATCAACAAATTATGCACTTGGTTTGAAGTCTCTACACCGATTAGAACCGAAGCTATGGCCACTTATGTGTTTTTGACATTTTGTGTGACCTCGACCTTTGATGTAGATTCACCAAAATAGTGCAGTACCTAGGTGAAGTAACAGAGGCTTTTCATTTATCAACAATATGCACTTGGTTTGAAGTATCTACAAGGATTAGAACCAAAGATATGGCTTCTTATGTGTTTTTGACCTTTTGTGTGACCTTGACCTTAACCTTTGACCTAGATTCACCAAAATAGTACAGTGCCTGCTCAGTGCCTGTCCTATGTTGAGTATGCACTTGGTTAGAAGTGTCTACGACAATTAGAACCGAAGATATGGCTTCTTATGTGTTTTTGACTTTTTGCGTGACCTTGACCTTGACCTTTGACCTAGATTCACCAAAATAGTGCAGTGCCTGCCTAGTGCCTGTCCTGTGTTAATCATTCAATATGAACTAAATTGAGCTTAAACTGTAGACGCCACAGTGCAAACAAACAAACAAACGAACAGAGTAATATACTTGCCAATCCAAGATTCCTCAGATTCCAGCAAGTAATAAATAAATCAAATCGATGCGCTTTTCCAAAGGCTCCAAAACAATTACGGCGTGAAAGAAGCACTGCTTCAGCTTAAGGCAGCGGCGGCTCCTGACAAAAAATTCAGGGGGGGCAATTTTTACGACTAATCACACCGATGAGCTATTTGTCAAATACATCAACAGGCTGTGTCTCAATCTTTTTGGGCCTGTTAAATAAACTCAATCATTGCCTGTTATGTCCATTAGGTGGCAACATACAACAGAAAGAGTTGGACAGAAGTTAGCTAGTTAGAAGTTAGTCATTTTCCTTCATTACTCCACTTTCCCACTAATTCATATAATTCAAAATACCCATTTTGTGGATGTAACATGCATAGACTGAACGTAGAGATGGTACAAATACTGGTAGGTAGGTGGCAAGATCATCGCCTCAATTTACTTTATAGCAATGCCTGTTATGTCCACTAGAGAGCAGCACTGCAAGCACACAACAAAGTTTTCCTCTAGCTACTTGAGTTGCAATGATAAACTGTGGTGAAGAAAGTCACAGAGCCAGGAGCCATCAACTCAGAAGTAAAGAATGGTTTATCGCTACAATTAATCACTCCACTTATTGATGAAGCCGTGATACCTATTTGGGTGGCTACACATTCCTACCAAAGTAAAAAAAAAAAAAAAAAAAAAAAAAAAAAAAAATTGTGACAAGACGGCGAGTTGCAATTCATATGCAGGAAGTGATTAGCTAGCAAGCTACGTATCAAAATGCTTTTGATTCAGTAAATAGTCTGGCGAGCAGTTTCTTTGTTTTCCACAAGGGTAAAAACCCAGCCGTCACCCGCTCCACTATTGAATGATATCACATTAGCTGTGGGCAACAATCATTATTCAGAGCACGAAAGTACAGTCCCCAAGCTTCACTTCGCATGCTGAACATCACCAATGCACGGAAAGAAATAAAGATCTCAGTCCAATCCTTCACAACCGCTGTAGCTGACAAGCTAAATATTTGCCACAAGAATATAGTCGGCTAAAAATGAGGTTTTTACAGAAGCCAGGATTACGATTATGCACCTTTCAATATTCACTAACGCTACTGGTAAACCCCTCCACTGCTCAATGTCAACTTGTTCAAAGGTGCTAACGTTCACCTGTATAACTGCTAAATGTGTGGGTATCAATATACATCCCGCGTGTGACCGTAGATGGCCACTAATTACATGGCAAACGCTGGTAACTTCACCGGAAAACTAAACTGACCACTGGCTGACAATACTGCTTTTTGTCGGATTTCAAAAAAAACATACTTTTTGGACGGATCTTTGAATTAACGTATCAGGGGACTGTATAATGTATAATACAGTGGGAACGGGATGGTCATCCGTCAGGCACTTTTTTACGAAATGGTGTGAGCACACATATATCCTCTTGGGTGGATACTTCAGTCTCTGCGCGGCTAGCCACTCCTAGCGCCGACTCACTGGCATCAAGTGTAGACTATAAGGTGCTGGGCAAGGGCAATCTTTTCTAATCACCTTGTGAATAAAGCACTCTGTTTCCATACAAACTTTTATCTTTTTTTGAGTTGTTGGTAGAACCAACAACGGGCCAACAACGAAACAAGTGGAGCCTGAACGCATTCAGCCTGCCTATCTCTCTTCAGTACAGCGAGCAATGACCGGAAGTAGGAGACCGTCTCGGTTCTCATGGCAGCGCGCATCGTTAGAACAGGAATTAGGTGGATACCCACGACCAGCTCTGCCCACGACCACTGCTGTTACATATGACGAAAGCACGTTGGGGAAAGCCCTCCCGGAACCCATTGAGATTGCATTGAAAGGCCTTGTACTAGCCAAAAAATGACATTATACGAGAGTCAATGAGAGACCCCTGGGGCAATTTTCAGTCTGAGTGAAATCGCCCCGAAAGGGGCGGGACTATTGGAAACGCTAGTTTATCCTGATAGGACAATGCCATTCAAAGGGACATCAAGTGTAGAACAGTGGTAGAGCCGGGAAAAAAAAAAAAAATCTCTTTTTCTCGTGGCAGTGCGTCGCCCAATCGCCCCAATGGACAACCCGCCTCTGGCTTAAGGTTAGTTCAGATCGGAAAATGCCAGTCCGTGCGCGCAATTAAACTTGTGCTTTCATTCAATGTTATAAGTGAAGTGATAGGCCAGAAACGTTACCCACAAACTGTAGAGATCGCGTCGGGATGTCAGCTGGATGGCAGGGTAATAATTCTCACCAACAGTCGAAAAGTCAGTGGCGTCGTCTCTCGCTCTTTGGTAACTTCATCTAGTAGCAGTAATTCGCAGGCGCAGATTCCTCTGTGGGGCTGGAGGCTAATGAAAATGTGCTTGTAGCGTTCTATATGGGGTTGGCTCTCACGAAAATAGCTGCCTCTGACGAACACAGGTAAAACGTTCACATGCTCCTTAACCCAACGATATCAACGTTATCACTGTAAAATACAGGAACATCCTGAAGTAGTATTTACCCGACCAGTTTAAGAAGGCGAACCTCTACTCTGAATGCTATAGCTCCAAGTCAGTGTAGCCTTCAAGCTAGCATGCAGAGCTAACATTACTACTTAGCTAGCTAGGTCTCGCCTCTTTAAACGAAATACTGGTCGGCCTTGCAAGCAAAAAGGGAACAGTAGCAAATTCCGGACACTTCGCAACCCACGAACTTAACTCACTCGTTGTTACTGGGCTTTAACTTGCTAAACGTACAGGTTTTCACTACTTTTTTCCGATTTAAAAACACATCACCCCGTCTTCCAATTCGTCGTCTTCTTCTCCCCTTTTTGGCACTTGCTCCAGTTTTTTTTACTCTTGTTCAGGCCAGTCCTCCCCACTTAAAGGGACATGCCGTTTTTCTTCCCGCTACACATATCAATGAAAGAAAAGTCTAATAATGCAGTAAATACATCCCAAAATCCATAATTTCATACTGGTTTTTAAGAAAGGCATTGTGAACAGAAACTTGTAGTTGCTTCAAAATTTTTGACCTGTATTGGCCTTGCCTCCAAACTTCTGGCCTGTAGTGTAAGTTCATATTACTTAGCTAGGTAGTGTGCACGCAATACTTTATCAAAACCATTATGTAACATTAGTTTGGTACCCAGTGAGCTAACAATAGCTAGCTAGTCAATTGACTGAATTTACTTAGCTTTGCTCGTTCAGCCACGAATGTCTGTGACTCAGAGACTGAGTAAGCAGAACGATGTAGTTAGCGCAGTGCTAACATACATTGGACGCTAAGGGAAATTACATTTGCTTTCCATGAAATTACGCAATTCCGTTACATGAGAAACAGAATGAGAAAGTTATGAAAGTCGTTGAGTAAATTTTAGGTTTGTTGCTCACTAAACTCGTTTCATAACTTTCATATGACACGCCCACTCTTGTAAGATCCTGTATATCTGCAACATAAGATTTTGCGATGGTTGTTGTAGTGGGCATATTGTTTGACCATTCGCCGTCGAAATCAATTGGGTCCATCCCTGATGTAATAGCGACCCATCCACAAAATTTCAGAGATATCCGTTCATTACTTTTTGAGTTGTCTTGTTCACAAACAAACAAACAGACAAACAACACCAATCACATATACCTCCTGCTAACTTCATTTGGCAGAGGTTAATAATTAATTATGTGGATGTAGCTAACATCGGGCCATTGTTTCATGTCATCTACCCACTCTGTGAGAGTTGACAGGTGAGGTACTGTAACGGAATTGTCCTCATGACTTTTTAAAACATCCGTACTGTGTATCCACCTCTGTTTTGTTTCCATTTGTATTAGCTAAAAGCTGGCTTTTACAGCCATGCAACTGTAAACAAACACATCAACCGGAAGAGAAGAACCGGGAGCCGCTATAATTTATGGGTAACGTCACAAAGTTATGAAAAAGGTGGATAGCCAAATGCACACATTAATAAACCATTTTCTCGTGGTTTGCCGCAACTTGGTATTTGTAAAACAGCATGTATACTCCGTTTAGGCTGCTTAACTTCCTCATTCATCCAGTTATCATATTCCTCTGAACACACAGGAGAAGATTTCACATATCAGCATTTTTATTGCATATAAAACTAAATGTAAACTGACTGCGCTGTTACCCAGCTGAATCAAAACCCTATCTACTTGTAAGTAATTAACTACGGCTTATATGCTGGAAAAAAGTCAAATTTTCACTTCTGTAAAATTGAGAACAATATATCTAGTTCAGATTCACTTGTGATAGACCTGTTTTTCCAGTCATTTTTAGTTTACCCTTGCAAAGATCACGAACGCAAATAAAAAGTACAGTTGGTAAAGACACTCATTTTCTTGATCAGTCAAGTAAGCAAAAACAAACCATCCCAACTACTAACAACACTTACGGCCAAGAAGCCAAAAAATTCATAGATGTGACAGAAAATGTAGGCTAGGGCTGGAAAGGAAATGAACGTAGCTCGCATGAACACGAGTCATGCATAAAATTAGTGAAAAATAAATAGTTTTCCAGTTTTCCGGATTCCTCCGGATCTGGACGTTAGTGGCCTCCCAGACCTTCTCCACCTCCTTGAACTAGGTGTCCACTGCCGGGACTTCTGGCTCAGGTCCCATGGGCATAGAGAAGGTTACCGTCTGAGCACACACTGAAGGGGTTGAGTCCAGTGGACGCGCTCTTTAATGAGTTCTGGGCGTATTCACCCCAGGGCAGGTATTTGGACCAATCCTGCTGACGTTGGTGGCAGTGTGCTCGGTGGAACCTCCCCAGGTCTTGGATGGCTCTCTCCGCCTGCTCATTAGATTCCAGGTGGTATCCCAAGGTGAGGCTTACTGAGGCTCCCAGGTTCCTGAAGAAAGCTGTCCACACTCGAGATGAGAACTGTGGTCCATGGTCCGAAAGAATGTCCTCCAGAAGGCTTAAGTTCCTGAATACCTGCATGAATAGTGTGTCCGCAACCTGGAGAGCGGATGGCACTGTAGCAAAAGGCAGAAATTTACAAAACTTAGAAATTCTGCCGATAATCACCAGGATACATGTGTTACCTTCAGATGTGGGGAGATTTGAAACAAAATCTATGCGATGTGTGACTATGGATGCTGAGGTACTGGTAATGGGTTGAGTTTACCAGTGGGCAGCTGTCCTGGTGTCTTGCAAATTGCACAAGAGCACAAGGCCGCTTCCACATCAGAGGCCCTGTGGGGCCACCAGTATTTTCGGGTAATGATTTCTGTAGTTCTTTTGGCTCTGGGATGACCTGCTGACAGGGAGGTATGTGCCCACAGAATCACTCTCTCACGAAAGGTAGCAGGAACGAATGTCTTACCTGCTGGCACCAAAATATTAGGGGGATTCCTCCTGTACTCCTTTGTTATTTCCCAGTCCAACTACCACCTGATCGGGGCTAGGATGCAGGAGAATGGCAGAATCGGCTCTTCCACCTCTGGATCTTTCTCTGCCTCATATTTTTGGGATAGTGTGTCTGCTTTGATGTTCTTGAAGCCTGGGCGATAAATTAACGAGTAAAAAAGAGTACCCACCTGGCTTGCCGTGGATTAAGCCTCTGTGCCTTTCCCAAATACTCCAGGTTGCGGTGATCGGTCAGGATGGGGAATGGATGATGGGCCCCCTCCAACCAGTGTCTTGGAGCGCGAGTTTAATTGCAAGTAGTTCCCGGTTTTCCATGTTGTAGTTGGCCTCTGCGGGTGTGAGTCTGTGTGAAAAATACACACAGGGGTACAGTTTCTCTGGAGTCCCATACCACTGGGACAGGATTGCTCCCACCCCCGCACTGGAGGCGTCAACTTCTACTGTAAAGCATTTTTCCAGGTCTGGTAATTTAAATTTAGGAGCAGTGATGAATTCTTGTGTGTCGAAGGCTTGTTAAGGTTCTGGATTCCATCCCAGGTTTTTGGGTTTTCCCTTGAACAGACACGTCAGAGGGTGGGCAACTGCGCTAAAGTTATTACTGACGCGTCAATAGAAGGTTGCGAACCCCGTGGGATTAGCCATTCGGCTACTGCCTTCACCCTCTTGGTCACCATAGCCTCTCTCTCTGGTCTTATCATGTAGCTGAGGAAGGAGACGGTGGACTGGAAAAAGATGCTCTTTTATGCCTTGACGTATAGTTGATGTTGTAATAGGCATTTGAATACTCTCGTCACATGTTCCACATGTTCTTCATAACTCCTGGAGTAGATGAAGATGTCGTTGAAGTAGGCGAGGACGAATCTTCCCAGCATCTCTGTAGCACATCATTGATGAAGGACTGGAATACAGGTGGGGCGTTGACAAGGCCATACGGCATGACACAGTACTCATAGTACCCAGAGCTGGTGCTAAAAGCTGTCTTGCACTCGTCTCCCTCCCTGATACGGATTAGGTTATATGCGCTGTGGAGGTCGAGCTTCGTGAAAATTTTTGCACCTCGCAGCTGGTCCACAGCGCTGGGGACCAGGAGAAGTGAATATCGATGCTTCACCGTGATGTCATTAAGGCCTCTGTAGCCTATGTAGGGGCGGAGCTGTCCATCTTTCTTCTGGACAAAGAAGAAACTTGCGGACGCGGGTGAAGTGGAGGGAGGAATGAAGCCCTGCTGTAGAGCTTCTTGTACATACCGCTCCATTGCGTGACTTTCTGCCACCGATAGGGGAGGTACATATGGCTCCTGGGGGGTGACGTGCTGGACAGGAGCTCAAAGGCTCAATCCCATGGACTCTGCGGAGGTAACTGGGTCGCTTTAGTTTTGCTGAACACCGTTTATAGGTCCCAGTACTCTTGAGGAATCTCAGGCCGGTCTCCCTGGTCAGGGCTCTCGACAGTCATGGAGGTGAGGGGGCCACAGTTCTGCCAGCAGAAGGGTGACTGGAAGTGGAGACATCTGGTGTGCCATGAGATGGTCGAATTGTGGAACAGCAGCCAAGGGAGTCCGCAGATGAGAGGGTGGCTTGAGTAGTTGAGAAGCAGCAGCGGAAGTTCTTACAAGTGGCGCTCTTGGATAGAGAAGGGGATCAGTGCCGTCTGGTGGGTTATGCTGCTGTTGCCCAAAGGTTTCCCATCAATAGCTGCTGTGAGGGGGTGTGGAGCTGGTGAACTGGGGCCCTCAGCTGTCACACCAACTGGCGGGAGGTGAAGTTGCCCGCTGTACTGGAGTGAATCAGGACCTCTGTAAGAAGGGTCACTCCATTACAGGATACCTTGACTTGGATTTCAAAGTGTTGTTTGGTAATAGCTGTAGGTGACAACTTTACCTTGGGGGGGCGCTGTTCCTCTTTCTTGGCATCGGTTGCAGGGGCTGATCTTCCAGGGGCGACTCGCTGATGCACAAGAGTGCCCCAGTTCCATAGGCTCCGTCCCCTCGGTTGGCAGCCTGGTGGGGCCTCTGGGCTGGGCCCGCCGTCTCCTCTGCAGGGGCTGCTCCAGGCTGATGGCTGCATTGATGTAGGCAGGGACAGTTCAAGGTCCCTGCATGCCATTGCTGTCTTTACCTCTGGACACAGCCCTTCTGGAAGATGGTCAGTAGCGCAGGCTCGTTCCAGCCACTGGTGGCAGCCAAGGTGTGGAATTTGAGGGCGTAGTCTGCTGTGGTCTTGTTCCCTTGGCTTAGGTCCACTAGCTGGTCACCACCCAGGTGGTCAAAGACTGAGCGAAACTGCTGGAGAAAATCAGCATAGGTTCATAGGCATAGGCTTATGAATCAGTGGTATGTCTGCTGGAGGAATAAAGAAGCATATGCTGAAAAGTACACCCTGCCTACAGTGAAGAATTGTAGGGGCTTTTTGATGCTCTGCGGCTGCCTAGCTTCCTCTGGCACTGGAAACCTGCAAAGTGTGGAGGGCAAGATGGATTCTGTCAAGTACCAGGATATCCAAGGAGAAAATGTCATGCCGTCTGTAGGGAAGCTGACGCTTGGGCATGATTTAACTTTGTAACTTTGTAATTTTTGCAAATCTGAGTGTAGATACTGGCTTTTCTGTTCCGAATGTGCGTTTCTTTGTTTTTTTTTTTTTTATGATGGTAAGCAAACTGCCTCCATAATCTTAAAGGTCCCCTCTTATGCTACAATTCCAAGTTTATATTTTGATCTTGGACTCCCTTAGAGTCCTCCTGATTGTTCAAAGTCCAAAAAAGGGTCTTTATTTAGCTCATACTGCCATCCTCAAAAAATCCCAACTGTAGTCTATTGTAGTCTCTGCCTGAAACGCTTCGTTTGGGCAGCTCTTCCGCTATGGCCCCCCTCCCCGTGTGCCCACTTTCTTCTGATTGGCCAGCTCTGTGGAGGGCGAAGCTGGGCGGGACGAGGTGGCAGGACACAGTTTTCCAGGTCCGCCTCCCCAGTGTGTCCCGATGTTACAGACCGGAAGGTATTATATGTAAACTTTTTAATCGAAATATTTAGAAATGACAAGTAGTGAAATACAGTACGTCTTGGACCCCAAATCTGACCCGGAGAGAGAACAAGTGGGATATTCTCCCAGGCAACGAAGAATGGACCGAGACATCTCAGCTTCGTAAGTATTACAACCACGGAGCTAAAGAAAACACAAGAGAGGACAATGTCATTGGCTGAACCAACCATGAAACATGAGATGCGTCTGCCATCTTATCTAAAGAATCGGCGGGGAAATTCCGCAATCAAACGCTGTACATGTGTAGAGATCAAATGAAATGAACTTGTTCTAATAAACGCAGCGTCGAAAAGATCTCTCCATTCAAAGGAATAAATTCAATGCTTGCTCAAAATTTAGGCAAACAGAAAAACTCAGAGATTTATGGAATAATAAAAACATCTGATGGTAACTTATAGGGCACCAAATAGATACCGATCACTTAGTATCTTCCACCACATGGCTTATTTAGTGTAACGACAGGCCGATTGAAACACATTTGCCCACTACTTGGTAATATGCAAGATTTACTAGTGATATAAAATTAGCACAGCTTGCTTCTGGGTGTTGCTTTACATAAAACTTAGTCGTCATGAAACAGGCACAAAAGTTATGCCTTTACAGAAAACTTTTGAGGCCAGTTCATAATGCTAACTATCGTTTGCGGTTCTGCAAGCCACCCGCAAAGCATCGGTCTCACCGGGGTATTTTAGGCTAATGTATGAGCCTCGTATAGATTTTCGGAAGTTCACAGAATAATGCACATGAATTCAGCGAACCTGAGAGTAGTATTTGAAGCCATCGCGTCAATAATGATGCCTCGCAACACATCTTGCTCATAATATTCCGTCTAACACACAAACCGCTGGGATTATCATCCAGAAAATATAGCTATGCTCTGACATCGCAGAGCGTCTCAGTGAAAGCAAACGTTAATGTTTCATTAACAGCGACAACCGAAGCTCGCTGCAATTAACGCCAACCTGTCGTTTAAATTCAGTCAATGCATCATGCCACGGTAACCACTCTTGAGAACAGATTACTTCATCGTCACTTGCCTAGATTTGGTCGCTAACAATATTACGCTCCATAGCCCAAATTTAATTTTCAAAAACCGAGTAAGTCAAAGTGGGTCTGGGTTGTCAATTGCAACCTTGGCTACTTTAGCCAGTTCTTGCACTCGCTGATGAGCGATAGGCAGCAGCTAAGCATTTCACACAGGGCTCGGGAATTCCAGGACCTGCCTAAAGGTTTTTGTTTGACAAACATCAGCGCCGACCCACATGAAATATTCAGCATAAAGGCGTGAATGGGGTGTCGATATGGTTAGGTCCATCAGTCTAAAGCCACTATCGCATTCCACAGAGCTTAATGAAATAAGTAGACCAAAATGAAGCATTTTGAGCACCACAACAGGCAATAGAACAACAAATATTTATATTACCTTCTAGGCTACAGGTTTATCTCGCAAACAATCCCCTGATACCTGGAGAAGGTGGGCCATGTTCGTAAATTAGCTCGCCGGCTGTGCTGAGCAGCTCTGCCCCTGACGCAGCGCACTCCCCCAGCAGCCAGAATGTAACCATCTACTTGCCAGCTAGCAGTTCGTAAAATAATTTTAGAATTCACCCTGGTCATCGGTAATGAAGGCAAGCTTGGGCTCATCGATGCTGCTTCGATATAAATGATGTTTGAGATGGTTCCGTCCGGATTCTTTTATCTATAAATTTTAAGAGTGATGATTGCTTAAGTTTAGAAATGATGGCGATCTCGCATTGCTTGGCTGATCGCATTTGATTTTTGAAACCCACTCGCAAAATATCATGAGCACTCACGCAGTCACGTAAAAGGAGAATTTCATCAATCTGATAAGTTGACAAGCTGCCAATCGGTCAATTAGCAGATCAAATCTTTTTATTTATATTTTGAGAGGTGGGGGAGCGTCACTTCCTCGCGCTCCCCTCCACTACACCCCAGCATATGAGCCCACAGCTTCAACAGATAGAATGTGCACTGACACATGATGCAAATGGTCTGCATGTAATGACGGATCGTGGACACACTCTAATTGTTCACGGCCTATTATCGTCATGTTGCACACCCTACTGCGAACACTAATGAACTGCTGCGTACACTAAATACCTCGCCTCACATTATCCTCCTACTCTGGATAACCCGCAGCGAACTTTAAAAATCGATTTACGTGGCGAGTTATTAATCAAAAAATACCCCGGTGAGGCCAATGCTAAACTCGTTAGCTTTACTAACAATATTTGCTGTTGTATCGTTACTTACAGCTTGTGACTCCGAGATCTTCACCGCGAGAACTGCCCCAGGTTTGAGAATCAGCTGAGATGCATATTCATCATCGAACTGTCCTTTATTGACAAAGCTGTCTTCGGTGAAATGCCGAACACAAACAGCAAACGTTCCCTTAGAGAGTGGTTGTTGGCCGCTGGCAAACAAAAAAGCTATCCACTGATTCCTGGTGGCATCGTCTTTGGAAGAGAAAATAGTTGTGCTATTTTTTTGCATCCAAAAAAACATGGACGAGGAGCTTTGGGAGACATACTGACGCAACTGCATCTCAAATGATCTGTGGTTCTTTTTCTTCTTCTTTTGTATTTTGGGAAGTGCAGAGCTACTATAGTGTATTATGCATATCTATGGTACTAAGATCAGTGGTGTTTGTGCCTGCTAGAATAGTTTCCGGGGTGGCCAGGTCCAGCGCCGTGATTGGCTCTGGCTAGGTCTGTACTAATTGGACGGCATAACCTGACGTCAGGTTTTGCCCAGATCTCGTGAAGATCTGGGGACGAGCTGTTCAGAGAGGAAATCACGTTCAGGAAATCACGTTCTCGGATTACGGCAAAACCCCTGTATCTTATATTTAGAAACTTTACAGAGGTTGAGCATGGACATCCAACATTATAACATTGCTTGTATGTATTAAAAGAAGGATCAGCATAATAGGTCCCCTTTAATAGATAGATGCCACGTACATAAACTTCCGTTTCTATTTTGTTGCCATTCAAATACTTTTGATTTGATTTTTGAATACAAGTATACCACTGTTACTAATGTTATGAACATTTATTATGAAGGTTAGCAATATCGAACAATTGAAATACCCTTACCAATTCATAAGTGTCTTAATTATGTAATGGTATGTTTTATTATTAGAGAATGTGTCGTGGTTTTCATTCAGACATATTTTCATATTATGAGGTTCCCCCATCCCCAAGCAATTGGAGAGAGACAGATTCTTCAGACAATTAGGCTTTATTGAGGCATATTGATAAATATAAAGCCGAGTTCTTTTTGCGCAAGAAGAACTGACATCTTGCTTATCACACCCAGTTTTTATACCTTCATCACAGGAAATATCTTCCAAATATGGTCTTTCCACCTTCTCATTCTCACGCTACAACAGGACAGGCAAACCAAAACACTGCCAACTGCCCTTGAGAACTTCAACCGAAAGATAAGCATGCACATCACTAAAAAGGAGCGGAAAATTACAATCAAGAGAGGAAAAATACAGCCAAAGGTATAGGATATACATGGATACATAAATGATTCTACTGAAACACATAATCACAACTAATGATTTTACTGAACAAATATTGATCAAGCCCACAGAAATCAAATACATCACCTGATTATGTTTTCGAATCAACTAAACAGAAGCCTGCTTACTACTTACTAATCAAAGCTACAGAAGACTGCTGCTTATGTGTGTGTGAGCTGCTTATACATGTGTGAATTGAATTGCTTGTATATGTGTGTGTGTGTGTGTGTGTGTGTGAACTGCTTGTATGTGTGTGTGTGTGTGTGTGTGCGTGTGCATGTGTACATGTGCTGCTTGTGCCTGTGCATGTGTCTGTGTGCACTGCTCATCCCCTCCCTACGTGTGTGAACTGCTTGTATGTATGTGTGTGTGTGTGTGTGTGTGTTACTGCTTCTTACATAATATGGTTATTGATTATGATTATTGATTATGGTTATTCAACATGGCAATTGATCTACTGATGAATATGATAAGAAATATTGAAATATAATCCTCAACAAATGTTAAGATCATATAGGCAATTTGTGTCTATTAAGCATCTCTCTGTGCTGTAACGTGACTGCAGCCGAGAAAAACACTTCTAAATGGACCACTGACTCTCTGTGAGCTGGACAAGCCGCACACCGAGCATTTTATTGGACTGGATCATGTTAGATTTACAATTTACGATAACTTGTTTCTTTCATTTTCCCCACTGAGGCAAAAAAATGGTGGGGACATTTTGACTTTCAAAGGTTGTATTTGCTGAACATCATGAGACTAACTTTAATACTCTCCCTCTAATTCCATGCTATAATTCATAATTAGGACCTCACCTGAAGCCCTGATACACCTGTATACCCAACAGCTCGCTGACATGGTTCCTGCATACAAAATAGTCTATATATTATTACTGAGTTGGCGATATGCGTAATTTCTCACATCTCCTCCTAACCACCATGAAAAATGAGTCTGTTTTCCGCATACCCCAGTTTTACTGTGTGACAAAGATGATGCGCCAGGTTTTGAACTTAGTTATGAAGTGAAAACTGCATTTTGAAGCCATTTTTGCATGTAAAACCGGCTTATTCAATCAGCTGTTATCATGCCCGTGCATATATAGCCCGAGCATAGCATGAGTATCGGTTAATACATTAATAATAGCACCTTTGCGGGATTTCTAGACTGAAATTAACCTCAGAATTTGATATATCCACCTGTGTTATGCCTACTACAGCTAGCAACCTGACTACTAGCCAACCTGTGACAGAAACCAGGTTTAGTTCGCTAGTAGAAACTAGCGAACATGGTTAACATTAGTTGACATTATTTTCCAATAAAAAGTAACTTTAGGTAGCTAGCAAGTTTCACTGTTGATGCTAACTGTTTCTGACTAGTTAGTTTGGTCATTTACGCCCTGGATGGTAAAAAAAAAAGAAAAAAGCCTCTTATGTCGCTTCTTTTTTTGGTGGCCTCTCGGTTTTCTTCCTCTGTCCTCTGGCTCGCTAGCTAACAAACAGATGCTATATAATGAATAGCTATGGAAAGGTACTGCAAGCACCCTTGGTGATGAGAGTGGCAGTTAGCTGGCCTGCTACAGTGCTAAACCGCACCGATTCAAGATCCCGACATTACATTTGGCATTCAGTTTGGCTGAATATTAATAGCATTACATGGAACTATATATTTTTTTCTCACGCCCCCCGACAATGAAATTTCTGTAAAAGTGACACGTGTCTAATATCAAATATATGTCATGAGTTGGACCATGGGAAAAGTGCTATAGTTGTGTGATGAAGAAAAATCTGAAATATTGCTGAAATATCGGTAGGGACAATCTGGCCTCCCAAAATATTGGTAGGGACATGTCCCTACCGTCCATACGCAAACCTAAGCCCTTGGTGGCAACAATTGTTCACCCTGTCCTAATCTGAACACACAATATGATTAATTTTGTGCAGCTACAATTGGTGTGATGTAATTACACACTAAGCAGAAGCTCAAACAAGCTATGCTTGCGTGCATGTGTTTGTGTGCGTGTGCGCGCATGTATGTGTGTGTGTGTGTGTGTGTGTGTGTGCAGCAGTAAACAGCAATTGGAACTGTGTGCTTTTGTTGTGACTCTGTCTCGGAGTCATATCTGGAGTAAAATGTTCAGAATGGACCAGTTGGCTGAGTGCAATGGTTAATGTAGTGTTTTCTGTGGATCACTGTATCTTCTGCAAATGGCTTTGGTTACCAGGCAACACCCTTTCTTGCATCAAGATGCACATTGATAGATTAGGCGGCAGAGATGGGATCTGCCAAGACCAGCTCAGAATAAGAGGAAGCTGAATAAAAATAATGCAGGATGCTTGCTGGATGGCTACTGCAGTTTGTAAGTATTTGGGCAGTGGCAACCTTAAAGGGCTGAACTCCCATGTGGACATGTGAGGGTTTGAATGCCCTCTAATTAAAAAGCAGACCACCAGACTGAATTTGAGGGCATTGCATCCATACCTAGTGAACTGTACACATCCCCTTAAAATTCAGTCGAGGTTCAAATACTGGCAGACTTTGCTATAGTTGCCACTGAGCCTGAGAATCTTGGTCAGAAAGACAAGTCTCAACCCAAGGACGAAGACACAGTTAGGCTTAGCATCACGATGCTCTCTTTCTGGAGCTCATGAAAGAACAAAATAAGCCTGCAGGACTCCTGGATGTTCGGTGTAAACATGGCACAGGTCTCTTGTTTGACAAGAGATGCTCATCAGCATAATATTAAACAAGTGTGACACCAGCAAACTACAGGCCTGGCAGCCTTGCCCTCATTAGTGAGAGTGTGCCTTGCTTGTCCACTTTCCATGCTTGATTTACTTGCATACATTTTCATACTGAATCACAGGGCTACCAATCACATTCTTGTTTATCCACAATATGCTCAGCTGGTTGAATTCCCCATTGCCATGAATTTCATCATTTTTAAAATTAGCTTGGATTTGAATTTCCTTTCCTCGCCTGTCACAAAATTGATGGAGAGAAGATTTATCTTTCAAGATTCCCAGCAGTTGTGTTTGGTCTTGACACTCAGTACTCCCCTAATGTGACCAGCCAATTCTGCTGTACTCTATTGGAAAAATTAAATGTGCATTAATTCATTTAAAAGACATAATTATTGAGAAAATCCAAAATTATATTACCGATGCATACTTCTAAAATGTGTAAAATTTTCTCCATCCATCCTTCTGTGTAAATCCATGTTTTTCTTCAATGATTTGGCCAATCAATCTTAAACTGCATGAGCATTTAGCACTGATGAAGGAAATGACCAAGCTGATTGGTCAATTTTCCCAAATTTAAGCTGTTTGTGTGCTAATTTAATGTGTTTGTTAGCATTATTGGCAAATATCCATAGATTTGTGGCGCGGGCAGTCCCGGAAGTCCGCACATCCTTGTGTTGCTTGCATCCCAGGGTGTGGACGAGTTATTATCAAAATCTTAAGGGGCTAGTTATTTGCTGAAGGTTAAAATTTTTTTGTGTGTTTGTCTAGCACCTTGATTATCATCTTCATTGTGTTTCGCATCAATTTCCACTCAGTTTGGCCACACCACATCATGATCCTTATATTAGAATGTGGGAAATGTTTTATGAAATTCACACACTGGTCTCATAGTTGCTTTATGCTTGCTGTCACTTCAGTGCTGTGTGTGTTTCTGTGTGTGTGTTTGTATGCATGTGTGTTTGTGTAAGTGAATGTGTGTGCACGTGTGCGTGCGTGCGTGTGTGTGTGTGTGTGTGTACGTGTTCGTGTGTGTGTGTGTCTGACTGTTGATTGTTCATTCAAAGAACATTGTCCCACTGCTCATTTAGTCGTGACAGGCTCCTGGCTTCAAAACACATCAGTTAAATCGGTCATTTCTCTGTGCCAATCTCCATGAAAACCAAAACATTTCACTGTAATTCAGAGAAACTGTACACATGTCTCTGTCAGCGTTCAGTCTTTTTTTTGTTTGTTTTTTGACAGCCATGCCCATTGCTTCCCTTTATGTATCTTTTGTTGAAGTCCTACTGCTGTGTAATATATGCCTTCATTCTCCATTGATAGCTTACAAATCTATGTTTTGCAGGGTGTATCTCTCCTTGTATGATAGTTCCAGAAAGCTGTACTAAGCATAATTTCACTGGGAAACAGGGTTGCTGTGATAGCAGCCTGGGTCACGGTATTCGTTTCTTGTACCGTTGAGGGAGAATCGTACCCTTTGTCATTCAGCATCACAGAAAACACCAGAGAGAAAAGAAGCCTCCGAGCCGCCTCTGTAGTCTGGATCAAAGACGAAAAATCCAGACATTTTTTCTGCCACCCAAAAACTCAGGCAGCTGAATTTACTCATTATTTCTCCCTCCTGGCTCAAGACTAATAAGCAAATCCGGCACTCCTTCCCATTGCCTGTTTTTCTCAAACACCCTACTTTCCTTTTCTTGCTATTAGCTTTATTAGCTCCACGCGCTGGGGAAGTGAGGAAATCGAGCATAAAAAGGAAGGGAAAATGGGGGGATGTTAGCGGCAAGATTTAGGAAACTGTAACATCCCAGCTAGTTCAAACATTGATAGAAAGCTAGTTCAGCTACATTTGTCACAGAAACTTTACAGCTGGGCAGAAGTTGATCCATAGATCATTTATATGTCACGCATTCTATAAAAAGTACTATTGCAAAGTACAGTGTTATTCTTCATTGCTGAAGCTATCTTCGAGGAAACTTGCCATTCCACCTTCCCTAAATTTTTTTTTTAATATAAAAAAATTTGGCATCTCCAATCCCACCCGAATCTGGAATGCCTAATTGGGGAACTATGTACAAGACATTCTCATACGTGACCCCCAGTTGCCAACTCAGGAGAGTGAAGACAGTTCGCGGCTCTCCTCCGAAGCACACGCCTGTCAGTCTGCTGCTTCTTATACACTCATTGGTTGAATCCTCCTCAGTTCAGAACGAGGGCGGAGGAGACCCAAACATGAACAAGCTTTGAATCTTCCTGATGAGTGCCCGGCTGGACAACAGGAGGCGCTTCAGCAACGAACAAAGCAACCATTCTATATGACTCTTCCTGGCAGACCCTTCCCAGTTTGCATCCCTGTAGCGCAATGGCCAATTGTGCGCTACTCTGAAAAAGCTGCCGACCACTGCCGGTTGGTATGACCGCGGCTCAAACCCGCACCGTGATAGTCACTTCTGCTTCACAATGCGGTGCTTTAACCGAGTGTGCCATCCAGCAGCTCCACTTTCCTTAAATTTTTAAATAGATTTGAATCTGCTCAATGATGGCTGTACTTAACCGATTTCCAGGTCAGGTCCATGGAAAGGAATCATGCATTGATGAATAGCTGAATCACAGGAGTCAGGAACGCAGTGACTACAGCTGATTTGTAATTTATGAATCTTGGGGTTTTTTTTTTTTTTTTTTTTTTACAAGGCCTGCCTGCTTCTCTGATTCTGGAAAAATGTTTACTGTGTTAGTGGACAGAAACTGATGCTCTATCAGGATCTGATGCACACTGTAAACGCAGATTGAATGGTGCACTCAAATTGTTTTGCAGAAACCGATTTCCTTAAAAAATTGTGAGATCCATATTAATTACCTTCTGTGGATGGTGCTTAAAAAAATCTAGGTATACATTTTTAAAAGTTATTTTGCCATATTTTTATGGGCTGTGAGCACTGGATCATCACGTTGGCTTACACAATTTTCTAAGGTAATCACTTTCCACTGAACATTTGAGTGCATCACAGTTTCTGGGTTTACAGTGTGCAAAATTTTTTTATTTTAAAAACTAGAAGGAACATTTCAACAACAGGTGCCATGATAGGGCACTCGCCTCCCTTCAGATTTTACCCTTGCAGCCAGCACCCCTCAGTTCAGTGCATTATCCTTGCTAAATTAGCCATGGGTTTGTGCCATTTCTCGGTGACAACATTCGACTCAGTTCCACGGCACCGTTAATTGGCTGCACGCCATTAGTCTTTGTTGCTGAATGCATTTGGAAGCTGTGCCACATTGCAGCATATAGATAATTAATCAATAATTTCATTAAGTTGAACTGACACCACCTTTTTGAATGTTCTCATTATGGTGCTCTAATTATTATTGGAGCAATTGCTGCTATTATTACTACATGTGGCACAAGTGCAATTTTGATTTGTAGATATTTTTTGCCAAACGCTAGCTTTGGCTGTGAACTCTGACTTTTTGTCTGTTCTGCTGTCACCTGTAATACTGGTCATGAATTTAACCAGTGGATAAAGGTGCCATATTACAGTTTTACCAGAACGGAGTAATGTTCATCCTCAAAGAGACCATTCTCATTAGTAAGAGAGTAACAGATAATTTATTGGAGGAGGGGGGACAAAATAATGTGATTTCAATATTGCAGGGGGTGTGTCCCCTCATAACCCCTTAGACTATGCCCTTGCTCATTAGGATATAAATGTTTGATCAAAGGATAAAGTTGATCACTCATAATAACTTTGCATCAATTTGCAGTGATCCCTCTGTCTAAGAGGAAATGGAACCAAACCATGGTAGCAAAAATGCATCTGTATTTGTTGCATTCATATACTCATTTATTCAGATTTCTTCTTTAATCTGTCACCCATCTGTATTTTGGTTAAATGCTGCGTATGAATGTACGGGAGGAAATTGAGCTATCAACTGTCACCTAATAAGTGTGCGAGTCATCATCATCATCATCATCATCGGTGCTGCCCACTTGGCGCTTGAACGGCCTTGGGGTTCAACTGCTTGGAGCGATGGAATCTGTGTTCAAACAGTTGAGTGAAGTCCTTCTTGTTTATCATGGTTCTTAAGGCCTGCTGTTTGTCCATTTCTAAAAGGTTTTCTAATTTCCTTCAGATTCTCCTCCTATCGAAGAGCACTTGCTTTTGGATGGAATCGTTGTTCATTCTGCAGACATGTGCAATGTAGTTCAGACGTTGGGTGTAGCAGAAGTTCTGAATGGGTTGGGAGCTGGTGATTTGGTGGAGTTGGGCATTTGAGATCTTATATGCCCAGTCGAGTTCTCCTTCAACTTGGGAGGCAGAGTTGATGTTCCTTTTTCTATTGCTTTTAGATGGTACATTTTTTCTAGCATATCCTCCAGCAATCATCTTCCTCAAGAATCCATTCCATATCACTTCGACCTTTAGGATTTCTGCCAATGTGAGTTCCCAAGCCTGGACGCTGTACAGTAGTCGAGAACAAACACATACTGTCAGGATCTTCATCCGTGTACCGAGGTAGATCTCAGGATCTGTAAGAGCGAGAGTGTGGCAAACAAAATGAAATACTTTTGTGTGAATATGCACTGCCCGTCCAAGAAAAAGAGTTGCCGTTTGGATTTAAATAAAGAAATACTCAAGAGCCAATTATTGAATCATTATTGAAGAAATGAATATGTTTCACCTGGCAATAATTCAATAATTCTTTTAATCCTGACTGATTCAGAGCGTCACTTCGCATTTCTTAAAATCCGTGTTGGAAGACTTATCTCATGGTCGTTGAAAAGATGTTACAGTGTTTCAAGACGAGCAAATTATTGGCCTGCATCAAGAAAAGAAAACAGCTAAGGAGATTGCTGAAATCACTGGAATTAGGTTAGGAACTGACCAACAATTAATTAAAATCAGGAAGGATGGCGGTGAACTGTAAACGTCACAGAAGAAATGGGCGGGGAAAAAATCATGACTGATCCTGATTAAAGATTACTAAAATACTCGGTGAAGTCGCATCTTAAAAAATCAATAGTAGAACTCGTGATGGCTGGTATTTTGAGACGCCAAATGTAGTGGCCGGAATGAAAGGAAGCACAGCAAAATGACGAACACAGATAAAACAAGAGAGAGGGGCTCGCGCTTCCAAAGGACATAAATCTCGTCCGAATAATAATCAGGAAGCAAAGCGAGCTAGACAGAACAAAATAAAGGAAAAATCTCGGAAGCCAAGATCAAAAGATTAAGCACCCAGACGGTGCACAGACAGAGGAAGGAAGAGGGAAAAGAGAGAGAAAATTTCCCTTACTAACACTTTTCCTCTTTTGCAACTAAATCCTAACCAACTCTCTAGCTAGAGAACTGACGGGCTATAGTGAAATTCTAACACTGACACTCTAGCAAAGGTGGCGAGGTGGAACTTGGGCTTAAATAGAGTCCGGGCGCCGCCCACAATTAATGCCAGCTGGCCAAAGAATCCGATGTGGGCAAAACGATATCGTCCCGGATGAGAGTAACAAAGAAAGCTCCCAAACAAACGCCAACCTCCAAAACCATGACACTCGTGGCTATTTTTCATTATGAAATTTAGAGCATTTCCACACGCACAATGCAGCAAGAACTTGGAGGAGTAGAACTAAACAGCTGCCTAGCCACAAGAAAGCCACTTATTAGTGAGGCTTATCGGGACAAAAACGACTTCGGTTTGCAAGGGGGCATTAAGATTGGACTGAGGAGCAATGGAAAAAGGTCACGTGGTCTAACAAATCCAGATTTTCCCTATTCCAGATTGATGGGCATGTCAGGGTAAGAAAGGATGCCCATGAAGCCATGCACCCGTCATGCATAATGCCCACTGTACAAGCCTCAGGAAGCAGTGTTATGGTCTGGGGTTGCTTCACTTGGTCAGGTCTAGGCTCAGCATTATTCTGGAACAATAAAATGAATTCAGCAGACTACCTGAATATACTGAACGATCAGTATTCCATCAATGGACTTTTTAATCCTTGATGGCACTGGCATACTCCAGGATGACAATGCCAGGATTTGTTGGGCTCAAATTGTGAAAGGGTGGTTCATCAAGCATTTTCACACATGAATTGGCCACCTCAGATTCTGTACCTTCACCAATTGAAAGTTTTTGGGATGTGCTGGAGAAGGCTTAATGGAGGGGTTTGACTCACCCATTGTTAATATTGTATCTTGGCCAAAACTGAATGCAAATCTGGTTGGAAATAAATGTTTTAATATTGTATAAGATTGTCTATACAATTCCACAAGAAATGTGCACCATGATCAAAGCCAAAGGTTGCCAAAAAAAATATTATAATGTGCAACTTTTTTTTTTGGGCAGGCAGAGTATTACAAATTCAGGTCGCACAGTGGGTAACACTGTTGCCTTACAGCAAGAGGATTGTGGGTTCAAATCCAGCGATCTTTATCTTGAGTTTGAGTGTTCCCCCTGTGGGCACATAGGTTTCCTCCCACAGTCAAAAGACACATATGCTAAGCTATTTTTAAATTACTCATTGTTGGGAATGCATTTGTGTCCCACAGTGGATTAGAGGAATTGTCCTGAGTGTGTTCCTGGTTCTCCCCCATTAGATATGGGGATATACTCCAGTTCCCCCATTCCAATGGATAGATGGAAAAGACATAGTACTGAAACTAATGTGCGAATGCTTTGTCTGTGTGTATGAGTGTTATAAGAACAGTCACTACTTCATTTTAGGGTATAAAAATAGGAATGAATATTGTGTTAATGAGGGCATAATAATTTAGCGTTGATTTAATGATATTTTGCACATTATTCAGAGGACGATGCAGTAAGTTATCATTTTATGAATTCAGGGATATCCAGGGGCTAATTATAATACTAGCTCATTAAGATTATATTAGCTATCTGTAAGAAACTTATCATTATATATAGTATCGGACTTGATTCAGTGGTATTGAGGAACTTCTTGTCATTTAATCAATGACTAGCAATGAATTCCTGATTTAATCCTCATTTGCTCCGTAATACCCACTTTTAAGTTGGTATCCGATATTGTAAAGCGTTATCCAGTCATCTTCTACAGATCTCATCCCTCTCACTACATCTAGTTATCTGTCTCACACAGTGTATCTCCATCCTTAGGCCCTTGGACAATGCTTCCATTTCTGGCATTCCTTGTCAGACAGCTGTGAAAAAGCGGACTTTTACAAGAATCAGGGTTGCCATGATAGCAATTAGGGTCACAACATCCAGTCCTACGAGTGTTGCTGTGGGCAGAAATGCCCGCGTTGTCATCCATACAAGCCAGAAAAATATGAGAGAATGAGGTTAGTGGCGCCATTACTCAGCATTCCCCCCTATAGCTTCAGTTTGTGTCATTTCTCTTGGGTGACTTTTGCCGTGATTTTGTGGCGGCGCTAATTGGCTGCACCCCATTAGTCTTACTGGGAGACTGTAGCGGTGTAGAGCCACATCATTTCGTATTTGAGAAACTTGAGAAGCAGAGGGCGATATTTAACTCTGGGAGATGGCGGGATGAAAGTGTATACCGTCCTGGATGAACATAGGCTGCAAAGGCATTTCACTGCAGACTGCAAATTAAAGTGTTGGAGTGCAGAAAATATACTTCCAATAAATGGTAATATTGTAGCATTTGCCCTGCAGTGATATCAGTGCCATAGCAAACTGCACAAAGGTACAATTTTCAAATTACCAATGAAACGAAGTGTTAGATTTCCAGTCCACATGAAACCATTTGTCTCAGATGACATTTTCACCTAACAGCAGAGAGTAAGTCTCGCCTTGTGCAGAGGCTTGACCTGAATGCATATTTTATTCTCTTATTCTCACCATTTAAAAAAAAAATACCTTCCTCTCATTTTCATGGTGGATGAGTGCTGTCATCCAGTAACCCTACATCTGCTTTACATGTGCCAAATACCTCCCCTATGTTCCTTCCATATCCATGCTCTTTCAGCCAGCTAGGAAACTCCGAATGGTGGATCGATATGGAGCTGTCTTGGGAGAGAGAGAAAGGAGAAGGAGAGAGAAAGGGTGAGCGAGAGAGAGAAAGTGAGGGTGACTGTACCAATGGGTCCTTGAGCGTCTACAGCATCAACGCCAATCACAGATTTGACAGCAGTGTTGCTTAGCGGGAATAACTTCAGAGCAGCTGGTTCAAGCTCTTAGAAAGGTGCAGGATTCTGCCTGGAATTGGGAGCAATCAAGTGGGCAGAAGTTCTGCTGTTGGGCCCTTGAGTCTGACCCTTCACCCTAAACCTAGTCTTGCACCATTTCTTTTCTCTTGCTTGGTCTCTGTACTTACGGTTGTTCTCTCTGGCATTTCTGCCAGGCCGTCCCTGCTGTGAGTGACCTGTTTGTTTGAACACAAGTTCAAGAAAACATGGTGGTCAGGGACTGGGCTCAGATCTGAGGGAGTGAGTGCAGTCATCACATCTGTGGCTCTCAGTAGATTGGAGGGCCCACGCTCCCATCGAACGTTGTGTTCCATGTTAAAGAAGAGTTGTGGGGGGCGGAATGACGAAGGTGGAGGAATGCGTGCGAAGCAGGCCGCATTTGCTGACTGTGCTGTGGCATCGTGCTGAGTCTTGTTTGCCGCGTATAGCTCGGGTTCCCAGAGCCCATTTGTCTCTTTCAGAATGTCATGTTATCTGATTGTGTTCATTTGCTAAGTACATCGATTGCCGCGCAGCTCTAAACTCCATTGTGTTAGCCGGGGCCCTACTGCCTCACTGCCCACCCCCCCCCCCATGACCAATCCCCCCTTTCTCACTGACCTTCTTTACCCCTCCCACCCTTCCCCTTCCTCTACCTCAAAGCACATATGGCCTTCTTTGCAGGGGCTTAGTCCTTCTAAAATGCATCCTGACTAGCCAAGGTTTACAATGAATATCCACCCTTGTGGAAAGTCCTTAATGTCAATAATGTACAGAAACAAAACCAGGGATAATTTCAATTCCACTTTAAGGCTATCAAATTGACTGTACCCCAGTGTATGGCTTTACTGGTGAAAGTAGGCCTTTGCACCTTTTCTGTTGTCTCCATGTTCCTAACAATCTGTGGAGCACTGGATCAGTTCCCAGTTGATTCCTCATTACTAAAGTTCTGCACTAAGCCTACACGGGAGGTAAAAGCTTTTACAGTTAGCTCAAGGCTTTATTACGGTGATACATTTTGTCAAAATGGTCTCATTTATGTAGTCTGAAGTCCTGGATTAAAAACATGGCCTTGATTCAAGGAACCTTTATCTAGAATCTTTTATTTTTCATTCCATATCTTAAAAATCTAATTTGAATAGCAGTTTTATGAATCATTCCAATTCATTCTTTGTTTTGTTTTTTAGGATGGCAATATGCCTCCTTCAGAGGCATCACCTTGGTGTCCTGACTACTTGACTGACGGTGGGATGATTAAATGCTTGCCTGTTTCAATAATGTCACCTTGCTGTAGTGCCAATTTCTTCTTGTCCAAAAAAAGTGTGCCTCGATATGCAATAGGTCTTCCATCGACATAACTGCTGGCTGTCCATTTCCCTGATGATGTTATTTTACCGGAAATAGGTTTGAATTGAACACTGCAGCCCATGTTAATATTACTGTGTGGCTGTGTTTCCCGTCTCTATTTTATCTAAGGCGAGCTCTGTGGGCATCAGGGGGGACCCATAACAATGTTTGAAATGTACTGATAGATGGGGCACATCGCATTCAGTGTTTACCCCTACAGCGATTGAACAGCAATAATATTTATTCTTCATTTTAACTGGAGTGAATTTTGCCATCTGAAAATAATAACCAATGATGGTTCTGCACAATAATATTCTGGGCTACCCATAATAAACCCCTTTACAGCTATTGCAATGGAGGTGTGAAACAGGAGTCACCACATGGTGAGTTTAGATGGATAAGATGGATCAATACTTTTGTTAGTTTACAGGATGTCTAAATTCTAAGTTTGTGAGATATTTGTGAGAAGGCAGATGATTGGTTGAAGGCTTTCTTTTTCATTCCACATTTTACTTGTATATTCATGTTCTGTCTGTGAAAGGAATGGGTAACTCATGAACTAAAGACTACAGCAGCGTGCAGTGATGATAATACACTTAAAAAATAGAAGGTAAATCAGAAAACAAGTGCTATTCAAGTATTTATTTCATTTAATACTATATCATATAAATGAAAATAAGTAAACAGATAACAATATATAGTAAAAATAAAAATAATAATGTCTTTTTGAGAGAAAAAGTCCATGTCTAGTGTTGCGACCCTTTGCTTTGATTACAGTATTTAATCTTTCAGGCATAGTTTTTACATATTTTTTATTTCCTCACTTGCCAAATCATTCCATATGGTTTGAAGTTCATTACAACAGATTTGCTCAATTGGATTAAGGTCTGGACTTTAAGCAAGCCAAGTCAGAACTTCTATGTCACCAGATGTTTCTTTTTTTTTTTTAAACCCGCCACCACCCCCCCACTCTGAGGGACAACTTTGTTAATTCAATCAGTTATATAATTGTGTACGAGTCCTCTACCATCGGCCGACAAAACAAAACACGCAATAATTTAAAAAAAAAAAGAAAAAAAATATATATATTATGGCAAGCCGTTTAGGAAATTATTATTATATATATAGAATGAAAGTTTGAATATTTAGAGTAAACTCTGAATATATGGAATGAAAGTCTGAATATATATATTGAATGTTTGAATATATGGAATGAAACTTGAATATATGGAATGAAAGTCTGAATATATGGAATGAAACTTGAATATATGGAATGAAAGTCTGAATATATGGAATGAAACTTGAATATATGGAATGAAAGTCTGAAAATATGGAATGAAAGTCTGAATGTATTGAATGAAAGTCTGAATATATTGAATGAAAGTCTGAATATATGGAATGAAAGTCTGAATATATTGAATGAAAGTCTGAATATATGGAATGAAACTTGAACATATATATTGAATGTTTGAATATATGGAATGAAACTTGAATATATGGAATGAAAGTCTGAATATATGGAATGAAACTTGAATATATGGAATGAAAGTCTGAATATATGGAATGAAACTTGAATATATGGAATGAAAGTCTGAAAATATGGAATGAAAGTCTGAATGTATTGAATTAATCTCTGAATATATGGAAAGCAGCATGCCGTAATCTGCTGTCAATACGTCCAAAAATCAACGAGAAACATCAATATTTAAAGAAACTCACCTCAAGCTAAATAATTCAACGTTATAGACAAGTTTTATAGCATGATTGAAAGAAATCCTCCATAGCGGAATGTGTGGGTTCCTGTATATTCACATGACTGCAGATCCACTGCCTTATCAATTTGTGGATCTTTACTGTCACTTGCGGAGCTCTATGGATTCGACTACCATACGTAGGTTTATGTAAATTTACGCGAGCCAAACTCATCTTGCGGAACTTTATGGCATGGTGGATCTACCCTATCAGTAATGGGCCCTTAAAATAATAACTGAAAACTGAGGATTGATTTAAGACCAGGTTTTAGTTGGTCAATGGCACGTAAGCTTTATGCCACCTCAAGATAGCAACATGCTAACAATTTGCCTGACCACACCTCATTTTAAGACCAACATGTTCATGGACACTAATTTTGGTGCAATTTGCTATCTTTCCCATCTATGCACTGGATTGACAAATGACATTTGCGTTGGTCATACACAAGCAAAGACACTTGTGTCATGCTTTGCGCGGCTTTGCACAAGCTGTAAGATAGAGCCCTTCCTCTGCTATGTAATTGTGTTTCTGTTTGTGGACATATTTTTGATGTCAAACAAACAATGCATTGTTGTCTGACGTTAAAAGAAAATCACTAAATCAAATGCTGTTATTTCGTAATAATCAGTGTGAACAGACTAATGGAATCCTCCATCAGCTGTGCCTTTTAAACAGTGGTTACTCAATCTATTACTTGTGGGCATGTTCCAAAAAGGTGTGACATTTCGTTTGAAAAATAAAGTAGTTGTAACAGTTGCTTGTCATTAATTTTCGCGGCAAAACGCCTTAATGTTTCACTCTTAGAAGTGATTTTTGGGCAGTACTGTTGCATTATGGTATTATGAATCAAGTATAATGGTCCCCACTTTAATTTTCTCCTTTTTTGTCCACCTCTACAACAGCAATTTTGATGGCTATTCCTACATTAATTCCGAGTAATATCTGCCTTTTTTTTTGCCTATAGTAGAACATTGGCAATGTGAGATGCAATTGTTTGTGATCTGGAGTTATGGCACTTCACCAAAATCTTACGTTTCAATTTGTACAAAGTGCCAACTATTTAGTGAAAAAAGAAATAAATAAAAATCATTTTAAAATCAAATTATGGAAGTTGTTCACGGTTTTTTTTCTGAACAAAATACACGCATACTTTCGTTGAATAAGCCTCGTTATTTCTTTCCACAAGATGGTTCTTGACAGCAGTTGCATCACATGACTTTACTACCGCGCTATCCGCTGTATTTGCGCATCATTTTTATTGCGGTGATAGTTCGACCGTCGTTTTTCGAACTGGTGATAGCTTGACCGCAGTGCACCTGCGAGGGTGAAGGCGTGCTGAGGGGTCGCTGTCAGTATGGCAGGATACGACCATGTGAATGGCTTCAGGGTAGAACTCTTATGATAGGGATAAAGTTTGGTGCATGTCGGACAAAGTACACTGAAGTTATCAGCATTTGAATTTTCATGGCGAATTGCATAAAATGGCTGCCCTGCCACGCCCACACTGTGACACCCACCAGAATGAATTTAATAACTTTTGATCTTCAAGGGGTCAAGAGTACACACAGGGATTTTCATGAGAATTGGACAAAATCTCGAGGAGGAGTTTGTTAAATTCCGATGCCTGTAATCGCCAAAAATTGCCTTATTTTGCATTTTTCAACGCCAAATAGTGGGCTTCCTGTGCTTTGGACAAAAACTTCCCGAATGGCAATTCCGTTTGTCTTGGCATGCTCTACATGCCAACCAAATTTCAGCATAATCGGGCAAACCACTGATTTTTTATTAATTTTTGAATTTTTCCAGGGGGCGCTGTTGAGCCATTTTGCCCCGCCCACTTGCAAAACCAATACAATTAGTAAATATCTATGAAAACTGATCAGCGTGTGAAGCTTGGTGTGTAATGAACAACGTTTACCAAAATTTATTAGGGAATCAATGTTCACGGCGAGATGCTCACAATGGCCGCCCCATCACGCCCACACCGTTAATTGACACAAGAGATTTTAATAATTTTTCATTTCACAGGCCTCAAGAGTGTCCACGCCCGTTTTCGTGACATTCTGATGAAATCTGTTGGAGGAGTTTGCAGACCCCTCCTGAATTGCCTGACGTGCGGCACTGTGGCCTGTGGCGCTCCCTGCATTATGAAAGAGTGAATAAATTTCTTCATCAGTAGAACAATATTGGATTCGGTTATGGGTGTTATGGCCCATACATGCGTTCGCCGAAGTGCTAATTATTTCTCCATTACTTAATATTGCTGAGACCAGATTTCGTGCTGACTCATGTATAATGTCGCACTCACTTTTGCAGGAACAGCGATAACTAATCGTCTCAAAACACAAGATGGTGACGTCAGTTTCCATTCAATATTCTCATGTTTCATTCCATGTATTCAAACTTTCATTCCATATATTCAGTTTCATTTTATATATTCAGAGTGTCATTCCATATATTCTTCAAAGTTCCATTATATATATATTCAGACTTTCATTCCATGTCTTCAAAGTTCTATTCCATTTATTCAAACTTTCATTCCATTTATTCAAGTTTCAATCCATATATTCAAGTTTCATTCCATATGTTCAGACATTCATTCCATATATTCAAGTTTCATTCCATATATTCAGACTTTCATTCCATATATTCAAGTTTCATTCCACATATTCAGAGTTTCAATCTATATATATAAAAATTTCCTAAACGGCTTGTATACGGCCATTATATATATATATATATATATATTATGGCCGTATACAAGCTGTTTAGGAAATTTTATATATATATATATATATATATATATATATATAATAAAGTTTCAAGATGTTGTGCATGTTGTATTTTATGCCGATTTAGAGGTTCTTTTTTTGCCCCCCCAAAGAGGAAAAATGCCCACCCAAGCTTGGCATCCTGGCAACGCCTCTGCTTCGGCACAGGAGATGGCCCTTCTTGTTGTGGACCATGTTTTCCGGCTGCATGGCATCCCTCAAGATGTGGTTTCTGACCGGGGCCCTCAATTTACGGCCAAATTCTGGCATGCATTTTGCAACCAGTTGGGGGCCACCGTCAGCCTTTCCTCTGGTTTCCACCCAGAGACTAACGGGCAGACAGAGCGAACCAACCAGTCTTTGGAGAATGCTCTTCGATGTTTGGCGGCTGACAACCCATCTTCGTGGAGTCGATTTTTAGCATGGGCCGAATACTCCCACAATTCACTGGGTAACTCCTCCACAGGCCTTTCCCCGTTTGAGGCTCAGTTGGGTTATCAGCCTCCGCTGTCTCCTGCGACTGACAGGGATTCAGAGGTTCCTTCGGTTAATCACTTTGTTCGGCGTTGTCGCTCAGTTTGGGCCAGGGTCCGTTCCTCCTTATTGCGCTCTGGATGGAAACAAAAGAATGCCGCAGATAGAAGGCGCCGTTCAGCTCCATCTTATCGGGCCAAAGGGTCTGGCTTTCCACGCGGGACCTGCCCTTGAGAGTGGAGTCATGGAAATTGGCTCCCCGCTTTATTGGTCCTTTTAAGATTGCGCGAAGGATCAATCCTGTCACAGTCCAGTTGAAGCACCCTAGATCCTTACAGATCCACCCCTCTTTTCATGTCTCCAGGCTCAAACCGGTGAGCACTTGTGTCCTGGCTCCGGTCGACAAACCTCCGCCGCCGCCGTGGATGATTGAGGGGGGGCCGGTTTACACTGTGCATCGTATTTTAGCCGAGAGGCGTGTCGTGGAGCTCAGTTTTTAGTAGATTGGGAGGGTTATGGTCCTGAGGAGCGGTGATGGGTCTCTTCTCGGGATATCCTGGATCCTACCCTTATTTCTGAATTCCGTGCGAGGGGCTCTCTGGGAACTTCTGAGGCTGTTCCTTGGGGGGGGGGGGGTCCTGTCACGGTTTGTGAGGTGTGCGTGTTGTTTGGACTTTTCTTTGCGGCTCTCGTCCCAGGACAATATCGAATTCCTGGGCCATCGAATTCTTTACGCAGCTGGTTGATTGAGCTGGGGCAGCGCTTTCCCAGAATCTATATAAGTAGGATGTCCAGCACGCCTCCTTCGCTAGAGTGTCTGTGTTTAGCTTCGCGCAATAGCCGAAGATATCTGTAGTCAGGTTTTGTATGACTTTCTATCTTCTAATTGTTGGAGTTTCTTCTCCCTATCTCGCTTTGCCTCCGTGGTTCGGACTATTATACGTCCTTTGGAAGCGAGAGTACTTGCGTTTGGTCTGTATTATTCTCTGCATTTGTACTGTGTTTGTGCTACTCTCTTTCTCTCTGTTGTTGCGTTTGGCCTCCGTATACTACCGGCCATTAGACACGCAAGCACACACCAGTCCACTCAAACCTGGGGTATGGCGTGAGGCAACAATGCTCAGTCCAGACCCCAGTTGACAGTCATTTGCATGCATCTAGTGTAAATACGCTTGTGTGCTATGCTGAAAGAAAAAAATGAAATATCTTTATCATGTGAATTATCAGCCTCACTTTTTATTCTGTAGTCACAGCCTTGTTCTCCCTGAGCTTCTGACATCCACCACATGTACTTGCCATGGAGTGCTTGTAATGACAGCATCTGCTGAATACATAACTGGATAACAATCACAAACAGGAGGTGACAGGACTTCTTAGTCAGAGCCACGCAATCACTCCCTGACCAGAAGAGCACCACCTCATTACTCACGCTGGCTAACCTGCTGAAAAAAAAACAAAACATGACAGCATAAAGGGAGTGGATGAAAGACTTCTTTTTCCTTTAAGAAAAAGATCAAGATCACAGCTGCAATATGAGGATTGAAGGTTATGAACAATCCTGACATCTGATGTCATAATCATGTTTTATCCAAAGCAATAGAGTTCTGGAATTCTGTCTGAGAACTATGAAAAAAAATAGCAGTAGGCTTCATCTCCCTTCCTGTACAGTTAAGAGTGAAAATGTTAACTCTCAAATTTCCATTTAAAAAACTGCTACTGTTTTAAATACAACAACCTGTTGCAAAAATACAGTCTAACTTTTATTGCATTGCTCACAAGAATGATATAAATATCAATATGAACCATTTATGATGTTGTTTGAGGCAGATTAATGCTCTTAACTTGGTTAGCGTGACTGATGAAATGCGGACATGTATGTATGCCTATTTTTGGGTTGCGCTCCTGTTTGGCAGAGCTGCTCTGAGTGGAGTTTGTGTGTGTTTTTTTTCTCAATTTACGTGGGCTTCCTCCAACAGGCCAAAGAAATGCTAGTGAGGATAACTGGACAGACTAAATTGCCTATGAATGTGTGTGAGTGAACTGAGTGTGATGGATTGGTGAGCTGTCCAAGTTGTGCTCCTGTCTCCAGTGCATTGCTGCCATAGTCTCCAGCTCCCCCGCGACCCTGCTGGGGTAAATAAAGGATAAATGAATGGACTGAATTCAATGAATGAAGATACAGAATTAAAGTATCTAATACAACAGCACATCAATGTCTCAAATCGAGGGCTGACTGCAATAAACAGTTATGTCCAGATGTTATATATTGGACATAACTGTTTATTGCAGTCAGCCCTCGAAATGTAACATGTGATATTTGACGCATAAGTTTTTAATGGAGGTGCTTACACTTTCTAACTATTTTCGGTCGCACTTTAAAATAAGGGTTCACGTTGTATGCTAATGCATGACTCCCGATGATTTAATGCATGAATGAAGTAACTGTGAAATAACATTCCTTTACTCATGATCTATTGTGAACCATATAAATCATAATCATAAAATCATAATGGCTTCATCATTTTTTTAATGGTGAGCAAGACAAATTCATCACGTCAAATCCATGCATTAAAACATCATGAGTCATGCATTAGTTCAGAACTATTTAAGCATATTATTTGTACCTTTATTGCAAAGTGTTACCCCTCTTTGGTTTTTGTTTCACCCATAATTGCAACTGCAGGATTTTCAATAACTGTTAATTTGTCTTAACTAAGAGCATTTACATTTGCAGCAGTTACTTATCCTCTTAAGCCACATTTTTACAAACATCTATACATGCCATGAGGAATAAAAGTTCCAGATCCATATTGTGATGTATTTGCCACGACTGCACAAAAACGGGAAAAAAGTTAACCAAAGTAAACAATCAACAGGTTCCCAACTGGTGAAACCCTGGACATGGTAAGTAACAATTTATTAGGAGAGGAAATAAAGTTGAACTCTGTGCTCAGCAAACTAATTTGGAGCTTTTCTCAATTTCCAATTATACTGGTTTAAAAATGTTGTAATCCAAAATTTCAATATAGAAAAATAAACAACATCGGCCCAAGGGTATTATATTCTTCATGAAACACAAATATCTGTCAAAATGTGGCTGAGGACAGCAAATAATTACTGTAAACATGAGATGCATCTAATTAGCACAAATTAACAACTTATTGTACCCTACAACTGCAGTTTTGGTTGGAACAAAAACCAGTATACACGGGGGGGGGTTGGGGCAGCAGGACTGAGCAGGATAAGCATATCCAAACTCAGAGAAAGATTGGGAGGAGTGACATATGGTGGAAATCTCAGGCATCACATTTTCTGTGGGGCATATGGATGACGGTAATCTGCACATTATGGTAATGGGAAAGCCTATCATACGCATATCCGATATATTACTTCAGTAATTCCGATAGTTCTCCGTTGGATTTATTTGTTTTAAGAGCATCCCTTCACTCTCAAGGCTGAGGAACTGAAAAAATTACACCGCATAGCATACCATCCATTCAATTTTACATTCAGCCTTTGAAAAAAAAAAAATTGGGAGTGATTTGAAAAAACCTTTTCACTGGTAAAGTGAGGAATTGCACAAACATTAAATAAAATCACTATTTTGGGGTGGGTGAACCAAGAGGAGTCCAATCAGGGTTGAAACATTTTTCCCCCAGGCCATAGTGACACAGAGCCTTGCTATGCATTTAAAATGACCTCTATCAATCCACAGGGATTGGTTAACTGACCATTTTAGCGCTACCGTGCTGACCTGCAGGCTCTGATGCCCCGGCACACAGCACACTGAAGCTCTGGGCCCATATTAGCTTGTGTGGGAAGGTACCTTTAGTAGTTAGAATCAGATCACTCCCAGGACACCCATTTAATCTCCTTGGCTGATGCTAAGTCATCAAAAAAAAGCTCTTCAGTAGTAGTCCTCGGGGACTGATGAAGGTCCAGCGGGTCTGAACACGTGCGTGATTCCAGTAGGAGACATCGAGAGGTTCACGTTTCTGCTTCCGATTCCATGTTGATGGCATGCGGCATCTCTGTACCAAAAAACTGACTGCAGTTGCGGGAATGCCTTGCAGAACATAAAATATGGCTGGGACAATAAGTAAAACTGGCATAGTCAAGTAAGACAATTACAGGTAGTCCAGTCACCCACAAATGTGATGGGTAAAAACTTGGTCTGTTTCCTTGTATGCAGGAATGAAATCATTTCAGAGGCCAAATAGAGGCCCCGCCAACCCCAACCCCCAGTCTCTGATATTACTGTACTTCATTACAAAAGTCGATTGGAGAACCGATTGCTAGAGGCACATAACAATGAATGCTACAAGCAATGCCAACCATACACTGGAGGACTTTGAAAAAACATTCAAAAGACTAATCTCTGACACGCTCTTGGATATAAAGACAATATGTCATAAAGTCATGGAGTTTTTACTCACAGACTATAAGATTTTGCAAAGACTGGGGATCTTGCAGAGCGCACCAATTGATTGTTTACTAGATTTGATTCAGTCAGAATATTAAGACAACAAAAAGACTGAGTTTTATGACTACCTTTCACCAAACGGCAGTGTGGCCCTTCTCGAGCAAAGCTTCCATGATTTTTCTCCAATACTGGAAATTTGTCTGTGACAGTGAAGTTGCTTCAAAAGTTGTTCGATGGAAGGCAGCCATAATGCATCAGAAAATTCATCTCTTCAGCAATGTGCAATTAACAACTCTGGGCTCAATGCGACTCCCCCATTTCTGTTCTCGGCACTCGTATATTAACTGTGAACATAATTTTTAAATGAAATCTTCCTTGATACCAATTATTCCAAATCAATCACTAGAACAACTATTAACAACTACATATTATCTCAGAGGATAATAAAATTTATCAGCAAAGGCAAAGGTTTTAGTCATGTTTCTTTGGAATACTGGAGGATAAACTCAATAGACTGAGGCTTGTCCAAACTGCTGGTACTAGACCATTGAATCACACCTGCTGGACAGAAGAGATCACAGCCTCCCTTTTAAAACCACTGAATTGGCTGGCTGTTAAATGGCACATTGAGTACAAGATTACAATCAAAACATACAAGCCCATCAATGGGAAATGAGGCCTTATAAACAGAGGGAGGCCTCATTCAACAGTGGGCTTGTTATCACCTTACATTCCAGTTAAATTCAGCCGATAGTAAAGCAATAGACTTAACCATGCTCAGGTATTACTTCAAATAAGCTGTTCGTGAGATTTAGAATCATTCATACATACAATTTTGGTAGTATATTAAATATTTATCACCTAAACTATGAGTGGACTGAAATTGCTTCCCATCATCATCATTATGATCAAACCGCTTGCCATTAACAACAGCTCCAGTATTTCAAATTTATAAGATGTCATTATCTGGCAGATGCCGGCGGCAGAGCTGGAGTGCTTGAATGCAGGGGGATTTAACAATGACACCTATGGAAGGCAGGCTGTTGTCTTGGGATTTTCATATTGAATCAAACAATCCTTCAAGTGTAAAAGAAGCCGGAAAAATCAAGGGGCGTTTGATCAAACCATGTTAAAGTCAGAATAAATGAGTTTGACAGAATTGCAGTGTTGGTTTTCTTTATGCCTGTTACAATATGCAGCCCCCAAAATCAACATTGTGCTTCTGTAGCAACCTTCCAACTATATTTTAACAATGAAAATTTTAGATTCAAATTTACTGCGGTCAACCACACTGACCACAAAAAAATGAAATGCAAAACTTTCACAAAAATGTTCAAGAGTTAGACTCAACGTAATTACAACCCCAATTCTGAAATAGTTGGGACGAAGTATAAGTTGTGAATAAAATCAAAATGCAATGACTTTCAGATCACATGAGCCAATATGTTATTAACAATAGAACATAGATAAAATTTCAAATGTTGAAACTGAGACATTTTACATTTTTATCCACATAATGAGCTTATTTCAAATTTTCTGGCTGCAACAGGTCTCAAAAAAGTTGGGGCACGGGCAAAAAAGGGCTGAAAAAGCAATTAATATATAAGAGAATCGGCTGAAAGAACATTTAGCAAGTAATTAAGTTAACTGGAATCAGGTGTGTAACATGATTGGCTATAAAATGGATGTCTTAGAGAGGCTGAGTTTCTCAGAAGAAAAGATGGGCAGAGGCTCTCCAACCTGTGAAGGCTTGCGTAAAAAAATTGTGGCATACTTTAAAAACAATGTTCCTCAACGTCAAATTGCAAAGGCTTTGAAGGTCTCATCATCGACAGTGCATGACATCATCAAAAGATTCAGAGATACTGGAAAAATCTCTGTGCGTATGGGACAAGGCCGAAGACCTTAACTGGATGCCCGTGATCTTCGGGCCCTCAGACGCCGCTGCATCACTCACCGGCATGATTCTGTCATTGACATTACTAAATGGGCCCAGTAATACTTCAAGAAACCACTGTCTGTAAACACAGTCCGCTGTACCATCCACAGATGCCACCTAAAACTCTATCATGCAAAAAGAAGCCATTTTTGAGCATGATTCAGAAGCGCCGCTGTGTTCTGTGGGCCAGGGCTCATTTAAAATGGACTGTAGCAAAGTGGCAAAGTGTCCTGTAGTCAGATGAGTCCAAATTTGACATTCTTGTTGGAAATCATGGGCGTCGTGTCCTCTGGGCTAAAGAGGAGAAAGACCACCCCTCCTGTTATCAGCGTTCAGTTCAAAAGCCAGCATCTCTGATGGTATGGGGATGCATTAGTGCGTATGGTGTGCGACACTTGCGTGTTTTAAAAAGCACCATGAATGCTGAAAGGTATATAAAGGTTTTAGAGCAACATATGCTCCCCTCCAGACGACATCTATTCCAGGGAAGGCCTTTTTTATTTCAGCAGGACAATGCAAAACCACATACTGCAGCTATTACAGCAGCATGGCTTCGTAGTAAAAGAGCCCCTGTGCTGAACTGGCCTGCCTGCAGTCCTAATCTTTCACCGATTGAGAACATTTGGCGCATAATTAAATGAAAAGTCCGTCAAAGAAGACCCAAAACTCTCCATCAACTGGAAGTCTGTATTAAACAAGAGTGGGATCAAATTCCAATGGCTAAACTCAAGAAACTTGTCTCCTCAATGCCCAGATGCCTCCACTCTGTATTAAAAAGAAGAGGGGATGCTACACCATGGTAAATAGGTCTCTGTCCCAACTTTTTTGAGACCTGTAGCAGCCATCAAATTTGAAATGAGCTCACCACAGGTTGCATCTGGCAGAGCAGGCATTTGTCAGCATTCAAACTCTTTCCTCTTTATGAACAGGTATCTTTTCCAGCATTGCATTTTTCGCGCTGGAGTAAAACTTGTGACCAGCCACTCTCACCATGCCCAAAACAGAATATGACAATAGGAAATAAGGTGCTGGCAAACATGTAAACTGCAAAGAAGGTTACTATACGTAAGTGTATTCTAGATAATCTTGAGGCAAGAATGCCTACATCTAGGGGAGACTGAACAGATAGTGCCACAGTACCCTCAGCCAATGTTTATGTGGCTTAAAACAAAAAAACTTCCAGACCTGGTGCCACCAACACATGGGTGAAATCACCCAGTTCTGGGTTGAGAACTGTCCAACACATTATTAAAACCTAGGATAGAGGTGAACTGACAACTCTGTGGAGGAATCACTAAAAAACTTGGTGAGGTCTCATCATAATGATTCAAGTCTAGAACTCAAGACTATGTTTCAATGTAAATGTAAGGGCATTTTCTCACACACAAATACAGCAAGAACTTGCACTTGGATTGGGACTTACAGCTGTGCGGTCACAAAGAAAGCACTTGTTAGTGAGGTCAATCGGGAAAAAAAGACTTCAATTTGCCAGAAAGCATAAAGATTGGACCACGGAGTGATGTAAAAATGTGATGTGGTCTGATGAGTCCAGATTTACCGAATTATAGACTAATGGGCACGTCAGGGTAAGAAAGAACGCCCATGAAGCAATGTCAGGGTAAGAAAGAACGCCCATGAAGCAATGTACCCATCATGAACAGTGCCCACTGTAGAAGTCTGTGGATGCAGTGTTATGATCTGGGGTTGCTTCATTCGGTCAGGACTAGGTTCAGCAATGTTATGCAACAATAAAATGAAGTCAGAAAACTTCCTGAATGTTCTGAATGACCAGATTATCCCATTAATGGATTTTCTAATCCCTGTCAGCACAGGCATATTCTAGGATGATGATGCCAAAATTCCTCAAGCTCAAATTGTGAAAAATTAGTTCAGTGAACATGAGGAATCATTTTCACACGTGACTTGGCCACCACTGAGCCCTGACTGTAACTCATTGAAAGTCTTTGGGATGTGCTGAAGAAAGCTTCATGAGGTGCTTTGATGCTTGCTGTTATCAATACAAGATTTCGGCCAAATAGTAATGCAACTTTGGCTGGAAATAAATGTTGTTACACTGCATAAGATTGCTGAAGCCATGCCATCACGCACGTGCGCCATGATCAAAGCTTAAGGCTATCCAACAAAACATCAAAGACAGCAACAGTTTTTTGGCTAAGCTGAGCACAATATTTTCTGGAAAAACCCATAAACCTAACCTGAAAGTCTATCTCTTAAGCACATGTTTATCGATTCATTTCAAATCCTTTGTGGTGGCATTCAGAGTCAAAGTGATAAAAAATTGTGTCTCTGTCCAAATACTCATCGACCCATCAGTATAACTTACAGTGCTACTCTTCTGAGTGCATTATTGCTGAGTGGGAGTCTTGGGAAAGTGGTGCAGTACTTGACCTGAAGCCAGCGATGTCCATGAAGAGTAGGAGTTATGTGATCCAGTTGTCTGGTGTGGGTGAGTTCCAGAGTTCACAAGTGAAATAGGCTGAAAGCCTGGTGAGCAGAGGCTTCAGATCCTGAGGACACAGGGCCACTTTATCTGCTTGTTACTGGGTCTCAGGAAGTTGTGCTCCACCCAGATTTTCCTGGTAGTGTGAAAGACATTCGATGAGAGATTGGTCCTGACATAAATTTTGGCGTGGACAATCCCAAGAATAATATATTCAGCTATACAGAAACCTAAAACAAAATGTAATATTTAATTTTTAAAAAAAGCATGTTCTCACAATCTAAGTCAATCTAAGACAGTCATAATTCCCAATAATGATTTTTAATTAAATTACTTTATTTTTTCTTGGGAGGCAATTTTCAGAGAAACAAACACAGTGGTCACATTTGGAGGTGCACCTGTATACCTGCTCATTAATGCAAGTATCTGTGATAACCTGGTAACCAAGGGTGTTAAAAGGGCACCAGGAAAATGGTGGAATCATGAAGGACCCAAGTGCAGGAACAGTGATTTATTAAATAAAAAAGTGAATAAATAACATAAATACAAAACTTCAAGAGGACAAAAAAGGGGAGTGCTCTCAATAAAAGAGTGTCACAAACTAAGATTACTGCCAGTGCAAAGGAAAACTAAGGTTTAAATAGGAAAAGGAATGGTAATTAACCAAGGAGAATCAGGTATAATAATTAACGGAGAAAACATAGGGGATAATTGAATAATTAGGTGAAGGCAGGTAGCCAAGGATCGGGAATGCCGAGGGGCAGGGGCATTACAGTATCTAATCAGTTAATTATGTGACAGAAACACATTGCTTACAACCACGCAGACAAGAGATTAGGCTATTGTTCATACCAAGCTTTCAAATGGGGGAGAATGTGATCTCAGTGGCTTTCACGGTGGAACGACTGCTGATATATGAGAGGATGATCTAAGTATTGCAGAAAATGCTGATCTCCAGGGATTTTCATGCACAACATTCTCTTGAATCAACACAGAATAGTATGAAAGACAAAAAAAAGATCCAATGAGTGGCAGATTTGTAGGTAAAAACACCTCATTATCGACAGGTCAGAGGAGAATGGTCAGGCTGCTTAAATTAGACATGAAGGTGACGGTAACTCAAATATCCACAAGCTACTTATTGCAGTGCTATGCAGATGAGCATCTCTAAGGCGCAACTCGTTAAACATTGAAGTGAATGTGCAACAGCAGCGCTAGAACACAACAGTTTTTAGTGCTGTAAGTGCTGGAAACTGAGGTTGCAGTGGGCAAAGTCTCGCCAAATTGGCTGACAGAGAAGTGGAAAAATATTGAGTTGTCTGTGGAATCTCAATTTCTGTTGAAATAGGCAAATGTTATGGTCAGAATTTGGTGTAACCAATATGAATCCATGGATCCACCCCTCCTTGTGTTAATAGTTCAAAATGGTGATGGGAGTGTATGTGTGGACAATATTTTCTTTGAACACATTAGGCCCCTTTATACCAATTTAGCATCACTTAAATGCCACAACCTACCTGAGTATTGTTGCTGACCACACGCAACCCATTATGGCCACAGTCTACCAATCTTCTAATAACTAGGTTCAGCAAAGCCATGTCACAAAGCACAAGTAAAATTATCCTGGTTCCTTAAATATGATGATGATTTAAGTGAACTCCAATGGCCTCCACAGTCACCAGATCTCAATTTAATAGCGCCTTTGGGATGTGGTAAAATTGCAGCATGAACCACACCTGACAAATCTGCAGAAAGTGCATGATGCTGTCATATCCACATGGGCTACAACTGCTAAAGCATCACCAACTCCTAGTTGAGTCCATCCCACAAATAACTCTGTTTGGAGGGTGAAGAGGGTCCTTCCCAGTGCTATAATGGTGTACCTAATAAAGTGGCCATCAAGTGCATTTTTCTCATTTACTGCGGTAAACTAGAAGGAAAATTGGTTGAGGTATGTAGATGGTGAGATTGGACAGGAAGGCTCTGGTTTCTGCATGTTTTTCTCACTTGTGTGCAAACTGATGAAAGAGAGGGCATTGATGCCCTTATTGTTAAATACCCTGGGAATTGCCTTTGGTTTAGTAATCTAACTGAATATTTATTATGTTTATTTCCATGCTCATATATTCTGTGTTAAACAACTTTAAATATTTAAATATTTTCCATCTTTCTGGGCCAAGATCATATCTGGGGCAATTTTAGTTATATATTTAAATTTGGAAAACACAGGACACAGGATGCAAACAATCCTCTTTTTCACTCTCTAAACTCATTTCGATTTCAAGCATTCTTTCTCTCCTTTCCCAGCGCGTACTTGAATTGGTCAGCTGCTTTAACTGCTGTAAGATGGCTGAAAAGACTATTGCACAATGATTAAAACACTTGCTGATATTCAGCTTTGTTCTTCATTATCCATAGCAAAAGTGTTATCCAATGTTTCCAGTTTTACAACAAAGACTTCAATGTTTGCCCCAGATAACTGCATTAGAAGATTTGTTCACCCAAAAAAAGACACTAAAAGTATAATTTTTTCCTAGGAGAATGCAAGCTTACGCTTTACTGCTCTAAAGGCAATTAGGCAATAGCCTGCAGGGAAAGTTAAGACCAAGGGCCGTGACTTGCTGAGGTTCTCAAAAATATTGGAAAACAGGATTTTATGGGTTGGTGGGGCCCTATTTTTCATGAGGCCCAAAATGCATGGTATTACCTCTCTCGCTAACAATGGAACAATTGGGTTCCAACCTCAATATAGATGGGTTCTTCGCACTAGAATAGCACACACTAGAAGGGGTCCTCACATTAGAATAACACACACACACACACACACACACACACCAAGGGTCCTTCACACAACAGTAGCACTCACTGTTATGGTTCCTCGCAGGAAAATAACACTACCACGATAAGTGTTGTTGCATTGAAAATAGCACACACTGTGAGGGTTTCTCACATTAGAGTAGAACACTCCAGAATGGTTCCTCCTATTAGACTAGCAGACAGCAAATGGGGTCCTTACACTATAATAATGCATATATATACACACACACACACACACACACACACACACACGCACACGCACACACACACACACCATAAGGGTTTGTAACACCAGAATAGAACACTCCAGAAGGGTGCCTCACACTAGAATACCAGACTCACTGGAAGGGTTCCTAACACTAAAGTAACACATGCTAGAAGGGTTCCACACTCTAGAACAGCAGACACTAAAAGGGTTCCTCTCACTAGAATAGCACACACTAGAAGGGTTCCTCACCAGAGTAGCACACACCTGAATGGTTCCACACTAGAATTGCACGAACTAGATGGGTTCCTCATGCTGTAATGGCACTAAACAAGTTCCTCACACTAAAATGGCAGAAACTACAAGTATTCCTCAAACAAGAATAGCACACACTAGGAGGGCTCCTCGCACTAGAATTATGCAAACACAATATGGAACAATGTCTCAACAGGTCAGGTCAAACCACCCAGCACCATCAGCAATTTCTCTAAGTAATAGTTATGGCCAGAAAAAATGAAAAAAAAAAAAAAAAAATGCCCTAAAATAAACAGTTTTTGAATTAAACAAGGCATAAATGAATGAAAGAATTCAAGGCTTGCCATCAAGTTACACTGTCAGGCACGCATGCAACATTTTCTTTTGGCTTAACCAAGACGAGCGTGACCTTAAAAACTTTCGACCGTTTCTCGTCCAGCAAAATTATCTTGGATCAAGCCCACAGTAAGAAAGGCAGAGGCTGCCAAAGAGGAGGCCGAGTCAGTAAATATGTTCCTTTTACACCTCATTAAGCGCACATTTAGTTCTTGGTCAAATAACACATTCAGAATTGCTGAGAAAAAATCTCAAGGAAGAACAGAAGCTCGAGACAAAGGGCCAATTATGGGTCGCGTGAGACTGGATCCAGGACTGGGTCAAGGAATTCAAATGCTTCACAAAAATGTGGAACAGGTCCATTGTGAGCGCCCAAACACTGATCTCATTTCAGCTGAACTGAATAACACAATGTGTATAAGAAACACGAAAGCCATGTTGCCTGTGCTCCAATTACAGTATAACTCATCGGTATAAATCGCTGGTCAGCTCTTCACACAACCCTTTTTAAGGATATTGAAAGCATAACATGCAAACAAGGTATAAGTACTAATTCAGAAAATAAAATGTAAATTAAGAAAGGGTGCAAAAGCCAGGGGGTAACTCATCGGCGTTGAGTAGTTTTTGGGTCACAGTTGGGGGGCGAGGGAGACAGGGAGACACTTCAGCCATCATATCCCTCCCACCCGTAAAATGTTCCATGAAATCCCAATGCAGGCTAAATATTTTGAATGCAATAATGGTTCCGCATAGAAATGTTTTACTTAATGTACGTATTTTAGCCTCGCAGTCATTTAGCACATAACTTCCAGGAAAACCGTTCCATTTAGCAATGGGTATACTTAATATTTTATTGCGAAAAGCGGAGAGTAAAAGAAAAATCCATTTACTTTCCTATTTTACAGAGGAGTAAATGGGTTCATTGTCAGAATTCATGACCGCTAATTAAAGAACTGAGTTTCAGGCATATCCAGGAGGCAAAGGCTTTATATCAGAATTTTTAAAACATTTAATTGTAAAGTAGGAGGGGAGACGTCTCTGTGGCAAAGCTGCAGTATTATGAGACTGAAGAACGCAGTTTCTTTCCATACTGAATGCCGACTCTGAAGCAAAGAAGATCTTTCAAAATCAATGCTTCTCTGTCCCACTCTTTGCGACACACTGCCATGTATATCGCAGCCTCAACTTTTATATCTGAGATCACAGCAATCCAGCCCCCATGGAACAAAATCAGCCGGCTCAATTCCTGCAGCGCACACAAGCCACAGCAAATTGAAATGTGGCTGTAGCTGCCCCTGCCAACCCGCACCTGACATCTTAGGAGTCAGTGACTGAAAGGGGAGGGGTTGGATGGGAGGAGCAAAGAAGAAAACAGACTTGATAGGATAATTAGTTGGGAGAGCTGGAATGAGGGAGGGATGTGGCATTTTCACCCCATCTGAAGTTTCGTGCGACATCACTGTCAGGTTGTGGAGGCAGAGTTAACAGAATGGGGCGTGGTGTTAGAGAGATGGAGCCAGTGGCGCAGCAGGCCGTGGCGGAGGAGGGGACACTAGCAGTCCCTCTTTCCCAATCCCCATATCGTCTCTCCACCTGTCATGGGCAGGAGGGAAGAGAAAGCCTTATCTTTTCACAGCCTCATTCCTGGTTTCATGTTTTCACAAGTTCTGTTTTTTTCCTTTTTATTCATCTTCTCATCTGTGCTTTTATAACACCCACCGCGTGGGAATGGCATTAGCTGCAGACGAGCGATGATTCAAATTAAACCCCCAAACAAGGATAAAAAATCACCTCCTAAACAGAATGTGACAGGTTCTCCGCTGGATCAGGTCCCCAGGGAACTGACCTTCAGCTTTTTTTACAGACCTGCAGCCTCAATTTCTCACTTCACATTCCGCTGCTTATATTCAGGCTTCTTTGCCACTGTGTATGAGAGCGCAAAGCGCCTTTATTTGCAGCAAAACTTTAAAAAAATAAAATGAAATAAAATAACAGGGCTATTCTAGAATATATTTTCTCTCATTTTTCATTTATCCAAAATTCAAAAAAAGAAGCCATGCATGCTTTATTTATTCCTTTGCCGTCAACTTTGTTCTGCGCTACCAACGAGAACCGACGTTAAAGCCGTAGGCGGCTAAAGCAAACACAGCTTGTTCAATTTAGTGCAAAGATGTCCCAAGATCCCAAAGCCCTGCCAAAGTTACCCCTCCATTTGCATTTTTACTTTCTCTGAAGTTATCTGAAACACTGGGTGTCACTGTAACTTCTGCACTGAGATCTCAATTGAGAGAGAAATGAAAATATTGCTATTGGGAAATTCCTACAATACCTCCACAGTCATTTTCATAGAAACTGTTCTATCTGTCGTTAACAAAATATCTCCAAAAATATTTACACCAATATTAGTAAATACTAATATGTAGAATGCATAATATATATTTCAGACCATGAGATGTAAGATCAGTTTACCTTTTTTCCATTAGGCACAAAAATTTAGACAGATGTAATAAATGTCACGCCTGATACAACTGGCAGAAGGTATTGCATATTAAATGTGCATGGTGAATGAGCACGTAAAATTATATTTTAAAAAAAGCTTTGAAATATGAAAATATATATAGAAACAACTTTGCTTGAGCTCAAGAACAAAGGTTGGCTAGGCTAGATTTAAGAATGCATTGGAATTTAAAATATTACAGTTTACTATTAAAAAAAAAAAAACAAAAAACAAAAAAGGTAGTGAGAAATTCCCAGTATCACAATAATTTATGGAAAGAGTCAAAAATGGCTGACAGGTTTGATTAATTTCAAAATGATTCATTTTGTTGCAATTCAATTCAGAGTGATTCATTTTGAAGACAGTACATTTTTATATAATCAAATATGTGTGATACCTGGATGGAAAGATTATTGCATTGCAGGGAGGTCATGGAATTGAATCTGGCCAGTTCCCTTTTTTGTCCAGAGTTAAAATTTTCTCCCTGTGCTTCTTCCAACAAATTACCTTTTGTATGGTGTTGCTTTTGTAAAAAGTGATGCACAGTTGATTAGACCAAGCAGGGGGAAATCTCCCTTGAGCAGTGTGGGATAAAGGGTCTCACTGTGGCTGCACTCGAGCTTCAACCAACAACCTTTGAAGTTCAAGTCAAACGCTCAAGCTTCTGTGGCCCTGACTGACAGGGACCCTCTGAAATGTGTGCTGCCCTCACATGAGAATCATGACATCCAATGCATAATCTTTTCTTACGCACCAAAAATCCCATTAAGTGAATCCCCTGGACATTTGGGCAGCGGCGTGCTGTCAGATGTTCAGAAGGCCTTCAGTAAGCTCACCCTTTACCGCTCGATTGTGCTCAAGCTGTTCTCGTTCAAGTTCGCCTTATTAACAATCAAACAATTTATCGACTGAACAACCAAGAACAATCCATGGCCTATAATAAGAAATGAAAATGAAAAAAACTGAATGCCTATAATGCCATTTATATAATTGATATGGCATTGTATGATGGCAATGGCAACGTAACTACAAAAAATCCAAAACTTCCATGGACTTTGCAGCATTTATTTTCGCCATCACTCAGCTGTGCAGTGGGCCTAACAACGCCCTTTAGTGCGACCACATTCAGAATATAGAACGGATTCTCTCGGCTAATTGCTTGGTGAGCCTTGCAAACTAAGCAAATCTGCACTCTTTCACGAGGTAAAAGAGCGCAGAAATTATGAAGACATAATCAGGTTTTACGTCGTCATTTTTGTACGGTGGAGAACACCTCAATTTTGTGGTGCAATGTATAAATACATCAAAAATGCTATTAAAAATAAATTTTACTGTTGCCGATCCTATCAATTAGTCTGGGCAACTTTTTCTGATCAGGAAAAGTAAACTGCGAGAGGTTTGGGTTAATGAGCGTTGAAGGGTTCAATGAAGGGCTCATTAATTTATTTATTTTAAATTTAAAAAAATACTTAACCTAAAATGTGATTGGTGACTGGATGATTTTTGGACAAGTGCTGGTTGAAACAAATTTTTAAAAAATACAAGAAGTGTTTCAACACTTCCACTAGCAAGGAGCTCCAGACCTGGGCATAGACAAGCACTCTCATAATGCATTCCACATATTTGCAAACTACATCTTATTGGCACATGTTGAATGATAATTTGAGGAGTCCACTTGCAAAGCCTTCTAAGTCAAGTTGGTCCATTGTCAAGAAAAATCTGATTATTTGGTACGCACAGAAATTATCTTCCATAGATACCAATTTTCACTATACTGAAACTATCAGCCTTGCAGACATAATCCATGAGGAAATGTATTATTTTTTTTTTTAAAGAAATGACTTAGATTTTGCAACACAAAGTTTTGACTTCGCAGGTTTTGAAAGTGGGGAGGAAATTTAGCAGGTTTTGACAGTGTTTAAACCAGCCCTGTTGCTCAATAGGTGAAGGTATTTGACTCAGGACCCACTCTACATGCAACTCAATGCTACAGACAGCACAGTGGTTGAATAGCTGCTATGACAATGACAACATAAACATGAGTCCAGGGTTCACATCCCCCTTTTGTGGTATCACTGTCATCACGCTTTTCTGAACTGCCCAAACCAGTTAGAGTTCGACAAAGAGAAAGCTGAACAAGCTATAAAAGCTCAACTGTTATAGAGTTTAGAGTTTATCTAGAGTTTTGCTTTTTCCATTATAATTGAAACCATGATTTAGTAGGTTTTGAAAGTGGAGCTATCATTGGGACATGCGCAGGTGCCTGACAGAGAGGCTAAGGGAACTAACTCATTTATTTTCAAAACTTGACTTAGCAAGTTTTGCAAGTTGACTCCTCATTTGTTCGTAATGCATCTGATAATGACAGAGAGCATTTCAGAGAAAGGAAACATGTCAAATCCTTGATTGCAGATGCCAGATCATTGTCTCCTTGAAACCATTTTGTACCCATAAAATGAACCCATATTCAACAATTCTGTTGTTTACATGGAATATATGAGCTCACTCTTGCCTCAGTGGGAGTATTTATGTCACATTAGTTTTGAGTAACATCTGGTCAGCTGCATATTTAAAACTAATTTTATGGGCAGAGGGGAGAGAAAGGGAGCAGGGAGGCTTATTGAAATCAGCTGGTACCACACCTATGATTAGAGACACGTGACCAGTAATGCACAGGAACAGGAATACGCATGACCAGTAACACACAGGGAGAGGAACACACATGACCAGGGACGCATAAGAATAGGAACACGTGATCAGGGACACAAATGACCAGTACCACACAGGAACAAGAATGCACAGGACCAGGAACACACAAGACCAAAAACACTCATGAACAGGAGCATACATGACCAGGAACACACAGGAACAGGAATACACACGAGCAGGAACACACATAAACAGACACAGAGATTACAGGAATGCATGTGAACAGGAACATACAAGAACAGGAATACTGTACAAATGGCATGGAACACACATGACCAAGAACAAACAGGAACAGGCACACATATGACCGGGGACACACATAAACAGGAACATACATGACCAGTAAAACACAGAAACATAAACACACGTGAATAGGAAAGCACATGTCCAGAAAACCACATGCACAGGAACACATACAAACAGGAACACACATGAAACACTGGAACAGCAACAGGAATGTACACAAACAGGAATAGGAACAAACAGGAACAGAAACACACACCGCTAGCGAAACATGACCATTAACACGCAGGAACAGGAACACACATGACCAGGAACCTACTGCCTCTGTTTATTAATCAGGAAGAAGTATTCTGTGAGAAGGAGCCAAACCCTAACTGCTCAGACCGCAAGATCTATCATAATTAAGTTCATCCTCAAACATTTTCTTTGCTGTGCTATTTCCATTTTACCCCCCAGGATGAAAGTGCACAGGAAATATGACTCAGCGCTGGTATTTAGCCTCATCTGACTGCTCTGTGACCTGGCACACGATGTAACAAGGGGGCTGCGCAAAAGTTCATCATTCAGATAAAGGTAAGCGTGGTGCACGTTTATCAACACAGGGCTTTTGCTTCAACTTTAAACTGCAGGTAATTTTTTCCACATTTCTAAAACCTAAACACAACAATTAGCTGACTCGGTCTTTAAATGAATGGGTCTCATGAACATTAGTGCTTAGAACAGGACTGGGGGACAGAACCCTGATGGGGGAGGCTGTATACAGAGGGTTAAATTCAGGATCTTTGGCCCTGTGCTGCAAGATGGATGGAATCAGCATTTCAGCGATCAGCTAAGGCAAACCACGAAGCACAGGATGACAAGGGATGATTTAAAGCTAGGGTACTGTGGTGACCGAGTGCTTGTGTAGCTACTTGCTACAATGTACTGTATGTAGGTCAGTGATGGATAAGGTTTTCTGTGGGACACATTTATTGAAGTCTGATCATCTCAACCTATATCTGAAGTTTCCCTTGAGAAACTGTACTCAGCTGTATTCCCAGAACCCATTTCTGTTACTGGAACACTATTCTGTAGACAAATGCAGAGTTTATCCATTGGGGGAGGGGGAGTGGGGGGGTGCTGGGTTGGGACAGGTAAAATTTATTTTTAAGGAAAGCCGCTTCCACTTTTTTTTCCTGCAGATCTTCGTAATTTTGATCCAAATGTAAATTGCTACCTTTTTATCTGAAATGAAACAATTTCATTTAAATGTGCTTCTATTATCAGTCCGAGGCAGCGGGCTACGCTCTCACACCATCTTGTTCAATTGCCACATGCAAATTTCTGCCGACGCCTCGCAGTGCTCCGATCTTCCTCAGCAGATTGAAAATGCGCTGAGGTTTACCACCAAGGGGTCAAGGCGCGCGTGCTTAATAGTGTCACAGAGTGGGCGCCTGGCTTCTCTCCAAGTTTTTACCAGTCATTCAAATGAAATTTGCCAGTAAAAGCCATTTCCCCACCTCAGAGAGACAGAGTGCACAAAGGCAAATATTGAAATCATTAGAAGCAGGGTAACACAGCCTGACAGCACTGTGAAATCCAGGGACACAGATGGTCACAGTTCAGAGTCCCCCATTAAATTGTGGCCAAAGATGGCAGAGATAGGCAGCGAAGGAAGGAGAGCATGGCAACAATTACACAAGACCACAGAGATTTACCCTGATCCAAGACCCGCTGTAAACACAGCCTTCTACGGCACTGCCCTCGCCAGCCAATTAAGAGAAATGCAAACACAGGAAGAAAGAAATATTATCACCCCTCCACACCAGGGACTGAAGCTAATGTCTTACAGGAGCATACTGGCCTAAAATAAAGAAGGGATGTATTCCCTTTACCAGCTACATATCTGTAACACTAAAAAGCTGTGTTGTGAGTTGTTTTGCTGACATCATTTGGACCAGTTTCTCCAGAGAGAGATAATGCCAAGACATTTTTATTGTTCATTTGCACATCTCACATCATTTTACTTTCATAAAAAATGGTCAAAATCACAATATCCAATGAAAGGGGAAAACAGGCATTGAAATGAAACAATTGGGTGTGTATTAGTAATGACATAACCAGAATCAGAAAAAAAAGAAGTCAACTAGATAAGGTTTGTTTTTGCTTAGAATTCCCAATCGATTCAAATCCATATCTGGCAGCAGCCATACACATTTTCAGCCATCTTAGGGAACCAGCTGCCTGTTAGATGAAGCTGAACCAAAGCAAACAACTCTTGGATGTGCAGGACTTCTCTGCAGCAAAATGGAGTGACTACAGACATCCATTCTGGCAGCAGTTTAATTTTCACTCAAACTAGCACATCATAGTCACAGAAGCATCAATTTATAAAGTCATTGTGGTTACCGAAGAGCTAATAGAGGAGGTGGTCTCAATGAGGCAGAGAGAGAGAGAGTATGGAGGGGGCAAAGACTGGCTTTCATCTTGGTGTTTAATTCACAGGCTGCAGCTTTGTTCTTTTTTTGATGCAATTAGACGAATCACACATTTCCATCACATGACCCGAAGACTTTAAAACGCCCTGAGGCTGGCTGTACATTTTTTCACTAGGGACATAAGTGCACGTATAATTGGCGTTACTCGTGGTCATCACAGAAATGTCATGTCGTAAGTGATTTGCCTGGCGTTGCTCTGATCCACTGGAGGTGTGTTTTGCTGAAATGACTCCATATCCACAGAGTGTGTCTGGCTCCAGTACCCCCATTAGTATTTCTGAAAAGGCGCATCTGAACCACCTGCAAGTTGGATTATCCAGCAGCATAGCGGGGGTATGCCTTTGTATAATTAAACTGAGAAAAATTACAGCTCTTGAAATCACGCACAGATGCTGACAGAGATACTTCAGACCCATTTCGAGAATTTTTATTAGATTTTACGTCACTCAAAAACCCCCTGACACTTTTTTACACACCTGGAAATGCACCCCCCTGGCGAACAGGTGTTCATTCAAATGCTAAAGAGACCAAACTACACACCCTAGGCTAAATTGAGTAGCACTCCCTGTTACTTTTCAAGTCTTCAGACCGACGAATGATTAGTTGTTATGCTGATCGCATGGGAAGAAACTACATGAAGAGCACAAAGTGTGCAGCAACAAACTACAAGATCGACTCTGTAGCTGGAACATGAATTGCTTTAAAAACCATTGTGCTTTCTTACCACTACTTTCTCTTCCTTAATGAAGAGCAATAGCATGTGCCTTAAAAACTAGATTAGGAGGCATTAAACTGCTGTGAGAAAATTATATAGTAGTATAATAAAACAGAAGTTGTACTCAAATCAACACATATTTCAAGTGACTGCAACTTACATACATTTAAGAGGCCAGAAAACTTATATTCGTAATAATATACTTGTTTTCTGATGTATAATTGGACGCCTCTATCACAAGAACAATCACATTGAGAAAGGATCCTCAGCTGCTTTTAGCAGACAAAGCTCTCCCAAAATTGCGCTCTAAAGGAAAACAGCCCACAGTTTCAGGGCATACAAAGTTCATCTAAACATCAGCCGAAGCCAGCCCACGGATGTTTGGGGCCTTGGGGTCTTAGGCCCTGGGCTGCGTCTGTGTGGGACAGTGCTATCAGGTTTGAGTGACACCTGAATGATGCTATATAGGGAGTTGGACCTCTCTCTCCCTCTCAGTCTCTCTGGGTTTGGAATGAACAGGAACGTAAAAACTGCGCTTCGAGTGCTGCAACCATAATCATTTCTCACTACTGTTTTTTAGAATTATAATGATCGGCTCTGAATAGAATAATGAAAGCCTGTGCTACATACTACTACTGTTGCAACTACAATTATTAGCATTAGCATTATAATGACAATAATGATAGGACGATGAAGACGAATGCTACTTATTAATATTGCCACAACGATTACAGTGCCATTATAGTAATGGTGGTGCTGTGGTTAGCACTATTGCCTCACTGTTAGAGGATCATGGGTTTGAGTCTGGCCTCCCCTCACACTCCAAAGACAAGCATGCCAGGCTGATTGGAGACCCTAAATTGCCCATTGGTACATATGAGTTTGTGTGTGAATGAACTGTCTGGGGTGTGTTCCAGGCACACACATCATTCACACACACACACAAACACACACACACTCATACCCAGAGGCAATTTAGAGTCTGAATCAGCCTGACATGCGTGTATGGACTGTGGGAGGAAATCGGAAAACCTGGAGGAAACCCACGTGAACACGGGGAGAACGTACAACCTCCACACAGAAAGGCCCCAGGCCAAATTTGGACCCATGACCTTCTTGCTGTTAGGCGGCACTGCTCCCCATTGCACCATCATGCCACATTTATTATTATTAGTAGTAGTATTATTAGTATTATTATGTTTAACGTCCCTGTATTTGACAGAGGTTCTGCCATTGGTAGGATTGGCAGAATCCTGAACATTCAGTTAGCGAAAGCATTCAACTCCTTCCCCTGCAAACACCTTAAAAATGCCTTCCCTCCTCCCAGACAGCAACACCTCGCTGATTTCCTCCTCTGCCTTGCCTTACGGCTCAGTAGGAGAGGAAAAGCGAGCCATAAGAAAAGCGCTCACTTGTGTTTAGCAGGGCCCGATAGTAAATTAGTCTCCTTTGTTCAGGGGACAGTTGGTTTTTGCAATTCCAGCAGGATACGCAGGTTTGAACAGATATCAGGAGGGCATGTTGTTAGCGTCTGCAGCACTGTGACAGTAAAGGTTTTTTTCCTCCATCCTCAAAATCTCACTTGAAAACAAGCAAGGAAAGGATGTAATTGTTAGTGCAGGGACAGCGCTGAAGCAATGCTTTTAAATCGAGTTCCAAGAGATTAATGATCATCGTAACAGAGTAATCCAGTTAATTAAATCATGCTTTTCAATAGATCTGAGAAGTGATTCACTGTACATGGCAACTGTTAAAGAAAAAGTTCATTATATCCTGTTCATTACAAGATTAAATCCTGTTTTATTTTTGGTGTAGCAACAATACTGCAGCCAGTCATATAACAAAGTGTCTGGCATAAGGATTCCTAAGTTGATTTTACCTTAAGATGCAAAACTGTCAGTTTTAACTTCCATTGTTGATCAGAGCTGGTCCTTTTCTGATGTACTTTCTGTGCTTGAACAGCCATATCTCACTCTAATTTGGACTATATGAAACAGTGCTAAAGAAAAAAAAACATTTAGTTAATGTTTCACACGGCAAGCTTGAGCAGTGAAAGAGAAAGCACTTTTCTGGCGAATTAGATTTGTTAAGACTGGGGACACAAAACTAATACAATCTCTTTACATTCTTTTCCAGCAGAGGGTGCACTCTCTCGATCTCCACAGCTGCTCAAGCTCGCTGTATGAGACGGGATGAAAATACAAGCACTTGTGCAAAATATTGATGAAATTTAGTGTTGACATCGAGTAGCAGCGCATAGGTGTCTGTGTTTTTATTTTATATACATTAAATATGAATACAACATGCATTATTTCAGTGAAATTTTCATTTGTTGATTTTGTCAATGTGAAATAAGGCTCAACATGCGTCCCTATCACACATTTGACATGGGCGTGCATACACTTGGTAACCTGTATTGACCGTGAAGACAAACGGCTCTCTTGTGCTGATTGCAAATTATGGCCTGATTTCTTCATAAATGGTCTAGACACTCTGTTCAGTTTGATATAATCAAATGATTGCAGTTATTTTGTAGGGGCAGTGATGCATATACAAGAACGCGATACAAAGGTCATGCAATAATAAGAGGCATTACTGAAATAGAATAGAGTATGCAGCTGGTAGCTGATTTATATTGCTGGAGTTAGAAGCCGTGCATATGAGAGAAGGGAGGGAACAACAGAGAAGGGATAATGTTGGGTCAACCCAGAAAACTGTTGGGTCAGATTTAACCACATATTACAGAACGACATGCACTTGAGTTTGGTGGTGACTTTCCTCAAGTGATGCTCTGGAACAATCTTGAGTAAGCATGATGTAGACGGTGCCTGAGATCACAAACCCCCCTAGCAGAGGCCAGAAGGTGAGATGAAGGGTGTTTAAATTATCAAACACAATATGAACAGAGGCTACTTACATTGAACAATGTTATTTATGAAGGAGAAGGCTGGGAAGTTGGGGTAAATTCAATTCAAATGAATTTTATTTGTATAGTTCTTTTTGCAGAAGGACTGCCACAAAGACGCTTTACAGAGCAAAAAGGGCGGTGCCCGGCCTAATCCCTAAAATGGCAAATGAGGTAAAAAAAAAAAAAAAAACAAAAAAAAAACTCCCAGTAGGGAGATATCTCGAGAAGAACCGAGCTATAGTGGGGGAGCCCATCCTCTGCTGGAAAGCTAATAAATAAAGTTGGATTAAGTCTTTAAGAAGCCCATTAAAATATCCAAACAGTACGGTCTGTGGCTCCAATTAGTGGCAGGACAAGGATGGGGTAGAACTGGATCAGGATCTGGTCAAGTGAGAGATGAGATGCAGATCTGTAGTATGCCAGAGTACATGCAGTGTGGAGGGCACAGAGCAGGAGAAATGAATGAATACTGCCTTGGTTAAAAAAGCTCACCACATGGATAGGTGATGCTGAAGTCAAAAATGATTGGTCAGAAAGGGGCATGTGACAAGGACTGACTTCTAACCATGACCGAACTAACGCTTAAACTCCATTAATGAAATATTTCAGCAGAAACATGACCACAGGATAGCACGGGACTAAGGTTCGTTGACTGTTAGATGAGAATGTATTCTGAAATGACAATCTGTAGTATCTACAGCTCCTAATTACAGTGCCCATTGGGATCTGTGCTCGGGCGAATGTCATCAGCAATGCAGCTTCTATGAGGGGCTATGACGAAGCATGGGGCCAGAAGGTTCCTTTTCCCTTTTTGTCACAAAAAAAAATTTTAAAAATCAGCCACATTTTCCAAGGAACAGCAGAGGAGCAAACTAGTGCAAAGGCGTCTCCGTGGCTGACATGTCCTCCTCTTTTGTAAACAGCTACTTTTACAGTGCACTAGTTTTAAGGTTGAATGCCCCAGTTACTGTACTGGGGAGGAGATTTTACTGCTTTTCAAAGGGACGCCCCTCGGGATGAGACTGCCATGAGTCTCTAAATGAATCAGAGTCTGTAGAGTGGAACAAATGCATGGAAATGCAAGATAAAAAGATAACAGTTTACGCTGAAAAAGCTTCTCTGGGGAGTTGTTATGGGGGGAGGATGAGGGAACATAGGAGGGCAGGACATTCACTTCCTATTCAGACACCAGAGACAATTGTTTCAAGATGGGCGCCCAAGACAGGTTGGCAGTCCTCCACAAATCGATTCTGTGACATCCTCAAAATGATCCATTTTTATAATGCATTAGACTGGGAGATTCTACAACTTGTGAGAATAAATGATAACACTTCATTTGGATAGCCCACCTACTGCGAGTTTACAGATGGGGGACTATCCAAATCCAAGCGTTACTAAATAAATTATAAATTAGACCTCTGAATAAAAATTCATTTTCAAAAATCTCAAGAAAGAAAAATTAATTCATTTTACATCTAACCTCTGAATACATGTTCATTTTCAAAAATCTTTAAGAAGAGAAGTAAAATTGATCACCCCTCCAAGTGGTCTCCGACCTGCCTGTCTCAATTCTAAGCAGGATTTTTGTACTTTCTAGGGTGGTCTTCTTGTGGCACCCAAAAAAACCAAGGATAATGATGAAATCATTCGGCAATACAGGCCAGGCCAGGCAGCGGAGTTAATGCTTAAGTCACAGGAAATTAGGAAATGGCCATTTTGGGACTAATCCTTTTAAGCCTCCACATGTTGACATGATTGATAGTCCCCTAAAAGTTGCTCTAGATTTAGATGTAATCAGGACATTCTTATCCTGGTAAAAGATGAAAGACCTCTCTATTCTAGGGTTGGTTTCATTAATTCTCCATAAATGAAGAGGGCGCTTAATTCATCAGGCGAAAGACCTGTTAACACACTAGAAAGTAGCATACCTAAAATCACTGCTCTATAATATGAGCAATAGCAGGCATGGACATTACAGAAGCAATAAATAATACAACTGAAGAAATTTGCCTCAAACCTGAACGTGATATGGAGATATGGTGATACAACTGAAATCGCGTCTTAGTTTTCTCTGACAATTCTTAGCATTGGTTTTTTTTCTAGTAATTAACTTAAAAATGGCATTTCTCATTTCCATTTTGTAAACAGGAAGGAGTAACCACCTGGCCAGAACATTCTCTGAGTAGATTACTTGCGCATACCAATATGAAAGACATTGAATGGTTAGGAACTTATTTTGTTTTGATCATGATTTTTCAGTCTTCTGCGGGATAAAATTAAATACTTCAGAGGAAATGCCTGATTGAAGGGAGAACTTTTAAAGGTATACAGTATAAGTCATTGATTCATTCGTCTCAGAGTTTTATGTCTGACCATGTACAAAACAAACAAAAAATATAGGGCACTGGCAGCCCCAGAAGCTCCCGCCGTTAAGATAAACAAAATGTCGAAATTTTTGTTGACGGACGCACGCACGTATGGAGCCCGATACCATAGCTCCTGTGCCACCTGGGCGGCGGGAGCTAATAAGGAGCCTGCAACTAAAAATGTTGATAAGATATAGCAAATTGTCAAATTTTTGGTGATATTTTTAGGCCAGTGACCTTGAAAAAATAGGCCAAGGTCACCTTTAGGCATGTCATTTGTAGGACTTTCTGAGATGCATGTCCAGTAAAAATTAGGAGCCTGTAACTGAAATAGTTGATGAGATAAAGAAAAATGTCAAAATTTTTGGTGATATTTTTTAGGCCAGTGACCTTGAAAAATAGGCCAAGGTCACCTTTAGGCCCGTCATTTGTAGGCCTTTATGAGATGCGTGTCCAGTAAGAATTAGGAGCCTGTGACTGAAATAGTTGATGAGATAAAGCAAAATATCGAAGTTTTTGGTGATATTTTGAGGCCAGTGACCCTGAAAAAAAAGGCTAAGGTCACCTTTAGGCATGTCATTTGTAGGGCTTTATGAGATGCATGTCCAGTAAAAATTAGGAGCCTGTAACTGAAATCGTTGATGAGATAAAGCAAAATGTGTTGACGGATGCACGCACGCACGCACACATGCACGCGCGGACGGAGCCCGATACCATAGCACCTGCACTGCGAGCGGCGGGAGCTAAAAAGAAATAAGATTTAGCGAATCATCCAGACACCAGAGACTGGTGCAATGCAATGAGATGGACAATGATGCGATGAGCACTAGATTGCCTTCAAAGTATTTTCTTGGTAGTACTTTGCTGGCAATGTGTAATGATGAATGTGATTTTCCACTTTTTTTTTTCCAAGATTGAAGCCACAAAGAGCAGGCCGTGCCAGACGGCGATATGGGAGTGCTTTCCTGTACATTAGCGTCATAAGAGCTAATTGGTGTGACAGAGTGGTTCTGCCTGACAGCTTGTTTAAAGTGATTGAGCTGAGATACAAGCATCCGGGAGTTTCTCTGTAAAACCTGTGAGGTGAATTGGGACTGAGATGCAGTCATTTAAATTTTGGCAGCCCATTTTTAATCCAGTTTGCAGACTGGTATTGCAGAAGAGAGTTAGAAGGACTCAGGGACCTGCAGTCACGGTTGGTGAAGCAGGGGTTGCCAACTTCAGAAAAAATGGAGCTGTTCAATTAACCTTTTGTATCAAAACATTTTATGCTTTGAAATATAAACATAAAATCCTTTTCAGCCATCCTAAAGCTCAACAGAAAGCCAAGACAGCCAGCATGCCCTTCCCAAACGTTGGGTTTAAACCATAACCACATTTAATTTCACACTTCCTACAGTAGATGGGAAGTGGAGGATGTGCAGAATATCATTATCTCTGCTCAGCTGCCGGACCTTGTTTATTACACAACAGCAATGAGAGTCTGGACCGCAGCCTATGGACTGAGGAAAAAAATGCTTTCAGAAGCTGATAGAATGACAAACCTGCTCTGTGCTTGGAGGAAAGCATTTTCAGCTTGAAGCCTTTAATTACCCACCTGCAGGAAGGTTTACCAGTCACATTGGGACAAATATCTTGATGACTTAAGAAAAGAAAATTAAAATATTCTCATGCCTCGGTCATGTAATTTCATATTACATGTGATAAATCACGGTTGGAAACAGTGCTGTCTTACCCATGATGCCCAGGAAAAGATACTGATGGACTTCACTGAAGTACATTGGCGGAGCAGCAGCTCCTGTGATCTGAAAAAACCTAGAATGTCACATTTAGAAGAAATTGAGTTTGACCCTTATATGCACTAATTAAGGATGGTGAAAATCTGAAAGCACCAGCTATTAGTGTAATTTGAAATGTCGAAATCAAGCTTCTATTTTTACTTGTTCGGAATAATCTGGAATTGAAAAGTTTTCCTTCAGTTGCAAGAAACTTGCTCCAATGAACTTACTGGGTTTTTCCTGATCACAGGAGCATTGGCTTTCAGAAAAGAGACTGTTGATGATGGAGGGCATAGTGGTGATGGCGAAGGAAGATGAGTCCCGTATCAAGGGTCACATCTTTTTTGAGGAGACCGTTTTGGCAGATGATGCTCTCCTGTCAGGCAGTTGTTGTGTTATTGAGAAAGTTCTAAAATGACAGACGGAGGCTGCAGCCATGCCGCTGACATTTTGCATCTGCTAGCCCATCTCTGCATGCCATGGTGACTGCAACTGGTGTTGGAATAACAACGTGAAGACCACTTATTCTGGCCAGTGAGAGAGAGCCATAACCTGACGCTGTGAGCCTTTTAGTGCACTGAGATCAGATTAGAGTGCAGTGAAGACACTTTAAGATACTCTAATGTTCATGGGTCAAACTTCAGTCCTGACCTGGGCCATAGCACTCTCTGGTTTCCAGGAGGTCCCTGGCAGTAGCAATCATTTCTGGTCATTGATTAGCTAAGGAGTCCACACACTACACAATAGAGAAGACTGTATTGTATTGGTTATATTGAAATCTCAAAAACCCAGAATTCCTTTTGGAAATTGGTTTTAACAATTGGACAGATGCATTAAATTCAGGGGCAATTAAGACTCTCCTTCTCACAACTAGAGTTTAGCAAGTCTGGTAATAACATATACTCCATTTGGTTGCCGAACTTTGTGCTGAAAATCACTAACACCTGCTGGTACTTGTAATTCACTGTTAAGCGTCAGTATTTATTAAATCCAGGCCTACAGAATTTAAAAAAAAAAAAAAAACCATTGTATTTTAAATGAGTCCCCATATGACAGACTTGATTTTCCTCTCAACAAAAAATATGGCCAAACTCAAGAATGTGTCTATTAGCATTAACTTCATGTCCTTTGAATATGAATCTGAAATAAACCGGAGGGCATGTTAAACCTCTTCTTGTCCCAGTCGTCATTAGCAGCAAATTGAAAGTTAATAACAGTTTGAAAACATCTGCACAGTGCGCAATGCTCTGTGTTCTAGACTACTTCTTATTCTTCAAACATTGACTCAGCAGTCAGCAGATCTGCCCTTAGATTCAGGGAGAAACCAGTGTAGCTCATAATTTAACCTAAAGCACAACATTCTGGGGTATATCATAACTGATCCAGATGTGTGACAGGTTTGAATACCATTGATCTGATTTCTAGTTTGAAATTTTCTTTCATTTAAGTGCTGTATATCACTTATTTTTTGCTTTATTTTAAATGTGAATTTACTTCCAGGGGCACATTAAGTAGAGCACTAGAATTCAGGACCAATGTACAGAGATGGAACACACACACACACACACACACACGCACGCCCACACATACACAAGCACATACATGCAAACACGTGCACGCACACACAAATGCATGCACACACACACACACACACACACACATGAGTGTGCACGCAGAAACACAGGCACACACACATGCATACAAACACACAAACACACATACACACATTTCCATGGCAACAGTCTTCCTACTCCCAGAGCGCTTCATAAAAACATGACAGTACAATTTAGTTTTACACCATCTACAAATTACTCAATGCAGATTTAATTCATCCTTATGTAATTAACTACATCACCACTGCAGATCATGTAGGAGTTATATAAGGTTAATTTGCCTCAAAAATTCACCGAATAAGGAAGATGTAAACATTTCTGGTGCAAAAACTTGCAAATTGTTTAATGAGGCCGCCGGAAACTGCATAGGACATTGAATTTATCTTCTTTAACTGAGCAAATCAATTTCTACTTTGATTTTTTTTATTATGTTTGATCTCCCAAGGAGTGCAAACCGAGTGCTCTCTGGCGATTTAAAGAAAATGGAAAATACAGTTTTACAGGTCAAATACAAAGTCTTGCAAAAGTCCATGCTATTCCCTTACGAGCACACATTGAGTCACAGATTAAACCTATATTCATCAGTGGTGTTCTTCGCTTTCCACCCATATCAAATGACTCACCTCTAAGATAATAGCGCTGTCCTTTAAGATAACATAAATCTGTTTCTCCCCCAGAGAGATTCAGTTCAGTCAGTCTGGAGAGGGACACAAAAGCCAGGAGAGAGAACAGGCATATCATTAGCATCCATAGCTGAAAGGGTGCTAGAGGAATTCTATTGCAGTGTTTTTCATCACTGCACCTTATTTCACCATCATTATACATTTTGAAGAGAATCAAAATTTTGATTAAAATAATAATTAAAGTAATAATACATATGAACATTTTAATAAAAACAAATCCATTAATAATTGAGCAAATAACTAAATAAACAAATACATAAGTAATGAGTGTGGTCATGAAGGAATCCTTGTCAATAATTCTTGGAACGATGTGTCAGAGCAGCCTATGGGCCATGCTCACTTGTTGGAGACAGTAGCAATAGAGTATGCACTCTGACAGTCTATAATGGGAAGCAGGACATGGCTATTAAGCCCCAGGGCTGCACTTTAATGGTTATATTTGGGGGATTCAGTCTGCATAAGCATCACAGTTCAAAATGTCTCCCAGCACTGGTTCACCCAGGTTACTCTCTACGAGCCCGAACCTTTACTCAGCAGGTCTGCGTCACCATGGAGAAATGATGACCCAACCACGTTAGATAAAGGTTAAAGAGAACAAATACTGCGCAGTGTGAGCATTTGGACACAGACTAAATGTTGTCTTTTTGACTCCGTACACCATATCTTTGGATTAGAAGCTAAACAGTGACTATAAGGTTGAAGTGCAGCTTTAACTGAGAAAGATTTGAGTCAAATAACTTCAAGATGTAGGCCACTGGCGAGTCCCGAGAACGAACCAGATATATTATACTTTTCTCAGGCAATCCTAAAAAGTTTGTACTTGCTTTTGCATTTTTTGTCTTGTTCCCCTTACTAGACTTGATGTTTTTGATTCCCATAGGTAATTAGGCATGATGTGTCGCCATTAATGTATATACATGTAAAATTATTCTGTCAAGACTAAAAGGAGGGGATCAAATTTACAGGTCAGTAATTATTGGCCGCCCCGAGTAGGCTTACATCTGCATTCAGGCAGCCATGGATTAAAATTTTTATTTATTTATTTATTTATTTATTTTCTGAGGACCACTGTACCAATATTTAAGGCTAACTGCAATCAACGAGGAAATACAGTAGTGTACAGTGGCAATTATACACTTAACAAAATGAAGATAAATCAATCAAGTACCATTCAAGTATTTATTTCATGTAAAATTATATGAAAATAAGTAAACAAATATCAATATATATAGTAGACACAAGGAAAAATGTAGTACCTTGCTCCTTATTTTGCATTGAATGTAGATTATTTCTTATCTGCTTTCCTGGAATGATTAATAGCAGTTGACAGGCTTGACAATTTCATTTGTTAGATTGGGATGTTAGAGACTAGGATGCCATTATTTGGACTTTGTGTCACAGAGATCTCAGAACTTCCCACAAACAGTGTGTCAAGTGAGTCACCTAACCTCACTGTCACCACAGTGCCTCATCGGCACATTGTACCTTGATAATACTGATCAAAATCAACAAAGACCAAGTGCTTCTGCTTTTACGCAAAAACACTGCCTGACTGTTCAGATATAACACACTGACAGCAATAAGGATGACCACTCAGGCTTCACAAATGATTCTGTGCGTTCTAATGAATCGCAAGAGAAATGATCAGATTTGCAGACTCTGTAGGAAACCGAAATGATTCAAAGCTGGAACCCCTAGGCTCAGGAATACAGAGCAGAAAACAGCTCTACAGGGAGTGTCATCACTTATGTGATCAACCAATAATCATTAAGGAGCTAAATTGCTTTTTTCGCAAGTCTTCTCAGATTGATAGACAATTTAAAAAAAAAAAAAAACTTAGGAAGAAGCCTCTCACTGTTGTTACTGAGAGCTTTTAATGACTTTGGCAATAACAAAACAAATACCTCTTTGAGCATGCGCAGTGCTGTAGACCTTGGAAAGAATCTGCGAAATGTGCCTTTAAGTATAATGATATCTTGCATCTATGTGCATGGAAAAGCATTAGATTCAGATCATTAATTAGTCGTGCAATGTAATATTATCTACAAAAAAAACAGAAAGCCATAACTAGAATGAATAGACTTTTTGTTGTTCATTTTATTGCTGTGCCGATTAAAATCTATTCAGTAGAGATCTATGGTATATGGGCATACTAGTTGCAGAGTCAGTATGTTACTTTTCCTCTGTCTTCAAAGACAGAGTTTTGAGAGTTTTGCAGTTATAGCAGTAATTACCAAACAAGACCACGCTGATTAAAATTCTGCCATCTGACAGGGTCATTATGTTTGCCTTGAACATTAGAAAGAAATTATCGGACCTTAAAATAAGAGATAATAATCACAAAATTCAGACTTCAATAAGCGGTGAGGGAGCATTGCTTGCTTCTACGTAAAATTATTTACCTGTCATCTTTCACTCAGCTCCTTTGAGGCAATGAGCTGAAGTATAGTTTCATATTTCTGCAAGCATGATTAGCGAGCGCAAGAATTAACTCCAAAGAAAGAACACATGGGCAACAATGCCTTTAGGATATAATATGTTAAGATTCTCCAGAACTCTGCCATTTTGGTAATAATATAGTTTTGACATCACTTTTCAACAATGACAGAATTTTTCAAAAACCTGCAGAGAGGTAGTGGTTTGATTTCCCTCAACTTGCTTGCTTTAAGTGTTTCGCATGGATATTCATACTATGGAAGCATGCATTTGCACTGAGCAATTTAAGTTAAAACAGCCTATTTTTTTTAAATCCACAAAAAGCTTTTGCTGAACCCAAACCATAACCAAATTATGCCTAACTCCAACCTTAACCTAACCCTCACTGTAACTGTAATCCTAACTTTAACCAAATAGCCGTAATCCTCCTTAATCCTCAGAACCCAAAATATCTTCATAACCCCGAATGTGCTCACAACATCTGGGATTTCTCAAGAGTTGGTCTCATAAGTATAGATTTACAAAGACACACACAAGCACTCACTCATACATTCACACAAACACACCTCCAGCCGCACACGCGCGCACACACACACACACACACACGCGCACACACACTATAATCATTTTTTCATACTCTGAAAAGGTACCGAGGATTTTAATCTATGCTCTTCCACGGGTACAATCTATTCTGAATATGGCCAAAAGAGAGCTCCATTTAAAAATCAAGAATATACTTCTGATGGGAAAAGTGCATAGTCTTTTGAGGTGGTTGCATTGCATTTTCCAAGTTACCCTGTACTGAGGCTAACTTACTCCCATAAAACACTCAACATGGCCGGCATCCACATAAAGCCCGCCCATAAATAACCTCCCCTGCCAAACCAAGCTATTTCATAATGGAGGTGTGTCCCAGGTGATTGATGGGAGCCTGGGCCAACCAAGTCGCATCCATCCATCACAGAGCCACTCCTGATAGTAACATCTGAGCCAGTTGTTGCTCCAGGAATAAAAATGTCCAGTAATCTGTAACACCCCAGGCCAAATCATTACACCTGTTCAAATAGGGGGAGCAGGAGGGGGATAGAAGGGGGGGGGGGAGAAGAGAGAAAGAGAGAGGGGACAGAAAAGTGAGAGAGAGGAGTAGGACAGAAAGGAGGTGAGGGATACAAATTCTTTGGTATGACTGTGAAATCTGGGGTGTCTTAGATATGGAGAACTTTAAAACATGGGACAAAAGCCCAATAGAAGTACTTCACCCAGAGTTCTGCAAAAAAGCCCCAGGCGTTAACAGCCATGCCTCTAATAGTACATGCAGAGCTGAACTTGGCAGATAACATGAGATTGCAGGACATCAAAAATGAGCTGCCAAGTTTTGGTATCATTTAATCACACCTGACTCCGACCACCACCGTGCATGGATTCTGCCCAGAGATAGACCCCTTACATCAACTGGCTCAAATGTATAATCTAAACACTGAATGAATTTTTTTTAATTACAACAATAATAAAAAAGAATACAAACATTATTGGAATAATCAAACAAAAAACACAGCAAACTGGAATGCTATACAAATCTTGAAAGAGAATATAAATTGGCTGAATATCTATCAGAAATTAAAAGAAAGAAACAAAGACAAACTCCAGCACAATACCAAATAAGCAACCATGAACTGGCCATTGAAAGAGGCAGCCATAAAAGAACATGGTTAACCAGGCAACTTAGATTATGCTGCACTGTGACCAAACAGACTTAGAAACAGAGCATCACCTCCTACTACTCAGTAAAAAGTACAAAAATATAACATTTAATCATGCCAAAATTATCAGCCAAAATGCCTGCATTCAATAAGGAAACAGAGCAAGAGAAAGTAAAAATTATCCTGAGAGAACATTCAGAAATTTTTGAAATTGTGGCCAAGTTCATATTTAAATGTCATAAGCAAAGGGACAAATAATCATTATTATATATACTGTATGTACATTTAATGTTGAAAGTTTTTGTTTGTTTGTCTGTTTGATTGACCGAATCAAATGTTATTATACTGTGTATAATTTTATTTCATATTATATTAATGAATTGCCTAGGCAACCTAGATGCTTTCATTCTTGTCATTTGACTTGACTTGAGGGAGGGAGAGAGAGAAGACAGATAGACAGACACATGGCAATGTTATGATGATTTACTGTATGTTTTGATCTGTTTTCCTGTCTTTAATTGTGAATAATCTTTGCACGGCAGAAGAATAGATGAGTGAAGGCAACTGTGGTTATGAATAGTCTCCATGTTGGCTTTACATGGGCCCACAGTAAGGGTCCACAACCACACCATCAGCAGAATGTGTCTTCATTTGTCACAAACAGGGGGCAGCGAGTAACCAACAAGACATTAGTGACATGCTGAACTTGAAAATATGATTACTACAATTAATAACTAAATACACAACGGCTACACATCCTTGCTGAATGTAGATGTTTTTGAAATGTAAAATCAGGAATAGTAATAACCTAAATGTTGGCCTCAGCTTCAACATGACATTCCAACTAACATAGAGTCAGAGGAAAAGAGACAAACAAACAGTGAGCAGTGAATACCGAACATTTACATAAATAAAAAACCCTCAACACACCGGCTGCGCCCCCAAACAGCACCCCCTCCCACCCCACCCCAACCCCCGTCCGGGAATTGCTTGGTACAACTCTCTCCAGGTCACCCCACAGGTTTTTGACTCATCTCGCGGTTCTGAATTTCATTTTGTGATGGTATACTGTGTTGCACTTGAATGTGTGCTTTAGGTTGTTGTTATTTTTGAAGCAGAAATTCCTCTCCATCTCCAGCTCTCTGACAGAGGCCAAAAAAAACATTAATTTGGGGCGATTCGCTGTTCCATTTGTCTTGACCAGAGCCATTGTCCCTTCTGAAGTGCAACAGCCCCAAAGCGTGATGCAAGCACCAAAATGTTTCTGACAGTTCGGTTTTCCTAAGATAATGAACCATACTGTCTTTGTGCTAGACATACAGTATCTTTCAGAATTAAGGTCAGTTATTGAGTTCAACTTTCATTTCTCATCAATAAATACATTGAATAGCCCAAAATCTTGGAAAATGGTCTTATGATACAAAGGTTGAACTTTTCTTGGTTGTAGTTTTTCCCAACAATAAACTTTATTGTTCTCTAGTTTTCTTTGTTGGAAGTCACAAAAAAGATTTTTTAAAAAAGTACAATATTTATGCTGCTGGTTCTGGCTTTACATTTCAAAAACCTGCTATTTTAATACAGGTGTACTGACTTTTTATATCCTGTGTAATACTTGCTCTTCCATTTATATATTTATTCATTTATTTTTATGTATGGGCAAACAGTTGGCAAACATTTCTATACGTCACTTTCATCCTAACAAAGTAAACACGGTCACATTTTAGATGAAGTGTTACTCATAAAGGCTTTCTACAGTATGTATAATGCCTTCATAAATGAGACATAATGTCTTCATAAATCATACAAAAGCAAATGTCATGCTTTGTAAAGGGTGAAATAACACATCCTTATTCAGCATGTGATGCCAGATGTGATATAACTGACAATGTCACCTAGCTAGTGGCAAAATGCTATAAAGGGTGACATTGTCAGCTAAGTGACATTGTCATTGTCACATCTGGCATCACATGCTGAACAAGGATGTGTTATTTTACCCTTTGCATAGCATGATATTTGCTTATGTATGATTTATGAAGATACGTCTCATTTATGAAGGCGTTATACATGCGGTATAAAGCCTTTATGAGCAACACTTCATCTAAAGTGTGACCGCAAACAGTATTTAAACTGATGTTGATATGATCTTCAGCCTCCGATGACTGCCGAGCGAAAATGGTCTTATGGGAAACCTTTCTTTGGCTGACGGATAACAGATCTGAGGTCACTTTTAAAATTAAGCTGAGCTCTAAAATTGGAAGGGTAAATTAGGATTAAGCACAAATCTTTCGGGAAAAACGCCACTAATCAAATATCTTAATGTCCAGCCTCCGGCAGTATGTGAGCTAAAATTAAATTCAAGTTAAGATGGGAATGTTTGGGTTGGTACTTTTAAAGTGTAATAGCAAGTGACCCATATAAACTGTGTTGTGAAAAATTGTCATTAACTTTTAGAACATTGGGCACTTGTACAGTGCAATCTTTAACACCCAATTACTAAGGCAACACCGAGACATTTTTATGAGGCTAATTACTATTTGTCATTCTATTATAAGCCTTCTACAACAGGGCAGCATACAATGCCCTGATGCGTGTTGAGGCTATCTCCAGTATCGTACAAAAGTGCCATATGATATAACCATGAAAACAATTTTTTTGGGGCCCTTTGAATGAATTTGATTTAAGCCACACATACACAGTGCATTACACCAACTGATGGCATCTCATACTGCATGACAAAATCCACTACTAGATTTATTTTCTGTCAATATCTGCTGATCAAAAATCATTCCTATTAAAAGTGAAAAAAATTTAAACTTTCATCAACCGTTAAGTAACATATAAGCCTTCGCTAGTGGACATTGTCAAAGCAGTGGGGTAATGACTAAGGTGCGCAGACAATTTGTAGTTCACGCCTCAGTGTAGCTACAATAAAAATCATGTACACGATTGGGCCCCTGAGCAAGGCCCTTAACCCCACCTTGCTGGAGAGGGGATCGCCTTCTGATTAGTCTAATCAAATGCAAGTCACGTTGGGTAAAAACACAATGGGTAATAACTGAGGATCTGGCCACACTGGTCTTCTGCTTGTAGTGCATATCTACTATGCGTCTAGCAGATACAGTGAAACTAGAACAGCTAAAATAAATTACACAAAAATTCAGTTACGCAGGAGGATACTTACAGAAAAAAATGAATGAAGCCAAATAATCACTCACGATGAAAGTTTGCTACCCGGGATTAGAGAGTACTTCACATACTCCACTATGATCGCTGATCTCCAGCCCAGAAATGAGTAGAGGAGTGCTGACTCATGTCGAGACCATGGTGTCTTCCAATGCAATAACACTGGAGAATCTTATTTTCAAACAAAATAAACAAAAATATACGGTAAAATGGCAATTTTTTAAAGTATTGTGAAATATTTAACCCCGTTAACTCTAATTTTTCTCTGGAGTTCTCCCTTAAGAAGGCCCAAAGTCAATACAAGCATTTTTTCAGCTTGAAATGATACACACATATTCTGTATCTGCTGCTAGCAGCTCTTCACTGAAGCTAAATCCCATGGAGGCACGGTGGGTAAACACTGCTGCCTCACAGCAAGAAGGTTGTGGATTTGAATCCTGCCTCAGACCTCTGGGTGTGGAGTTTGCATGTTCTTCCTGTGTTTGCATGGGTTTCCCCCCGTTATTCCGGTTTCCCCCACCCAGAAAAACATGCGTTATCAGAACACTACGACCGGTATCCCTGACCAAGGAACTGGCTTTAGAACTAGAGATGGTCCTGGAGCGCTGTTCTGTGGCTGCCCACTGCTCCTAACAGAGGAATGGGTTAAATGCAAAGCACAAATCACCCAGCAAGGTTCAATAAATTGCATCTAGTCTCATATTGAGAGAGATATTCAAACCCAGAATGCCATGTATTTATGGCCACAGCATTACATCAAATAGAAAATATCTAAATCTTGTACATCATTTTATACACATTTCACTGTAATTTATCTGGACATGTTTGGGATTTTTAGGAATCTTGGGCTCTCATCTAGAATTTTAAATAGGCCTGAACTTCCATAAGTTCGAATACAGTTGCTAGACCCATATAATTATGGGGTTAAATAATTGAAAACAGTTTTCCACTTTTAAAACTAAAATAAGCCCAGAGATACTAATCAACTTTTCAACCAGTACAATTGTGCCTTTGCAAGCCTCTTATTGAGCATGAGGCAAAGTGCAATTATTAAATGGAAACAAGTTATAATTTCCATTAATTATAAACTCTATAAACTCAATCAAAATTAGACAAAGGGGCTGTTGGCACTACTGCAAACAGTACAATGTGAGAAATTCAATGCTGCTTCATCAAAGTCTGGCAAGAGCCAAGTTAAATAGTGTGGAAAGCAGCCAAAGACAGTGAGCCAGTGAATAAGAGATCAGTTGGATACGCCTCACTCTGTGCCAATCAGAAGCCTAACGAAGAAATAATTGTCCTGATGTGACCTAGATTACATTGGTTCAAGACTGGAATATTTGATTAAGATTAGTTCTGTCTATTCTAGTGACTGATTCCAGATTCCAAACTGAAAATTTCAAACTGTGCCAGGACATTCCCAAGGGCTTTGACTGGCAAGGGCCCATGGGGCCCAAAATCCCTGCAAGCACCTCTGTATGAACCCAAGTTTTTGTGGTGGGAAAAGTTGGGAGTAAAATGTGGGCGTACACAAGGATAGCAAGAGTAAGGACGTTAGGGAGGCTGTCTTGCTTGGCTATTAGGGGCCTCCTAAGTGTCTCATCCTCATTCTAATGAATTTAGTTTACATCACATTGGTGTGTTTGTGCGGGGAGCATGTGTAATGTGCTGACAGCTGTTCCAGGGGCGTAGGCGTGATGCAGGAGACAGAGTGTAAGGAGCAAGAAAGGGCAGGGGGAGCAGAAGCACAGAAAGAGCTGACAGGCGAGAGAGAACGGCTCAACTGGGAGGAGAGAGCACAGTGTGTGCGTCTGTGCGTGAGAGTGTGTGTGTGTATGGGTGTATGTTTGTGTGCCTGTGTGTATATGCATGTGTATGCGCGTGTGTGTGTGCTTGTGTGTATGCAAATGTGCATGCGTGTGTGTGTGTGTGTGTGAATGCGTGTATGCTTGTGTGCCTGCATGCATGTGCATGTGTGCGTGCGTGTGAGTGATATCAGTTCCCTGTTTTTCCGCTGCTGAGATGGCAGTTCTTTCTCAGTTCATTATTCAGCAGCCGCCTCCACGCTCAGCCAGAGCGAGAGGGAAATATCTGAGTGGACGAGCAGGGGCATTTTTCAGGGGCCAAGAGTGACCCTGAGATCTTGAATACGGGGGAACTTTGTTGAGGGATTTTTTATTATTACTTTGCTAGCGATGTAGTTTAGATCAGCAAGGGCAGGTTCAACAACCTTACGTCCCCCATTTCCCTTTATATTTCCCATCTACTTTCTCCTGTCAGTATATGACAGAAGGGCACTATTGTCTACAAAGACATCTGTCTAGTCCCAACTTCTTATCGTTTGCATGGTTTTTTGACCCTACTGCGGAACAGGTTCAGCTCGGAGCTGTCATATCCTCCCTATCGATCCTCAGCACAAACCCAGGATCGTGTTGACCTGACAGTACCAGGGAAAATATTGATACATGTCGCTCACTGGGGCAGCCGATAAGATCACCCAAGACCAGCATTAGCACATCAGATGCCACTGACCGTAAAATTGTGAAGGCAAGAGCATTAAAATCAGTTCTCAGGCTGATGTCAAAGCCTGTGACAGAAGTCTGATATGGGTTTGTGGGGCAGGGACAGCCAGGAAGAGAGGAACCTTGTCGTTAGTTTAATAAAAAACATGAACAGTGGTGAGTGGCTTCACTGGATGATAATACAGCTATAACTGGTGCCATCTGACATAATAGCTATCAGGAATTCATCTTGCACAGCGTGCTTGTTTTTTTTAGTCTCTCCTTTGCATTCCTCGCTTCTATTACTTCTCCATTTTCACTGAAAAACCTGTAGTTTTATGTACACAAAACTGCTCACATTTCTTAAAGACTTCATGAAGAAATTATAGAACATACATTGTGCATTCAGCAATGTTATTGAAAAGTTGTTGCGACAATGAACATTTACCCTAGCCTGGAATCCATCCATATCAAGCTTTGGTCGCTCCCTACGGTCACTTGCTTATATGTCTGGCCTCAGTCGGTAGGCCAGTGTTTGACTTTCAAATATTCGCACAAAATCCATGCGAGATCTGTGATTGGCTCACAGTCGCAAGGGTGCCCCGCTCCTTTAGACAGACTTAAAAATAAATAGAATACCACAGTTATGCATTCAATGGAAGGTCCGCCTCCTGGCTCGTGTTTATACGAGTATTCATCTGAGTGGCAGCAGAGTCTCTGGGCAATGAACGAGCCTGGAGGCGGGACTTCCGTTGAATGCGCGAGCTTACTTGAAGCATAACTGTGGTATTTTATTATTTTTAGCAAAAAATAACCGTGTTTCTGGAGTTCTCAGGACACGCGTGGACAAAGCAGACTTGGATTATACTGGACAATGCGTTGGACGATGGTTTGAAAGTTTGTCAACGGACGTTTTGTGGAGGGAGTTTTCCCATTGCTACTGGGTGACCCCATTTGCTTCCAGCAAAAAAGGAATTTGGATAATTTTTCAAAACTCTCCAGTGGCGATAAAGTTGCGCCAGGTGAAGAACAACTTCGTCCGTTCAAGACATCTAATGGTGAGTAATTGATATACAAATTATAGTTTTTGGGAGTATCACTTTAGTCTAGCTGATGCAATCATGCCCTTCGAGCTATAGCTAATGCCAATTACAGTGAAATACGTTATGTAATTTGAGTATTATTTAATTCAGCCTTTAATATACCGGGGAATCCCGCTGAAATAAACAAAATGCAGATATGGCCAAACATTATCCTGTTCAATGCCTAACAACCACTCCAAGAATAAATGCAAGCAAGCCACAATCTAATTTTTAAGCTCATGTCAAATAACATTCACGAATGCCGTTGCTGGCCAGCTAATTCATATTCGATTGGTGGTTCTCGCCAAAAGGTCATCTAATCAGCCAACAGCAGAAAACATGAATATTCATATATTCACTTCATTAGTGACGTAAGGGCTAAACGCTGGCTATACGACTGAGGCCAGACTGATATCAGTGACCATTGGGAGCGACCAGCACTTGATATGTATGGATTCCAGGCTACATTTACCCGAATCACAATCAGCTAAGGTGTCATAAATTGTCACATTGACGTCAAAATATTGACAACTTCAATCATTTATTTTCTGACTGTTTTTTATAAAAGCTGAACTACTGAAAAGAGTTAATTTGGTTAAAAAAAATAGTAACTTTCCCAGTTTTTTTAAAAAGTAACATTTTCACCAAAGATACGAGTGCTTGCATGTGTTGACACCAGAGTCATAATTATAATGCAAATAAGTATCCATCAAATTATAACGTGCAAATCACGGAGTCTGTCAGAAACACGAGAATCTGATTTGCACTGAGCTCCTAGGGGTTACTTATTTTTGATGTTTATTTAAGAGGTTTCCACAAGAGATTGACATTCGGTGCGCAGTTGACCCCCCTGGAATTGACTGAAACTTGACACATAGGTAGATGCGGGCGTCTCACGGAAAAAGCCAAATTTTTAGGTCTGTATCTCACTTTGCCTGCCGGTGGCGCCACTTGGAAGCCATTAAAGTGGCTTAGTTTTGCTGTCGACACCACATTTTATATCAACTATCATGATTTAAGGATACACAGCATCAAATATGTTATTCTTTTATCATGACCTGTGACACTTCAAGCCTGGATAGACATCAGCACCACATCAGAACCAAGCTGGGTAACTACGTTATTGAGCCGAAATTATTTGAGAAATGACAGTAAAAATTGAAAATGGAAATGAGAATAAAATAATATCCCAGATAAATCCCAATCTAGAATAGTTTATTATGTGTTTACTCTTAACAAGACGATCATTTTCAGTGAATAGTACTTTGGTATCTTGGTGGGTTACGATGACGCAGACAGCAAGCCATATATGGGGAGATTTCCTGGAAATGTCACAGGGCCTCCTAATCGTTGTCTTTTAAGCGTAAATAATGTAAATTATGTACATTATTTTTTGACGGATTGGAGTGGACTTTTTTCTGGACTTCGATTCTAAAAAGCTTACTACTGATGAGCAAAGACTATACTCACTAACTTCAGTATATTTGAATAAAAGCACTACCATGCAAACATTAGGGAGCAGTCGCTGATGATTGTGGAAAAAAAACCCTCGGCCATCACCCTGATATGTTTGACGGACGCACTAACACACGCAAGGGGAATTTTTGAGGAGAGTTTTTATTGTGAGCCATAGGTGCTGTGATTCTGTGTGGCTCAATAGTTTTGAAACCCATTTAAAATGTAAGCAAATAGTTTTTGCAATTTGGACTTAATTGGTAAAAATATCCAGCCAAGTACATGGCTACCTGAGGATTGTCACGTTTGCCAAGCACTGAAATAAGTGGCCCCTGAATTTGAATTTTCTTTCCTTCATTCAGGGCTTCATTGATGGTGCTCTAACTATCTGTCCTGTCTCTTGAATATTTAAATTGAGGCCACCAAACAGAATTTACAGATTTATTCAAATAGGGAATAATTTATTATGTGATGGTTTGAATGAATTGCCATATTACACCTAAGCTGATTTTGACTCATCAACATTGCTCAAACAGTAAACATTCCTTATTCCATTTCCATGTATTTTTTCATTAATTCAGATAATGTATTTTTTTATTCTGGACTTCTAATCACTACAATGTACAAACTATTTTAGTTGTTTTTTTTCACTACAAGAACTTCAATCCATAAATTCTGAAAAATTGACAGAAAATTTATCCCCTCAAAAATCACAATGTCTTAGTGAAGATAACAACAACCCTTATTACATGTAAAACTGGCGTGCAACTTCAATTTTAGAAGAAATTTGACTATGAGTCTTTCCATGTCAACTCAGCCACCTATGTACATGACACCTCTCAGATTTTGCTCAAACATTGTCCAAAAATACTTTATAGAACCAAACAAAAGAATCCCAAGCTCCATGTCAATATCTCTAATGGTTTTTGTGTGGCGCCCTCTTGAATGTATTCTGGCCCATAAATCAGGATTCTGCAGAATCACCATAAGACATCAGAGGGGTGAGCGGAGGGCCCCCAAAATCCTAATTCAAATTTTTTATGGCGGCAAGTGATTTTTTCACTTTTTGGGGGTCCCCAGGATTCAGTTCAGTGAGTGTTACTGTTGGAAATGTGGTTCTCCCTCATATTTGGGAATTTTCCCATCATCAATCTAAGTTCTAGGTTAATAGTACTATTGGTGGGGGACTTGTAAATGACCCTTTCAGACCCTGGACTTCAGACCCCAAGATGACCCCATGGGCCCTGGATGATGGTAATGGCATTTATATCAGACACACACACACACACACACACATACAGTATATATATATATATATATACATATATATATATATATATATATATATATATATACACACACACACTACCACTCAAAAGTTTGGGATCACTTAGAAATTTTCTTGTTTTCCATGGAAACACACATGAAATTAGTCTGAATAGGAAATATAGCAAATGAACAGAACATGCTGACATTGTCTGAGTTAGAAATAATGATTTTAATGGAAAATGATGAATATGTAGTTGAAACCTTGCCTTCATCAAAAAAACCCATATTCACTGTTGATACTGAAACTGGTGTTTGACGGGAACTATTTAGCACAGCTGCTAGTTGACAACCTGTGAGGCGTCTTTGTCTACACCCTACACACTCTCAGATATTTGTCTTCTTGCACAGTTGTGCATCTGGGCCTCCCACTCCTTTTTTCTGTCCTTGTTAGTGCCAGTTTGTGCTGCTCTCTGAAGGGTTTAGTTGACAGCATGGTAAGAGATTTTAAGTTTTCAATTTCTCGCATTGAATAGCCTTCTTTTCTAAGCACAACAATAGACCGACGGGTCTCTAAAGGAAGTTCTTTCTTTCTGGCCATTTTGAGCCTGTAAACAAACAACTGCTGATGCTTCAGGTACTAAACCAACCTCAAGAATGCCATGCTCCCTTTTGCGCTCCCTTATTTGTTCAAATGTTTTCAGCTGTGCGACACATTTGCAAAAGGGTTTTCTAATAATCAATCAGCCTTATAAAATGCTTAACTTGGATTAGCAGCCATACCAGGAGATTGATGCAGAGGACTGGCAGTTGGTGATAATAGGCCTCTATGCAAAAATGTAGATCATTATTTGAAAATCATCTGATTAATTTTAATCATTTGTGAAATGGATAAAAATGTTTGTGAAATGCATGAAAATGCATTTTTCCTTGGAAAACAAAGAAATTTGCAAGTGATCCCAAACTTTTGAGTGGTAGTGTGTATATAATATATATATATATTTCTATAAACTTTCATTTAATGAAATAAAAACTTTGATTTTCAAGCTCCTTCCATAATACTTTATGAAAAAAGGCATTCTGAGAGCCTTTTTCGGCAGAAATTTCTATGTCCGGAAACTAGGTCAAACAGGATTACAAAGAGTTAACCAAATTGTCTAAAATCAGTCATAGTACATCAATACAAGTGTTCATCAATGAAAACCTGAGGTAATCATCCAAAATTATGCAAAAAAGACTTTAACCCTTTGTACACTGTAGCACGACAATGACTTAATGTCATGGTTTGTGATTCCCTTTTTATCTGTTTTCAATGAAAAAAGTTCAAAGACAAAATAAGCAATTTTTTACACTTTGGGCTCTATTTTCATGCCTTCACAAGCAGAAATGCATGTGGCAATAATGCTGTGCACAATTTTGTCCATTACAAATAGCATATTTATCACCTCCTCCTATTTAGAAGTTTTCAACTCCAAAATAAAAGCATTTGCATCTCAAGGGGTTGGACAGTGCACAAGGGGGTGAGTCAATGCATTAAGCTGAAAGTGTGCAATTTCTTGTGTCACAGAACTTGTTTGTTTTTCAATGTACACCATTTCACGCAAATGCTATTGGTCTATGGTAGTTCAGTAGGACTGAATTGTAGCTGGGAGTGTTTTTCGCCGAGAAATAACACATATGGTTTCTTTACATGAAGCCCAAGAGGGCAAGTGATAATGAAACTGCAAAGTATTACTAAGCAGTCAAACCAAGTAAAGTGTAAAACAGATGACGCGCAGATAATCCGTCCAAACATAGACAGATCTGGATGTAAACACACAGTTGGAGTAGAAGCAGTGCAAATCCAAGTGCACACAGGGGCTAAGTGAGTGCGAGATCAGAATCTTTAGGGGGAAACTTTGTATTCTCAATGAAACTCCGTAATATCCAGGGGTGCATTTCCCAGAAGTTTGTCCATACACAATCAGTGGTTCCAACTATGTAAGTTAGCATCTGTGCTTTCTGGATACAAGCCCGTCTTTCCTTGCCAAGTACAGCAGGGATTGATAACCAATGAGATCACTTGTATTTGTTAATATCCAATTCGTTCCAAATTGAGGAAGGGAAGTCCTGCCTTCTCACACAGCCAACGAGGGAAAGTCTTTTTGTTTATGTTAGGAAAAGCGCGTTAGACCACGAAATCGAAAATGCAAAGCCAGACATGGCAGTCACTCATGAAGGTGAAAAAGAAAAGTGGCGAAGTGTGTTACAATTTTAATTATGAGGCAGATATTGCATTTGCTTCTTGAAAAAGAAAAAGCATTTCTATGAATGTATTTGCATTATAAGATAAGCATTTTTCTTTTCAAGTTGCCGTGACGAGACCGCTAATGCAGCTCCAGAACATGTCAGACACTGGCTTTAGAACATGTCTCCAAGAGAAGTCAGGATTGTCTCCTCTTTGGTGCAGAGAAAATAACATATATTATTTCCAAAAACAGATTGAAGGATGAACTTGTCAAAGACACTCCTTTCTACTTCCCTGGTAGTCCAGTTCAGATGAGCTCGAGCCTTGAGAAGTTGGCAGTGCTTCTCAAAGCTCTTGATATATAGCCTCCTCCTTGCATAGTAGAGTCATAACTTACATTTGATGATGCCCTGAGGAACTAAGTTCATTGACACAGGTCTTCTGAAGAATTTTCCAGCCCATGTGGATATGTCAATTGCAAAAGCATGATGGTTTTTTTATGTAGTACCGTCTCAGGGCTGGAAGGTCACGCACACCCAATATTGATATTCAACCTCGTCTTTTTCACACACAAAGACTGTTCCAGTTTCTCACAAATTCTCAGTAAATTTGAGAGTTGAGTTGTGTGCACTGTGTGGCTACGAAGACTGTTAATGGGCTTTTAAAAACTGAATGGACGTCCCCATGTTTATTGTGCATCGGAATTACTTGTTGATGCCCAAATGTGTTCATGTCTGCACTAATTAATACTGGAATGGTAATACCTGGATGTGGTTGACTTCTTTTTTTCTATGTGGCGCCTGTAGGCAAATGATGACAGTAGCCAGCTATTGTAAGCCAGTCTTGCTGTTTTTTTTTTCATTACCTCTTGCCTTTAACTGCTTATTATTTTTTAGTCAGGAACATAGTCCAATAGAACAATCCATTTGTTTAATAAATTATTAAACTGGTTTTTTGTGAGCCTGGTCTTTGTCTTAACAGTGGTAAGATATTGCTTGTTCAAGAGCAAGACCAATCCCACACTTTGCCATTTTTAATCTGGCGATTGTGACATATTCTCCTGAAGATTTCACAGCTTTGCAGGATTTCCATTTCCCTGTCCAAATGTTTTTGGTAGGCGTTGTCTACATCAAATGTGGAATTCAGAAATATTTACAAAAATCAATACAGCGTATATGGCAAAATTTTAAATACGTTTGTATCTTTCTTTGTGCTGGTTTTAACCAAAATGAAGGTGGAAGATCATTTACAAATCCCGCAATTCTGATCGGTTTGCATTTTGGACACGGTCCTAATTCTTGTGGAACTGAGGTTGTATGAACACATATCATTTACTGCACATTTTAGGGATCAATCACTTTCAAACTAAATAATGTAAAAAAAAAAAAAAAAAAATTGCAACAAATTGTCATTAGCATAGTTGGAGAATCTGGGCCCACCAAATATTATATGTAGCATGCATCCCACAAACTTAGATGCCTTTGAGTTTCTCATCCTGTACACAACAGCTGGGGTCTATGTTAGAGTAATTTGGGGCCAAACGGCATTTTCCACTGTAGGATTTTAACCCCTTACCACTCCGGTAACATTTTCTTAAAATGCCTATAAAGGATGTACTCAAGGTAAATTGAAATCTTTTCTTGTTTTTAACTTCCCTGATGGGCCCGTATCCGGGCCGTCGGAGTGTTAAGGGGTTAATACAGTTTTTCATGCCAAACAACTTTTTAACCTAACCTAAATTCCTTCTGATACATGAGATTGCAGTTATTGAACTATTGCTTTTATCTGACAGTACTTGCAGTGGATTAGACTAAGTTGGAGCCAGTCCCCCTTGAGCAATGTAGGGTTAAGGGCTTACTGAAAGGCCCAGGAGCTGCACTGATCTCATTATGACCACATTAGAACTTAAAAGCAACCTTATAAGTTCCAGCCACAAGGCTATAGGCCACCCTCCTACCAGTAAGGTTAATAATATCTCAGGATTTGGGTAAAATTAATCAGGCTTAGCAAAGTCCATTACCCATTCCTAAATTTTAGTGAATGCCTATCATGATTCATGGATTTCGACAGAAAATCACCTTTCGCGTACTGAACTCATGTGCAGTACTCGACTGCACAGTTATGTAACCATGTAATTATAGCACAGCAGATATTGAGGCAGAGATTCTTTGAAACTGCTGAGATAATGCAAATTATGAATCTTACTTTGACTGGTAAGAGATGTGTAAAGCAGGCAATTCACAGAAGCTGAATGTATAGTATTTACTAAATTTAAAGTGCTGGAGCTAATTCAAATGCAGCATAGAGTACTAGCCTCAGTGGGCCAAAACAAATCGCATATTTATTATTAATAACAGTGTTATTCAAGTTAAGAGTTTCATTTCCTTATTTTTACATTGTATTTTTTTCTAATTAGAGTTTTGCCTCCTTTTATTGTATTTCCCCCCCTTTTTTCAGTTCAGAAGGCCTTAACACAGAGACTAACCACCTCTGATGGAAACAGAGAGATACGGGTCTAAAACCCTAGTCACACTAGAGGCAGAATGAGCCGAAATGCCATCAGAATGAAAATTCTTTGTATATTCCTGGATATTTGAAGTGCGTTCTAAAAATTCTGACTGCATTCTGAGTGCATTCCAAATATTCGGGCCCATTCTTGTGGCCAGCTCAAATGTTTTGCTCATGCTCAAAACTTTCCAGGTGCATTCAAAGTGGAGAAATATCAAACGGCATTTGAAGTGTATTCTAACTGCGCTCTGACTGCGTTATAAATATTCTTACGGCATTCCAACAGTATTCAAAACATTCTGATTGCATTCCAGGGAGAATCGAAACGGCAAGCCACGTCAAATCCTGCCAGAATGTCCTGAATGCGCCTCAAATGAGCCAGAATGCATCTCGAATGCATCTTGATTGCTGCCGAAATCTATTTTGATATTAAAACAATTCAGCTGGAATGCACTTCGAATGCCGTTGGAATCTTTCGATTGCCGCTGGAATCAGTGGCTGGTCAACTGGCGATAGGGGAGGCTGAAACCCATCTCTTAACTCTTTCAACCCCAGATATTCTAGCATCACTATACCCTTCAACCCCACAGCCCTCTGTAGAGGGCTGGTCTTTATCTGGACATTGTATCTTACTGTTATCTCTGGAATCCCATTAAATGTAACCTGATATGTTCCAATCAATTAGTCAGATTGTTTGAATTTTCCCTACAGGAATTTGGGGTTGAAGGGAATATGTTGGTCAGCCCTCTGTAGAGGGCTGTGGGGTTGAAGGAGTTAAATATAATGATTGGTCATGGCATATTTACGTTCCCCTGCAGCAGTCAGCAATTACTCAATCAACGCATATGTAAGAGATTCTCACGTGGAAAATGTCATTGTGCATGGAAGTTTATCATTTTCACCGGCATTATGACTCCCGACTTCTCACGCTTTTTTTACTGGGGGGTTGGAAGCAATGCATGTGTTTCATGATCGTTTAAATTGTTTAAATGAAATAAGACCATTGGAAGAAAGACGTTTCAAATTATCTTATTTCATTTAAGCAATTTAAACAATAATGAATCTGTGAGAGTTGACAGGTATGAAATTATATATTTATATTATAAATGAAAACACAGGACACTCGTGTTACATTCTAAGTACATTCCAAGTACATTCTCAGTATTCGAGCCGCATTCTGTTCGAATTCTTGGACGTTTCAACCATATTCGGCGGCCATTCCGGGAGCATTCTGACTGCATTCGAGGCAAATTCGTACAGAATTCGAGGCACCTTCCAACCAGACTTCGGGTGGTGTTCAGGCAGCAATCGAGCTGCGCTCGTACGGCATTCGAAGTGCACTCTAAATATTCTGACTGCATTCCAGCAGCATTCTAAATATTCCTACTGCGTTCCAACTACATTCAAGCTGCATTCGAGAGCTAATACACCCAGAATGTGCAAGAATCATTTGAGGCGGGTTCGAAGCGCATTCTAAGTATTCGAACGGCATTCTTTCAAAGCTGTAAGAATTTTGGTCAATTTGAAATTCCCGCCCGAATTTTGCGCGGGTTCTTCATTCCAGCTGGTTCTGCTTGATTCCTGCTGATTTTGAATAAGTGTGACGGGGGCTTAAGAAAGTTCCGTTGTGGCGACCCAACTGTGTGATCATGTTTCTCCGATCTTCAGAACTCAGAAATTGAGGTCATTTTCGAGAGGAAAAAATTATTCTCAATTTCAAAGGTAGTTTGTCAACCCAGCTTGATTGGCAAATACCCGTACAGTTTTTGTAAAACTATATCAGAATAAAATATAACATATCATAATACTGTACAATTGAATTTGTTAATAAATTCTAAATATTCTCTTGGAACCTGTTAGTAACCGGAATTAAAATCATAACTTTGTGTATAATAGCAAAGCATTCAAATTTCTGCTAAAAGAAATATTACACACTGATCAAGACATTAACCCCTTTGCGCAGACGGCAGCATCCATAAATTCCGAAATTCAATTCTTAAAAAATTCGGTAATTGAATTTCTAAATGTCTTGCTTCACTGGAATAATTTTCCATAGTCTGTGACACAAATACTGAGATATAAAGCCTAAATAGACTCATGCATAACATGAAAATTTGGCATTTCTTTGTATTCTGCGCAAAGGGGTTAACCCCTAAAACATTCGGACCTACAACTGGGTCCATAAAATACAGCTGCTGTATTCAAACCTGTGGAACAATACATTGTAGAGCTTGAAGAAGGTTTACCAAAGTAGTCCTGAAGCCATATGGTTATATAACATTGATAAATTAGGGTTCTTGATTCAATGCTTTCCGAGTGATCGGCTTTCTTAGTGAATTGACCTATGGCTAAGCCCCGCCCTCAAATGCGATGAGCCAATCACAGTGCATATTCTCTCCCCATATACTCGGACATTCTGAGTCTGAGCTTCCATTGAAATGCATCACGGAAACTCTGAATCGCTCGCTTTTATGGGGTTTTAAAATGTTTCTAAGTAAAAAAAAATTGGTCAAACGCTGTGCTTGGGGTAAATGTAACTCCGATAAGAGGCATCCCGAGAGGCTGGGTGATGGGGTGTATTTTATACCCTTCCCAAAGCCACATCATAACCGAGAGAAGTGTCTCCTCTGGATAAAGCTTTATGGAAGACCCCACCATCAGCTTAACATAGCTAACAAAGGTCAACAAGGATATCTACATTTGTTCCAAGCTAAGTCAACATCGTGTTTTAGGCAACATCTTGTCACTTTGCTGGAGATTAATGTAAAGTTATCTTATACATTGCTAAGTCAGCTAAAGTTAGTAAACTCTATGGCTAACTTCAGTGCTGACGGACATTGGCTTAACGTGAACTCCTGGCTGCGTTGTTCACCATGTCACCTTGTTTACTTAGGAGGAGTTCAGTCACATCAGGTTAGATTTCTTAAATTCGGTTGCAATAATAATACGTAAATTAAATTTATTACCCTGCAGTGCACGAACAATGCTGATGCTCTATCTTGTTGTGTGAGAGGGTGACGGAGACAAATTGCGGTTGATTGCGTTTGCCATTAGACCTGAAAATTTTTGCTTCTAATTTAAATTTTTCGTTGACCTTCTCCACTCTAAATTCATTAATGTATCCCTCCAATGCATAGTGTAAGCCTTTTTGCTGACTTCTTGATGATATTTGGGCCTTCTATCGCCAAAAATCATCGATAGCATCCTGAAAAATATCTCTGACTGTGATACCAGCTATTAGCGCCTGTTCTAAAATGTTGATTGTTTGTCCGAGTCTGTGGAAGGGGCGGGGCTTAGCCATAGGTCAATTAGTATAGGCTTCTACTCTTGCCCTTACGTACAGAAATTTGTCAAAATTCCTTGAATCTTTTAACTCCATAAAACCTACTGACCCATATATAAGTCTGTCAAGTGCAACTGCTGTAGTTGAACCTGCGGATCATCAGGCCTATTTTAGATTCCAGTTATAATGATCCCAAATGTTCCCTGCTGAATTACAAGGCAAAGTGTGGAAAATAATGAACAAGATCTAGATATTTTCAATTTGATGTAATGCTGTGGCCATAAATCCATGGCATCCAGGGTTTGACTATGTCTCTCAATAACGTTATGATCCAGACCAGGAATGAAGTTCAGAGGCAGAATACAATCCAAAAGTAGGGTTTCTTTAGTTTATTTACTATATTTATAGTAATCTGGTAACAATGGGATGGAACCCAGAAAAGGACAGCACAGTTCAGTTTAGATGTTGAGGGAAAAGTGAGGCGGCATTGCCAATCTGAAGCCAGTGGCTCTACAGGATGACAGCCAGATGGAGTGAACACTTTGCCAGAGCCAGACTGTCCCAGGGCAGGAAGGAGCAGCTTAGGGGGAATGAGGTTCCAATCCTGATGACCATAGAAGGATTGAGAGCTTTTTCCTAATAAACTGGACAGAGAAGCAGCCTTAGACAGGAATTAACAAGAATGGGGTCTCAAGCCCAGGACCATAAGAGAGGCTTGGGAGCCTTTCCTTATTAACTAAATAAGTGAGGTAGCATTTGTACGTTGTATATTACTAGAATTTAAGGCTTTGTTTTACATTTAAAAAACGTTCATTTTAACTTGCAAATACTGACTTGGTTTAAGCTCACATACCGAATTACAATCCAGCGACTTGCAACAAAAAAGAAGAGGGTATAGATATATGGTGAGAGCCATGAAAGGAGATGGGGATAAGCCAGCACGCAAGACGCAAACCAATCAAAGCAGAATTACTTCCCACAGACATGCAAGTAGATGAATGGGAGGAGACACAGAAGGCATTCACATGAGGGTTGTAACAGTACCTTCTGAGGGGTACCTGGAGGCCCAATGATGGACCTTGAATGCCAGTGCTGGAAATTGCAAACCAGGGAGGAGTCAAAGATATTCCATTCCGGGACCCTGGAATGCTCCTTGGGCCCGTACCCCCTCCCAGTTCACCATAAACTGGAGACCGCATCGTCTATGGCAGACTAGCCAGGATCCGGTAGTGGGCGAGCTTAACTAATGGAATGAAGTGGGTAGATTTTAAGAATCGGTCAACGATGGTAAGGATGGCCATAAACTTATCAGAGGGGGGAAGTCCCGTGACGGTATCCCTAGCTATACTAGCCCACTGGTTGATTGGGAACTTCCAAGGGCTGCAGCAGACCGCAAGATCGTAAGTTACTTGATTTGGAGTTGGCACACACTGGTCAGTCTGGAATGAATGACTGTGAATCCTGGCAGATGGATAGCATTGACGCACAAGGGCAACAGTGTGAGAGAATACGAAATGGTAACAAAAAGATTGGGTGGACTGTCTGATGGAGAAGAACAGGACTGCAACACTTATTCGACCTCACGCTCTGCTTGAAGCTTGGTGACAGCCAGGAGACAGCTACCCAGTAGGATGGTATCTGGTAGATATTTGAGCACTGAAAGATATGCTGGACAAATAAAGTTAGGGATCACCCCAAATTTTGAATTTGAAATATGTCATAGTTTGTATTTTTTTCCATATCATATTTTAATATTGAAAAGTTGGGTGATCCCTAACTTTCTTTGTCCAGTATACAAATATTATGGGTGCCCCGGTGGCTCATCGGTCTAAGCGCACGTACCATAAAGGCTGTGTCCCTCCTGCAGCGACCTGGGTTCGAGTCCAGCTCAGGTCATTTGCTGCATGTCTTCCCCCATTCTTCTCCCCAAACTTTCCTGTCTCTCTACACTGTACAACTGTCAAATAAAGGAAAAAGTTCCCAAAAAAAAAAGATGAAGTTTATGGAGCTAGAACAGTCTCAAAATAGACAAATGCACAGAAAAAATTCACAAATGTATTTAGGGATTTTATATATATATATATATATGACTCAAAACACAAATACATTTTCAATGCACACACAAATATGTTTCATTCCATATATAAATAAAAAAAATCCACATATAAAAAATAATATTCATAAGCATATTTTCGATGCACACACAAATAGAAAAAAAATTCACAAATATACGCATGTAAAAGTATTTGCAATATTCATCAAATACATATGTGGAGCTTGTTACATTCATATATGAACTGTTGGATCTGCATTTACAAAGTGCTTTCAATTTGTAAACTTCGCTGCATTCATGTGCGAGACTTTTGAGACTCCCCTGATGTGACTCCGATCCACAAATGCATTTTTTCTAAGAGGGATCGTCTGTAGCCAATCAGATGTCTCACTCCTTTACAGCCAATCACCTGAGTGCCTCCCCACAAGGGGTGTTTTATGATGTCATTAAAACGCGTGTAGGCGGCCAGGGGGGTATACTACGAAGCAAGTTCAGCATAGACAGGCTTTATTTGAGTAAGCCGGTTCAACAAACCCTGACCTTGCAATCAGAGATAATTGGTATCACAACAGTGGTTATAATCTTTCTTTGTTGACCTCGGCTTTGCGCTTTTAACGCCGTGAGCACTCTCAATTAAAGGGCATTCCAAGCATCAATTTACCATATTTCCCTTCATAAAATGACCGATCGCGTGCTGAATGTTTCTCCGAGGAGGCTATTCCTGATCCAGGATCAGGAAGACTGCGGGATATCTCCCTCCGCGGAACCAGGGGGCGCCCCAGTGGCTAAATGGGAGACATACGAAGTTTTACACTGTTGGTTGGACACTTGAAAGACTGCATGATTATGCATGCGCTTACTCGGATAGACACTTGGGAAATTGTAATTGAGATTATGTTGGTATATGTATTGTTGTTGGTAGTAATAAGGCCAGAGAGGAATTCTGGCGGAAAATTGCTTACCGTGTAAATGCGTAAGTCCTCTGATGAAGGACTAGTGGAAATCACTTTAGTTTCTCGGCCAAATGAAACAAAGTGAAATTAAATTATAGACTGAATATTATCTGACTGATAAATACCAATAGTAAACTCCGTTTTACTAATTTCTTGGTTTTTGGTATAAAGTATTTTTTCCATTGCTTTTCTTTTATACAGCATGATTTTAATAAAATCGTATTCCACCACTAACCCTAACCAGTTGCACCATTGCAAATTTACAGTAGTCCTGTGGCATAAAATACTATTTAATAGTTGGATATGCTTTAATAGTTGCAGTACCAGCACTGTCAAGAGGACATGACAGCAAGTTAAAGCAAAGCATGAGAACATTTTTCAAAGTAGTATGCCCTATGCTGCTTTGCTTTCATAATTATTTAAATTATTTTAATAGTATGCTGTGTAAAATGTATATCGCGGCATACAATATTCTTGCTCATATTTTTTGCATTACCACCTGAATGTTGTCGGTTCCCGTGGCAAAAAAAAAAAAAAAAAAAAAAGGAAACGTTAGGCATACTGTTCGTGCAACTCTAAGTGCCTCTCCTTGCTACATTGCCAATATATGGCTCCAGTAGATCGCATAAGTAACGAATTCCCTCAGCTGAGAATCTGTATCGTTCATAGGGAATATCGTCAGAAAAAGCGAACAGGTCATGCCAGTCTCCCTCCGAAGAGAACCGCCTACGTTTAGGGCACTGAAGTCCACAGAATTATTCAAGAAAGGTGATGCCAACTTCAAAGGAGGTGCTTAGTGATAAGGCAGCACATGTATAGCTGATTTAAGCCGAAACTCAGCACATAACCTGCTCCCGACCAGGTTAAGTTCGCAGCATAAGTTACCATGGTAATCTAGCCACGTTAAAAGAGAGTCACCTTTGTGACATTGAAAAGCCTAGGTTTAGGCTCGACAAACCTCGCTAACCCACTTATCTTGCTTCGTAGTATACCCCCCAGAGGCAGGAGTTTTTTAGCCATGGATCCATGTTTTTAGCACGGCTGCTTTGGAAAAAAAGAAGACAGGAGACTTTGGCAAGATGGCCTCTGGTCACGGGAACCCTGGCAATTTAAGTGTTAGTGAAAAATAATAATTTCTTGTGAATCTTTTACGTAAGTCATTTTCTAGAATTATGAATGATTGTTTATCATGAATCGTGATGTGAACTCAGATTGGTTTTAGAGACTCATTAGAAACATGTTTGGCCTCTGCTGACTGTCCTGTCAGCTGTCAATAAAGATTCATTTGAAAGCTCCGACGCCGGTTTGTTTATTAGCAAACATGCTAACGAAGCAGAAGAAGGTTGCTTTATTTATGGTGGCTATCTTGTGTGCTGAAACCAGCAGCAACAACACCGACGTGTCGACATGGTATCTTATCACTTTGTGCAGGCGCATTGAGGGAGAATTGCATACACGTGCCGGTGAATCAGCCCGTGTAATGGCGCAGGCTTTTGTGCAGTTATTAGGCAAATGGGTTTTCAACATGTTTTCATTATAATGCGGCGTTTCCACTACGTGGTACCAACTCGGTACTTTGCTGCTGGTTTCAGCACACAAGATAGCCACATCATGGGGAGAGGATAACAATTCTTTATGGTAATTGCATTTAAATCTGGAGAGACTTGAGTGAAATCAAGAAACATTTTAATATGCGCTGAGCAAGTAGAATTCAATTCAATTCAATTTTATTTATATATCGCTTTACATGGAGAAAAGGGCAGAGCCCAGACTAATCCCTAATCCCGAATAGCAGGCAAAAAACTCCCTGTAGGGAGAAAAAGCCTCGAACGGTGGTGAGAAAAAACTCCTCATTGAGAAGAAATCTCAGGAGGAACCTGGCTATTCTGGGGAAGCCCATCCTCCGCTGGCTGAATAATAAATTGATGGTAAATTAGGGATGAGAGGATCAGGACAGCAGGAAGACAGCAGTCGGAATTAACATGCTTAAAATCAGACAAGTCTTTGGCGCTTGGACTCTTCGGGAAGACTCGTAGAGCAGGAGCACGGCTCAGAGCAGCAGCAGGAAAATCCCCCTGAAGAGTCCAGACACTGGTGGCGGTGGTGGCTGAAGGCTGGTGGAGCTGGAGCGGCAGTACGGAAGGTCTGATGGAGCAGGGTGGCGTTGGGGAGGAGGAGGGTCAGCGAACGGCAGCATGAACGAACTAAAGCAGAGAAAAATGACATTTTTTTTAAAAAGACAGCAACATAACGATTGGCTAGCGATGCGACTGAGGTGTGCCCCGGTTGGATGGAAGAGATCAGCTGCTACACCAGCTGACTGCTCAACTGACAGCCCCAGACATTGACTGCAGAGGTTTATGGGCGAGCATGCGAGTGAATGGAAAGAAAATAAACGGAGTTGACGTGCACGAGAGAGAGAGTCTTCCTGACTGAACTTTCGCTAAGCTTCATTTAGTCCCCAATAGTCGATGCAGGGATGTAGAGACCCATCTTTCTTAGCCACAAAAAAGAAACCAGCTCTGGCTGGTAACTAAGAGGCCAGAATTATTTTGGAAGCCAGAGACGGATTTAAGTACTGATTTAAGCTCCAGAGGTGCTGTTCAGGG